>OY728139.1:121880117-124380117 GCA_963277665.1 Viscum album | reverse complement strand
GGGTATGTTTTCAAGCGTCAGATCAGATCAGAGAAGTTCTCAATCATTAGATTGTTTTTGGAAGTTCAAAGGTCAGATCCATCGCCTATATAAAGGGGAACCCTGATGGTTGTCCCACATCGTTTTTCAAGCTCTCGCATGTCGAAGCTATGCATCAGTTGTTAAAGGCCATTCTGAATCCTTCAGAGATCCTCCATTCTGAATGTCTGTTGAAGCTACTTCCCAAGATATGTCTACCACGAAGCCAATTTCAATATGGAAAGTTTATAGAGAAAGACTGGTCTATCCAAACTTTTACATGTATGATTATATCATCTCCAAGAACATCAAGATGAATGGTTGGGAAGATGTATGTGTATCCAAGACAAGTGATCAAGATGTTGTCTATCCAGAGTTACTTGTAGAATTCTATGAATCAGCAATCTTTTATGAGGAATAGGGAAGAGAAAAATTTTCTTTCAAGTCTTATGGAAAGACTTACAAACTTACTTACACCAAGGCGACAAGCTTGGTGGGGATATAATACGAAGGAGAAGCTGAATTTTGTTCACACAAACTCCTGGATGCTCAATGTAGTTTTTTTAAGGTTAAGGCCTTACAATTTCTTGGACTTGCTGATGTCAATACAGCAAAGATTTCTCACCTATCTCCTAATAATCTGATTCTTCATCTTTGGGTACAATGTTTCTTGGTTTCGAGAAAGGGTGATAAAGATACCCTGAAGAAATGTTACATATATTTCTTAGACTTCTTGGTGAATATAAGAAAAATAAATCTGATGAGGCATGTTCTTGTGATGATCAAGAACATCAAGGAAGGAAACTTGGGAGCCCAAATCATCATGTACCCTGCCTTACTATCAAAACTGATAGTTAGGTGTTTATATTATTTGAAGATTGCATGTAAGTCTAAGTTTCAGAATTGCAAGCTTATGCTTGTTAGTGATGACACGCTGAAAATAATGAATATGGATTTTTCCAAGGAAATAGGAGAGTTTTATAATTTGCCATAGGAAGAGGCTGAAACCATTCTGGAGAATGTGGAAAAAGCTGAGCTAGTGAAGAAAGTTACTAAGAAGAGGAAGATTAAGGAAGTGTTTGCTGAAGATAAGACCCCCAAATATAAGGAAACCCAATCCACACCTCCCAATCCGAAGAAACAAAAATCATATCCAGATGAGGTAGCTGCTAAATGGAGAGAAGATAAGGAGAAAAGGAAATAAGAGGATCCACAGTTCAAATTAGACCCTGCTGAGGTTAAGGCTTTAAGAGAAAAAGTTTCAGATGAGTTAGAGAAACCAGAAAAAGAGAAGAAACAGAAGAAGAAGATGGCAGAAGAAGAGATTGTTCAATCTCTTGTGAAAGCAACAGAGATGGCTTCTGAGCAGATTCCGGTTCCGGAAACTTTCTTTACTGAACCATTACTAGAGACTCCTGGGAAGAAGTACTTTACTCTGGAAACGTTCAAAGGGAAAGAAGTTGCTAAGGGAGTAGAGAAAGGAGCTGGTAAAGAAGTAGAGGAAGAAGTTATCGAAGAAATTGAAGAATAAGAAGAAGAAGGAAGTGATGATCTGGATGACTTGATCAAACAAGTGGAATATTATCAAGAAAATGCTGAATCTTCAAAGTTAGTCACTCTGGGAAAGGGAGATGATGTTCAGGAAGAAGAAAATGAGTTGTTTGAGGAGGAAATCTATGAGAATAATTTTCTTGAAGGATCAGAGAAGTAGAAACCAGATGAAGACAAGATTGTTCAAGTATCTGAAAGTGAGGAAGAATCTTCTGATGAGGTAGTTCTGAAAGTTGATAAGGGGAAGCAAGTGCTTTTGGACGCCCCAAAAAAAGATATAATAAGGAAGAACGATTTTTTTGGTTCTTCAAGAAGGAAGCTGGTTGAAATACAAGAAGAACAATCCCCAAGAAAAGTATCAGATTCGGAGTAATCAGCTTTGGGTCATGACTTTGTTGTTGAGTCTTGAAGAAATTGGTGGACACCATTCCGATCTTTCCCACCATAGACTCCAGATTCCAGATGATGCAACATAGTCTGAATTAGAAGTCAGAATCCTTATCTATGGTGATGGATAAGTGTGTGAAGATTGAAGTAGGTCATATAAATTTCCTTATCAATTATGATTTTCATAGGAAATCTTGCAGTAAAATCACTCTTTGGTCAAAGAAAGTTGATGAAGACTTGGTTGAGTTTGATAATTTTCAGAATGAGGTAAAATATTCTTTTGATACCGAGGATTCAAAGATAAAGAATCTTCCAAATGATCTAATCATTGGATAAAAGTTCTCATAATCAACAATTAAAGGACTTGAACGGGAAGGTTAATTCTCTTGCTCAAAATTTTAAAAGGGATAGAGATCTTCGGATTGACCTCGAAGAAAATCTTGTAAATCAAGATGAGTTACTGAAGATGCTAGAAGAGGCCATGAAGGCTTAGGAAGAAGTATTGAAATCTCAAGATGAAAGGATAAAAGATTTGGAGAGGAAAGCTGATGAGGATCAAAAATATTTGAAGAAGCTGAAAACTCTCCTAAAAAAGTTAATTCCAAAGGAAAAGGAAGACAAATGAACTCAATCTAATATTTTATTGCATTTGTTTTTCCTTGTAAAAATTCTTTCAACTCTAATGAAATCTCTGGTTGTTTTTATCTGGTGTTATTTTGTACTAATGTTTCAGGTACATTATTTTTTTCCATTCCCACAATTCTTTTTGAAAATCACAAAGGCGGAGAAGGAAAAAGAACTACTCCTAAGGGGGAGAAGAAAAATTTCTAAACTAAGAAGAACTATTCTTAAGCAAGGGGGAGTTCTAATTATGATTCCTTCATTATAATGAAAATTCTATTCTAGAAATCCATAATACAATCCTTAGAGTTCCAATGCCTGAGGGGGAGTTAGTTGTATTCACTATCATCCAATAACAAAGGGAGATAAGTTTTAATTTCAAAGTCTAATGAAATTTTTCAAAGTTCTTATATTTCTTTTTCATAAGGATGTTTGTGCTTTCCAAAAAGGGGGAGATTGTTGAGTTAATAAGTTTTTCCTTATTAGTTTTCCATTCCTTCTTGTTTTGAAAATCACAAACACCTTATACTTAAGAAAATCGATATTTTACTTCTCTAAGGAAAATTTCCTTAAGGAAATTTACCCTAACCTAGATTTCCTTATACATATTAATATTTTTATTAAGTATAAAAATTGGATTCATACTTAAAACCTCGGAATCATATAATACTTAGATATGAAGCATTATGTTTTAGGATCTGAATTTCGGATATAAATTGTAATGAAGTTCCACTCCGAATTCTTGATATGAACTGTAATGAAGTTCCACTCCGAATCCCGAATATGAACTGTAATGAAGTTCCACTCTGAATTCTGGATACGAACTCTAATGAAGTTCCATTCCGAATTCTGGATACGAACTCTAATGAAGTTCCATTCTAAAATCTGGATATGAACTCTCATATAGTTCAATTCCGAATTCTGGATACGAACTCTCATATAGTTCCACTCCGAATTGTGGAATCCGAACTTTTACTAGTTTGACTCCGAACTCTTACTATTTCAACTCCGAACTTTTACTAGTTTGACTCCGAACTTTTACTAGTTCAATTCCAAAATTATATGAGTTTGACTTTGAACTTCTATGAGTTTGACTCTGAACCTCTATGAGTTCGACTTCGAACTTCTATGAGTTTGACTCTGAACTCTATGAGTTCAGGTTCTTAATTATAGTGAAACTAGACTTCGAATTTCCTTAGAAATTAAGACTTCGGATTTCTACAGAATTCAGGTTCCAAATTCCTATAAAACAGAATCCGAATATCTATTTATTATAGACTCTGAATTCCATTTTGGTTAGACTCCGAACTTTTATTTTCTTACATTACGAACTTTTGTTTTTCTTATACTTATACTTGTTTCATTATAAAACGATGTCGTGCTTTCAGTTACACATTTTTTTTTATAAAATGATGTCGTCCATTCTATTTCTAACTAACCGTTCTTTAAGTGACACGTGTATAGGTCCCTCCAAAATTTAAGGAAAATATGACCATTGGAGGAGGGAGCCGACCGTTGGAGCTTTGTCTATAAATAGGAGCTCATTTGAAAAGAAGCAACAACTTTTGGAATTTTGGTGATCAGAATCTCCTGAAGTGATTTCTAGAGAGAGAGGCTCTTATCAACTCTCAAGCTTCATGTAGAAAGTTTGAACGACTTGTTCAAACTTTTCCTTGTGCAGATTTCTTTATGCAACTTTGATTATTGGTGATTACAATCGAGGTCTTATGGGGATAAGAAGACAGAGGTACCAACTACCATGAAGTTGAGGGCTTCCTTGCTGAGGAAGATAGAGGTTCCAACTACCTTGAAGTTGAGGGCTTACAAGGATAGCAAGACAGAGACTCCGATCTTCGTATCAAGGTCTTACCCTGGTGTGGGTAATACAGAATTGCTTTAAAGTATAAATCAAGGGACCTTTATCCAAGGTTGTTGGATACCCTTCTCTTTGGGTTAAAAGATTTATATCTTGTTACTTGTTTTTTCTACAAGTTTTTTCGCTTCATTTTGTATTGTAAGGATAGTATAACCTTCTTATATTTCCTTACACTTGTACTCTGACTTAGTTAGATTCTATACGCTTTAAGGTAGAATCTCATATTGTAAACTTTGGTTAAGTTTCATTTTCTGGATCCATATTTCTAGAACCTGTTTTTCAGAATCACTTTCCATATTTAAGCAAGAGTATAGAACTTGAAGTTTGTAACTTTCATACTTTTTTCCAATCTTTTAATTGGTGTTATAGGTGTTGTGAATTTTCTTAGTTTAACTTTGTCAAACTTAGATCTTTCCTTTCTTAAGGAAATTTTTAAAGTGTACAATTCACCCCCCCCCCTCTTGTATATTGAGCATCTACATCGTTATTTCAATCCTACAATATGGAAGTTGATCTGGACTTGATCAATAATATGATGTGGACATATTGGCCTTGTACCAGCATCTCACTTGTAAATATAGAGTATGGACTACCTTGGGATAGTTCCTTGGACTCTAGTTCATTAATTTTAAGCTTACCCTAGACTCGTTTTCAGACTAAGAGGTGTTGTTTAAAAAAAGGTAATGATTCCAGTGGCCTGGATCTAGGTTACACCCTTGTTCATGATGAGGCATGATAGTTTAAATGTTCAAGTGATAGTTTGTCCAGGAAACATCATCGAAATTTAGGCATGGGATTCGGTGAATGTGTTCATTGTAAATGTAGGATTACTTAGAAGAAGGCATTGTAGTTTTGGTTTTAATATGTCAGTCGTCTAAGCTGATCATCTTGATAATGGTTATTTATAGGTGGATTAACCTTTTTTCCTTCTTGTTTGTTGAGTTTGGTTGTTGAAGAACCACTTTAATCATGTCTTAGGGTGAAGGTGGGTGTAGTGAAAATATCGGTTGTGTCTTTTGAGGAAAGTGTTTGTGATCAGTTTTAGTTTGTTCGATCAAGTTTCAATTGTTTCCTTATGGTAAGGCCCCAGTAATGATCATGGAGGTGATTGGGTTCACCCAGTTAAGGAAAACATGCCTGGAGCATCTCTAGAATTCTTAGAGGTGTTCTTTGTAAGAAAATTTCTATAGTGGAGGTATCGTGGCTCAGAATTGGACCCTTTATAATGTTAAGGTCTATGGTGGGGAGAGCTATTAGCCATATGTTTAATGAGATGATCATGTGATCATGTCTCTAGCTAAACGATCTTGAATAAGAACTGTCTCAGTTGGAAAATGAGTTTTGGATCGAGTTTTGGTGGCTTAATAACCATGTACTTAAATTAATGATTGTAGGTATGTTGGGTGTTTAAAAATGCAACATAACCATTTGAACAATACTTCACGACCCTTATAGGTCGAGTGATGTTTTCTTAGTTCCTGAATTCTTCTTAGGGATGGGAAGTTCTAAGGTGTGAAAGTTGTAACAACCCATGTTTTATAACAAGATGAAAATCCAAAGGAATTTTAACTTTTTGCATTTACAGGATGGTCCATTATTTGAATTGATCTTTGGAATGTAATTCAGAGAATTAGAACACTTCAAAGTGTTTTTCTAGACTTGTGTAAAGTCCTGAGGGGTCCCTTAGGTGCTATGTTGAGTTTTGGGAGCACTGGGCTCCAAAATATCAAGGTTTGGGTGGTCTTCACAAGGTGTATAGTTTTTCTGAAACCATACGGCCCCTCATCAATAAACCATGCAGCTAAAGAAAATGAGCAGAAATTATGTGTACGGGCTATGCACATTTTACCCAAACATTGGGCCTTTTTCATATGGGTAGTGCCACTTAGGCGGTACCCTACCACTATTCACCACACGGTCGGTGCACAGTTAGGGTAACCATGCGGGAAAAATCATGTGAGGTGATTTCTTAAGGAATGGGTGTTGCACGGTTGGTGTATAGTTTGGTCAAACTATGCGGCCAAACCACATGACCCAGTTTTTAGGGTAAATTTACAAAAATTCCCTTAATGAAACCTTAAGTTTAATTTTCTCCTTTTCTCTTCTCCACCAGCCGTGTAAACTTCCATCTAGTTTCCTTTAGGTTCCTCTCCTCCCTATTCTAGGAATCAATGGATCTCTTTAATTCAAATAAGTAATCAAGATCTATTAGTCTCTATATATTTTCATCACTAGGATCCTAATTCCTTTTTAATATTTCTTCATTTAACCTTCTCTCAGTTTCACTATTTTGGTGTGAGCTCATTTTCTCTATTTTTCAGGGAAAATATCTATTTCTTGGATCCCTTACAAATCAAACGGAATCAGAGCTTGATATTGGATGAGTGACATGTCCTAAGTATGAAGTAGGTGGTCTATGTTTTTTTCCTAAATTTGCATTAAATTTTGAATAGCACCATTGCTTTGTGAACCATACTTTGAAAAACGTCGACTTATTATTGATTTCTTTATATCAAATTGATCATCGCACCTAGATACACTCTTAATGATCGTTGTTTGGTAGTTTGAGGTAGCCAACCTCGATCACAGACACCCCATGGGTGTTCCATCATGAATTTCCCTTTGTAATTAATTTTTTAAAGCGCCTGGAACACCTTATAAGCATTCGGTTTAGACTATAAATGGAATTTTCCTTGTATGAACTTTTCTAAATGATAATGGTACCTTTTAAATTCCATTTGAACCGTAATATTTGTTTTTTCATGTATGGTGGTTTGTTTCAAATTTTTATTTTAATGAATTGATACATGCCTTTGTAATAGATGTTTAAATATGTTAAATGATTTTTTTGAAAAACAATGTCACATTTTTATAATAAAACCCCTCAGATGAGGTGTGTTGTCTTCAAAAATACAAAGTGATGATTAGAGTTGTGAAACATGCTTACCCATTTGATTTGATCTTTATTCCATACTTGAATATTGTCATTGCTATATATAATGTTAGGAAATGGCCTCTAATGACATTATTAAATGGAGTTTCCCTGCTTTTTAAATGATAACTTTAACCCCATCACTCCTTATGTGTTTGGACCCTCCTATACTTGGAATTACCCTCATAGGCGATTCCCACCTATGATCATGTCATCTCCTATATAATCCTGAGATAATTATGAATTTAATTACCTCATTTTAAGGAATGGAATCAATTTAATTGAATGGAATGGATTTTCATGACAGTTTCCCTTCTTTAAATGAACTGGTTTAATTAAATTAAATGGGTTACGGAATATGGTAAGGCCATGCCGTTAATTATGCTTATTATGAATCATAATGCCTTGAAAGGAATTGAACATGACTAATGGAGAATATGATAGGTATTGTATCATGTGTTATGTTATAAATATAATTATTCTTTACTTATATATATGGTATTTAATAAAAATTTTCATGAGAGGTTTTTCCCGATGCCTTGTGTTATAAATATAATGATGCTTTTATATGGGATTGATGAATGTAAGGCATGAGAGGTATTGCCTCATTTTCGTTTACTATAAATATGATTACGCCTTATACATAAGTTTTAGATGATGGTAATGGGTGTTGAGAATGGTGGATAATCACACTCCCTTACATCAGGTGTTGAGTATGGCATCCCACACCAATTATACTATATGGGTGATGGGCTTTATGCACCACATTCCATGATTAGAGTGTTATTATGGAATCTCACTCTCCATCTTGAGTGTTGTAGAATGACATATCTCACTCTATTGGGATGTAGGGAATTTTCCCTATTAATTTAAATTTTAGGCTCATTTAGACTGGTTATAGATGTTTGAGTTACGCCTCAGTCTAGCCAGCAACTAATATTCCAGGTATATAGACACTTACATCTATACGTACTTGGTTCATATAGGTGTATGAAATATATAACTATACTATATATATATTATTACTATATACATATGGTTACTATTCAGACTCTATTTTCGACCATGAGCTGAATAAAGTATAGCCGCAATGTGTACCTTAGGAACCTAGGCAGGTTGTTTTTTTATTTATTCAGTTTATTTATTTATTCATATTACATGCACACTACTTATTTATATTCATGGACTAGATTTAGTCGTAGGCTCCATGGTTGTGAACCTACTGAGATTTATATCTCACACCCTTCTTAGACTGCCATTGCACTTGGTTACCCAAGTAGACCTTTGTTTTCAGGACTATGGTTGATTGCTTATAATATTTAGCTTGTACCTAGAAGTTAGAAGAATAAGACCGAGTTGGATCTCAAAATGCTCATGGATATTTCCCTTGGGGATTTAATTTTATTTTCTTTATTGTTATGTATTGTATCTTGTAGATTGTTGTGTGTTAGTTATTTTCATTATATATTATCATTATGAAATGCATGCATCGGTTGTATATTAGAATTGGACATATTTTATATTCAATTATTATTATTATTATTATGTTTCTCTATCTTTCATTTATTACTACTTTTGTTGTTTTTTAGTGTTTATTTATATTACGCCACTATGATACGTTGATATGAGGGTATAGTCTCTCCATTGTACCATATTTACACCCTCGCTGATAGTCGGCATCCTCTGGTGTATGGGGACATGCACTTGAGACCATGTGACACACTGGTCTAGATATCGTCTTAGTGGTTAGTTGAGTTGGGATGTCACACACATCATGTAGTACTACATGGCCAGCCAAGTTGTGTGTGCTCGATGACACATCCAAGTTTCTAGGTGATATCACATGCTGTGTTTCCCCTAGAACATGTCGTGTACTTTTATTAGGATTTTCCACCTTGTGTAAATCCTCCTTATGGACTCAGATATTGGCCCATAGGTATCATATCTTGAGTAGTTTTTCACGTACAATTTGATTGTATCCTTATTAGAGGCATACGAGATATGATTTGAGGTGCTTTGAGTGTGATTCTTATTTAGGCAATGCTTGATGGGTAATTATGATCAGGTATGGTCATCAGAGAGATATCACAGTTGGAAACCCCCTATCATACCAGGGAACAAGTACATAATACTCTTTACCCAGGATAAGTGGTACCCCCCGTCATGCTAGGTCATGGGTCCGCTATCTAAATACTAAGTGGAACCCCCATGATGCACAAGGGAGAGGATCCTCTATCTACCAACTAAGTGGCACCCCCTGATGCACTAGGGTATGAGTTCTCCGTTCACTGAGTGGAACCCCCTAATGCACTGGGGGTTAGGTCCTATATCTACTTAATATGTTGAACCCCCTAACACACTAGGGTGTGGGTCCTACATTAACTGAGTTCATCCACTAACACTCTAGGTTGGAGTTCCTTTATTTATTTATCCACTAAGTGGTACCCCTATCATACTTGGGCGTCAGTCCTCTGCTCACTAAGCGGTGCCCCCATGTTGCACTAGGGCATGGATCCACTATTTATTGACTAGAACCCCCTTATCATACTAATGAGTATGTCCTATATTGGATATTGTGCCCCCTCGGGTAGTGGGGTAGTGGAGAGGTGTGGGTCCCCCATATAGCTTTCTCGGATAGAAACAGGAGATGTTAGGCGTCGGTGATGAACCTTTGGAGATGCAGGCAGGATCATTGTCCTGTGATGGACTTTAGAGATGGAGATCTCATTTCTCTCTTGTCTGTTTTTCTTTTTTGAATATATCTATGATGGGTTTTGTTTCCTCTTATTATGGGTCGAGCTAACCTTTTCTATATCTTTCTATTTCTCCCTTAGTGGTTTTCTGGGCATCCTACTAGGTATGTATATACTCACCCTTGTATGGGATTTTCTTGAACATGTCATGTCTTATGAATATAATGGATAATTCAGCAGTGAAATTGGTGGATCATAGTGTTACATGGGTTCATTGATCACTTACGGCGGTCGGGCTTAAAAATAATGAGTTGGTCTCTCTTGGTTATCCTTTATTCTAGTTGTTTTCAGGTTGGGACTTTTTTTTGGTTGGGTGTGTATTGTTTCCCTTTATTATTTGGTTTATTTTTTCATACCCTAATGTATTTCCCTATAGTTTATTACATGTATGGTTTTACACTATATTTTACAGTCTTTATATTATTCCTCTATTCTTTTTCATGGATACGGTTGTGTGAGTATGTATAGGTATATTGGAAAAGGACTTCCATTTCATTTATTCATTCTTAGTTCTTATCTCTAGCCCCTATCTTATTGAATGAAATTTTAGGTTGTGAAAACTCAACTTATCATTATCCAAGTGGGCCTCGATGGGTTGAGTCATTAGAGAGTGGTATCAAATGTGTTCATTCCTTGGGATGGTGTTTGGAGTTGTCTCTTTTATGAGGTTTGGTTGGGACTTAGGGAAATGGTGTCAAAGTTTCTCAAGTGATATTTTCTGGTCATAGAAACTAGTATTGGTGTGGAAACCAATGTATTTGTTCACTAGGACTCTAACTACCTGCTTTTATACTTGATATACCGAGACATCAGTTGTAGAAATCAATGGTATGTGCATAATATAGGATTGAGACTTTTTACTATCATTATTGAGTCAAATCCCCATATATATATGTTTTTTGATCATGGTATATCTTGATAAATTTCAATATGTCTCTGTGATGACATCCATCTAGGATTTTGAGACAGTTTTGTGAAAACAGCCAGTTGAGATATGAGGCGTTATTTTAGGGACCCATACATGGAGTCTTTACTCTAGGAGGGTAGGGAGTAGTTCCCCCCACCATTTGAGTAATAGATAGTACCAATAGGATAGGATTATGAGGCGTGTGGGATTAGAATTAATTTCAAGTTCCAGTATCAAAGATCATTGAGGTTTCATAGTGAACCAAAACCCTAGGAAATGGAGGATTGGCTCGAGGTGGTGGTTCCATTTTTCTAGCTTGTGCGGACCCTGACCGATTAGATGGTCACATTAAAAACTAGACTCCATCATGGAGTATCAGTTATCTCTGGGGGTATCTATAGATTAAAAACATGTTCTATGTGTGATTTGTGAGTTTAAGTGATAGAGATCACCCAAGTTTTTTAGTGGGCTAGGCCCTTTTCTCAACTAATAGAGGACTGGCATTAACCTATGGTGTGAAGACTCTTCTTGGTTAGTACCCCTCTCAATGGTGGTCCTCATGATTAGACCTCTTAAAATAGATGTTGGGTTTCAGTAGAGACCTATGTTGGTGATGTTGATGTGGCTTCAAGTATGCAAGGAATAGGGAAACTTCCCTCACCGAGATATGTTCTTGTGATGTGATACAAAGTTGTGTGGGTGAGTCGGTTTCACCCAAAGAGGATTGTTTTTGGGTGTGGTAGATGATTTACTTTGACTTGTGTGTTTGGGTTCATTTTGACACATGAAGGTGTCAAAGAGGGATCTGGTTAAGGAGGACAGATAGGCAAGGGAAAATATGGCTTTATGTAATAGACTCTTGTGACCATAAGGCCGAAGGTGTGATCAAGATATGACCTATGTCTTCTCTTCACCATATGAAGTTTTGGTATGTAGTTTCAAGCCAGTTTTCCATGGACATATCCCCTTTTTAGGCCTAGTGATACCAGTAGATCCTTTTAGCTCAACCCTTGTGTTTAAAGGATCCTGTAGATATTATAAATCATCATACACTTTTACTAATAGTGTGACCTAATTATGGGAGGAGAGGGATCCTCACATGGAATCTTTCCATATCCAATGGTGAGGCCCTATGATTTTTTCAACATTATAAACGGATTTCCTATTTTTCATGCCTAGTGAATTTCTACTATTGAGGGTTATGGTGTACCCATGCTTTTGGGTGATATATCCAATTCCTTATCAGTTGGCTAGTATGAACCTTGGAGTAGTAGATTCTATGATATTTTAGTTCCTACAATGTTGAATAGGTATGAGTATGTATTTACAAAGGATATTCTAGGATTAAAACCCCATTTATAGTTCATTTTATACATTGAATTTCACCTGGGATGGCCCGATATCTATGCTAGAATATCATATGACCCCATATAGCTGTGATATATGAAGGTGTGGTTGGGGAGTCTATAGAGAAGGGTCTTGTTAGACCCAGTGTTCCCACCTAGGAATCCCTATGTTTTTCACCTAAGAGGTAGATGAGATCTTGAGGTTAGGTTTGGATTGATGTCACCTGAATTAGGTGGATTTCAGGAGGGAGGATTGACCCCTAGGGACTAATGACTTCTTTGAACAGTGGTGTGGGTTGAAGTGGTCCTCTAAGTTTGACTTCAGGATGGTTGATCACCAACTCTGAGTGTGAGGGGAGGATGTATCGAGCATGGAGTCCTATAGATTCTATGGTGTCTTTGAGTTCTTGGTTATATCCTTTGGCATGTTGAACACCATGTCAGAGTTTGTGGGACTTATGAATCAGGTCTCCAAAAACTTTTTGATCATTTCATTGTAATATTCTTTGATGAAATCCTAGTGCACTTAGGTGGATCACCTGACATTCTTGAAGATGGTTTCGGGCATGCTATGAGAGTACCATCTTTATGGGAAGATCTCAAAGAGTTGGTTCTAGATTCATAAGGTTCATGATAGACTTCTCCAGAATTACATCTCCTTTGACCACCCTAGTGTGGAAAGGGAAACATTTTATCTAGAACAAGTATTATCATAAATTCTTAAATGAGATAAGGTTGAGGTTGACAATTGATCTTGTATTGAGACTATGAAAGAAAGGCATGGAGTATGTAGAGTTTTCTGATGACTCTTGAGCTAAGATCAGTTGTGTGTTGATGCAGAGGAAAATAGTGATCGCATATGAGTTTAGGAAGTTGAGGCCCCATGAGAAGAACTATGTTACTCATGACCTAGAGTTGGTAGTAGTAGTCTTCACTCTGAATATGTATAGGAACTACCTTCTGTGTGAGTACTTTATTATATACTCATACCATTAGAGTCTTAGGTATATATTCATGTGGGGAGATCTTAACCTAATATAGAAGAATTGGTTGGAGTTCCTATAGGAATATGACTTCAAGATATTCTATACTTCTAGGAAGGGAAACACAATTGTAGAAGACCTTAGTAAGAAGTCTCACTCTTGCTTGGTGGAGGAGGTTTCTGAGCAGTTGGATTATTTGCAGCTGACCCTGGTGGAGGATAGGGGTGCATATTTTATTTAGTTTATGGTGGTTACTCCTCAATTTCATCAGCATGTGAGGGAGGATCAATTGAGATACATTGACTGTGAAGTTCTACATGACTAGATATCCTCATAAGATACACCAAATATATTTTTTGAAGGAGGGGAGCACGTCATCCTTTTCTAGGTATGGACGATAGTTCCAGTCAAGTCACGTGAGAAGATGGTCAGGGAGTTTCACACTCCCCCCTTAGTTTTAAATATTGGTGTTTTAAATATATACAAGGGACTTCAATAGAAATTCCGATGGGGTCATATGAGGTTTATCATAGCCGAGTTTGTCTCTCGGTGTCTCATATGTCAGTAGGTAAAAGATGAGCATCGGGTTTTGATAGAGTTGGAACTAACTCTTGAGATATAGAAGTGTAAATTATATGTAATATAAATATAGTTCATGAAGGATATTCTACAGATAGTGAGAGGCTATGATGCCATCTGGGTGATTGTTGGCCAATTTACCAAGTCAGCACACTTCTTTTACATCAGGGAGTAGAGTTCGGTTGAGAGCCTGAGGTATTTTTACATACGTTAGATCATCTAGATTCATTGGGTGCCCCTAATTATTTTCTATGACTGTGATGATCAATTCATTTCACAATTGTGGAGAGGCCTTTATAAGGAATTTGGGACACAATTGAGGATGAGTATAGAATTCCACCCCCAAATAGATGGCCAGACCGAGTGGACTATCAAGGTGTTGGAGGATATACTGAGGGAATATGTGTTAGACTTCATTGGGAGTTAGGATTATCACTTACCATTATTGAATTTTTATTATAATAACATATATCACTCTTATATTATCATGTATCCTTTCAATTCCTTGTAAAAGAGGCCCTATAGGTCACCCTTGTGCTAGAATGAGATTGCTGAGACATCACTTGTTGCGCCAAAGATGGTGCAGGTGATAACGGAGAAGGTTCATGTGGTCCATGAGCATATGAGTACATCCTAGAGTAGATAGAAATCTTATGCAGATCGACATCATAGGACCTTGGAATTCGATTGGGGAGTCCATGATTACGTGAGAGTCTCCCCACAATGAGGATTGTAGATATTTGACTGGGGGAAATCTATCCATGAGGTTCATTGGGCCATTAGTGATCCTATAGAGGGTTAGTGAGGTAGGTTACCACCTATACGTATACCCACAGCTAGATCGAGTGTATGACATCTTCCATGTTTCATAGATGAGGAGATACGTGCATGAGCCTATGCATGTTATTGACTGTGGAAAGCTGGGCATCAAGGATAGAGCCACCTTTATGAAGTATTCGATAATGATCAAGGATAAGCAAGAGAGGTTCATGTGAGGATGGACCATTCCATTGGTTTGTGTTTATTGCTGATATGGGAGTGTGTGGGAGAGCTCCTGGGATCGTGAGATCCAGATACAGGATCAATACCCCACCTTTTCATTTAGCTTGTTCTTTTTGGGTTGAAAATACTTGAAGGAGGGGAGAATGTAATGACTCTATTTTTATTGGATATATCATTTTTATATTTATTTATATATATATCTATATTTATAAATGGATTTATCATTTTTTTGGGTGTCTAGGGGCCCTAAAATTAATATATTAAAATATTAATATATATTAATTTACGTGTGTGCATCATTTAATTATTTTTTTTTACATTTTTTGGGACCTCAGATGGGAAATATAAGACCATGGTTGATTCTGGAATACAGGGTTTACCCTATGCACGACCTAAGGTTGGTCTGCGTCAGATGTTTCAAGGAAAGTAGTCATTGGTGGTTGCATTTAATTAAAATAAATAAACAAATTATTTATTTTATTTTAAATGACCTAAATCAAATAATATATAAATCCCCTATTATAAAAAATCACTATGGTTTCTTGTATAACCCTAAGAGGATTTGAGAGGGGGTTTGGGAATTCTTCATTGGTAGATCAGGATCATAGAACAATAAGTGATCAGATCAAGCTGGATTGACAGAAAATGAACACAGTAGGTCTTCTCCATCAATGGTGAATACTTTATTCACCAATGATTGATCCTTATCATATCAGGACTCATCATTTGTGATTTTTTAACTTTTTATTCAAATATTGAGAATGGATTTAATTATCTGCTTCTTGATCTATTATTTCACACCCTTCACATGATCCCTTCTAGATGAATTGAGTTGTTTAAATAAATTTATATTTGTTTTTACTTATTAACACCCATGGTTTCCCCAATTATGTGATAATTTACTGGTAACGCTTGTCCAACAATAGGTATACCTTTTTTTATGTTCATTTATCCCTACCATTCTTTGTGTTCTTCATTATTTTCCCACAGGTCATGGTTCAACATTATAGGGGCAGGTTTGAGCATGATCGAAACCCCGAATTCATGGTGTATTGGAAAATGATGATCGGGATGGTGATTTACGGATGGATCAATATTATTTATGGGTGATGCTTTTTGGATCTAAGATTTGGAGTGGCTTCGACAGAGGTGTGTCATGGTGGGTGAAGTCGTGTGGGATTTGAGTGGTCGAAATCTGGCTACCAGACATGGATTAGGCACGAACGACCCTAGATCTAAGACTCCTAGCATAAATCATGCTGGAAATGGTAACATTAGTGGCATGGCTGTGAGATGTGAATCTTTCTGGGGTTTTTCTGAAAAACCTGACTACAAGGAACGTAGTCTAGGAACACACTCTGCGTTGTCCCCTAGCTGTGGCACCTAGTATTTTGGGGAAGATGAGGATCACTTGTTGTGTGGACCCTACCACACACCATGTAACCCTATGTTGGCAGCCCGACATAGACATAGGGAGTATATGGGCATGGGAATGTCCAGGAAATTAGGAACGTCCAGGAGTACATGATCATAACCATATGTTCACATAAATGGAATGATATACACGGGAATGGCTAGAAGCACATGGGATGGCCCTAGGAGGCAGAGACATGTCGTGTAATAGCATTACATTTCATGTATTTCTACATGGCCTTCCAAGCCGTGTGAAGTAGAGGACATCATGTACTTTTCTTAAGAGTTTTCACCTTGTGTATCTCCTCCTTATAGACTTGTATTTTATCTTGTGAGTATCCTATCCTGAGCATTTTTCAATATAGAATATGACAGTAGTGTAATATCCCAACCCAAGATCCAATAAATGGTTCTCTGGGCCGATGGGTCACATGTCCTCAAGCACGCCTCCCCATACACTAGAGGCTTCTAACTAGAAGCAATTGTCTAAGGTAATATCATAGGAAGAATATACCCTCATGATCATAGTCACATAATGGTGAAATAGATAGATAAAAAGGTGAAATAATAATATAAATCATTAGAAGCAATAAATAAACATCTAGAAATAATGAGTAGTAAACAAATCCAACTTTAATATTGTATAAAAGATGAGTGTGTCATGTCTCTATACAAAATAGAAGGAAATATATGGTAACATACATACAGTACAATACATGTATCAAAAGTAAAAAAATATCAAAATAACTATCTTTATACAGCATCACGAGCATATCCTGGTCCTGTTCTCCCCTTCTCCTAAGAATAATCAATCAAGCAATGTAAAGAGGGTTCATACCTTAGTCCCTACCTGCATCCATGAAGTCTATCTAGGTACCCAACAGTGGCCTGAATAGGGTGTGAGATAACACTCAGTAGGCCACCACCAATGGTTTCTATAACAAGTACAGTATGTTTATATAAGATGAATCAGTGTGAAATATATAATAAGAATAAAATGATACAGGTAAATGTGATATTTTCCAGACTATCAAGGCTCACTATAAACAAGAATTCATAAAAAAGATCCATCTGTAAAGTATGCTGAAACATCCACAATGTCCTATGTCAAGTAATCCAGTTTCAGGCCTACAAGGTTTTAATCCAAGGTATAAAATTATGAAGGCTTCCTCATCGATTATATGAAGCATATCTATAGAAAACTCGATAAATACTTGGGCGGATCCCAAGGAGCATGTCCAAGTCGGTCCATGAAAGTAGGATCCTAAGAATATAAATTTCCTACGAATCCAAAGTTATCTAGATCCATGGAGTAGATATGTCCATGGAATCCAATGTAATATGGATTCATGGAGTATAAATGTCAATGGAATCCTAGTCATTCATCATCATCAAAGTCATTTATTTAAAAATTTCCAAAATAATACCAATCAAACCACAATAAACACAATAAACACCAAAGGAAAGACTCATGGGGGCCTAAAATAATGTAATCCGAGGGAATCCCCTTTAGCTAAGATCTCCCCCTTGGGAGATATAGAAATGAGGTCTGGAGATAAGATGAGATTCAAGCCATAGGTTGGAAAGGAATCCAAATAATCATCCACCTTGTTCCCATCTTTCCAAGTATAAAGAATTTCCATGTGGGAGCCTATGAGGATATGAAATCTATGGATGATATAAGTGATATACCAAGGAGTGAAACCCTTAACTTTCATTGAGTTATAGATGATAATAGAGTCATTTTCCACCACACCAAGGGTGATATTGTTTTTCCTGGAAAGCCAAATTCCAGACAGCATTTCCAAAGCCTCTTCTTATAGAGAGTGCCCAATGCCATAGGAGGTAGTGAAGGAATCCAACACCAAGACCTTTGAGTCCCAAATCACACCACCTCCCCTGATATTTCCCATTACACATGAGCCGCATGTGTTAATATTGGGCCTCTTGGGATGATTTGACCACTTCACCCAATGGCTCGAGTGTCCAATGTTTCTAAATTGAGGCTAGGTACCTACAATGAGTGGTCTCAAGGTTGGGGAATCTTGCCAACCATTGCACAATCGAACCAGGTAAATCAAAATGAACATATCCCTTAAAAAAAACTACTATTTGAGTGCTACTAGACCTCTTATATCTAGCTTTATTTTAGGATTTCCAGATACACCAACAGCCTGTAGAAAACACAAAGGCACGGGACATCCTCTTCGAGCCCTTCCCATTAGCACCTTGAAACCATTTTTCCAAGAAGTGGAGGTCCAACTGATCCATGGAATTTAAGACTGTGAAGTCCCCAAATGACATCCACACAGTGTTATCCCACTCCCCCCCCCCTAAAAATAGATGTTCGTAGGTTTTCTCCCTTCCCTGCCTGCAATATGAGTAGCGTGAATCCATTTGGATGCCCAGCCTTTTGATGTTATCATCAGTTGACATAGCACGGTTCCTGATCCTCTACACTAATAAATTATACTTGGCTGGGATTTCTGGCCTCCAAAGAGTTCATCCCCACTCATTGGCCTAGCCCAATCAGTCAGATCCAAGGTGCAGAAATTTATAAGTCTTCCAAATTGTTAATCATATCATAAGGAAAAAAGGTTCATTCATTAACTATTCCATTTATCATTTAACTCATTTCATAATTGATTTTATAATCATACACAATCCATGAGTTCATATAACTCATTCCACATTTTCCATTTTAACCATTTTACCATTTTAATAACATGTAATCACATGGAAAAGGATGCATAAACCCTCTCCTAATATCTCATTTAATTAATTAAGGATCCCACTAAGATGGGGAGCTCTCACAGACACCCAAAATGGTGTTATATCATGGGGTAGATACATAAACACACCTCATAAGTGTTTTGGGTTGGGTTGACAACCTCCAACCATATCACAGTGATAAGTGGGAAACCTATCAATGTTCAAATAATTTAATCATGGAATTTGATAAATTTAGGAGAAACGTTAGAAGGTTCGGCGTATAACATAACATAAAAATGGTATATAATAACTATACTTTAAGGGAAAAGTTATAGACCACCTACCTTATGCATGTAGTAGAACACTCATCCAGTATCATCTCTTAACTCAACTTAGACTGGAAGAAAATAGAAGGATGTATGAACTCCCTGAAAATAGGGCATAAAATACTGCACCAAAATAGTATCTCTTATAGTAAGTAAAATAATGAAAGTCACAAGTGGAATAGATAACTTATGGGTACACATCCAACAAGACTGAAAATGGAATAATCGAAGTCTATATTAGAGAGTTATGGAAAATCCTAGGCTATACTTCCATGGAAGCTCTCAACATGAGAGGGAGTGGAAGCCACTAGAGAAAAATAGAAAAGGAGTAGGAGGTTTTAACATTAATAATTAAGGGTGAAGTGGTCATTTCCCTTATAAAAACTAGGCCACATGGTTTGGCCGCATGATTGGCCAAACAATGTTCCAGTCGTTCACCCTTCACTACATTAAAACCACCCATGCATGGTTCATGTGCACGGTTTGGGAAATCATGCACAAATTGTGTGATTTTTTTCTACTAAAAATTATAGGTGGACCACATGGGCATGTGGCCCAGGTCACATGGTTTGTTAAAACTGTGTGCCCTATTCTGGATACAAACTCTAATGAAGTTCCATTCCGAATTCTGGATACGAACTCCAATGAAGTTACATTCCAAAATCTGGATACGAACTCTCATATAGTTCGACTCCGAATTCTGGATATGAACTCTCATATAGTTCCACTCCTAATTTTGGACTCCGAACTCTTACTAGTTCGACTCCGAACTCTTACTAGTTCGACTTCGAACTTTCACTAGTTCAACTTCGAACTTTTACTAGTTCTATTCCGAACTTCTATGAGTTCGACTCCGAACTTCTATGAGTTTAATTCCGAACTTCTATGAGTTCGACTCTGAAATTATATGAGTTAGACTCTAAACTCTGTGAGTTCAGGTTCTAAATTCTAGTGAAACCAGACTCCGAATTTCCTTATAAATTCAGACTCCATATTTCCACAGAATTCAGGTTTCGAATTCCTATAAAACAGAATCCAAATATCTCTTTATTATAGACTCTAAATTCCATTTTGGTTAGACTCTGAACTTTTATTTGCTTACATTCTGAACTTCAGTTTTTCTTATACTTATACTTGTTTCATTACAAAACGATGTCATGCTTTTAGTTACATATGTTTTGTTATAAAACGTTGTTGATCATTCTCTTTCTAACTAACCGTTGGTTAAGTGACATGTGTACAGGTCCCTCCGAAATTTAAGGAAAATATGACCATTGGAGGAGGGATCTGACCGTTGGAGCTTTGCCTATAAATAGGAGCTCATTATAAAAGAAGCAACAAATTTTGGAATTTTTGTGATCATAATCTCCTAAAGTGATTTCTAGAGAGAGAGGCTCTTATCAACTCTCAAGCTTCGTGCAGAAAGTTTGAACGACTTGTTCAAACTTCGCCTTGTGCAGATTGCTTCGTGCGACTCTGAATGTTGGTGATTACAATCGAGGGCTTCCAGGGATAGGAAAACAGAGGTACCAACTACCTTGAAGTTGAGGTCTTCCTTAATGAGGAAGATAGAGGTTCCAACTACCTTGAAGTTGAGGGCTTGTGGGGATAGCAAGACATAGACTCTGACCTTTGTATCGAGGGCTTACCCTGGTGTGGGTAAGACAGACTTGCTTGAAAGTATAAATCAAGGGACCTTTATCCAAGGTTGTTGGATACCCTTCTCTTTGGGTTAAAATATTTATATCTTGTTACTTGTTTTTGTTACAAGTTTTTACACTGAATTTTGTATTGTAAGGAAAGTATAACCTTCTTATATTTCCTTACACTTTTACTCTAACTTAGTTAGATTATATATGCTTTAAGGTAGAATCTCATATTATAAGTTTTAGTTAAGTTTCATTTTCTGGATCCATATTTCCAGAACCTGTTTTTCGGAATCACTTTCCAGATTTAAGCAAGTGTATAGAACTTGAAGTTTGTAACTTCGTACTTTGTCCCAATATTTTAATTGGTGTTAGAGGTGTTTTTAATTTTCTTAGTTTAACTTTTTTAAAATTATATCTTTCCTTGTTTAAGGAAATTTTTAAAGTGTACAATTCACCCCCCCCCCCCTCTTTTATATTGAGCATCTACATCGTCATTTCGATCCTATAATTGGTATTAGAGGAGGTCTCTGAAATACTTATACTCACATATAAGTTTTTCTTTCTCAGTTTTTCATTGTTCTATATTTTCCTTTCTTAGGAATATTCTCCTTGAATCCTAACTTTTGTTATTAAAAATTTTTTGTGTAGAATATTCTTAAGATGGAAGGAATCAAAGTTGGTTCCATTGACAACTTAAATCCAACAAGACCACCAATTTTTTATGGTAATGATTATGAGTATTGGAGAGATTGAATGAAGACTTTTGTTATCAATACTGGAGTAGAAAATTTTATTATGCTTACTGGAGGTTATCAAATTCCTTATAATGAAGTTAGTACTTCCACAAACCAAGAGAAGCATGATTATCAATTAAACTATAAGGTACGCAATACTTTACTATGTTCAATGACTAGGAACATATATAGCCAAATTTCTTCTTGTGAAACTACTAACTGTATATGGAAGAAACTTGAAATTACTCATTTTGGTACATCTAAAGTGATTGAGACTAGAAGAGCTATGCTTAGAGCTGAGTATCATGGTTTTAATTTTCATTATGGTGAACCCATATGAAAAGTACAACAGAGATTCATGACTATTGTGAATAGCTTACAATCTATGGGAGAGAAAGGTTTGGATGATGAAGCTCTTGTTGACAAGATCATTGATATTATGCCCAATGAGTGGGAATCAAAGAGTACAGTTATTGATGACAATACGAAGGTCACTCAAATTTCCTTAGATGAGCTATTTGAAACTCTTATTCAACATAAAAAAAGGATGAAGAGAGATGCTGACAACATCAAAAAGAAGAATGGGAATGGTACTGTTGCTTTTACTACAACATCAAATCACATGAAAGCTAAGACTCCTGAGAGAGTAACTAGATCCAAGTCTAAGAAGGTTGTTCTCCAATCCAAATCTAGTGAGAGTGAAGTCTCAGAGAATGATTTAGAAAATCTTGCTCGAAGGATGAAAAAGATAGCTGGAAAAAGGAATTTCCAATCCAAGTATAAGAAGAATGAAAGGAAAGATAAGAAAGATTCAGAGGTCACATTCTATGAATGCAATAGAAGTGGACACATTAGACCTGATTGCCCTATGCTTAAAAAGAAAGAAATAAAAGAGAGTTATTCTAAAATAAATAGGAAGAAGTTCTATAAAGGTAAAGCTAAGAAAAGTCTGAAAGCTAATACTACTTGGAGTTCTAGCTGTATAGACTCTTCAGAAAGAAAATCTTCAAAATATGATTTATCAGCTTAGAAGAATATGGGATTCATTGCTAATACTTCCTTTCCACATACATGTCTTATGGCCAAGGTACGCTCTGCCGAGGATTTAACAAATTTATCTCTTGATAAGAATTAATATTACAAAAATATTACTTCTAATGAAGATACTTCATCCTCAGAAAATGAAGAACCTTCATATGAATAAGTATCTAGATTTTACAAGTTACTTGAAGAAAAAAATTGTAAAATTTATAAGAAATTAGACCAGGAAAATACTAGGGAAGAAATTATTACAAAAGAGATTTCATATCTTTCTTCAGATTTTATAGATAAATAAGAGCTTTTAAAAAAACTTTCTAAAGACCTTGAGAAAGAAAATTCTGATAAGGAAGAACTTTCTAAAGATCTTAAGAATGCTATTTTAAAGATGGAAGTTTTTGAGGAAAAATCTAACTCTAAGGAAATGATTCCTGAGGATAGGAATTTAGTCGTTAGACTAAAATCTGAAATATTTTCTATTAAGAAGCTTCTTGCAAAATTTACTTCTGGGAAGGAAAATTTTGACAAGATGTATTCTCAAATTAAACCTCACGGAAACACTATTGGAGTAGGTTATACTCACCAAAAACCAGTTTTCAAAAACAACTATTTTGTTCCTTCTAGAGCCCCTTTTTTCACTAAGTGTCAAAGTGGTGGGCATTGGAATAAAAACTATTATTTGAATAGAGTTCAATCTCTTGGGTTTCATAAAGCATATTTTTCTAAACAAAATGTGGATACCCAAAATTTTGTTATCTAAAAATATCAGATTCAAACAAGTTTGGATTCTGAAAGTCTAATTATTTTCTTATTTTAAGGAAAATAGGGAAAGTACCAACAACGATACTTGGTACATGGATATTGGATGTTCCGGGCACATGACTGGTAACAAAAACTATTTTGAAAAGATTATCAAGACGAAAGGAGTAAAAGTAACTTTCAGAGATAATGCTCATGGAGAAATTATTGGTATAGGTAATATTATTCTTCTTGTAAAAACTTTGATTTCAAATGTTTTTTTTTTGTTAAGGGTCTTAAGCATAACTTAATTAGCATAAGTCAATTATGTGATGAAGTATACCTTGTGAATTTTAGGAATGATAAGTGCTTAGTACATAATTCCAAGGAATAGTTTATTCTCTCTGCCCATAGGTAAGAGAATGTTTACACTTTGAACTTAGAAGACCTTAGAAGCCAAGACTTACCTTGCCTTAGTGCAATGGAAGATCATTCTTGGTTATGGAATAGAAGACTAGGTCACTGTAACCTTAGGAACTTATGAATACTCTCTAAGAAAGGTTTATTTAAGGATCTACTAGAGCTTAGATTTGATTCTTCTAAAGTTTTTGATCCTTGTCAATATGGAAAGCAACATAAATCTAGTTTTAAATCAATCGGTGAAGTCTCAACAATTGATGCATTACAGTTGGTGCACATGGATATTTTTGGTCCAACACAAACTGGAAGCATTGGGGGAAAGTACTATGTATTTGTTTTGGTTGATGATTACACTAGATTTACATGGGTCTATTTTCTAGTAAATAAATATGAAGCTTTTTCTTATTTCAAAAGTTTTAGAGCCCGAGTTAAAAATGAGAAAAATCTTCCACTGAAAATTATTCATAGTGATCATGGAGGAGAATTTCAAAATTCTGATTTTGAAACTTTTTGTAGTAGAAAAGTTATTACTTGCAACTTTTCAGCACCTAGAACACCTCAAAAAAATGGTGTTATTGAATGAATAAATAGAATTATTCAAGAGATAACTAGAACCATGTTGAGTGAGTATTCTGTTGCCAAAAATTTTTGGGCTGAAGATGTAAGTACTGCTTGTTATACTATAAATCGAGTTTTGATTAGACCTTTTCTTAATAAAACTCCTTATGAGTTATAGAATGGTAGAAAACCTAGACTTTCCTACTTCGAGGTTTTTGGTTGAAAGGTATTCATCCTGAATACTAAAGATAATCTACACAAATTCGCACCAAAATCTGATGAATTAATTTTCTTAGGCTACTCCACAACTTCTAAGGCTTATAGAGTTTTCAATAAAAACACTTGTACTGTTGAGGAAACAGTACATGTCAAATTTGATGAAACTGATCCTTTTCTTTTTAAATCATCCCAACCGACATCCTCGGATGTGTTTTCAAAAACTGATTATCAACCTTTGTTAGAGTATCCTTCTGATAAGGAAAATGTTCAATAAAATATTTCTGAAACATTTACCCCAGAAGAATTTCTACCCTATGTTGATGAACAAATTTTACAAAACCCAAGTCAGGTGTTTCTTAAGAATCATCCCAGTGATAGTATAATTGGTGATGACAATCAACCTATAAGGACAAGAAGTTCCTTAATAAATGAAGTAGAACATCTAGCATTCCTTTCCCAATTGGAACCAAAAATCACTGATGAAGATTTAGGTGATGATGATTGGATAAAATCCATTAAAGATGAACTAAATTAATTTTAAAGGAATAAAGTCTGGACCTTGGTTGAAAGACCTAAGGAAACTTCTGTTATTGGAGTAAAATGGGTCTTCAGAAATAAGTGTGATGAAAATGGAGTCATAGTTAGAAATAAAGCTAGACTAGTTACCAAAGGCTATAATCAACAAGAGGGAATAGACTATAAAGAAACCTATGCTCTAGTAGCTATACTTGAATCTATTCGTATCTTACTTGCCTTTGAAACATTCTTCAATTTTAAACTTTTTCAAATGGATGTGAAATGTGCTTTTCTTAACGGTTATGTTCAAGAGGAAGTTTTTGTTGAACAACCTCCTGGATTTGAAGACACAAAATATCATGATCATGTTTTTAGACTTACCAAAGCATTGTATGGTCTTAAACAAGCCCCACGAGCTTAGTATGATAGACTTACAGGATTTTTTCTTCAAAATAACTATGTTAAGGGAAATGAAGATCCAAACCTTTTTATAGAGAAAGATGAGAAAAATGTTTTGATTGTTCAAATTTATGTTGATGAAATTATATTTGGTTCAACTCAGTAATCTTTAACTGATTCTTTTGCGGATCTAATGAAATCTGAGTTTGAAATTAGTATGATGGGTGAGTTAACATTTTTCCTTTTTTTTCAAATTTCTCAAAAACTAGAAGGAACTTATATATCTCAACATAAGTATATTAAAGATCTTCTTAAAAAGTATGGTTATGAAAACACTAAGAGTATAAGTACTCCTATTGGTACCTCAAACACACTTTATCTTGATGAAGATGGGAAACCAGTGGATCAAACATCTTTTAGAGGCATGATAGGAAGTCTACTTTACTTGACAGCTATTCATCCAGACTTGATGTTTTCAGTTTGATTATGTGAAAGATATCAATCCAATCCTAATGAATCTCATTTAAAGGCAGTGAAAAGAATTTTTATCTACTTAAAGGGAACCATGGGTCTAGGACTATTTTATACTTCTAGAAATGATTTTAACTTAAAAATCTTTTCAGATGATAACTTTGGTGGATGTAGAATAGATAGAAAGAGTACATCCGAAACTTGTCATTTCTTATGAGATTCATTAGTTTTATGGTCATGCAAGAAGCAACATTATGTAGCACTCTCCCCTGCTGAAGCTGAATATGTACCAGCTGGAAGTTGTTGTGCTCAAGTGTTGTGGATGCAACACACACTCACAAACTATGGCTTGAGTTTTACTAAGACTCAAATTTTGTGTGATAACACAAGTTCCATTTCCCTTAGTAAAAATCTCGCACATCACTCTCGTACAAAACACATAGATATTAGGCATAACTTTATTAGGGATCACACACAAAAAGGAGATATTATTCTTTAATTTATCGGAATGCAAGATCAACCTGCTAACATTTTCACAAAATATTTACCCTCTGATAGATTTGAATACATTAAAAAAAGTTAGGAATGATAACCGTGAGGTAATCCTTATTCATTAACTTCTTGTTGAACAATTCTACTTACAGTAATAAACTCTTTTTCATAGGGGGAGTAAATTTTCTTTTTGGCATAATCAAAATTTTCTTAGTAAGTTTCTTTTTAAAAAAGCTTTTGTAATCAAAATTTTTGTAGTTAGTTTTTTTTTTTAAAAAATATTTTGTAATCAAAATTTTTCGTAGTCAGTTTTGCAAACTTCTGTAACTAAAATTTTCATAATGAAGTTTTTGGAACTGAAATTTTCATAATGAAAATTTTTCATACTCAAACTTTTTGTACTGAAATATTTCGTACCCAAACTTTTCGTACTGAAATTTTTCATACTCAAACTTTTCTTACTGAAATTTTGCATACTCAAACTTTTTGTACTGAAATTTTTCGTACTCAAACATTTTGTACTGGGATTTTCGTACTCATACTTTTCGTACTGGAGTTTTGGTACTCAAAGTCTTTTTAACTTTAAGTTTTTCGTAGTTAGTTTTTCGTAGTCAAATTTTTCTTCAAGAAGAATATCACCTATTACGAATAAACTTCCCGGCCAATCTGAAATGTATGATTTCCTTATTTAAGTGTTCATAGTCATATTTTTCTTGCTGGTATTTTCCTATGAGTTTTAAAATTTCTCATATTCTAGTTTTCTTAAATCTAATTGTTTTTCTTAAAAACCTCAAAATATCGGATTCAAGATTTCCTTGCGGGTATGTTTTCAAGCGTCAGATCAGATCAGAGAAGTTCTCAATCATTAGATTGTTTTTGGAAGTTCAAAGGTCAGATCCATCGCCTATATAAAGGGGACCCCTGATGGTTGTCCCACATCGTTTTTCAAGCTCTCGCGTGTCGAATCTATGCATCAGTTGTTAAAGGCCGTTCTGAATCCTTCAGAGATCCTCCATTATGAATGTCTGTTGAAGCTACTTCCCAAGATATGTCTACCACGAATCCAATTTCAATATGGAAAGTTTATAGAGAAAGACTGGTCCATCCTAACTTTTACATGTACGATTATATCATCTCCAAGAACATCAAGATGAATGGTTGGGAAGATGTATGTGTATCCAAGACAAGTGATCAAGATGCTGTCTATCCAGAGTTACTTGTAGAATTCTATGAATCAGTAATCTTTTATGAGGAATAGGGAAGAGAAAAATTTTCTTTCAAGTCTTATGGAAAGACTTAAAAACTTACTTACACCAAGGCGACAAGCTTGGTGGGGATATAATACGAAGGAGAAGCTGAATTTTTTTCACACAAACTCCTGGATGCTCAATGTAGTTTTGTTAAGGTTAAGGCCTTACAATGTCTTGGACTTGCTGATGTCAAGACAGCAAAGATTTCTCACCTATCTATTAATAATCTGATTCTTCATCTTTGGGTACAATGTTTCTTGGTTCCGAGAAAGGGTGATAAAGATACCCTGAAGAAATGTTACATATATTTCTTAGACTTCTTGGTGAATATAAGAAAAATAAATCTGATGAGGCATGTTCTTGTGATGATCAAGAACATCAAGGAAGGAAACTTGGGAGCCCAAATCATCATGTACCCTGCCTTACTATCAAAACTGATAGTTAGGTGTTTATATTATTTCAAGATTGCATGTAAGTCTAAGTTTCAGAATTGCAAGCTTATGCTTGTTAGTGATGGCACGCTGAAAAGAATGAATATGGATTTTTCCAAGGAAACAGGAGAGTTTTATAATTTGCCATAGGAAGAGGCTGAAACCATTCTGGAGAATGTGGAAAAAGCTGAGCTAGTGAAGAAAGTTACTAAGAAGAGGAATCTTAAGGAAGTGTTTGCTGAAGATA
Source organism: Viscum album (assembly GCA_963277665.1). NCBI lineage: Eukaryota > Viridiplantae > Streptophyta > Magnoliopsida > Santalales > Viscaceae > Viscum > Viscum album. The sequence goes on along the minus strand of OY728139.1, from coordinate 124,351,549 downwards.
AGACCCCCAAATATAAGGAAACCCAATCCACACCTCCCAATCTGAAGAAACAAAAAGCATATCCAGATGAGGTAGCTGCTAAATGGAGAGAAGATAAGGAGAAAAGGAAATAAGAGGATCCACAGTTCAAATTAGACCATGTTGAGGTTAAGTCTTTAAGAGAAAAAGTTGCAGATGAGTTAGAGAAACAAGAAAAAGAGAAGAAACTGAAGAAAAAGATGACAGAAGAAGAGATTATTCAATCTCTTGTAAAAGCAACAGAGATGGCTTCTGAGCAGATTCCGGTTCTGGAAACTTTCTTTACTGAACCATTACCAGAGACTCCTGGGAAGAATTACTTTACTCTGGAAACGTTCAAAGGGAAAGAAGTTGCTAAAGGAGTAGAGAAAGGAGCTGGTAAAGAAGTAGAGGAAGAAGTTATTGAAGAAATTGAAGAATAAGAAGAAGAAGGAAGTGATGATCTGGATGACTTGATAAAACAAGTGGAATATTATCAAGAAAATGCTGAATCTTCAAAGTTAGTCACTCTGGGAAAGGGAGATGATGTTCAGGAAGAATAAAATGAGTTGTTTGAGGAGGAAAGCTATGAGAATAATTTTCTTGAAGGAGCAGAGAAGTTGAAACCAGATGAAGACAAGATTGTTCAAGTATCTGAAAGTGAGGAAGAATCTTCTGATGAGGTAGTTCTGAAAGTTGATAAGGGGAAGCAAGTGCTTTTGGACGCCCCAAAAAAAGATATAATAAGGAAGAACGATGTTTTTGGTTCTTCAAGAAGGAAGCTGGTTGAAATACAAGAAGAACAATCCCCAAGAAAAGTATCAGATTCAGAGTAATCAGCTTTGGGTCATGACTTTGTTGTTGAGTCTTGAAGAAATTGGTGGACACCATTCCGATCTTTCCCACTATAGACTCCAGATTCCAGATGATGCAACATAGTCTGAATCAGAAGTCAGAATCCTTATCTATGGTGATGGATAAGTGTGTGAAGATTGAAGTAGGTCATAGAAATTTCCTTATCAATTATGATGTTCATAGGAAATCTTACAGTAAAATCACTCTTTGGTCAAAGAAAGTTGATGAAGGCTTGGTTGAGTTTGATAATTTTCAGAATGAGGTAAAATATGCTTTTGATACCGAGGATGCAAAGATAAAGAATCTTCAAAATGAGCTAATCATTGATAAAAGTTCTCAGAATCAACAAGTAAAGGACTTGAACGGTAAGGTTAATTCTCTTGCTCAAAATTTTAAAAGGGATAGAGATCTTCGGATTGACCTCGAAGAAAATCTTGTAAATCAAGATGAGTTACTTAAGATGCAAGAAGAGGCCATGAAGGCTTAGGAAGAAGTATTGAAATCTCAAGATGAAAGGATAAAAGATTTGGAGAGGAAAGCTGATGAGGATCAAAAATATTTGAAGAAGCTGAAAACTCTCCTAAAAAAGTTAATTCCAAAGGAAAAGGAAGACAAATGAACTCAATCTGATCTTTTGTTGCATTTGTTTTTCCTTGTAAAAATTCTTTCAACTCTAATAAAATCTCTGGTTGTTTTTATCTGGTGTTATTTTGTACTAATGTTTCAGGTACTCTATTTTTTTCCATTCCCACAATTCTTTTTGAAAATCACAAAGGCGGAGAAGGAAAAAGAACTACTCCTAAGGGGGAGAAGAAAAATTTCTAAACTAAGAAGAACTATTCTTAAGCAAGGGGGAGTTCTAATTATGATTCCTTCATTCTAATGAAAATTCTATTCCGGAAATCCAGAATAAAATCCTTAGAGTTCCAATGCCTGAGGGGGAGTTAGTTGTATTCACTATCATCCAATAACAAAGGGAGATAAGTTTTAATTTCAAAGTCTAATGAAATTTTTCAAAGTCCTTATATTTCTTTTTCGTAAGGATGTTTGTGCTTTCCAAAAAGGGGGAGATTGTTGAGTTAATAAGTTTTTCCTTATTAGTTTTCCATTCCTTCTTGTTTTGAAAATCACAAACACCTTATACTTAAGAAAATCGATATTTTACTTCTCTAAGGAAAATTTCCTTCCTTAAAGAAATTTACCCTAACCTAGATTTCCTTATACATATCAATATTTTTCTTAAGTATAAAAATTGGATTCATACCTAAAACCTCGGAATCATATAATACTTAGATATGAAGCATTCTGTTTTAGGATCTGAATTCCGGATATAAACTGTAATGAATTTCCACTCCGAATTCTAGATATGAACTGTAATGAAGTTCCACTCCGAATCCCGAATATGAACTGTAATGAAGTTCCACTCTGAATTCTGGATACGAACTCTAATGAAGTTCCATTCCGAATTCTGGATACGAACTCTAATGAAGTTCCATTTTGAAATCTGGATATGAACTCTCATATAGTTCGACTTCGAATTCTGGATACGAACTCTCATATAGTTCCACTCCGAATTGTGGACTCCGAACTTTTACTAGTTTGACTCCAAAATTTTACTAGTTCAATTCCAAAATTCTATGAGTTCGACTTTGAACTTATATGAGTTTGACTATGAACCTCTATGAGTTCGACTTCGAACTTCTATGAGTTTGACTCTGAACTCTATGAGTTCAGGTTCTGAATTCTAGTGAAACTAGACTCCGAATTTCCTTAGAAATTAAGACTTCGGATTTCCACAGAATTCAGGTTCCAAATTCCTATAAAACAGAATCCGAATATCTATTTATTATAGACTCTGAATTCCATTTTGGTTAGACTCCAAACTTTTATTTTCTTACATTACGAACTTCAGTTTTTCTTATACTTATACTTGTTTCATTATAAAACGATGTCGTGCTTTCAGTTACACATTTTTTGTTATAAAATGATGTCGTCCATTCTATTTCTAACTAAACATTGGTTAAGTGACATGTGTATAGGTCCCTCCAAAATTTAAGGAAAATATGACCATTGGAGGAGGGAGCCGACCGTTGGAGCTTTGTCTATAAATAGGAGCTCATTTGAAAAGAAGCAACAACTTTTGGAATTTTGGTGATCAGAATCTCCTGAGGTGATTTCTAGAGAGAGAGGCTCTTATCAACTCTCAAGCTTCATGTAGAAATTTTGAACGACTTGTTCAAACTTTGCCTTGTGTAGATTTCTTTATGCAACTTTGATTATTGGTGATTACAATCGAGGTCTTCTGGGGATAAGAAGACAGAGGTACAAACTACCTTGAAGTTGAGGGCTTCCTTGCTGAGGAAGATAGAGGTTCCAACTACCTTGAAGTTGAGGGCTTACAAGGATAGCAAGACAGAGACTCCGATCTTCGTATCAAGGTCTTACCCTGGTGTGGGTAATACAGAATTGCTTTAAAGTATAAATCAAGGGACCTTTATCCAAGGTTGTTGGATACCCTTCTCTTTGGGTTAAAAGATTTATATCTTGTTACTTGTTTTTTCTACAAGTTTTTTCGCTGCATTTTGTATTGTAAGGAAAGTATAACCTTCTTATATTTCCTTACACTTGTACTCTGACTTAGTTAGATTCTATACGCTTTAAGGTAGAATATCATATTGTAAACTTTGGTTAAGTTTCATTTTCTGGATCCATATTTCTAGAACCTGTTTTTCAGAATCACTTTCCAGATTTAAGCAAGAGTATAGAACTTGAAGTTTGTAACTTTCATACTTTGTCCCAATCTTTTAATTGGTGTTATAGGTGTTGTGAATTTTCTTAGTTTAACTTTGTTAAACTTAGATATTTCCTTGCTTAAGGAAATTTTTAAAGTGTACAATTCACCCCCCCCCCCTCTTGTATATTGAGAATCTACATCGTTATTTCAATCCTATAATATGGAAGTTGATCTGGACTTGATCAATAATCTGATGTGGACATATTGGCCATGTACCAGCATCTCACTTGTAAATATAGAGTATGGACTACCTTGGGATAGTTCCTTGGACTCTAGTTCATTAATTTTAAGCTTACCCTAAACTCGTTTTCAGAATAAGAGGTGTTGTTTAAAAAAAGGTAATGATTCCAGTGGCCTGGATCTAGGTTACACCCTTGTTCATGATGAGGCATGATAGTTTAAATTTTCAAGTGATAGTTTGTCCAGGAAACATCATCGAAATTTAGGCATGGGATTCGGTGAATGTGTTCACTGTAAATGTAGGATTACTTAGAAGAAGGAATTGTAGTTTTGGTTTTAATATGTCAGTTGTCTAAGCTGATCATCTTGATAATGGTTATTTATAGGTGGATTAACCTTTTTTCCTTCTTGTTTGTTGAGTTTGGTTGTTGAAGAACCACTTTAATCATGTCTTAGGGTGAAGGTGGGTGTAGTGAAAATATAGGTTGTGTATTTTGAGGAAAGTGTTTGTGATCAGTTTTAGTTTGTTCGATCAAGTTTCAATTGTTTCCTTATAGTAAGGCCCCGGTAATGATCATGGAGGTGATCGGGTTCACCCAGTTAAGGAAAACATTCCTGGAGCATCTCTAGAATTCTTAGAGGTGTTCTTTGTAAGAAAATTTCTATAGTGGAGGTATCGTGGCTCAGAATTGGCCCCTTTATAATGTTAAGGTCTATGGTGGGGAGAGCTATTAGCCATATGTTTAATGAGATGATCATGTGATCATGTCTCTAGCTAAACGATCTTGAATAAGAACTGTCTCAGTTGGAAAATGAGTTTTGGATCGAGTTTTGGTGGCTTAATAACCATGTACTTAAATGAATGATTGTAGGTATGTTGGTTGTTTAAAAATGCAACATAACCATTTGAACAATACTTCACGACCCTTATAGGTCGAGTGATGTTTTCTTAGTTCCTGAATTCTTCTTAGGGATGGGAAGTTCTAAGGTGGGAAAGTTGTAACAACCCATGTTTTATAACTAGATGAAAATCCAAAGGAATTTTAACTTTTTGCATTTACAGGATGGTCCATTATTTGAATTGATCTTTGGAATGTAATTCAGAGAATTGGAACACTTCAAAGTGTTTTTTTAGACTTGTGTAATGTCTTGAGGGGTCCCTTAGGTGCTATGTTGAGTTTTGGGAGCACTGGGCTCCAAAATATCATGGTTTGGGTGGTCTTCACAAGGTGTACAGTTTTTCTGAAACCATACGGCCCCTCATCAATAAACCATGCAGCTAAAGAAAATGAGCAGAAATTATGTGTACGGGCTATGCACATTTTACCCAAACATTGGTCCTTTTTCATATGGGTAGTGCCACTTAGGCGGTACCCTACCACTATTCACCACACGGTCAGTGCACAGTTAGGGTAACCATGCAGGAAAAATCATGTGAGGTGATTTCTTAAGGAATGGGTGTTGCACGGTTGGTGTATAGTTTGGTCAAACTATGCGGCCAAACCACATGACCCAGTTTTTAGGGTAAATTTACAAAAATTCCCTTAATGAAACCTTAAGTTTAATTTTATCCTTTTCTCTTCTCCACCAGCCGTGTAAACTTCCATCTAGTTTCCTTTAGGTTACTCTCCTCCCTATTCTAGGAATCAATGGATCTCTTTAATTCAAATAAGTAATCAAGATCTATTAGTCTCTATATATTTTCATCACTAGGATCCTAATTCCTTTTTAATATTTCTTCATTTAACCTTCTCTCAGTTTCACTATTTTGGTGTGAGCTCATTTTCTCTATTTTTCAGGGAAAATATCTATTTCTTGTATCCCTTACAAATCAATTGGAATCAGAGCTTGATATTGGATGAGTGACATGTCCTAATTATGAAGTAGGTGGTCTATGTATTTTTCCTAAATTTACATTAAATTTTGAATAGCACCATTGCTTTGTGAACCAGACTTTGAAAAACGTCGACTTATTATTGATTTCTTTATATCAAATTGATCATCGCACCTAGATACACTCTTAATGATCGTTGTTTGGTAGTTTGAGGTAGCCAACCTCGATCACAGACACCCCATGGGTGTTCCATCATGAATTTCCCTTTGTAATTAATTTTTTAAAGCGCCTGGAACACCTTATAAGCATTCAGTTTAGACTATAAATGGAATTTTCCTTGTATGAACTTTTCTAAATGATAATGGTACCTTTTAAATTTCATTTGAACCGTAATATTTGTTTTTTCATGTATGGTGGTTTGTTTCAAATTTTTCTTTTAATGAATTGATACATGCCTTTGTAATATATGTTTAAATATGTTAAATGATTTTTTTGAAAAACAATGTCACATTTTTATAACAAAACCCCTCAGATGAGGTGTGTTGTCTTCAAAAATACAAAGTGATGATTAGAGTTATGAAACATGCTTACCCATTTGATTTTATCTTTATTCCATGCTTGAATATTGTCATTGCTATATATAATGTTAGGAAATGGCCTCTAATGACATTATTAAATGGAGTTTCCCTGCTTTTTAAATGATAACTTTAACCCCATCACTCCTTATGTGTTTGGACCCTCCTATACTTGGAATTACCCTCATAGGAGATTCCCACCTATGATCATGTCATCTCCTATATAATCCTGAGATAATTATGAATTTAATTACCTTATTGTAAGGAATGGAATCAATTTAATTGAATGGAATGGATTTTCATGACAGTTTCCCTTCTTTAAATGAACTGGTTTAATTAACTTAAATGGGTTATGGAATATGGTAAGGCCATGCCGTTAATTATGCTTATTATGAATCATAATGCCTTGAAAGGAATTGAACATGACTAATAGAGAATATGATAGGTATTGTATCATGTGTTATGTTATAAATATAATTATTCTTTACTTATATATATGGTATTTAATAATAATTTTCATGAGAGGTTTTTTCTGATGCCTTGTGTTATAAATATAATGATGCTTTTATATGGGATTGATGAATGTAAGGCATGAGAGGTATTTCCTCATTTTCTTTTAATATAAATATGATTACGCCTTATACATAAGTTTTAGATGATGGTAATGCGTGTTGAGAATGGTGGATAATCACACTCCCTTACATCGGGTGTTGAGTATGGCATCCCACACCAATTATACTATATGGGTGATGGGCTTTACGCACCACATTCCATGATTAGAGTGTTATTTTGGAATCTCACTCTCCATCCTGAGTGTTTTAGAATGACATATCTCACTCTATTGGGATGTAGGGAATTTTCCCTATTAATTTAAATTTTAGGCTCATTTAGACTGGTTATAGATGTTTGAGTTACGCCTCAGTCTAGCCAGCAACTAATATTCCAGGTATATGGACACTTACATATATACGTACTTGGTTCATATAGGTGTATGAAATATATAACTATACTATATATATATTATTACTATATACATATGGTTACAATTCAGACTCTATTTTCGACCATGAGTTGAATAAAGTATAGCCGCAATGTGTACCTTAGGAACCTAGTCAGGTTGTTTTTTTATTTATTCAGTTTATTTATTTATTCATATTACATGCACACTACTTATTTATATTCATGGACTAGATTTAGTCACAGGCTCCATGGTTGTGAACCTACTGAGATTTATATCTCACACCCTTCTCAGACTGCCATTGCACATGGTTACCCAAGTAGACCTTTGTTTTCAGGACTATGGTTGATTGCTTATAATATTTAGATTGTACCTAGAAGTTAGAAGAATAAGACCGAGTTGGAGCTCAAAATGCTCATGGATATTTCCCTTGGGGATTTAATTTTATTTTCTTTATTGTTATGTATTGTATCTTGTAGATTTTTGTGTGTTAGTTATTTTCATTATATATTATCATTATGAAATGCATGCATCGGTTGTATATTAGAATTGGACATATTTTATATTCAATTATTATTATTATTATGTTGCTCTATCTTTCATTTATTACTACTTTTGTTGTTTGTTAGTGTTTATTTATATTACGCCACTATGATACGCTGATATGAGGGTATAGTCTCTCCATTGTACCATATTTACACCCTCACTGATAGTCGGCATCCTCTGGTGTATGGGGACATGCACTTGAGACCATGTGACACACTGGTCTAGATATCGTCTTAGTGGTTAGTTGAGTTGGGATGTCACACACATCATGTAGTACTACATGGCCAGCCAAGTTGTGTGTGCTCGATGACACATCCAAGTTTCTAGGTTATATCACATGTTGTGTGTCCCCTAGAACATGTCGTGTACTTTTATTAGGATTTTCCACCTTGTTTAAATCCTCCTTATGGACTCAGATATTGTCCCATAGGTATCATATCTTGAGTAGTTTTTCACGTACAATTTGATTGTATCCTTATTAGAGGCATACGAGATATGATTTGAGGTGCTTTGAGTGTGATTCTTATTTAGGCAATGCTTGATGGGTAGTTATGATCAGGTATGGTCATCAGAGAGATATCACAGTTGGAAACCCCCCTATCATACCAGGGAACAAGTCCATAATACTCTTTACCCAGGATAAGTGGTACCCCCCGTCATGCTAGGTCATGGGTCCGCTATCTAAATACTAAGTGGAACCCCCATGATGCACAAGGGAGAGGATCCTCTATCTACCAACTAAGTGGCACCCCCTGATGCACTAGGGTATGAGTTCTCCGTTCACTGAGTGGAACCCCCAAATGCACTAGGGGTTAGGTCCTATATCTACTTAATATGTTGAACCTCCTAACACACTAGGGTTTGGGTCCTACATTAACTGAGTTCATCCACTAACACTCTAGGTTGAAGTTCCTTTATTTATTTATCCACTAAGTGGTACCCCTATCATACTTGGGCGTCAGTCCTCTGCTCACTAAGCGGTGCCCCCATGTTGCACTAGGGCATGGATCCTCTATTTATTGACTAGAACCCCCTTATCATACTAATGAGTATGTCTTATATTGGATATTGTGCCCCCTCGGGTAGTGGGGTAGTGGAGAGGTGTGGGTCCCCCATGTAGCTTTCTCAGATAGAAACATGAGATGTTAGGCGTCGGTGATGAACCTTTGGAGATGCAGGTAGGATCATTGTCCTGTGATGGACTTTAGAGATGGAGATCCTATTTCTCTCTTGTCTGTTTTTCTTTTTAGAATATATCTATGATGGGTTTTGTTTCCTCTTATTATGGGTCGAGCTAACCTTTTCTATATCTTTCTATTTCTCCCTTAGTGGTTTTCTGGGCATCTTACTAGGTATGTATATACTCACCCTTGTATGGGATTTTCTTGAACATGTCATGTCTTATGAATATAATGGATAATTCAGCAGTGAAATTGGTGGATCATAGTGTTACATGGGTTCATTGATCACTTACGGCGGTCGGGCTTGAAAATAATGAGTTGGTCTCTCTTGGTTTTCCTTTATTCTAGTTGTTTTCAGGTTGGGAATTTTTTTTGGTTGGGTGTGTATTGTTTCCCTTTATGATTTGGTTTATTTTTTCATACCCTAATGTATTTCCCTATAGTTTTTTACATGTATAGTTTTACACTGTATTTTACAGTCTTTATATTAATCCTCTATTCTTTTTCATGGATACGGTTGTGTGAGTACGTATAGGTATATTGGAAAAGGACTTCCATTTCATTTATTCCTTCTTAGTTCTTATCTCTAGCCCCTATCTTAGTGAATGAAATTTTAGGTTGTGAAAACTCAACTTATCATTATCCAAGTGGGCCTCGATGGGTTGAGTCATTAGAGAGTGGTATCAAATGTGTTCATTCCTTGGGATGGTGTTTGGAGTTGTCTCTTTTATGAGGTTTGGTTGGGACTTAGGGAAATGGTGTCAAAGTTTCTCAAGTGATATTTTCTAGTCATAGAAACTAGTATTGGTGTGGCAACCAATGTATTTGTTCACCAGGACTCTAACTACCTGCTTTTATACTTGATATACCGAGACATCAGTTGTAGAAATCAATGGTATGTGCATAATATAGGATTGAGACTTTTTACTATCATTATTGAGTCAAATCCCCATATATATATGTTTTTTGATCATGGTATATCTTGATAAATTTCAATATGTCTCTGTGATGACATCCATCTAGGATTTTGAGACAGTTTTGTGAAAACAGCCAGTTGAGATATGAGGCGTTATTTTAGGGACCCATACATGGAGTCTTTACTCTAGGAGGGTAGGGAGTAGTTCCCCCCACCATTTGAGTAATAGATAGTACCAATAGGATAGGATGATGAGGCATGTGGGATTAGAATTAATTTCAAGTTCCAGTATCAAAGATCATTGAGGTTTCATAGTGAACCGAAACCCTAGGAAATGGAGGATTGGCTCGATGTGGTGGTTCCATTTTTCTAGCTTGTGCGGACCCTGACCGATTAGATGGTCACATTAAAAACTAGACTCCATCATGGAGTATCAGTTATCTCTGGGGGTATATATAGATTAAAAACATTTTCTATGTGTGATTTGTGAGTTTAAGTGATAGAGATCACCCAAGTTTTTTAGTGGGCTAGACCCTTTTCTAAACTAATAGAGGACTGGCATTAACCTATGGTGTGAAGACTCTACTTGGTTAGTACCCCTCTCAATGGTGGTCCTCATGATGAGACCTCTTAAAATAGATGTTGGGTTTCAGTAGAGCCCTATGTTGGTGATGTTGATGTGGCTTCAAGTATGCAATGAATAGGGAAACTTCCCCCACCAAGATATGTTCTTGTGATGTGATCCAAAGTTGTGTGGGTGAGTCGGTTTCACCCAAAGAGGATAGTTTTTGGGTGTGGTAGATGATTTACTTTGACTTGTATGTTTGGGGTCATTTTGACACATGAAGGTGTCAAAGAGGGATCTGGTTAAGGAGGACAGATAGGCAAGGGGAAATATGGATTTATGTAATAGACTCTTGTGACCATAAGGCTGAAGGTGTGATCAAGGTATGACCTATGTCTTCTCTTCACCATATGATGTTTTGGTATGTAGTTTCAAGCTAGTTTTCCATGGACATATCCCCTTTTTAGGCCTAGTGATACCAGTAGAGCCTTTTAGCTCAACCCTTGTGTTTAAAGGATCCTGTAGAGATTATAAATCATCATACACTTTTACTAATAGTGTGACCTAATTATTGGAGGAGAGGGATCCTCACATGGAATCTTTCCATATCCAATGGTGAGGCCCTATGATTTTTTCCACATTATAAACGGATTTCCTATTTTTCTTGCCTAGTGAATTTCTACTATTGAGGGTTATGGTGTACCCATGCTTTTGGGTGATATATCCAATTCCTTATCAGTTGGCTAGTATGAACCTTGGAGTACCAGATTCTATGAGATTTTAGTTCCTACAATGTTGAATAGGTATGAGTATGTATTTACAAAGGATATTATAGGATTAAAACCCCATTTATAGTTCATTTTATACATTGAATTTCACCTGGGATGGCCCGATATCCATGCTAGAATATCATATGACCCCATATAGCTGTGATATATGAAGGTGTGGTTGGGGAGTCTACAGATAAGGGTCTTGTTAGACCCAGTGTTCCCACCTAGGAATCCCTATGTTTTTCACCTAAGAGGTAGATGAGATCTTGAGGTTAGGTTTGGATTGATGTCACCTGAATTAGGTGGATTTCAGGAGGGAGGATTGACCCCTAGGGACTAATGACTTCTTTGAAAAGTGGTGTGGGTTGAAGTGGTCCTATAAGTTTTACTTCAGGATGGTTGATCACCAACTCTGAGTGTGAGGGGAGGATGTATCAAGCATGGAGTCCTATAGATTCTATGGTGTCTTTGAGTTCTTGGTTATATCCTTTGGCATGTTGAACACCATGTCAGAGTTTGTGGGACTTATGAATCAGGTCTCCAAAAACTTTTTGATCATTTCATTGTAATATTCTTTGATGAAATCCTAGTGCACTTAGGTGGATCACCTGAGATTCTTGAAGATGGTTTCGGGCATGCTATGAGAGTACCATCTTTATGGGAAGATCTCATAGAGTCGGTTCTAGATTCATAAGGTTCATGATAGACTTCTCCAGGATTACATCTCCTTTGACCACCCTAGTGTGGAAAGGGAACATTTTATCTAGAACAAGTATTATCATAAATCCTTAAATGATATAAGGTTGAGGTTGACCATTGATCTTGTATTGAGACTATGAAAGGAAGGCATGGAGTATGTAGAGTTTTCTGATGACTCTTGAGCTAGGATCAGTTGTGTGTTGATGCAGAGGCAAATAGTGATCGCATATGAGTTGAGGAAGTTGAGGCCCCATGAGAAGAACTATGTTACTCATGACCTAGAGTTGGTAGTAGTAGTCTTCACTCTGAATATGTGGAGGAACTACCTTCTGTGTGAGTACTTTATTATATACTCATACCATCAGAGTCTTAGGTATATATTCATGTGGGGAGATCTTAACCTAATATAGAAGAATTGGTTGGAGTTCCTATAGGAATATGACTTCAAGATATTCTATACTTCTAGGAAGGGAAACACAATTGTAGAAGACCTTAGTAAGAAGTCTCACTCTTGCTTGGTGGAGGAGGTTTCTGAGCAGTTGGATTATTTGCAGCTGACCCTGGTGGTGGATAGGGGTGCATATTTTATTTAGTTTATGGTGGTGACTCCTCTATTTAATCAGCGTGTGAGGGAGGATCAATTGAGATACATTGACTGTGAAGTTCTACATGACTAGATATCCTCAGAAGATACACCAAATATATTTTTTGAAGGAGGGGAGCACGTCATCCTTTTCTAGGTATGGACGATAGTTCCAGTCAAGTCACGTGAGAAGATGGTCAGGGAGTTTCACACTCCCCCCTTAGTTTTAAATATTGGTGTTTTAAATATATACAAGGGACTTCAATAGAAATTCCGATGGGGTCATATGAGGTTTATCATAGCCGAGTTTGTCTCTCGGTGTCTCATATGTCAGTAGGTAAAAGATGAGCACCGGGTTTTGATAGAGTTGGAACTAAATCTTGAGATATAGAATTGTAAATTATATGTAATATAAATGTACTTCATGAAGGATATTCTACAGATAGTGAGAGGCTATGATGCCATCTGGGTGATTGTTGGCCAATTTACCAAGTCAGCACACTTCCTTTACATCAGGGAGTAGAGTTCGGTTGCGAGCCTGAGGTATTTTTACATACGTTAGATCATCTAGATTCATGGGGTGACCCTAATTATTTTCTATGACTGTGATGATCAATTCATTTCACAATTGTGGAGAGGCCTTTATAAGGAATTTGGGACACAATTGAGGATGAGTATAGAATTCCACCACCAAATAGATGGCCAGACCGAGTGGACTATCAAGGTGTTGGAGGATATACTGAGGGCATATGTGTTAGACTTCATTGGGGGTTAGGATTATCACTTACCATTATTGAATTTTTATTATAATAACATATATCACTCTTATATTATCATGTATCCTTTCAATTCCTTGTACAAGAGGCCCTATATGTCACCCTTGTGCTAGAATGAGATTGGTGAGACATCACTTGTTGGGCCAAAGATGGTGCAGGTGATAACGGAGAAGGTTCATGTGGTCCATGAGCATATGAGTACATCCTAGAGTAGATAGAAATATTATGCAGATCGACATCATAGGACCTTGTAATTCGATTGGGGAGTCCATGATTACGTAAGAGTCTCCCCACAATGAGGATTGTAGATATTTGACTGGGGGAAATCTATCCATGAGGTTCATTGGGCCATTAGTGATCCTATAGAGGGTTAGGTAGGTAGGTTACCACCTATACTTATGCCCACAGCTAGATCGAGTGTATGACATCTTCCATGTTTCATAGATGAGGAGATACGTGCATGATCCTATGCATGTTATTGACTGGGGAAAGCTGGGCATCAAGGATAGAGCCACCTTTATGAAGTATTCGATAATGATCAAGGATAAGCAAGAGAGGTTCATGTGAGGATGGACCATTCCATTGGTTTGTGTTTATTGGTGATATGGGAGTGTGTGGGAGAGCTCCTGGGATCATGAGAGCCAGATACAGGATCAGTACCCCACCTTTTCATTTAGCTTGTTCTTTTTGGGTTGAAAATACTTGAAGGAGGGGAGAATGTAATGACTCTATTTTTATTGGATATATCATTTTTATATTTATTTATATATATATCTATATTTATAAATGGATTTAGCTTTTTTTTGGGTGTCTAGGGTCCCTAAAATTAATATATTAAAATATTAATATAAATTAATTTACGTGTGTGCATAATTTAATTGTTTTTTTTACATTTTTTGGGACCTAGGATGGGAAATATAAGACCATGGTTGATTCTGGAATACAGGGTTTACCCTATGCACGACCTAAGGTTGGTCTGCGTCGGATGTTTCAAGGAAATTAGTCATTGGTGGTTGCATTTAATTAAAATAAATAAACAAATTATTTATTTTATTTTAAATGACCTAAATCAAATAATATATAAATCCCCTATTATAAAAAATCACTATGGTTTCTTGTATAACCCTAAGAGGATTTGAGAGGGGGTTTGGGAATTCTTCATTGGTAGATCAGGATCATAGAACAATAAGTGATCAGATCAAGCTGGATTGACAGAAAATGAACATAGTAGGTCTTCTCCATCAATGGTGAATACTTTATTCACCAATGATTGATCCTTATCATATCAGGACTCATCATTTGTGATTTTTTACCTTTTTATTCAAATATTGAGAATGGATTTAATTATCTTCTTCTTGATCTATTATTTCACACCCTTCGCATGATCCCTTCTAGATGAATTGAGTTGTTTAAATAAATTTATATTTGTTTTTACTTATTAACACCCATGGTTTACCCAATTATGTGATCATTTACTGGTAACGCTTTTCCAACGATAGGTATACCTTTTTTTATGTTCATTTATCCCTACCATTCTTTGTGTTCTTCATTATTTTCCCACAGGTCATGGTTCAACATTATAGGGGCAGGTTTGAGCATGATCGAAACCCCGAATTCATGGTGTATTAGAAAATGATGATCGGGATGGTGATTTACGGATGGATCAATATGATTTATGGGTGATGCTTTTTGGATCTAAGATTTGGAGTGGCTTCGACAGAGGTGTGTCATGGTGGGTGAAGTCGTGTGGGGTTTGAGTGGTCGAAATCTGGCTACCAGACATGGATTAGGCACGAACGACCCTAGATCTAAGACTCCTAGCATAAATCATGCTGGAAATGGTAACATTAGTGGCATGGTGGTGAGATGTGAAGCTTTCTGGGGTTTTCTGAAAAACCTGACTACAAGGAACGTAGTCTAGGAACACACTCTGCGTTGTCCCCTAGCTGTGGCACCTAGTATTTTGGGTAAGATGAGGATCACTTGTTGTGTGGACCCTACCACACACCATGTAACCCTATGTTGGCAGCCCGACATAGACATAGGGAGTATATGGGCATGGGAATGTCCAGGAAATTAGGAACGTCCAGGAGTACATGAGCATAACCATATGTTCACATAAATGGAATGATATACACGGGAATGGCTAGAAGCACATGGGATGGTCCTAGGAGGCAGAGACATGTCGTGTAATAGCATTACATTTCATGTATTTCTACATGGCCTTACAATCCGTGTGCAGTAGAGGACATCATGTACTTTTCTTAAGAGTTTTCACCTCGTGTATCTCCTCCTTATAGACTTGTATTTTAGCTTGTGAGTAGCCTATCCTGAGCATTTTTCAATATAGAATATGACAGTAGTGTAATATCCCAACCCAAGATCTAATAAATGGTTCTCTGGGCCGATGGGTCACATGTCCTCAAGCACGCCTCCCCATACACTAGAGGCTTCTAACTAGAAGCAATTGTCTAAGGTAATATCATAGGGAGACTATACCCTCATGATCATAGTCACATAATGGTGAAATAGATAGATAAAAAGGTGAAAAAATAATATAAATCATTAGAAGCAATAAATAAACATCTAGAAATAATGAGTAGTAAACAAATCCAACTTTAATATTGTATAAAAGATGAGTGTGTCATGTCTCTATACAAAATATAAGGAAATATATGGTAACATACATACAGTACAATACATGTATCAAAAGTAAAAAAATATCAAAATAACTATCTTTAGACAGCATCACGAGCATATCCTGGTCCTGTTCTCCCCTGCTCCTAAGAATAATCAATCAAGCAATGTAAAGAGGGTTCATACCTTAGTCCCTACCTGCATCCATGAAGTCTATCTAGGTACCCAACAGTGGACTGAATAGGGTGTGAGATAACACTCAGTAGGCCACCACCAATGGTTTCTATAACAAGTACAGTATGTTTATATAAGATGAATCAGTGTGAAATATATAATAAGAATAAAATGATACAGGTAAATATGATATTGTCCAGACTATCAAGGCTCACTATAAACAAGAATTCATAAAAAAGATCCATCTGTAAAGTATGCTGAAACATCCACAATGTCCTATGTCAAGTAATCCAATTTTAGGCCTACAAGGTTTGAATCCAAGGTATAAAATTATGAAGGCTTCCTCATCGATTCTATGGATCATATCTATAGAAAACTTGATAAATACTTGGGTGGATCCCAAGGAGCATGTCCAAGTCGGTCCATGAAAGTAGGATCCTAAGAATATAAATTTCCTACGAATCCAAAGTTATCTAGATCCATGGAGTAGATATGTCCATGGAATCCAATGTAATATGGATTCATGGAGTATAAATGTCAATGGAATCCTAGTCATTCATCATCATCAAAGTCATTTATTTAAAAATTTCCAAAATAATACCAATCAAACCACAAAAAACACAATAAACACCAAAGGAAAGACTCATGGGGGCCTAAAATAATGTAATCCGAGGGAATCCCCTTTAGCTAAGATCTCCCCCTTGGGAGATATAGAAATGAGGTCTGGAGATTATATAAGATTCAAGCCATAGGTTGGAAAGGAATCCAAATAATCAGCCACCTTGTTCCCATATTTCCAAGTATAAAGAATTTCCATGTGGGAGCCTATGAGGATATGAAATATATGGATGATATAAGTGATATACCAAGGAGTGAAACCCTTAACTTTCATTGAGTTATTGATGATAATAGAGTCATTTTCCACCACACCAAGGGTGATATTGTTTTTCCTGGAAAGCCAAATTCCAGACAGCATTTCCAAAGCCTCTTCTTATAGAGAGTGCCCAATGCCATAGGAGGTAGTGAAGGAATCCAACACCAAGACCTTTGAGTCCCAAATCACACCACCTCCCCTGATATTTCCCATTACACATGAGCCGCATGTGTTAATATTGGGCCTCTTGGGATGATTTGACCACTTCACCCAATGGATCGAGTGTCCAATGTTTCTAAATTGAGGCTAGGTACCTACAATGAGTGGTCTCAAGGTTGGGGAATCTTGCCAACCATTGCACAATCGAACCAGGTAAATCAAAATGAACATATCCCTTACAAACACTACTATTTGAGTGCTACTAGACCTCTTATATCTAGCTTTATTTTAGGATTTCCAGATACACCAACAGCCTGTAGAAAACACAAAGGCACGGGACATCCTCTTCGAGCCCTTCCCATTAGAACCTTGAAACCATTTTTCCAAGAAGTGGAGGTCCAAATGATCCATGGAATTTAAGCCTGTGAAGTCCCCAAATGACATCCACACAGTGTTATCCCACTCCCCCCCCCTAAAAATAGATGTTCGTAGGTTTTCTCCCTTCCCTGCCTGCAATATGAGTAGCGTGAATCCATTTGGATGCCCAGCCTTTTGATGTTATCATCAGTTGACAGAGCACGGTTCCTGATCCTCTACACTAATAAATTATACTTGGCTGGGATTTCTGACCTCCAAAGAGTTCATCCCCACTCATTGGACTATCCCAATCAGTCAGATCCAAGGTGCAGAAATTTATAAGGAATCCAAATTGTTAATCATATCATAAGGAAAAAAGTTTCATTCATTAACTATTCCATTTATCATTTAACTCATTTCATAATTGATTTTATAATCATACACAATCCATGAGTTCATCTAACTCATTCCACATTTTCCATTTTAACCATTTTACCATTTTAATAACATGTAATCACATGGAAAAGGAGGCATAAACCCTCTCCTAATATCTCATTTAATTCATTAAGGATCCCACTAAGATGGGGAACTCTCACAGACACCCAAAATGGTGTTATATCATGGGTTAGATACATAAACACACCTCATAAGTGTTTTGGGTTGGGTTGACAACCTCCAACCATATCACGGTGATAAGTGGGAAACCTATCAATGTTCTAATAATTTAATCATGGAATTTGATAAATTTAGGAGAAACGTTAGAAGGTTTGGCGTATAACATAACATAAAAATGGTATATAATAACTATACTTTAAGGGAAAAGTTATAGACCACCTACCTTATGCATGTAGTATAACACTCATCCAGTATCATCTCTTAACTCAACTTAGACTGGAAGAAAATCGAAGGATGTATGAACTCCCTGAAAATAGGGCATAAAATACTGCACCAAAATAGTATCTCTTATAGTAAGTAAAATAATGAAAGTCACAAGAGGAATAGATAACTTATGGGTACACATCCAACAAGACTGAAAATGGAATAATCGAAGTCTAGATTAGAGAGTTATGGAAAATTCTAGGCTATACTTCCATGGAAGCTCTCAACATGAGAGGGAGTGGAAGCCACTAGAGAAAAATAGAAAAGGAGTAGGAGGTTTTAACATTAATAATTAAGGGTGAAGTGGTCATTTCCCTTATAAAAACTAGGCCACATGGTTTGGCCGCATGATTGGCCAAACAATGTTCCAGTCGTTCACCCTTTACTACATTAAAACCACCCATGCATGGTTCATGTGCACGGTTTGGGAAATCATGCACAAATTGTGTGATTTTTTTCTACTAAAAATTATAGGTGGACCACATGGTCATGTGGCCCAGGTCACATGGTTTGGTAAAACTGTGTGCCCTATTCTTATCTCTGAAACATGTCACGCAATTAGGATAAACCATGTAAACTGGGTTGCACAATTTCTACTAATTGTGCGGCCCAGCTGTTTCTTCCAAAAACTGAGCCTCCAAGTCTTGAAAAATCCCTAGAAACCCCCAAAACTCTTGTGACCTCATTATGCACTCACATTAGTTCAAAAATAAATAATTAAAATGAATTTTAAAAGATTTTTACCTCAAGGAAAAACCTGGTATCCTACAATCTCCCCCTCTTAAGAAAACTCATCCCCAAGCTACACTTATAAGGGTGGTAAAGCATCTAAAAAGAGTTATAACCACTAATCATGAGAAAATTACTCTATATTATAGTTCTTATCCTTCATGTGATCATTCTTCCATAGCACTCAAACTAGAGGAACTAACCTTCCTCAAAGAGGTTTCGTGTTCCTATCAATGATAGGCATAGGATGCTCCTCGAAGAATGCGTCTGCCTGTAACTCAACATCATTCAGATGAAGAGTATGGGATGGATTTGAGTGATAATGATGTATCTAAGATACAAGGAATAATTTATACAAGTATCAGTACCTATGAGGTAACTACAATTGATAGGCTACCAGCCTGACTCACTCTAGAATCTCGAAAAGACCGATATATCATGGTGAAAGATTACCCTATCTTCAAATTTACCTGTACCCAAACCTTGATGAGATAAGTAAAAAGACCCAATACCCAGGCTTGAACTATAGAGTTCATCAATGGTGATTGGTGTAGGATTTTTTTTCTAGACTGTACAGTAGTTGTTCACTTCCTAATCAACTAGACCTACTTCAAAGCCTCATGCACGACACACAGTCCAAGCAGCGCTGCCTCTCCTACCTATAACCAACACAGATGTGATCAGCATGGACTACCATAAAAAACCTCATAAGTTAAAATTTTTAGTCTCCTGGTAGCTATTTTTTCAGTGAAATCAACCAAGAGTATATACCTCTCCCAAGGGCCCCCAAATTTGAGAATGTATACTCTAAGCATGTCCTCTAGAACTTGTATTGTGCGCTCTGAATGGCCATTAGTCTGAGGGTGGTATACTATGATCAAAATAACCTATGTACCCAATTCTATCTATAATCCTTTTCAAAATCAAGATTTGAACCAAGCATCCTTATCTGATACAATGGTATGAGGAACCTCATAAAGGCACACATTCTCCCAGATATAAAGTCTCCCAATATCATCGACTGAGAAGGTCTCCCTAATAGGAAATAAATGGGAGACCTTTGTGAGTCTTCCCACAATAATGCATATTGAATCACTACCTCGAGGTGAATTCATAAACCTAGTCCTGAAATCTATCACAACATTGTACCATTTCCACTCGAGAATGGGTAACTGTTGTAAGATCCCAGCTGGTCACCGGTGTTCCGCCTTCACCTGCTTACAGGTGGAGAACCTTGTGACAAAGCCTGTTATTTCCCATTTCATATCAGGCCACCAATACTAGAAACTTATGTACCATTATATATTAATGACATCAGGATGTACTGATTAATATGAGGCATGAAATTCTCACATCAGCTCCTCTTGGATGTCTGTTGGAACCCAGACACATCTATGCATATGCATAATTTCATCCTCCCTAATGGTCTAATAAGAAGGTGGTTCCTCATCTACCTTGATATCCCTTGGGACTAATCCCTTATAATCTAATAGTTATCTCATCCTCAATATATCTAAAAGAGTGGAATTGTCCCACATGAATGAGAGAAAAGTATTCCTATGACTATCTTACAACTCCAAGTGCATCTCAGAGAACAAGGCATTGATTTCCATTCACTACTGGCCTCCAGAACTTCTTGTTCCTAAGACTTATAGCTCAGAGTGACCACTAATGTATTTCATTTACTATTCGTATAGTCTAGCTCAAAATTGAACAATTGGAGATACTCAGCCCACCTTCTCTTCCAAAGGATCAAGTCATGCTGTAAAAATATGTACTTGAGGATTTTTTGGTATGTGTACACCAAAAAACTCTCTCCCAGTAAATAGTGCCTCCAACAACATAAGGCATGAACCATGGATTCCAACTCAAGATCATGTGTATGGTAATTATACTCATGAGGTCTCAATTGGCGATACTCGTGTGCCATGACTCTATCCCCCTACATTAGAAAAACTCCCATCCTGATGCTTGATGCATCATAGTAAACTTTATAACTTACATTGAGCTCTAGAAGAATCAAGATTGGTGTTATATTCAACCTTACCTTAATCTCCTGAAAATATTTTTCATACGCTTCATACCATAAATTTTTTTCCCTTTCTTGGTCAATCCCATGAGAGGTGTAGCTAGACGTAAAAATTGTTAGATGAAGAACCTATAATAATTGTCCAATCCTAGGAAACTCCAAACATCAAAGACATTTTTTGAGATTATCCCAATAAGTCACAACACTCCCTTCTCTGGGTCTACAGGTACTCCTATCTATGAGATTATGTAACCCAAGAAGTGAACTTCATCTATCTAGAACTAACATTTTGCAAGCTTTTCATGCAGCCTATGCTCTCTCGGTGTATTCAGAATTATTTCAAGGTGTTTGGAATAATTTTGTCGAGTGTGATAATACACCAAGATGACATCTATGAAAACTACCATGAAAGAATCCAAATACGGATGGAAAACCTAATTCATAAAATCCATGAAAACTATCAGTGTGTTCTTGATACCGAACATCATAACCATATACTCATAAAGTACATACCTACTATGAAATGTTGTATGAGTTATATATGTCAGTTTGACATGTATTTGGTGATAACCTGGCCTCAAATCAATTTTTGATAAAACCCAATCTCCTCAGAGATAGTCAAAGAGGTTATCTATCAAGGGTAAATTATATTGATTCTTAATCATCATCTAGCTCAATTTCCAATAATCCATGCATAAATGAATTGTTTCATTCACCTTCTTGGAAAAAATGACTAGAGAAACCCACAAATAAGTATTGGATCATATAAACCCCTTTTCTTATAAGTCCTATAGATGTCTCTTAAGCTCCTATAGCTCAGTAGTGGCCATCCTATAAGGAGTAATTGATACTGGTGAAGCTCTTGGAACTATCTCAATAGAGAAATACACCTCTCGCTCAGGAGATAAACCAAAAAAGTTACCTGGAAAGACATACCTTAAATGATATAATACTAAATGGAATTCATATTTTTGCATTCCCTGATCTTCCAGATATAAAATATCAATATGGGATGTCATCCTGCTCATCCCATAATGTTTGGGTCCATCTCAGCTCTCCTGGACATCTCATTCACCCTTTTGAATAAAAACTATGCCCTATGGTGATGTGAAATTCACCCTTCGGTGATAGAATTTGACATAAGCATGATAGGGAACCAACCAGTATATCCCAATAATGAAGTCAAACCAAATAATCTCAAGGAAAAAGAGGTCCCATATGAAGCGACATCCACATATCTCAATGGGGCACTCCTTGCACTGGTATATACTCTCCTATTGAACCCCCAATGAAGTGCTAAGTGTTATAAATCCATCATAAAACTAATCATAGTTCCCAAGTATCTTCAAAACAAGTATAAATAAGAAATAACTTGAATCACCTACATCAAAAAGGGAAGATACTATAGTAAAATATACTAAGATCATAACTCTCACTATAGATGTTTAAGAACTCTGTTCCTCAGGTATAGACTATATTGAATATATCTAGCCTGAACCGCAACTTTGAGGAATGGAATATCTACCCTAAGTACGCCCACTCTGATTTCAATGTGAAACTGGTGTCTGGATCCCCCATCCATGACCACTCCCTCGGTCTAAATGACCGATAATACTCTAACTCCCAACCTGACATGGTGTTGTGAATCCTACTCCTAAACCTAGAGCCGGTGACGAACCCCTCTCACTAGTTGTGGGAGGGAAGGTCCTACAAAAATGTTGTAGATGGATCATCCTATCATGGGATCAACACTCGAATGGGTCTCTATCACACTATCTCCTCGTGTTTCCCCACCTTCCACACTGATGACATAATACGGAACTGACAGCACTCACACCTTGGCTGGTATTCTCTTCATGAGGACTCTCAAAATTCCGCTTCCCTCCACCTGTCATTGAACCATTGGGTTGAGAAGCTGCACTACCCTGTTCTGTGGCCCTATATTCTCTTATTTTATGCTCAGTAATATTATCCTAATTTACTATATCAATTATAGTATTAAAATAAAACATGTTCACCTATGATTGAATGGAATACTTGAGACCTTCCTTGAGGTGTCTCACCCTAGATGACTCATCAGTAAGATACACAAGTGAAATGCATTGAATCTCTGTAAATCGATCTGAATACTCCATAACACTCATCACACCCTACTCCAAACACATAAAATCATTGGCCCATTCATCTCTCAAAGTATCAGGAAAGTAGTAGTCGTAAAATCAGGATTGGAAATCCCTACAAACCATATCTTTAAGCCAATAATATCCTAGTTTAGAATATCCTGCCAGCGCTTAGTGGCTCCCCAAAGCATATACGTCACGAGCTTGAACATCTACTCTAGAGGAGTCTCCAAGTGCTCAATGATAAAAAATTTGATCTCAATCCATAGCTTAGTATATTGTGGACCACCATCACCCAAAAAATTGTGTGGATGTTATTTCTGGAACACACATGTCAACTCTTCTTTAGACAAGGCATGCAATGGGGATCCCTAAAAGATCTACATAAAGTGTAAGAAGCTCTATCAGAACTGGGAATCAGCACCCATATCAGGAACAATGGGTAGTGCCACAATTGGTTCTACTGTAGGTTCTATTGGCAACTAAGGGTTCACCACCTCTAAATCATGGTCATCGCCACCCTCCCAACACATGATTGGAGGTCATTGTGGTGGAATATTTCTACAAATGTCAAACACACGCCTCATAAAAGATTAAGTAACAAACATATCATAGATATAAACATAGAATAGGTATAAGGATTCCTATAACCAAGCCACACCCCTCTGCCTACTTCTAAATCTAGGACTAGGTAACATGAACTATCGTAAAGAACACCAGATATACTAACTACTACCCACTACTAAGTTAGGTTCTAGGTCAAGCTCTCTATTTCATAGCACAGGTCCCAGTATATGGACTTTTAATTAAAATTTATAGAGGAAAACACCCTTTAAATTTCAATTAGAATCTATATTTAATGGTAACCATTTATTTCATAATTCAATTTCCTTAAAAATCATTCTCATTTATTAGAAAATCACTTAGAAAGGTCAAACTATATGGATCATCTCTTCCAATTTATAATGGCCCATACACCTTATAAATTGAAGTGTGGCATCCATTTAATACCAACCACTAATTTATTGAGTCCCTTCATAAAATGTGAGTCGAATAACAATTATATCACACAAGGTATGCATAATAATGTCATGAAGTCAAGAAATGCATCCTATATGGAATGGCATATGCATAGAATGTGAATCCTGTAAGGTTACTAAAATGATGCAAGATATATTCTTACTTTCCATATCAGGCCAAGTATAAAATGAAATTCCTCAATCATAATAATAACAAAATCGCATATCATGTGCATCACCCAATGGTGGAATCAAATCAACTATAATAGAAAAAATATAGAACAAGAATTCCTCATTCAACAAAACTTGGTAATTACCCCAAACGTGTGTTAGATACTCCCAGGAACAACTTATAAGCATGTTCCAATTTTTTCCTAATCTCTTATATATTTTCTCAAAATAATAAGGAAGGAAAAGAAAACTATGATGCCACTTTATGACATCCTAACCTAGGATCCACTAAACGGTACCCTGAGCCGGTGCGTCATGTGTCCCCAAGCACTCCACCCCATATTCCAAAGTCCGCTAACTAGTAGTGAGGTTCTAAGGTAATACCATGGGAAAACTATACCCTCATGATCATAGTCATACAATGGTGAAACAGATAAATAAAAAGGTAGAAACATAATATAAATCAGTAGTAGCAGTAAATAAACATCCATATAGTAAGAGTAATAAAAAAATCCAAAGTTAATATCATATAAAAGATGAGTATTCCATATCTCTATAAAAAATAGCAAGCCACAAATGGAAACATTCATGCAATGCAATACTTGTATCAAAAGTACAAAAAGATCAAAAGAACTATCTCTAAGTAGCATCACGATCATATCTCGATCTTGTACTCCCCTACTCCTAATAATAATAAATCAAACGTCATAAAGTGTGTGCTTACCCTAGTCCCTACCTACATTCATGAAGTATGTTAGAGCACCCAATAGTGGCCCAGATAGAGTGTGATATAACACTCAGTAAACCACCACCAATAGTGTCTATAACAAGTCCAGTTTATGTATATAAGATTAAGTAGTGTGAAATATATAATAGGAATAAATTGATATGTGTAAATTTGATATTTTATATCCTACCAAGGCTCACTATAAATAATAATTCATAAATAAGAGTCATCTTTAAATAATGGTTAAACATTCACTGTGGCATATGACCAGTAATCTAGTGTCAAACCTATAAGGGCCAGATCCAAGGTATAAAATGAACAAGGCATCCTCATCAAGTCCATATATATTCTCTATAGAAAACTCAGTAAAGACTTTGGTGGAGCCCAAGGAGTATGTCTAAGGTGGTCTAAGCAAGTCAGGTCCAAATAGTAGAATTTTCCCAGGCATACAAATTAATCTGGATCGATGGAGTAAAAATTTTCATGGCATCCACTATATTTTGGATACATGGAGAAGAAATTTTCAAGGTATCCCAGTCAACCATATCTAAAAATTAGAAATGTTCAAGACATCCAAATCATTAATCATATCATAAGGAAACAAGGGTCATTCATTAACTATTCCCTTTATGATTTAACCTATTTCATAATCATACATAATCCATGAATTCATCCAACTCATTCCACATTTTTATTTAAACCATTTAACAATTTTAATAACATTTCATCACATGGAAAAGGATGAATAAACCCTCTATTAATATATCATTTAATTCATTAAGGATCCCACTAAGATGGAAAGATCTCACACACACCCAACAAGGTGGTTTATCATGGGGTAGATACATAAACACACTCATGGGTGATCTGAGTTGAGGTTTAAAACCTCCAACCATATCATGTTGCTGAGTGGGAAACCTATCAAGGTCCAATAATTTAATCATGGAATTTAATTAATTTAGGAGTAATTTTGAAAGGTATAGTGTGTGGAATAATTACATAAGGTATAAAACAATTATATTTTAAGGGAAAAGGTATAGAACACCTACCTTATGCCTGTGGTAGAACACTCATCCAGTATCTACTCCTGTATTGACCTAGATCAAAATAAAATGGATGAATGGATGAATTCCCTAAAAATAGAGTATAAGATCCTAAACAAAAATAGAATATTAGATAAAAATTAAAATGATAAAATGCACAATTGGAATGGAGAAATCACAAGCATGTATCTAATGATACTGATGGTGAAAGAATCAGAGTTTTTATTGGATATTTATAGAAAATCCTAGGCTAGGATTCTATGGAATATCTCAACGTGATAGGGAGTCTCCACTATTGGAGAAAAATAGAAAAGGATGAGTAGGGTTTTGTATTTTAATAATTAAGTTCAAAATGGTCATTTCCTATCTAAACACTGGGCAGCACAGTTTGGATGCACGGTTGGCCAAATCATGCACCAATCGTGCACCCTTCATGCCTCAAAACCACTATCACATGATTCATGCGCATGGTTTGGGAAACTGTGAGAAAACAATGTGATTTTACTATGCTAAACATTGATGATGGCACGTCTGATCGTGTGTCCTAGGTTGCATGGTTGGGGTAAACTGCGTACCCTATTCTTCTCTCTGAAATACACCACATGGTTAGGATAAACTATGCAAACTAGGTCACCTGGTTTCTACTAACTGTGCGGCCTAGCTGATTCTTCCAAAAATCATGCCTCGGGGCTCCAAACAAATCCAAAACACCCCCAAAACTCACTTGAACTCATTATGAACTCACATTAGGTCAAAACAAAGTAATTAAACTGAAATACAAAAAATCATTCCCTCAAGGAAAAACCTGGGATCTTACAGGTAGCCTTCATAGAGGCATACGAGATACAATGTGAAGTTCTCTTAGAGTAACACATATTTAAGAAATGATTTATGGGTAGATGTGATCAGAAAGGATCATCATAGATATATCTTGGTTGGACCCCCCCCCCCCCCCATCATACTAGGGTGTAGGTCCCTTGTACTCTTTACCCAAGAAAAGTGGTACGCCCTATCATGTTAAGGTGTGGGTCCACTAACTACCTACTAAGTGGAACCCCCTTGATACACTAGGGATAGGGTACTCTATCAAACTACTGACTAGAACCCCCTGATTCACTAGGTCGTAGGTCATCCATTCACAAATTAGCACCCCTTTAATTCACTAGGGCTTGGGTCCTCCATCCATTGAGTGGAACCCCCCTAACTCACTAAGGAACGAATTACCTATCTACTTACTAAGTGGTTCCCCCTAATGAACTAGGGAATGGGTCCTCTGTTCATTGAGTGGACCCCCCCCCCCCCCAAATTCACCAGGTGGGGTCCTCTATTTATCTATATACCTAGTGGTAACCCCTAATGTGATAGGATGTGGGTCCTCTGTTAACTGAGTGGTACCCCTGTCACATCAGGGTGCAGGTCTTCTATATATTGAGTGGAATCCTCTTATCATACTAAGGCACAGGTTCTGTATTATAGATTTTACCCCCTTAGGTTATGGGTTAGTGGTGAGGTGTGGGCCCTCTATATGAATTTCTCAGACAGACACGTGATATGATGGTCATTGGTGATGGACCTTTGGAGTTGTAGGAATATTTATCATCTTGGGATGGACTGTAAAGATGGATATCCCCTTTATCTCTCATCTGGGTTTCTTTTTGAGCATATATCTATGATTGGTTTCATTTCCATCCTGTTATGGTTTGAATCTGACCTTTTTTATATCTTTCTATTGTTCCCTTTGTGGTTTTTGGGGCGTCCAACTGAGTATGTATATACTAACCCATACATGGGATTTTCCCACACATGTCGTATCATATACAGACAAAGGATAGTTCAGTGGTGACATCAGTGGAGCATAGTGTTACCTAGGAGCATTGAATGCATACGATGGTCAGACCTAAATATCAGAAGTTGGTCTCTCTTGGTTTTCCTTTATTCTAGTTGTTGTCTGGTTGGGACTTCATTTCTGGTTGGGTGTGTTTTTTTCCCCTTTATTCTTTGGTTTACTTTTTCTTACCCTGATATATTTCCCTAGAGTGTATCACATGTATGGTTTTACTATAGATATTATAGTCTTTATATTATTCCTCTTCACTTTTTCATGGAGATGGTTGGGTTCTTATGTACAAGTACATTAGTCAAATAAATCCCTTTTCATTTATGCCTTATTGGCACTTGTCGCCAGCCCCTATCCTATTAAAGGTGAGATTCGAGTTGTGATGACTCGGCTTGCTATCATCCAAGCAGGCCCCGGTGGGTCAGGTCTTTACAGAGTCTCTACTATACTGGGGCTTTGTGTGACTTATTCTTCCACATTTATGGAATACTATGTAACTACCATTGTGCACACTCTAACTATCACTGCCCTCACGAGTAGTCTCTAAGCGATGCTTCCTGCCACTAGATAAAGCACTTCCCTAACTAGGTGTTGAACCACCATGCCCTATAAATTCATCTTCCCTTAGATTTCACTCATAGATAAGGGCCTAGTTCACCATTTTAGAGATGATAGTTATTCATTTGACGTTCACCTATAATTGGATGGCATACCAGATCCCATCACTATAAAAAAATCATTGATTAGTAGCAGTTTATTATTAGTTTTTCTATTAACTACCTCTAAATAAAGTATGCTTAAAGAAATTAATTTAGTAGCAGTTTCATCAAACTGTCACTATTTTTTTAATAATTGGTGGCGGTTTCCATTAAGCTTCCGCGAAATGTTTTAAAAACCATATTTTCTCCCCCTCCCTCGCTCCCTCTATGCAAATAGACCCTATCCCCTATCCTCCCACACTCCCCATGAAACCTCAACCCAACGACCCCCCCCCCCCCACCCTTCGAGATCCCTCACCCTGGCGGCGATGTGAACCCCCCCCCCCGACCTTCCTCCTTCGTCCCCAGTGGTGACCCCAACCCCTATAACCCCCCCCCCCCCTCCAACCTCCCTCTCCCTGGCAGTTCCCCTCCCTAGTGGTGATTCAGACCCCCCCCCCCCCCGACCTCCCTCTCCCACCCAAGCTCGGTTCCCCACTCCTAGCCTCTTAAGGTTTCTTTGTCCTTGTTGTGTAGGTGGAATATCAGAGGTTAGTTTTCTCTATTACATAGTTAATTAAATTAATAAACACTGATTTATTTACTCTTTAAGCTAGGTTTTATATTCCTAATTAAATTATTATATGTGTATATAAATCTATTCTAAATGGAAAACATGTTTCACTTGTTTTCCAATGAATGTGAAGGTTTTTTATCTGAAAAAAATGTATTTTAAAATTATTTTTCAACTACCATGCACACCAAACATTTGATAAAATAGTAGAATGTATTTTATTACATGATTTCATGACTTTAAAAGTTTTTTTGGTTCTTAAAATAATTTTTAATGGAAACTCATGACTTCCAAGGGTGTTCATATATTTTTAAGAACTAATGTTGGGTTACCTTGAATATAGTGTCTTTATGATGATTGAGTATTTTATTTTTCAAAGGAAATTTTATAAATAGGTTTCTCAAAGTGTATTATCTTATGGCCTCCATCCTTAAAAATTATTTTTTTGGTTATAATATACATAATTGGAATCTATTGATTTGTCTTGAGTCTTTTCACAATAATTGGTGGCACAATGATTCTTGGTTATACCCCTATACTTTAATGTAAATTGTACACCCTGAGTATTTTTTGCCTCAGTTTCCATCTTTTCCCTACTTATTCTACTCTATGATATTGATTAAATCCATTCATTTTGTCTTCCTTCATTTTTCTTCTACAATAAATTCTTAATATTATGATTATAGTTGAAATTTTATTCTATAATTTAATAACTTTCTCTTGATTAGAATATCCATGGATCAACATTGTATAATAAGAAATTCTCATTATAAAAACACTGATCATAAAGAGTAAAAATGAAAAAAAATAAATGGGGTGAGAAAAGACATGTATTAATCTATCAAACATAATATTCCACTATGTTCACCAGATACCCGATAATTGTTCCAAAAACATGACTATGCTTAAAGAATCATTACTTATCACATTGGAGAAATTTTATAATTTTAAATATTTTTCTTTGAAATCACTAACTAATAAGGATTAGTACATGTCTAGTAAAATGTTACCCTCCCCGGCTAGTTTTTAGGAAATTTAGGTGCACATATAAAATGACCTTAAATGGTAAGATGAAGTATAAGCATATATAACAACATAAAACTTTTGTGTTTATCATTTTTATTCATCCAATAGTGTGTGATATCCAAATAAAGTATTTTTAAAGGGGTGCTCTTGGACTTAGTTAGACCATGGTAAATGGTTTATACATTTATCAATGTAGTTAATTTTTTAATGGAATGAACCCTCCTTAGTTACAACACTAAGGTAGAATACACCATTATCTTTTTTTCCCATAAAAATAATAGCATTTGAATATAAAATATCAAAAATTGATACATCTTTATCATATTTAATGTAGTGGTTGTTTTCTACACTTCCATCATTAAATATTAATTATTTCAAGAATTTATATAACTTCAAATACCATGATCTTGAGTCTTATTCCAACCCATATATATTCTTCTTTAATTTTGATTGTAAGTATTTTATTAAACATTTATATCATTATATTCTAATGTGCATGGAGAATAAAATCCAATACCTATGGATAAAAGTTGGACTAATTTACCTCAAAACACACCTCAGTATGCCAAAGGATTGGAATAATTTTTAGATTATACAATTGGAAACCAATCAGTGGATGGTTGAATAAAACGTATGTGTCTTGATTTTAAATTCAAGTGATGGTTGAATAGAAACAAAGTATATGATAATTTTATATTGAAATAGTTTCATGTTCGGTATGTATGTTGGATTTGTCATGGTGAATCAAATGTTATGGAAATTCAAAAAAATTAAAATATTGTCAATGAAATACAAAGTGACATGGTAGAGGATAATTCAGCTCGAAATTTGTTAAATGAACCATTTGGTTTTGCAGAATACAATTTCTAAGATTTCAATAGATCAATAGAACCTTTAGTTGATCCTGATAAGGTTAATCTTTCTCATAACTTTAGTGACCAAAAAAATTATTTTTATGAATTAGTTGAAGACGGACAACAAGAACTATATGAAGGGTGTTCCAATTATTCAAAGTTGTCTTTTCTACTTAAGTTGTATCATATCAAGTGTTGCTATGTAATTTTTTCCAAAGAAATTTCCATGATTTAGAGTTTCTTCATGATACATTTATTGAAGCTAAGATCCATGAATTATTATATGAGATGAATAAAGTCATCAAAAAACTTGGACTTGATTATACAAAGGTACATACATGACCTAATGATTGTATTCTTTACTGGAGAGAAGAGTGTGATAAAGAATAATGCACAAGATTTCATACAAGAAGATAGAAGTCAATGAAAAATAGTGAGAGTATAAATCAATGCAACCCCAGGAAGAAATAGAATAAGAAAACTCATGTAAAGGTATTATGTTACTTTCCTTTGAAACCACACTTGCAAAGATTATTCATGTTGTCTAAGACTGTAGACGACATTAAGTAGCATGCTTAGGATAGTAACGATGGCTTAATGATGCATCCAAAAGATTCAACATCATGGAAGATGTTTGATTCACTATATCCATATTTTTCTTCAAATCCTAAGAATGTATGTTGGGATTGGATTCTGATGGTTTTAACCCTTTCGGTACTTTAAGTACTAATTATATCATTTGTCCAGATGTTTTTATACCCTATAATCTACCTCTATGGATGTGTATGAATAATACTTCTTTTATTATTTTGATGATTATTCCTAGAAATAAAATTCCTACAAATGGCATTGATGTATTCCTTCAACCTCTAATCAAAGAATTATGAGATTTATGGGATGATGGTGTGGAAACATATGATTCTTAAATGAGAGAACTATTCAAAATGCATGTTTCTTTAATGTGGAAAATTAGTGACTTTCCTAGACTAGAAAATTTATCTGGTTGAAACACTCATACTAATTTGTCTTGTCCAGTTTGTAATTTTGATTTTAAACCGCAACGATTAACCCATAGCATAAAATAGCGTTTTATGTGACATTATTAATTTCTTGATGCTTCTCATAAATTTAGGTTTAACAATACATGATTCAATGGAGATATTGAAATGAGAAAGTTACCGAAGGTGTTATCTAGTTCAGAAATCTTGGGACAATTAATGAATTTCATTAAAGAATTTGGAAATTTTCATCAATTTAAAGAAGGGGGAAAAGGGTATGAGGTATAGTATATAAAGAAGATGGAACAAAATAATGGAATAAAAAGATTATATTTTTCAAAATTCCTTATTGGGAGTTTAATTTGATACATCAAAATCTTGACGCAATGCATATTGAGAAGAATGTCTGTGACAATGTAATTTTTACAGTGCTTAATGAGTAGGGTAAATCGAAGGATCACCTTAATGCTCATAATTATTGGGATTAAATGAATATAAATCATGGTTTATGGGAAAATGAGAATGGAAAGTATCTTTCATCTATTTTTACAATGAAAAATCTTGAGAAAGACGTATTCCAACGAACTATAAAGAATGTAAAAGTTCTAGATGGATATTCAAGTAACATGTCAAGGTGCGTTGACTTGAAACATCAAAAGTTACATGGACTCAAAATTCATGAATCACATATTTTTATAGAGCAGTTGTTGTTGTTGGATTTTCACAATACTTTACCTGAAAAAGTAATTGCAGTTCTAGTTGAATTTTGTACCTTTTTCAGAGATCTTTGTGGAAAAACTTTAAATCCCGCTGATTTTGATAAAATTTAAGAAAGAATTATTTTGACACTATGTCATTTGGAGATGATATTTCCCCATTTATTCTTTACAATCATGATTCATTTGACTATTCATTTGGTTAACGAAGATAAACTTGGTGGACTAGTAAAAATGATGTCAGATTTTCCTAAAATCAGGGGACAACAACCATAGATTTAATTGTCAAATATAGGAACTGACGGAATTTCATTCTGAATTATGGTTTTCCCGGTATGGCTGTAAATGTGTTTTAGTGTTTTAAAACACTAAAACATGTGTGAAATGGTAAAAACCAATAAAACGATGTTAGATTGTCCTGAAATCAAGGTGCAACCACCACTTAGTTGTTTTTTACATGTACATTTAGACAACATGTCAATCTAACATGTGGTGTGATCGGAATTACTCGATAAACACTTATGAAATGTAAAAATGCCTTTAAAAACAAGTGTTAGGGGATCAAAACCAGGTAAACAATATCATATTGTCCTGAAATCATGGGAAAATGACTGTAGATTTAATTTTGAAATTTAGGAACCGACGACATGTCATTCCGAATGACAGTTTACACATTATGGTTGTAAAAAGGTTTTTAGTGTTTTAAAACACTCAAACGTGTGTAGAATGGTCAAACTAAGAAAAATACATCAAATTGTCTTAAAATTAGGGTAAAATGACCGTAGATTTAATTTTAAAATGTAGGAACTGACGACACATCATTCTGAGTGATGGTTTTTCTGTTATGGTTGTAAACGTGTTTTCAGTGTTTTAACACTAAAGCATGCATGTAATAGTAAAAACTTGGAAAATAATGTTATATTGTCCTAAAACTAGGGGAAAATTGCTGTAGATTTAATTTTGAAATTTAGGAATCGAAGGAACATCATTCTGAGTGACGATTTTCTCGTTATGGTCGTAAACACATTTCTAGTGTTTTAAAACACTAAAACATGCATGGAATGGTCAAAAGTAGTAAAATGATGTAGTGTTGTCCTAAAATCATGTGTAAATGACTGTAGATTTAATTTTGAAATGTAGGAACTGACGGCACATCATTCTGAGTAGCGGTTTTCCCATTGTGGTCATAAACGTATTTTTAGTGTTTTAAAATACTAAAACATGTGTAGAATGGTAAAAACTAGGAAAATAACATAGAATTGTATTGAAATTAGGGTAAAAATACTTTATGTTTAATTTTTAAATATAGGAACTAATGACACATCATTCTGAGTGAGGATTTTCCTGTTATGGTTGTAAACGCATTTTTAGTGTTTTAAAACACTAAAACATGCGTGGTATGGTAAAAACTAGGAAAATGATGTCAAATTCTCGTGAAATCAGAGGAAAACGACCGTATAATTAATTTTTAAATATAGGAACTGACATCACGTCATTCCGAATGACAGTTTTCCCATTATAGTCATAAAAATGTTTTTAGTTTTTTAAAGCACTAAAACGTGCGTGGAATGGTCAAAACCATAGAAAATGACATCATATTGATGTTAAATCATGAGAAAACTACCAATTAATTTTTTTTAATTATATTACTAGTTTTGATATCAAAATCTTTAAAAAAAATTATTAAATAAATTTCAGTCACATCACATGTCGCTTTAAAAATAAATTTGAATATTTACTTATACCTTTTCAGTTTCAAGTGTTGAATCTTATCTTAAATAGGTATGTTCCTATTTTAAAAGTATTTTTTATTATATATTATTTGTTTTATTTTAAAATTTCTTCTGTTTGATTAACAAAATAACAAATTTTATGTGCAGCATTCTGAATATATTTTGTGTCTTTTCTCTTTCGTATTTTTTTCCTAAATGTTCTGGTTTTCATTGTAGGTGGTAGATATGGGTAGTAGGTAGAAGTTTGACTGTACCAATCCACTACATTATTCATAAGGTGGTCATGATGGTTCTTAGTTTCCATGGTATGTTAAAATTTTATCAATTATTCTACTATAATTATGATTTATTATGTTAAGTTTTAATTTTTGTTTCATTTTTTGTTATAGCTGATGAGATGATGTGGAGGCAGAAAAATGTAGTGGAGGTCGTGATATGGATGTATATTGGGCATGGGTTGTTGTTGGACATATTTTATATGTATATATTAATAACCGGTGTATTGCTTGATGTATGGGGTGACTGAGGCTTAGGTTATGATGATCGTGGTTGTTTGTATGACTGTGGATGTGTGATGTGTGAATAATGGGTTTATCATATATTTATGTTTGATTTTATAGCATATTAGTTTTTTTATATTTATATTTTTTTATTAAATATTTTTAAAAAATCAAAACAGATTTAGCGGCGTTTTTTTATAACCACCGCTAAATATATATTATTTTTTGTATTTAGTGGCTGTTCAGATTAACCATTGCTAAAAATAACCACCGCTAAATGATTTGTGGAAGTTAATTTAATTTTATTTATATTCCCAGTGGATTTTTTTATTAAGAAACCGCCACTGATTAAATATCAAGCCGCCACTAAATTTTCCAAAAATGACACTTAAAAAAACTACCACGAAATAAAATAAACTAGTGTTAATTGACTAGCGATCGTGCAATACACAATGGTTTTAGGAACCATTGCTAAACAATTAGGTGGTGGTTTAAACCGCCGCTGGACTAATAAATACCCACTGCTGACCGCTGATTTTTTTGCAGTGCATCCTCAAAGCGTCTCACCCTGGATAGGTCATCACAAGCAAGAGTGGGTGAAAAGCACTGGAGCACGGTGAAGTGATATTAATTATCCATGATGGACACAATACCCTACTTTAGGTGTGAATTTCCTAGCTTGATCACTTCTCAGGGTCTCTGGGAAAAATTAGTCATAGAAGGTGGTTTGGAAATCCCTCCAAACCATGACCTAATGCTGATCTACCTGGGAAAGAGAATCCCACCATCACTTGTCAGATCCTTGAATCATATATACTGCAATATTCACCCTCCTTTCTAGAGGTGTCTCCAGATTCTAAAAAAATGAAATCATAGCCTTAATCCATGACTCAGCAGCCTGGGGACTACCTTCCCCAAAAAAAGTAAGTGGGTGCTACTATTGGAATTCCCTTGTCAATTTTGACATATTCGATGTAGGTCACAGATCTCCCACCATAGATTGTACTAGATGTAGGATACTCTATAATTTGAGCATTAGTGCTCAAACCATGTATAACAGATGGTACTACTGGAGGTTCCATTGGTGGCACTACTAGCGGGTTAGGTCCCACCACCTTAGGAGCATAGTCATTATTGGCTTCCTGGCACTCAGCTTGAGGCTGTCATGGAGGCATATATCTAAAATGCCAATCAGATTCCTTAGAATAAATACTAGATAGAAAGGATTATTGGTGGGAAATAAGGATAGTCTTGTGGCCTGAATGTAAGATATACACAACTAACTGATTCTAGGGTCAAGTTATAAAGAAATATTCTAAGTTTCAAATGTAAGGGTTCTATTATATGGGGTTTCAATTGCAAGTTATAGATGAAAATTCCCTTTAAGTTGTAATTGGAATCCCCATTTAACAACAACCATTCCTTTTATGAGTTGGAATTTAGTAAGTTTTATACAATGGTTCGGTTATATGTTCTATCATCCCCAAGTTATAATGACCTAAGCTTTTAAGTTATGATTGGCATTTCATGTAACTGCAACTATGGTTAACATCCGATCTCGAGATGTAACAAGTCCATATAGAATGGTTCGATTATATGGATCGTCATTCCCAATTTATTGAGGCACCAAATCTATAAATTCCAATTGGAAGCCACTTAATCACAACCAACTAAACATTTCAACCCAAGTAACTAAAGTTATATGGCTTAAACATGTCATAACTTGTTAGTTAAGGTTCCATCATCAAGCTATGCAGGAAAACACCATTTAGGTTGATGCATACACTTTAAGCAACCAATTATTTCCTCCTTTTTCCTACAAGAAATGTTAGAAAATTATAGATATAACATTCAATAAACATACAATAAGCAACAGAAAACGTAATAAACATGGCATGGCATATGCATGACGTATATAAACCTATATGCCTAAAATGATGCATGAGGCAATGTTCCCTTGCCATACCAGCCCAAGGGTAAAAATTAATAATCATAAAAAACGTCATAAATCATGTGTTCCACCCAACGAGGAAAGTATTGCAATTGTAATAGGTGAAATTAAGAATAACAAGTCTCATCCTTCTCAAACACGGGTTAGCTACTCGCAGACACAGCTTATTACCAAGTTCTAAAACATCATAGTCTTCTATCTACCTACCCAAAACAGTAAGACAAAGGAAAAAAATTCTCATATACCACTTTGTGACATCCCAAGCCCAATTCACTCATAATTACTCGAACCTGAGGGCCACATGGACTCAATCACACCTCTCTATATAGTAGAGTTTGTCAACTAACAGCCAGGTCTATAGTGATACGGTGGGGAGACTATACCCTCTTTATCAGAGTGAAACATTGCAGTAATAATAAAGAGTAAGAAACATGAATAATAATATGGAAACGGAAATAAACCATCCAAATAATGATAAATAGACATAACACCAACATGATCATATATAGATGATGTCACGACGGTAGAAAGGTGAAAACAAACAGACATGGTAACAGGCATACAATACAGTACCAATATATACAAATGAGGCAAAAATACAAAAAACAACGATCTCCATGAGCATCTCGAGAACTAGCTTAGTCATCTGGTCCCAAGCTCCCATACCAAAGCAAATCATGCATCCATAGCTGGTCACTTCCCTTAATCCTTACCTGCATCAAAGTAATTTAATCGGGTATCAAATAGCGGCCCAAATAGGTTGTGAGTGAAACTCTGTAGGCCACCACCAAAAGTGTCTAATGAAAATCTAGTCTATGAATATAAAATGTAACAGTGTGTGAGTATAATAAATAAAGATAGAAAAATAAATGCAAATCGTGTCGAGCTCAGGTTCTTTATGGGATACCCAGCCGACCCTACACGCTTCGACCTAAGTCAGATGTCTTTGAGGATAGAAACTTTTAATTCTTCATGTGACCTAAGGAACATAGCCAAGGCATCCAAGAATAATAATCTTGATGAATCCATAGGGAACCAATGGCATCCACAACCTTAGAAGGTTAAGCGCACTTGCAGTGATCAACCGAGATGTTAGGATATGGGGTATGAGTGTAATCCAAGGGATGAACCCTTGGCATTGCACCCTAAAAGTTTATAACCGAGCTCAAGGAAAATTCCAAGGTAATCTCGGGATAGATTTTATTGGATCCCAAGGAGATAATCCAAGTTGGTTTGTGCCTGAGGGCATCAAGTCAAATCCAAGGAGATGATCCAAGGAATTATAATTTTTTTGAGATGTAGGTGAATCATCAGTGTAAATCTGAGGCATTCAAAAGCTAAGACATTAACCAATCCCAAGTTTTGTATCCCACATGGCAATCACGTCAATGAATCGGTTGGCATCCTATGAGGTTTCCCAAGGAATTGTGGGTCGGGAATTCAAGTCTTACTCAAGGCATGTCACACCTTTAACATTGTCCTCATGGTCCATAATAATTGTATAGCATAATATAAGTAATCAAATGCCAAGAGATATATCCATTTCATTTAACAATTCAATTCATTCCATTTGTTATTTCACTTACAAGTGATCCAAGAGGGTCAAGTGATGTATACATTCCATATTCCAATTCATTTAATTCAATTTGGCCATTCATTTTACAGGTGGCAAAGCAAACAAACCTGAGGGTTTTTTTGGATAAAGGTAAGAACGGTTGTCAAGAATATTTAATCTAACACGCCCTAAGGGGTGGTTCAAGTTGAGGTCGTCAACCTCCAAAATAGTCCATAGGTCTCACAGCATGTCTAGATCAAGGTTTAGATAACAATTTAAAAGGAATATTAATTTTAGGAGCAGCGTGCAGAAGACTGGCATGCAGCGCAACAACGACAAATTATAAACCTCAAGATTTTTAGGGAAAAGTAGTAGACCAGCTAACTTAGCCCTGTAGAAGACTCCTTGTCTGATAATGGCCTTAGATTTGGGCTGAAATGAGAGAAAACGACAAACCAGACAAATTCCCTGAAAATAGGGCATATTAGGTCACATAGCCTGAATGACCCGAAGGCCTTCTTTTTTATTGATTTTTGATAACCCCCTTTCAAGGGATGAGGGGGAACCCTTACAAGGCTCGTAAGCTTAGAGATTACTTGACTCGTAGGTCTTAGGAAATATACAGACAATACTTGGAACTCCATCTCCCAGCTTCTTCATCGTGATATCAGCTCTCCACCTTCACATGGTTGTTCGGCTAGGCTTCTCATGCAAGCACAGGCTGGTCCTGATGGTAATGTCATACCCTCTCTTTCTGACAAATCTGCTTAGCTTCTGCTCGGGTGAATGCGCCTGCTCTGAATCCTCATTTAGAGTCTGCTCCTTGTAGAGTTTGTCTGATCATTTAAGCACAATTTCAGGTGGTCTGAAGGTCTTGAGGTGACCAGAAAGCCTTAGTGATCTGAAGACATTGGGTGGCCCGAAGGTCTTAAAGGACCTGAGGCC
This sequence comes from Viscum album, assembly GCA_963277665.1. Lineage (NCBI taxonomy): Eukaryota > Viridiplantae > Streptophyta > Magnoliopsida > Santalales > Viscaceae > Viscum > Viscum album. The sequence goes on along the minus strand of OY728139.1, from coordinate 124,312,015 downwards.
CAAACCGGTGGCCCAAAATCCCAAACGGATGAATAGTTCCAGCTGTTATAGTACCAGTTCCTGCTAAAATGCATCTACAGTAACCCGAAGATATGTCTCCACCAGGTTTTGAACTCGGGTCTCTTGGATGCACTTGTCGAGTCCTCACCAACTGGACTAAGGCACTTGTGCATATTAGGTCACATAGAGATCACATCAAAAACTGTGAAGATAACAAAAGAAAGAAGATAATGGAGTGTTTGACTTGTTGATAACGATCAAACGTGACGAACGACGATCAAATCAGAGTCCAAATGAAGGAGATCCACCAAAATCTCCAATGAGGGAAGAGGGAGAGCTCTCACAGTTATTGTGCGCAAAAGGGGGGGAAAAGGGGGAATAAGGGTTAAAGGTAAGGGGCAAAATCATTATTTCCATCATTTTTAAGGGGCGCACAATTTGGTCTCACAGCTGGTCAAACCATGTGTCAACCATGCGATGCCCATTGTCCAAGAGCCCACACCTCACATGGTTTAAGCGCATTGGTAGACAAACTGTGCGCAAATCGTGTGTAGTGCATCTGCAATATATTGCAAGTTTTGCACAGTTTTGTGGTCCCTGGTGCACAGTTTGACAAACCGTGTTTCGCCATCTTAGGGCCGCACAGTTGAGGGGCATAGTTGGTACTAATTGTGCACTAATCATGTGTCGCTCTATCTCTCCAAAAAACAGAACTCTATGCATCGAACCAAGCTTGAACGCTCTTGAAACCTCTATGACCGCTTTAGGCACTTCCATTAAGGTAAAAATAAAGGTTTATACTGGAGTTTAAAGGATCCATATCTCAATGAAGAAGCGGGATCTTACATTATAAGGGAATGATATATTGTAAGATTAGTATGAATATGCTTCTAATATATATGTAGAATAAATCCCAATTTATTATACACGAACTTAAGAGCGTGCATGAAGAAATTCAGGACTTGAGGTCGAAGTTTATGTTGTAATCTCATTTTTAATTGGGATTGTTTATGGTCAAATCTCCTTTAGGGGAATTATATGTTATTTATCTCTTAAACCTCATCTATTGTCTTCTCCTTTTGTTATTTTTAGGGTTTTGATGTTTTCTTTTCATTCTCCTCTATTTGATACTTAAAATGGTGGTTGTCTCTTGCCTGCCCATGGATTCAGCAGTTCGAAAGGTTGACCTATTCGGGAATCTTCGGATCTATGCTTCTTTTCAACTCTCCGAAGCATTTCGTCGCTTACTACGCTCTTCCTCGTCTCTGGGTGCCTAGGTATCCACCGTAAGCCTTTCCTCGTTTGAACCTCGCCCTTCACACTTGAAGTATGCTATTATACCATCCTAAGGGAGAAAATGTTTTTTTTATAAAAAGTTGACCTTATTTTATCTTTGGTTGATAAACTTTTTATTCTACGTTCATGTTCTTTAAAATGCTTTCAAGAATGTACTTTTCTACGATGTAATGATTATTTAAATTCATTTCCAACCATATATGACTTTCTTTTTAAATGACTAAAAAGGAATTTTTACAATGTTCTATATGTTATTTATGAATTTTTTTAAAAAGTGTGGAAGTGATATTTGTTTTAACATTTACCGCTCGAATAGTTTTTTCCGTCGTCTGAGCACTCTTTTTTTTGAAGATTCCTTTACAATTTTCAAAGAAAATCATTTTCTCAATATTTTAGGGATTTTTATCTGTCATTTCTTTGAATGACTTATGATTATGTGATGAGAAAAACTTTATGAAACTTGTTTATTTTTCACTAATAAATGTTTTTATGATTTTGTGACACACATATGTACGATTTTTTATATTGTTTGATAGATGGTTCTATTAAAACACTTAGTAATGAAATATATCATGGGATAATATGAAATAGGATGGGGAGTGAACTCAAATCATAATGATACTAAGCATTGACTAATGAAATATCATTATATAACCATTGTAATTAAAATATACAATAAAATAAATGAGTTTAGGTTGCGTGTATCCGACTATCCGATCATTTTATCTTGAATAAATCTGAAAATAATGAATTCACAACAATCTAAAACATTGTTGTCAAATAAACACTACTGATCTGTGGGTCCATTTGAGGAGTCCCCACCCACCAATTTCCCCACTCATCACGTACCCTGTCCCCTCTTTCCCGCATTCCCAACTTTACTCTTGGCCAGTGAAGAATCAAATTATGAAGAAACGACATATACTTTTTTATATTTGTTGTCTCATTTCATAAAAATCAACCTATAATCTACAAAACGCCAACACCAAAGCGAAACCCACAATTCAATTCACACCCGCCATCGCGAAACCCTAATATCCTCGTCGTCGTCTTCCTCAGGTGTTGTACCCTTGCTTGTACCTATCGAAGATGGCGTCGGTTTTGGCCTGCCGGAAGGCGGCGCAGCCCAGGAGGTAGACAACGATGAGCACCACGAGGGTGATGAGAAGAACGACGTTGGTCCGCCTCCACTCTCGCCGGAGGTTGGCCAGCAGGCCGCCCTTGCAGGAGTCGCAGTCGTAGCAGAGCTTCGACGCGTCGTTGCTCCAGTTCAGGCAGTCCATGTCGGCGATGTTGTTTATCGGATCTATCCAGTTCGTCGGAGTTATGTACTGGTACCCGCACAGCGTCGGCGGCTTGCAGCACCCCGACTGCAACCATTCAAACACATTTCAGATTCCCCGGCGGAACCCTAATCGGAGGCCTCTTCCTTCCCCAAGGAGAAACGGAAAAATCAGCCGTTGATTACCTCGATGGGAGTGAGGGGGCTCTGGAAGAAGACGACGGCGGAGGTGTAGGTCTGGTTCATCTCCGCACAGAAGCCCCGGGAGGCGACGCAGCGCTTGATGCGATCCCACTTGAAGGGGCTCCGAACGCGGCGGCGGAGCCAGCCGGAGAAGTCGCTGAGGTGGTACTCTAAGTAGACCCGGTTCGGGACGGGGTGGCCGGATGCCTGACCCGTCACCATGTAGACGAAGACCACCAGACCGGCCAGGAGGACGACGAGCAGGAGCATGGCGAGGAGGTAGAGGAGGAGGAGCCAGGGGATCCGCATGAACCCGCCGACGGCGCCGGCGAGGCCGGCGAGGAGGACCAGTACGCCCAGGAGGACGACGGGCCACTGCAGGATCTTGACGCAGGCGTTGTCGGGCTTGTTCATGAGAGAAACCCCGGCGCCGATGATGGGGATGGACAGGAGGGCCGCCGCGAAGCTCAGTGCGCCGATCAAGTTTCTGCTCAAAGCCATGGCGGGTCGAAAAGACTGGTGGAAGACAGCGATTTTAAGTTGCGTACACGGTGTTAAAGTACGACACTGCCCCTCATTTGTCCCGCGCTCTCCATTGGATTCTTAATTTACAGTAATTACGAGAAATAGTAGTACTGCTTCTGATAATGCGAAATTAACAAGGCATTAATATTTAGGGCGAGGAGGTGGGCCGGCGATGAAGGCACAGAGAGCCACTAAATACACGACGATCAGCCCACAAAGAACGGCGAAAAGGAAATAATCCTTGACCCTCCACTGCGCCGCCAGCGTCGCCAGCAAGGCCGCCTTACAGGATTCGCAGGCGTAGCACAGCTGCGTCTGGTTGTTGCTCCACATCAGGCAGTCCACGCCGGCGCCGGTGTTGTTCGGGAAGCTCCAGTACGTCGGCCCGCCGTAGGTGTACCCGCACTCCGTCGGCGGCTTGCAGCACCCGCCCTGCCGCCATTAATGATCTTATAAGAGGACGTCGTCGTTTTTTCAATGGCGGAGTGGGTACCTGCAGCGAAGTGACGCGGGCGTTGAAGAAATCCTGGGGGATCCGATACATCTGCTCCAGCTCCGCGCACAGATCCGCGGCCACCAGGCACCCCTTTATCCTCTCCCACTTCTCGGGGCTCTCCACCCTCGCCCGGATCCACCCCGGGAACTCCCGGAGCCGGGGCCCCGCCGGGGCCATGCTGGGACGGTCGTGTCCGGACACGCCGCGCGTGGCGGCGTACAGGAACCCCACCAGCGCCCCTACCAGCGCCACCGCCAGCAGCGCTGAGGCGAAGTAGACCACCGCGAGGCCTCGGAATCTCCAGAAGCCTCCGACGAATCCGAGCACGGCGGTGGCCGCCACCAGGCCGCCGAGGAGGATGATGGGCGTGGAGGCGCCGAGGACGGTGGCCGGGAAGTAAGGTGTGGTGATGCAGGGCGTGGCGGCGCCGTCCCACCGGAAAGAGTAGGTGTAGATGAGGGGGATGGCGAGTAGGCCGAAGATCAAGCTGCAGAACCCCACCACTAAGTGCTGGCTTTTCGCCATGTTTCATGGAATCTCTCCAGAGCTTTTTCAGATTTGGGCGTTCCCTCTGTAAACACGGAGGCGGCGGAGACCATCGCTTCACCTGCTCGGGCCAAAATATAGCAGCCCGGTCCAGTCCAGGTTTTTTTTGGGTCGGGATTCGGGCGGGCTTTTGGGTCGTCAGTGCGTGTGGTCTTCCATGATTGATCATGAACCTATTGCAAGATCCACACATCTAGTGTCATTTTTGACATTTTCTTTATCTTTGTGTATCTGTTTTGGAATTTCAAGAATATGATACGTTTTTTCCTTGATATCGCCATAGATAGTTTTACAAGTTAAACAATAAAAAAGAAGATTGTATTCATTTGAGACCTTACCAAAATGGAATTGAGGTTTGTTCATTACATAGATGAACATAACAATCCAAACCTCACAATAGGTTGTTGAAGCGTTAAAAGAAACAAAAAATATATATTTTAACTTGTCCAATATGGAATTCAAATACATAATTTCTATATTGTTGGGGAACTGCTCATCTTTGTACATAAGAACTGCTGTAAAACACCATAAATAGCATGGTTTCAGTTGAATTTTACTCCACCAAGGAAATCTGCAATTTTATTCTTTTATCCAAATGTACAAAAGTTTCTCCAAGAGATCATTTCTTCAAACACTTAGTGTTTTGCAATCACAAAACCCAATAACTCTCTCTCTTTCTCTCACCTCATGTATGAAGGAATTTATCACCTGTATGATATTTCACTTTAAAGATTTTTCTCACTCATGATTTTTCACACCTAATGAAATCTTTCATCAATAGGAATTGATGTAAATGTGCACTAAAGTCAAGACCACATCATGAGGGTTTAGGCTGCGTCATGGTCTATGTTGGGATAGTCCACATTGTGGTGAATGCCGCCATGTCACGGTGTTTTGCATGATAATTTACATGATATGTGATAATGCATGACTCAACTTTATGCTCCTAATGTAAGTGATCATATTCGGTTTTTTCATCATGTGATGGTATTCAGAGGAGTTTGAACATCCAAGTTAATAGTTTAAACATTAAACTATTAATCTGGAAAGAACGACAGAGAGTTACAAACATTGTAACTCATGAAACGTTTATGAAACATTTCATCCAGTGTAGTCCGATTCTTGGAATCCTAGGAGTCTCCTTAGATGGATATAGAAAGAGGCTCATAGTTTGGGATTTGTGTGTATCCAAATGCTATAAAACTCTTTAGACTGAAGCTCCTCTCATTTCCTTCAAGCCTTTAAACAAGGTTTTAGTAAATTGTGCCTTGAAGGAGGTCCTTTCCAAACATTGGGGGATTCACATAGCTCATGGATACCTTGGGGAGAACATGTCCATTGACTGCTTCTTGGTGATCTTTATCAAGATCGTGTGGACAAGATTGGATAGGTTGGTTCATCAAAGAAGAGATACATAGTTCTTCATCTTATTTATTTCTTTACGTCCAAACATATGGAATGATCATATGGTATGATCATATGGTAAAATAGGTTTTGGTTAATGCTTTCTGTTACGTTTGGATAAATGTTATTGACACAACCTAACCCATCAAGACCGCACCTGGACCGATAGTAAGTCGAGTGTGTCGCCCGAAGTGTAACGTCCTAGAAATTTTAAACACAGTTTTCCTTTTTAATTAATGTGTATTAAATGGACTGTTTTATAACTAAAACTAACTAAAGAATGATTAGACATAAAATTAGATACTTTTCTTTATCAATTTGAGTTCTGGTTATAAATTAAATTAATAAAAAAAATCAAGTTATAGTAATATTACTTTTATTTTTCTAAGAAATAGTGTTTTATTATCCTAATGCGAATATAATAAATTTTTAGTAAATGCCCTAATTGAATCAACCTAAAATATATTTTAACTTAGTATTTTGAAATTGTATGATTTATTGTCACGAATCAGCCCGAGTCGACCCTGAACCGGTCACCCAGGCCAGCCCGCGACAAGTCCCAAGATGCGTTCCCGATCCTCCCGGGATGGTGACAAGCACCAAGGGCATCAATAGAGTACACAAGAGAACAATTTCGCCCATATATAAACAATCAAACAAACAGCGGAAATAAACGGACAGCCCAAAATGAATTTATATAAAAATTGAACTAAATATTATTTGTACAAGAAACTAAAATTAGAACAAAACCAACAACTCAACTGAACAATCCCGATTAAAAAATAACTCCATGTGACACTTCTGGTCACTCTCCAACACAATGATAAAAAGTCGCCCAAGGTGATCGAACTAAAGATGAAACCTGCACAAGGGCTAAAAAAAGAAGAAGACTATAGGCGTGAGTATTAAAACTCAGTAGGTTAGCCCGATATTCTATTCCCAATGCACATTAATTTAAAATAAAAGAAACATCAATTTATAGTTTTAAATTCAAGATTTGAAAGTATGGTTTTCAAATGAGGTTCCATGCTATAATAATTATCAGACAAAAACTTGTATGTTTAATAAACAAAAATGCAAGTAACTATTTTTTTCAAAGAGGTGCAACTTCAAAATGAACATAGTTTTCAAGAGGGCTGCTTTAAAGAATTTTAACATTCAAATAAATAACACATACTACTGAATTTACCAACCAAACACACCGTATGCCGACGGTGAGTACAAAATAGCCAATGAACACTAGTCACAGGAATACCCCTAGGTACTAGTTAGTTGTGAGCCCCAGGTACCTCGTATCTCGGTGAAAGTAACCATAATAAATATCCGTTCTCGTGCACGAGCCACTAGTAGGGAACATACCCATAACCTAGTGGTCCCCAATCATCATCATCACCATTGTTTAGTTAGTGTTGTCATCGTTAAACTTGCTACGTGAAACAGGGGCCAACCCCTGCAGAATCACTAGCATACTAGTACACGTCCGCCCACCTAGATACCCAGGATTCTCTTTAGTGCTCAATCAAGTTACACATATTATCAAATACACATTTCACATCCCCATTCCATTCCTAAACCATAAAAACACAAACAACCCATAATCATTCTTCACATTTCTTACACTAATCAACAAACCGCTAAATATTTCGGTAAAACAATTTCATGATGTGTATTGAGGCTTTGCACATAAAACTCTTTCAAAAACACTCTTTAAATTATAAACACACATCATAACCAAACCAAATCATATTTGGCAGCCCAATAAACATTTAATAAAATCATTTAATGGACCATAAAACAATCCCAATTGCACAAATTGTTATATACAAGTAAAACACTCCTTCATTTCTAGGAAATGCCAAACGGGCCTTTAATTATTTTCTCAAAACTATCCTTTGATGAAGGTATGAATTTTAATTCTATTAAGGATCTGTATAAACACAATTTACAGCAGAAAACCACATTCATAAATCTCTTATAATACTCAGGTTACATATTCAAAACACAACCATTTTTATAAAGATGTGAAACAGTCCATTTTTGGGCAACTCGGGCCAAAATATGTTGTAAATCAAAACCCACTTGATTGTAAAAACAAATACAAATAGGAAATCCATATAAGTACCCAAAAATATCATTTATCATTATTCCAATTCCTTTATAAATCCAAACAAATAACTTTTAAATCACACATCACACATAAAAGCCAACCGGGCAATTTACCGAACACATGACATGCCCTTTTTAAACAAAACAATTTATTTTAAGTACATGAAAAGGAATAAAACACCAATTGAAAGCCATATTTTCATTCAAGATACTGTAACATGTTAAAAATACCATATACCAAATTATAAACCTCACAAAATATTTGCAAAAGATAACGAAACATTTAAATAAACACTTGTTGAGAACACTCATGACAAAACAACACTACCGTTCACAAACCAATGATTAAACAACCACTTTGAACACCAATAAAATTATCCAAAGGATGAAAAACAATAATAAACATATATATCTGGTGTTAAATATAATAAAATGATGAAACTTAAATAATAAAGTCATGTGCAAGGGGTATCCTACCTCAAATCTTTGGCGTAATTGAAACGCACACCCGAAATCACCCGCCGTGGGTTTATAAACCATAAAACTATAAAGATCAGCCCTAAACAAACAGAAACCCCATCAAAAAACATGGTATAACAAAACCCTAGGTCGATCAAGACTAGGGTACAATATAAAACCAAGAAATAATGAAAGGAGGGAGAAGAGGAAGAAGAAAGGAGAAGGAATCTCACCTTTCATCCTAGAAAACTCTTCATCTTCCATTAGATCTGAAGCCCTAGAGAAAAGGGAATGGCTTGAAAATTCTTGGAGAGACTCCTAAGGTCTGGAAGAACCAGGGGAAGAAGATTGGTGGCTAAAGGAGTACGAATTGATTGATTTATGAATGATAAAAGTTACCTTGGAAATTCTGGGCGATTTGAGGTTTCCTGAGAATTTCGCCCTAATTCGCGACCCACATGAGCTCCAAAGAGGTAAAATATATTATGAGGGTTAGGATAGGGTTATTGGCTTCGAGGGGGAGGTGGAATCACCGAAAAATAGTAAAAAAATGAAAAAGATATAAACGAAACAAATTATTTTTTTAAACAGGAAATGGGCCCATGGGCTGGCCCAATACCTAAATGAGTAACCCAAATTCACCCGGCCTATGAATTTATAATGGGTCCAAAAGGATAAATAAGTTTTAATATATCAGTATAGGACAAGTGGGAAGTTGAATGAGTGAAAAAGGATGAAAAACAAAAGAGTTATAAAAGAAACAAATTCGGTTTTTAAAACTGGGAATGGGCTCACGGTTGGCCCAAATCATGAAGTAACCACCCTTTCTTCAAAAACTACTAAACAAACAATGGGGATCCCAAATTAGGGTGGTTAGACATATATGAAACTTCAAAACTCAAGATTTATCTCATCAAATACCCGTGAAAAGTATCGGTATTTCTAATGGTCCGGATCAATACAATGACAGAAAAGAAAAAAAAACCGTGTGTGACAATTCTCCCCATCATTAAAGCTTTCCGCCCCCGGAAATCCATAACACTTTCCGGCTGAAAAAAAAACAACACCTAAGGATTCCAGAATGTACTCACCACCATTAAGAATCAACTATAACTAGAAATGTTCTTAGGATGAAAATCCAGGAGACCCATGGTGGGTCTCCCCACCATTAGAAACCAACTAGCAATGAATAGACAAGAATTGAACATGAGCTAGAGTTGGGACTCACTCACACAAGCCCAAAAAAAAACCCTCCTACAAAAAACTACTATACCAAGTTAATAGAGTTACAACATGAACATATAAACCACCCACTCCCGAATGGAGGGGACAATAACTTGCTCGACACATTCAGCACAATTCTGGACCCCCGTCACTTGGGGATGGGAGGGAAGGGGACCCAATAATTTGGCCACTTAAACAACAAAAGAAACAAAGAAAATACCCAAAACTCTCCCTCTATGAATAGGTAACACCAAGAATGCACCTGATTTTTACAGGCGGTCCACACAGGGACATTGATTGAAACCCCACATCCATGAAGGAATAACTATAGACACTGTGTGAGGGGTTAAGTCCACCACGCTTGTTACGACAAAGGGAAATTCATAGAAATGAGGAACCAAAACATTGACATAGTAACTAACTTACCAAAACAGAGGAGTAAGGATCTTAATCTAGCACTCCACACCTCTGTTGATTTCCTGACTACGTGAAAAGCTTCACTTCGAGGCCTATGGCTGGAGCCCTAATTCTTGAAGCATTTGCTGCACCACAGTCAGGTGATAAGTATCACACCACTCAAAAAAAAAACCAAACTTGATCACCAAACAAAAACCTTCATCTAAATAGGAACTCATAGATACATATCAAAATTCTATCTCACTCCAAACGAGGGGCAGAATGGAAAAGGAATACAATGAAACACATCAACATCACCGAACACAACTGCTCTATCCAGAAGAATTATCATGACCTAGAAGCACTTTTAATAGATCCCAAACAGCTCTCTATTCCAACAAACAAGTTGAGGCATCATCAAAAGAGGTGGATTTAAAATTTGAAAGGAATCCTTAGGTTGATCAGCAGGAAAGATTTCCAACGCATAACTATCCATGGCCACATCACAACATCAAACACATTTTTAGAAACCCAATGAAAATTACTCCAAAACCGAGCCACAACAAGATCTCATCACTAGATAGAACAAGAGTATGAATTCTAAATCACATGGAAGCTAACCAAATAAACAACTCTTCTAAGACATAGAAAAATCAAGCCACATAACCATTGGTTTTACAAAAAGGCCACAATTTTCAGCTCAAAACAATTTTGAAAAATCAAACTAACTTGGTGGGTTTCCACATTCACCAATGGTGTTTCATCAAGTCTCACCCTCATGTACATTTCCATGCCACCCCTGGCACCCAACCAACATACCATATAGGCCATACTTCCATATATAAATAAAACCATGCATGTGAGCACCCATGAAAACACCAAAGGCTAAAATTAAGCATCATAATTCAAAAAAAAAACAATTTACCTTCAAAAGGAACACCAACCACCAAGTCAAAAAACATTTTCATATTTCACAAAAAAAAACCACAATTAATTAAGAACCATTTTCTTGAAAACCTACCCCTTTTCATTTTTAAAAACTTTTTAAATAACCAAGCCACTCCAAACAACCCCTTCACATTATTTTTTTTAAAAAAAATCAGCAATGTATATTTTCATAATCCGAGGTCCATTGAGACCAATAATGTTTCTAGTAAAACACCAACCGATCAAAAATAATTTCCAAAACTAATTTATCCGATTCAAAAACTTTTTAACATACTAAAATACCCCATTTAAAAAAAGATCCAGAATCACTTTAAAATGATTCACAATTTCAAAACATTTTATTTCAACAAACCACAAGTTTAGATTATGGATAATCCAATCCCTTTAAATCATTTCTGCTTCCCTCCATTTTTTTCACAAAAACACAACCTTCCAAAACCATTATTATATTTAATTATTGAAAACCCCATTTTTTCAATTTTCAAAATCTAATCCTTACATTAAAACCCATTTCCACAATTCTCACACAAGGATTTTAAAAACAAAAATTCAGAATTCAAGAAAGGTTCAAGAGACCCAAGAAAAAGGGAACTAGTGTCGGTGGGTGACTTGACCATATGGTTGGCGGCCATATGCCAAACACAACACCAACACAGAGAGAATTATTAGGACCATTCCCCAGCTCCACATGGCTTGCCAGGCCCTGTGAGCTCATGAAGGCCATTGGTCAGACTCCCCTTGTCATATCCCAATACCAAACAATCAACTAGAACAAAGGACACTAATAAAACCGGACTTCCTTGGAAACCTGAGGATTAGAACAAGAAAGAGTTCGCGATGCTCTTCTTGCACTTACCCCTCAAGTCCCAACAATCCTACTCCATCTACCTTGACATCCCAAAAATAACAAGGGCGCTCTAAAAAGAAAGGTCCGCTAATAGCCGGCCTCCTCTGATACCATTTTGTCACGAACCAGCCCGAGTCGACCCTGAACCGGTCGCCCAGGCCAGCCCGTGACAAGTCCCGAGAGGCGTTCCCGATCCTCCCGGGATGGTGACAAGCACCAAGGGCATCAATAGAGTACACAAGGGAACAATTTCGCCCATATATAAACAATCAAACAAACAACGGAAATAAACGGAAAGCCCAAAATGAATTTATATAAAAATTGAACTAAATATTATTTGTACAAGAAACTAAAATTAGAACAAAACCAACAACTCAACTGAACAATCCCGATGAAAAAATAACTCCATGTGACACTTCTGGTCACTCTCCAACACAATGATAAAAAGTCGCCCAAGGTGATCGAACTAAAGATGAAACCTGCACAAGGGCTAAAAAAAGAAGAATACTATAGGCGTGAGTATTAAAACTCAGTAGGTTAGCCCGATATTCTATTCCCAATGCACATTACTTTAAAATAAAAGAAACATCAATTTATAGTTTTAAATTCAAGATTTGAAAGTATGGTTTTCAAATTAGGTTCCATGCTATAATAATTATCAGACAAAAACTTGCATGTTTAATAAACAAAAATGCAAGTAACTATTTTTTTCAAAGAGGTGCAACTTCAAAATGAACATAGTTTTCAAGAGGGCTGCTTTAAAGAATTTTAACATTCAAATAAATAACACATACTACTGAATTTACCAACCAAACACACCATATGTCGACGGTGAGTACAAAATAGCCAATGAGCACTAGTCACAGGAATATCCCTAGGCACTAGTTAGTTGTGAGCCCCAGGTACCTCGTATCTTGGTGAAAGTAACCATAATAAATATCCGTTCTCATGCACGAGCCACTAGTAGGGAACATAACCATAACCTAGTGGTCCCCAATCATCATCATCATCATCATTGTTTAGTTAGTGTTGTCATCGTCAAACTTGCTATGTGAAACAGGGGCCAACCCCCACAGAATCACTAGCATACTAGTACACGTCCGCCCACCTAGATACCCAGGATTCCCTTTAGTGCTCAATCAAGTTACACATATTATCAAATACACATTTCACATCCCCATTCCATTCCTAAACCATAAAAACACAAACAGCCCATAATCATTCTTCACATTTCTTACACTAATCAACAAACCGCTAAATATTTCGGTAAAACAATTTCATGATGTGTATTGAGGCTTTGCACATAAAACTCTTTCAAAAACACTCTTTAAATTATAAACACACATCATAAACAAACCAAATCATATTTGGCAGCCCAATAAACATTTAATAAAATCATTTAATGGACCATAAAACAATCCCAATTGCACAAATTGTTATATACAAGTAAAACACTCCTTCATTTCTAGGAAATGCCAAACGGGCCTTTAATTATTTTCTCAAAACTATACTTTGATGAAGGTATGAATTTTAATTCTATTAAGGATCTGTATAAACACAATTTACAACAGAAAACCACATTCATAAATCTCTTATAATACTCAGGTTACATATTCAAAACACAACCATTTTTATAAAGATGTGAAACAGTCCATTTTTGGGCAACTCGGGCCAAAATATGTTGTAAATCAAAACCCACTTGATTGTAAAAACAAATACAAATAGGAAATCCATATAAGTACCCAAAAATACCATTTATCAGTATTCCAATTCCTTTATAAATCCAAACAAATAACTTTTAAATCACACATCACACATAAAAGCCAACCGGGCAATTTACCGAACACATGACATGCCCTTTTTAAACAAAAAAATTTATTTTAAGTACATGAAAAGGAATAAAACACCAATTGAAAGCCATATTTTCATTCAAGATACTGTAACATGTTAAAAATACCATAGACCAGATTATAAACCTCACAAAATATTTGCAAAAGATAACGGAACATTTAAACAAACACTTGTTGAGAACACTCATGACAAAACAACACTACCGTTCACAAACCAATGATTAAACAACCACTTTGAACACCAATAAAATTATCCAAAGGATGAAAAACAATAATAAACATATATATCTGGTGTTAAATATAATAAAACGATGAAACTTAAATAATAAAGTCACGTGCAAGGGGTATCCTACCTCAAATCTTTGGCGTAATTGAAACGCACACCCGAAATCACCCGCCGCGGGTTTATAAACCATAAAACTATAAAGATCAGCCCTAAACAAACAGAAACCCCATAAAAAAACATGGTATAACAAAACCCTAGGTCGATCAAGACTAGGGTACAATATAAAACCAAGAAATAATGAAAGGAGGGGGAAGAGGAAGAAGAAAGGAGAAGGAATCTCACCTTTCATCCTAGAAAACTCTTCATCTTCCATTAGATCTGAAGCCCTAGAGAAAAGGGAATGGCTTGAAAATTCTTGGAGAGACTCCTAAGTTCTGGACGAACCAGGGAAAGAATATTGTTGGCTAAAGGAGTACGAATTGATTGATTTATGAATGATAAAAGTTACCTTGGAAATTCTGGGCGATTTGAGGTTTCCTGAGAATTTCGCCCTAATTCGGGACCCACATGAGCTCCAAAGAGGTAAAATCTATTATGAGGGTTAGGATAGGGTTATTGGCTTCGAGGGGGAGGTGGAATCACCGAAAAATAGTAAAAAAATGAAAAAGATATAAATGAAACAAATTATTTTTTTAAACAGGAAATGAGCCCATGGGCTTGCCCAATACCTAAATGAGTAACCCAAATTCACCCGGCCTATGAATTTATAATGGGTCCAAAAGGATAAATAAGTTTTAATATATCAGTATAGGACAAGTGGGAAGTTGAATGGGTGAAAAATGATGAAAAACAAAAGAGTTATAAAAGAAACAAATTCGGTTTTTAAAAATGGGAATGGGCTCATGGTTGGCCCAAATCATGAAGTAACCACCCTTTCTTCAAAAACTACTAAACAAACAATGGGGATCCCAAATTAGGGTGGTTAGACATATATGAAACTTCAAAACTCAAGATTTATCTCATCAAATACCCATGAAAAGGATCGGTATTTCTAATGGGCCGGATCAATACAATGACAGAAAAGAAAAAAAAACCGTGTGTGACATTTATTATGTTAATTTTTACATAATCAGTCATTTTAAACTTATTTCATAAATTATAAGTCATTTTTAGTCAAAAAAATACAAGTAATTATTATATTTTAAAAAGTACTTTTATTTTGATATGAAAAGTTATAGGTTTCAAAATCTTATGTTTTTAATATAATTACTTTTGAATATATCATTATTTTTCAAGAAATAAGATATATGTACATATATTTTTTTTTAAAACAAGTAATTATTAAATATAGAATTTATGAAGTTGTTTTTTAAGAAATATTTAAATTATAGTTTTATTTTGTACATAATTGACATGTGTCTGTTGTGGGGTGAGGAAAAAACAATTACTTTCTAAGTTAAACATGTAGTGTAGTGGTTAACCTAGGTTGTCTTCAGAGAGGTGCACACAACAATCAGGTTTGTCACTTTGAATTAGAGGAAAAAGTAGTTGTTTTTTTTAAATTGTTTGATTTTGAAAACAAAAGAAAGAAACTAATCAAGAGAAAGAAATTATGAAAAAGATTTAAAATAAATTGACCAAGAAAGTGATTAAAAATAGTGATATGAGTTGGGTGATCAGGTCGGAGTCAGTTTTCCAAATTCAATGTTATCCTTGTTCCAATTTATCCAATCCTCTTCTACTAAGTCGATTAAAGTGAGATTCCACAATTGATTCCTCTCAATCCCTTGGCCAAATGGTGATTGTGAGAATAAACCTTTCCAAAATCTGAACTTGGTCTACCCTCCTTCCAATGTATGAGAAAGTTGCATAAAATATCCTCAATTGACTTGGGCAATACCCAATCGGGTTTTGTTTATCCCAAACAATCAAGAGTGTCTACTACCCCTCCCACACGTATTTACAATCGACGAGTACTTCACCACTAAGACCTGATCTATTCTATCGTATATAAATCAGAATCTAGTGAAGGAAGAAAATGATCATTTATTAAAGCAATAATAATAATAGAATCTAAATCCAAATACAATCATACTTGATAATAAAAACCGCTATTAGAATTTGAAATCAACTTCGCGGAAAGGAGAAAAGTTTTTTATTCCATGAAGTGAAAGAAATCAAGCATTATAAAAAGAAAAATCCTTCCCCAATCACTCAAAATTTTACCCTTCCATGTGAAGGGTATCCATGAAGATGGGGAAGAATAATTCATTATAAAACTAACAAGAACAAAAGAGGGAAAAATGAAAGAAGAAAATTTATCCTCCAGAATCTATTCATCAAAAGTATGCTCCATTTCTACCCACCAAAAGGCCAAAAATCACCAAGATTATTTCTAAGTTGTTCATAATTGAGTTGTATGTTGACCCTAAAAATTTCAATTCGTTTGGATTCATGTATAAAAAGTTATTCCCAAATTACTCAAGAATACTTTTTCTGTCTGAAGAGGCCCTTTATCTTCCTCCACTTTAGCGCATTCAATGGATTCTTTAATGAGTGAATTTATCCATGAAATTTAATTTTCACATTATCTTTTGAGTTATATTTCAATTACAGCTAGAATCACCCCATTTGAAGGTATGTAGCCTGAGATATGCCCCATTTAATTAGGCAGGGTCCATTCTGTAGGGCATAAAGATTTTTCAACTTGATTAATTTGTTTGGGCCTATTGAAGTTAAAATGAGCACTGAATTCAGTTTAATAAGTTGATGCCTACAGAAAAAGGAAGCCTAAAAAGACAAATCACTCAATTTGAATCAATATTGAAAATTTTATGCTCAAAATATAGAAGTGGCATAAATTTTTTAAAATTCCAGAATTAATCGATTTTCACATTTTAGCTCAAAATTCACCAAAAATCCAAAAATGATGCAAATCAGCTCAAATTGTTAAATTGGAAGGGATTAAATCATTGAAATACATATGAAAAATAATGTAAATATTGGCTCTATAAATTCCCCCACACTTAGCACTTGGACTCCTTAAAAAGTAAGTATCAAAATCAAATCAAAACAAATTTAAAACACATACTCATGAGATCCACCAATTTGACAATAAGAAACAAAAGATATCATGCCTCCTAAAAACCCATTATTTTAAGTTCTCTATTCAGATCATTCAATCCATTTCCATTTCATTTCTCCTCCCATGCACACAATACACCTACCTTTCATGACTTTTCTCTCATCTCACAAATTTCAATTTTCAACAAGGATTTTCTCATCCAAACTCATGCAAGAGTCGCCATAGGCATAATAAATTCCCAAATATACACTTTATGTGAGTCAAGGACATGTTTTTATCATGAGTAATTTTCAGTGATGTTCGGTGGATTTTGGTTGGTAGGATTTATATGTCAAAAATTCTGAGGTCAAATAAGGAGGTCTTGAATCTTTTTGAAAAAAGATTACATGACTCTAATTTTCACTTAAGTATGGTCTCCTCCTCACTCCCCTTAACAATAAATAAGATACAAAATAATATCATTTTTTATTGAAAACCCACACACATTCTCTAATTATTCATCTTTATCACATTAACGGCTTCCCAAAATTTTAGATTATTATTTTTTTCTATAAAATCTACAAAAAGAAACAACTTTTTTTATTATGATAGATCTATAAAGGGACAACTTTCTTTGTCATGAAAGCTCCATAAGGGAACAACTTTAAACTAGATTATTTTTTTAGCACAAAACGCATTTATTAAAAAATTTATTTTCCACTCAAAGTATCTCCATATGATGTAGCACAACACAAGATAGCATCCCCCTAACTTCAGTTCAATTAGATTGTGCAATTTCACTTCAAGAGCAGGTTGGATAGGGAAAATTGACTTGCAATGTGGATAACCTAATAGGATGTTCATGGATTTTAAGGGATACAAAGACTAAATATTCATGGAATTCCAGAATAAAAATAATTATCTTGGAAAGGGGGCTTTAAAACCAAAGAAATACCTTAATGATTTAAAACACAAGTACCCCAAAACCTCAATTTTTGACAGGAATAAATAAAATTATAGTTAAATCTAGCATAGTTTTGTTCTCTCAAGAAGTGAGATGAATTTAAAGAATATGGAAATAAGGGTTTATAATCCTTATGATAAAGTGATTTAAAATATAAAGACAATGATATGTGGTATGAGATTCAAGAATTAGAGGGTTTTTTATGAAATTCCCAAAATTTTGAACTTGAAACAAATTCTTTTTCAACATTTATTTATGTTTAGTTTCATGGTATGAATTGGTTCACTCATTGATATGGGTTTAAAAAATAGAAAATATAATCATTTGTGCTCACAACTTTCAAAAACAAACAAAAATTTTAAAAGAAACACACAAAAATTTAAAAAAAGACTATTTTTTAGAAAATAGAAAATAAAAAATTGAAAATCCTAAACTAAAAAGGTTCCCCCCACACTTAAATGATGTAGTGTCTCAATGAAGTCAAGTATATATAACATGTAATAATATTTTTAATTGAATCATAGAAATCAAGAAAGTGTCAAGGAGAGGTACAACCTAACTTATTGGTAGTGCAACATTGAGTTAATATTCTACGTGCTTCACATTGAAAACCTACACGAAGGAGAATAAAAGAAAATGTAATAAATTTATTTGAAGAAAAGAAAATAGAAATTGAATGATAATATAAGGATAAATCTTAGTTTAATCCCCCCATGTGGGCCCTGGGTTTTGACTACCTCCAGATGGGAAGTTCTAGTTGGTTATCCCTAATCTGATGGTGGGTGAATTTTCTTTGAGATAAACCACCATCACATCTTCTTTTCAGCTTGTAATTATTTTTTTAGGACTCTATGGATAAAATACAACAAATCCATACCCATAGAAATGATATACAACTTACATGGTGGGTTTAGGATAAAGAATGGGTCCTCCTCTTTCTTGGTTTTGACTTGCACAATATCTTCTTCATTTTCCAATGGATTATCGAGGTATGTTTCATCAAAAAAATATTCAAAGGGAAGTTCAAAGTGTAATTATATTTGAATAAAATTAAAACATGAAGATTCAATATCAAATTATTCCTCATCAATGTAAGCATATTGTGTTTATGTTTCCTCAGGAAAAGCTACTTGGATCTACTCATTCAATCCCTCCAATAAACATTCAACATTTTTGGAGAGCTCCATATATTCCTCAATAGGTGTATCTTTTTTTCTTCCTCATCCACTAAGGAAATCCAAGTGTTGGATGAATCTGGAAATTCAAAATAAGGGGAGGTAATACTCAATTCATATTTATTAAAATTAGTATGAAAAGAGTTTATAAAAATATTATATACCTTAAGTGGATCAACTCCAATTTATTCCTTAGCAGAAACAAATTCTTGGAGTCAAATTTCACTAGATAAAGGTAGGTAGTTAGACTCCTCCATCTTCTCTACAAATTCCACCACTTGGGTGGTTTCATTTTCTTCTAAATCTAGGGATAGTTATAATGGTTTTGATTCTTATTCCTTTTAAGGTATGGGGAGATCATATTTCACCTCATATTAATTCCATAATTCATACAAATCTCATTGATCTCCCATATGTACTTCATAAGTTAAATTTTCTTCATCAATCTCCTCTAGAAATGGTTGACCATGGCCAAATGAATCTTCTTTGAATTCCATAAAGTTCTTCATAGGTTCTTCAACATGAAATATGAGTGGGGACACTTCTTTCACCACCCGTTCTAGTTCTAGTTCTTTTTCCAGCTCCAACTGCTACTCTTGGGATGCACATAAATATTCAGTTATCCACTCTATTTTTTCTCTAGGTTTTTCATTGTTTCACTAATCATTTCCAATTGGGATTCAAAATCCTTGTGAACTTCTTGTTCTTGGTGTTTCACCTATGAGTAATAAATCCATGAATAATAATCGTAATTTGAATACATCACAGATAAATGTGTTTTTTTTTGTTTTTTTAAATGAAAGAAAAGAAATATTTACAAAATGGGAGAATTGGATTGTTGGAACTGCCTCCCCAACAACGACGCCAAGTTTGGACAAGTTTCTATCATAGTCTGTGAAAAAAAATTACTTCCTAAGTTAAAAATTAAATATAGTGGTTAACCTAGGTTATCTCTAGATTGGAGTGCATAACAATCAAGTTTGTCTCTTTGAATTAGAGGAAAAAGTAGTTGTTTTTTAAATTGTTTGATTTTGAAAACAAAAGAATGAAAATAATCAAGAGAAAGAAATTAATTAAAAGATTGAAAAAAAATGACAAATAAAGTGATTAAAAATAGTAATATGAGTTGGGTAATCAAGCTGGGGTCGGTCTTACAAATGAAATGTTATCCTAGTTTCAATTTATCCAATCCTCTTCCGCTAAGTTGATTAAAGTGAGATTCCACAATAACTTCCTCTCACTCCTGTGGTCAAATGGTGAAAGTGAGAACAACCCTGACCAAAATATCAGCTTTTTCTACCCTCCTAATGTTTGAGAGAGTTGTATTGAACACCCTTAATTGACTTGGGAAATACCTGATTGGGTCTTGTTTATCCTAAATAATCAAGAGTGTCCATTACCCCTCCCAAACATACTAATGATCACCAAGTATTTCACCAAAAAGCCCTGGTCTATTCCATCATATATAAATTAGAACTTAGTGGAGGGAGAAAATTATCTTTTACCAAATTAATAACAATAACAAATTCTAAAACCAAATACGATCGTACTTGATAATAAAAACCACTATTAGAAATTGAAATCAACTTCAAAAAAGAGAGAAAAGATTTTTATTCCATGAAGTGAAAGAACTCAAGAATTATAAAAAGAAAACAAATCCTTCCCTAATCACTCAGAATTTTACCCCCCATGTGAATGGTATCCATGAAGAATGGGGAAGAAGAAGTCATTACAAAACTAAGAAGAATAAAAGAGGGAAAAAGAAAAGCATAAAGTTTCTCCTCCATGATCTTTCCATCGAAATTTTACTTTGTTTCTACCCACTAGAAGGCCATAAATCGCAATGGTTTCTTATTAAAAGTTTTTTAGAATTTATTTGGTTGTCGAACCTCAAAATTTCAATTTTTTTGGACTCGTGTAGAAAAATTTATCCCCGAATTACTCAATAATAGTTTTTCTATCCGAAGAGACCCTTCATCTTCCTCTACTTTGAGGCAATTAATATATGCCTTAATGAGCGGATTTCTCCATGAAATTTAATTTAAAAATTATATTTTGAGTACTATTTTAATTACACCTAGAATCACTTCATTTTAATCTCTTTATCCTAAGATATGCCTCATTTAATGAGGTGGTGTCCATTATGTTTTCCAACAATATTTTTCAACTTGATTGATTTGCTTGGGCCTGTTGAAGTTTTAATGATATCTGAGTTTAGTTTAATAAGTTTAATCCCATGAAAAAATAAATCCTATAAAAAAATAATCATTTAATTTGGATCAATATTGAAAAAGTTGTGCTCGAAATACAAAAGTGATAAAAAACTATTAAAATTTTAGAATTAAGTAATTTTCACATTTTAGCTCAAAATTCAACAAAAATAAAAAAATTATGAAAATCAGCTCAAATTTTTAAATTGGAAGAGATTAAATCATTGAAATACAAATGAAAAATAATGTAAATATTATCTCTATTAATAATTTTTATTTGTAAAGTTTAACATCAACAACTTGGTATTAATGTGTTGTGTTAAAAAAATATAAGTAGCTAATCTAATTATAATAAGAATAGACTTATTAAAAAGATAAACTAAATACGTACATAAGCCTAAAATAGTACATGAATATAGTTTATATGTAATTTTAATTTTACTTAATATATTAAAAAAATTGTCCAGTTAACAACTTGATAGCTAGCTCAGTCATACACAGGAGCCAGCTGAGCCAGCAACATTGCTGCAGAGGTGTGAGTAGGTGGGTTTATAGCACCCGCAAGTTTTTAGTGGGCCTTCATAGCACTTGCATGGTGCATGGTACCCCTGAAGTTATGAAATTGTTTAGGCGGGTTGACCTGTCCCCATGTACGTGTGTGTAAGTGTGTCCTGGTGCCAACCCTTATGCCTTGGATCAAGTGGTTAGTGACAATGTTTGTAATATATTCAAGCACTAAAATAGAAAAAAATTTAACATGGGTTTGTGAATGTGGGTATTTTTCATGTGTTTTAAAAACATCCATTTATAACATCCGTCGTCTGATCATTTAAAATGTCATCTTTAATCTCGCGTTGATATTTTTTTAAAAACTAGATGTTATCTTTTCTTCTTCCTCCTAGTGATGCTTCCATCCTAGATTAATTTATATACCAAATTGATGCCATCATAAACCCCCATTTTCATTCTACTTTGAAAAAAAATCAGGGATCCTTTGAACAAAAAACGGTGAAGTATTACTTTATGCATGAGAACCTCTCAGCCTACGACATCCCTTACCCTAATTTTTTACAAAAAATATAACCTTACTATAGTATTGTTGACACCATATTATAAAAATGAAATTGTTTTATGTTACCAATGTCAAAAAATGTTGGTGGAATTGTCATGACCAGGAATCTTTAGGAAGAAGCTTCGATATATCTGTTTAAAATGAGATATAAAATATTTGTATAATATACCAGTATCGATCATATTTAAAATAAAAGATTATATACAGTTCATTTTAATATTTTCAGTTCATCGGCTATGCTTTAGTGGCGAAAACAATATATATAACATACATATATTCTCAATCTTTATAACTTTATTCCCATCATTCTTGGTAAGCTATGAATTTGAGCCTCATGTTTTGGTCATTAAGATCACTCTCGATATTGGATGTTTACTTCATTGGTTGTATATGTCCAAGATAATAATAAGATATATATATATATATATATATTCCTATAAACATAGGTATACTAGAAACTTCCCATCGACTATAAAAGGAGTTTCCTTTGAGATTTACTTACCAAGAAACCCAATCCAGTATAAAATACATGGGAAGTGAGTAAGAGGAAGGAAGAGAGTCTACTTACTATCACAAAAATGGATTTTAAAAGGTTTTAAGGTAAAGGTAAAAGTTTGTAAAAAATTTATGTTTTCTAAAAACCCTTATCATGTAAGGGAAGAATTTTATTTTCAAAATTCTATGTATTTATTTTTAAAATACTATTTTATTATAGTAAAGGGATTATTTTTCTTAAGAACTCATTTATTCTCAATCAAAGATATAATTTTATTATTTTGTTTCTAAAATTTTATGTAAGGTAATTGTATTTTTAAAATTATTATTTTATGTAAGGGGAAAATTATTCTAAAATTTTTATTAAGTTTTTGTCTGCTGAAAATTATTTTAATCCCTTCTTTAGAGAAGTATGATTTAAGTATTTAATTTCTATTCTCTTATAAAATTCCCATTTACAAATTAAGTAAGTCCATTCAAAGGTAAAATTTATTTTCTCAATTCAAGGGTGAATTTAAAATGATACAATTTATCATTTCATGTTATTTTATTTTAATAAAATTATTTACAAGTTCAAGTGGATTTTATAGCTATTATTTTATGCATGAAATGTAATTTTAAACATATGGATGTTAATCATGTTTATAATTATAACCATACTCTATTATTATCATTAAAATACATAATTCTTTATGAAAAAAATTACCTATGTGTTATTACTTCCTTACAAGAATTATTGTAAGTATTATTTGCAAATTATGGATTTCTCATAACCTTTAAGGTGATATCTTAAAAACATATTTTGTTAAAGTTCATGTGGTATACAATTATTTTCTCTTTAAAATTATTTATTTAGATTTTTAAAGGTTTTAATGGATTATAAATGAGAAAGGAAAGCCTAAAACAATGTTTTCTTAAAATAAATTTTTTCACTTGGGTATAAAATGAGTTAATGAGAAATGGGGTGACCCCACGATCTTAAAAGAGGACAATGTACTAAGGGTGATACTACTTGTAGGACCATGGATTTGTTAATCCTTTCCAAGTATCATTTTTATTCTATAGAATGTGATTATTTTCAAATCCAAGTTTTAATGTTTTAAATGATAAATCCAAATTGATTTCAAAGATTATTTATATAATGGGTTTTTAAAGTGTAATATCTTTTAAAACTTTTGAACTCTATTTATTATGAAATTTTCTTAAAAACCATAGAAAGTATTTTGTAAAATTATATATATCAAGCGTTTTTTATTCGATATAAAAAAAATGTTTTCAGTATGATTTTCAAAGTAATTAAAGGATTTTTACCTTTGGTTTTTAAAACCCATTATAGGGAAATTTTATGTTCACCCTATATTTTAAAATAATTTTTATAGGATCATTAGAAGTTTAAAGGTGTTTGGTATCATTTTAAGAAGCCAACATGAGGGAATCCAAACAATTATTTTTTTTAAATTGTGTAAAACTCTGATATAATGTAAGGAATTTTTCCTAACCCTCCCAAACCTAGATAAAAAAATATCCTTGAGTATGTAAAGGAATTTATGTTTTTCAGTTACTTTTTATAAAAAAAATATATATACACACAGTAGGTTTTATCATCGGATTTGGGAGTATGGGTCTCAGGTTGTTATACAATGTCCACCTCCAATAGGCCAGGTGCTAGTGAGTAAATATAACTCACAATATGAGAAGACTTAGCCTAATGTACATACATATAACCACTAATCTCCATGCAAGATAATAAAAATAAAATACCAGATAAATAACCTACTTGGAAAAATTATAAACACATTGGACATAGTATGATTCACAAAGGAGTAACTAGTGAATAAACTATAAAGTAAAGAGGAAAAATAGATGCCCAAAAAAACCAAAATGAAACCAACCTAAAGAAACTGAGGTGAATGGATATCCAAAATGAACTAGCACCCAACATGAACGTCATTCATTACTATCACATTCAGGTACCATTTATCTCCCACTATACCAACATCATGTCCACCTTGACCACCATTGTATTGTCCATCGTTTACATAAGAAAAAACAAATGTTGGTGAAAATATAGTGCACAAGAGAGTATAAATATACCTATTAAGGCACCCTGAAAACCATAAAGGAACAAATAAAGGCCCAAGTGAGCTAAAAACCATACAGGTAATGGATAACCTGCTTAGTGATGAATAACATGAAAAAACAAACACATATATCGTTTAGGGTAGAGAATTTGGGACAAAAAGTCCCACTCTTCATAACCTACCAAATTAAAGTGTCACACATCATGAAAAAACATGATATGGGCCACCCACCTAAACTAAATATGTGTTATCTCACTGAATTTTGTGAGGTACCCATGCCTCACCAAGTTATGTTTGGGTGAGGGAGTACTTAACCCGTGATGGAAGGTCAACTCCTTATTAAATAAGGTCATCAAACAATGGAGTACCAGACTCACTACTACACATATTTCCTTTAACAGTGTGAAAAATGGATTTTAACAGAGCTAAAAAATTACTATTAATTACAGCACTGATGGGGGGGGGGTCCCTTTATCAGTGCTAAAAAATCACTAATAAAGGGGTTCCTTTATCCATGCTACAAAAATCACTAATAAAGTCCCCCCTTTATCAGTGCTATTTCAAGCGCTGATTAATGGGGAATTTATCAGTGATAGAAATAGTGCTTATAAAGGCCTAGCTGTTTGCAATGTCCTATTATTATAACAACATACAAAGAAAAAACCTATAGGCATATACAACACACCCAACAAATAATGCTATATACATTTAATTGAAATCATGAATAAAAATATATCCACCCATGGTATATACAAAAAAACATTGTTATATACATTTCAAACAATTTTTTATATAATTACATTTACAATGATCCAATAAAAAATTAAAAACATTAATTTTTCGTCTTTTAACCTCTGTGATACCCCCTAAAAAATGTTCACCCATGATATCAGTTGCCAACCAAATCATCCCAACTCAAGTCAAATATTTCACCTATATATTAAAAAAATATTATGTTAGTAATACTATGAATAAATAAATTAAACATGAATATGAAAAAATACATTAATAAAATGTCAATTTTTAATAAAAAATACACATTTGAATTTATACGAGTCACATCGTGCATCGTATTGAGGTGGGGTTGATTCTTATACATCACAAATGAGTTATGGATTGTTTTCCTAAAATATCAAGATAATCCGAATGCGTTTTCTTGGTTTTGAGTATGTCACTTATTCTTTTATTAAATTAATATCAAATTTAAATAATGACACATTTGGATTTATACCAGTCACACCGTGTGTTGGATTGAGGCGTGGTTGATTCCTAACTATCAAAAATTACTGATGGATCATTGTCCTAAATTATAAAAATAGTTTGAATTCGTTTTTTTGGGTTTTAGTATGTTAATTTTGTTTTTTACTGAAATGTCATTTCAAACTGAAAACATGCATTTTGAGTCATACTGGTTACATCATGCATCAGTTTGATGTGAGAGTGTTTCATAAAAGTCACAAATGACTTATGAATCATTTTCCTAAATTATGAAGACAATCAGAGTGTGTTTTCTTATTTTACAGTGAGTGACACGTTTTGAATTAAAATGTCAATTTTAAACTAATAACAGACACTTTTAGTCATAACAGTCACACTATGCATTGGATTAAGGTGTGGTTGATTCCCACACATAAAAAATGATTGATGGATCGTTTTCCTAAAGTATCGAAACAATTAAAATGCATTTTCTTAGTTTTCAGTATGTCACTTGTTCTTTTTTACTTAAATTAATGTCAATTTTAAATTAAAAGACATATTTGGTGTTATACCAGTCACACCGTACAACGTATTGAGGTGGAGTTGATTCCTAAACATAAAAAACGACTCATGTATCATTTTCCTAAATTATAAAAACAATATGAATTCATTTTCTTGCACTACTGGAATTAGAGGTATTTGTGATGGGACCCCGTCACAAATATTATTTTTTGCGACGGGCCCATCGCAAAAACTAGTATTTGTGAAGGGACAAGTCCCTGTCACAAATAATCCTCTGATTATATACATTATATATAAATAAACCTTTTATGACTGGCCCGTCATAATTAGTATTTGTGACGGGCCTGTCGTCCCATCGCAAATACTAATAATAAAAAAATATATTTAAATTATTTGTGATGAGAGCCCGTCGCAAAAGGTCCTGTCACAAATACTAAACATAATAAAAAAAATATTTAATAAAATTATGATTAATGAAAAAATTATATTAATATTATTAAAATAAAAAAATAAGTAAAAAATATTATTAGTAAAATAAACAGAGATTAAAAAATATAATACTAAAAAAATATATTTAATAAAATTATGATTAATAATAAATTAATTTTTTTTTTAAAATAATAAAAAAATAAAAAATTATTACAATTATCAATATTTACAAAAAAAATATAAAAAAATCAGAAATGTTATTATTATTAGTAAAATAAAAAAATATTAAAAAATATAATAATAATAATAAATAATAAAATATTAAAAATAAAAAAAATTAAATCATGCAATATTTGTACCATATATAAAAGACAGAAACTGTAAATATTTCGTATTATAATAAATCTTTAATTCAACTGTTTTTAACATAAAAAAATCACTGGGAGGGGTCGTATTCTGGAGGAGGTGGAGGAGCTGTAGGAGATGGTGGAGGAAACTCCATCCCTAAACTACGAGTCAGGTGACGCATGTATTTCATCTGCTCGTGATACTGCTGCTGCTGCCGCTGCCATCGATGCATATCCTCCTCGTGCTGCTGCTACTGCCGCTGACACATCTCTTCATGCTGCTTCTGCAAACTTTCTATAAGCCCAGACTGAGTTCGCAACTGCTCCTGATACTGTGAGTTAGAAGATGATGTCTCTCCACAAGCTCCTCTTGAGCTGGACGCTAACATCACAGCAGTACCATAATAAGTACTAGGAGTCAAATGAGAGTCGATACCAACTACTCAGCCCTTCTCAAAGCCATACTGCATTTCCTGCATCCATACTGCATCATCGAAATGGTGGGCACTGGTCTGCTCAGTCATCTCGTCCTGATTCTCAGCCTGTGTCTGAGAGGTCGCAGCCTCATATGACTCATTCAATTCCAATTTGAAATTAAAATGGTGAAAATATTATATGCAGTTAATTTTCAAACTGAAAAAAATAATAATAACCACAATCTGACGCTGAAGATCACCTCTAATCTCTCCAGTGGCTGGATCACTGTACATCCTTTGATAAATGTCGAACTCCATAATATCAGGATGCTTGAATGCCTACAGAAATATAAAATAAACTGTTTATATTTAAAGTTATATAAAATATTTAAAAAATATACTTACCAGATGCTCTCTATGCATACTGAATGTACAACTACCAGCTCGATGTGTCACCTCCTGTCTCCCTCGGTTCTGCCATCCCACTGAATATCTCCTCTGAAATCCACCACCTAACCAGTGTAAACATAATCCATCCCAAATGTGAGATTAAATGTACTCTGGTCGGTGGGCTCTACACGACTCATCAAATTCTATCACTCCTGCATTCTTAATGGTTGTTCTTCTCAAATTTTGCAAAAACTGATGGAAACGTTCACACATAGACACCTGCCATGCCGTGTGGATAGCGTCACGCATGCTATCATCGACGGGATACCATAAACCCTACAAATAATTTATAATATCAAGTTATTAATAAAATAAATTTCAAAATAAATATTCTTTATTTACGTACCAACCAATGATCGAACATGTCGCGCCGCACATCAATAGGAATCTGTTCCCATGTGATCCATGGCTAAGAAAAATAATTGTGCAATATAGCGCTCCCCTGTCTAATAGCTACATGCGCAAAATTGTAAAAAAGGAATAAATATTCAAACAATTAGTATATATATAAATAAATTAATGAAAGCCAACTAAAATATACAGGTTATCATACCTCCATGTGTGTGGATTGAAGCCAAGATATGGACGTCGCTCTGGGATGGGGTCAAGAATCATTAGTCACACAAGACTGCGCCCCCTCCACGTACCCCACCACTACAAAACAGGGCAAGGTAAGTGCTTCCCTTTATCAGTGCTAAACAGAAAGCGCTGATAAAGGGGTATGCCTTTATCAACGCTAGTTAAAAGCACTGATAAATCTAACCTTTATCAGCGCTAATAAAGGTATACCCTTTATAAGCACCTTTTTTAGCGCTGATAAAAGGTTACATTTATCAGCACTTATTTCAGCGCTGATAAAAGTTTTTATTCTTAATTTATATAAAATTATAATATTTATCAGCGCTAAAATAAAAGTGCTGATAAATTTATGTTTTATCAGCACTTTTATTTTAGCGCTGATAAAACATAC
Source organism: Viscum album (assembly GCA_963277665.1). Taxonomy (NCBI): domain Eukaryota; kingdom Viridiplantae; phylum Streptophyta; class Magnoliopsida; order Santalales; family Viscaceae; genus Viscum; species Viscum album. The sequence goes on along the minus strand of OY728139.1, from coordinate 124,282,835 downwards.
CTTTATCAGCGCTTTCAACGAGCGCTGATAAGGGTTCCGGCGGTTTTTAATTTAATAACCCGAAAATGCCCTTCTCTCTCACATGCGGTAAAGCTTTGGAAAAATCTGAACCAGGCCCCTCTTTCGCCGTGACCTCTCCTCCTCGTTCTCCTCCTCTTCCATGTCCTCGTCCTACTCCTCCTCCACCACCGCCGTTGGGTTTTTCTCCTCTGCCGCTGCCTCCGCCGCCGTTGGGTTTTTCTCCTCCGCCATGACCGCCGCTGCCTCCACCGCCATTGGGTTTTCATCCTCCGCCACGACCGCCGCTGCCTTCGCCACCACTAGTCAGTTTAGGAGTATTTTTCCTTCTCTTGGGTTAATATAAATGAGAAATGATGATCCTTGAATGATTATGATGACATATAGTTTTTTTATAAGTGAGTTGAACCTATGTATGAGTAGTTAGGGCAAGAGTGAGAGCCCAGGTGGTGAGACCCTTGTATTGTAGGTTGTTTTAGATAGCGGGTGTGTGAGAACCTATATTGAGTGGTCGGTTTGGTTCACTAGATGATGTGTGTTTTGAGTTGGAGATAAAAATGGCACCCATGGGATAAGGATTGTGTAAGAACTGATGTAAGGGGTTTGTGTGAGATCCTAGTGGTCGTTAGCATACGACTCAGGATGGTAGCAAGTTGGTGAGTTTTGGTGGTTGGGGGAGACTAATGAGTGGGGTTATCTTGATGTTATGAATACCTTAGATACATAAATCTAGGGTAGATTCTTTGAAATGAGGGATTTATGCATATTAGGTGTTATCAAGTTGATAGCGAAGGAATGGTCATGCCTTGGATTTGTATAAGGGAAGCACTCTCTATTCTTGAGTTTTGGTGTTATGACTGGGTTGAGGGACATGATCATTTGGATTCCTAACCCTATTGATTTATATAAATGTTTTAATGTGACCATCACTATTGAACCTATATGGATGGGTTTAGGGTAATGAAGCATGGGTATATTCCTTTGGTTTTGGAATAATGTTGGGTAACTGGTGATCGTGTGCTGAGTTTTGGCATGGTGTGATGTTAAGATTTGAAAAGAGTACGAGGGGTGTCCCATTGGAAATATGTGTGTTCCCCCTAATTTTTGTCAAGATGTACGAGTAGGCTCATTGAGTTTGAATAGGGATATGATCCTACTCACTAGATACCACGTGTTGTGTTGAAAAGATTGTACCACGAAGTTTAAAGTCATGCGATTAGGATGTATGTGTCGTAAAAGGTGTGATAACAGAGGATTGATCAGGGCTTACTCATTTGGGATATTCTATCTAGAATAACCTTGGAGATTATACCTAGTAAGGAGGACCTATTGGTCTGGGCTTACCCATTGTATGTTCATATTTTATATTTTAAAAAGTCTGTTGAACTCGTTCTATCGAAGGTGGGTTCTATAATTTCTTGTTATCTTAAGGTGTGTTTAACCATGGTGTGGGTTGATTTCAGTTTTAGTGGGTTCTTGGGGTTTGTGGGATGCGGTAAATGGTGTACTCGGTTTTAGATTATTTTATTCTCATGAGTTTCCCCTATTTTATGTTTTCTTTTCAGTTGGAAATCTTCTCTGTTGTGCGCCTCTCCTCTGCCACGAACGCACCTCTACTGTGTGCTTAACGACACCTTCACGGTGAGTTTTCTCCTGTTACTCATTGGTTTCCTCTTGTTATCATGTTATTACTATTTGATATTCATGGTTATAAAGTGAAATGTATGGGCTAAACGCCCTGATGAAAATCATGGCCGTTGGTGGTCCTTGTTTGAGCACTAAATGAATTGCATGTCGGTTGGTTCTTGTTGAACATTTGAATATAAAAATTGGTAATTTACGTATACTTGACTTATAAATAAATTCCCCAGGATGATAAAACTTTTGTGATAACCCCTGAATTAACAAACAAAATTGAATAAGGGATGCTTTGTAAAATCTAAAATTGTGATTGTTTGGTTTGTATGGTGTTGCGATTGTGAGAACTATTGTGTTTTTGTATGGTGTTGCGGTTGTTGGAATGATTGATATGCCATTTTTTCCCATGTTTTAGTTCTTCCACCATTGAATATCAATCCAAAATTTACCCATTTCAATGGCACCACCACTTTTTTACTAGTTCAATTCCACTGAATCCTAAAAAACCACTTCTAGAGGACTCTATGAGACACTTTATGGTGTGAAGATGATTTTTTTCAGATTCTATATATTTTTAACATACATGGTATGTAGTCTTGTAAAATGGAACATGCTTCACCATACATGGATGTCATATATATTTTAATGCCAGACAAAAGTTATCTCCAAAATTTACACCACATGACTCATCTTCTGACTCAAACTTGGAATAAGTTTTATTTTAAATGTTACATGTCATGTGAACGTAGGTCACACAAAATGTATCTCCAATACATATACTTCAGCATGAAACCATGTACATGCCATGAAATAATGGTATAACCTTATGATATGTGTTTTACTTCACTCACAACACGTATAAATACCATAGAAACTTGATGTGTATAGACTATACACCCCTAGTGGTCATGTGAGGACTATACACCGTGTATTACACAAAAATGTGATGCATATCTAGTGAAGTGACTCATTTTGTATCTAAAGTACATGCCTTTAACTCAAGTTGTTCTATATGTCATGTATTTTCAAAGGCATCATGTATTCTTTGTAAGACTAACTTGGAATTAATTTGATATACGTCAGATTAAATCAGGTATCTTATCCATATACGGTGTTCACCCTACTGGACACTCCATGTATATGGATTTCACATGAGTTTAGAAATGGAAATATACAACCAACCTTGACTGAGAACCCTACACATTGTGTATCCATTGAACAAATTGTGTGCTATGTTAATTTTATTATTATTATTTATTTTTCACTTAGATGATAATATTTCATGTATGATTAGCCCATTATAAATATCTTCTCATGTAGATCACAATATTATGATTCCCTCATTCATTGAAAATTGCACACGATGTGGTTTGGATATTTTAATTATCTTCACTCTACTTGAGAGTTGACCAGTGACAAGTGAGATATTTGGAGAAAAAATGGAGTATGTTACTCCCCCATGTTTTGGTGAAGAGTCCTCCATGTATAGGTTTTAGGTACTCCATAGAGATATACAAAAGACATGGCACAGTCCCCCATATATAGATAGAGTTCAAGTACTTTCACATGTTTTGGGGTAGGTTCCTCTATTTCATTGTAGAGGCATTTGTACCATGATTTTTTTTATAAAACCCAAACAATGATACTTGATTAATTAAAACATAATTTTAGGCAAGTTCCAGATTGAACCCATAAAGACGATGAATATGAATAAATAATGGATGAATGCTAATCAGTTAACAAAAGAGTATGAAGATGGCGTGAAAGAGTTTATCAAGTTTGTAGGAGATCATGCATGTGACCCTTCTCAAATACTTTTTCCATGTTTATGTTGTTGTTATTCAAGACAAATTAGTCCAGAGGATTTGGAAGAACACCTGATCTGTCATGGAATAGTTCGAAGTTATACATGTTGGAATAAACATGGGAAAAAACGAATGTAGGTAGTGGCTCGGATAACACGATGTTTTATGGAAGATCTGATATGATTACAAGCGTGAACAGTGAAGACTATCATATGGAGGGTGTGATTATAGATGTGAATTATGATGAAGATTGTATTGAAGAAATTCCAAGGACAGTTGAAGATAAACTTCATGATTTCCCAAAATTGTTTGAGAAGTTAAAGAGTTATGAAAAAATTCCATTATATGCTGGTTGCACTAAATATACAGCATTGTCAGCCGTACTGAAGCTGTATAATTTGAAAGCAGGCAACAGGTGGAGTGATGCCAGTTTTACAGAACTACATGCTCTCCTGAATTACATTCTCCCAGAAGATAATGAACTCCCAAGATGAAAATACGATGCCAAACGAATGCTACGATCGATGAGTATGATCTCTTAAAGAATACATGCCTGCCTGAATGACTGTATATTATTTCACAAGGACCACAAATCACTTAAAGAATGCCCAAAGTGTGGTTCTTCTCGATACAAGAAAGATGATTCTAGTCCTACAAAAGTTGTATGGTACTTTCCAATCATTCCAAGGTTTAGGCGCCTATATGGAAGTTAGAAGACTGCAGGATAATTGACATGGCATGCAGATACAAGAATTAAAGATGGGAAACTACATCACCCGGTAGACTCTCCTCAGTAGAAGAGAATTGATCACGAGTATCCTGAATTTGGAAATGATCCGAGAAACCTTCGTCTGGCGTTATCTATAGATGGGGTGAATCCTTTTGGTTTTTAAAGTAGCAGTCACAGTACATAGCCGATTATGTTGGTAAATTATAACTTATCACCGTGGTTATGCATGAAACAAAAATACATCATGTTATCTATGCTTATATCAGGACCAAAATAACCAGGTAATGATATTGATGTTTATTTGGCTCCATTGATCGAGGATTTGAAAATATTGTGGGATGCAGGTGTTACGTTGTATGATGCTTACAAAAAGAACATTTCACTTTGAAATCCATGTTGTACAGGACGATAAATGAATTTCTTTCTTATGGAAATTTTTCAGGATATAGAATTAAAGGAACTCAAGGGTGTCCCATTTTCGAACAAGGTATATAGTCAATTAGGTTGAATCATTCATCAAAAACCGTGTTTTTAGGACATCACAGATTTCTACCCCGACGACATAAGTACCGATCTTGGACTACATAATTCGACGGAATTTCAGAAGAATGTACAACACCGTCTCCACTAACAAGTGATCAATTGTTTGAGAAGGTAAAATATTTGGACACTACTTTTGGTAAACCATTTTCAAAAAACATTACGAAAACTGGTTGGAAAAAGAGATCAGTTTTTTTTGAATTACCATACTGGAATTGTCTATACTTCAGAAATTTTCTTGATGTTATGCATATTGAAAAAAATGTATGTGATAGTGTCATCAACACGTTGCTAAATGTACCTGGAAAAACGAAGGATGAAATTAAGGCTAGATTGGACATGGTTGATATGGGAATACGAGAAGAGTTGGCACCAATGAAGGGTGAAAAATGAACATTTCTTCCTCCTGCTACTTACACTCTTTCCAGGCAGGAGATATATCAGTTTTGCAACTTCTTTAATGACTTAAATGTTTCAGAGGGGTATTTATCAAATATAAAGAACATCATGTCAATGAGAGATTTAAAATTAATGGTTCTGAAATCACATGACTGCCATGTTTTTATGCAAGATCTAATTCCTATAGCTTTATGTTGCATTTTTCCCAAGAATGTCCGCCATAAATTAACGAAGCTTTGTTTCTTCTTCAAAGATATATGCAGCAAAGTTATAGACCCGGCGAAATTGCCAACTATGGAAAGAGAAATTGCCGTCATATTATGTGAATTAGAAATGTTCTTCCTGCCGATTTTTTTTGATATGATGGTTTATTTGATGGTTCATTTGGTGAGAGATATTCGACTATGTGGTCCTATACATTATGGATGGATGTGCCCCATTGAACGGTATATGAAGATTTTGAAAGGGTATGTCAAAAATCAAAGTCGGCCAGAGGGTTGTATTTCAGAGAAATATATTGTTGAGGAAGCTGTTGAATTTTGTACCGAATACCTGTTGGGTGTGGAAAATGTTGGCCTACCGAAATCTCATCACACTGAGCGACTTGAGGGTGAAGGAATTTTTGGAAGAGAGGTTGTCACGATCAATATTACAGATCGGGAGCAGGCTCACCTTTACAATTTGCATAACATTTTTGACATTGACCCATATGTTCAAACCCACAAATAAATTCTTAGGTGTTTGAATCCATCTAGGGATGAAAAATGGATATCAGATACACATAATCGACAGTTTATAGGATGGTTTCAGGACCATATTTTGAAGCAGTTAGATGAAAATCCAGACTCAATTTCAGAACAACTTCGATGGCTAGCCAGAGGAGCAAGTGTGTATGTATTATCTTACAATGCTTATACATTTAATGGTTATACATTCTATACTAATGAACATGATGAAGATAGTACCATGCGGAATAGTGGGTTTAAACTTGTGGCTGAGGTGATGCATGTTTTCGGTGCTATGGAAAAAAATCAAATTTATGCGAATATGTAATACTTTGGCATCATCAAACAAATATGGGAGTTGGATTATACGAAATTCAAAGTGTCGATTTTTCAATGCAAGTGGGTTGATAATAGGAGTGCTGTTAAAATAGATGAATTGGGATTCGTGAAAGTTGATTTTAGTAAGGAAGGGGAGAAATATGAACCATTTATAATGACATCAAAGGCAATACAAGTATTTTATGTTCCAGATCTCGCAAACCAAAATTGGTCAATTGTTCTGTTATTGACCAAAACAACTGAAGGGTCAAATGAAAGTTCAACGGAGGATGAACCTTTTATAGGAACTTCAAAATCATTTCGTAGATGTCCTAATGTAGATGGTGTTTTTTATGTCAGAGGAGACCACAATGAAGGGATTTACATAGTCAATAGAGGAGTCAAATATCTTCAGCCTTTAAAGAAAAAACAGAGAGTACAATAATCAGGTTATTTTTTTTTATTGTAATATACATTGTGTTATGTTATGTTATTATCTGTCTGCTGCTGCTTTTATATAATCTAAATTAAATGTTAAATCACTTCTGCATATAATAACTTCTGCACCTTCTGATGCACCCAATCCCAAGCCATAAAAGGTCTCTCAACCACCTACTGGTGGTCCTAGTGTAGAGCAACAAAAGGTTTATCAACCACCTACTGGTGGTCCCAGTGCAGAGTAACAACAACTTTCTCAAACTATTGCTGTTGGTCCCAGTGATGATGCTAGTGCTCCAGAGAAAGATATTGATGATACTTCTGAGGAAATGGTAGGAAATGAAACCCTGGAAGTGCAAAAAAACAAGAGCGCTGTAGTTTGACAATGTTAGCCAAAATCCTTAAGGAAAAAAGAAAAAAGAATCAAATTTGAGGTGGGATGGAATAAGCGAGGCCAACATGTTAACCCCAATAAATCCATATTTATTAGCTACATTGGAATCGTCACTCGGCAATGTGTGCCGATTGATGTGCAGTCGTGGCACCATGTTGTCACCGGTCTTAATACACTAATGTGGGAATATATTACGGTAACATTATGATATCATTTTTTTTATTTATTAAAATAAAATACCAAAACATTGAATTACTCTTCATAATCCATTACAGAGTGCATTTATAGTAGATGCCTCGCACAATAAATATGTATTAAGAGTTGCAGGAAGGATTTATAGAGGTTTCCGCACAATTTTAACAAAGTATCATCTTAAAGATGTTGAAGGGAAAATCAAGCCACACCCACCTCCTCTTTATGCACACTTGATATCCCAAGGAGTGTGGGACGTGTTTATCAACCATCGTGGGGAGCAGAATTTTCAGGTACATTGTGTGGGGTAATATGTTATTTGACGTTGCTTGTATTCATCACTTTGATTGACATTTTTTTATTTATGAAACAACAACTGAGTGCTGAAAATAAAAAACGCATAGCAGAACCAGCGTACCCTTAGCGTAAAGAAAGGATGGGGTATGCTTCACTTGAGAAAAAATTGGTACATCTTTTAAATCTACCGTACTACTTATATGTGACATAAAACAACACCATAACCATGTTTCTCTGTTTATATAAAGATTGATGAATCAAAATCGAAAGCCAAATCCATCTCATGCCATGTGTTATGGAAGGAGGCTCGTGTAAATAAAGAGGGGATACTGATAGATGAAAACACACAAAGAGTGTGGGAAACATGTGTAAGTATGACATAATATATATTTGATTTGTTTTAAATCGCTATTACATTACAATGATTACTTATTTTTCTATATTTTCTATCTGACATAGTCATAGGAATCAACAACACCCACACCAGATGCAGACATACTTTCAGTAGCCTTGAAGTGGCCAGACCAGTATGGCCATGTCAGAGGTGCGGGTTTTGGGGTGACACCCTGAACATATTTTCAAAAACAAAAACAAGCAGAGGATGAAAATGAAAAAATTGAAAAGATGTAAGAAAAATTAGCTATTTTTCAAGAAGAATTACAATACTAGGGAGATATGATAGAAAAATTTATGGGGGAGAGGAAAAGAGAATAAATTAATCAACAACAACCCGTGAATGACGATCCCTCTCCACCCCCACCAGCTTTAAGGCAAGCCATTCCCCTAAAAAACCTGACTTAGCTGAGGTAATAAATGTTTTAATAATTGTTTCTGTGAAATGTGATTCACATAGACACTGATACCTTTCCCGTACTAATATTCTACAGGGTGAAAATGACTGTGATTTATATCTATAAACTCCCACCTATCGCCTTGTAGCGAGGGATACGGTGTTCAATACGCAGAACAACATGCTGCACAATAGACAGCTTCCAACATATTATTTCAGAGTGTGAATTAACATAGATAATAAGCCAAGTGACGAGATACATGTTCCAAATGACGATGACGACATTCATATGGTTGAACAAGCTGTTGGAACATTCATCACATGGCCGTCAGTTCTTGTAAAAAAACATGTCGACAAGGAGGTATCCATTTACAAGTTATTTTTCAAGCTGGACCTTTAACATTTAATGAAAAAAGTTCTGAAACGACGAATGTTATTGTAGAACGACAAATAGAAGGGGGTGAAATGAAATATCAGCTCAAAACTATCTCAAGGATCAACCAACCGATTGAAACGGTCTACTGAGAGCACCTTCACCCTGCCCGTTCTATATCCACAGTTAATATCATTGCAAGATCATGTGGATACAAAGTTGATAGATATCAATTCTCACACAATTTATTTTGAAAAAAATATGTACGTAGAGGAAACATCAGATTTCATTAGTAATGAAAATGTAAATGAAATCCTTAAGTATGAATGGCTAGGCACCTCAGTTGTAAATGTATACATGAGGTATGTTTTCATTATTTGATTTTACAAAACCTGATATACTCTGATAATTATGACTAAATAAATTTTATATTTTTTGCAGGTGTATATATGAAAAACAATTGAAGGGATTTCCCCATGAACAAAAATTTGGACTCGTTAGTCCTCACACCACCTCTTTAAAAGAAGAATTAGATTCTGATAAAGAGGCTGCAATAATGTCATCCCTGCTCAAATTGTTTGAAAACAAAATAAAGGATGACAGACTCTTTTTAATACCAACGATGCAGGGGTAAAACTCTAAAATTTAACCATATCAACTATATTTTCATTTCTTTCTTTACTTATTCATTTTTGTATTTTTAGGGAGAATTGGATGCTGATTGCAGTCAATTTGGATACTCCAAAGATTTATTTTTTGGATTCAACTCATGGACATCCAACAAACCGACCACGCATGATGGCGTTTGTTAATTTGTAATACACTAGATCCAACATTTTAAAACTAAAAATATAGTTATATAATTTATGTTATCTTTTAATGAGGATTCTGTTATGATAGGGTGGTGCATCAATATCATCTAACCACAATCTGATGCTGACGATCACTTCTAATCTCTCTAGTAGCTGGATCACTGTACATCCTTCGATAAATGTCAAACTCCATAATATCAGGATGCTTGACTGCCTACATAAATTTAAAATAAACTGTTTATTTTTAAAGTTATATAAAATATTTAAAAAATATACTTACCAGATGGTCTCTATGCATACTGAATGTACGACTACCAGCTCGATGCGTCACCTCCTGTCTCCCCCAGTTCTGCCATCCCACTGAAGATCTCCTCTGAAATCCACCACCCAACTAGTGTAAACATAATCCATCCCAAATGTGAGATTAAATGTACTCTGGTCGGTGGGCTCTACACGACTCATCAAATTCTATCACTAATGCTTTCTTAATGGCTATTCTTCTCAAATTTTTCAAAAAATGACGGAAACGGTCACGCATAGACACCTGTCATGCCGCGTGGATAGCGTCACACATCCTATCATCGATGGGATACCATAAATCCTACAAATAATTTATAATATCAAGTTATTAATAAAATAAATTTCAAAATAAATATTCTTTATTTACGTACTATCCAATGATCAAACATGTCACGCTGCACATCAACGGGAATCTATTCCCATGTGATCGATGGCTAAGAAAAATAATTGCACAATATAGCGCTCCCCTTTCTAATATCTACATGCCCAAAACTGTGAAAAAAGGAATAAATAATCAAACAATTAGTATATACATAAATAAATTAATGAATGCCAACTAAAATATATAGGTTATCATACCTCCGTGTGCATGGATTGAATCCAATATGTGGACGTCGCTCAGGGATTGGGTCAAGAATCATTAGTCAAGCAAGACTGCTCCCCCTCAGCGTACCCCACTACCACAAAACAGGGTAAGGGAAGCACTTCCCTTATCAGTGCTAAACAGAAAGTGCTGATAAAGGGGTATGCCTTTATCAGCACTAGTTAAAAGCGCTGATAAATCTAACCTTTATCAGCGCTAAAATAAGCGTTGATAAAGGTATACCCTTTATAAGCACCTTTTTTAGCGCTGATAAAAGGTTACATTTATCAGCAATTATTTTAGCACTGATAAAAGTTTTTATTCTTAATTTATATAAAATTATAATATTTATCAGCGCTAAAATAAAAGTGCTGATAAATTTATGTTTTATCAGCAATTTTATTTTAGTACTGATAAAACATACCTTTATCAATGCTTTCAATGAGTGCTGATAAAGGTTCCAGTGGTTTCTAATTTAATAACCCTAACGGGCCCTTCTCTCTCACATGCGGTAAAGCTTTCACAGAATATGAACCATGACCCTCTTCCGCCACATCCTCTCCTCCTCGTTCTCCTCCTCTTCCGCGTCCTCTTTGTCCTCCTCCTCCTCATCCTCCTCCTCCGCCGCCACCATTGGGTTTTGATCCTCCTCCGCTGCCTCCACCGTCGTTGGGTTTTGCTCCTTCTCCGGGACCGCCGTTGCCTCCGCCGCCATTGGGTTTTCATCCTCTGCCGTGACCGCCACTTCCTTCTCCGCCAATGGTCAGTTTAGGAGTATTTTTCATTCTCTTGGGTTAATATAAATGAGAAATGATGATCCTTGAATGATTATCATGACATATAGTTTTTTTATAAGTGAGTTGAACCTATGTATGAGTAGTTGGGGCAAGAGTGAGAGCCCAGGTGGTGAGACCCTTGTATTGTAGTTTGTTTTAGATAGCGGGTGTGTGAGAACCTATATTGAGTGGTTGGTTTGGTTCACTAGATGATGTGTGTTTTGAGGTGGGGATAAGAATGGCACCCATGGGCTAAGGATTGTGTAAGAACTGATGTAAGGGGTTTGTGTGAGATCCCAGTGGTCGTTAGCATGTGACTCAGGATGGTAGCAAGTTAGTGAGTTTTGGTGGTTGGGGGATACTAATGAGTAGGGTTATCTTGGTGTTTTGAATACCTTAGATACATAAATCAAGGGTAGATTCTTTGACACGAGGGATTGATGCATATTAGGTGTTATCAAGTTGATAGCTAAGGAATGGTCATGCCTTGGATTTGTATAAGGGAAGCACTCTCTATTCTTGAGTTTTGGTGTTATGACTGGGTTGAGGGACATGATCATTTGGATTCCTAACCCTATTGATTTATAGCATGGTTTTAATGTGACCATCACTATTGAACCTAGATGGATGGGTTTAGGGTAATGAAGCATGGGTATATTCCTTTGGTTTTGGAATAATGTTGGGTAACTGGTGATCGTGTGGTGAGTTTTGGCATTGTGTGATGTTAAGATTGGAAAAGAGTACGAGGGGTGTCCCATTGGAAATATGTCCGTTCCCCCTAATTTTTTCAAGATGTACAGGTAGGCTCATTGAGTTTGAATAGGGATATGATCCTACTCACTAGATACCATGTGTTGTGTTGAAAATATTGTACCATGAAGTTTAAAGTCACGCGATTAGGATGTATGTGTCGTAAAAGGTGTGATAACAGAGGATTGATCAGGGCTTACTCATTTGGGATATGCTATCTAGAATAAACTTGGGGATTATACCTAGTAAGGAGGACCTATTGGTCAGGGCTTACACATTGTATGTTTATCTTTTATATTTTAAAAAGTCTGTTGAACTCATTCTATCGAAGGTGGGTTCTATAATTTCTTGTTATCTTAAGGTGTGTTTAACCATGGTGTGGGTTGATTTCGATTTTAGTGGGTTCTTGGGGTTTGTGGGATGTGGTAAATGGTGTACTCGGTTTTAGATTATTTTATTCTCATGAGTTTCCCCTATTTTATGTTTTCTTTTCAGTTGGAAATCTTCTCTGTTGTGCGCCTCTCCTCTGCCACGAACGCACCTCTACCATGTGCTTAATGACACCTTCACGGTGAGTTTTCTCCTGTTACTCATTGGTTTCCTCTTGTTCGCATGTTATTACTATTTGATATTCATGGTTATAATGTGAAATGTATGGGCTAAACGCCCTGCTGAAAATCATGGCCGTAGGTGGTCCTTGTTTGCGCACTAAATAAATTGCATGTTGGTTGGTTCTTGTTGAACTTTTGAATATAAAAATTGGTAATTTACGTATACTTGACTTATGAATAAATTCCCCTGGATGATAAAACTTTTTTGATAACCCCTGAATTAACAAACAAAATTGAATAAGGGATTCTTTGTAAAATTTAAAATTGTGATTGTTTGGTTTGTATGGTGTTGCGATTGTGAGCACGATTGTGTTTTTGTATGGTGTTGCGGTTGTTGGCATGATTGATATGCCATTTGTTTTCCATGTTTTAGTTCTTCCACCATTGAATATCAATCCAAACTTTACCCATTTAAATGGCACCACCACTTTGTTTCTAGTGCAATTCCACTGAATCCTAAAAAACCACTTATAGAGGACTCTATGAGACACTTTATGGTGTGAAGATGATGTTTTTAATATTCTATATATTTTTAACATACATGGTATGTAGTCTTGTAAAATGGAACATGCTTCACCATACATGGATTTCATACATATTTTAATGCCAGACAACAGTTATATCCAAAATTTACACCACATGACTCATCTTCTGACTCAAACTTGGAATAAGTTTTATTTTAAATGTTACATGTCATGTGAACGTAGTTCACACAAAATGTATCTCCAAGACATACTTCAACATAAAACCATGTACATGCCAGGAAATAATGGTAGAACCTTATAATATGTGTTTTACTTCACTCACAACACGTATAGATACCATAGAAACTTGATGTGTATAGACTATACACCCCTAGTGGTCATGTAAGGACTACACACCGTGTATTCCACAAAAATGTGATGCATAGCTGGTGAAGTGACTCATTTTGTATCTAAAGTACATGCCTTTAACTCAAGTTGTTCTATATGTCATGTATTTTCAAAGGCATCATGCAGTCTTTGTAAGACTAACTTGGAATTAATTTTATATATGTCAGATTAAATCAGGTATCTTATCCATAGAGGATGGTCACCCTACTAGACACACCATGTATATGGATTTCACATGAGTTTAGAAATGGAAGTATACAACCAAACTTGACTGAGAACCCTACACATTGTGTATCCATTGAACAAATTGTGTGCTATGTTAATTTCATTATTATTATTTATTTTTCACTTAGATGATAATATTTCATGTATGATTAGCCCATTATAAATATCTTCTCATGTAGATCACAATATTATGATTCCCTCATTCATTGGAAATTGCACATGATGTGGTTTGGATATTTTAATTACCTTCACTCTACTTGAGAGTTGACGAGTGACATGTGAGATGTTTGGAGAAAATATGGAGTATGGTACTCCCCCATGTTTTGGTGAAGATTCCTCCATGTATAGGTTTTAGGTACTCCATGGAGATATACAAAAGACACATCACAGTCCCCCATATATAGATAGAGTTCAAGTACTTTCACATGTTTTGGGGTAGGTTCCTCTATTTCATTGTAGAGGCATTTGTACCATGATTTTTTTTATAAAACCCAAACAATGATACTTGATTAATTAAAACATAATATTAGGCAAGTTCTAGATTGAACCCATAAAGACAATGAATATGAATAAAGAATGGATGAATGCCAATCGGTTGACAAAAAAGTATGAAGATGGCGTGAAAGAGTTTATCAAGTTTGTAGGAGATCATGCATGTGACCCTTCTCAAATCCTTTGTCCATGTTTATGCTGTTGTTATTCAAGACAAATTAGTCCAGAGGAGTTGGAAGAACACCTAATCTGTCATGGAATAGATCGAAGTTATACATGTTGGAATAAACACGGGAAAAAATGAATATAGGTAGTGGCTCAGATAACACGATGTTTTATGGAAGATCTGATATGATTACAATCGTGAATAGTAAAGATGATCGAATGGAGGGTGTGATTACAGATGTGAATTATGATGAAGATCGTATTGAGGAAACGCCAAGGACAGTTGAAGATAAACTTCGTGATTTCCCAAAATTGCTTGAGAAGTTAAAGAGTTGTGCAAAAATTCCATTATATGCTGGTTGCACTAAATATACAGAATTGTCAGCCATACTGAAGTTGTATAATTTGAAAGCAGGCAACAGGTGGAGTGATGCCAGTTTTATAGAACTACTTGCTCTCTTGAATGACATGATCCCAGAAGATAATGAACTCCCAAGCTGAAAATACGATGCCAAACGAATGCTATGATTGATGAGTATGATCTTTGAAAGAATACACGCTTACCCGAATGACTGTATATTATTTTTCAAGGACCACAAATCACTTAAAGAATGCCCAAATTGTGGTTCTTATCGATACAAGAAAGATGATTCTAGTCCAACGAAATTTGTATGGTACTTTCCAATCATTCCAATGTTTAGGTGTCTATATGGAATTTAGGAGACTACAGAAAAATTGACATGGCATGTAGATACAAGAATTAAAGACGGGAAACTAAATCACCTGGCAGACTCTCCTCAGTGGAAGAGAATTGATCATGAGTATCCTGAATTTGGAAACGAGCCGAGAAACCTTCGTCTGGCGTTATCTATAGATGGGGTGAATCCTTTTGGTTTTCAAAGTAGCAGTCACAGTACATGGATGATTATGTTGGTAAATTATAACTTATCACCGTGGTTATGCATAAAATGAAAATACATCATGTTATCTATGCTTATATCAGGACCAAAATAATCGGGTAATGATATTGATGTTTATTTGGCTCCATTGATCGAGGATTTGAAAATATTGTGGGATTCAGGTGTTATGTTGTATGATGCTTACAAAAAGAAGATTTCACTTTGAAATCCATGTTGTATGGGATGATAATTTAATTTCTTGCTTATAAAAATTTTTCAGGATATAGCATTAAAGGAACTAAAGGTTATCCCATTTTCAAACAAGGTATATAGTTAATTAGGATGAATCATTCATCAAAAACCATGTTTTTAGGACATCACATATTTCTACCCCGACGACATAAGTACCGATCTTGGACTACATCATTCGACGGAAGTTCAGAAGAATGTACAACACCGTATCCACTAACAATTGATCAATTGTTTAAGAAGGTAAAAGATTTGGACACTACTTTTGGTAAACTGTTTTCGAAAAACATTATGAAAACTGGTTGGAAAAAGAGATCAGTTTTTTTTAATTACCATACTAGAATTGTCTATACGTCAGACATTTTCTTGATGTTATACATATTGAAAAAAAATGTATGTGATAGTGTCATCAACACATTGCTAAATTCATCCGGCAAAACAAAGGATGAAATTAAGGCCAGATTGGACATGGTTGATATGGGAATACGAGAAGAGTTGGCACCAGTGAAGGGTAAAAAATGAACATTTCTTCCTCCTGCTGCTTACACTCTTTCCAGGAAGGAGAGATATCAGTTTTGAAACTTCTTGAATGACTTAAAGGTTTCAGAGCGGTATTCATCAAATATCAAGAACATCATGTCAATGAGCGATTTAAAATTAAAGGTTCTGAAAAAACATGACTTCCATGTTTTGATGCAAGATCTAATTCCTATAGCTTTATGTTGCATTTTCCCAAGAATGTCCACCATACATTAACGAAGCTCTGTTTCTTCTTCAAAGCTATATGCAGCAAAGTTATAGACCCAGCGAAATTGCCAACTATGGAAAGAGAAATTGCCGTCATATTATGTGAATTGGAAATGTTCTTCCCACCAATTTTTTTTGATATAATGGTTCATTTGATGGTTCAATTGGTGAGAGAGATTCGACTATGTGGTCCTTTACATTATAGATGGATGTACCCCATTGAACGGTATATGAATATTTTGAAAGGGTATGTCAAAAATTGAAGTCAGCCAGAGGGTTGTATTGCGGAGGAATATATTGCTGAGGAAGCCGTTGAATTTTTTACCGAATATCTGTCGGGTGTGGAAAATGTTGGCCTACCGAAATATCGTCACACTGAGAAACTTGAGGGTGAAGGAATTTCTGGAAGAGAGGTTGCCATGATCAATATTACAGATCAGGATCATGCTCACCTTTATGTTTTGCATAACAGTTTCAACGTTGACCCATATGTTCAAACCCACAAATAAATTCTTAGGTGTTTAAATCCATCTAGGGCTGAAAAATGGATATCAGATACACATAATCGACAATTTATAGGATGGTTTTAGGACTATATTTTGAACTAGTTAGATGAAAATCCAGACTCAATTTCAGAACGAATTTGATGGCTAGCCGGAGGAGGAAGTGTGTATGTATTATCTTACAATGCTTATGCAGTTAATGGTTATACATTCTATACTAATGAACATGATGAAGACAGTACCATGCATAATAGTGGGGTTAAAATTGTGGCTGAGGCGATGCATGTTTCCAGTGCTAAGGAAAAAAATACAATTTATGCGAATATGTAATACTTTGGCATCATCAAATGAATATGGGAGTTGGATTATACGAAATTCAAAGTGCCGTTTTTTCAATGCAAGTGGGTTGACAATAAGAGTGCTGTTAAAATAGATGAATTAGGATTCGTAAAAGTTGATTTCAGTAAGGAAGGGGAGAAAGATGAACCATTTATAATGGCATCACAGGCAGTACAAGTATTTTATGTTCCAGACCCCGCAAACCGAAATTGGTCAATTGTTTTGTTATCGACCAAAACAACTGAAGGGTCAGATGAAAGTTCAACGGAGGTTGACCCTTTTATAGGAACTTCGCAATCATTTCTTAGCTATCCTAACGTAGTCGGCGTTTTGTATGTCATAGGAGACCACAATGAAGGGATTTTCATAGTCGATAGAGGAGTCAAAATCTCTTCATCCTTTAAGGAAAAAAAAGAGAGTACAATAATCAGGTTATTTGTTTATTGTAATATACATTGTGTTATGTTATGTTATTATCTGTTCACTGCTGCTTTTATGTAATCTAAATTAAATGTTAAACCACTTCTGCAGATAATTACTTTTTCACCTACTGATGCACCCAATCCCAAGCCACAAAAGGTCTCTCAACCACCTACTGGTGGTCCTAGTGCAGAGAAACAAAAGGTTTCTCAACCACCTACTAGTGGTCCCAGTGCAGAGCAAAAAAAAGTTTCTCAACCTGTTGTTGCTGGTCCCAGTGCTGATGCTAGTGCTCTGGAGAAAAGTATTGATGATACTTCTAAGGAAATGGTAGGAAATGAAACCCTGAAAGTGCAAAAAAAACAAGAGCACTGTATTTTGACAATGTTAGCGAAAATACTTAAGGAAAAAGAAAAAGGCATCAAATTTGAGGTGGGATGGAATAAGCGAGGCCAACATGTTAACCCCAACAAAGCCATCTTTAGTAGCTACATTGTAATCATCACTCGGTAATATGTGCCGATTAATGTATAGTCGTGGAACCATGTTGTCACCGGTCTTAAGACACTAATGTGGGAATAGAGTACGATAACATTATGATATCATTTTTTTTAATTTATTAAAATAAAATACCAAAACATTGACTTACTCTTCATAATCCATTGCAGAGTGCATTTATAGTAGATGCCTCACACAAGGAATATGTATTAAGAGTTTCAGGAAGGATTCATAGAGGTTTCCGCACAATTTTAACAAAATATCATCTTAAAGATGCTGAAGGGAAAATCAAGTCACACCCACCTCCTCTTTATGCACACTTGATATCCCAAGGAGTGTGGGATGTGTTTATCAACCGTCGTGGGGAACAGACTTTTCAGGTACATTGTGTGGGGTAATATGTTATTTGATGTTGCTTGTATTTATCACTTTGATTGAAAATTTTTTATTTATGAAACAAAAACTGAGTGCTGAAAATAAAAAATGCGCAGCAGAACCAGCGTACCTTACCGTAAAGCAAGGATGAGGTACGCTTCACTTGAGAAAAAATTGGTACATCTTTTAAATCTACCGTACTACTTATATGTGACATAAAACAACACCATAACCATGTTTCTCTTTTTATATGAAGATTGATGAATCGAAATCGAAAGCCAAATCCATCTCACACCATGTGTTATGGAAGGAGGCTCATGTAAATAAAGAGGGGATACTAGTAGATGAAAACACACAAAGAGTGTGGGAAACATGTGTAAGTATGACATAATATAAATTTGATTTGTTTTAAATCGCTATTACATTACAATGATTACTTATTTTTATTTATTTTCTATCTGACATAGTCACAGGAATCAACAACACCCCCACCAGATGAAGACATACTTTTAGCAGCCTTGAAGTGGCCAGACCAGTATGGCCGTGTCAGAGGTGCGGGTTTTGGGGTGACACTCCGAACATATTTTCAAAAACAAAAACAAGCAGAGGATGAAAATGAAAAAATGGAAAAGCTGCAAGAAAAATTATCTATTTTCAAGAAGAATTAAAATACCAGGGAGAGATGATAGCAACATTGATGGGGGGGAGTCAAAGAGAATAAACAAATCAACAAAAACCCGTGCGTGACGATCCCTCCCCACCCCCACCAGCTTTGAGTCAAGCCATTCCCTTAAAAAACCTGACTTAGCTGAGGTAATAAATGTTTTAATAATTGTTTCTGTGAAATGTGATTCACATAGACACTGATACCTTTCCTGTACTAATATTCTATAGGGTGAAAATGACTATGATTTATATCTATCAACTCCCACCTATCGCCTTGTAGCGAGGGCTACGGTGTTCAATACGCAGAACGTCATGCTACATAACAGACATCTTCCAATAGATCATTTCAGAGTGTCAATTAAAATAGATAATGAGCCGAGTGACGAGATATCTGTTCCAAATGACGATGATGACATTCATACGGATGAACAAGCTGTTGGAACATTCATCGCATGGCCGTCAGTTCTTGTAAAAAAACATGTCGACAATGAGGTATCCATTTCCAAGTTATTTTTCAAGCTGGACCTTTAATATTTAATTAAAAAATGTCTGAACCGATGAATGTTATTAAAGAACGAAAAAGAGAAGGGGGTGAAATGAAATATCACATCAAAACTATCTCAAGGATCAATAAAATGATTGAAACGGTCTACTGAGAGCACCTTCACCCCACCCATTCTATATCCACAGTTAATATCATTACAGGCTCATGTGGATACAAAGTTGATAGATAGAAATTCTCACACAATTTATTTTTAAAAAAATATGTACGGAGCGGAAACATCAGATTTCATTAGTAATGAAAATGTAAATGAAATCCTCAAGTATGAATGGCTAGGTGCCTCAGTTGTAAGTGTATACATGAGGTATGTTTTCATTATTTGATTTTACAAAAGCTGATATACTCTGATAATTATGACTAAATATATTTTATATTTTTTGCAGGCGTATATATGAAAAACAATTGAAGGTATTTCCCAATGAACAAAAATTTGGACTCATTAGTCCTCACACCACCTCTTTAAAAGAAGTATTATATTCTAATAAAGAGGCTGCAATAATAACATCCCTGCTCAAATCGTTTGAAAAAAAAATTACAGATGACAGACTCTTTTTAATACCAACGATGCAGGGGTAAAACTCTACAATTTAATCATATCAACTATATTTTCATATCTTTCTTTACTTATTCCTTTTTGTATTTTTTGGGAGAATTGGATGTTGATTGCAGTCAATTTGGATACTCTAAAGATTTATTTTTTGGATTCAACTCATGTATATCCAACAAACTGACCACGCATGATGGCATTTGTTAATTTGTAATACACTAGATCCAACATTTTAAAACTAAACATCTAGTTATATAATCTATGTTATCTTTTAATGAGGATTCTGTTATTATAGGGTGGTGCATCAATATCGTCTAATGCATGGAATGAATCTAGGGCATAAGGATGAGCAAGCCTACAATATCTACAACTAGAAAAGTATACGGGTATATATAATAACATTGCACTATCCAAACACATATAAAAAAAAATACTTATTGTTGTCGATGTTTCTGCAGTGTCCAAAACAAACAAACGGAAAGGACTGTGGTTATTATGTTTGTAAATTTATGAAAGAGATCATATTTCATCAACAAACCAGCATCCCTGACGAGGTATTTTTGAAAATAATTATCAGTTCATTTAAAATATTGATTAATCCTTTGTGTATTTATATTTTTTCAGTACTACCATGACTGTCGCAAAAACTCATATTC
Source organism: Viscum album (assembly GCA_963277665.1). Classification (NCBI taxonomy): domain Eukaryota; kingdom Viridiplantae; phylum Streptophyta; class Magnoliopsida; order Santalales; family Viscaceae; genus Viscum; species Viscum album. The sequence continues at coordinate 124,262,131 of OY728139.1, read as the reverse complement.
AGAAGATGATATAGATGTGTTTAGAAATGAATGGGCAACATACCTAATGGAAGATTGTACACAAATAGGATGAAGGTGAATTCCTACTAATGTTATCCCTATATGATCATTGATATCTCCCTTGTTTACACTTATTGAGCATATATGATCACCCTTTATTATGTTTTATATCCTTAGGTTATAAAGAATGGTTTTAGATATGATTTTTCTTTCTAGTAAATCATAACTCATTGTACTACATTGGTCGATAGTGTGGAAGTCGACCGATGCATAGTCATTCAATCCACTCACGAGCATCTTAATCCAATTATAAGGAGGAAATCCTCTATGTCACACTTCACCAATCCCTATATGGAATATCCTACTCATCACACACACCATGACTCTTATATGTCCTTAAAAGGGTGTTCCCCATCATACGTGATATATAAAACTATATTATCCATTTTCTTTAGGCCTAAGACTCTAATACCTACTCAAATAGCCTTATAAAACCTAACTAGGCTATAAAAATCTCATACCAAACCCGATCCTCTCATAAACACAACTAGAAACCTCACCTACATGGAGACATAATCTCTAGATGATCACAAAATCACAAACATTCAACAGAACCCTCACTCTATCTCTTGGTGGATCAAAAACACCCTATTTAGAAAACAACACTACTGACATATAGAATACTGTGAAAATGCATTCGGATTGTTTTAATACTTTAGGAAAACAATCCATGAGTCATTTTTGACATGTACGAATCAACCACACCATAATCCGATGCACGGTGTGACCGGTATGACTAAAAGTGTCTGATATCAGTTTGAAATTGACATTAACTTTAGAAAAAAACACTACTAACATACGAAAAACCAAGAAAACGCTTTCAGATTGTTTTGATACTTTAGGGAAACGATCCATGAGTCATTTATGATGTGTATGAATCAACCTCACCTCAATACGATGTACGGTGTGACCGCTATGGATAAAAGTGTCTGATATCAGTTTGAAATTGACATTAACTTTAGAAAACAACACTACTGACATACAGAATACCAAGAAAACACGTTCGGATTGTTTTGATACTTTAGGAAAATGATCTATGAGTCATTTTTGACATTTACGAATCAACCGTACCTCAATATGATGCACGATGTGACCGGTATGGATAAAAGTGTCTTGTATCAGTTTCAAATTAACATTAACTTTAAAAAACAACACTACTAACATACAAAAAACCAAGCAAACACATTTTTATTGTTTTGATACTTTAATAAAACAATACATGAGTCATTTTTGATGTGTACGAATCAACCTCACCTCAATACGATGCATGGTGTGACCGGTATGGATAAAAGTGTCTGATATTAGTTTGAAATTTACATTAAATTTAGAAAATAACACTAATGACATACGGAATAATGAGGAAACACGTTTGGATTGTTTTTATACTTTAGGAAAATAATCCATGAGTCATTTGTGACATGTAAGAATCAACCGCACCTTAATCTGATGCACGGTGTGATCGGTATGGCTAAAAGTGTCTGATATCAGTTTGAAATTGACATTAACTTTTGAAAACAACACAAGTGACATACGAAAAATTGAAAAAACGTGTTCGAATTATTTTAATACCTTAATACTACAATACATGAGTCATTTTTAAGGTGTAAGAATCGACCATACCTCAATTCGACGCTCGGTGTGACCGGTATGGCTAAAAGTGTCTGATATCAGTTTGAAATTGACATTAAATTTAGAAAACAACACTATTGACATACAGAATACCAAGAAAATGCGTTCGGATTGTTCTTATACTTTAGTAAAATAATACATGAGTCATTTTTGATGTGTAAAAATCAACCGCACCTCAATCTGACGCATGGTGTGGCCAGTGTGGCTAAAAGTGTCTGATATCAGTTTGAAATTGACATTAACTTTAGAAAACAACACTACTAACATATGAAAAACTGATAAAACGTGTTCGGATTGTTTTTATACTTTAAGAAATCGATCCATGAGTCATTTTTGAGGTGTAATAATCTCCCACACCTCAATCTGACCCACAGTGTGACCGGTATGGATAAAAGTGTCTGATATCAGTTTGAAATTGACATTAACTTTAGAAAACAACGCTACTGACATATGGAATACTGAGAAAACACACTCAGATTGTTTTGATACATTAGGAAAACGATACATGAGTTATTTTTGACATTTAAAAATCAACCACACCTCAATCCGACGCACGGTGTGACCGGTATGGATAAAAGTGTCTGATATCAGTTTCAAATTGACATTAACTTTAGAAAACAACACTACTAACATACGAAAAACCAAGAAAAAATGTTCAGATTATTTTTATACTTTAGAAAATTTATCCATGAGTCATTTGTGATGTTTACAAATCAACCGCACCTCAATTAGACGCACGGTGTGACCGGTATGGCTAAAAGTGTCTGATATCAGTTTGAAATTGACATTAACTTTAGAAAACAACACTACTGACATACTGAATACCGAGAAAATGCATTCATATTATTTTGATACTTTAGGAAAATGATCCATGAGTCATTTGTGACATGTAAGAATCAACTTCACCTCAATCCGATGCACGGTGTGACCGGTATGGCTAAAAGTGTCTGATATCAGTTTGAAATTGACATTAACTTTAGAAAACAATACAAGTGACATATGAAAAACCAAAAAACGCATTCGGATTATTTTGATACTTTAGGAAAACAATCCACGAGTCATTTTTGAGGTTTACGAATTGACCTCACCTCAATCTGACGCACGATGTGACCGGTATGGCTAAAAGTATCTGATATCAGTTTGAAATTGACATTAACTTTAGAAAACAACACTACTGACATATGGAATACCAATAAAACACATTCGGATTGTTTTTATAATTTAGAAAAACGATACATGAGTCATTTGTGATGTGTAAGAATCAACCGTACCTCAATATGATGCACTGTTTGACTGTTATGGCTAAAAGTGTCTGATATCAATTTCAAATTGACATAAACTTTAGAAAACAATACTACTAACATATGGAAAACTGAGAAAATACATTTGGATTGTTTTGATACTTTAAGAAAACAATCCATGAGTCATTTGTGACGTGTAAGAATTAACTTCTCCTCAATTTGATGCATGGTGTGACCGATATGGTTAAAAGTGTCTGATATCAGTTTCAAATTGACATTAACTTTAGAAAACAACACTAATAACATACGAAAAAGTGAGAAAACACATTCATATTGTTTTTGATACTTTAGGAAAACGATACATGAGTCATTTTTGATGTGTAAGAATCAACCACACCTCAATATGACACACAGTGTGACTGGTATGGCTAAATGTGTCTGATATCAGTTTCAAATTGACATAAACTTTAGTAAACAACACAAGTGACATACAGAAAACTGAGAAAACGCATTTGAATTGTTTTGATACTTTAGGACAACGATACATGAGTCATTTTTGATGTGTACAAATCAACCTCACCTCAATTTGACACACAATGTGACCAGTATGGATAAAAGTGTCTGATATCAATTTTGAAATTGACATTAACTTTAGAAAACAACACTACTGACATATAGAATACCGAGAAAATGCGTTCTTATTGTTTTGATACTTTAGGAAAATGATCCACGAGTCATTTTTGATGTGTATGAATCAACTGCACCTTAATACGATGCACATTGTGACCGGTATGGCTAAAAGTATCTGATATCAGTTTGAAATTAACATTAACTTTAGAAAACAACACTACTAACATACGGAATACTGAGAAAATGAATTCGGATTGTTTTTATACTTTAATAAAATGATTCATGAGTTATTTGTGACGTGTAAGAATCAACCGAACCTCAATCCGATGCATGGTGTGACCGATATGGCTAAAAGTGTCTGATATTAGTTTGAAATTGACATTAACTTTAGAAAACAACACTACTCACATATGGAATACCGAGCAAATACATTCAGATTGTTTTGATACTTTATGAAAACGATTCATGATTAATTTGTGATGTGTTCGAATCAACCGCACTTCAATCCGATGCACGATGTGACCGATATGGATAAAAGTGTCTGATATCAGTTTGAAATTGACATTAACTTTAGAAAAAAACACTACTAACATACGAAAAACCGAGAAAACACTTTCATATTGTTTTGATACTTTAGGGAAACGATCCATGAGTCATTTATGAGGTGTACGAATCAACCTCACCTCAATACGATGTACGGTGTGATCGGTATGGGTAAAAGTGTCTGATATCAGCTTGAAATTGACATTAACTTTAGAAAACAACACTACTAACATACAGAATACCAATAAAACACGCTCAGATTGTTTTGATACTTTAGGAAAATGATCCATGAGTCATTTGTGACATGTACGAATCAACCGTACCTCAATATGATGCACAGTGTGACCAGTATGGATAAAAGTGTCTGGTATCAGTTTCAAATTGACATTAACTTTAAAAAACAACACTACTAACATACGAAAAACCAAGAAAACACATTTGGATTGTTTTGATACTTTAGGAAAACAATACATGAGTCATTTTTGACGTGTACGAATCAACCGCACCTCAATACGATGCACGGTGTGACCGGTATGGATAAAAGTGTCTGATATTAGTTTGAAATTGACATTAACTTTAGAAAACAACACTAATGACATACGGAATACCGAGAAAACACGTTAGGATTGTTTTTATACTTTATAAAAATGATCCACGAGTCATTTGTGATGTTTAAGAATCAACCAAACCTCAATCCGATGCATAGTGTGACCAGTATGGATAAAGGTGTCTGATATCAGTTTGAAATTGACATTAACTTTAGAAAACAACTCTACTGACATACGGAATACCGAGCAAGCGCATTCGGATTGTTTTTATATTTTAGGACAACGATCCATGAGTCATTTGTGATGTGTAAAAATCAACCACACCTCAATCTGATGCATGGTGTGATCGGTAAAGCTTTTCATTAGATAAAGAATCAGTATTTATTAAATGAGATAAATCATCCAAAAACATATTGATTTTACATTATTCACTTTCATTGTTATCAGAATGAAAACATTTGAGTTTATCATTTCCATATTTTAGTTTCAAATTTCCATATTAATTTATTCTTTCATATTAATGTTTTAATTTATTTCATTATTGTATCAATTATATAATTTTTTTTTCTTATATAGGTGAATTTTTTTCCTCAAGTTCAGATGCTTTGTTCGGCAACAAATATCATGGACGACAATTTTTGAGAGAGGATCACGAATATGAAAGGATGAAACATTAATGTTTATAACTGTTTGGATAATTGTAATTATAACCATGTAAAACATTGTTTTAAATGTATATAGCAGTGTGTTTTTTTGTATTCATGATGTTAAGTAAATGTATATAGCATTGTTTGTAAAAATATTGTGTGCGGGTGCTGTTTTGTACAGGTGTGCAGGTGCTATTTTGTGCAAGTGTGCAGGTGCTGGTTTGTGCAGGTGCTGGTTCTACAGGTGCAGGGGAAGATGCCTTTATCATTGCTTTTTTGAGCGCTGATAAAGGATACCTTTAACAGCGCTAAAAGAGCGTTGATAAAGGGCCCTAATATTAGCGCTCAAGATAGCGCTGATAAAGGCATCCCTTTATCAGCGCTATAAAAGTGATGTTAATGCCGATTTTTAGCACCGATAGAAGGCCAAGTTGTAGTAGTGCCCCCTGAACCGTCAGTAGGCTGAGGGTCAGATGGTCCACAATCCCCCTCATCCAAATGCAGATCAACCTCCTGCAACTCTCGAAATAGATCAGGATCCATCTGAAACACAAAATTATTAATGTTAGCAGATAGTTGAAAATAACTATTATATATAGATATATATTAGTTATGATTATAACCAAAATTTAACTATGTCAATGTCCATATTCATCCTCATCTTCATAGCTGTTAATGTCAATGTATTCATCTTACTCCTCAGTATCATCAATATCCATATGAGTTTCAGTTTCATCATCTCTTTTCATTTCAAATTCATTTGTAACATAATTAACATCTTCATAATCATCGATCCTTAATTGTGGAGTGTCATCATCGATATTCACGTCTCTTTGTAAAAAAGATGGATTTTGAGCAGTCTCTTGAAAAATTTCAATTCCTTCCACTTCAGTAGAACCACATTCAGTTTGAGTAAACTGATTTTTCTTAGATTTCATTTTTATTATGCTCCACCAATCACTCAAGTATCTTGAAGTAGCACAATACTTTTCATAATAAATTTGATGTGTCTGTTGAGCCAGTAAAAATGGTTCAGTTACTGCAAGAAGACTTTTATATTTAATATCGACGATTCCATGATTCGGATGAACACGCAAGCCTCTCTCAGTATCCAACCACCGACATTTAAACATCGTTATGTAATTATGTCCTAGATAACACAACTTAATAATTTTATCCATAATTCCTTAAAAGTTAACTTCAGTTTCTCTGTGATGCGATCCTTTCAAGAAAACACCACTGTTCATTGTTTTTTTGATTCCCCATATGCATGTGTATGAAATCGAAAACCATTCACCACATATGCGTTATAAGATTTAACCATTTTGGATAGTGGGTTACTCAATATACACAGTCACTTATCAATTTTATCAGCATGTTGAGACACCTGAAAATTTGTAAAATAATTATCAATATGATAAATAATAAATAGAATTGATATTAAACTATCAATAATTTATGTTACTAGTTTTTGAAACCATTGAGATTTTTTTGTCTGCGTTCTTCAAGAGCATCTGCTGTAATTTTTGGAAGTTGTTTCTTGATATGATTACATATAACCTAAAAATAAAATAAGTTTACATACTGTAACATAAATTATAGAATAATTGATAGAATCACTCACAATACAAATGATGTCATTTCTTCACAGTTGAGCAGAACATATGTATGAGCTCTGTGATGTTCATCATCTGAAAGCCATATTTCACGAACTCCACTGAAACCAATATTTGGCTGATTAAAAACTGATAATTGATTGTCCATTTCATCATTAAAATTCCCCTCATTTTGTCTCATGTGATTGTGTTTTAAGGGATATTGAGATTCAAAATAATGAGAGTAGAAAAAAGAAATTTCCTCTTGCAAATAAGCTTCGACAATTGTGCCTTCAACTGATCCTTTGTTACATACTTTTTTCCTTCAATTTTTGCATGCATCTCTCGAATGGGTAAATCCATAGAAACTGTACTAGACCTACACATTTAGCTTCATGTGGAAAATGTAATATCATATGTTCCATTGAGTCAAAGAAAGTCGGCGGAAATATTTTTTCCAATTTACATATAATTATAGCAACATCTTCTTTTAGTTTTCTTAGCGCATCGTAATCTGTTATCACTGCACAAATGTCTCGAAAAATATATGATATGTCTGTTATCGAATCCCAAATCATATAATTCAACAAACCTCTGAATCCAATTGACATAATTCTTTCCATTATAACATGACAATCATGACTTTTTAATCAAGTAATATAACCATTCTTAATACATCTACCCAAATTATAAGCATAACCATCTGGAAGTCTCAAATTTGTAATCCACTAAAAAAATTGTAAGCGACTCTCTTTGGATAGTGTATAATATTCTTTTGGCTTCATTAACCTTTGTGATCTAAAATTTTCAAATAGTTCAAGTTCTGGTCGCCTGCAAATTTGGGCAAGATCTAATTATGCCTTTACAGTATCTTTGGTGTTACCTGGTGTATCCAAAAATGTATGAAATAAATTATCAAAATAGTTCTTCTCAATATGTATGACATCCAACATGTGGTAGACCAACAAATTAGACCAATATAGAGGATCCCAAAAAATGATTCGTTTTATCCAATTATGTTCTTTCCCAAAGCCATAAATTTTCTGTTGGTTTACTGTTGACCCAAATGTGATGGTAGGTAATAAAAATACAACTAATTTTAACTCTGTAACTGAGATCATTTTTGGAGGTTCATCCCTTTCAATTGTAACTTTTCTGAAATGAGATTTGTTCCTCCAAAAAGGATGACCGGTTGGAAGAAATATGCGGTTACAGTCAAAATAGAATTGTTTTTTTCCATTGACGAACATAAAGGCTTTGTTGTCTTTCATACAGTAAGGACATGATTTCAGACCATGTGTACTCCAACCAGATAACATGCCATATTCCGGAAAGTCACTAATCATCCACATCAATGCCAATTTTAATATAAAATTTTGTTTCGCAGCAACATCATATGTACTAACACCATCACTCCACAATGCATTTAACTCATCAATCAATGGTTTCAAATAAATATCAATATTCTTTTTCAGATGTCCTGAGATTAATAAGGTCAAAAAGATATAAGGCTCCTTCATCAACATCCATGGAGGTAAATTGTACAGAGTTATAAAGATATTCCAACATGAATACTGACTACCATAAGAACAAAACGGACAGAAACCGTCAGTAAAAAGATCCAATTTCACATTTCGGGATTCTAAAGAAAAAGACGTATGCAAACGGTCAAATTATTTCCATGAATCACCATCAAATGGATGATTTAAGCTTTTATCAATTGAAATCTTGGTTTTTTACCATGACATCATTGACGCTGTGTTCTGAGACATAAATAAATGCTGAAACCTGGGTGTAAGGGGGAAATATCTCAACTGTTTTACTGGAATCGATCCAGACTTCCCTGGTTGAGCTTCTTTATACCTTGATTGTCCACATGTGGGACAACTATCCAGCAAATCATTTTCACCAGAATATAAGATGCAATAATTTGGATATGCATGAATCTTATGATAACTAAGGCTTATATTATGAACTAGCCTCTTAACTTCATAGTAATTTACAGGAAACACATTTCCTTTAGGTAATAATGTTTTAACCAAAGAAAATATCTGATCAAAACAATTGTTTGACATTGCATTATCTGATTTAATAGCCATAAATTTTTCAACCGCTTCTAATTTTCTTATCTTGCAGCCAAGATATAATGCATCCTCAGCAGACCTCAATAACTCATAAAATTCAGATGGTGCCAACTCAGGAGTTAAATCAATATCATCTTAAGTTTCATTTTTTTGAACAGATGGACCTGCAACATCATGTACTAAATTTTGAAACCATGATGGATTCAGAATCAAGTTATTAGTATCTTCTCTGGAACTGCATTCACCATGTTGATACCAAAAAACACAATTTGGTTGAAAACCAAACCGTAAGAGATGTCCCCCAACCTTATCAAATGCGTCAAACGTTCTCAGATCACATTTTTTACAAGGACACTTTATTGTGCCTTCTGAAACATATTATGGTTTTGATGATTCAAATGATAAGAAAGCTTTAACACCTTCAATATATACAGAATTTAAACCAGAACTATTTGGATTTCTTCGCTGATTTATCCAAGCACGATCATCTAATAATGATTATTGTTGACTTCCTTGTTCCATAATTTTTCTTCAAAATATAAAGTCATTACTATTTTTGAATAATTTGAAATTATAAAAATACTATATGACAAAAAAGATAAATAATTACAACTACTTCTTAATAATTTCCATTACTTACGGCCGACACAATTTCCAGTGGATTGACGACTACTCTTTTGTCCGACAGCTCATTTACTTACAACTTTCTCACACATAAATCACAATGAATAATCTTCTTGGAGGTATGCATATATATTCTCGTATACACAAGAATGAATATTTGTACCTCAGAGCAGATTCTTTATTGTGATTTCTGTGTGAGAAAGTTGCAAGTAAATGAGCCGTCTGACAAAAGAGCCCCCTTTTCATCGATGAATCATCTTCTTGAAACTGTCACCACTTGAACACATTATAAAAAATGTGGTCCTACGAATGCATATTCAAACTCGTGCATACATGATTGGATATGCATACATAGAAGCATACTTTTCATAATGTTTTGAGTCAGTGAAAGTTGAAAGGAGAAGAGTCATCAAGAAAAAGGAGTGCCGTCAATCCACTGGAAATTGTTCCAAGTTATTACAAGTTATTACAATTTATTCCAATTTATTTTCTTCCTAATTGTTCCTATTTTTTTACTAATTATTACTAATTGTTACTAATTGTTACTAATTGTTACTAGTTATTACTAATTATTACTAATTCTTTATATTTATTCATATTTATTGCTAATTATTACTATTTATTTCTAATTCTTACTATTTATTGCTAATTCTTACTATTTATTGCCAATTCTTACTAATTCTTTCTAATTCTTACTAATTATTGCTAATTCTTAATAATTATTGCTAATTATTACTAATTATTGCTAATTATTACTAATTATTTCTAATTATTACTAATTATTGCTAATTATTGCTAATTATTGCTAATTATTACTAATTATTGCAAATTATTACTAATTATTTCTAATTATTACTAATTATTGTTTATTATTACTAATTACTACTAATTACTACTAATTAGTACTATTTACTACTAATTATTACTATTTATTACTAATTATTACTATTTATTACCATTTATTGCTATTTATTACTATTTATTACTATTTATTACAAATTATTACTAATTATTACTAATTATTACTATTTATTACTAATTATTACTAATTATTACTATTTATTACTATTTACTACTATTTATTACTAATTATTACTAATTATTACTAATTATTACTAATTATTACTAATTATTACTAACTATTACTAATTATTACTAATTATTACTAATTATTACTAATTATTAATATTTATTACTATTTATTACTATTTATTCCTATTTATTCCTATTTATTACTATTTATTCCTATTTACTACTAATTATTCCTATTTATTACTAATTATTCCTATTTATTACTAATTATTCCTATTTATTACTAATTATTTTTATTTATTACTAATTATTCTTATTTATTACTAATTATTCTTAATTATTACTAATTTTTCTTATTTATTACTAATTTTTCCTATTTATTACTTATTATTCCTATTTATTCCTATTTATTCCTAATTATTTCTATTTATTGTTAATTATTCCTATTTATTGCTAATTATTCCTATTTATTGCTAATTATTCCTATTTATTATTGATTGTTCCTATTTATTACTATTTATTCCTATTTATTACTATTTATTCCTATTTATTCCTATTTATTACTAATTATTCCTATTTATTACTATTTATTACTATTTATTACTATTTATTACTATTTATTCCTATTTATTATGAATTATTCATATTTATTACGAATTATTTCTATTTATTATGAATTATTCCTATTGATTACAAATTATTCCTATTTATTACCTATTTATTACTATTTATTCCAATTTATAAGTAATTATTCCTATTTATTACTAATTATTCCTATTTATTACGAATTATTCTAATTTATTACAAATTATTCCTATTTATTACGAATTATTCCTATTTATTACAAATTATTCCTATTTATTAAGAATTATTCCTATTTATTACGAATTATTCCTATTTATTACAAATTATTCCTATTTATTACTAATTATTCCTAATTATTCCTAATTATTACTAATTATTACTAATTATTACTAATTATTACTAATTATTACTAATTATTACTAATTATTACTAATTATTACTAATTATTTCTAATTATTACTATTTATTACTATTTATTACTAATCATTACTATTTATTCCTATTTATTCCTATTTATTACTAATTATTCCAATTTATTACTAATTATTCCTATTTATTACGAATTATTCCTATTTATTACGAATTATTACTATTTATTCCTATTTATTACTAATTATTACTAATTATTACTAATTATTTCTAATTAATCCTATTTATTACTAATTATTCTCATTTATTACTAATTATTCCTATTTATTTCTATTTATTCATATTTATTACTATTTATTCCTAATTATTTCTATTTATTACTATTTATTACTAATTATTACTATTTATTACTAATTATTACTATTTATAACTAATTATTACTAATTATTACTATTTATTACTATTTATTACTAATTATTACAAATTATTACTAATTATTACTATTTATTACTAAAATAAAAATAACAAAACAATTTAAATCTAATTTAATTACAACTAATCAACAATAATTAAAATTAACATAAAAAAATTAAATAAGTACTAAATTAAATAAAATATAAATACCTTTAAATTTGATCTCCTATTGATGTAAGCGCCGTCACAACTCTTTCGTAAAAAAAATTAACTCAGAGAAATTTTCACTCTAAAATTCCAGTTTAAAGAGAGAGAGGAAGTGAGAAATGAGAGGAAGAGAAAGAAAAATGGAGGGGGTATATATAGGTTAGATTAGTTGCGACGGGCTTATCGTCGCAAATACCTTTGCCAGCATTAATTGCCATCGGTGGTTAAAAGGGTATTTGCGACGGGCCCCGTCGCAAAAAGTGACATGCCGACACACCTTTTGCGACGGGACAACATCCCGTCACAAAAACCCATTTACCGCCACCGGTATTTGCGACAGGTCCCGTCGCAAATACCCTCCGACCGATAACTATTTACAACAGGGGGATCCCCCCTTCGCAAATAACCTTCCCACGCTTTGGCGCGCATCCTGCGCCAAAGCGCGCATTACCTATTGCGACGAGACCCCAAATCCCGCCGCAATTAACTTTTTATTTGCGACGGGACAAACCCCCCGTCGCAATTAACCTCTGGGATGGACTATTTGCGACGAGATTAAATCCCGTCGCAAATACCCCGTCGTAAAAGACAATTTTTTTCGTAGTGTTGGTTTTCAGTATGTCACTTGTTCTTTTTTACTAAAATTAATGTCAATTTTAAATAAAAAGAGACACTTTAAGTTATATCAACCACACCGTGCATCATATTGAGGTGCGCTTGATTCATACATGTCAAAAATAACTTAGATATCATTTTCCTAAAATATCAGAACAATCCAAATGCGTTTTTTTAGTTTTCAATATGTCAGTTGTGTTTTTTACTAAAATGTCATTTCAAACTGGAAACACGTATTTTGAGTCATACTGGTTGCATCGTACGTTAGTTTGATGTGAGTCTACTTTATAAACATCATAAATGATTTATGATTCTCTTTCTTAAATTATAAAGACACTCAAAGTTTGTTTTATTGTTTTTTAGTGAGTGGAACATTTTGAGCTAAAATGTCAATTTTAAACTGATAACAGACACTTTTAGTCATACTAGTCACACCGGGTATTGTATTGAGGTGTGGTTGATTCCTACACATCAAAAATGACTCATGGATCATTTTACTAAAGTATCAAAGAAATCTGAATGTGTTTTATTGGTTTTTAGTATGTCACTTGTTCTTTTTTCTAAATTTAACGTCAATTTAATATAAAAATACACACTTAAAGTCATATTGTTCACACCGTGCATCATATTGAGGTGTGGTTGATTCCTACACTTCAAAAATGATTCATGGATCATTTTCCTAAAGTATTAATACCATCCTAATGTGTTTTATTAGTTTTCAGTATGTCACTTTTTCTTGTTACTAAAATTAATGTCAAATTTAAATAAAAAGAGACACTTTGAGTTATATCGGCCACACCATGCATCATATTGAGGTGCAGTTGATTTCTATACATAAAAAATGACTTACAGATCATTTTTCTAAAGTTTAAAAATAGTCTGAATACATTTTCTCAGGTTTCAGTATGGTAGTTGTGTTTTTTTTACTAAAATGTCATTTCAAACTGGAAACATGCATTTTGAGTCATACCGATCGTATCGCACGTCGCTTTGATGTGAGACTGCTTCATACACATCAAAAATGACGTATGAATCTCTTTCCTAAATTATGAAGACAATATGAGCACGTTTTCTTGGTTTTCAGTGAGTGACACATTTTGAGCTAAAATGTCAATTTTAAACTGACAAAGTAAACTTTTAGTCATATCGGTCACATGGTGTGTCAGATTGATATGTGTTTGATTCCTACACGTCAAAAATGACTCATGGAACATTTTCCTAAAGTATCAAAACAATCAGAATGTGGTTTCTCAGTTTTCAGTATGTCACTTGTTCTTTTTTCTATATTTAATGACAATTTAATATAAAATACAAACTTAAAGTCATATTGTTCAAACTGTGCATCATATTGAAGGTGAAGTAGACCACCGTGAGGCCTCAAAATCTCGAGAAGCCTCTGAAAAATCTGAGCACGGTGGTGGGCGCCACTGGACCACTGAGGAGGATGATGGGTGTGGAGGCACTGAGGATGGTGGCTGAGAAGTAAGGTGTGGTGATGCATGGAGTGGCGACACCATCCCACTGGAAAGAGTAGGTGTAGATGAGGGGGATGGTGAGTAGGCTGAAGATCAAGCTATAGAGCCCCACCACTAAGTGATGAATTTTCGCCACATTTCATGGAATCTCTCATGAGATTTTTTAGATTTGGGTGTTCCTTCTGTAAACATAGAGGCAGCGAAGACCATCGCTTCCTCGACTTGGGACAAAATATAGAAGCCCAGTCCAGTCCAGGTTTTTTTTTGGGTTGGGCTTGATCAGGATTTAGGAAGGTTTTTAGGCCGCTGTGTTGAATTTTCACCCTTAAAGTTTTATTAGTTGTGGTCTTCCATGATTGATCATGTACCAATTATTTCAAGATCCAGACATCCTGTGTCATTTTTGGCATTTTCTTAATCTTTATATATCTGTTTTAGAATTCAAAAAATATGATAATTTTTTTTCTTAATATCACCATAGAAAGTTTTATAAGTTAAATAATAAAAGAGGATATTAAGTGCTTGTTCATTCAAGACCTCGCCAAAATGGAGGTTTGTTCATTACATAGATGAACATAACATTCCAAAGCTCACATTAGGTTGTTGAAGTGTCAAAATAAAGACAAAAATATATATTATAACTTTTCCAATATAGAATTCAAATACAAAATTTCTCTATTGTTGGGGAAGTGATCGTCTTTGTATAGGAAAATGGTTGTAAAACACCATAAATAACATGGTTTGGTTGAACTTTACTCCACTAGAGAAATTTGCAATTTTATTCTTTTACCCAAAAGTAAAAAAGTTTCTCATAGAGATCATCTCTCTAAACACTTAGTGTTTTTCAATCACAAAATCCAATAACTCTCGGTCTCCCCCTATGTATGAAGGATTTTATCACCCATATGACATTTCATCTTAATGATTTTTCTCTCATTCATAGGATTTTTCACACCTAATGAAATCTTTCATCTATAGGAATTGATGTAAATATGCACAAGTCAAGAACACATCGTGATGGTTTAGACTTTTTCATGGTCTATGTTGGGATAGTCTACATCATGGTGAATGTCACCATGTCATGGTGTTGTGCATGACAATTTACATGTTATGCAATAATGTATGACTCAACTTTATGCTCCTACTATAAGAAGTCATATTTGTTTTTTTTCATCATGTGATGGTATTCAGAGGAGTTTTAACATCCAAGTTAATATTATATTTAGGTACAACTACCAATGGCAGCTCACACATGCTACATAGAAAACACAAGTAAATCCGTTGGGGGGGGGGATGACCACGGGGGGCAGAACTTCCAAGTTAATAGTTTAAACATTAAACTATTAATCATGAAAGAATGGAAAAGTTACAAATGTTTTAACTCATGAAATTTTTATGAAAAGTTTCATTCAATGTAGTCGAATGCTTGTAATCCTAGGAGTCTCCTTATATGGATATAGAAAGAGGCTCATAATTTGTGATTTGTGTGCATCCAAATTCTATAAAACTTCTTAGATTGAATCTCTCTGGATCTTGTTTCCTTCAAGCCTTTAAACAAGGTTCTAGTAAATTGTGTCTTGAAGGAGGTATTTTACAAGAATTGAGATATTTTCATAGATCGTGGATACCCTGAGAGGAAAGAGCCCATTGGGTGCTTCTTGGTGAGCTTTATCAAGATCATGTGGACAAGATTGGATAAGATGGTTCATCAAAGAAAATATATAAAATTCTTCATCTTATTTATTTATTTTAGTCCAAACGTATGGAATGATCCTATGGTAAAATAGGTTTTGGTTAATTATTTCTGCTGCATTTGGATAAATTTTATTAACACAACCTGACCCATCAGGGCCCCACCTGGACCGATAGTAAGTCGAGTGTGTCGCTCCGAAGTGTAACATCCCAAGAATTTTAAGCATAATTTTCATTTTTAGTTAATGTTTATTAAATTAATTGTTTTATAACTAAAACAAACTAAATAACGATTTAACATAAAATTACATACTTTTCTATATCAATTTAAGTTTTGTTTATAAATTAAATTAATAATTAAAAAATCAAGTTATAGACATATTAATTTTATTTTTCCAATAAATAGTATTTTATAATCTTAATGAAAATATAATAAATTGTTAGTAAATGTCATAATTTAAAAATGATACAATATATTTTAACTTATTATTTTGAAATGGTATGATTTATTAAGTTAATTTTTACATAATAAGTGCTTTTAAACTTGTTTCATAAATTATAAGTCTTTTTGATAAATAAATAAAAGTGATTATTAATATTTTTAAAAGTAATTTTATTTTGGTATGAAAAGTTATAGGTTTAAAAATCTTATTTTTTTAATATTATTACTTTTGAATATATTATTGTTTTCAATAAATAAGATATATTTACATATATAAGTTTTTAAACAAGTCATTATGAAATTTAAAATTTAAAAGTTGTTTTTTTAATAAGAAATATTTAAATTATATTTTTCTTATGTACAAGTAATGTCTCGACCCACATGCCACTAATCTGGTGCCCCAAGATGGTTCTCCATAAGGCCTTAAGCACGCCACCCCGTACACCAAAGGCTACCGACTAGCAGCGAGTGCATATAGTGTGATAGTGGGGAGACTATGCCCTCTCATAGGAGTAAGAAACAACAGAAATAACCAGATAACATCCATAATATTAATAATCTGAGTGTGAAAGAAATAAATATAAACAAGGATGTAATAGAATGGAATGCAGTAAAGGCTTAAATGGCCACGTCATACATGCGACACTGATCACCCACTGGGCCGACCATACATAAATGGGAATATAAAAAATAAGTAGAAAGAAAAGTACAGGGCACTATTTCTATCCCTGAGTTAAACCACATACCCATGCTCTATGAAAATATCTGATCCATCCTGATCAATTAATCCTAGGACTCATCCCAAACCTGTTTCTGCAACTAAGTGAACATCTACTTGGGTGCCTTGGTGCAATGGAGACCCGATTAGGGTGTGAGTACAAAACTTTGTAGGGCACCACCAACGCGGTCCCATACATAGCCAATAATATGCAGTGTATGTATATGTGAGCTACTCATCCCGATAAAAGTAATAAATAAAACCAAAAAAATAAATACAAACAGATACATAAATAAAATAAACCATAACCGATCCTTGGGTTTGTGATCCCGATCGACCATACCTACTTCGGTCAGTTCTGAAAAAGTCTCTGAGAAAGTTATATCACCAAGGGGATACATGTCCTAGCCCTGGGATCACCCGTACTTGACTCCAATCACTATAATGAAGGATTTCATGTATCGACAAACAATCTTATAAAGATGGAACTATATCAACTGTGGCTTGCATTGGATTTATCAAGTTTATCAAGTATCATACCTACGAGGGCTAGGACCCAGGGTTGTTGACCAAGGCATCCTATTCGAGTCTATGAAGCTCATCCATACCAAACTTAGCATAATATAGACCTACATGGTCTAACACCCACTACCATTGACCAAGGTTTCCTCTTTGAGTCCATGGAGCACATCCGCATCCTATTTGAGACTATGAAGCTCATCCTTACCAAACTTAGCATAATATATACCTACATGGTCCAACACCAAATACCATTGACCAAGGTGTCCTCTTTGAGTCTATGGAGCACATCCATAGAAAACTCGGTATAATATAGACCTATCATGTACTGCATCACCTCAGGATCATCAAACATATTTGTAATCAATTCTTGATGTTTGCAAAGGAATTTCAATGAATAACACCCACAAAGTCAATGTTTTATTGAATTGTGGGAAAATATGAAATTGGGAGTTAAAGTTGGTTGAAATGGTTAAAATGTTACTTTGGCCAAAATCAAGGATTTCAACCCGTGGTGAAACTCACGAGGTGGTGTGAGGAAGGCGTCACCAGGATGGGGCAGACGATAGTGGAGGGAAGGGGGCCTCTGCCCCCCGTGCGACTACATTGTTGCGGTAAACGGGGGGCTTGTTATTTAAACCATCATTCCCCCGCACATCCATTTTGATGTGGGACATCAAAAATGAATATTAATGTTCATTTTTTTACTGAAACGATGTTGTCTCACTGCATTTCCACGACTCCCTCCCTTGGACACAAAGATTCTCCATTCTCCGGCACTCACCGCGCTAGAAGATCACCAGAGGCTGATTTTGTGATAGGTTTTTTTTATTTTAATGGGTTAATGGTGAAATAATTTAGGAAAATGGTGTCATTGAGTGCCACATGAAGTGGCGCTCAAAGAAATAGGAGGTCGAACGCCACTTCAAGTGGCGCTAGTCCATTTCGGTAGAGGAACCCTTCAGCACCACTTGAAGTGGCGCTTCCCCCTTACTCCCTCTCCATTCAGCGCCACTTCAAGCGGCGCCGAAATATCCCCACTACCTATAAATAAGACCCCTTTCCCAACCCATTTCTCATGTCTTCACTTCCCCTCCTCTCTCTGTCTCAAAGTTCTCTCTTTAAAAATCTCTGCCTGCTCTGCGCCTTGCCTCTCCGGTTGCTCTGCCTGTGTAGCTACGTCTCCACAAATTTGAGGTAAATCTTTCTTTAAATTTATTTAATATTTCGATTTAATAATTTAGTTGTTTAATTTATAGAATTAGTATATAATATTTGTATTATATAAATAGTATAGTTTTTTTAAATGTAGTTAGGTAATGAAATGATTAGTTAGTTAGTTAATTAATTAATTATAATTAGGTTATTAATTAATCATTAGTAGATAATTAATTAATTGTAATTAGGTTATTAATTAATCATAATTAGCTAATTAATTAATCATAATTAGGTAATTAATTAATCATAATTAGGTAATTAATTAATTATAATTAGGTTATTAAATAATTATAATTAGGTTATTAATTAATAATTATTAGGTTAATCATAATTAGGTAATTAATTAATCATAATTAGGTTATTAAATAATCATAATTAGGTTATTAAATAATCATAATTAGGTAATTAATTAATCATAATTAGCTAATTTATAAATTATAATTAGGTAAAGAATTAATCATAATTAAGTAATTAATTAATCATAATTAGGTAATTAAATAATCATAATTAGGTAATTAATTAATTAATCATAATTAGGTAATTAATTAATCATAATTAGCTAATTAATAAATCATAATTAGGTAATTAATTAATCATAATTAGGTTATTAATTAATCATAATTAGGTAATTAATTAATCATAATTAGGTAATTAATTAATCATAATCAGGTAATTAATTAATCATAATTAGGTAATTAATTAATCATAATTAGGTAATTAATTAATCATAATTAGGTAATTAATTAATCATAACTAGGTAATTAATTAATCATAACTAGGTAATTAATTAATCATAATTAGGTAATTAATTAATCATAATTAGGTAATTAATTGATCACAATTAGGTAATTAATTGATCATAATTAGGTAATTAATTGATCATAATTAGGTAATTAATTAACCACAATTAGGTAATTAATTAACCATAATTAGGTAACTAATTAATCATAATTAGGTAATTAATTAATCATAATTAGGTTTTTAATTAATCATAATTAGGTAATTAATTAATCATAATTAGGTAATTAATTAATCATAATTAGGTAATTAATTAATCATAATTAGGTAATTAATTAATCATAATTAGGTTATTAAATAATCATAATTAGGTTATTAAATAATCATAATTAGGTAATTAAATAATCATAATTAGGTAATTTATTTGATCATAATTAGGTAATTAATTAATCATAATTAGGTAATTAAATAATCATAATTAGGTAATTAATTAATCATAATTAGGTAATTAATTAATCATAATTAGGTAATTAGTTAATCATAATTAGGTTATTAATTAATCATAATTAGGTTATTAATTAATAATTATTAATTAATTATTAGGTTATTAAATAATAATAATTAGGTTATTAAATAATAATAATTTGGTTATTAATTAATAATTATTAGGTTATTAATTAATAATTATTAGGTTATTAATTAATAATTATTAGGTTATTAATTAATTATAATTAGGTTATTAATTAATTATAATTTGGTTATTAATTAATTGTAATTAGGTTATTAATTAATTGTAATTAGGTTATTAATTAATTCTTATGAGGTAATTAAATAATCATAATTAGGTAATTAATTAATTGTAATTAGGTTATTAATTAATTGTAATTAGGTTATTAATTAATTTTAATTAGGTTATTAATTAATTATAATTAGGTTATTAATTAATTATTATTAGGTTAGTAATTAATTATTATGAGGTTATTAACGAAGTAGTTATATTAATCAGCGAAGTAGTTATATTAATCAGCGAAGTAGTTATATTAATTAGCGAAGTAGTAGTAAATTGCTTCTAGAATGTACCTTTGCATTACATTCTAGGTATGATAATGAATTTAGTTTCTAATCTACCTTGACCTTGGTTTGTAATTGAAGTTATGAACTTGAATTTAGTAGTTCAATATATTTTTTTTCATATTAAGTGTTAGAGTTTTCATGAAATGATTGCTCTCTTGAGTAAAGTATCCCCGAGTAGAGGGGCTTTGGGTCAGACCACCTACTTTCCTGAAGGCTTGTCTTGTCTAGGAAAGTGAATGGGGTTGGATATCTGTCGCTCCGGGCTTACTCATGTGGAGATTTTCAATTTCATATAACTCTATGCTTTTACATGACGTGTTCATGTACCTCATGCATATAATGCATGTGGATATGTATAAATATGTTTGAATTCTATTTTTGGGTAAGTAACACAAACTTGTGGGTTGTGTAAATAGTTACACATCAATATGGTTTGAACATATTGATTTGGTTGAGGGATTAGGATTCTAACCTAAATTAATAGAATCATGCATACATAAATTGATTCTTTAATCAGATTTAATTAATAACAATGGTTTCTTTTAGATAAAAAAGATGGTCGCTACCTATATTTATTGCAATGGTCAAATAATTGAGACAGAACAAGGATATAGTTATAGTATACATCCAGAAGCTGTTGTGATGCTTGGAGGATGTACTACTTTGGAAGCTGTGCAAAGGAAAATTCACCGGAAGTTAAAACTGGCGAGGAATCAAGTGATAGAGTCCATCACATTCAGAAATATCCAATTTATAGATAGGTTTTGGCATGTGCCCTATTTGGTAAATGATGATGATGATTGGGAATATATACTTTCATTGGTTAAGTATATACCTGAAAATAAAATAATGGAGTTGTATGTCACTATAGCTACAATGGAGGTTCCATCAACATTGGAAGTTGACCCATCTCAAATTCATGAGACTATGTCATATTCTCCTTCACATCAAGAAGTTCCATCAGCATTGATAGTTGTTCCATCATTTCCATCAGCCATAGTTTCAATGGATAGTCCTCCACATACTTTAGATGCATTGGTTGATGAATTTGAGGATGATGACAATTTTGAAGAAGAAGATATAGAGGAAGTTGAAGAAGAATAAGAGCATGCAGAAGATCAGTCTGTACCAACTCATGTGAGGTTCAACCGACCATTGAACCATCCTCCACTATTGTCTTCATGGTCGACTGAAGGCATGAATCTCTTGCCAAAATTTGATTATTCAGTTATTAATCCCAGTTCAGAATTTCGAGGAATCATTGGTGGCACAAATCGAGTGTCAGATAACGGTGTTCTGTATATTGGCAGAGATTTTGAGAGCAAAGAAGCAATGAAAAATGTGATAAAACAATATCACATTGAAATACATTACTCATATGTTGTAGAAGAGTCAAAGAGATATTAATATTTGATCTGTTGTGACAAATATGAATCGAACTGTCAAATGCGTCTGCGAGCTATTATTGATAACACTTTTCACAGCTGGCGCATCACTAGATTTACTCCACACACTTTTGTGAACCCAATCTTGGCATAGGAACACTCTTCATTAGATGTTGAGTTTGTTTCAACTATTATTGTTGAAATGATTAGAGCATGTCAAGACGTCCCTATGGTTCTGGTCATTGAGTGAATCAAACAACTTTTTGGGTATCAAATCTCTTACTAGAAGGCATGGGCAGCACAACAAAAGGCTATTGTGAAAGTGTATGGTGATTGGGATGACTCTTATCGAGTTTTACCACAACTGTTGGAGCTTCTACGCCACAATAATCAAATAGTCTATCGGTTACATACTGTTGAATATGTTAACCAACAGAACCAAATTGACCGCTCAATGGTTGTGTTTGATAGATTATTTTGGACATTTTTACCATGTGTGGCAGATTTTAGACATTGCAAGAAGTTCATACAGAATGACGGCACATTCCTGTATGGAAAGTATACAGGAACTTTATTTATTGCCGCCAAAAAAGATGGAAATTGAGCCCCTCTGCCTATAGCATTTGCAATTGTGGAGAAAGAGAACTTCTCATCATGGAGCTGGTTTCTGGAATGTCTTAGAGGGTTTATTATGGATGCAGAATGGATTTGTCTTATTTCTGATCGCCACCGTGCAATCAAGGAGGTGATACAGTCTGAGGGTATTTTTTGGAGACCACCCTATGCCCATCATCGATACTGTATTCGACACATTGCCAGAAATTTGCGAAAGAAGTTCAAGAATGAGTCGATGAAAAAGGCAATCTTAAAAATTGGTATGAACATCCTTTTCTATTTAAAATGTTTTTGTCATAGTTATTTTCATAACTGTTAAGATGACTGCTTGTATGATAGCATATGAGCCTCAACAACAAAGGATGGAGGAGAGTCTTCAAGATATTCACAGAGTGAATTCGGAAGTGTATGATTACATGATGAAAATTCCAAAGCATAAATGTTCGTTGGCATATGATTATGGGAGGAGATATGGTCATATGATGACCAACATCATAGAATGTATAAATGGAGTTTTCAAGGGAGTTCAAAAACTACCTATCAAAGGTAAATACGAATATTTGAATATATGTTACTCAGAAGAGCTACTATTATAATATAATATTTGTATAATGTCGTAAATCTAAATTTCAGGGTTGGTACAAGAGACCTTCTATCGTAGTGTAAAGTACTTTCTGGAATGAGGAAAGCAAGCTGAAGAGGGATTGAATGGAGGGATGCGCTATGGACACCATTTCCAATGCGAGCTAGATACAATTCTTCAGGAGGCCGCAACTTACCGTGTAACTGTATTTAATCGTCCAGAGAAACGATTTGAAGTCGCTGAGCCTGGTGATGCTGTGGCATGTAGCAATGGTCATGTGTGAGTTGTTTTATTGGAGAAGCCTTATTGTGATTATGGAAACTTTCAAGCACTGAGATATCCCTGTGGCCATGTGATTACTGCATGTGCTTACGTACACGTATCTTGGGAGCAATTCATTGATCTGGCTTATCGACTCGAGATCATAAACTCCTACTACAGTACTCTGTGGATGAAAATCGGGGAATATCAGAATTTTCGGCTGCCCGATGGCGCACCCACACTTCTACCGAACACCAATAGACTTAGAAATAAAGGGAGGCCAAAGTAGAATCGTATTCAGAATGAGATGGATTGGCCTAGTGAACATCCAACTGGACGGCGGTGCAGTATATGCCGCCAGGAAGTTCATATGAAGACACGTTACCCTAGACACATAGGTCAATCGTCTAATGGTTAAAATAAATCATGTACTCTATCAGTTACTGTAAAACTTTGTACATGTAATCATTTTTATCATTATCACCATTTTTAATCATATTTGTCTTACTTGTATATAGGGTAACTTTTGGAAAATGTACCATGATTTCATGTGACATTTTTTGTCGAACGATCAACATTACATGAGTAGCTTTAAACAAACAACACCAACTCAAAAAAAGGAATGTCCCTATATAAGAAAACAAAACCATTTGAACTATTAAATGAAAATGTCATCAGTTTTTTATAATGAAATATGAACTTATATTGACCACAAAAAAAAATGAGGAAACTCTGAACGTATTCTCCCCAACACCCCAAAACGGGAGAAAACAACTAACCCAATGTGTTTATGCTTCTTTCAATATTAAATTATAAATTTCATATCTTACATGATAAATGTAATATATTACACGAAATTAATGTTTTACTGTTTTCAAATTCAGATGGAGAAGCCACTTTTATCTGGCCAGGAGATGCACGTGTCGCATGATGTGTTGGCGTGACGACCTGTTAGACATCTTCATGTTCAGAGAGCACATCGTTTCCATCATGAGGAACCACTGACAACTATTTTTCCATACCTTAGACGTGTAGGATTTTATGAAGTCTCTATGTGTGACTTCAAGACCATCGACCATCATTTGATAGCTGCGTTGGTTGAGATATGGCGGCCAGAGACACACACATTTCATCTCCCAGAGGGGGAGATGACTATTACATTAGAGGACGTCGCCTACATGCTGGGGTTACCTATCCATGGAGATGCAGTTACGGGTGCCAGTACTGGCAATTGGGCTGTAGTCATATAGAGGCTGCTAGGCATTGACGTCATCGGCGCACGAGGTGTCCTCCAGGGTTCGCGCTTGCGCATGAGGTGGATTGATCAGCATTTCGACATCATTCTTGATGATGCAGACGAGGAGACGCTTCTTCAGCACACACGTGCATACATTTTGCGGCTGCTCGGAGGCATGTTGTGCATCGACTACTCCACCGCTTTGGTACAAATGATGTACCTCCCATTACTTGAGGATCTGGATCAGACGACTACATACAGTTGGGGGTCCGCTGTATTAGCACATCTATATAGATATCTCTGCACCAGTTGTCTGGCCGATTCACATCAGATTGCAGGTTGCATGGTGTTAGTACATATGTGGTCCTTGGAGCATTTTCTACAAATCTCTCCTCGAGTTGTCTCACCGCTTGCACCGAAGCTACTTCAGGACTGTCCTCGGGGATGATGGTATGTATACATCATTACTTTCAGTTATTTAGTACTTTTGTTATTGTTTTTTATAAAATTACCGTAGATTACTCTTTTTTCACCAGGTGGAGTAAGTCTTAGAAGTTTGCACATACTCCGAGACATAGTGTGCACAGCTTCCGACAGATATTCGACGCTATAGTGCCAGCTGATGTAAGTTAAACAGTACTTTTTTGTAGGAAAATTTGTTTTGTTATCACTATTTTAAATTATTTCAATATAATCTCAGTAACATTTTCATGCTACTATATGAATTATTTTTTGAGTTTACATTTTAGGTTTCATGGACTTCTTATACTGGTTATCTCTACGCATCACTTCCACTATACTGCACGGCTATGGCTGGAGATCGTGCTGCAGTTGTGCCACTCATTCACTTCCACATCATTGAGTGGCACCAGCCAGACCGGGTCATGCACCAGTTCGGTTTTATAGAGAACATCCCCTTGGCACCACGACAGTCTACCGAGTTACATTAGATTGTGCTTATAGGTAGACAAACGACAGACTGGCGGCGACATCATGCATCTTATATCCAGCTTTGGGACAGGCGTGCCCGATTTAGTATCTTTCCACATGGATATACCACATCACACTCTCATTTATCTGATCAGGGGGATTATGCACACTGGTATCGACATCACACCATCATGCACCTTACACGTTAGGGGATTGGCATTCAGCGATTGGTATGTTTACTAAGATTTATTAATTTTTTTAACTCATTTTTGATATTAATTTGATTGTTATTTCATTTGTAGGCAGATGCCATTGGTCAGCTTGCACATTCCACACAGCCTCAAGAGCATGCATATATTCTACGGGAGGTAGTTCATCAGGATGTGGTGGCTCTATTGGATCATCTCCGGTTGATACGTGACATTTTTTTTGATGAGGAGCCACAGATATATCCTGATCCATATCTTCAGGAAGAAGCACCTGAGGATGATGATGTCCCTGCTATGCTTGCTGAGGAGGATGCACCGCCACCGCCGCCGCCAGTTGGACGACAGGGACGAGCACATCTGGAGGGGCAGAGGAGACGATATCGACATTCGAGAGAGGCTCCTGCAGATGTCGTCGCACCACAGAGAGACGATCTGGCCCAGCTGACTGATGATTTTTTACAGTAGGGAGACGCTTATATACCACATATGGCGTCTCCATAGACTACTATAGACTTCGATCTGGGTGCAGTCACACAGATTATGGAGGCCCCCTCTCCTCCCGACGAGGCCTTCTTCAGTACCCAATTTCTACCATTTATAGAAGCTTCAGAGCCATATGTCACCCCATATGATTTTGGGGCATCCTCCTCACATGGTTTTGGTCAGTCCTCTACACAACACTATGGGGAGGCACCAGAAGCACCGAAAGAGGAGGAACCTACAAAGAGGACACCAGAGCGACACAGACATCAGACGTAGAGAGGACGTGAGATTCAGACGCCGCGTTGTGGTATCGTGGGATATAGTCATTAATGTTTTTGGATGTAATGTTGTATATATTAAAAAACTTATTCACTATGATAAGTAATTTTTGTTTAAGTCAAATAACAAGAAAATAAAAAATATAATAAATACAAACTGATTTCAATTAACTATTAAATTATAAAGTACAAGTACAATATAAACAAAATTTGTCACACCGACTAAACATCTGATAATTTCTTGAAAAATGAAAAGAAAAACATACATATAGTAAACAAAAAATATTTTACACGACTACTTAAATATTTAAAAACATTAAATTTATAATTATATAATAATAAATATATTTATAAATGTAAATTACTAATTTGTAATTAATTAATTAATAATTATAATGTTGAATAATAATTAATAATTATATTACTAACTAATTAATTATTGTATATTAAATAATAATATTTTATAGAATTTCAAAGTCACATAATTGAAACATTTTTAAGTTTCAAGTAGTTGGTTTTGAAAGCCTATAAAATATTTTCTATCAACATTTTTTATGTAATTTTTTCATTTTCATCTATTTAGTATATTTTTTATCCATGTTTTAAGTTTCATTCATATTGGTCATATAGATTATATTTTATAGGCTTTCAAAGTCACATACTTGAAACATTTTTAAGTTACAACTAGGTGGTTTTTAAAGCCTATAAAATATTTTCTATCAACATTTTTTACATAATTTTTTTATTTTCATCTATTTAGTACATGTTTAATCCATTTTTTAAGTTTCATTTATATTGGTCATATAGATTATATTTTATAGGCGTTCAAAGTCACATAGTTGAAACATATTTAAGTTTCAACTAGGTGGTTTTGAAAGCCCATAAAATATTTTTTATCAACATTTTTTATGTAATTTTTTTATTTTCATCTGTTTAGTATATTTTTAATCCATGTTTTAAGTTTCATTCATATTGGTCATATAGATTATATTTTATAGGCGTTCAAAGTCACATAGTTGAAACATTTTTATGTTACAACTAGGTGGTTTTGAAAGCCTATAAAATATTTTCTATCGACATATTTTACGTATTTTTTTTATTTTAATCTATTTAGTATATTTTTAATACATGTTTTAAGTTTCATTCATATTGGTCATATAGATTATATTTTATAGGCTTTCAAAGTCACATACTTGAAACATTTTTAAGTTTCAAGTAGGTGGTATTGAAAGACTATATGTTTAACAATATTTCAAATTTTTTTATAAATAATTACTTATAACTATGTAAACATAGAATAGTAATTATAGATTTAAAATTATATATATATGTACAAATATATAATTATAAATATATAAGTATAACTATAATTACAATATAATTCTAAATATAATTCTAAATATAATTATATATATATATATATGAATATATGAATATTAAATATATTTATAAATAAATTTTAAATATATATGTAACAATATTTTCATAATTATATATTTATAAATATATTCATATTTTTATAATTATAAATATTTATTTATAAAGATTAGTTTATAATTATATAATTTCAAATATATTTTTTATTTAAAAAATATATATAAATATATTTATATTTATAAATATTTATTTTTAATTATATATATACATAATTATATTTATACGCACACATATATATAACTATTTATAATTATAATATTTATAATATTTATATGTAAATATATAAATAAAACACACAAATCGGAAAAAAACCCTTATATTTTATATAATATAACTATATAAATATAAATAAACCATATATTTTTAATTTAATACATATTTTTTATTTACAAAATTATATATAAATTTATAAATTTATATAAATAATTATATATAAGGTTTATTTCATTATTTTATTAAATAATTAAATAAGGTTTATAACTATATAAATATAATTTTATAATTATATAATTATAAATATATTTATAAATATAATAATAATTAATTTAACATTTTTGAATACATATTTATAAGTTTATTTTTAAAATTTTATTTATTTATTTTGAAATTATTTATTAAAAAGGGATGAGGTGAAAAAAAAACACAACAAAAAAAACAATAAAAGGGAGGGGTGCAAAAAAAAACAAGAAAACAAAAAAAGAAAGAAAAAAAAACCAGAAAACAAAAAAAAAATAAAAAAAACCAAAATAAACCAGAAAACAAAAAAAAAATCCAAAAAAAGGGGTGGAAAAGCACCACTTGAAGTGGCGCTAGCCACCCGAAGTGTTGAGCGCCACTTCATGTGGTTTTCAATAACCCCATATCCCTAAATATATTTACCCTAAACCCAATAAAAAAACCCCATATCCCCAATTTTACCATCACCAAACCACCGTTGAAATCGCTTGAGAACCACCTCGAACACTTCAGGAGAGATCAAACTCAAGCCCAATCACCACTGCCTCCACTCAAAACCACCATGGATCCCTTCAAAGGCTTCAGAAGACCACCTCGACACCATCTCAAGATCCCTTTGTCCAATTCAAAGGTCGTAGGGGTTGAGGAGCTTCTGTTTCCACTGTTGCATGGTGCTCTACATCTCATGCAAGGCCACGCCACTACCACATTATCGTTATCCTTTTCACATCTTCTATGCATAACCACTACCATGACGCCCCATGAAATCCATGCATATGAAGAGGAGCACTACCCAAGTTGCCCCGCATAGTTTTCTCTCCACACTGTCCACCCGATATCCATGGATTTTTTTTCAAAATCGTACATCATCAAGTCTCACAGATGATTCAAATATTCATATTCAAACATTGAAATGAGATAATAAATATCAAGAATTAAAGAGAAGACCAAGGAGAACACTGTTGAAGCCTATAAAAGGAGAGGCTAGCATGCCAAGAAGGGAGATAAACCCACCAAGGAGGGATTCCACCAAGGGGACTTAAGGACACTGCTTTCCCCATTTTTGTTCTTCTGTTTCTTTTATTTTTATTTTTATTTTTATTTTCATTTTAGTTTTTTTTATTTCAATTGTAGTTTTATTTTTCTTTAAATAGATAACTCATGCATGTTCATTTTTCTTCAAGTTTGAAACTCTTCTTATATTCTTATTCTCCTTCTCCTTATTATTATTATTATTATTATTATTTTTTTAACATTCTTCTTTATATTCTTTATTTCTATTTTATTTTATTCTTACTCTCTCTCTCTCATCCCAATTATTTTTATTATATTCTTATATTTTATTTTTCCCATCCTCATTTTTTCTATTTTCTATTATTTTCTTTTCATTTTTATTTATTCTCTTCTTTCTCAATCCACCATTGTGATATCTTACTTCTGATAACGAGAGGGTGACCCGAGGGTTGGCCTGGGGGAGGTCAAGGTGTTCTTAAATTTTTACTTAATTTTTAATTTAAGTTTGTGATAAATATGAGTGACATTCATGGGTGTGGAGAATGTCCCTCATGACATCAAAATTAATTTATTTCTATTATTTTGTTTTATTTATTTTCCATATCTTCATTGGCCAACTCTTCACATGATGGAGTTGAGAAAACTAATAGATAAAACCACATCGATAGAGCCAGTTCTTGGAAGATGACACACCGTTGACCAAGGTGTGTCATCAACCTTGATTACCGGAGGAGGTGAAATTGATATTTCTTAGGCATTAAAGAATTTCAAAATTTATAAATAAAAAATAGCAATTCATCATGATATTTAATTTTTGGATTATCAAACTAAAATCAAACAAATAAATGAGAATAATGATTGAACATAAAACTGGACCCAAAACAAATTTCTTTCTTCCTTAACTCATTCTGTTTAGAATTGCATGTTAATTTAGTTTAAATTATCATATTGCATGTCATTTCATTATTTTAAAAATAAAAAACAACAATCCAAAAATATTTACCAGTGTTTTCATAAAATAATCAAAACAATAAAGAAAATTAAGTGAATTAGATCAAGTGAGTGAACAAAAATGAGAATCTCCTTAAGTGAGACGACCCCAGTCAGCTACTATGCTGCACTAGTAACATAATTTTCTTTTTCCATACAATGTGATAGGTGTAAAAAATAGAAAAAAGGCTATTTACATGGTTCAAAAACCGTGGAAATAGGGCCCAAAACCGTGGCCATAGGCTACGACCACGGTTTTGCTCAACCGTGGGTGCTATCACCGTGGCAGTAGGGTCTGACCTATTGCCACAGTTTTAACCATGGATATGGTGGCCTATTTCCAAGATTTTGAGAACTGTGATAATATGTGTCTTCGTTGTCAACCGTGTCAGTTGACCTATGGCCACAGTTTTAACTATGGCAATAGGGCCCTATTGCCACAATTTTAACCGTGGCTATAGCCCATGAAAACTGTGACAATAGCCTAAAAATAATATTTCCCTAACCAAATTTGATCTCAGCATATTCCCTTCATGTTCCAGCACCCTAACCACTACACCACCAAGGCTTTTGTGTATATATCTATATAATATGTTATATATATTATTAAAAATCATGGCAATATCCTAAAAAACCATAGCAATAGTTCTTCCCACCATTTTTTTGGTGGGAAATATTTCTCCCGGGCAAGGGTGGGAGACCTATAGCCACGGTTTTATAAAATGTGGCTATAGCCCTTCGAAAAAGTACCTATAGCCATGGTTTTGAAAACTGTGGCTATAGGCCACATAACTGTGGCTATAGGTGTGAGATATAGCCATGGTTTTGAAAACTGTGGCTATATCCCATGAAAAAAAGACCTATAGCCACCATTTTAAAACCATGGCTATAGGCCACATAACTATGGCCATAGCCACCTATAGCCATGGTTTTAAAACCATGATTATAGATCTGTGCTATAGCCTGTTTTTCTAGTAGTGTGTTCATAAAAACTAGCAACGTTTATGAGGATTTAAATAGTTTTTTTTCTTATCTTTTTCTATTTCATAGTAGATAGATTTTAAATTTCATTTAAAAAAATCCATAATTTTTCCATGATGTTTAAAAATGATTTTTTTTCAATTCATGGAATAATTACTCTCGGGTAAAAGAAAAAATATTTTAAAATGATAAAGAGGTGGCTCTCCTAAGAAATCTCAATGAACTCACTGTCCTGGCCAAACTTATGATAAATGGGAATGAAACTAGAATTTCATTTCATGAACTGGCAGATATGCTTAATAAATTTAAAGTTAATTATCAAAGACTGAAGGCCAAAAAAGAAGTGCCATCAGAGTTACCCAATATTAATGAAGACATCAAAGAGGTTGATGCCCAACTTAAGGAGTATCCACAACCCAACAATTTGAAGATCCAAATCCAAAAACACAATGATTAGCTAGAGTGGATTCATGATGAGAAAAACTTTCCTTTGGAGCTAACTGTGGGAGATTAAAAAGATCTAGATGACTTTTGGAATGAATATAAGTTACAACTTGATCTCTATGATCCCTAAAAAGTAGAATATCTAGTACCATTGCATGCCACTCTAGCCATGTAAGAGGAGGAATCTACAATAGTGATGAAATTTGAAGAAAATATAGAGGATCCCAACTACCTGCCACCATTCATTGAGATCCAAATTCAAGAGGCACTTAAAATCGAGGAAGTGATTGAACTAAAAAAAACTCAGGGAGATGATATTTCTTTAAACTCTTTATTTTCTAATTTTATTCATTCTGATTTGAGTATCACTCCTTATTGTTTTGAATTTTCATATTTGGTCAGTTCCTTCCATGACTTAGAGGAAGATGATGAAACTGGACATGCACCTATTGAGGAACACATGGAGCTCCCTAATTTTTATGAACATACATTTGAGTATCCCCATCAGAAAATACAAGTAGCTGATCCTTAGGAAATAAAGACAGAGGCTGATCACATCGAAAGGGAGAAATTACTTATTAAAAATTCAAATTTAAATTTTATTCAAGTAAAAATACCTGCTTACTCTCTCATTGATCATTCAATTCATGAATCCAATGTGAATTTAACACTAGAAGAGAAAGAGGTGGTTTCACAAGTACCAACCAATAAAGAGAAGTGTAATAAAATTTAAGGGACTATCTTAATTATAATAATATTGTTTGTGTATATTATTATTATTATTATTATTATTATTATTAGTGTTAAGAATATATAAAAAAATTAATTATGTTGATATTAATATTGTGATAATTATTATTATTTTTAATATTAAATTAAGTTAATATATTTTTGTTTTATTTTATTTGGCTTTGAAATGTTCTGTCGAGGTGCGGGCTAAGTCCTAATTGAATTTGTTGTTTTTATCAATAAACGAGTTTTTCGGGGCTTGACAGCATGTGACGCATGCGCAAAACATCATTGCGAAGCTGAGAGACTTCGCCAAGGCCGTCGTGTGACCTGCCCATTGTTCAAATAATTAAATAAAATGAATTAATAATAATGAAATATGATTAAATGAGTGGTAAAATAAAGAATACAATAAAACAAAACAAAACAAAAAGTGTGATAAAATTAAATGAATTATTTTACTGATAATATTATTATTATTATTTGAGGATATTATTAATTATTATTGAGTATTATTATTTATACTAGTGATGATAATTAAGTTATTTTATTTATTAATATTATCCTTATTTTATTCATTATTATTATTATTATTATCATTATTATTATTAATATTATTATTTTTACTATTTTTTGTTTTGTTTTTAGTTTTATTTTTGTTTTATTTTTATTTGAATTTTTTATTCCACTATGGCATTAGGGGTTTTCCCATCCCAATTTTCGGGCTGCTTCTTCGCCCCCCTTGAGCCCACTCGATCGCCCCCATCCTCCTCCTGTATGTTTTGACCGGTGCACTCCCAGCTAGTCACTTGCACAACCGGCTTCCTCCCTGGCTCGTGCTTCCCTCAACGAACAACCTGTCATGCCGCACCCCCACTTCATGGCCGAACCCGTCACGCTGCACACCCCCCTCCATGGATGGCCGAAGGACTCCCCTTCCCCCCTCCACTCTGTTGTCGCGCCACCCTCCGGCAAGAAAACAATCGATGCTCCTCTCCCTCGCGTCCCTTGCGTGACCAGACCCGATGCCCTGCCTCCCTCTCGACTACCCAGCTCACCCCACACACCCACCCCTCGGTCTCACAACCCTCCCCTCACGCCGATATTATCTTTCTTGATTGGATTTTCTGGCGCGACTTACCTCCGACACCCCCATCTTGCTCGGTTGGCCTCCCGCTCCCTCACCACAGGCGTGTTCCACTTAAATTAGTTGTTTCTCCCTTTTGGTAGAATTTGAGTTAGGGTTTTATGTCGCATTCGGTTTGATCTTGATGCAAATGGTTTGATACCATGTTTTTAGGGCCTGCTTGTGTGGTTTGAGCTATAGTTGACGTGCGGTGGAAGTCTGCGGATTGTTTCGTGAAGTCGCTACACACTGGTAGGTGGTTACACATCAAATTATTATTTAATGAATTAATTTGTAAGATTAATTTTTTTATCATATTATTTAATTAATTTATGTAGTGTGAGGTTGGTTTTCTTTGAAGTTTTATTTGCATTGAAAACTTTTAGTAGATTGTTTATATTATATGTGTGTTTTTTGCTGAGAACTCTGTTAGTGATTTTTAAATTGTGCAATTAGCTTATTAATTTGTACAAGTGGTAAAAATTATATTTTTGACATGTGAGTTTGGTACTAAAAGAAGTTTTTGGTCGAGGCATGAAACTCTCTACAGGAGCTCTTCTTGGTCTGGTTCTCAGGGACAGATTCAAAGCATATGGAATCAAACATCTGGTGCATCAATGCTATGGCGGTTATCTGGACTATTTGGGAATCTAGGAACATGGCTATAAATGTGAACCGTCCCTCACTATGCCTTCTCTAGCTGAGAATACGAATCCTGGTTCATGATATGGGAAATCTATTAAAGAAAGTTCAATTTTCTCATTCTCTCTAAAACTTTCTCAACAGGCCGGTGGAGTCTCTGAGTTCACATGGATACTGGATCAGCTGGAAACCTCCGGTAAATGGTCTTAAGCTTAATGTGGACGGGTCCCTTCTTCAGGGAGTTATGCAGGGAGGAGGACTGGTCCGGGATGGGAATGGCTCGGTATTTATAGACTTTAGTAGCTACCACGGGCTTGGATTCTCCTTGGGAGATGAGGTACGTGCTCTCCTCACTGGGATAAATCTGTGTAATAGATTCTCCCTGGATTGTGTTGTCCTGGAATTTGATTTGGAGGTGCTGGTCTGGGCGCTCACGACAAGGGGAGAGGTACCGTGGTCTCTGATTTATCTGGTTCGTAGTTGCATCTTAGAGATACCCAGAGGCTGTGTGGTCCAGCATATCCCAAGGGAATCCAATTTTTTTGCGAACTCTCTCTCTCTCGAGGGGGTAGACAGGAGGATCCTTTGTTGATTTATTCTCGTTTTGACTCTTTACCCTGGGAAAGTAATTTTTTTTCCAAGGGGATGCCTTATGACTTCATCACTTTAGACCTCCGTGATTTTTTATGGTTCCTGTAGGGCTTTCACCTTTTTATTTTAATAAAAAATAATTTTCAGTCAGTGTTTTACATATGGTGTAAAGTTTTCCATCTAACTATTTGTGTGGTGAAGGTCACACTTTAAAATTGTATTTGAGTGTGTGTGATGTTGGAATGCTTTTGAATTTATAAATGGTTACTTTAGTGTGTAAAAATCCACGTGACACTCTTTTACTATGCTTTATAATTTTTTTAATGGTTTATTAAATTATGACAATTGTGTGAAACATGTTTGAAAAAATTGTTTTAGTGTGCATATTATTTCAAAATGGTGTTTATGTGTATAAGTGGTGGTTTGTTTAATGATAAGTGTCTTTTTAAATTGTGAAGATGGTTTAATTGAGTACATAACCTATGCAGATTAAGTTTTGAAATGAATTTTTGGTGTGCATATGGTTTTAAAAGAGGGTTTGAGTGTGAAAATGGTGATTTTGTGTGTGTAAGTACCATGGTTGGCTTTTATGCATAAGTGTGATGTGTTACATGAACTTGAAACTTGTTTGAGCACAAAGTGGGAAGCCCAGGTAGCTAGGAGGGTGGACAAGACTAGTGGCCTAGTGATCTGGGGGGGGTTACTTTAGCCCCGTTTCACTTAGTAGTATTGATGACTGCAACACTAACTAAACATATAAATGACTGAGGGTTGTGGTTTCTAAGCCATGTTTTGCTGAGGGTCATGGTTTCTAAGCCATGTTTTCTGAGGGTCGTGGTTTCTAAGCCATGATTCACCGAGACACGAAGATCTAGGGACCCAAGATAGGTAACACCCATGACGCCTCTCCCATATTGGTGGTCATTGGTTAATTTTCGCTCATCGGTGTGACACATTGGTTATTTTAAAAAGTAAGTGTGTGTGTGTTTTTTAATTTAATTTGTTACATTTCAAATTGTTTTCTTTAGTACTGTTTTATTTATTTGCTTTAATTAAAATTGCAAATGTATTTTTCATTTAATAATTATGCATGGAACCTTTTTATTGGGCGATGTTCTACTGGGCTCTTGGATTACACCCTACATACACCTTTGGGTGTATGTAGACCTTGTTCTTTGTGTATTATAGGTTGAGGCATCGTGCTCAGTGATGGTAGTTCAGGTTGTTGATGGTCTTCTCATGTAGGCTGGTGTTTGTGGCTTGTATATGTCACACCTCTCTTGTATATTTTAGGTTTGAGTTAGAGTTTTAGTTTCTTTTGTTGTCGTTACTTTTTGGATGTTGGTTCAAGTTGCAAACCTTTAAATTTGATTTTAATTTAAGGTCCCGTTTGGTTGTCTGTTTTCAATTTTAGTTTACTTATCTTATCAGTTGTTTTGTGTTTACTATTTTGGGTAAATCTTTCCCATGTGTTATTTTTGATACCCAGGCACTTGTGCCATCCCATGGGGATTGAGAATGCCCTTCGGGCCATGTCGCGGACTGGATCGGGTGCCGGGTCAGATGGTGACCTGACTTGGTTTCTGAAGAAATTGTATCAGAGCAGGTTCACTCTCTTGGGTCATGTTCTTTTAGGAAGAGTCAGGGTAGACCTGAGTTAAGGGTGTCGAAACTTGATATTATGGCTACGAGTAGGGTGCCTGTCCATCACACCTCATGGAGGAACTCGATTTACCAAGAAAATTCATGGTTTATTTGAGTCATTGGTCTTTATGGTTAATCTTGTTTAGGGAAAATGAAAAGGGATTAGGGTTAGGGGTTTGAGTGAGCTCGCAAGGTCTGGGAAGACACGTGGAGCTGTAAATGCTGTCCTAGAATACTCTTTGTACCAGTGGTGTGATTGGCATATGGCCGCCAACCATATGTCCCAGTCACCTACTGACACTAGTCTCCTCTTTTATCATTCCTCATCTCTATGTTTTGAATTCGTGGAGATCTGGGTTTTAAGTAAAAATGATTTGGTGTTTTAAATAATCAGTGGTTGTGTGGTGTGTTGTGTTTGTTGGTGTTGTCTCGATTGTGATGTTGTTGCATGCGAAACCAAAGGGAGAAGGTCCGTTTGGGAGTCTTCAATACCTAACTACGAGGCATGAGATGCTTCAAACAGTAGGGATCCAGCCATAGGCCTCGGAGTGAAGCAAACGCATGGTCAGAAACCTAGAGAGTGTATGAAACCCTGACTTTATTTTAGTCATTGGTGTTGAAAGGTAGAGTGGTTTAAATAATTTCCTATATCTGTTCCATTCTGAACAACCCATCTAGGTGCGTGAGGTTTCCCGTGGCTATGAGGAGGCATGGTCGTCTCGTTACCTTAAAATCCTGGGGGTTGCGTCCCACCGGATGAAATCGCTTTTAGCGGTCCCCATGGGGTCTGTTCGAGTGAATTGGTCTCAAATTTTAATGGTGATCATCTAGGGATGTGAATATGTTGGTTTGTCTTCGGCTATGGTTTTGACACCCTGGTAGTTGGGCCCTTTTCTCCCCGCCCTTTTGGTGGGGTGTTTGGTCACTTTCAATTTTTTTTCAAAATTTTGTATCTTCTGCCAATTCGTATGTAAATGAGACCCACTGTGAGTCTCATTGAAATCCCTTTGGAGTAAGTCTATGCTAGCCTATTTCTATAGTGGGGATTCCACTCGGGCCTCCCCATGTCAGTCACCCCGTGGTAGTTTCCCAGTCTCATCTTGGTTTTCCCAGTCTTGTTTCGGTTTGTGAAGTTGGTTTTCATGGGTGCGAGAGTTCCCTCCCTTGATCAATCAACTGGAGGTGTTCCAACTCTTTGGGGTAGGTGATACATAGTGAAAAGTCTTTTATGGGTTTTTTAAGGTTTTCATTTAAGTCACTTTCTTTGAGCACGATGTGTTTGCCTCTTTTCACTTATTTTTCATAGAATTCTTTTCGAACTTTAAGGAGGTGCTGCTTTCTGCTTTGGGGGATCAGCCTGAGTTGTGGCTTTCCAGGGACATAAAGCGCTATGGTTGGGAGAATTGTTACACCTTTCATCTTTAAATTATTTATTTTTTTAATTTTTTGGGCATCAGGTAGTTCGGGTCGAGGCCCAACATAAAATTTTTGAGTTCTTATTTAAAAAACACGTGTTTTGACCTTGAAAACATTCAATGCACCGCGATCGAAGCCACGTGACCTTGCCCGATTCACCGCGCGAACTCTCCTGGCTCACCACACAACCCGCTTGATGTTCAAGGTAGATGAATAGAATGTAATGAATAGTTAAATGAAATAAAAATACAAATGAGAAGTGTAATAAAATTTAAGGGACTATCTTAATTATAATAATATTGTTTGAGTATATTATTATTATTATTATTAACAGTCTTAAGAATATATAAAAAAATTAATTATGTTGATATTAATATTGTGATAATTATTATTATCTTTAATATTAAATTAATTTAATATCTTTTTGTTTTATTTTATTTGGCTTTGAAATGTTCTGTCGAGGTACGGGCTAAGTCCTGGTTGAATTTGGTGTTTTTGTTGATAAATGAGTTTTTCAGGGCTTGATAGCATGTGATGCACGAGTGAAACAAAATTGTGAAGCCGTGCGACTTCGCTAGGCCTGTCGTGTGACCCGACCATTGTTCAAATATTTAAATAAAATGAATTAATAATAATGAAATATGTTTAAATAAGTGGTAAAATAAAAAATAAAATAAAATAAAACAAAACAAAAAGTGTGATAAAATTTAATGAACTGTTTTACTGATAATAATAATATTATTATTTGAGGATTTTATTAATTATTATCGAGTATTATTATTTATATTAGTGATGATAATTAAGTTATTTTATTTATTAATATTATCATTATTTTAGTTATTATTATTATTATTATAATTATTATTAATGTTATTCTTTTTACTATTGATTGTTTTGTTTTTAGTTTCATTTATGTTTTATTTTTGTTTGTAATTTTTT
Source organism: Viscum album (assembly GCA_963277665.1). Classification (NCBI taxonomy): domain Eukaryota; kingdom Viridiplantae; phylum Streptophyta; class Magnoliopsida; order Santalales; family Viscaceae; genus Viscum; species Viscum album. Next base: position 124,223,042 of record OY728139.1, on the reverse strand, counting down.
ATTCCTTTATGGCGTTAGGGTTTTTCCCCTCCCAATTTTTGGGCTACTTCTTCACCCCCCTTGAGCCCGCTCAATCGCCCCCATCATCCTCCTGCATGTTTTGACCGACGCCCTCCCAGCCAGCCGCTTGCACAACCAACTTCCTCCCCGGCTTGCACCTCCCTCCACGACCAGCCCATCACGATGCACCCCTGCTTCACGGTCAAACCCATCGCACCACACACCCCCCTCCATGGCTAGCTGAAATACTCCCCTTCCCCCCTCTACTTTATTGCCACACCACCCTCCGACAAGAAAACCGCAAACGCTCCTCTCCCCCGCCTCCCTCGCGCAACCAAACCTGACACCCTGCCTCCATATCAACTACCCATCTCTCCCCGCACACCCGTCTCGGTCGCACAACCCTCCCCTCATGCCGATATTCCCTATCTTGATCATATTTTCCATCATGGATTACCTCCGGCACCCCCATCTTGCTCAATTGGCCTCCCACTCCCTCACCACAGGTGTGTTCCACTTCAATTAGTTGTTTCTCTCTTTTGGAAGAATTCTAGTTAGGTTTTTATGTCGTGTTCGGTTCGATCTTGATGAAAATGGTTTGATACCATGTTTTTAGGGCATGTTTGTGTGGTTTGAGCTACGGCTGACGTTCGGTGGAAGTCTATGGATAGTTTCACGAAGTCGCTGCACACCGGTAGGTGGTTCCACATCTAATTATTATTTGATGAATTAATTTGCAAGCTCAATTTGTTTATCATATTATTTAATTAATTTTTGTAGTGCGAAGTTGGTTTTCTTTGAAGTTTATTTTCATTGAAATTGGTTATTTGATTGTTTATATTATGTGTGTGTTTTCTACTGAGAACTCTGTTAGTGAATTTTAATTTATGTGGTTAGCTTATTAATTTGTGCAAGTGGTGTAAATTATATTTTTGACATGTGCATTTGGTCGTAAAAGAAGGTTTTTTGTGGGTTTAGTGGGTAACACCAAGTGATTTCTTTTAAATTGTTTTATAAGCATTTATTTTTGTCTTATTAAATTATGTGGTTTGTGCAAATGTGTTTTACATATGGTGTAAGGTTTTCCATCTTTTTATTTGTGTGGTGTAGGTAAAACTTTAAAATTTTATTTGAGTGCGTGTGATGTTGAAATGTATTTGAATTTATAAATGGTTACTTTAGTGTGTGAAAATCCATGTGACACTCTTTTACTATTGTTTTATAATTTTTTTAATGGTTTATTAAATAATGACAATGGTGTGAAACGTGTTTGAAAAAAAAATATTTTAGTGTGCATATTATTTCAAAATGGTGTTTATGTGTGTAAGTAGTAGTTTGTTTAATGATAATTATCTTTTTAAATTGTAAATATGGTTTAATTGAGTACTTAACCTATATAGATTAAGTTTTGAAAATATTTTTTGGTGTGCGTATGGTTTTAAAAGAGGGTTTGAGTGTGAAAATGGTGATTCTGTGTGTGTAAGTACCATGATTATCTTTTATGAATAAGTGTGACGTGTGACATGAACTTGGAACATGTTTGAGCACAAATTGGGAAGCCTAGGTAGTTAGGAGGGTGGACTAGACTAGCGGGCTAGTGATCTGGGGGGTGGATTTAGCCCCGTTTGACTTAAAAGGATTGATGGTTGCAACACTAATTAAACATATAAATGACTGAGGGTCATAGTTTCTAAGCCACATTTTGCTAAGGGTCATGGTTTCTAAGCCACGTTTACTGAGGTTCGTGGTTTCTAAGTCACGCTTCATCGAGGCATAAATATCCAGGGACCCAAGCTAGCTAACACCCACATGGCCTCTCCCATATTGGTGCTCATTGGTTACTTTATGCTCATCAGTGTGACACATTGGTTATTTTAAAAAGTAAGTATGTGTGTGTGTTTTAATTTAAGTTGTTACATTTGAAACTATTTTTTAGTCCTCTTTTCTTTAAAACTGTTCAAGCTTTTACTTATTTTCTATAATTAAAACTGAAAATGTATTTGTCATTTAATAATTATTTTTGGAACCTTTTTATTGGGTGACATCTTACTGGGCTCTTGGATCACACCCTACATACACCTTTGGGTGTATGTAGACCTTGTTCTTTGTGTCTTCCAGGTTGAGGCATCATGCTTAGCGATAGTGGTTCATGTTGTTGATGGTATTTTAATGTAGGTTGATGTTTGTGGATTGTGGATTTCACACCTCTCTTGTTGCTTGGAGGTTTGAGTTAGAGTGTCAGTTTCTTTTTTTGTCGTTACTTTCTGGATGTTGGTTCAAGTTGTAAACCTTTAAATTTGATTTTATTTTAAGGCCCCATTTGGTTGTCTGTTTTCAGTTTTAGTTTACTTATATTATTAGTTGTTTTGTGTTTACTATTTCAGGTAAATCATTCCCATGTGTTAGTTTTGATACCCGAGCACTTGTGCCAGTCCGTGGGGACCGGGAACACCATTTGGGTCATGTCGCCGACCGGGTCGGGTGCTGGGTCGGATGAAGACATGACCTGGTCCGTGACAAAATGGTATGAGAGCAGTTTCACTCTCTTGGGCCATGTTCTATTAGGAAGAGTCAGGGTAGACCTGAGTTAAGGGCGTTGAAACTTGATGCTCTGGCTATGAGTAAGGTGCTTGGCCAACGCACCTCGTGGATGGACTCTATTTACGAGGAAAAGTTGTGGTTTGTTTGAGTCATTGGTCCTTGTGGTTAATCTTGTTAAGGGGAAATGAAAAGGGAGTAGGTTCAGTGGTCCGAGTGAGCTCGCAGGGTCTGGCAAGCCATGTGGAGCCATGGATGCTGTCCTAGAAAACTCTTTGTGCCAGTGGATTGATTTGTGTATGGATTCAAACTATATGTCCTAGTCACCCACTGACACTAGTCTACTTTTGTATCGTTCCTCATATCTTTGTTTTGAATTCGTGGAGATCTGGTTTTTAAGTAAAAATGATTTGGTGTTTTAAATAATCGGTGGTTGTGTGGTGTGTTGTGTTTGTTGGTGTTGTTTCGGTTGTGGTGTGGTTGCATGCAGCACTAAAGGGAGAAGCTCCGTTCGGGAGTCTTCAATACCTGACTGCGAGGCAGGAGATGCTTCAAACATCAGGGCTCCAGCCATAGGCCTCAGAGTGAAGCTGGCGTGTGGTCAGGAACTCGGAGAGTGTATGGGACTCCAACTTTATTTTAGTCATCAGTGTTGAAAGTCAGAGTAGTTTAAATCATTTCTTGTAGTTGTTATATTCTAAACGACCCATCTGGGTGCGTGAGGTTTCTCGTGGATATGAGAAGGCATGGTCGTCTTGTTACCTTAAAGTCTCGGGGGTTGCGTCCCACCATATGACATCGCTTTTAGTGGTCCTTATGGGGTCTGTTCAAGTGAATTGGTCTCAAATTTGAATGGTTCTTGTCCAGGGATGTGGAGATATTGGTTTGTCTTCGGTTATGGTTTTGACACCCCGGTAGTTGGGCCCTTTCCTCCCTGCCCTTTTGGTGGCGTGTTTGGTCAGTGTCAATGTTTTTTTCTTTCAATGTTTTGTATCTTCTGCTAGTTCGTATGGAAATGAGACCCACTGTGAGTCTTGTTGAAATAAATTTAGATTAAGTTGATTCTAGCTTATTTATATGATGGGGAGTCCGCTTGGGCCTCCCCATGTTGGTCGCATCGTGGCAGTTTCCCAGTCTCGTCTCGGTTTCCCTAGTCTTGTTTCGGTTTGTGAAGTTGGTTTCTATGGGTGCGAGAGTTCCCTCCCTTGATCAATCAACTGGAGGTGTTCCAACTCTTTGGGGTAGATGATACATAGTGAAAATTCTTTTACGGGTTTTTTTGAGGTTTTCATTTAAGTCACTTTCTCTGAGCACGGTGCATTTTCCTCTTTTCACTCATTTTTCATAGGAATTCTTTTCAAACCTTAAGGGGGTGTCGCTTTCTGCTTTGGGGGCTCATCCTGAGTTGTGGATTTCTGGGGATAGAAAGCGTTATGGTGGGGAGAATTGTCACACCAATTATTTTGAACTTATTTATTTTATTAATTTTCTGGGCATTGGGTAGTTCGAGTCGAGTCCCGTCTTAAAATTTTTGAGATCTTATTTAAAGAACACGTGTTTTGGCCTTGACAGCATTCAACGCACTGCATTCAAAGCCGCACGACCTCGTTCGAGTCACCGCGCGACCTCGCCTGGCTCACTGCACAACCCGCTTGATGTTCAAGGCAGATGAATAGAATGTAATGAATAGTAAAAATAAAAATAAAATAAAAATAAGAAGTGTAATAAAATTTAAGGGACTATCTTAATTATAATAATATTGTTTGAGTATATTATTATTATTATTAGTGTTAAGAATATAAAAAAAAATTAATTTTGTTGATATTAATATTGTAATAATTATTATTATTGTTGATATTAAATTTAATTAATATCCTTTTTTATTTTATTTGGCTTCAAAATGTTTCATCAAGGTGCGGGCTATGTCCTAGTTGAATTTGGTGTTTTTGTCGATAAACGAGTTTTTCGGGGCTTGACAGCATGCAATGCATGGGCGAAACATAATTGCGAAGCTGTGAAACTTCACCAGGGTCGCCGTGTGACCCACCCATTATTCAAATAATTAAATAAAATGAATTAATAATAATAAAATATGATTAAATGAGTGGTAAAATAAAAAATAAAATAAAATAAAATAAAATAAAATAAAATAAAATAAAATAAAATAAAATAAAATACAAAGTGTGATAAAATTTAATGAATTGTTTTACTAATAATAATAATATTATTATTTGAGGATATTATTAATTATTATTGAGTATTATTATTTATATTAGTTATGATAATTAAGTTATTTTATTTATTAATATTATCCTTGTTTTGGTTATTATTATTATTATTATTATAATTATTATTAATATTATTCTTTTTACTATTGATTGTTTTGTTTTTAGTTTTATTTCTGTTTTATTTTTGTTTGTATTTTTTTTATTCTTCTATGGTTTTAGGGTTTTTACCCTTCCAATTTTCATGCTGCTTCTTCGCCCCCCTTGAGCTCACTCGACCGCCCCCATCATCCTCCTGCATGTTTTGACCGACGCCCTCCCAGCCAACCGGTTGCACTACCAGATTCTTCAGTGGCTCACACCTCCCTCCACGGCCAGCCCGTCATGCCGTACCCCTGCTTCACGGTAGAACCCATCGCGCCGCACACCCACCTCCATGGATGGCTGGAAGACTCCCCCCCTCCACTCTGTTGTCGTGCTGCCCTCTAGTAAGAAAACCACCGACGATCCTCTCCCCCGCCTCCCTTGCACGACCAGACTTGATGCCCTGCCTCCCTCTCGACTTCCCAACTCGCCCTGCACACCCCCTCGGTCACACAACCCTCCCCTCGTGTCAATATTCCCTTTCTTGATCATATTTTCCAGTATGACTTACTTATGACACCCCCATCTTGCTCGATTGGCCTCCCACTCCCTCACTGTAGGTGTGTTCCACTTCAATTAGTCGTTTCTCCCTTTTGGCAGAATTCGAGTTAGGTTTTTATGTCACGTTCGGTTCAATATTGATGCAAATGGTTTGATACCGTGTTTTTAGGGCATGTTTGTGTGGTTTGAGCTATGGTTGACGTTCGGTGGAAGTCTGCGGATTATTTCACGAAGTCGCTACACACCGGTAGGTGGTTCCACATCTAATTATTATTTGATGAATTAATTTTCAAGCTCAATTTTTTTATCATATTATTTAATTAATTTGTGTAGTGCGGAGTTGGTTTTCTTTGAAGTTTATTTTAATTGAAATTGGTTAGTTGATTGTTTATATTATGTGTGTGTTTTCTACTAAGAACCCTGTTAGTGAATTTTAATTTGTGCGGTTAGGTTATTAATTTGTGCAAGTGGTGTGAATTATATTTTTGACATGTGCATTTGGTTGTAATAGAAGGTTTTGTGTGGGTTTAGTGGGTAACACCAAGTGATTTCTTTTAAATTGTTTTATAAGCTTTTATTTTTTTCTTATTAAATTATTTGGTTTGTGAAAATGTGTTTCACATATGGTGTATGGTTTTCCATCTAACTATTTGTGTGGTTCATGTCACACTTTAAAATTTTATTTGAGTGCGTGTGGTGTTGGAATGAATTTAAATTTATAAATGGTTACTTTAGTGTGTGCAAAGCCATGTGACACTCTTTTACTATTGCTTTATATATTTTTTAAATGGTTTATTAAATTATGACAATGGTGTGAAGCATGTTTGAAAAAAAATATTTTAGTGTGCGTCTTATTTCAAAATGGTGTTTATTTGTGTAAGTGGTGGTTTTTTAATGATATGTGTCTTTTTAAATTGTGCACATGGTTTAATTGAGTATGTAACCTATGCAGATTACGTTTTGAAAATATGTTTTGGTGTGCATATGGTTTTAAAAGAGGGTTTGAGTGTGAAAATGGTGATTCTATGTGTGTAAGTACCATGGTTGGCTTTTATGCATAAGTGTGACACGTGACATGAACTTTAAACTTGTTTGAGAATGAAGAGGGAAGCCCAGGTAGCTAGGAGGGTGGACTGGACTAGTGGGCTAGTGATCCAGGGGGTGGCTTTAGCACCATTTTACTTAGCAGGATTGACGACTTCAACACTAACTAAATATATAAATGACTGAGGGTTGTGGTTTCTAAGCCAGGTTTTGCTGAGGGTCGTGGTTTCTAAGCCATGTTCTCTGAGGGTCGTGATTTCTAAGCCACGCTTCACCGAGACACGAAGATCTAGGGACCCAAACAAGATAACACCCATGAGGACTCTCCCATACTGGTGCTCATTGGTTACTTTACACTCATCAGTGTGACACATTGGTTATTTTAAAAAGTAAGTGTATGTGTATGTGTTTTAATTTCAGTTGTTACATTTTATACTGTTTTCTTTAGTCCTGTTTTCTTTAAAATTGTTCAAGCATTTACTTTTTTTCTTTAATTAAAACTGAAAATGTATTTTTTATTTAATAATTATGCATAGAACCTTTTTATTGGGTGACTTCCTACTGGGATCTTGGATCACACCCTACATACACCTTTGGGTGTATGTAGACCTTGTTATTTGTGTATTCCAGGTTGAGGTATCGGGCTCAGCGATAGTGGTTTGGGTTGTTGATGGTCTTATCATGCAGGTTGGTGTTTGTAGCTTGTGGATTTCACACCTCTCTTGTTTCTTGGAGGTTTGAGTTAGTGTTTTGGTTTCTTTTGTTGTCATTACTTTCTGGATGTTGGTTCAAGTTGTAAACCTTTAAATTTGATTTTAGTTTAAGGCCCATTTTGGTTGTCTGTTTTTAGCATTAGTTTACTTATCTCATCAGTTGTTTTGTGTTTACTATTTCTTGTAAATCATTCCCATGTGTTATTTTTGATATCTGGGCAGTTGTACCAGCCTGTGGTGATCGGGAATGCCCTTTGGGCTATGTCACTGATCGGGTCGGATGGCGACCTGGCCTGGTTCGTGATAGTGGTTCCAGTAAAATTAGATCTATTCACCATTAGACTATGGATAATAGTTGGTACTTCCATCTAGAGGTAGTAAAAATTCAGAGCCCACTTGGGGGGTCATACCAAGATTTATATTTACTTGCTTTCTAGGATTTTAATTTTATTAGTCTAGTATGAATCCCCACTCCCTCTTATCTTTTTTAGATTTAATGACATGATTCTTATGCATAATAGAGTAATTATCTTTTATAGGACCATGATAGAACAAGGCAGTCCCAAACAGTAGAGGAGGAGGACTAAGCTTCATTGGAAAGGGATTTCACTTTTATTGTTTATCTTTTAAACTCTCTATATTTTTTTTCCAAAAACCTATTTTTAGCTTTATACTGAAAATTTTTGTTCCCATGCTTGTATTTAAGATTAACTTGAATTATCTAAGAGACATGAGTTGCTTAATAATCCTGTGATACAATTTCAATGTTGAAAATATTGAATGAGTAAAATGGAGAATTGGATGATTAAAGTGAAGCATGGATATTAAAATGAGTACTCATAATATGATGGTATTAGTTGATTCATGTAAATAAAATTTACCAAAAAATTTTCATGCTTTGAATTTATAAAATTTATGTGAATTTATTTTTTATTGTTAATCATACATTTAATGATTTTCCAATTTCATACGTTCCATTCCTTAGAATATTTCTAGACCAAGTACCTCCTATTTTATCTTGAGCATATTTCTTGAGTGATATTGGGACACGCCACTTGATAGAACTTTCATTTGAACTTTTCAAAGATATGACTGTGGAAAAAAACATTTAAAATAATTGAGACATCTTTTGAAAATACTTTATCCTTGAAACCCACCTTTAAATTAATCATTGTTTATCCCATAGAGACCATGAATGAAATTTTTAGGAATGATCCATGTTTCAATAATTTTTTTATCCATTCTTACCCTCCTCTTAGTATTTTCATGATATTTTAAAGTTAAAGTGTGGGGGTGAAGGGAGTCATGGAGAATGGGATGAATTGTATTGTAAGGAAAAAGTGTTGGGGTTCTACTATGGTAATTATGGAAGGTTTTTGATTCATTCAATTCTCTTTATTATTTTTCCCCTCTTGAATAACAAAAGAAGAAAATAACAAAAATAACAAAAAAATGAAAAGAATGAGTTGTGATTTTGGAAAATCAAAAACCAAAATTACTAGACCTATGGGTTTTTTCATATGTGGTAAGGTGGTGAATGTGAATTTCATTCTAAACATAACTTTTGAAAAAAATAAAAAAAAAGTTATTTGAAAAAGAAAAAAAGAGAGCATAAAAGTAGAGTAAATTTCAGGAGGGTGCACAAATAATTTATTAATCTTAATTTGATCATAATGTTTACTTTGAGTTTTGGAAAGTAGGAGTTATTAAAATTTGAAGGGGTTAATTTCATGTCACTTTTTATTTTAATATCATGCTTTGTGATTTAAGATATAAACCTCATCCTTGAGCCTTAAATTTTTAAATAATCAATTCCTACCAACCTTAATCCTTAGAGTCATTTGAAACTTAATTGAAAAGTCTTCATGATTTTATGTATCTTTTATCTTTAAAAAGTAGATAAAGTAGTTCCTTTATGAGCCTATGGATAAGGAGCGTGTTCTCATGATATGGGCATAACGCCACTTGAATTGTATCATGAGAGATGAGTGAAAAGACTCAAGTGAGGTATATTATGATTTGAAATGTTTAATAAAAATTAATTGGGGAACATAAATGAATTAAAGGAGAAGTTCCATCATTTTTCAAAGGTGAAAAGTAATTCTTGATTTGATTTTTTGTTTGAAAATTGAGAAATTGAATTGATATTTTAAGTGAATTTTGAATGTTTGATTTAAAATTGATAATAATTTTATTTTATTTCTTTGAAATTAGAATATTGATAATATTGGTTCCCAATGATATTCCTTATTGATATTTAATTCTTGAGGTACAAGCATGGTTTAAGTGTGGGGTTATTTGAGGGAATCATATTTGGTGCATATTCTTAATCAATTTTCGATTTTTAAAGGATTTTCAATGAATAATTCCAATAAAGTTAATGTTTTATTGAATTGTGGGAAAATATGAAAGTGAATTTAAAGTTGGTTGAAATGGTTAAAAATGTTATTTTAGAATTTAGAAACGAATTTTGGGCTTAAGAAATTTTTTCTTATAATTTTTTTATGAATTGAATTTTTCTAAGTGTTTTTATATTTTTAGAAGTTTACCAAAAAAAAATGACTATCTTGGGCTAGACCTCAACTAAGGCCCACATGCTACATAGCTAGTCCACAAGGGGCCACCCAACCATGTAGGACCACTGGATAGCCAGCCTGAGAGGTAGGCTTCACATGGGGAATCAAGCCGTACACCAGGGCCCATAGGTGGTCAAATCCTGCCGGTTCATTTGGCCGCAGCTGGGAGTGTTGTCCTATGGTGGTGAAACCCATGAGCTGGTGGGAGGAAGGTGTCATTGGGATGGTGTGGTCTATGGTGGTGGGTGGGTGTCCTCTAGCCCTCGTATGACTTCATTGTTGTGGTGAAGTGATAGATTGTTATTTAAACCATTGTACCCTCCCGCACATCCATTTCGATGCGAGATCAAGAAAATGAGTGTTACTGTTCATATTTTTACTAAAATGATTATATTCCTATATATTTCCAAAACTCTCACCCTTGTTCCAAGAACCACCATGAATGCTGCTAGAGAGTTCGATCTCAAGCTCAATCACCACTGCCACCACTCAAAACCACCATGGATGCCTTCTAAGGCCTCACACGACCACCCCAAAACCATCTTGATATCCCTACGACCACTTCAAAGGTTGGAGGGGTTGAGGATCCTTGACTACCGCTGTTGTATGCTTCCCTACATCCCATGAAAGCTTGTGTCACTTCCATATTGTCGATCTCTTTTCCACGTCCTCCATGCATTAAGACTTCCACGACACCCCATGCAATCCATGAGTCTAATGAGGAGCACCACTGAAGATTCCTTGTATATTCCACTCTCCAAACCATCCACCCGATATCCATGAGATTGTTTCCAAAATTTCACATCACCAGGACTCTTAGGTGATTCAAATATTTATATTCAAAAATTGAAATGAGATAATATAGATCGGTAATTAAAGATAAGTCTGGTGAGTCCACTGTTTAATCCTATAAAAGGATAAGCTTGCATACCAAGAAGATAGATAAACCTACCAAGGAGGGATTCCACCAAAGGGGCTTAAAAATTACAATTTCCCCATTTTTTCTTCTATTTATTTTATTTTATTTTTATTTTCATTTCAGTCTAGTTTTATTTCAATTTTAGTTTTAATTTTCTTTAAATAGATAAATCACACACGTTAAATTTTCTCTAAGTGTTCCACCCTTCTTCTCTTCTTCTTCTCCTTCTTATACTTCTTATCCTTCTTTTATTATTATTATTATTATTATTATTTTAACATTCTCCTTTATATTCTTTATTTCTATTTTCTTTTATTCTAAATCTCTCTCTATCATCCCAATTTTTTATTTATTTTTCTCATCCTCATTATTTTTATTTTCTCTTATTTTATTTTCATTTTTATTTTTTCTCTTCTTTCTCATTTAACTATTGTGATCATTTACTCTTGATAATGGGAGGCTGACCTGTGGCTTGGCCCAGGGGAGGTCAACGTGTTCTTGATTTTTTTACTTTAAGTTTAATTTAAGTTTGTGATAAATATTAGTGACATTCATGGGTGTGGTGAATCTCCCCCCTGACAAGAAAATCAATTTATTAATATTATTCTATTTATTTATTTTCCCTCTCTTCATTGGCTAGCTCTTCACATGATGAAGTTGATCAAAACAATGGATGAAACAACATCGATAGAGCCGAGTCCTAAAAGATGGAACACCCTTGAACAAGGTGTTTCATCAACCTTGATTATAGGAGGAGGTAGAATTTAGATTATTTAGGCATTCAAATATTCCACAATTTCTAAATAAAAATAATAATAATTCATCATGATTTTTTATGTTTGTATTATCAAACTAAAATCAAAAAAATAAATAATAATAATGATTGAACACAAAACCAAAAACAAGACCAAGTTATTTCTTCCTTAGCTCATTGTTTTTATCATTGCATGTTAATTTAGTTTAAATTCTCATATTACATGTCATTTAATTATTTTAGAAAATAAACAAAAAAACCCAAAAAATTTACTAGTATTTTCATAAAATAATCAAAACAAAACCAAGAAATAGTTTAGGTTAATTAGATTAAGTGAGTGAACAAAACTGAGAAGCTCCTCAAGTGAGGAGACCCTGTTTTTCCATTATGCTACACTAGAAAAATAATTTTCTTTTTCCATACCCCATGATAGGAGTGCATCAAGTACATATGGTAATCATAGTTGCATCAATAGTAGTCAAGAAAATTCATAAATAAAAGAGTGAGGGTGGATGAACTCCTAAACCCACCACTATTTCCATAGCCTCATGATTATACACGTTCATTATAGGTTCTAGGTGACACCCACTACCATCTATACCCAAATCTGAACACACTAGCTTAGGGTCGGTCCAACATTGGGGAACCCACTGGGTCCCTCATGTGAAATACTAAAGTCATCCTACTACGGATCCCCTAATACAACACATAAGTAAAGGTGTCACTCTTTGGGTCTTTATAAGGAGTAAGTAAAAGGAGTTATCCTATATAGGATCATCTACGTCATATCATAAGTTGAGGCATCCTAAAGGGGACCCTAAACCTCAATGATAAGTTGAAGTATGAATCTAGAACACATGGGTTGTTAGTGACCCCTGGTGTTCATACATTTAATTACAAAATTACATAATTTAATTAACAGTTCATTGGGGTGAATCTAAATAGGTAGATTTTCTCTTAGGGGTAATCCCAAGCATACACATACTACATAAACATGCATAAATAATCTAGGGAAGGTACATTAGACCACCTACATTTAGGAATATTCAACCATTTTTTCAAAGTTAGATAATAGCATCCAAGGCCTATCCAAGATCAACCAAGTCATTTTGGGTCCTGTCTCACAAAAAAACCACCATGAATAATTAATTACAACAACATTATAATAGATTAATTAAAATCCAACAATTTAGTTTAAAGAATTGATTTATTTAAAATTGGCTTAATTCCCTAAATCTTACAAGTTGGTCTCATCATGCTAGAACGACGACCTAGCTCTCGCAAACATCCCATAAAAATTCCCAACGTCAAGTAGGCCATAATCCTTAAGAAATAACATCAAAACAACCATTAATTTTTTTAATTAAGTCCTTAAAGCTTTATAAATACACCACGTTGACATACCTTGATGAAAAGACACACATAAAAGTGTAGATGAAATCTCAATTTATCATCTTCTTAAGAAAATTTAAAACCCCAACATCAGTATCTGATTTCATCATGCTTTGGTGGAATCGAGAATTAAAATCCCTAACCGGAGAATCCTAGGTTAGAGGAACAAGGAAAAGAACATAATTTAGGCTAATAGAGTTGAAGACTCACCTCAAGGATTCAAACACCCTTTATGGAATTTTATTTTTACCAATAATGAGTGAGTACTCCCATGGAGGAATAGAGGAAGAGGGATACGCACATGGGGGAGAAAGGGGGAAGAAAAGGGTGCAAAACCATTTAAGGGTCAGAGGGAAAAATAATAGTTTTACCCACTTTAATGATTAGCTAGGTTTGGATGTAAAATTTTCCAAACCATTTTCCAACCATGTGGTTGGAACTATTTAGGCCCCTCTATATCATACAATAGAAGTTCATGGTTTAATAGGCCGTGTACCTCTACTTTCCGAGGCACACTCCACCTCGCATGGTTGTTGCGCATGATTTTTCAAACTGTGCACCAACTATGTGACATGTATGCAACAAATTATAGACCCCTACATGATTTAATCTATACTAATACATACTTTCATAAACCAATCTATTGTAAAAAATGTCCCACACAGTTAGACCACATGGTTGGCACTAACCGTGCACCATGAGCCATACCTTTCCAAAACTTCAATTTCGGGCCATGAATCCTCCAGAAACTCCTAAAACCTAAAAGATACAAACCAAGTCTCATTTATAATATAAAAAATTATTTATATTCATTCAAACCTTTGAATTATTATTATGAATATATGATCAATATTTGACTTATCTAGTAATTAAAAATTCAAATCCCTTCTGAAATTTCCAACTCAAAAAAACACAGGACCTCACAGCCTCCCTAACTTAAAAATTCTCATCCTTGAGAAGCCTTAGTGGGAATCAAAATGAACAACACAACCTACTTGGGTTGTGAATTAATTTCAAAAGGACATGTTGTGTTTTTAAATTCCCAACATGCCTCCAAGCACTACTTTAAGCATATGATTCCTAACCTTCCGAAACTCAAGCTTACGCTCATAACCATTGACACAACATCAAGAAAACACTTACTCGAGCCTATTTAATGTGATAAATGACTATGTAATAGTCTCTTTCATCAACCGACCTATGGAATTCCCTATCATAGGTATTTTCTTTCAACAGAAAACTCTGAACCATGGTACTTCCACCATTGGAATTTCCAAACAAAACAAGTCCCTATCATTCTAACAATGCTCCTGGCATGTTTCTCAACACACTACACCTGATAACAAACCAAGTCAATACTCATGGTCCTTGATCTACTGAATGGTTGAATTCCATTCAATCAAGATCAGTTCGATTACACCGGCTTTTCCTTGAAAATCCCCAGACAACCTCTAGTTTGAACTTGTATCATCCCAATATTATTCTTGATGTGGTTCTATACTATCCACATTAAATTATATGAAATAACCCTAGTAGAACTGCCTTCAACTGACCATTCTTGAAAAAACTCAGCTTTAGCAGTTGATGTGTCACTAAAAACTGATCTGATGCCTTTATCCCAAGGCATACTGATATTATTTTTAACATTATCACCAAAGACCGTAACTAACTTTTGATGACACCTCTTAGTCAAACCATCACCTATTCAAAACGGTCTCTATGTTATAACACTAGCACTGGAAAAATACTCAATCCAAAACCATTATATCGTCACAAGCTACTCCAGGCTTAATGACCTCACTCAAACTTCACCCAAGTCCATATTCAAATTTATACCTAGAATTTTTTGAAAAATCTACCTAAAATTTTAAACATTTATTTAATAGAATATTAGATCTAAATCGACCGTCTAATGACCAATCTCAAGATCCCATGACCCTTATCACATGAGGGTCACCCGCCAGTGAATAACGTCCTGTTCCCCATTTTAAGAGAATCCTTTTCATCACTCTAATGAAAAGAGAACCCAATCTCCACAACCTATGCTTTGTCCCCCCAAACATAACAACTAACACGGATTAGAACCCGCTCATCCTAAAAATCAACACAAATATTTCCCCTGACTCATTCCTACTTCCTAAGAACAATTTCCACGATGCTTGTTGAAATTCAAAACAAAACAAGGGTCACCACTCTCAAACAGCCAATGGTTTACTATGCACCATCTGGATTACTTTTAAAATTCTCTTTAAGTATACTTCCAAATAGTTTTTCATCCAACCATAAAATATACATAGGTAGCCCGACATGTAGCCAACATACTCTCAGAATACTTAGGATGATGTCAATATATTGGTAATGATATCCTCTATCTAAGAGTACACTAAGATTCCATTGATAAGCGTATATTTCTCCTATGATCCACACTCACATCTAAAAAGGCTACACTTGACTTATCCAACTCATGACATCACATCTCTGAATAATGTGTGTCTAGGTCCAACCATGAGTCAAATTCCTCATAAATGTCGATTTATTCTCAATGTATCCTCTACAATAGAGGAAAATTCCTTATTTAAGTCGCAATTCCTAGACAAAAATGTCAGTAACATTTCTTTTTAAACCATAGGCCCTCTTCTCGCACACAACCGCTCACCAATTTATGATTTAAATGGTTCCACATTTATCCGATATGTACCATCATCACCCAAATCATGCTAGTCTGAGTCAATCATCAATAAGGAAAAGATGATTATTCTACATGAAACATCAGTATTAAAATTCCCAGAGATCCATTTGAACTCTTCTTAAAAATCAAGCACCTCACATGTGCCATGTTTCATTCTATGATCGCTCATCACACAATGTTGTTCTAGTCTTGATCAGCTACCCATGTTCTAACCATGTTAAATAATTGTAGAATCATTGGTCAATAGAGCTAGGCACCTAAAAAGTCCTACCCATTGAATCTAGTCTCGATACCCAAGAACACTAGGTTCTTTATCAGAAAAAAGGCATTGAACTACCTATATCATAAAACTCAAGCACCTACCATGCATTGGTCTTAGAACGAGCATAAAACTAAGCTCACTTACTAGAAGGAATCCATAAACTAGGCCAACCTTTATCATAGGTTTCCCTCGATTAAAATAAAACGTCAACCTATAAGGGTCTAATCCAAAACGAAGTGACTCTAGGTCTCTCACCTAGCCCTATGATCAGGTATCATAAGAGGGTAATTAGGCCTGATAACCTAGAACAAAATTTGAACCTCTCCAAGTTTACATCTCATGGGGTATTATCTATGCACCCATCTTGGTATAAGGAATATAAAGTGCTTTTCAACTCTCTCTATAAAATAGGTAAAGAAAATATGGACCTACGAGGGTAAAAAACTATCAGTAATGCCTAATAGGGCCCTAATACTCAATGAGAATATTTATATGGGACTTCCCCCTAGAGTATCATGATATAATGTAGAAAGGAATGATGAACTGACAATCATAGGGAATCCATATATAGTAATTCCCCCTCGAGGTTCCATTTCACTACAAATGTTTAGGTGTCTATTGGTATCACAAGAAGTGACCCAAATAGATCACCTAAAATGAAAGTATCAATTGATGATGTTGACTTATGAGTGTCAACAGTATGCACACAAAATCATCTCAACAGTCTGCATCATATCATAAGTGCACAGTTTAGTTAAGTAGGATTTAATTATAATATATGTAGGAAAACATTGTATAGGTTGTTACTGACACTTTAAATTACCAAACTTAAGTAACAAAACCCTATAAGGGGTTTATCACTAGGAAAAATGTACCCTATTAACCTACTAGGGTCACTACACCTCCTATGCATGAGGAATGCATCATCAGCCTCACCGTAAATATTTCACTGTGGATCCACATGACCTTCCATCAGGAGAGAATATATAAAAGTTTGATCAATTGAGTATAATTCCACTAAGAATTTACATGGGAAAAAACATTTAGGTTGTTTCTAACACTTTAAATAATTAGCCTCTTTCATCAGTATAATCACACACTATTTGTCCTATAACATGTGGACCCTACATGCCAAATGTGATGCATAATACGACTCTTTCCTTTTCTGACCAAGTGTAAAAATCAGTCATTGGCCTCCAGACAATGAAACAGGAGCCAAAAATATATAATAAATCATAACATCCATACAACATGTGAATCACTCAAATAGAAAATCATATAAAAATGTAACATCGTATATCAAAAATAATAATTTCATAACCCTGGAAATCTGTATTTCTTACCGAAATAAGTGCTCTAGATGTACCAGTCCGATATCCATCATAGATTCTGATGCATTCCCAATACTCTTATAAACCATATCTCAAATAGAAATAAAATTGGAAAATCACAAATCTAATACCAATTTGTAATGTCCCGGAGCAGATTCCACTAATCCAGTACCCTGAGCCGGTTCTCCATAAGGCCTCGAGGGTGCCTCCCCATACATTAGAGGCTACCGACTACCAATGAGGGACTAGGGTGTGATAGTGGGGAGACTATTCCCTCTCATCAGAGTAAGAAAAAATGAAAATAACTAGTTAACATCAATAACATTAATATTTAGAGTGTGAAAATATTAAATATAAACATGGTTGTAATATAATAGAATTAAATGAAGGCCTTGAATGACCATGTCATATATACAACACTGATCACCCACTAGGTTGACCATACATATATAGGAATACAAAAATATAAGCAAAAAAAGTACAAGGCTCTAATATTATCTCTAATCAAAACCACATACCCTTGCTCTATGAAAATATCTGAGACATCATACTTGGTTGATCCTAGGCCTCAGCCTAAACCAGTTCCTATTAGAAAGTGAACATCTGCTCGGGTACCCTGGTGCAATAGTAGCCTAATCAGGATGCGAGTACAAAACTCAGAATGGCACCACCAACGAAGTCTTGTACATAGGTAGTAATATTATGTGTATGTATATGTGAGTTACTCATCAAGATAAAAATAAGAAATAAATCTGAAACAATAAATACAAAAAAATGCAAATAAAATAAACCATAGTCGATCCTTGGGTTTTTGATCCTGATCGACCATACCTACTTTGGACTAAGCCAGAATGTATCTGAACAATGTGTCATCTCACATATATATATATATATATATATGTGTGTGTGTGTGTGTGTTTGTGTAAATCCCCATAAATACACACACACACACACACACGCATATATATATAGTTATTTATGAGTAAGGTGATAAATAACATAAATAAAATCAAACCCCAATCGATCCTTGGGTTCGTAATCCTGATTAAAAAAGACATGCTTTGGACAATGCTGGAAAAGTATTTGAGCAATCTACGTAATCAAGGGGGATATATTTCCTAGCCCTAGGATCACCTGTACTCATCTCTAATTACTATAATTAAGGATTTCATGTTTTGACGATCAATCCTATAAAGATGGAACTGCATGAGATGTGGCCTACACCAGATGTATCAAGTATCAAACCTATGAGGAATAAGACCTAGATTCATTGACCAAGGTATCCTATTTGATTCCAGAGAGAACATACATAGAAAACTCAGTGTAATATATACCTACATTCTCTATGACCTAAGAACATTGACTAAGGCATCCTCTTTGATTCCACATAGTGCATCCATAGAAAACTCAGTATAATATAGACCTACATGGGCCGAGACCCAGGGCCATTGAATAAGGATCCCTATTTGAGTCCATGGAAAACATCTATAACAAACTCAATAAATAGTGAAATATCATGATATCCATATACATCGATAAGGATCAGAAGTTAGATCCTAGGAATTACCTCTGGTTATCCTTGTCATATACTGCATCACGTTAGGCTCATTGGCCAAATACTAGGAATTACCTCTAGTAATCATAGTTGGATAAATAATAATCAAGTGAATGAATAAATAAAAGAGTGAGGCTGATCGAAATCCTAAACCAACCACTATTATTAGAACCTTATGAGAATACTTATTTGATACGGGTTCTAGGTGATGCCTGGTAGCATCATTACCCAACTCCCGAAACACTAGCATTGGGTCAGTCTAACATTGGGGCACCTATTGGGTCCCTCATGTGAAATATTAGATAGGAATCCTACTGGGGATCCTCTAAGACAACACACAAGTAAATGCATCACTATCTGGGACATTAAAAGGAGTAAGTAAAAAGAGGAACCCTACATGGGATCCTCTAAGTCAGGTCATACACTAAGGCATCCTATAGGGGACTCTCTGTAACGTCCCTGTTCTGGAATCCACACAGAGGCGCCCCGTACCCGGTTGGTCACATGGCCTCAAGCGCATTTCCCAAAATGCTAGAGGCTGCTGACTAGCAGCGAGGGCCTTGGGTGTGATAGTGGGGAAACTATGCCCTCATTGGCAGAGTACACAGCGGAAGTAAACAAAACATGAAATAACTAAATCAGTAAATATCCAACAACAATGCACAAGTAAATAGTGGAAGACTAAATCAATAAACCACTAGAGAACATATGTATATATGAAATTATTCATGATACATATCTAGGAAAATATCTAAATAAGTCACAATGCTGGAAATACAAACATTACCAAAACAAGTACAAAAGAAAAGATAAATAGCTCCTCAGCATCACAAGACTAAGCTTGGTCCCATGCTCTCCTGATCCAAAGCAATCAAGTACCAGAAGTCAAAGGGTTCTTGACCTTATATATACCTGCAACAACATAGTCTGTTTGGGCCCAAAGACATGACCCAAACAGGGTGTGAGACTAAATCCTAGTAGGCAACCACCAGAAGATCTGTGCCTAACAGTCAGTGAGCATATGGATGGTAATAGTACAGTAAACAGTAAACAATAATGGTAAATAGCAGGCAGTAATCAGTAAGCAGTAATAGGATGATGTACAACCGTAATCAATCCACAGAACAACAAGCAACAGTGAATCAAACAACTAACCACAACAGGAACCCCTCTGGTAAGTACTCGCAGCCAACCCCTCTGGTCCTATCCAGAAAGTACCAACAACCCTCTAGGTAGTGCACTCAGCCTAACCCCTCTGTTTTGTTCATACGAAAATATGAGACTCTCTGGGGAAGCTCGCTCGGTCAATTCCCCTTATAGACTAGAGTAGTCAGGGACACTCTGAGGAAGATCATGCGATCTAACCCTCTCATAGCCCCAAGGTCTAGAAACTCTTTGAGGAAGCTCACTAGGTCAATTCCTACTATAGTCTCAGGTCTATCATAGACTCTCTAAGGAAGCTCACTCAGTCAATTCTTTCTCTAGACTGGAAAGGTTTTAAAGAAATTCAAACAAAGTAAAGACTCTCTGAGGAATCTCACTCAGTCTACCCTCCTGTAGTCTATAATATCCAAGACTCTCTGGGAAGCTCACTCGGTCTATCCCCTCTAGTCTATAATGTCAAAGATTCTCTTGGAAGCTCACTTAGTCTATCCCTTATAGTCTATAATGTCCAAGACTCTCTGGGAAGCTCACTCGGTCTCTCCCTTATAGTCTATAGCACCAGGTTCTCATGGCCCCGTGCCAGTCAGTGCATAATAATGCTATAAGGCCAAAGTACACCTATAGAGCTACTTGGCTAACCATTCTACAAAATAACAAGCATGTTAAGAATATCATTCCATCCTATGGTCACAAGGCATGGAAAACAGGCATAACATCCAAAGGATAACAAAACCCCAAAGGTCATAACAAGAACAAGGCATGGGAAAAACATCCAAGCATAGCAATTATCCTCAAAGAAGATCAAATTACCTCTACATAAGCATACAAGTAAGGCAGAAAAATAATAGGGGAAAAACAGTAACATGCAATACCCCGTTCACGGGTATTGGTGGAAATTTTCACATAAAACTCAATTACTTCGAAAGGTAAGGCAAAAACCACCTACCTTGGTGCTAGGAGATCAATATAATTGAACCACAAGGCTTGATTATCATTAGAAAGATGTAGATCTATGAAAATGCACAAAAATTTCAACCCACGATATCTCAAGAAAGAGGGAAAATCATGGAATGAAACTCAAGAAGAAGGAAGAGCTCACTGCTGTAGTTCTAACACAATTGATGATGGTCGATTCAGCAAATAGACAGAGGCTCAGGGGCTTGGAGGATGTTTGTAGCCGTACGGATGCTCCCGATCAAAGAACCTTGAGAAGAAGACAATTCTGTCGATTAGGCGCGACCCCGGTCCGTTTAATGAAAAAAAAGAAAGTACACGGCGTGTACTTCTAGAGTACATGAAGTGTACTTAGATTTTCCATACTACGCTTTAAGAGGCCTCCACATCACCCCTACACACCATGTATGTGGCCTAGACACGGCTAGCACATAGCCTTATGTGGCATCAAATTACACGGCGTGTACTTATAAAGTACACGGTGTGTATTTTGAAAATTTTCATATTTTCCTCTTTTTCTCAAAAAAAAACCATAAAAGGAAAAAAATACCTAAAATGAAGATCCGGTTTCTTAAAAACTTCCCCCCTTAAAGAAATTTGTCCCTGAATTTCCTTAGTGAAGCATAGAAGAAGAAACCCCAAACATCTCCAGCCACTGTGATCGTACATCGACCTCCCTCTCCCAGGTCTCGTCCTGTACTCGCCCGTGCTGCCATAACACCCATACCCGAGGAATAGACCGCCCAAAGAGAACCTTTGTACTGTGATAAAAAATCTAGATAGGATGCTCCTCAAATGATGCATCCACTTCGAGCTCAACCTCATCGGGTTGAAAGACATGAGACGGGTCTGAAAAGTAACGTTGGAGCTGAGAGACATGGAAGACATCGTGCATAGCCCGACACCTCTGAGGTAACTACAACTGATAAGAAATCGGCCCAACTCTTGACAACACCACAAATGGTCCGACGTACCGCGGTGAAAGATTACCCTGTCTCCAAACCCTCTTGTGTCCCAACCTCAGTGCGACATGCAGGAAAACCTGATCCCCGACCTTGAAGTCCAGAGGTCATCTCTGCTGATCAGCATAAGATTTCTGTTGAGACTGTGCTGTAGCCATCCCCTTCTGAATCAATTATATCTGCTCTAAGGTCTCCTGAACAAGACGAGGTCCCAACAAAGCTGACTCTCCTGCCTCTAGCCAGCACAAAGGTAATCGGCATGACCTACTGTACAAAGCCTCGTAAGGTGCCATCTGAATAGTCGCATGAAAACTATTGTTATAGGAAAACCCCACAAAAGGAACATGCTTCTCCCAAGAACTGCAAAAGTCTAGAATGTAAGCTTGGAGTATATCCTTAAGCACCTGGATCATATGCTCAGACTGACCATCTGTCTGGGGATGGTATGCTGTACTCAAAAGTACCTGTGTACCCAAAGCCTTCTGAAGCCCGTGCTAGAACTAAGAAGTAAAACATGCATCCCTGTCTGAAACAATGGAGTGTGGAACTCCATGCATACGTACAATATCTTAGATGTATAACTGCCCATCTCATCAGCACTGAATGTCTCCTTGATCGGCAAGAAGTGAGCAACCTCCATAAGCCTATCGATGACAACCCAAACACCATCACTCCCTCGAGGTGACCATGGTAACCTGGTCACGAAGTCCATCACGACATCGTTCCACTTCCACTCGGGAATGGGTAACTACTGTAAAAGACCTACCGGTCGGTGATGTTTCGCTTTCACCTGCTGAAAAGTAGAACTTCTCATAACGAAACCAACAACATCTTTCTTCATACCTGGCCACCAATACTGGCGATGAAGATCCCGATACATCTTGGTGACACCAAGATGAAATGCCCAAACTGAGGAATGGAAATCCCGCATCAGATACCCGCATATGTCTACTAGAACCCATAAACATCCCTAGAAACACAATATTTCATCCTCACCCACTTTCCATCCTAGAGGAGGATCCTCTCCTGACACACTCTCCCGCAGGATTAGGCCTTCTAAGTCTGATAGCTGCCTCATCCGTACCCGATCAAGAAGAGTAGAGGTAACAACTACAGAAGATAGGAAAGTCTGTCCCTGTCTGTCATGTACCTCCAAATTCATCTCAAAGAATAGAGCCATAGGCTTCCACTCACTACTGGCCTCCTGAACTGCCTATATCTGAGTTATTCTGATTAGCGCATCAACAACCGCATTACCCTTCCCAAGCATGTAGGCAAGCTCAAAGTCAAATGACTGAAGATACTCAACCCACCATCACTGTCTCAGATTTAGGTCCCGCTGAGTGAATATGTATTTGAGACTCTTGTGGTCGGTTAAAACCACAAAGTGCTCTTCCAGAAGATAGTGTCTCCAAAAACATAAGGCATGAACAAAAACTGCTAACTCCAGATTGTGCGTTGGGTAGTTCCTCTCATGTGGCCTCAACTTCCGAGACCCGTATGCAACAACTCCATCTCCTTTCATAAGCACAACTCCTAGTCTGACACCTGAAGCATCATAGTAAATGGTGTAGCTCTTTCCCGACTCTAGCAAGACTAGTATCGGTGCTGACATCAGCCTCCCTTTCAGCTCCTGAAAGTCTGACTCACAGGAATTTGACCATAAGAACTTTGCCCCTTTCTTGGTCAGACATGTCAATGGTGCTTCTAGGCATGAGAAGTCCTGAATAAAGCGTCTATAGTATCCAACCAGCCCTAGAAAACTTCTCACCTCAAAGATGTTCTTCGGCTGCTCCTAGGAAACTAAAACTCTCACTTTCTCTGGGTCCACTGATACTCCTGCCTCTGAGATGACATGCCCTAAGAAGTGAAACTGATCCATCCAAAAGTGGCACTTCGAGAGTTTAGCATAAAGCTGATGCTCTCTTAGTGTACTCAAAACAATCTCAAGATGGGTAGCATGGTCGTGTCGAGTGTGAGAGTACACCAAGATGTCATCCGTGAAAACCACCACGAAGGAATCCAAGTATGGATGGAACACTCGGTTCATGAGTGCTATAAAAGCTACTGGTGCATTCGTGAGACCGAATGGCATGACCATATACTCATATAGACCATACCTACTCCTGAAGGCTGTAAGAGGTATATTAGATGGTCTAACGTGAAACTGATGATAACCGAACCTCAAATCGATCTTTAAGAACACCTGGGCTCCTCAAAGATGATAAAAGAGGTCATTTATCCTCATCAAGGGATATCGGTTCTTAACCATCAACTGGTTTAGTTTTCGATAATCCATGCAAAGGCTAAGGGTGCCGTCTCCCTTATTTACGAACATGACAAGCATAGTCCAAGGAGAAGTACTGGGTTGGATGAAACCCTCTGCCTTCAACTCCTCCAATTGCTTCTTGATCTCCTGCAACTCAGGTGTAGCCATCCTATAAGGAGGAATAGACACCGGTGCCGCTCCTGGTATGAGCTCAATAGAAAATTATACCTCACTATCTAGAGGAAAACCTGAAAATTCCTCTAGAAAGACATCCCTAAAACAATCCACCTTTGGAGGAATTCTAACTGTGAAGTCCCCTAGTCATCCAAATAAAGACTGGAAATCTGGGCTGTAACTCCTCCTAGCCCATGATGCTCTGGTCCAGCTCTACCTACCTGGACTTCCACTTGCCTCTATGAAGAAAGGATCCGCCCTCTGGTGATACGAAACTCACCCTGCGATGATAGCAATCGATGACTGCCTGAAAGGTAACTAACCAGTCCATACCGAGAATGAAATCATAGCCTGTCATCTCTAGGACATAGAGTTCCCATAAGAAGTGACACCCTGAAACCTCGAGAGGGAACTCTCTACACTGACTTACACTAGACGTCCTTGTTTCTAATAGTGTATCAAGTGTCAACATGTCGACAGATGAAAAGATACAGAGCCCAAGGATCTCCACAACAGTAACAGAGATAAAGCTATATGAAGCACCATTATAGAAAAGAGATGAAGATAAAACTGAGGTTACTAAGATCGTACCTCGATCTATAGAAGGGACGAGATCCCGCTCCTGATAGGTCTTCTCCATGGAAATAGTCTAGCCTGTACCGTGGCCCTATGCCCTTGGCTGACCACTCTGAGCTGATCCACTCTGCTGTCGCTTGTAACCTGGTGACTGAACACCACGGCCGTGACTTCCACCTCAGTCCGAACGGACGGAAGAACTCCATTTCCCAGACTGGTGAGAAACTGGAGATACATCTCCTGTACGAGGGGTCATAGAAGAACCCCTACCTCCAGCTGTAGGTGAGAAGATATGACAAAATCGCTGAAGATGACCCATATTTCCACAAGATTAGCACTCCATCAGGTCTCTCTGACATTGAGGCCTAGTATGACTGCTTCTACCACATTGGTATCATACAAACTGGCTGCCCGAAGATACATTCCGCCTAACCTGATCTCCTCGAGCAGACTCCCTGTGGTGCTTCCTGCTATCAGTAGGAGGGACACTGACTCTGGATGTCGAACCGCCCTAGCTCACTACTCCAGAATCTCTCAGATTGCGCTCAGTGATCAGTGCCTAGTTGACGATCGAGGATATAAAATTCAACCTAAAGATATTCACCTAGGAATGGATCTCCTGCCTGAGACCATCCTCAAACTTCCTAACAAGGAACAACTCATCACCTGCTGGAATCGGCGTGAAGCGCTGCAGCTCGGTAAAATGAGACGAGTACTCCATAACAGACAGATTACCCTGCTCGAGACTCATAAACTCCCGGGCTTGGTCATCCCTCAAGGTCTCTGGATAGAATTAATCATGAAGATGCACCGAAACTCATCCCAAGTCATACTCTGCTGGTGCCCTGACTGTGAGATCACCTCCCACCACCTCTTGGTGGTGTCTCAGATCATATAAGTAGCCAGCTTTACCCGTTTCTCTGGAGATATCTCCAGATGCTCGAAGATCGTCAGTGTGGCCTCTAGCCACGACTCTGCAGCCCGGGGTCCTCCATCCCCTGAGAAAGTAAGAGGATGCTACTGCTGGAAAACCCACGTCAACTCAACCATCGATGGGGAAGGAGGTAGAGCTCCCTGAAAGGTCTGCATCATCCTCAGGAAGTCCTCCCTGAACTGCGCATCAGTGCCTTCAACAGGTATAAATACTGGTGCTAAGGCTAACATAGTAGGAGGATCTGCAGGAGGTCCCTGATCGGCCATATCCTGTGTCTGATCACTATCTAGTAGCTAACGTATGACCGAAAGACGTCTCAGAGGCATAGCTCTGAAAGATCAAAAGAAAACCTTAGATCAGGATTATCAAGGACAAATAACACAAGAGTAAAAAATGGGAATAGGAGAAATAAACACTCAAGTTTACTAAACATGACTACATAGCATATATAAAAACTACACGATGTGTCCCTTAAGGCCATACACATGGGCATGTACTTCTGCCACCTTTGGTCATGTAACACCCCAGACTATACGACGTGTTGTCCCCACACACGACGTGTACTTCATCTCCATTCCCCTACCTGAGTCTCTTTACACGAATAAATCACACATTCCTCTTACCCCTAGACTACATGGAGTGTTCAATAAGGACACAACATGTACTAGACAAGGTTTCAGCGACCCGTGTTGTTAGTTACACGGTCAGATACACAGTGTGTTCCGAACAAACATGGTGTCTATAAGAGAGATAACACCTTCCTGTGTTGTTCATGACATGGCCAGGTACCTAGAAAAATACTACACGGTGTGTTCATACCCAACACAATGTGTACTACACGAGATTCCCCGAACCGTGTTGTTAGTGACACGACCGAGTACACGACTCACTACTACACTGTGTGTAACGACGGTACACGGCGTGTTTCTGAAAACTTTTTCACCACTCTGTGTTTCTGATCACACAGTCAGTGACAGGGTTTAAAACTATACGGTGTGTAGTCAAGTACACGCCATTTATTATGGGTTTTTCCAGGCAGTAGCTCCGAAACTACACTGAAGCCCAGAAAAAACTGAAAAACAACCATGATGGTGCCAAATTCTGATTCGTGAGGGACCATACTCCCCACGAATCAAAGCTTGGCATCTCTTACATATCATATACAAGGGAAAAAGTCAATGATCCACCAAGTTACGATTCATGAGAGCCCATAACACCTCAAGAACAAAAATTTTGTGTTCATTTAAGCAGGGAACAATACAAACAATTTCTCTATCAAGCTGTAGGGATTATATCAAATCATCTATCACAACAACATGCATAATCTACACAATGTCTATCACAACAACATGAAATCTCTAATGAACCCAAGATGGCATGGAAAGAATGAATCACATGTGATTTCAAACAAGTGCCTATATGATGCATGAGATGGAATACCCTCATCTCATCGGGTTGTGACAGAAATAGAACCGCAATAACACAATAATAAAAAAACAAGGAATGTGAATCACTATAGGTGAAATCTTATCAATCGTACAATCTCAAACAAAAAAACTGCAATAACGAGGTATCTTGGATATTCCCTGTACACGGGTTAGCTACTCCTGGGCACAACTTATTACCAAGTACTGAATCCGTCCTATCCCTGTCTAAAGGATCCAAACAGTAAATCAAGAGAAAAGAATTCCTCTGATACCACTTTGTAACGTCTTGGTTCCGGAATCCACCCAGAGGTGCCCTGTACCCGGTTGGTCACATGGCCTCAAGCGCATTTCCCCAAATGCCAGAGGCTGAAAACTGTCATCGAGGGCCTTGGGTGTGATAGTGGGGAAATTATGCCCTAATTGGTAGAGTACACAACGGAAGTAAACAAAACATGCAATAAAGGATGAAGTAAATATCCAACAACAATGAACAAGTAAACATCAGAAGACTAAAACAATAAACCACTGGAGTACATATGTATATATGAAATGATGCATGATACATATATGAGAAAATAGCCAAACAGATCACAATGCTGGAAATACAAATAGTACCAAAACAAGTACAAAATAAAAGATAAACAGCTTCTCAGCATCACAAGCCTAAGCTTGGTCCCATGCTCTCCGGCTCCAAAGCAATCAAGTACCAGAAGTCAAAAGGTGCTTTCCCTTGTCTATAACTACAACAACATAGTCTGTTTGGGCCCAAAAACATGACCCAAATAGGGTGTGAGACTAAATACCAGTAGGAAACCACCCAAATATCTGTGCCTAACAGTTAGTGAGCATATGGCAGGTAATAGTACATTAAGTAGTAAACAGTAACGGTAAACAGCAGGCAGTAATCAGTAAGTAGTAATAGGATGATGTACAATCGTAATCAATCCACAGAACAACAAGCAGTAGTGAAGCAAACAACTAACCACAATAAGAACCCCTCTGGGAAGTACTTGTAGCCAACCCCTCTGGTCCTATCCAAGAAGTACAAATAAACCTTTGGGTAGTGCACTCAGCTTAACCCCTCTGGTTTGGTTATATGAAAATATGAGACTCTCAGGGGAAACTCGCTCGGTCAATTCCCCTTATAGTCTCGGGTAGTCAAGGAATCTCTAAGGAAGATCACGCGGTCTAACCTTCTTACATCCCCAAGGTCTAGAAACTCTTTGAGGAAGCTCACTATGTCAATTACTCCTATAGTCTCAGGTCAATCACGACTCTATAAGTAGTCTCACTTAGTCAATTCCTTCTCTAGCCTGGAAAGGTTTTAAAGAAATTCAAAGTAAAGACTCTCTGAGGAAGCTCACTCGGTCTACCCTCCTGTAGTCTATAATATCCAAGACTCTCTGGAAATATCACTCGGTCTATCCCCTCTAGTCTATAATGTCCAAGACTCTCTTCGAAGCTCACTCAGTCTATCCCTTATAGTATATAATGTCCAAGACTCTCTGGGAAGCTCACTTAGTCTATAAATTATAGTCTATAGCACCAGGTTCTCATGGCCCCGTGCCAGTCAGTGCATAATAATGATATAAGTCCAAATTACACCTATAGAGCTACTTGGCTAACCATTCTACGAAACAACAATCATGTCAAGAATATCATTCCATCCTACGGTCACAAGGCATTGAAAACATGCATAACAGCCAAAGGCTAACAAAACCCCAAAGGTCATAATAAGAACAAGGCATGGGAAAAACATCCAAGCATAGAAATTATCCTCAAACAAGATCAAATTACCACTACACAAGTATACAAGAAAGACAGTAAAACAACAGGGGAAAAACGACAAAACACAATATCCTGTTCACGGGTATTGGTGGAAATTTGCACATAAAACTCAAAGACTTTGAAAGGTAAGGCACAAACCACCTACCTTGGTGCTAGGAAATCAATATACTTGAACAATGAAGCTTGATTATCCTTATGATGGTGTATATCTACAAAAATGCACAAAATGTTTAACCCACGATATCTCGAGAAAGAGGGAAAATTATGGAATGAAACTCAAGAAGAAGGAAGAGGTCACTGCTGTGGTTCCAATGTAATTAACGGTGGTCAATTCAGTAAACAGGCGGAGGATCAGGGGTTTGGAGGATTTTCACGGCCGTACGGATGTTCCGGGTCGAAGAACCTTGAGAAGAAGACAATTTTGTCGATTAGGCGCGACCCCGGTCCGTTTAATGAAAAAAAAGAAAGTATACGGCGTGTACTTCTGGAGTACATGGCGTGTACTTATCTTTTCCATACTCCACTTTAAGCGGCCTCCACATCGCCCCTACAAACCATGTATGTGGCCCGGACACGACCAACACACATCCTTATGTGACATCAAAGTACACGGTGTGTACTTATAAAGTACACGACTTGTATTTTTAAAATTTCAAGATTTCCCTCTTTTTATAAAAAATGAACAAAAAAGGAAAAATATACCTGAAACGAAGATCTAGGTTCTTACTATCTCAGCCTCAATGATAAGTTGAAGTATGAAGCTAGCACACATGGTTTTTTAGTTACCCCTAGTGTTCATCTATTTAATTACCAAATTAAATAATTTAATTAACAGTTCATTGGGGTAAATATAAACAAGGGGTGTCACCCTCATGAGAAAACACAAGCCTACAATTACTACATAAACATGAGTAAATACTACAACGTAGGTACATCTAACCACTTACCTTTAGGAAGTTTCAACCATTTATTTTCCAAAGGCCGACAGCAGTTGCCAAGGCATGTCCAAACTCAACCGAGTCATGTTGGGTCCCGTCTCATAGAGAAACCACCTTGAAAAATTAATTATAACAACATTATCATTAATTAATTTAAACCCAATGATTTAGTTTAAAGAACTAATTTATTTAAAATTGGAATAATACCCAAAATCTTACCGACTGATGTCATCACACTGGAATAACAACCTAGTGCTTGTAAACATCCTGAAATAAAATCCCAACCTTAATCCATGAACAAGACCTAAGAAATGAGATAAAAAAACCACTCAAAAAATTTAATTATGGACTTAATTCTTTATAAATTCACCATAGTGATGTACCCTGATGAAATGACACATGGAAAAGTGAAAGCAACCTCTCGGGTTATCCACTTCCTAGGTAGAGTAAAAACTAAAACCTTATTATCTGATTGAATAATGTATGGTGGAATCAAGAATTAAAATCCCTATATATAGAAACCTAGGTTAGAGGATGAAAGAAACAAATATAATCAAAGATGATGGAGTTGAAAACTCACATCAATCATTCCAACACACATAACGACATCCGATTCTGACCAAGAATGAGGGAGAAAAACAATGGAGTATGGGAGGAAGAGGAATTCATGCACGATGGAGAAAGGGGTAAGAAAAGGGGGTAAAAACCTTTAAGTATTGGAGGGGAAAATAGAAATTTTATCCTCTTTAATGAGCATAATAGTTTTCTAAACCATACACCAACTGTGTGGTTGACACTATATTGGGCCCTCCTCCTCACATGGATGCAACACACAATTTAATAGAATGTGGGATAACCATGAAACTTTACTACCCAAGGAACACTCCACCTAACATGGTTACAGTGCACAATTAGTCAAACTGTGAACTAATTGTTCAACATGTCTATAGAAAATTATAGACCCATTGAATGATTTCCTCTAGCTTTCCACATAGTTTCCCAAACTATGCTCCTATACAAAATCGCCCACACGGTTAGGCTACATGATTAACACTAACCATGTACCATGAGCTTCACCTTTCCAAAACTTCAATTTCCAGCCCTGAACCCTCAGGACACTCTTGAAACTTCCAAGATAAAAACCAAGCCTCACTCTTCATCTAAAAAAATTATTTAGAATCATTATAACCACTGAATTCCCATTCTAAATCTCTGATCAAGATTTGACCCATCCAGTAATTGAAAAATCAAATCCCTTCTAAAATTTACAACTTGAAAAAACATGGGACCTTACATACATATTTTTTATTTTTAAAGTTTAACATTATCAACTAGGTATTAATGTGTTGTATTAAAAAACAATATATAAGTAGTTAATCTAATTATAATATGAATAAATTTTTTAAAAGGATAAAATAGATATGTATATAATTATAAAATAGTATATTAATATAGTTCATAAGTAATTTAAATTTTACTTAGTATATTTAAAAAATGTGTCACCTAACAACTAGCTAGCTAGCTCAACCATTCACAGGAGCCAGCTGAGTCGGCTGCATTATGGAAGAGGTGTGAATAGGTAGGTGCATGGAACCCACAAGTTTTCAGTGGGCTTACATAGCACCCAAATAGTGCATAGTGCGACTAAAGTCATGCAAGGGGTCAGGAAGGTTGGCCTGTACCCATGTATGTTTGCGTAAGTGTTTTTGGGTTCCTACCTCAGTGCCTTGGCTCAAGTAGTTAGAGATAATGTTTGTATTATATTAAAGAACTCAAACATCCAAAAGTTCGATGTGGTTTTGGGAATATGGGTACTATTCTTATGTTTTAAAAACATTTGTTTATAACATCTGCCATCCAATCAGATGATCCTAATCCATCTGATCATTCTTAACATTGTCTTCAACCTTGTACTAATATTTTTAAAACCTCAATGTTGTATTTTCTTCTTCCTCCCAATGTTTCTTCAATTCTCAATGATTCCATCCTAAACCCTTTTTTCATCCTCATTCAAGGAAAAATATGTGATCCTTTGAACAAAAAATAGTTATGTATTAATTCATGAATGATAACCAATCAGCTTAAAATATCCCTTTAATCATTTTTTTTACAGCAAATAAAACCTTAAGTTAGTCTTGTTGAAACCATATTATTAAAAAAATAATAATAATTTTATGTTCATAGTGTTAAAAATTTTTGGTGTCTTTTTCGTGATTAGGAAGCTTCAAGAAGAAGCTTCGACAGATCTATTTAAAATGAGATATAAAATATACCTATAATATACTTGTATCAATAATATTTAAAGCTGAAGATTATATACAATTCATTTTAAGATTTTCACTTTATCGGG
Organism: Viscum album; assembly: GCA_963277665.1. Taxonomy (NCBI): domain Eukaryota; kingdom Viridiplantae; phylum Streptophyta; class Magnoliopsida; order Santalales; family Viscaceae; genus Viscum; species Viscum album. Next base: position 124,190,863 of record OY728139.1, on the reverse strand, counting down.
TCCGATTCAGTGGTGGTAACAATATATATAATATACATATATTATCAATATTTATAACCATATTCCCAGCTTGTGTGGAAAACCATGAATTTGAGCCTCATGTTTTGGTCATCAAGATATATCTCGATATTGGATGTTTCCATCATTATATGTATATAACCAGGATAATAATACGAGATATATATATTTATATAAACATAGGTATACTAGAAAATTATCATTTGACTATAAAATGAGTTTTCTTTTAGAGTTTCATACCTAGAAACCCAGTCCAATATATAATACATAGGAAGTGAGTAAAAGGAAGTCAGAGAGTCTTCTTTCTACCTTAAAGATGGATTTATGCAAGGTTTTAAGGTAAGGCTGAATTTTTTTAATAAATTTATGTTTGTTAAAAACCCTTATCATGTAGGGGAAAAAAATTATTTCCAAAATTCTATGTATTTATTTTCAAAACTCTATTTTATTATAATAAAATAATTATTTTCTTAGTAAATTTTTTTATTCTCAATAAAATCTATATTTTTAAAATTTTGTTTCTAAAATTTTATATAAGGGAATAGTATTTTTAAAACTATTATTTTATATAAAGGGAAAATAATTCTAAAAGTTTTATTAAGTTTTTTTATATTGAAAACTATTTTAAACCCTTCTTCAGAGAAGCATGATTTAAGTATATAATTTTAATTTTCTAATAAAATTACCATTTAAAAATTAAGTAGTTTCTTTAAAACAGAAATATATTTTCTTAATTTAAGGATGAATTTAAAATGATACAATTTATCATTTTATGTTATTTTATTTCAATAAAATTATTTTCAAGTTTAAGTGGATTTTATAGCTATCATTTCATTTTAAACATATGAATGTTAATCATGTTTATTGATATGGTTATACTCTATTATTATCATTAACATTCCATAATTATTTATGAAAATTAATTAACTATGTATTATTCTTTCCTTACATGAATTATTGTAAGTATTATTTGATAATTATGGATTTATCCTAACCTTTAAGGTGTTTTATTAAAAAAATATTCTGTTTAAGTTTATGTGATATAAAATAATTTTCACTTGAAAACAATTTATGTTGATTTTGATAGGTTTTAATGGATTATGAGTGAATAAGACAATCCTAACCAAAAAAAGTTTTCTTAAAATATAATTCGGCACTTGGGTATGTAGGATTTTAAGAGTATCTTAGATGGATATACTTATAGGGGGAGAATTATAGTTTAAAATTTTTAGACTAATCAAAACACAATACCCCTTGAAGTAATTTTATTAGACTCACACTCTATATAATTATTAGAGTGAGGAATTAGAATCTCAGTAGATCCAATTAACATCAAAGTATTTATTTATCATATTCACAATCACACTGATAAAACAAATTGTATAGAAAGATAATTATAAAGACTAACTTTCTATAACATGCACTATGGAATAGAAACTTATGAAAACAATAAACAAATTATAGTAACATTAAGAATTAATTAGAAGCTATATTATAATATTTAACTATTTTAACCTTAAGAGTAAGGTAGGAAATAACCTTGAATAAAGGTATCCACAGTTTTATACTTACTGTAAAGTCTATCTTTCCTTACCTGGAAATCTCTTAATATGATGATTAGAATAAGATATATCTTCATATCCACATAAGCCCTCAATATGATGATCAATGTCTGTATTCCTAGCCCTAAAATTAATTGATCAGATGGATTAGATTCACTATATTCCTATCCTCAGAATCCCTAAATCATAACAATGATCAAACACGATTACAAAAGAAAATATGTTCTAAAGAAAACAACCTTGAAAATGATTCCTTATAACTTCAATTATATATATTATTACAAAGGCTTTTGAATGATATATTCTCGCAGAGAAAAATTTAGAAAAATTGAGTTTCAAATGAAATCACATCCAAACTATTCAAATAAATAGCAACTTATAAGTGATTATCCAATAATCATATTTATGAGTTTGATGCAATATCCTTGGAAAGCTGGAATTTGATAGCTCACAATGTTTTAACATAATTGAATATTTGACATCATTTTTTTAGTACCATTATAATGATAAAACTATTCCTTATGAAAGAAATAAGTATTATATATTCTGATTATAAACATTGGATATTTTGATGTACTTACTTATCATTTGTAAATACAATAATCCTTATGAGGATTTGTCTGATTGTTTTGATACTAGAATCAGTCTGATAGTCAAGAATTTTTTTAGTACGATAGACAAGACAAAAGTCTAACTCTTAGTCTAATTAAAGGTAAGTATTCATGCTCAATATTATGATTGTAATGAATAATGGTAGGTTTATATTCATAATACATTATAACTTTTTCTATGTACGATAAGAGATTATTTTTCTACAAAAACATACTAAAACACTTGGGACATAAAAATTTATTTAAACATGTTTTAAGAAATCATTGTTGATTTCCAAAACTAAAGGAATGAAAAAGTAAGAAGTAAAAATTATGACTCAATAGGGTATCAAATGAGTTAATGAAAAATGAGGTGATCTAACAATCTTAAAAGGGGATAGTTTTCTAAAGGTGATACTACTTGTGCCCCTATGGATTTCATAAGGTTTTCTAAGTGTCATTTTTATTCCATATAAATTTATTTTCAAAGACATGTTTTAAATTTCTAAATGATAAATCCAAATTTATTTCAAAGATTATTTAATTAATGGGTTTTCAAAGAGTAATATATTCTAAAAGTTTAGAACTTTACTTATTATGAAATTTTCTTGAAAACCCTAGAAATTTTCTTGAAAACCCTATAAATTATTTGGGAATATTATATATATTTATATATATCAAGTTTTTTCTATTTAATTAAAAATGGATGGTTTTTAATATGATTTTCATAGTAATTAAAGGATTTTGGCCTCTGGTTTTTAAAACCCCGTAATGGGAAATTTTAGGCTCACCCAATATTTTAAAATGAATTTTATAAGATCATTAGAATCTCCAAGATGTTTAGTTTTATTTTAAGGATCTAGAGTGAGTGAATCCAAATAAATATTTTATTTTTAAATTGTGTAAAAATATTATATAATGTAAGGAATTTTTCCTAATTCTCCAAACCCTATACCGAAAAATATCTATGGGTATGTAAATGACTATAAATTTTCTATTAATTTTTATAATGTATACAAACACAATAGGTTTTATCATTGAATATGGGAGTGTAGTTCTTTGGATGTTATAGTTTGGTATTAGAGTGAAAATTTAGACAACTTTGGAGATTATGATATTTTCATTTGAGGATAATCTAAGATTTAGAAGTTTTCTTATGAGGATATATAAATTAAAATCTAGGAAATTCTTAATTATATAGATGTTTTATAAATTCTATTTATCCTAATTCTCAAGATGAAAATTAAAAATCTCTTTAAGGATGATGAAATAATTGTGTGAGCACAAATTCTTCAGGTGGGGGGGGGGGTGGGAGAATGTAACCACCCATAAATTCTAAGTATAAGTTTCATTTTTAATAAATTTATATTAAATCAATTATTTTATAACTAAAATAAACTGAAGAATGATTTGACATAAAATAAAAATACTTTTCTATATCATATAAGTTTTTGTTATAAATTAAATCAATATTTTTTTCCAAGTTATAGAAATATTACTTTTATTTTTCCAATAAATAGTGTTTTATTATCTAAATGAAAATATATTAATCTTTTAGTAAATTTCATAATTTAAATAATAAAAAATATATTTTAACTTTGTATTTTTGAAATGATATGATTTATTATGTCAATTTTTACACAATAAGTCCTTTTAAACTTATTTAAAAAATTATAATTATTTTTGATAAAAAAAATAAAGTGATTATTAATATTTTAAAAAGTAATTTAATTTTGGTATGAAAAGTTATAGGTTTAAAAATCTTATGTTTTTACTATTATTAATTTTGAATATATTATTATTTTTCAAGAAATAAGAGATATATATATATATATATATATAAGTTTTTAAAATAAGTAATTATTAAATATGAAATTTAATAATTATTTTTAAAATAAATATTTAAATTATAGTTTTCTTGTGTATATAATTTTCATTTGTAAAGTTTAACATTAAAAACTTGTAATTAATGTGTTATGCTTAAAAAATATATATAAGTAGCTAATATAATAATAATAACAATAATAATTATCCTATTAAAAGTATAAAATTAATATGTATATAAGTCTAAAATAGTTTATAAGTAATTTAAATTTTACTTAGTATATTAAAAAAATGGTCACCTAACAACTAGCCAGCTAGATCAACCAATCATAGGATCCAATCGAGCCTACTACATTATGGTAGAGGTTTGAGTAAGTAGGTTTATAGCACTTGTAGGTCATTAGTGGGATTGCATAACACCCACATGGTACATGGTGCTCTCGAAGGTGTGCAAGGGGTCACACAAGTTATCCCATCCCCATGTACATGTGTGTAAGTGTGTTGGGGTGCCGACCCTAGTGCCTTGCACTATTGGAAAAATTACTTTTTGCGAAAAGCCATTTGCGAAGGGGATCGCATCGCAAATGCTCTTTTGCGACGGGGTCCCATCGCAAATGGCCCATTATGAAAAAGGGCATCAAAAATTTTACCTTTTACAATGATCCATCACAAAAAGTTATTATTTGTGATGAGAAGTGGCACCATCACAAATAAGTTCGATGATTGTTTTAAAAAAAATCCATTATGACGGGCCAACCACCCATCGAAAATAGTTTTTTCAATTTTTTAAAATATTTTTTTGCGACAGAATGTCACAAATACTAATTGTGACGGTCTGTCACAAATTCTATGGAAAATACAAAAAATAAACCCCTTTGTGATGAGCCCGTCACAAATAATTAAAAAAAATGAAAAAAATATTAATATTAATATAATATTAATATAAATAAAATCACAATATTAATATTAGTAAAATAAAATTATTTATAAAATAATAATAATAATAATAATAATATCATATTAATATAAATGGAATAATAATATTAATATTCATAAAATAGAATTAATTATAAAATAATTAAATAATTAAATAATAATATTATTAATATTAATTAAATAATAATATTAATATTATTAATATAATAAAAACCTCAGCACTCATAAAAATATAGAAATATATTAATTAATAAAATAATAAATATAATAAGAAAGTAAAATATATAATAAAAAATGTAATATTCGAGACAATATAAAAAACAAACTATTTAAAACTTTAAATAGTTAATATTACAAAAAAATTACATTCAAATGTTTCATTATAAAATAAAAATACATCACTGAGGGGGAGGGTCGTCTGGAGGAGTTGGAGGAGGTGATGGAGGGAACTCCATCCCTAAACTGCGAGTTAGACGTCACATGTACTCCATCTGCTCCTAATTCTGCTAATGCCACCATCGATGCATATCATCCTACATCTCTAGCTACTATTTTTGCTACTGTCGTAGGAACTCTTCTCACTACTGCTACTGCCACTGACGCATCTCCTCCTACTCCCTACGCATGGTCTCTATAAGCTCACACTGAGCTCACAACTGATCCTCATACTGTGCATGAGATAATGATGAATCTCCACGAGGTCCTCTCGAGATGGACGCCAACATCACAGAAGTACCATAAACACCACCAGGGGTCAATCGAGAGCTGATACCAACAACTTGAGCTTTCTCGAAGGCATACTGGGTCGCATGCATCCATGCCACCTCATCAAATCGGGTGTCACTTTTCTGACCATCGGTCTCAACCTGACTCTCACCAAGCGTCTGAGATGTCACATGCTCATATAAATCCTTCAATTTCAATTTAAAATTAAAATAGTTAAAATATGATTTGTAGTTAAATTTAAAACTCAAAAAGAAGTTATACTGACCACAATCTGACACTGGCAAGCACCTATAATCTCTCCAATGGCTGGATCACTATACATCCTCCTATAAACGTCGTGCTCCATAATTTCAAGCTGTGTGACTACTTATATGAATATAAAATAAACCATTTACATTTAAAGTTATATACAATATTTAAAAAAATTTACTTACCATATGGTCTATATGCGTACTGAATGTATAACTACCAGCTTTATGTGTCACCTTCTGTCTCCCCCAATTTTTTCAACCTACTGATGATTTACTCTGAAACCGCCTACTCAACTAGTGTGTACATAATCCATCACAAACCTAAGATGAAATATAATCAGGTCAGTGTATGTGACATGTCTCATCAAACTCTATAACTCTTGCTTTCTCCATTTCCTTCCATTTCAAATTGTGAAAAAATTGAGTGCAATGCAGACACATAGCTCCATGCCATGCCTTCTAGATAGCCTCACACATGCTCTAATCAATGAGATACCATAAAATCAACAAATAATTTATCATATCAAGTTATCAATTAAATTAATTTCAAAATAAATATTATTTATTTACATACTATCCAATGCTCGAACATATGGTGTTGTACATCAATGGGAATCTGATCCCATTACACCCATTCGTCAGAAACATAATTGCACAATATAGCGCTACCTTGTACAATAGCTATATGTGTAAAGTTGTGAAAAAAAGAACAATTAATCAAACCATTATAATATAAATAAATTAATGAAAACTAACTAAAATATACAGGTAAATATACCTCTATGTGTGTGGATTGAACCCAGGATGTGGACATCGCTAGGGATAGGGTCATGAATCATTAGTCGGGCAAGACCACACCCCCTCCGAGTGCCCCTTAAGCCGCCAACGGTCTAAGGGTCAGATGATTTGACATCCAGCTCATCCAAAGGTAGATCAACCTCTTGAAATATACGATATAGATCCCCATCCATCTAAAACATGAAATGATTGTTGTTAGAAAACAATTGAAAAGAACTATTATATATAGATATATATTATATATTATTATAACCAGTATTTAACTATGTCAATGTTCATCTTCATCCTCATCTTCATTGCTGTCGATGTCAATGTCTTCATCTTCCTCCTCAACATCATCAATTTCCATATTAGCTTCAGTTTCATCATCTCTTTTCATTTCAAATTTAGTTGTAACATCATCAACATCACCATCACCATCAACCCTTAACTGTGGGGTGTCATAAATGATATTCGTGTCTCTTTATGAAAAATATGGATCCAGAGCAGTATTTTGAAAAATTTCAATTCCTTGCACTTTAGTAGAACCACATTCACTTTCAGTAAACTGATTCTCTCGAGATTTAATTTTTATTATGCTTCATCAATCACCCAACTCCCTTGAAGTAGCACAATAATTTTCATAATAAATTTTATGTGCCTGATGAGCCAAAAAAAATGGTTCATTTACTGCAAGAAGACTTTCATATGTAATATCAATGATTCCATGAACCAGATGAACATGCAAACCACTCTCAGTATCCAACCAATGACATTTAAACATCATTATGTAATGTTGTCCTAGATAAAAAAATTCAATGATTTCTTCCAGCATTCCGTAAAAGTCAACTTTAGTTTCTCCATGATAAGACCCTCTCAAGAAAACACCACCATTCATTATTTTTTTGATTCCCCATATGCCCCTGTATGAAATATAAAACCATTCATCACATATGCATTATAAGATTTAACTATTTTGGATGGTGGGTTACACAATACACACAATCGATTATCAATTTTATTATCTTTTTGAGATACCGGAAAATTTGTAAAACAATTATCACTATAACAAGTATTAAATTTATTTTTTATGTGAAATAAAAAATAATTTATGTTACCAATTTTTTAAACTAGTAAGATTTTTTTGATGACGTTCTTCAAAAGCAGTTGATGTAATCTGTGGGAACTACTTCTTGATATTATTATCATATAAAATTCAAATAAAATAAGATTAATGTAATATTAAAAAAATTAGAGAATAAGTGATAGGAGTACTCATAGTACAAATGGTGTAATTTCTTCACAGTTGAGAAGAATATAAGTATGATCTCTATGATGTTCATCATCTAAAATCCGTCATTCATGAACGACACCAAATCCAACTTCGGGCTTATTGAAAACTGATAATTGATTTCTCATGTCATCTTCAACATTTCCCTCATTACGGATCATGCAATTTTTAGGGATATTTTGATTAAAAGTAATGAGAGTAGAAAAAAGAAATTTCCTCTTGAAAATAATCTTTTACAATTGAGCCTTCAACTGATGATTTGTTACATACATTTTTTTTTTCAATTTCTCAATGCATCTCTCAAATGGGTACATCTATTGGAACTATAAAAGACCTCTACATTTTGTTTCATGCAATAAATGTAATATAAAATGTTCTATTGAGTCAAACAAACCAAGCAGGAAGATTTTTTCTAGTTTACATAAAATTAAAATGATATATTCTTACAGTTTTATTACTTCATCGTAGTACATTGTCGACACAAAAATATCTTGAAAAAAATATGATATGTATGTTATCACATCCCAAATCATAGTATTTAACAAACCTCTTAATCTAATCAGCAAAATTCTTCCATTAAAAAAATGATAGTCATGACTTTTCAATCCGATAATATGACCATTTATGACACATCTACCCAAATCAGAAGTATAACCATCTAGAAGTCTCAAATATAAAATCCACTAAAAAAATAATAAGCGACTCTCTTTAGACAGTGTATAAGCTGTTTTTGAATTCATTAACTTATGTGATCTGACATTTTCAAACAATTTATGTTCTGGTCACTTGCAAATTTGGGCAAGATCTAATTGTGCCTTTACATTATATTTGGTCTTACCTGGTGTATCCAAAACTGTATGAAATAAATTATCAAAATATTTCTTCTCAATATGCATCACATCCAACATTTGACAAACCAAAAAATCAGACCAATATGGAAAATCCTAAAAAATGCTCTATTTTATCAAATTATGCTCTTTTCTAAATCCATCAAGTTTCTATTGGTTTATTGTTGGTCCAAATGTGATGGGAGGTAATGAAGATACAATTTATTTTAACTATGTACCTAAGATCATTGTTGTAGGCCCATATTTTTCAACTAATCCTTTTCTGAAATGATATTTGTTTCTTCGAAAAGGATGATTGGTTGGAAGAAATCTATGATGGCAGTAAAAAAAAAACAATGTTTTTTTTCCTTTATGATCATAAAAATCTTTCTATCTCTCATACAGTATATACATGATTTTTGACCATATGTACTCTAGCAAGAAAACATGCCATATGCTGGGAAGTCACTAATTGTCCACATCAATGAAACCTTCAGTAGAAAGTTTTGTTTCACAACAACATCATATGTACTGACACCATTACTCCACAGTGAATTTAACTCATCAATCAATGGTTTTAAATAAACATCAATATTTTTTTTTCAGATGACCTAGAATTAATAAGGTCAAAAAGATATATGGATAATTTGTTAACATCCATGGAGTTAAATTATACGGAGTTATAAAGATAAGCCAACATGAATACCAACTACCATAAGAACCAAATGCACAGAAACCGTCAGTAGAAATACCCAATGGAATGTTTTGGGGTTTTAAAGAAAAAGATGGATGCACTTGGTAAAAATGTTTCCATGAATCACCATCAGAGGTTTGATTTAAGATATTACTTACTGAAATATTGGTTTTGTGCCATGAAATAAATGATGCTTTGTTTTGAGACATAAATAAACATTGCAATTTGGGTGTGAGTAGGAAATATCTCAATTATTTTATAGGAATAAATCCAAACTTCTCTGGTTTATCTTCTTTATACGTTGATTTTCACATGTAGGAAAACTATCCAATGACTCATTTTTATCATTATATAAGATGAAATCATTTGAACATGAATGAATATTTTGATAACTAAGACAAAAATTATGAACCAACCTTCTTCTCTCATAGAAATTTATAGGTAACACATCTCCTTCAGGTAACAGTATTTTTAACAAAGATAATATATGATCAAAACAACTATTTGACATTCCATTATCTGATTTAATAGCCATAAATTTAAAAACTCTTTCAAACTTTCTTATCTTGTAACCAAGATGTAAGTCATCCTCAACGAACCTCAATAACTCATATAAATGAGATAGTTCCAACTCATGAGTTAAATCAATATAATTCCGAGTTTCAGTTTGTTCAAAAGACGAACCTTCCACATCATGTACTGAATTTTGAAACTGTGCTAAATCCAAAACCAAATTTTTAGTATCTTTTCTGGAACTTCATTAACCATGTTGATACCAAAAAACACAATTTGGTTGAAAACCAAAACGTAATAAATGACCTCCAATGTCATCAAATATGTCATACATCCTCAGAGCACATTTTTTACAAGGGAACTTAATTTTCCTTTCAGAAACAAATTTTGGCTGTGATGATGCAAATGGTAAGAAAACTTGAACACCCTCAATATATATAGGATTTAAACTAGAACCATTTTGATTTATGTGCTGATTTATCCAAGCACGATCATCTAATAATGACTGTTGTCGACTTCCTTGTTCCATATTTTTATAAAAAATACGAAATAATTAGTTATTTTGTATAATTAGATTCAAGATAAACACTATCCAAAAAAGAAAAGACAATTAAATTCTATTTTCTAGTAATTTATAATAATTTCTATTATTTTATAGTTATTTATACTATTTTTTATATTTTATACTAGTATATACTCATTTATAAAAATTTATACTAATTACCACTAATTATTATTAATTACAAGTATTTTGTACTAATTTGTGTTAATTACCGGCAACACAATTTCCAACAGATTGGCGGCTGCTCTTTTTCCCGACAACTCATCCCCTTACAACTTTCTATAACTAAAATCACTATGAAAAGTCTACTCCGACTTAAAAATATCCATTTTTTATGCATGAGGATGGAGAGAAGGGAGGCCTCACCACGCTGCTCTCCATTCTCGTGCATACAAAAATTTATATTTGTACGTCAGAGCATACTTTTTATATTGATTTCAGTTGGAGAAGTTCTAAGAAGATTAGTCTTCATGCAAAAGAGCCTCTTTTTCCTGATGGATTACCTCTTTGTAACTTTATCCAACTTAAATTGCTATGATAAATCTTCTCCTATGTACTTCAAAGAACATTTTCCATATTGATTTTAGTGGGTGAAATATGCAAGGAACAGAGGCGTCGATCAAAATGAATGCCGCAAATCTGCTGTAAATTGTGCCAGTTTGTCAATGTACTCGAATTTATTCCAATTTATTACTAATTAATCCTAATTATTACTAATTAATCCTAATTTTTACTAATTGTTCCAAATTGTTACTAATTGCTACTAATTGTTACTAATTATTACTAATTGTTACTAATTCTAACTAATTGTTTTCAATTGTTACGAATTGTTACTAATTGTTACTAATTGTTTCTAATTATTACTAATTGTTACTAATTGCTATTAATTATTACTAATTAATACTAATTAATCCCAATTAATCCTAAATAATCCTAATCATTAAAAATTAATCCTAATTATTACTAATTAATCCTAATTGTTACTAATTAATTCTAATTATTACCAATTAAACCTAATTATTAATAATTATTACTAATTACTACTAATTAATCCTAATTATTACCACTTAATCATAATTATTACTAATTATTACTACTTATTACTAATTACTACTACTTATTACTAATTATTACTAATTACCACTAATTATTACTAATTATCAATAATTATTACTAGTTACCACAAATTATTACTAATTATTACTAATTATTACTAATTATTACTAGTTATTACAATTTATTACTAATTATTACAATTTATTACTAATTATTACAATCTATTACTAATTATTACAATTTATTACTAACGATTACAATTTATTAGTAACTAATACTAACTAATACAAATTAATACAAATTATTTATAATTATTTATAATTATTTCTAATTATTACAAATTATTACCAGTTATTACTAATTATTACTTGTTATTACTAATCATTACCAATTATCACTAATTATTACTAATTATCAATAATTATTACAAATTATTACAAATTATAACAAATTATTACAAATTATTACAAATTATTACAAATTATTACAAATTATTACAAATTATTAAAATTTATTACTAATTATTATAATTTATTACTAATACTAACTATTACACTTTATTACTAATACTAATTATTACAATTTATTACTAATTAATACTAATTATTACAATTTACTACTAATTATTATAATTTATTACTAATTATTACTAATTATTATAATTTATTACTAATTATTACTAATTATTACTAATTATTACAATTTATTACAATTTATTACTAATTATTACAATTTATTACTAATTATTACAATTTATTACTAATTATTACAATTTATTACAAATTATTACAAATTAATACAATTAATTTCTAATTTTTACAAATTATTTCAAAATATTCCTAATGATTACTAATTATTACTAATTATTAGAAATTATTACTAATTATTACTAATTATCACTAATTATTACAAATTATTACAAATTATTACAATTTATTAAAAATTATGACAATTTATTACTAAGTATTACAATTTATTGCTAATTAATCCTAATTATTACTAATTATTACAATTTATTACTAATTAATCCTAATTATTACTAATTATTACAATTTATTACTAATTATTACAATTTATTTCTAATTATTTCAATTTATTACTAATTATATCAATTTATTACTAATTATTTCAATTTATTACTAATTATTAAAATTTATTACTAATTATTAAAAGTTATTACTAATTATTAAAATTTATTACTAATTATTGAAATTTATTACTAATTATTAAAATTTGTTACTAATTATTAAAATTTATTGCTAATTATTAAAATTTATTACTAATTATTAAAATTTATTTCTAATTATTAAAATTTATCATAATTCTTAGAATTTGTTACTAATTATTACTAATTATTTATAATTAACACTTAGACATAATTATTAATAAAAATAAATACTGAAAAAACAAATATTTATTTCTAATTTAATTGAATTTCTTGTAACTAAAAAAAATTATAAATAATTTAAAATAAATAAATTAACTAAATAATAAAAAAATAGATAAATACCTTGAAACTGAAGATTTCGGAGTATAAAATCCGTGAATTATGCATCGATTTAAAAGCTTAAAATATAAAAAAATTTTGAAGAAAATTTTCCAGAAGTGATAGAGAGATAAGTTTAGAGAGGAGTAAAATGAGAGGAAAAACAGATGAGGGTATATATAGGTTATAGTATTTGCAACGAGACCCATCGCAAATGCCCACTGCGCACATTAATTACGGCTAGTCAAAAAAAGTTATTTGTGACGGGTCCTGTCGCAAATGCGTACCTGCTGACATATTATTTATGACGTGACAAGTATCCTGTCGCAAATACTAAAAACCGCTGCCAGATATTTGCGATGGGAATAAGAAGCCGTCGTAAATACCCTTGCCTATGGTTTGGCGTGCATTTGGCGCAAAACGTTTTGCGACATGTCTTTACCCCCCATCGCAAATGCCTATTAATTTCGACGGGACAATGTGACTATCGCAAATAACCTCTTCCAACGGGTTATTTGGGATGACCCCCTGAACTGTCGCAAATAACCCATCGGAAATGTACATTTTTTCCGTAGTGTTGGCTCGAGTGATCAACGATAAAGTTTGTAATGTATTCAAGAACTCAAACAGTAGAAAGTTCGTTGTGGGTTTGGAAATTCTGGTATTATTCACATATTTTAAAAACATTCGTTTATAACATTTTCCATCCGATCATTTTGAACATCATCTTCTACCTCACAGTAATATTTTTTAAGACCATGACATCATCATTTCTTCTTCCTCCCAACACTGCTTCCATCCACAATTTATTTATATACCAACTCAATACAATCTTAACCACCATTATCATCTTCCTTTGACAACAAATCTATGATCTTTTGAGAAACAAAACAGTGAAGCATTACTTCACGCACGAGAACCTCTCAGCCTAAAACATCCCTTTCACAATTTTTTTACAAAAAATAAAACCTTACGTTAGTCTCGTTGACATAATCTTATCAAAACAAAATCGTTTTATGTTCTTAATGTCAAAAAATGTTGGCGGATTTGTTGTGATCAAGAAGCTTCAGGAAGAAGCTTTGATGAATCTATTTAAAACGAGATATAACAAATATATATAATATACCAATATCGATCATATTTAAAGATGAAAATTATATATAGTTTATTTTAATATTTTCAGTTCGTTTGGTCTGCTTCAATGGTAGGAATAGTATATATAACATATATATATTCTCAATCTTTATAACCGTATTCCCATCTTTCTTGGAAATCCATGAATTTGAGAAACATATTTTGGCCAACAAGATCTCTCTCGATCATGGATATTTCCTTCATTGGATGCATACAACCAAGATAATAATAAGATATATATATATATATATAAACATATATATACTAGAAACTTCCCTTCAACTATAAAAGGAGTTTCTATATAGATTTAGTTAACTAGAAACCCAATATAGTATATAATACAAAGTAAGAGAGTATGAGAAAGATAAAGAGTCTACTTTCTATCATGAAAATGGATTTCTACAAGGTTTTAAGGTAAGGGTAAAAGTTTTTAATAAATTTATGTTTGCTAAAAATCCTTATCATGCAAGGGAAAATTTTTATTTCCAAACTTCTATGTATTTATTTTCAAAATGCTATTTTATTATAGTAAAGGAATTATTTTCTTAAGAACTCATTTATTCTCAATCAAAGTTAAAATTTTAGGATTTTGGTTCTAATTTTTTTATAATAGAATTTTATTCATAAAATTATTATTTTATGTAAGGGGGAAATTATTATAAATGTTTTATTAAGTTTTTGTGTTGAAAATTATTTTAAAACCTTCTTTAGATGAGTATTATTTAAGTATTTAATTTCAATTCTCTTATAAGATTCCCATTTACAAATTAAGTTTTTTCAAAAGGAAATTTTATTTCCCTAATTCATGGTTGAATTTTAAATGATACAATTTATCATTTTATCTTCTATTATTTCAATAAGATTATTTAAAAGTTCAAGTGGATTTTATATTTATCATTTTATTCATGAAATATAATTTTAAACATATGGATGTTAATCATGTTTATAAATATGGACATACACTATTATTATCATTGACATTCCATAATTCATTATAAAAAGAAATTGCCTATGTATTATTCATTCCTTACATGATTTTTCGTAAGTATTATTTTCTAATTATGGATTTCTCCTAACATTTAATGTGTTTTCTTACAAACATATTTTATTAAAGTTCATGTGATATAAAATTATTTTATCTTGAAAATAATTTATGTATGTTTTGAAAGGTTTTAATGTATTTTGAATGAGAAAGGAAATCCTAACAAAAAATGTATTCTTAAAATAAAATTTGACACTTGGATATAGAATAAGTTAATGAGGAAAGGAGTGATCCCATGATCTCAAAAGGGGATGTTGTCCTAAAGGTTATGCTGTTTGTGGGTCCATATATTTCTTAAGGCTTTCGAAGTATCATTTTTAATCCATAGATAGTTATTATTTTCAAATCCAAGTTTTAAAGTTCTAAAGGATAAATCCAAATTTATTTAAAAGACTATTTATTTAATGGGTTTTATAGTGTAATATATTCTAAAATTTTTTAACTATATTTCTAATGAAATTTTCTTGAAAACCCTAGAAATTATTTCAGAAAATTATATATATATATCAAGTGTTTTTAATTTGATATAAAACAAAACTTTTTCAGTAGAATTTTCAAATTAATTAAATGATTTTTATGTTTTATTTTTAAAACTTCTTACTGGGAAATTTTATGCCCACCCTATGTTTAAAATTATTTTTACAGGATCATTAGAAGTCTCAAGGAATTTGGTTTCATTTTAAGGAGTTAGCGTGAGTGAATCCAAATATTTATATTATTTTTCAATTGTGTAAAACTCTGATATAATGTAAATAATTTTTTATAATACTCGAAAACCTTTACCAAAAAAGATCTTTGAGTATATAAATAAATGTATATTTTTTAGTTAATTTTTACAATTTATATATATATACACAATAGGATCAGGGTTCGTGACTAGCAGTGAGTAAAAATAAGTCACATGATGGTAATACTTAGCCTAATATACCTTCACATAACCACCAATATCCACCCAAGATAATAATAATACAATACTAAATAAATATCCTACTTGAAAAAAGTATAAATGCATGCAATATACTATGATCCGCATCTCTTCGGAGATATCCGATAAAATTGGAACGATACAGAAAAGATTAGCATGACCCCCTACTATGATCCACAAAAGAGTGAAAAGTGTAGAAACCATAAAGTAGAGGAGAAGAATAGATCCCCAACACACCCAAAAGTAAACCAACCTAAAGTAACCGATGTTAAGGGATATCCATAGAAAACTAGCACCAGAAACGAACATCATTCACTACTGTCACCTTCAGGTACCATTAATCTCTCACTGCTTCAACATCATGTTCACCTTGACCAACATTGTATTGTCCATCATTTTCATAGGACACAACACATACAGGTGAAAATATCATATAGAGGTGAGAATAAACATACCTAGTAGGGCACCCTAAAAACCATAAAGGAATAAATAAAGGCCCTAGTGATCTCAAAATTATAGAGGTAATGGATAACCCACTTAGGGATGAAGAACATGAAAACATAAGCAAAAATATGATTTAAGGTAGAGAACTTGGGATACCAAGTCCCAATATTCATAACCAACAAAATTAAAGAGTCACACATTATGAAAAATCATGATACAAACAACTTAGCTAAACCAAAACCATGTCATATCACTAATTGTAGTGATGGACACATGCCTCACCATGGTATGTGTGGGAGAGGGAGTACTAAAACCTTGATAGTTCGACCACTCCTCATTGAACAAGTTCATCAAATAATGGAGTACCAGATTCTATAAATAGTGGATCCATGCCTCTTTGATTCATGAAATGTTGATTGGGAGGGGGGATACCAAACTCTCTTGACCATGTGGAGGAACCATGAATTAGAAAATACAAAGTATTATTGAATCCATTATTGAATTTATAGGTTTCATTCCCTTATTAAGTGGGGGAGTACCATACTGTTAAATCCTATGTGGGACCTAATCCCATTCATTAATGTGTAACCAAGGGATTATTAAAACTTGAGGGACAATCCACTCATCATGCTCGAACACCTAACATCGAACCTATGGAGTAAATACCTAAATTTTCCTATAACACCTCATAAATTATCTCATATGGATAAAATAATTTCACTATTGTAGTATATGTGAAAAACTTCTCACAATAGACTATTCATTTTTATGGAACCAACAAATAGTGTAAAATCCTCAAACAATTCTACGTAGAAAAGAAATGGGTCATATGGAGGCACCTAGGCATTCCATATGGCATGATATGGTGGGGGATCTATGCCCTTACCGGGCATGTATCACTGTCATTCTCTATGAGGAGAGTTGATGCTTGGGTAGGGTTGAGTTAACCTGAACCAGCTCAGTGCTCGGCTAGGCCACTCCATGGGCTAGGATAATGAATAGGTCAGCATGGTTATCCCATCGCATCCCTATGCAATGGGTCAACCTAAATGATTGGGTCAGTGTGCCACTCGACCCATACCAGTGGGGTGATCTTTCCATCCAAGCCGCACCATGATGGATGAATGACCATCACCTCTTTTACATCAAGTCATGGTCACCAAAATTCCACCACCATCATCAATCATTCTTCGTCACCACTTCTAGGACCCCAATCAACTTCGCACCACCATGCCCTATCTAGTACTTCCTAAATCTTCCATCACCAAACTATGATGTCAATATCATGATCTGCGTGGATTGCTTGCACCACTGCTGCCAACCATGCCTCAGTTAGCGACCTTCATCATTCATGTGAGAATAGAGATATGGTGGGAGGAAAATAATATCTAGAACTACGGCTTCTTGGATCATGATCATGAAAAGGGTGCACAACCCAGTGGGTTAGAGAGAGGGGATGATAACCCTTTTTTTTCATCGATCCACCAACAAGAACGCAAAACAACATGAATAAAGTTAGGGATAAATATCTACCCTAAAAATATCATGGAATGAGAATCAATATTCAAGAATGGTGGTTCAATGATTTAATATGATTAAAAATAAACATAAATAATGGATTAAATCATAAATATTAAATCCCTACCTCTAATTTGGATTGATCATTTGTTAAGATTGTGTCTGTTTTTGGTTTCGTTGGCAATTCCATGAAGAATACATTTGTTGGATATCTAATCTTCTCTTAATATCCTCCTCCACTAATTTTAGTTTCATATAAATACCTAATTAGATATCCTAATAGGGGTTCAATAAAAGAATAATTGGTTTTCGATATGTTAATTAAAAGTACCCGATATAGGTTTTATCTTGGGACCTACTGAAGTGAACTCAAATTATGTCACTTTGTGGGTAAACCCAACATTACAGACTCAAATATGGTGTCAGAATTCCCACTTGGTTATTTGTTTAGGATATATAATCCATTTATGAAAAACATGCACACATGGGATAAAAATAATATATAATTATTTAGCCTCTTTAGTTCCAAAAACATTGAAATGACTTAATGAAAAACCTTTAAAATATTATTTAAAATATTTCAAAGTTCAAAAATGAAAAATTTAGGGTCACTAGTTTGGCAACCCTAGAAAAGTGAGACTTAAAAGACTAAATTTTACTATGTATATCGATAGTCAAACCTTTATTTTCAAGAAACATATGAGTATAAATTCATAGTTAAGTGTGATTGACTTGGAGTAGTGCCAGGAATGGTGACCTCTTGAGATTAAGGTGTGTATGAGTGAGGAAAAAGTACACTGAAATAACAAGTGTTGAACTATGTGGATAGTCATTAATTTGATAAGTGACCCTGATGGGTAATAGACTATGATGCATTGGGAAGAAAATTGAGAGATCCCTGGAAATAAATGACTTATTTTATAGTCAAGGGAGTTTGGGCTGTATAAAATTGAATCAAATACAATACCCAACTAGAAGTGTAGCACCATTTCCTAGGTTTGAGGTGCAAGGTACACAATGAGGATGTTATTATTAAAAGAGGTAGAGAGTGTAACACACCAATAAAAATGAGACTTAAAATACTAAATGTTACTACCCATATAAAAAAGGTGCACCTTTCTTTTCAAGTGCTTAACATATTATAAATCAATAATTAAACATACTTGGCCTGGAGTAGAGTCAGGGTGGGTAAACTCTTGGGAAGTTTCCCAGGGTGTGTGTGAGTAAGAAAAAATCAAACTAAAATAACATGTTCTAGATTGTGGGGGTAGTCATTAGTTTGATAAGTGAATAAAATGGGTAATATCCTATGGTGTGATGAGAAGGAAACCAAGGTATTACAAGAAACCCATGGGTTTAGATAACCTAGTTCATGTCTCATGAAGGAAATTGTTCTTTAAAGGTTTGGATAATATAACTCCCCTAGAAAAATGTGACTTAAAAGACCAAATGTTATTACCCATGTCAATAAGGTGCACCTTTATTTTTAAAACCCTGACTCATTAAAAATCCATAATTAATCATGCTTATCATAGAGTAGAGTCAGGATCAATGAATTTTTAGGAAGCTTCCTAAGGTGTGTGTGAGTGAAGACAAAACATACTAAAGGAATATGTATTGGGTTATGGGGACAATCATTAGTCCGGTAAGTGATTATAGTGGGTAATAACCTATGGTGTGATGGGAAGGAAACCAACATATTACAAGAGAACCATGGGTATAGATGATCTGGTTCATAGCTCGGGGAGGTTAGGCCCTAAGAAATGGTATCAAAGCCAATACTCAGCCAAAAGTGGAGTGGCACTACCCAGGTTTGAGGTTTGGGGTCTACAATGAGGATGTGGTTATTTAAAGTGGTGGAGAGTGTACCACCCCAGAAAAGTTTTGACTTAAAAGGCTAAATAATACCATCCATTTCATTAAGGTTCACTATTATTTTCAAGACCTTACCTGATTAGAACTCTATAGTTAAACATTCTTGTCCTAGAGTAGTGTCAGGTTGGGTGACCTCATGGGAAGTTTCCCAATGCGTGCATGTGGGTGAGAATACATCACACTGAAAGAACACGCGTTAGCATGTGGGGATACTCATTAATATGATAAGTGACCTCAATGTGTAATAGCCTATGGTGTACTAGGAATACAACCAAGGTATTACAAGAGACCCATGGGATTAGATGTAATAGTTCAAGGCCTAGGGAGGTCAGGTTATGGAAACTAGATCCTCCACACCATTAATAATTTTCACCATAGAAATCCCAACCCACTCATAAAGTTGAGGGTATTGAATTTTCATCTTACTCTCCTGCTCCAATGATCTCTTATGAAGTTTCCCATGCTTCCGCAACACTCATACCAGAAGTGTTTCTCAAACATGAAGGGTCCTCGTATACTGATCCTTAATTACCACTAGGTATTTCATAAAGATTTAATCATCATAAATATTTCTCTCTCCCTAGTTGATGACATGTGAAAAATCATGTACATACCTCCTCATCCATGACATGAAGAAGATGTTGTGCACCAAGTCTAACTACGTGCACTACTACAAAACATACCTTTATCAGCACTGCCCTTTATCAGCGCTAGAAAAAAGCATTGATAATGGTCACCTTTATCAGTGCTAAAAAGAGCAACGATAAAGAGAACCTTTTATTAGTGTTAAAAAGAGTGTTGATAAAAGATACCCTTTATCAATGTTTTTTGTTAGCGCTGATAAAAGGTAGCCTTTATCAGCGCTTTTATATAGCATTAATAAATGTTACCCTTTAGTAGTGATTTATTTTTAGTGATAATAAAGGGTATAATTTATCAACGCTTTTATAGTAATGATAAAAGTATAGAATAAAATGAAATAATTAAACAAATAAAAATTAAACAAAATATTAACAATTTTATTAATTAAATAATTATTGATAAAAATGAATAAAATGAATATACATATATATAAAATATAAAAATTAATAAATAATATATATTAAAAATGTAGATATTTAAAATCAATAAAATGAAATAAACAAATAAAAATTAAAAAAGAGTAAATTAAGAAAAATATTAAACATTTTATTAATTAAATAATTATTGATAAAAATAAATAAATTTAATATAATTTACAAAGATTATAAATATTAATAAATAGTATATATTAAATATGGATATATAAAATGAATAAATTGTAATAATTAAACAAAAAATTTAAAATTAATAAATTATAATAATTAAAAAAATTAAAAATGAATAAATTATAGAATTATTTGAAAATTTATTAATGAAATAATTATTAAAAAAAATGAATAAGTATAATATATATATTAATTAAAAATAGTAATAAATAATATATATTAAATATAAGTATATATAAAATGAATAAAATTTAATAATTAAAAACATATTAATGTCTTATTCATTTTTAATGTTTGATTTTCAATCTAACATATATCAAACATGTGTTACATTGATTTCACACATATATATAAAATTAATGTATTTTTATATACAATGAATACACACAAATATTTATGCAATTAATGAAATCTTATATATAAACACATACACTTAATATTCATGTATTTTTTTTTTCAAATTTTAGTATATTTTAGAATTTCATTATAACATGATATATTTAATATATTATGTTTTTAATCAGTTAATTTTATTTATTTAATTTTAATACTATTATTGTTAGGCATTATTTATTCATTTTGAATATTTTTTATTTTTTATTTTTTATTTTATTTTTGAATTTAATCATTCTCTAATATTTATTTATATATATTTATTTACTATATTTTGGTATTTTCAATATATATTCATATTTACTTCAATATATATCCATATTTTTTTTAATAATTTATATTTCTTTAATCAAACTTATCCATTTGTTCAATATTTTTGAAGTGTAGTCATTTTTAATTATTCAAATTCACTTATTTTTAAAATACATGTATTTAAGAGTATATATTCATTAATAATGTTAAAAAAATATTTATAAAAAAATATATTTATAAATAAATATATTTATAAATGTATATTTACTATATTTATAAATTAATATATTTACAAGTATTATAAATAAAAAGTAAATATATTTAAATAATTATAAAATTATAATGCAGGGATGTACTTGGCGATACTTGAACTCGAGACCTCACCGAGACCCACAAGGGTAGCCACCACTAAGCTGCAACCTGGGGGTTTCATGTATATATATAATTACATAAATATATAAATATATAAATATATAAATATTATTTTTTTAAAAGTATTATTCATATATTTATAAATAAATAATTATATATTTATATAATTATAAAATTATAATAAATATAGTTATGAAATAAATAAATATATATTTAATTATATAAATATATATAAATATATAAATATATAAATATATATAATGATATTAATATATCTATAATTATGAAATTATAATAAATATATTTAAATAATGAATAAATTTACTATATTTATATTTATATATATTTATTAAATATATATATATATATAATTATATAAATATATATAATAATATAAATATATTTATAATTATACATACATATTTATAAATAAATAATTATAAATAAATAATTATAAATAAATAATTATAAATAAATAATTATAAATAAATAATTATAAATATATAATTATAAATATATTTATAAATGTATATTTACTATATTTGTAAAGTTATATATTTATAATTATAAATAAAAAATATATTTTTTTAGAAATTATTAATTTCATTATAAATAGATAATTATATATTTAAATAATTATAGAATTATAATAAACAAATATATAATTATATTAATATTTTTACAATTTTTTATTTATAATCATAATTATTGTTCCTTTACCAGCACTAAAATGTTAATACTGATAAAGGTTCATTTTATCAGCGCTTATCAATTTAGCGTTCGTAAAAGGGCTATTTATCTTCGATTTTTGAAAAGTGATAATATAAGTGTCCCCAATCTATTTAAAAGAACCCTAATCGCGGCTCATTCAGTCATGATTCTGAATCTCTCGCGAAACCCCCCTACTGCCGGTGCTACTCCTCTACGTTCTCTCAAAAAAATCAAGGCTAGAATCCAAGGTATTTGATTTTCTCATTTTCATATCTCATTGTTTGATTTCTTGGGTTACATTGTTTGCATTTTTGCGCTATTATTAACTATGATGAACACTACACCTCACCTCTATCTCTCTCTCTCACTTACCTATACCTACACAATGCCAACCTTACTCTATAAACTCATTCAAGCTTCATACGGGACCACTATGAACTGCATCTCCATCCACTGTTGTAAGTGATGGTGATTTTCTTGATATTTTCATTATATTATATATTTTTACCTTTTAGATAGTGTGGATTATAATTGTTTGAATCTTTTTTCCACACTATGACATGCACATGAAGATGAACAAATATTATGACAATAAGAAGAATCATGAATATATGTGTATCTATTGAGAAAATGATATTCATAAAATTTCATAGAATTATAGGTTCATATTTTCACTTAATTAATATTGTATTATTAGTGTCACATCAGTGATGTAGTAGAACGAATAAATGAATTCTGTTCCTATATCATAAAATGATATAATTTTATGCTTGTTCTTGTATATTTTCTTTCATTTGATTATTTTTTATTGTTCATACACAATTTGAATATAAATATGAATATAATTTCACATGATGGATATATTATTGAATAACGAGATGATGATATACCATATGAAAGAGTCATTAAAGGTGTTAAGTTAAACATGTGTGAAATATTAGAAAATTTATTACTGATTAGAGCTATTATATTATATTTATTATTGCGGTAATTTTTACCACAAATGAATTTATAAATTCAATTCGATTAAGTGGAAAAGTGTTTTCTAGGATTACATTGGGGTTGGTGGTACGATGTAATGGAAAATGAATTATATTTTTGATGAAGGTCATAAAACCTTTTCAACGTGAGTAATAATGATGTGTTGTTTGATATTATTCTCTGATTATGACTATGGATTAAGAATTGATAATCATTATTAATGATACAAAGGACCACGAGTTTCAAAAATAAGGTTGTGTAAATAAGGATTCATTTTGTTAAGATAGATATACAATACAATAAACTTCATTCATAAAAGTACACATTTTCATGAATCTTGCATGAAAATTGTTATTGTCTTGAACAAAGATATAATTCTTCAATACACCAGTAAAACTAATATTCACTACCTTAATTTAATCTATCCTCAGATGCTTGATTTCCTTCCATATATTGATAATGGATTGGATCGCCTCTTTCAAAATATCCTTCCTCACATCATAATAGTTCCAAAGTTCCTTGATGACATGCCTCTTGCTTGGATTGTATTCATTAATCTCCGTCAAAGCTGCTACCATGAATTTGAATACTACATCTCCCAACCCATTCTTTTACTATTTCAACCTTTCATCCTCCTTATTTAATACTTCACGAGTACACAAAAAATGAGACCTAAACATCAATCAAAACATAAATAATGATTTTTTTGGTTTCATGAAATTCATTTTCTTCTGTGACTCACTTAGTTAATTTTGACAACAATTCATCAAAAATTAATTTTAATTTGGGTGCAGTCACATTGGATCCTATCAGAACTCCGTAGTTAGGAATAATTGAAAGATAATACAACTATGATGGGTGACCTCTTGAAAATACCTATGTTTCTAATTTTTTTTGAAAAAAAGAACATTCCAAACACACCTTTTGATTCTCTTCCCCTTCAACCTTGATAAATTTAAAAGGGTTCAAATATGACTCTCGAAGTTACTCCTACCATAATGATTAGAACTCTCCAACCCTGATTTCATCTTTATTTTTAGGATACTTTCTCTTAGAATATTCAAGAAATGACTGGTTGTCAAGCTCTCCCATCCACCTCACACCAACACCAGTACAAGTTTTTATCTCCTCTAGGCCCTTCATAACATAAATCCATCACAAGTGACCATAAGAAATTTTTCCATAAGAAATATTAAAACACTTATAAATAATAACTTATCATAGGTGTTATAATAAAGTCTCAGTAAGTGCTTCCAAATAGAGCCTAACATTTTTAACCATTTTTGAATATATGTTGCAAAAAAGAAGCCAAAGACACTTTAAACAAAGTAGAAAACTTAGTATATAGAAGGGTAATGTAAAATATAAAAAGGTAGAAGGTAAATAAAATTACATTTACCAATCCTTGAATAATGAATATATATTTAAATGACATGTTTGAACTATTTTAGTAGACTTTTATTTCTGTCAATAGAGTTTTTCTAAGAAAAAATGCATCATGTTTCATTTTTAGATTTTTTAAGAAAATTTTCACTACAATTGGCATCATTGGAGAAAAATAAATATGAATACATTTTCATCAGATTTCTTTTTCTACAAATACGCCAATTGTAGTGAACATGGTTTCTAGAATTACAAATAAAAGTTGTAATTTAAGCTATGTTTGAGGAGAAAAAATAATGATTTAGAAAAATTAATGGATTAGGGAAAAACCAATTTTATAGATTAAGGTAATCATAATTTATTTCAATCTGGATTATCATGTTGATCCCTTCATTTTTTAAATGTAATATGTTAAAATCCATAATTCAAATTGCATTTAGATTATTTTTGAATATGAGTAGGTTTAGAGTATACATGGGATAAACATATTTTTAAAAAATAATAAGTGCTAGGTTTTATGTGAGGGTTAGTTATGGTATGTTATAAAATGAGTTACTATAGAAATTCTAGTGATTCATCGAGGTCTAGGGTGAGAGCGATGTGAAATTTGTGTTGTTGTTTGTTCTTCTTTATTTGTTTTCAGAAGTTATGTTTAACAAATGTATTGTAGAACCCATTGTGTGGTTCTTTTCTAAGGGAACCAATCATGTTAATACTTCCCCATATTTTAAATGAAATTCCTAAAAAAATGTCTATGTTATACCCATTTCATGATTTTGTTGCAAATGTTAAACTATTATTAGTGAAATGATTTAAATGTCAAGGAACAACCACGGTATAAACTTATGGTATGATTAGTATAATTCACTGGTATGAAATGAACTTGGTACATTTTATTATCATGGTGTCCTAGTTAGTACACAATGACTTGAATTACATGTTTATTTTTAGTGTTACTACTTTGAACATATACTCAAATATATGCATTGTATATTTTAGGGGTACTGTTAGTATTTACTTGTTTATTTTTATACTCACACCCTATAAAAGAACCTTATTGAATATATAGCTCTTATATTTGAGATATAGATATGGGAAAACGAATAGTAACATATACTAGAGTTAGTGTAGCTTAATGGGGATGAGTTGAAGTTCTCATGGTAGTGTCAGGGACCTTTTAGAAATTTAAGATGAGATTTTAAATTTTAAATTAAGATGTAGTAATTCAAAAAGTTTTAAGGATAAAACTATAATCCTCACCAACTTCATATACCAAATAGTTATTATTGAATTTTGTTTCTTGAGACTTATCCCCCATCTCTTCTATGTTGTTTTAACTACTCTGAGCAGTTTTCTTCCAAAATGATCACTAGTACCCGGTATGGGATGAATTTTGGTTAGAGTAGTTAAAGAAACATAGGTAGATGTACACCAAATATGAGAGATGAGTATTAAGCAAAAAAAAAAGATATAATATCTGTTCAGGAGATGATGTTGATGAGGTTGAAATTTATCTATAACTTTAAAATTTGGATGAATTCATAGGATTCGACCTACCATAGCGGGGAAATTATTTTCTTAAATTCAATTACACATTTCCTTCAAAATGGATGCATGCTAATATTTTGACAAAAGAGTATGAATATATAGTTAGAGAGTTAATCAAGTTTTCAATAGAGCATGCATATAAACCTTCTAGAATCCTTTCTCTGTGTTTACATTATTATTAATCAAGAAAAATTAAATGTTTGACTACTCATGTAGACAATGTCTTCTACACGTGATGATGTTACCAATCCCAAGGAAGAAAATACTGTTGATGATGAAACTGAAGAATTATTGGAGTATCAACAATATGTTAATGAAAAAATCAAAAAAGAAACAACATCACAATGTTGAATAAAATTATCAAGGTAAGAAGTCAGGGTATAAAATTCGAGGTTGTTTGGAATCAATGTGACCAACCTATTGACCCCAACAAGTCAATGTTCATTAGTTATCTCAGGATCACAATAAGGATGAATGTACCAATTGGTATTGATTCATAGTTCCATGCCAAACCTATAATAAAGGAAATCCTTTAGAAAGATATAACGATAATGTTATGATATAATTCCTCTATTTTATTGAAAAATTATATAATCAAGCATTGATTTAATTTTCATTATTCATTGCAGTGTTTGTTTATTTTAGAATATTTTTGTAAGAATTTTTTTTAATTGCCACAGGAAAATCCCATAGAGGCTTCCAAAATATTCTTATAAAGTTACATATGAGGGATTATAAGGGGAAAGTGAAGCCCCATCCACTAGTTAGTTATGCGCACTTTATAAAGTAGGAAATATGGAATACTTTTATCAATCATTGAAATGAGAAACCATTTTAGGTGAATTTTAGTCAATAATATATTATTTTAAATTATTTATTTTATCCAAATTGATTCAAAACTATTAATTTATGAAACAATAAAATAATTATGAAAATAAAGAATGTGCATCAAAACCAATGTACCCCCATCTAAAAGAAAGGAAGAGGTACACTTCATTAAAAAATAAATTGGTATATATTTTAAATCAGAAATAAAAGTTTAATTATGTGATATGAAAAAACATATGTTATACATATATGATGAATTAAAATATAAAGCCACTTCCATCCCACATCATATTCTACGGAAGGAGGCTTGTATAAATAAGGAGGGTAAAATAGTTGATGATAACACAAAAACAGTATGAGAAACACGTATAAGTATGACATAATTTTAATTTGTTATGATTTATAACAATATTAAATAAAAATATCTATTTATGTTTATATTTTTTTATATGGTTAAATACAAGAATTAGTAATGACCATATGAGAATAAAAGATACTTTCAGTAGATTTGAAGTGGCCAGAACAATATGGTCGCATTAGAGGATTAGGTTTTGGAGTCTCTCCTCAAACATATTTTGAGAAGATAAAATCACATAAAGATACACATAATATGGTGATATTATTGCAGACACACATAGACTCACTGTAAGATATTATTTCTTGGTTTGGTTTGGCAGACCAATGTATGAAAAATGATCAATGAGAACTAGCGGTGGAACAAAGATCTGCACATGAATAAAATGATTCCACTAGATTTGAGGTTAGTTATTTCCCCCAACCACATACCTTACTTGGGTTAATTAATTTGTTCATTACACTTTCCCCTAAATGTAAATAAAACAAATCCCTATTGGAACCATGACCATTCTATTCAAGAAATGGGGTTTGGTTTGTGGTTGTTGTCAATCTTTATTGGATGTTCATAATGTTTTCTAGGAAAGGGATCATATAGTTCAAGCGGACAATATCATTGAAGGTGGCATCATTTCCCAGTGTTTGATAAATTTTTGGCCCCAAGAATAGAAAAATGGAGAAATGTGTGTTTCAAAAAGGAAGTTGCATGCAATATTATAGGTGCTCGTAAAATTTCATGCAAAGCATGTTTTAGGATTAGAACATCGAAAAATGGAAAAGGCATGGGTTGTGCAAAAAACCTAGAGATTTGCGTGGAAAATAGTTCTTGCACGAAAAGTATTACATGTAGAATGAGAGGCTTTGTGCACCACAGTGGGTTTCTCACACAGGGGTCGGCAAAACCTATAAATAATATGTGAACCCACATTTGAAACGGATGAAGACTTAGAGAAGATCTGAGTTCTTATGTGCATAAAAGGTGCGTGCAAAGGGAGTTGTGTGAAAAATTTTAATTTGCACAGAAAAGTTTAATTTGTGAGGAAAAGTAGAAGTTGTGTGGAAAAATAGAAGCTGCGCATAAAAGTGGAAGTTGCACGTAAAAGTTAAAGTTTCACGTAAAGGGTGTTGTTGCATGAAATATTTTCCACGCAAAAAGAAAATATTGCATGAAAAAGTGATATCTTGTGCGCAAAGGGTAGGTGTTGCACACAATTGTCAGTGTAACCTATTTTCATGTTCTGAATATCCGATTCAGTGGTTCAGTTCTTTCAAGTGCATCAATCTAGGACTTCAATGCAAGCAGTGTCTGATGCTGAATAGAGACAAAGACTTCAATACAAATCTATTGAATATACCTTCATGTCTATAAACTGAGTGGGACTTCACCCAAGGAAGTGAGCTATGGGGAGTTAATCAGAGTGACCTGAGGGACGCGGTGAGCTATCCCTAAACATTTGTAAAGGCAGTGTGCCTGAGACAAAGTGACTTTACCTGAACCTTTTAATCCACAACTAGTGAATATTAGTAGAATTTTGTATGACCGAAAACCTGTCGGCGTATGCTCCTTAGACGTAGCCCTTAGTGGTGAACCAATTAAAAGTGTTGTGTGATCTATTTTCTTGTGGTTTTTTGATTTATATTCCCTTTAGTCTTAAAGGTTTAATGGGTTCCTACCACTGTGGGAACGAGATTCTTGTTTTAAAAAAAAATTGACACCATGATTCACCCCTCCCCTGTCACAGTGTCTCGAGGTCCTACACTCCTGATAAATTTATATTACTAAAATTTTGCAGGGTATAGTTGTATGTGATTTGTATCTGTAAACACCCATGCACTTACTTGTTGTGATGGGTATAGTGTATAATATCCCAGGAGACTAGATAAACAATAATTCCCTCCCAAAATATCACATGAGATTGGGGATTGAGGTAGCTCATGAACCAACAAATGATTTTCCTATTCCACTTGATGATCCGTATATTACAATGGTTAATGATTCTATTGGAACATTTATAACATGGATGTATAATCTTATAAAGATACATGAGGTATGTATTTAACAAATTTTTTATATGAAAAAAGTGTTACAGTTGATGATAAATAGTCTAATGTGAGGTATGATATTACAGAGGGATAAATTAGTGGGGAAATGAAAGGTCAGATCAAGAAAATATAGTGAATCAACCAAGAAATAAAAATGACATTCCGTGACTACCTTGTCCCCACCAATTCCAAAGAAACATTTATTATCATTACAATTTCATGCAGAGACCACATTTAAAGTTGAAAATATTTCTCACACTCCATATGAAAAATAAATATATAGAGCTTCCATGACATACAGAACTAGTCTCGATACTATAAATATGATTCTCAAGCATGAATGGATAGGTTCCTCAGTTGTGAATGCATAGATAAGGTACATTTTTATAATATGTCTATTAAAATAGCGAGATAATATGTTTATTAATATTAATTAATATTTATATTTTCTATAGGTGTTTATATTACTAATATATAAATGGAAAATCATGGGAATTATGATTTGGATTCATTAATCCCTATATCATTTCTACAAAAAAACTTACTTTGGAAAATGAATTAATTGAGAAGAAAAGAGACGAGTTACTCAAAGTGTTTGAGAAAAATATATCAGAATATGGACTCTTTTTGATGCCTACAATTCATAGGTAAAACTCTACACTCTAATCACATAAAATATATTATTATTTTTTTCATTAATTATTTGTTTTTAGGAATCATTGGATACTAATCGCAGTCAATATGGATACACCAAATATTTATTTTTTGGATCCAATTCATGGATATCCAACCAAACGACCACAAATGATGTGTATTGTAAATTTTTAATACACTAAAATCAAAATTTTATATATAAAATAAAAATTATATATTTCGGTATGTGTTTTATAAAGAATTTTTTTATGATAGGGTGGTCTCTAAATATAGGCTAAATCATGGAATTAAGTTTATGTCTGAAGAGATAAAGCCTATGGATTTCTGCAAATGGAATTGTTTTTCTTGTATTTAGAAATATTTAACTATAAACACACTTCAAAACAATTTACTTGTTTTGGTCAATGTTTTTGCAGTGTTCGAAGCAATATAATGAAATTTATTATGGATATTATATTTGAAAATTTATGAGAGAGTTTATAAATAATGAAAAAACCAGCATCCCCCAATTAGTAATTTATGAAGGTAATTAAAATTTTATTAAATATATTTATTAATAATTTATTTATCAATATTTTATGAGTAGTATCAAGATTTATGAAAACCTTTATACTGAAAATAAGAAATATATTTGTTTAGAGACGAGTGAGATGCATACATGTTGTCAGAATATATGTAGAAAAAAAATTAGGTGACTACATGCTATGTTTTGGATCTTTTATGAGTTATGAACTTAGAAATTTATTTGGGTTGTGAAACATTAGTGTAAAAATTCTTATATATTATTTTTCATATGTTTCTCAAGGAAAAGTATAATAGTGTGAATCAATTTTTTTATATGCTCTGACATGTAAAAAATAAAATGGTTAGAAAATGGTGGAGGTGGGTGCGAAGGTGGAGTCAAAGACAGAGGCGGAGGCGAAGGCATAGGTGTAGGCAGAGGCATAAGTGGAGGTGGAGGTGGAGGTATAGGTGGAGGCAGAGGTGAAGGTGGAGTTGGAGTTAGAGTCAGAGACTGAGGTGGAGGAGGAGGCAGAGGCAGAGAGTGAGGTGGAGAGTGAGGCATAGGAGGAGGTGAAGTGGTGTCTTGTAAAAAATAAAATTATTGGATAATAGAGTAGAATGAGGATCATACCCAGATTTTATTTGAGAACAGTTGTGGAAAATTGTTCACACCACTTTTCACTTAAAATAAGATACATTGTGCAAGTGTTTCATGTGGATTATTGAAAAAATATTTTTAATCACTTATTTAAGTAATTTTATACTGAAATTTTAGCAGAGGAAGTTTTTTCAGAAACAAAAAAACATCAATTATTTTTTCAAAATGATTATCATAAGCTATAATTTTTGTTAGCACATTCAAATTACTATCAAATATTACTAATGTGTTAAAGAAACCCCTCATTAAGAACAAACTAAACAAAAAATAGATGTATTTTCTTACCCATGTCTTCTCTACACTAAAAATAAATGGTCATATTAGTAGAGCTAATAGTCACTTGATATTCATACAAAACCAATCCAATCATCAAACAAGTATATAATCCAACTTAAATGTATGAATAAATATGTTTGTAATCAACCTCCGAATCCAGCAGGTGTATGATAGAACTATCATAGGATAACTAACATTGAGAGATCATGGTTATTGAGAAAGATTGGTCTCAAAGGAAAAATGACATAAAATGAATTGAAACTGCCTTATGAAGAAATCCCCCAAAATTAAAAACCCTCTTCAAATGAAATCATGAAGCACTGAAAATCCAAAGGAACACCCCTTTGAAAAAAAGCTAGTAGCTTGATCCAAAACCTCCAAAAAATAAATAAATACAAAATTTTATCGACTGAGTCACGAATTTTCAGAAAAAAATACAATGGTTTTACTTTGGTTTATGGTGGAATTATTTAGGCTATTTCACCATCAATTAGATGCATGATATAATATCAAAAATCCTTGTGAAATCCATTCAAGTTATTTAAAATGATCCATGTTCAGAAGATCATTAATAAAAAACTAACCATAATTCCCAATAAAAAATACATGAGAATAGAGATATTATCATTTTTATGAAGAAATAATTATGATGTTATTTTATAGTTTATCATCATCCATAAAATGAATTCAAGTTGTTCTGAAGTTGATATTAATTTTAGTAAAAAAGAAAACTGACATAATAAAAACTAATAACACATATTCATATTATTTTGGTACTTTAGAAAAATTATCCATAAGTCATTTTTGACATGTTGGAATCAACCGATCCTTAAATCAATACATGATGCACTCAGTATGACTCAAAGTGTCCGTTATCAGTTTAAAATTGACATTTTAATACAAAAAAGTTTCACTCACCAAAAACTAGAAAAACGTGCTCATATTATCTTAATAATATAGAAAAATATTAATAATTCATTTTTTACATGTACAAATCTGTCTCACATAAAACCCACAAACGATGTAACCTGTATAAATAAAAGTGTGTGTTTCGAGTTTAAAATGTCATTTTAATAAAAAAACAGAAGTGGTGTACTCAAAACTGAGGAAATTAATTCATATTGTTTTTATAATTTATTAAAATGATCTATAATTAATTTTTGATGTATATGAATCATATTTACCTTATTCTAATGCACAGTGTGACTGGTATGACTCTAAGTACGTCTTTTTATTCAAAATTTACATTAATTGTAGTAAAAAATACAACTGACATACTCAAAACCGAGAAAACACATTTGTATTGTTTTTTTACTTTTGGAAAATTATACATAAGTCATTTATGATGTTTATGAATCATCCTCACCTAAAAATAATATATTATGTTCCCGATATGACTCAAAATGTGCAGTATCAGTTTAAAATTGACATTTCAATACAAAAAAATTTCACTCGCTAAAAACTGAGAAAACACAATTAGATTATATTGATAATTTATTAAAATGATTTATAATTCATTTGTGACATGTAGGATTCAGTCTGACATCAAACCCACACACGATGCAAATTGTATGACTCAAAGTGAATGTTTTTAGTTTAAAATTACATTTAAGTAAAAAACATAGGTGGCGTACTCAAAATCGAGGTAATAATTTTGGATTATTTTTATATGTTATTGAAATGATCCATATGTCATTTTTGATGTGTAGGAATCAATTACACATCAATCTGATGCACGGTGTGACTGGTATGACTCAAAGCGTGGCTTTTAATTCAAAGCTGACATTAATTTTAGTAAAAAAGACAACCGACATACCCAAAACCAAGAAAATGCATTCATAATGTTTTGGTAATTTAGTAAAACTATACATAAGTCATTTTTGAAATATATGAATCATCTAAACCTCAATATAATACATGATGTTCCCGGTATGACTCAAAGTGTTCGTTATCAGTTTAAAATTGACATTTTAATGAAAAAAAGTAGAACTCATAAAAAAAAAACAAGAAAACATGATAGTATTGTATTAATAATTTAGGAAAATTATTCATAATTCATTTTTGAAGTATATTAATTAGTCTCACATCAAACCGACACATGATGTGACCTGTATAACTCAAAGTGCATGTTTCTAGTTTAAAATTATATTTTAGTGAAAAACACAAGTGGCACACTCCAAACCACAAAAACACATTGATACTGTTTTGATTATTTATTAAAATAACACACAATTAATTTGGGACATATATGAATTATCCTTATCTCAATCTGACACACAGTGTGACCGTTATGACTCAAACTATATCTTTTTATTCAAAATTAACATTAGTTTTAGTAAAAAAGAAAACTGACATACTCAAAACTAATAAATTGCATTATTATTATTTTGGTTTTAGGAAAATTATCGATAATTAATTTTTTATGTTTAGGAATTAGGAAAACATTAATTTGATACACGATGTTCTCAGTATGACTCAAACTGTCGTTATCAGTTTAAAATTGACATTTTAACACAACAATGTGTTACTCCCTGAAAACTGAATAAATGTGATCATATTGTCTTAATAATTTAGAAAAATTATTCATTATTCATTTTTGATATGTAGTAATCATTATCACATAAAACTCACACATGATGTGAACTATATGACTCAAAGTGCGCGTTTCTAGTTTAAAATGACATTTTAGTAAAAAAACACAAGTGTCGTACTCAAAAAATGATGAAACACATTCATAATACTTATATAATTTAGGAAAATTACAAATAATTAATTTGGAATGTATATGAATCATTATAATCTCAATCCTATGCACGATGTGACCGGTATGACTCCAAGTGCATATTTTTTATTCAAAATTGACATTAATTTTAGTAAAAAAGACAACTGACATACTCAAAACTGAGAAAACACATTCATATTTTTTTTGGTAATTTATGAAAAATATCTATAAGTAATTTTTGATGTATAGGAATCAACATCACCTCAATACGATACATGATGTTCTCGGTATGACTCAAAATGTTTGTTATCTGTTTAAAATTAACATTTTAATACAAAAAAATGACACTCACTAAAAAATAAGAAAACAAGCTCCAATTGTCTTGATAATTTAGGAAAATTATTCATAATTCTTTTTTTGATGTGTAGGAATTAGTCTCATGTCAAATCCACAGATTATGTGACTTGTATTAATCAAAGTGCGTGTTTCTAATTTAAAATGACATTTTAGTAAAAAACACTAGTGGCATACTCAAAACTGATCAAATACATTCATATTGTTTTTATACTTTAGGAAAACGATCCATAAGTTATTTGTGACATGTAGGAATCAACTTCACCTCAATTTGATGCATGGTTTGACTTATATGACTCTAATTGCATATTTTTATTCAAAACTAACATTAAATTTAGTAAAAAAGACAATTAACATACTCAAAAACAATAAAAAAATTTGAATTATTTTGTTAATTTAAGAAAAATGATACATAATTCATTTTTGATGTGTAGGAATCAACTTCACCACAATACAATACATGATGTACCAGATATGATTCTAATTGTTCACTATTAGTTTAAAATTGACATTTTAATACAAAAAGTGTCACTCACTAAAAACTAAGAAAACACACTCTAATTATATTAATAATTTAGGATAATGATTAATAATCCATTTGTGATGTGTAGTAATCAGTCTCACATCAAACCCACATAGGATGCGACCTGTATGAGTCAAAGTACGTGTTTCTAGTTTAAAGTGATATTTTAGTAAATACCACAAGTGGCATACTCAAAATCAAGAAAACACATTAGGATTGTTTTTATAATGTATAAAAATGACCTATAAGTAATTTGGGACATGTATGAATCATCCTCACCTCAATCTGATGCACAGTATGACCGGTATGACTCAAAGTGCCTATTTTTATTCAAAATTGACATTAATGTAAGTAAAAAAGACATCTGACATACTCAAAAACTGATAAAAACATGTGTATTATTTTGGTACTTTAGGAAAATTATCCATAAGTCATTTTTATGTGTATAAATCAGTATCACCTCAATATGATAGACTATGTTCCTAATATGTCTCAAAATATTTGATATCAGTTTAAAATTAACATTTTAATACAAAAAAGTGTCACCCATTGAAAACAAAGAAAACATGATCACATTATCTTTATACTTTATAAAAATGATTCATAATTAATTTGTGACATGTAGTAATAATTATCATTTCAAAACCACACATGATGTAGCTTGTATGACTCAAAGTATGTGTTTCTAGTTTAAATTGATATTTTAGTAAAAAAAAGTGGCATACTCAAAACTAAGGAAACACATTCAGATTGTTTTGATAATTTTAAAAAAATTATCCAAATGTCATTTTGGATGTGTAGGAATCAATCTAACCATAATCTAATGCATGGTGAGACTAGTATGACTCTAGGTATGCAGTTTTATTCAAAATTGACATTAATTTTTGTAAAAAAGACAACTGACATACTCAAAACTGAAAAAACAAAGTATTATTATTTTGGTTTTTTAGAAAATGGTCCATAAGTAATTTTTTATGTGTAGGAATCATTTGAAACACAATCACACGATGTTCCTGATATGTCCTAATGTTTCCATTATTAGTTTAAAATTGAAATTTTAATACAAGAAGGTTCCAGTCAATAAAAACTAAGAAAACATGCTCGTATTATCTTGATAATTTAGTAAAAAGATTAATAATTTATTTGTGACAAGTAGTAATTAGTATCACATCAAAACCCCACATAATGAAACTTATATAACTCAAAGTGAATGTTTCTAGTTTAAAATGAAATTTTAATAAAAAACAAAAGTGGTTCACTCAAAACAAAGAAAAATCATTCATATTGTTTTGATACTTTAGTAAAATAATCCATAAGTCATTTGGGATGTGTAGAAATCATCTACACCTCAATCTGATGCATGGTGTGACTGGTATGACTCACAATGTATCTTTTTATTCAAAATTATCATTAATTTTAGTAAAAAAGAAAATTTACATAACCAAAATTTAGAAAAAACATTAATTTAGTCTCTGTAATTTAGTTAAATGATCTATAAGTCATTTGTGACATATAGGAATCAGCTTCACCTCAATCTGATACACGATGTGACCGATATGACTCAAAATGTCCGTTATGAGTTTAAAATTGAAATTTTAATACAAAAAATTACTACTCACTGAAAACTAATAAAAAATGCTTGGATTGTCTTGATAATTTAGGAAAATTATTCATAATTTATTTTTGATGAGTAGGAATCAGTGTCACGTCAAACCCACACATGATGCGACTTGTTTGAATCAAAGTGCGTGTTTCCAATTTAAAATGATTTTTTTTGTAAAAAACAAAAGTGGAATACGCAAAATAAAGGACAAACATATTGTTTTGATGCTTTAATAAAATGATCTGTAAGTCATTTGGGACATTTAAGAATCAACCACACCTCAATCCGACACACGATGTGACCGGTATGACTCCAATTACATATTTTAA
This sequence comes from Viscum album, assembly GCA_963277665.1. Classification (NCBI taxonomy): domain Eukaryota; kingdom Viridiplantae; phylum Streptophyta; class Magnoliopsida; order Santalales; family Viscaceae; genus Viscum; species Viscum album. The sequence goes on along the minus strand of OY728139.1, from coordinate 124,153,077 downwards.
TTCAAAATTGATAATAATTTTAGTAAAAAAACAACTGACATACTCAAAAATGATAAAATTCATTCATATTATTTTGGTACTTTATAAAAATGATCCATAATTCATTTTTAATATATAGGAATCAGCTACACCTCAATCTGATATAAGATGTTCCCAGTATGACTCAAAGTGTCCGTTATCAGATTAAAATTTTCATTTTAATACAAAAAAGTGTCACTCACTAAAAATTGAGGAAATTCACTTGTATTGTCTTGATAATTTAGGAAAATGATTCATAATAAATTTTTTACATGTAGTAATTAGTCTCACATAAAACCCACATACGATGCGACCTGTATGACTCAAAGTGTGTGTTTTCTATTTAAAATGACGTTTTAGAAAAAAAAAATGTGGCATACTCAAAACTAGGTAAATGCATTCATATTATTTTGATACTTTATAAAAATGATATATAAGTCTTTTGGGACATGTAAGAATTAACCACACCTAAATCTGATGCATGGTGTGTCCGGTATGACTCAAAGTGTATATTTTCAACATATAAGTGTCATTTTAGTTTAAAACACGTATCACATCACCAAAACTGAGAAAGTGATCTTATATTATTTTATCATAATTCTATCTTTTATTACTTAATTAATTTAAATATTGTTTTTATATTATACTTATTTAGTTAATTTTCATAAATATAATGCTTAAAGATGCACAATAAATGGCATGTGATGTGCAAATATCAACCGCAACACAATCCAACACATAGTGTTCCTAGTATGACTCAAAGTTTAGTTTAAAATTAACACTTTATATTTAATATATTTCTTTATATTATTACTGATATAATAACTTTTTTATTATATAGGTGCATTCTTTTTCTCAAGTTGGGATGACCTGTTCTTTTATATAGATGTGTTCTTTTTCTCTATAATAGTGTTTTTTCCTTGGATTTGTGTTGGAAATTTTCATTCATTTACATTCTATATTTTCATTTGATTTTTCTAATTTTTGTTTCAATTTCTGGTACTGTAGTGTGCTATTATATCACACTACAGTATGCCCTATTTTTGGTGCTAAAGTGTGATTTAACATCACACTGTAGTATTCCCCTTTATCAGCACTACTAAATGCACTGACAAAGGAATCCCTTTATTAGCACATTTAATAACACTGATAAAGGGTCCCTTTATTTGAACTTCATAAATTCACTGATAAATGTTAACTTTTATCAACACTTATAAAATAATTTATAAAGAGAGATTTATCAACACTTTTTTAGCATTGATAAAGAACCCCTTTATCAGCTCTTTTCTAGTAATGATAAAAACCTAGGCCTTTTAACTATGCTGTGATAGTTAGGGTTTTTTTTAACACTGATAAAGGCATATCATAGCACCATTAAAGGCCTATATTTTAGTTGTGATGTGGGTAACACTAATCATTAATCAACCCAACCTACTCTTCACAGTTTCTAGAAATGTCTAATGAACCTTAGGGTAGCATTCCCCCGTGTTCAAACCTCCACAAAATATGTCGTGGTGATACCATAAGGAGCATATGATATCCCTCCTTAAACTCTAAAGGCCTCTTACATCATTATATATAGGAATTTTGATGGCTCTGGGCAATCATAATCTTCTCTTGGATCACCTTCACCATTTATGTCATCTATCATACCAGCTCTAACCCCATTAGTGATGACTTTACAGTCTCTATCCATAATATGGGTGAACTAATGGGTCTACCAAAAAATTCCACAAAATGTTCCACTTTGATAGTGGTGTGGTAGTTATTTTTATGAGAAATTAATTAAGGGAAAGCGATCCTCCTAGATCAGGTCAAAATCGAGCACACAAGACCTCAAAATATCCTCAAAAACTTGAATGGTTCTCTTAGTTTTCTCATTCATTAGAGGGTGGAATACCATAGTTATCATAGATACATATTAATATCCTCTTTAAATATACTAAAAATCTAGGATATAAAATAAGCATCAATATTAGAGATGATCATCAAATGTATCATATATAGCTTGATGATCTCATCCATGTTCAAGCACCCCAAAATTTCCACTAAACTTTGAACCTGAATATAAATTAAGTGAGATGAATTGGTTATTTAGTCAATGATAACATAAATCACATTGTAAACCTTAATTTAACATATAATTATTGTAAAAAATTCCATTTATATTCTATCCCAATTATACTTTGGAATCCCAAGGGGGTTGAGAGACAAATTATGGAAACTGGTACACAACCTTCACCTGATGACAGGTTAGGCACTATTAGATAAAATCAATATAACAACCCATATATTTAATACACTTAATTTCATGATTTATTACATAAAATAAAAATTGTTAAAATATAAAATATCATGAGGCCTATTGTATTTTCTAAATTAAGCACATAACATAATTACTTGCAATAGAAGTACAAAAAAATTGTTGAAAACTTCCTTAACATGCTTCTAAATTTCCATCATTGTTCTAAAAATATATGGGATAACCTAAAGAAATACATAATAAATGGGTGAGCTATAACACCTAGTAAGATAACAAAAAAAGTTTTACATAAGTTCAAATAGTAAATTTTATCCAAGAGGAATATCAAGGTATCATAAAAGAGGAGGGAATCATAATATTGAACAATGAGTCATGATATAACATGATAACATAAAGGAAACATGAGAATGTGGAAACAACATAAAACATGACATCATAAATATAATTCAATGCTAACCACTATGAAAACATAAAATAATGTGCTTAGGATAACATCCTGTGCACCACACATGGCATATCATGAGATAAAAACATTACCCAATGCATTGTAGGGTTATATAATAATGGCCCCACCATCACATTCATATCATGTATATGCATAAGTGTTCCAAATAGATAATTCAACATAGGATCATGTTTAATAACATTTAATACTATGATTAAGTTTAGTTAGATTCATACATGTAATTCCCCAATAAATAAAGTATAGGTATATCTAGGTGAATAACCTTGAGTGGAAATAGGGATGAGTATTCACAATAAATTTTTTTTGATGGAGGATCATATGATAATTTGGAAATCATAGTGGGGATACTTAAAGATTCATAGGAGAGATTAATGAGAGTTAAATGGGTCTATCCTCACTTGGAAATAATAAGGGAAATAAGATAAATGTGTGAAAAAATATCCCAACATGAAAAAGTGGAAAACAAAAGGCATAATGTAAAGGAGGATCTTGGATAAAATAAGGAGAGGATCCCTTAGCTTGGGAGTATGCTTCTAAAATATTGGGAGGATCTTATTAAGAGCTTGAGGTACCCTTGGGAGGACTCTAGATAAGTAAAGGAATAGTAATGTCATGATAAAAGGGTTTTGAGTGAATATTAATTGGATCTTGGGTGGGTTTATATATAAAAAGAGAGTAGTATTATTTTTAATTTTCAAACTTAGGTTTTGGACTCTATATGATAAAGTAATCAAAACCAAAAACCTTACCATGGTTTTTGTAACACCCTAAAGATTAATTTATGTTATTAATATAACAATTATTTTATAATTAATGTTTTATTATGAGAACATATAAATTATTTTACATTTCATAATAAATTTACACATTATGGAAAACTACAACTAGGAACAATAAAGGGATTATTTAATGATATAATCAAAATCAAATTATTTTTGGAGAATATAGACATATTATGTTAAAAATAGGTTTCATGATAAATTTATAATTTTTAAATAAAAGTTATTTTCATGAAATAATATTATTAAACACTTTTTAAATGATAATATATTTTAATAAAGTCCCAAGTATTTTTTATAATGGTCGAAATGTTTATTTTCTATAAAAATTATTAATTTTAAATAAATAATATTTTTTATTTAATAACTAAAATTATTATATTTAGAGTATAATTTTGATAAAATAAATTTCATTTTTTAATCATCATATAAAAATTAGTTCAGGGTTATTTTTTTGGAATTTTCTTGCAAATTTGATTTTGGGGTTAAAAAGTGGAAATTACCACTTAACAAGTACTATGATTTTATGACATCATTATTATGTTATCATGATTAAAAAATTTATGAAAAAATTTATTTAATAAAAATAACATTTAATAATTATAAAAATTAATTTAAAGAAATTAATTTTAATATATAAATTTATACCTTACAATTTAGAATAAAAAAAGTGAAATTTTAACATAAAAATTATTTTTGGATCCTGCACATTAAATGGGTTAGTTGGGAGGTGTGTTTCAGTTTGTAAATTACTTGGAAATATACCCACTTTCTACCCCTAATTAATGATCTATAAAATTAGTTTCAATTTATTTCACCCACAAGTGGTTGGATTATATAATAAAATAACATAAATTTTAACCCTTTAAATTACCCCTCCTCAAGTATAAATACCCCCCATTACCTCCTAAAATTTCACACCAAATCCATTTATCATTATTTTTATATCAATTAACCTCTCAAGAGTCTCTCTAAGTTCGTTCCATGGTTCTAAGGAGTCCCTCTCTTGCTTTAAGAAGCATCCTCCCAATATTAGGGTTTCCTCAATTCTCCTCTTTCCTTTTCAAGTTCATTAATTTTTTTTATGTTTTATTTTTAAATTTATTTTCATATAATTAAATTCCTTTTATTCCATGGTATTATATTTTATTTTATATTTTTTAAATGTTATGTTATTTATTCCCTCTCATTATAGCATTTTCCTAAGTTTTTACTATGCCGAAACAAGGATTCCTCACCCCTCATTTCCCATTATTTTGCGGGCCTTATTAGTTATTTATTATTTCAAAGGAAAATGTTAATATGCATCATTGTTATAATTTACTTAATATGTTATCAATGAGATATCATCATTCACTCTAATTATACCTCCTTTATAATCTATTGTAGTGATCAGTGTTTCCCATATCTATAAAACCATCCTAAATTTGGTAAAGAAAAACATGTGTGGTTTTCCTAGCAACAACATCTCTGCCTGGATATGCAAAGTGAATGTGGATATGTAATAATTTTATCTAGGGGTAGTAACCCCAAAATGGTGCATTAAAATTTGAATTGATCTTAACCTATTTCAAAACAATGAGCCTTACTGCACACCTGGTTTGACACTATTGGGGGGGGGGGGGTGCTTTGGACAATTTACATAAACTTTATGAGCCATACTAAAAGATAAGAATATATAGATTTATATTTACATTCAATTGATATCCCTATTACATGAATGTATCCTTAAATAATTATTTTTATCATTCCATCATCTGGAGTATTTCCTTTTCTAATGTGAACATCATATTGTTTCTAAGATGATTATTGGTTATTCACTGAGATAACCACATGAATATGTTGAAAGGGTTTATTTACCGCTCTATTTGTAACCAATGATCATGATATATTTCAATATCTATATTCCTAATGTATTTCACCTTTTACTCTATATTTCCATATTTTTATTTATACATTGTATAATGGAATTATGATCTATATAGAGAATGATCCATCACAGAATTTATCTTTCCTTATCATCAGTAACATGTAATCAAATATTTTATTCCAATAAATTTCCACGTGAATACCCTTTCATGCTTCTTATTATTAAAGGGTATTAATCTAGAAAACCATAAATTTATTGAATAGAGAAATTATTTTATAAACTGTATACCGTTTTATCTATAGAGTGTAAATGCCTTAAAATTCATAGTGTTGATTGGTGGGTATTTACCTATAATTTTATCAAATTTAATTGGATACTAGTTTAATTTATAATAGGTTTATCATGCTATGATTGTTTTATGTATGTTTTCCTTACATGAAATAGATGAATTAAGACAATTGAATGGTGTGTCTTGATAGCGCTCCAATGCATTGGGTAATGAGATGAGGTTAATTGGATGAATGTTACTCCTAAGAGACAATGATGTTTACCTGTTATAAGTTACTCCTAAGAGATATGGGAATTACCAAATAGGTAATTCCATTATGAATGTTTTATGTTCCAAGATACCAACATGTTTTCTTTATGATTGATATGAATTTTTAATGTTTCCTTTGATCAAGATTGATATCATATGGATCATGATCATTATTTATTATAAATATTTTTCTTATTTCCATGTTCTTATGATCATGTTATGACACTTTTCCATATGTTTATTTTGTCATATCATGCCTCATGTTTTACCCATGATTTTTTATTTATGCTCTTTTTTTATTGTTTAATCCTTAGTGGGATTTATAGCTCATTATTTTCTTAGGTTTCCTTATTTACCTAAGAATTAAAATGAAAGGGATAAATATAAGAAAGTTACATGTATAGAGAATACTTATGGAAGAAATGTGTTTTGTAGCACGTGTTTAGTTGTAAATGTACTTATTTTCTAAATACAATGAACTTTTAACCTGGGAGTTTGTTGAAATTCATGTGATATACTTAAAAGTTTGCATATTTATCACTATATCTAGAAGTGTGGGTCTGGGGTATCTCATTTGGTATTAAAGGAGAGTTTGATTATCTTTGGAAATTAAGATTTAGAAAATTTTGGTATAGAGCCTTATTAGACCAGGTTAAGTATAACAAGTATGAACTATAGTATTAACATCTTCTAGGTATTTATTATGAGTCCTTTATATAGATAACATTTGCCTGAAAATTTTTATTTAGTAAGTTTAATTAAATGTGTAAAATTCTGAAGACATGATTTCCTTAAGGGGGTAGAACTTAACACCCAGATAATTCCTTTATGTTATTAATAAAACTATTATTTTATAATGAAATTTTTATTATGAGAACATATAATTTTCTTTCTATTTCATAATAAATTTACACATCATTAACAACTATAACTAGGAACAATAAATGGATTATTTAATGTGTTTCATGAAAAATTTATAAGTTTTAAATAGAATTTATTTTCATGAAATAATCATATTAAACACTTTTTAAATGATAATATATTTTAACAAATTCCTAAGTGAATTTTATAACAGTTGAAATGTTTATTATACTATAAAAATTGTTAATTTTTATTAAATAATGATTTTTATCTAATATTTAAATTTATCACATTTAGAGTATTATTTTTATAAAATAAATTTTACTTTTAGACTGAGCACATTAAAATTATATTAGGGTGTTTTTTAGGAATTTTCTAACAAAGTTGATTTTCGGGTGTAAAAGTGAAAATTACCGCTTTATGAGCACTGTGATTTTATGACATCATTATTATGTCAACATGATTAAAAAATTTATAAAAAATTTTATTTAATAAAAATTGATTTTAATAAGTATAAAAATGTATTTAAAAATATTAATTTTAATTTATAAATTTATGCCTTAAATTTTGGACTACAAATTGGAATTTTAAGATAAAAATTATTTTTGGATTCTTCACAATAAATGGGTTGGTTGGGAGGTGTGTTTCAGTTTGGAAATATCTTTTAAATACTCCCATTTTCTAGAACTCATTAATAATCCATAAAATTGGTTGGAATATATTTCACCCATAATTGGTTGGACTTTATAATAAAATAACCTATATTTTAACCCTTAAAACAACCTCTCCTCAGGTATAAATGTTCCCATTTACTCCTCACATTACACACCGAATCCATTAAGCATGATTTATCTCTCAAAAATACTCTAAATAATATCTATAAGGTGTTTCAAAGGTTCTATGGTGTCACTCTATATCTTTAAAAATCATCCTCCCAATTTAATGGTTTCTTCAATTCTCCTCTTCCCTTTTCAAGTTTATTATTTTTGTTATGTTTTATTTTTAAATTTATTTTCATATACTTCCATAAATTTTATTACATGGTATTTTATTCCATTTTAAATATTATAAATTTTATTTTATTTATTCCCTTTCATTATATCATTTTGCAAATCTATTACTATGTCGAAACAAGGGTACCCCACCCCTCATTTCCCATTATTTTTGAGCCTTATTTGATCTTTCTTATTTCAATGTAAAATGTTAATATGATTCATTGTTAAAATTTTCTTAAAATTTTATAAATTATATATCACCACTAAATTTAATTATCACACCTTTATAAGACATTTTAATTCTCAACATTTCCCGTAGCCGTAAAACCTCTCTAAATTTAGTAAAGAAAAGCATGTGTGGTTTTCCAATCAATGACATCCCTATCTGGATACTATAAGTGGACATGGATTTATAATAGTTGTACTTAGGGGTAATAACCCAAAAAATGGATCATTGATCTTTGATTTTATCATCACATGGTGTACGACAATGAGCCTTGCTGCACAACTGGTTTGACACTCCTAGGGGATTTTCTTTAGATAATTCACATGTACTTTATAAGACATAATAAAGGATAAAAATATATGGATTGATATTTAAATTCAATTGATATCACTAGGACATGAATGTACCCTTAATTACTTAATTTTATCATCCCATCAATTGGATTATTTCTCTTTACAATATGAACATACCATTGTTTATAAGTTGATTGTTGGCTATTCACCAAGATAACTGCATTAATCCATTGAAAGGGTTTCATTACCACCCTATTTTTAACTGATGAACATGATCTATTTCATTCCATATATTACTCATGGATTTTACATTTATTCTTGATATTCATGTTTCTATGTATACATTTTATGGTGGAATTATGATATTCATAGAGAATGATCCATCATTACGTTTGTCTTCCCTTATCACCATCAATGCATAATAAAATATTTTATTCCAATACCTTTCCTTATGAATACCCTTGAATTCTTATTCTTATTTAATGGAATTCATCTATACACCCATACATCAATTGAATGGGGAAATTATTGAATCAACCTTATACCATTTTATCTATACGGTGTAAATACATTATACTTAATAATGTTAATTGGTGGATATTTACCTACAAAGTTATCAAATTTTTCTAGATACCCATTTAATTTCCTATAGGTTTATTATTATATGATTGTTTTAGGTTTGTTTTCCATATGCTTAAAACATTAATTAAGACATATTAAGGGTTCACCCTAATAAAACATCAATTAATTGGGTAATGAGATGAAGTTAATTAGATGAAAGTTACTCTTAAGAGATAACTAATTTTACCTATTATAGGTTATTACTAAGTGATATGATAATTGTTGGTACCAAGGAATGCAACCAAAGCTGATGGGATGAGGATCTTAAAAATTTTCCTCACCATAGGGAAAAAATGTCATCTATAGTGACCTAATCCTTACTATAGTCTAAGGATATCACATGAATTTTGTAAGAACAAAATAAAATAAAAACTCTTACATAATTTGAAATTGAATCATACACAACTATAGCTTTTCATTGGTGAACATTTCTCTAAGGATCCAAAACCAAACCCCTCTAGATCACCCACAGATTATTCAATAATTTTCATGCTCTCTATTCATCGAATTCCATGTGTTAGCATGGAGCTATGATGAATCCTTCGACGTCATGTCAATCACCTTGATCCTGTCCATTCGATCTTTCAAAGGTGCCTTGGATCAATCACTCAAAGAGAGACACTCTCTCCCTCTAAAAAGAAGTATGAGAGATAATCTATCATTTCCAAAAGCATAAATAGTCCTTGGAAATGATCTCTCCACATGCTTATATAGTGGGAGGAGCTAATACCCGATTAGGGTTCCCCAAACCCCAGAAATAAATCACCCACTAAATAAGTAATAAATAAATAATAATGAAAAAATAAACCACTTAATTAATATTATTTATATTTTATCACATACCTTCAATATATATTAAATATATTATATTCTAAAACCAAGTCATTTAACTCAAATCTTAATTCCTGATAAAATTAAATGAATTTGGAATATTAAAATAATATTTGTTCAATTAATATTATTCCTCATATTTACTTAAACACTTGTAAATAATTTTAATAAAGAAATACAACCCAATTATTCATTACATGAATAATAATTAATTAATTAATTTATTTATCAGTGATCGATGAAATTAGACGACCCTTGAACCCCGTGGTGGATCCCACCATGTCCTATATACATATTCTCATGAATAAGGAAGATTCTTGAATATGCTATTGTGTGAGACCCTCTAGGACCTTATCTAGATAATAGTGTACAATATTTATAGACTAAGAGAAGAGTATCATACCCCATAAAGTCCCCTAAAGGGAAAATGAATAGTTATAACAATGACAACCAACATAAAAACACATACTACATATTACAATTTATTTGTCTTTTGATATCTCATAATGAAGGACACACACTCGATTCATAGCCATTTATTGATATATCATTTGTTGATATATTTTGATATATTTACTTTCAACTACCTTGTTTAAGGATTTATGAAGGTACAACCATCCTTATCAACTAGGCCCGAGATATATTACTTCCTTAACTCACAATTGAATAATTCTATACAAAATTTCATCATCATGGGTTTTTACCTTCATCAAAGTACATGATCAAATGACACAAATTAATAATGATCTCAAGTTAGGAGACCAATACACATTTTTTTAGATAAAAAACACCAATGACACCTGAAAACATATGGTGTTCCTATTGGCGGGTTTGCCTCATGATCTCAACTAATAGAGATCACCAAGTGAGAACTTCATGATAATAAGTTTAAATGATTATGATCCCCAAAACATGATATCCAGAAATCAACTGTGTCTAGTTAGTATGATGTATCTTGACCGTTTGACATGTATTTAAGATTAAGGTTCTCATTATATCCTGTTATTTTCTATAAATATTTAATGATAATTAATCTATGGAAATTACCATCAAAAAGTGGATGTAGAATTGTATACACTATAATGGGAAGTGTACATCATACATATCTCACTATATACATGACATAATAATAAAAAAGTAATGTTTAGTTGGTTCTTGGGAACCCACTGTTTCAACACTCCCACTTTCACTAGATACAACTTTCTAACCATCCTTGTTATCTCTCACATGATTATGATCATGTTTCTAGTGAGTCATGGATTTAGTTGCTGGGTCTTCCACCTCTCCGTTCTATGGATATTTTTCTAAGTATGAACTCACCTCCTTGATTAAAACTTATTAAGTGATGGAATCCCTGAGTATATACCTTTTTACATTATCTAAACTTCACATATTTGATAGTACTAGTAATAGAATTGTCATAATGATAAAATGTTACAAACTAGGTGAAATTCCATGAACCGAAACAAATCATTGCACATAATACACTGATTCTTAGCTTCCTCATAATCTGCAACATACACGGTATTTGTAGATACGACCACCACTATATTGTATGATCTTGTCTCACTCATAAAATTTTCCTGACTGCAATATTAGATCAAATTGATTCAAGTAAGACTAGTTTGTGTCCCTTACAAACTAATATCCTTTACTCTCCATATACTAGGTATATATCCAATGTACTTGTTCTTAAGTATAATTGGATAGTTCTGAATATTTACCTTGCAATTATTTCTCAAATTTTTCCGGATTATATTTTTCAACACCATGTCAGTATGTGTATGATTGATTAGTTCTAAGAAACTGTTAGATCAACCTCAGTAGATCCTATTCCCTAGAACCTAGGTTTCTACTTTAAGTCAATCTCTATAGAGTTACTTTCATCCTAGTCTTAAATAATTATATGACCAATAACTATTTTATATATGTTATCAAATATATTATACTTGGAAAACTATAGTGCTCTTACTAACCTATGGTAGACACATAGAAAAGATTCATTCCAAATGAATATTCTATGATCTTGTTTCTTAATTTAATCATAAACTAGATTTGAGTAACTTGAACCCCTTATTGGAATTCTTTGATATCACCATACCTTTATGGTTTCATCGTATAGATACCTTCCATGATTTATGGTATTCACATACAATTCTCAATAAAATGATCATATAAAATAGATATGATAAGTAAAATTCTAATGGATTTTCGAATAATGACTTGGAATTAACAATAAATCCTTATTGGTACCAATCTTGTACTATCCATGTATAGTCTCACTTGAATAACCATCACAATATTCAAAATAATATTCCCCAAATAATTGGATACATGGAATCCATTATTGAATTTTAAATAATCTTTTCAATCTTAGCTAGTTTCCATATACTGCTTATAGGATTTATTTTTCTCTATGAATAATTTATAACCAACCATGGTAAATATAAAACCATCACCATGGTTTTATCTTAAATACATAGTATGTGTCTCTAAAATATTCCTCTTCCAGGAGATCTTAGGGAACTTGTTCCTATGCCAACTATTTGTGCATCTGTGACATTGACTAAACCTAATCCAACCTTGCTACCAATATCTCAAGTAGATATGTGCAACCTTTTATATAAATATTGTCTATAACTTGTGTATCAATTTTATATCTTAGGGTTTTCTATAATATACTTATAAAATTTATAATAATTACTTCATATTCACGTTTTGTTTTTCTTGATGCAAGTTTATTTATATCATAACAAAATGTTTGCATATAAAATCATGTCTTACGATATAATGGATTTCCATCATACTATGAATCATATGATATCAAATTTTTATTATAGTTGGCATATGGTTATGGGATATCAATAATATTTATGAATCACATCTTGAAATATAATGTAGGTTTTTTCAATTCATATATATATCAACACCGATGCTCCTTATACTTACATCATAAATCTAATGTGTAAAAGGACCTGTGATTTTAGAAAATTCTTCATGATATATTTTGTTGGTCAATGTTAACATGAAAGACTCATCATCATTCCTCTTTATAAAATCATATCTCTAATGTGTATAAGGTAATGTGCATTTAGGAATTACAGCATGATACATTATAATGATTGATGAATGTTTGGTTAGGATATTATTCTGTAGACCAACCTAAAGCAAATCATATCTTTTAGCTATGCATATACTATAATTCAATTTATCATTACTTAATAAAAACATAAAGGAATATAATGAAGTATATACTTACCAATATCTTACCCTTGGAATAGTTCACACTCTCTAGCTGAACAAATTATGAAATATTTGTGGTGCACCTTTATTTATAAAGGTTTATTTATCCAAACTAAATAAGTATATATGTCAATAATACCTAAGGTGTTTAGATCCACTATGAATAAATAACACATTAGGTATAACCTTGATGTCCACTTTTAGTTTTACTTGAAAAGGAATTATCTTTCCATAAATGGGTATATAAGTCTTACATTTTATAGTCATCACGTATTACCTACAATTTATGTATCACTGAGCTATCGGTTGATTATGAAACACCACAAAAAAAAATTAATTCTTGAAATTGAATAATGTATCCTTGTGTCCATTATACACATGAGATTAATGTTTTAATGATACTTCAAGAGTTCATCTGGAATAAATAAACTTGAAAATATAAAAGATGTGTATTTATCACTGCTAAATTAGGAACCACCATTTCTCAGTTGCTTGGAGAACACACCTTACTTATTTTAACATTGTATTACTTACTTAGTTACTATATTTAGGTACACATATGTGATTTTCATATTGTATTAAATACCCAATAAGTGTGATAGAAAAATACTTATAATTGATGACTAATCCTGAAGAATAATCAATTAATTTCTTCTTCAATTCAGTTCATTTAATTTAAAATTAAATAGATTTATTTCATGATATGTGAAGAAAATAATCTCTGGTTTAATACCTCTTTTTTTAAAGGATGTTTCCAAGGTTCATTTTACCTGACACTTTCTATTTTTGTTTTCACCATATTTTTCAATTTTTATCCGTAAGAACTAAATATTATACTTTCTTTAAGTTCTTATCAACTTGGAGAACCTTACCCCAAAGGTAAAAAAACATTTTTCTCCATACTGTTCATATTGTAATCTTAAATGAAATAGGATAATATGGGTGAAAACGATATGAGAAAGGGATCTATTGAAAGATCATGATCCATCTTAAAATTTACACATGTCCAGTGTAATTATCATCTATTCATATTTTCACTTCTCTTTCTCATCGAAAGATTCTCAGAGATGAGACTATATGTAATCATCTATTTCTCGATGTAATATCTATAACTAACATTAGATGTTGATGATAACATTATGAAATGACCATTATATGCATATTACATGAGTCTCCTCTGACCATTTTTACACCCTCACTTCCTGAGTTGGCTTAACAAGTATTAGGGACACTAACACCTTGAATTTATGATATTATAGTATTGTGAGAAAGCACATGCACTACTCTTTAAAAACTTGCGCTGGATAGGACATTGACTTTGTCCAATAAATATCACAATATATCTTATGGTAGTACTTTCCATTTTCTATAAAAATAAAATCTAGATATTTTTTAATTTTATGTTTTAGGCATTATAGATTAATTAATTAAATCATTAAATGTATCCCACTATTTTATCTAATTCTAGAAACCCTCTATACTAGAATCAGAATACTTTGTTTCTTGAGTATTCTGGTGGTAGGATCCTTGAACCTCTCCTCATAGTCTACAAGCTTTGGCTATGCCACTACTCAGAGAGTTCAAGGTAAGAATTTGACTGTCTAGTTTCATTAACTCATGGTTACTTGATTTTTTGAGTGAAGTCCTATCTTCTAAAATCATAAACTTGATTTACTCAACACTTTATTTTAAAGAATACTCAAGCTATATTTTAATACTTCTTTGCTTCCAAATTCACTTAATTCAACATATCACTCTCATAAGAACTCCCTGGTAGTAAGAGGAACCACTACTACAAAACTGGGTTTATCATGTGCCAGGTATTTAACAACACTAGGTAAACATGCTGTTAAAAACCCCCTATACGAGTTCTAAAAAATCGCTGTTAAAGGGGGTCTTTAACAATGCCTTTTTATCACTGTTAAAGGTGGTCTTTAAAAATGCAAAAAAAGTGTTGTTAAAGGGGGACCTTTATCAGATCTTTTAAAAAAGTGCTGATAAATGGGGTGTTTTATCAGTGCTTGTAAAAAAGCATTGATAAAGGTGTGTGTGTGTGGGGGGGGGGGGTTATGAGCACTTTTTAGAAGTGCTGATAATGACCCCCCCTTTATCAGTGCTTTTTTAGTTACGCTGATAATGATATACTTAAAAAAAATTCATTTCATTAAAAATAATATATTAATATATAAATATAAATATATTGATATAAATATAATATAATTTTTTTAAAATTTGTTTTGGATAAGGTAAATAGGTATTTACACTTAATATAAGATATTTAGGGAAAATGGATCATAAAATAATTAAAAAAATATTTTTAATTAATAATTTTCTTATTATTATAGAGTAATATTCATTTAATATCAATTTGAAGACAAAAAAATCTAAAAATTAATAAAAGATCTAAAATAAGTTGAAAACATAACTCGAACCTCAAATGACCATAACTTTTGATCAGAGTGTCCGTTTTTTATCTACCACATATCAAATCAAAGCCTGTGATGATATATATTCCCTTAGTGAAAGTGGTAAACCTTTGTCACGTTTTTCAAGGCTGGAAAAGTCCCATAAGGCCTATGAAACTGATTTTTTAGTTGGCGTACCCCTATTTTTTTAACATTTGATGGTTTTTAAGTCTCATTTAAAGGGTTTTTTACCCTTTTTTAGTGGGGAAAAAATTTATACCTAGGGATTACATTCATATTGATATTATGGTTTTTAAATTTCATCATTTTTCACAACATAATTTTATTTATAATTAATTATATGCATGTTTTATTATATTTAATTATAATAAATCATTCATATAAATACATTTATCAACATATTTACGTAAAAATGTATAATCTAATATATCTAAATAAATACATATTCTAGAAATCTATTTAAAACAATATCTAACTATTTTTTACATTTTAAAAATATATTTATAATGTCTATATAAACATATATGTGAGTATTAAAAAATAGATATATGTTTATATTTTATTATAGTATATGTAAAGGAATATAATATATAATATATTTAAATAAATATAAGTAGATATATATCAAACACACTAATATATTGTATAAATGTATTTAAAAAAATATATAAATACAAGTAAATATATATGTATATGTGTGTTTGTATATATATATATATACACACACAAAAATATCATTAAACAGACAGCAAAACAACATGGTGTATTGGTAAAAGTGTCTCATATTTAAGGGAGAGGTGTAGGGTTCGAATCCAGACAGACATGCATGAGGTTATAAATTCAAAAAGTTCTAATAAAATTTGTGGTTGGGTGAAAAGCATTGATAAAGGGGGGGGGCACTGTTAAAGGGGCCGTGGAAGCACTAATAAAGGGGTCAGGCTCATAGGTGTCTGAAAAAAATATAATTTTACCTCCTTTAACAACACTGCCTTTTTGAGCATTAAAAAATCATTGTTAAAGGGCCCCTTTAACAATTCTAAAAACAATACTGTTAAAGGGGGCCTTTAAAAGTAATTTTTTAGCATTGATAAAAGTTTTGGGCTTTTAACCGTTCTCTGATTATCAGTGCTTTTTTAGCACTAATAAAGGCCTACTCTAGCACCGTTAAAGGTATTATTTGTATTAGTTCACCCTCAAATTTAGATCACAACCACCCTAAACACCTGGTTTTGTTTAAATTCAAATAATGGAAGGCGTTTTTTGACTTAATATTTCTTTTAGGGTTTTTGTATTTTTCTTCGATGAATGTAATCCATTAATATTAATATGTTCATAAAATGTTGTCGCGCTCACAACTGAACAATAATATAAAAGCATTCGTCGCTTCTTTATGAATTTTTCTTGTTTATTATTTTATGTATTTCCCACTGTCATGAAAATGTATAAAATAATAAAAACTTCATAAAGGAAATAAATAAACTAGATTGGTCTTGAGAATCTAATATTGGATGATCCATTTAGTCTGAATGGATCAACCATGACCGATGATTATGTTACCTGAGTCAAGTCTTGACTCATTATGCAGCTCATCCCCATCCAATATGTCTACTACTCATATGGATTTCGCCTCCACTTTGTGTTGTTTGCGTCTTACATCATCCTCATCCTGGTACAAAAATACTCGCATGCAGAAAATGGGGTAACAAGAGTAAAAAGTACATACAAAATACCGATGGACATCTATTCCCTTATACATATTTAAATGAAAAATATGAATCACTAACCATCATAAAAATAATTAATTATTTATAATCATCACACATCATTAAATAAATAAATAAAAACAGACATAAATAGGCTGGTCAATACTCAAGACAGATCAATGGGTAAAGTAAAAGTGAGAAAAAAAATTAAATTACAGTAATTTAAGTATGAAGAAATTAATTAAATTAAATGAATTATTTAAATTTAAATAATTTAATTCTATTCATCCAATTATTTATTTATTCTTAATTCTAAAAATTAAATTAATTAATTAATTAATTTAATACCAAAATTAAATTAATTTTATCAGAGTATTACAATTTTAATTTTTGAACAAAAATAATTTTTAATTAATTTAATTCAATACTAAAATTAAATTAATTAACTTAATAAATTTTGAGTAAATAAATTACTCTTGGGTCCCGAAACTCCAGGAATGGCCAAAGCGGGTCAGGCCGAACCTACGTAGGTCCATTCCAGTCTATAAAGACCCCGTGTAAGGGTGTTATAGGCTAGAGAGACCTACCTTGATCCATTATGGGGTGGTTAGATCTATCCAGGTCTTTGCATGACCATACTGAGTGAACAAAACAGAATTGGGGTTCGATCTGATTGCTGAATAAAAAAAAACAGGGAGGGGTACCTTAGTAGGGGATCACATGAAACATGTTTGTTGTCCGATGATGGGATCCAGAAGCTAGTCATAATGAGGTTTGTTTAACGTTGGGGTTGGATGGAACATACTAGATGTGGCCAGATGAAGGTGTTTTCCAAACTTATTGACATGTTCATAACCTATGTGATAATTGATCATCTAGCATAAGTATGTTTTTTAGCATTTTTTTGTTGCAATCTAAGTGTGCCTTAAATATCTAACATTTACCCCATGACATAACCTTTATTACCATGAGCTATCGATTCCCTACTTTCAATCCATAATTTCCTTCTCCAGTTTTTCTTTTCTTTTATGGATGTCACTCCCAAGTCACCTTCTAAAATTGTGTGGAAGATGTTTCATTTTAAGTGTGAGGGTGTCATTATTAATATTTATTGTATGTGCACATGGATTATTTATTGTTTTCATTATTTTAGGAGACATTTTTCATTGAAAACATGCTTTAACTTAAAATTTCATTACACCCATTTAAATAAAATACAATGTTTGGTTAGAGAATATTGAATTCTAGTTTTATTCCTGCTTAGAATTTTAGAATGATTGATGAGTTGAGTAATTTACCTATGATTATCATTTCTTAAATTTGTTTTATATTGAATTATTACTAGTTTTTATGCCTTGATTGATTGACATAATTTTTTTTATTTCTATTCTCGTAAGGATTCTAGACCTATATTGGCATATTATTTTCTGATCATATTTCTTGAGAGATACTTGGGGCATATAAACCTATCAGAACTTTCATTGGAATATTATCAAGGATATGACTGAATAAATACACTATTAACATTATTGAGTTAATATTTGTTGATTCATTTATCCTAAAACCTACATGTACATTTATCCTTATTAATTCTGTTGAATCCATGAATGACCTTTTTAGGATTGATCCATATTACAAGCCCATTTTATCTCTTCCTACCATACTCTTGATATAATTTCATTATTTTCATTTGACTAAGTGTGGGGGAGGTGTTCATTACTGATGGACACAAGATTATTACTACTGAAAGGATGTAGGGTAAATTTTTCACATAATCCATGGGAAGTGGTCCATGGTTATTCTATTGTACCATTCATGATTATCCAGTTTGGAAAAACAATTAAATGAAAAAAATGAATTTTAATATGGGTTGTGCATTAGGAAGGTCAAAAATCACCATTACCAGAATGATTAATCTTATGATGAATCATATGTGGTTAGGTTTTATATGTGAGATCTGTCCTAGACATAACTTTAGAAAAATAAAAAAAGGAATCATGATAATTGCATTGTACTTTTATGACACAGCCATGGACTTTCCATGAGCCTTTGAGAGTGTGAAGATTTTGATTTTTGGAGGATATTTTTCATTGATTTTTTCTTGATGATCATGTATTATACTTGAGAGTTTTACCATCCTTTTTTCAGTTTATTTTTTATCATATACCACCTACCCTAATCTATAGAGTCATTTGACCCTTATTGATGAATCCATCATGATTAATTTTGTGTTTATGTTTATAGAGTGGAGATGTTAAAACTAATGAAAGAATATGGTTAGGAATATGTATTCATGGTATGATCATAAGTCCAGTTTCACTTTTCCTTAAGTGATGAGAAATAATTTATGGTGTGTTAAATTTTAATATGGGTATATTTTCTAAGTAATATTTGAAAAATTAAAATTAAAGGAAGAAAGAATCTTAATAAAGAACTTAACCATAAGGAATGACAGATTTTATCTATATTAATGATTCCGAAGGACTTTATTTTTCCACTAACGCTTAGTTTTATTGGCTTGGTTTCAATGAATATTTACTATTTATTTTTTTTCCTCTATAATCCTTACTAAGATGATTTTTAATTGAGGATGATCAATTTTTCAAGTGTGGGGGACTTGAAAATATATGTTTATATATATTTATTGGATGAATTTTTAAGATATAATTATTATTTATTAAATAATGTATTGGATTTTGATTAGTTTTTTATTAAATAGGAATCAATTCTCAAAATATTAGCTAATTTATTTTAAGCATTTTGAGACATTACATATTGTGAAACCTATTCACGATGTGAATTACTTGACCACAGGACCCCTGTGAGGTGAAGGCCAACCCATGAAACTGGTATAAGATGTGAATAATCTAAATCCAATTTGATACATGAAATAAATTCTTTACATGATTTTTAATATTCAAAATTCCAAACCCACAAAAGATTTAGGCCGTGAAATCTGGGGAGATACCAGATTTCTGGAGATTTTTGTGGATTTAAGTTCATGTTGTGAATTAAATTACGCATCATGAAATTATTGATGGAGAACTAATTTAAAGTAATTTCATGATGTTATAATTTTACATGTAACAAGTCTAGTAGGCCTATATATATTTAGAACATGATTAAAATAAAAGAAGTCCGTATTTTTCCTTCTTCTACACTTTCTTCTTTACTTTGTTCCAAACCCTACTTTTGTTCATTTTATTTCTTGATTTTCTGATTCCTTTTATGCTACACTTCATTTAAAATACTTGTAGATAATTTGTTCATGATTTTATTTCTATTTCAATTCCAATTTTAATTTTAATCCCAATTTCTACATTTCATTTCTTGTTCTTTGATTCAATTAAGTTTTTGACTGATTTTAAATTGATTTAATCATGGATTTCTCCAGTATAACTTATATAATTTTCATTTCAAGAATGTTTATTATTTATTTTTAATATAATAAATTTTTTAACATGCACACATTATCTTATAGGGTTAGGGGTCCATATTAGGGGTGTTTTAAATTTAATTAATCCTTAAATCAAAACTTGGGTAGCCCTCTTGCTAGTAATTAAGTTAATAATTATTGTTAATAAAATTCCTTCCTTTGAAGACAAGCATTATGAACTTGGATTGTTGAGTATGTCCAGATCAAAGACTAGTTTCTAGCTTAGGTAGATCTAATTAGTTTAAGCAAAAAAAAATTGGTGGCTTCCTCATTGCTTCTCAGAATAAGACATAAGACTATACTAAGATATATTTATGATTAAATTTTTAATAATTTTTGAAATTCACCCAATCACACTTTTTCTACAGATTTAAAACTAAACCCTATAATCCATATAAAACCACACACCTTGAGAGTCACGTGAGGAATCCATCTACCAGTTTCAAATCTCTAGGTCACTATCTTGCCATATTTTTTCTATGGATTTAACCTCAGAATTCCTATATGATCCACCTTTTAATCTAGTGTATTTTGAGACTTATAAATTTATAATATGATCAAAACCATGTAGAATCAATGATACTGAATGGTCCAATCACTCACCCTTTTATTATATTTCCCCATTTCCCCAAGAATTGTAAAGAAAGGGATATGTATAAAGAAATTACATGTGTGAAAAATCCTTGTGGAAGAAATGTGTTTTGTACCATGTGTTTAGTTTTAAAGGTACCTAGTTCCCAAATACAAAAAACTTTTGATCTTGAGAATTTTTTGTAATTCATATGACATATTAAAAAGTATATATGTTTATAACCTGATCCAGAAGTACGGGTCTGGGGTGTCTCTATTTTTTCCTATTTTTTTTACCAAATAGGATTGGTTTTAATTTTTTTAAGTCTATGAACCAAAAACATTAAAATACTACCCTTGATAATGTGTAAGTGAGTTATGTTTACAAATAATTTATTTTAAAACCTTAAAATATAATATAGGTTTTGGAGGATTTATTTAGGGTTTATAAACTTAATAAAATAACTTCAAAAAAACATTATTATAAGGAAAAATATAAATTTGTCCATGGATACCTTTTATGGCATAAATTATATCACTTTTTGGTCATTACGATTTCATAATACATACTATATATTTATACTGTATTTAATTTTTACCTGAAAATTCGAATGTCTCAAAAAAGTATAAAAAAATAACCATTAGATAATTGGAACATGATGATTTAAAAAATAATATTTATTTTATCAAAATAATTCTATACATATGATAATTTATAATTTTAAATCAAAATATCAATTTATTGAAAAATACTAGTTTATTGACAATAATAGTTTTCTGATCCTCATAAAAATTACATTTGACATCATAAAATTATATTATAATTTATATTTAATAAATATTATATAAAAATCATAGTATATTTTTTTAAAATATAATTTATTTAAAAAATTATTAAATTCATCAAAAAGAGTGTCTTTATTGAAACCATATATTTTCCAAAAATAAAATTTTGTGTTTCATCCTATCAGAATCTCAATTTTATCAAATTCATTATTTTATCATTTAAAAAGTAATATTATAAAGGGATAAATAAAATAATTGTTTTATAAAAAATTATACAAATTCATTCTATTATGGTTTAGATACATAACCCTTTATTACACCAATGAACGCCCTGAGGGTATGGTGTGCGATGTTGAGATTTTTATGGGTTGGTTCGACGAACATGGTTTGGGTCATGATATCAATGATCTTGAACTTATCCCAATTTTTTTCATTAATTTTTTAGTTATTAAATTTCATCTTGGTTTTGGTCAAGGGTAAATCCTAGTGATACTATCTCTATCAGAATCACTAATAAATGGGTTTCATAGGATACGATCCTACTGGTCAAGGTCATCCCTTCCTTTGTCTATGTCAAATGGGATTTATCAAAACCCTTAATACAGTAATCCTAATGGTATTTGTATAATTTCTATATTATCAATGGTTTAGTTATTGATGGTATTTTTAATCCAATAGATAATAATTATCCAAAATAACCAAAGTAGTGCTTTTGGTTTCTATAACTAGATTACATGATAATTAATTTATTCATTCAAGAAGGGGATTTAATTTATAGAAGTTTGGCTTGTTACATTATCCTCCCATTAAAAAATTTCACCCTAAAAATTTTCATTTCACACACTAAAATAGATGAAGGTAATTCTATATCATCACCTCTTCTAGTTCCCATGTCACTTCCTCAAACTTTTGGTTTCACTACCGTACTTTAACCAGGTGAGTTATCTTGTTTCATAAAACTTTTTCTATATGATCTAAGATATTCACTGGTCACTCCTTGTATGAATAATCATTCTCCAATGGCAGCTCCTCTAAATTCAATACATGTGATCGGTTTGTTATGTATTTCCTCAAGTGTGATACATAGAACATGCCATGTACTTGTGATAGTTTAGGTGGGAGTGCTAGTTGATAGGCCACCAATTTGATGTGATCAAGGATATCAAATGTGACAATGTATCTTGGAATAAACATTCCATTTTCCCCAAAACTCATGAACTTCTTCCATGATGACATATGAAGGAACACATTATCTCTGACCTCAAACTTCAGGTCTCATAAACAATTGTATGCATAGATGTTTTATCAATTTTGGGCTGATTTTGTATGATGATTAATGTTTTGAACCCTCTATTCAATCTCTTAGAAAAGATCAAGTCCCATCATCTTTTACTCTAGAAATTTATCCCAACATGTCAGAGTTTGAAACCTATTCCCATACAAAGACTTATAAGGTTCCATTTGAATACCAGAATTGAAAATATTATTATATGAAAACTCCAATAGGGGAAGGTTATAGTACCAAAATCCTTGTAAATAAATTGAACATGATCTCATCATAACTTTTAGAGTTTGAATGGTTCTTTCAGGATGACCATCCTTTCGAGGGTGAAAAATAGTTATGAAACTCACTTATATATCTAATTATTACTAAAGGTTTCTCCAAAAACTTATGGTAAAAATCAAATCTTGATCAAATACAATTGATAATACAACTCTATATAGTCTTAACAGTACCCTTATGTGTATCTTGGTGAGTTTTTTGAGTGATAAATCTTTATCAATAGTAATAAAATAAATAGACTTGTTAATACGATAGACTACCATCCAAATGATGTTATTTCATTTAGGTGACCTGGGGAGTCCTATGATGAAATCCATTGATATATTTTCTAATTTATATACTGGTATAAGTAATGGTTTCATCATAACCTTATACTTATTTCATTCTGCCTTGTTTTTTTGGCATAATAATCATTGAGATACAAACTCCACAATATCACTCTTCATGTTATCCCACAAGAAGTTTTGTTTCAAATATATATACATCTTCATACTTCCTAAATTAATAAATAAGGATGATCTATTCACATTATCCAAAATATAAATTTTCAGTTCTGGTTTTGATGGGACACATATTCGAATTCCAAAACTTATAACTCTATCTCCAGCAAAGTTAAACATTATAATATTCACTACCTTCTTATATATAAAATCATCATCTTTCAAGTCATCCTTGATACTCTCAATAATAAATTTCGGAGAAGTTATTTGTGCAAGGTAGGATTAATATCCTTTTATTATTCACATATCCATCCTTCGTATGTCCAAGAATATTGGATCCATTTCAATCCTAATCATGGATAGGGTTGCAAGATCCTTTCTACTTAGAGTATCTTCCAATTTTTTCAACTTTATAGGATGGTAATGGATTAAAAAATCATAATCCTTTATCATATCTAATGATCTTAAATGGTTAATATTAATCTCCTTTTGTGTTAATATATACTTGAGGCTTTTATGGTTCGTATGTATGTCCCATTTTTCTCTATATAGATAATGTTTCTAAATATTCAATGAAACGATCACTACTACCAATTCTAGATCACATGTTGGGTAGCTATACTCATGAATCTTTAATTGGTGAGAGGAATAGGCTATCAAAATTTCATATTGCATGAGTACACAACCCAATATTTTTTAGATGCATCACTATAGATCAAAAATCCTTCCTCACTAGTGGGTAATGTTTGAACAGGCGTGGAGATTAAATTCTTCTTTATCTCTTTAAATATTTCATCATATTAATCATTCCATACAAAATTGAATTACTTATAATTAATATTGGTTAGTGGGATTAAAAATCATGAGAATTTTCTCCAAAATTGATGATAGTACCCAGTTAATCAAAGGAAATTACAGATTTCTGTCCCATAAGTAGGTTTAGGTTATCCTTTGATTTCTTCTATTTTTTTATGGATCCATAAATATCCCTTTTTTAGTGATATCATTCCTCAAAAAATTACTTTATCCAACAAAAACTCACATTTACTCTACTTTGTAGATAAATATTCTTTTAAAAAGGTCTTTAGTGTAGTATTTAAATTCTCCAATAGTTTCATTCATGATTTAGTTTTTGAATATTAACTTGGGATTGGTCAATTTAAAATCCCAATGATTAGATATCCCTTGAAATCTATGCTAAATGGGATTCATCATGTACTCTCATACTGGTCAAGCCCATCGCTTCCTTTGTTCATGTAAAATGGAATTTACTATGACCCTTAATAAACAAACATTAATGGTCAATATAAAATAGATTTATTATCAATGGTTATGATGACTAATGGAATTTTAAATCCAGAAGACTATAATTGTCCAAAATAACCAAAGTAGTGCATGTGTGTTCTATAACTAGATTACTTGGTAAGGAATTTATTATTTCAAAAAGGTAATTTCATTTATAAAAGTTTAGGTTGTTACACTCAACAACACTCCTCTTGTCATGAACCAACCCACCAGGGTCCACCTGGTAGGTGGTAAGTTAAGAATAAAACCCCAATACCACCTCTAATAAGTTAGGGACTTGCGACTATCATCGAGTAGGAATATCACACACATAGGAGGACTTAGTATAAAATATCTGTACACATGAACACATCTTCATATACCAGTATAATGTGGAAATATAGAAAAATAATTTTGTAAATGTATCCATAACATCTATCCCTCATCAAAGTACAAAAAATTGTATAAAAAAGTGAAAAGGTCCAAATAGAATCCCAAAAAAACTCTAAAAGAACCCAGCCTGCTAACAATAAGTGGGAAGCTACCCAAAATCAATTACTAGATCCATCAGAGTTATGTCTAGAACAAATAAGATCCACCTTCTCCTAGTCGACCAAGGATTCCAATGAAAGGGTTATCATATGTATGACACATGACATGTGTGGAAAGATCCCATCTAGGGGTGAGTATAAACATATACCTAGTAGGACACCCAAAAATCAATAAACACAACTATCAAGAGTAGTCAACTCGTCATCATGATGATATGTCAATAAAAAATATTATAAAATCACAAATATAACTTAGATATTCTCAAAGGTAGACACCAAGTATCAAGGTGGGGTCAAGTCCCCACTTCCAGCCCATGATTCCATCAGAGGCTCAAAGCTAACAATCATATGAGAGAACTCACTCATCGGGATTCACTATAGTCATGGAACTCATCCAAGAGGACATTATTACTGATTATTTCCATGAATATGCACTAAGAAAATTGTGTGGGATCATCCTAGATACCCACTTTAATAGAATACAACTTACTAGAAGAAAACAAATGTCAATACATAGATTGGGGGTCACACCTAGGTATAATAAGGTATGCCTGAACCTAACTAGAATAAACTACTAGTAAGGGGACCAAACTCCTCGGTACGTAGGTTACATGATTTCTAACTCTTCATAGGGAAGAAGAAAGTGAATGGGGATACAACTCCCAATACTCATAGAGGGATTCTTGATCTAGTCAGATGAGGGGATATTTCCCAATTCTTAGAATAAGATTCCACAATGAAACCTTATGGAGGTAAACAAATGAAAATAACCCCCAAAAAACATAAATAGGGAACACTCCCACACTTAAATGGTTCAAGGGAACACACCCAAGATCACCCCACAACTGGTCTTAAAAGATTAAGGGATCTAACTTTACCTTTAAGGAGTACATGACTTATCCCATGGTGTATAAAACATGTATCTCTGGGTCAGGCATCACCTGTGTCTTTCCCTCTCACATGACTTGTCTTTATCCAAATACATAGTGTTTCTACTAAGGAACATTACATGTAGAGTTTTATCCAGAACTCAACATGTGCTATTTTCTCAAGCCTATTTACTTTTTCCCATGCTTTTGTACTATGGTCGTGCATGTGTACACCAGTCGCACCTGGGTCTATTCCCATGCACTTTACAAAGAACATTGAATGTTCCCTAACACACATGGAATGTGAAGTCACATGGCCTCCTAGGAATTTACTCCCTATACACGCTAATCTAGTTGTAAAGGTGTCACATGACATGTGGGTTAACCACACAACATGTGGTACTTAAGTTAACATGAAAACCCTAGTCGCTGCACCAAGGGGTTCCACATAGAATGCTTACCTTTTAACTACACGGTGTGTATTTCAAAATATCCTATAAATTACAATTCATCAAATGTATTTTCCTGCATGCCACTGATACCTTTATATCTACTAGAAAACATGGTTGTAACTCCTAAAATAGAGTTGACCAACATTAACCGCTGTCCAGAAGTGGTATTCTAGCCTTTATTGACTAGAAAGACCACCCTCAATACCATTCGAGGTGCCACATGACCTAACTATTAGAAAACAAACTGCCTATGCCTAAATTAGACCAACACTATCACTGGTGGATGGATTCTGGCCACAAGTTTCTCGGAATCTCCCATCACTTCTCCCATGGAGAGGTTCAGTCGATCCAACTCACAGATCCACCGATTAACTGATTTATTATTAAATTTTCATCATCACCCATACACCTCCATCATGTCTCTAATAAGCCAAAACTGAAGCCGTGTCCATGATCTGTTGTTCTAAAATATGAAGAAACAATGATCGATCCTCCCAGGTATCTTCGAACCCTTGACTAATATAAAATCCATTAAAAAACATTGAAGAACAGAGGGATAAAGGAACGTACCAAAAATTAAGCCTTTATTGATGGGTATTTTCATTTGGACATCATCATCAGAATAAAAAAGAAGGTGGATTATCAAATCAATAAGAATAAATGGGAAATAAACCTCAAATTTTATGATATATGAAGAGAAATCATCTGTTGGACAAATAAATGAAGAACAATCCAAAAATACATTTAGAGAGAATTAATTCATGTTCATAAATCTATAAACAAGATTTCAACCACAAAATCAAATTCCCTACCTCAGTTTTGGATTGATTGTTGATGCTGAACATTTCTACTTAATTGTCATTGGTGAGATCCAAGAACTCCATCGATGATGATGATACCTATAGTACATTGATCCTTGATCCACGATCTCACAACTACCCCCAATGAACCCACCAATAGAGTGATCCCTCTCCGTCATAACATTACCTTAGGGATGTGTAGCTAACCCTGTTAAATTCATCATAGAAGATATTATATAGAGGATATGTTAGGGTTTCACGATTTAACGACAATTAAATTAATAAATTAATTTGATTCATTTAATCCACCCATGACTGCACTTTATTAGAGTGCTCAACACTGATATGGATTATGTGATACCTAGGGTAAAACCCATTCTATGGATTTAATGAAGATATTGGTCTTCCTATTCAAGACATCATTCAGGTTTTATTTCATTATTTCTAAAAAAAATATGCACACATGATATATTATATTTAATATTTTTAATATACCCACTCTTCGAGCCCCAGAATTCATTGCTGAATCTGCACCCAACTCTAGAAATATTCTTTAAAATATTCCAAACTTTCAAAAATAAATTTGAATTCATTAAATTTTCTCCACCTTCATGGATTTTTTTCCCAAAAATTAAAATCTTACTCAGAAAGGTGAGTACACCATGCTTACATCTATATTTCTCACCCGACTAGCTCTCCCGGAGGTTTCCATGCTGCAAACAAGAACACACCCGAGGGAAACACTTTACCACAAAGGGTATTCTCCCACCAATTCTTAAAGCCACTAGGCACCTAAAAAAGGCAACTCCACCTCTAATTTCCATCTCAACATGGTCTATATAATGCAATGGGTCATGCACATATGTCCTTAAATACAAAACATGGAAAACATCATGCACCCAGTTTAACTATGATGGTAGGGCTAAGTGATATTCTACATTTCCAACCCTATACAATACATAGAAAAAGGGCCTATGGAACTCTGATATTGTTCATCCCCTTGGATAGATATCTATAATACCCACTGAGGTGATACCCTCAGGAACATGTGGTCTCCATCACCGATCTCCTAAGAATTTTTTCATTAGTCTATATAGGACTCCTAATGTCTCTGGGTAGTCCTAATCCAACCTTGGGATGAATTTGACCCTTACTACTATTGATCACACCGACTCTAGGCCCATAATAACTATTTACCATTGTCACTAACCAATACATCGATGACCTATATAGTCTCTCGTATATGAAATAGAATGGTGCTATATTGATGAGTGAAGGTAAGTGCTATTACACACAAACTCCACTAATGGTAGGTGATCCTTCAAACTATGACAAAGACTAAAGTGAAAACCCAAATCATGTTCTACAATACTTTAATATTCCAATTCACATAGACATTTGTATTGGGGTAGAAGAGAGATGATCAATTATAATTAAGTCCCAAAGGCATCCCACATCATCTATATAATGGTGACATGAAACAAGAATCATAGTTATAATGATAGTTAAGGGGAATCTCGGAAGGACTACCTCCTACCCACATAGGCATCTCAAATGTTCCAATATTCGCTACTCTCAGATGTCTAAGATGTGTGATACTTGGTGATTCAATTTAAGATCATCTAGGTAACATCATAACCACTTTTTAATCATGGAATTCCCATCACAAAAAACTTGAGTATATCATCCCATTTCTAATTCCATCCCGGAACCATGGTCTTCACCTATTAGTAGGTGATACATCAAGAGATAAACTCAAAAACATGAAACTACATATTTTTCCACCCAACCTGATGCCAAAGGATCATAATAAATCCTCACCTCTCCTATATATTATAAGGCACGACCTTAAACAAAACTTATTCTTGTGACTTTTGACTAGAATATATTTTTAATCATTCCTAAAGTTATTTTAGATCTATATTTTTAGAGAATTAGGAAAAAATATTACATAAAATTTCAATATTAAAAAGTAAATAAGGCTACATGACATCCTTTTTTTCATAAAAAAACTATTAAAATGAAACATGATTTATTTTCAAGAAAAATCTTTAAATACTTTCATCAAAGCATTTTCTTTTCCCTTACCAATCTTAAGACCTATGAAAAATATTTAAAAACTTAGGATGAGCACAAAAATCTCATTAAGGAAAAATAAGGGAAATCGTTTACATGTGATATTAAGAGATATATATAAGAACATGAGGACTTTAATAAAGGCATGACAATGGATAATATCATAATAATAAGAACTTGGATTATAACTTGAAAATGTGGCTACAACATTTAATTTAGACATTAATAATCATATCACCAAGGTCCATCCCCAAGGTTTCATATCACCAAGGTCCATCCCCAAGGTGTCATAAAAATTACCAAGGTTATTTACCAAGTTATAGTAAAAATTACCATGGTTATTCACCAAGGAATTGTAAAAATTACCAAGGTTATTCACCAATGTATCATAAAAATTTCCAAGGCTATTCACCAATATATCATAAAACTTGTCATATCTATGGATTAATTTCTTTACCCAATTCATTAGATATCTATCAGGGTGCACCATTAATATGTATTTATTTTCATGTGATCCACATATATCATAATAAAAAATTTCATAAAAAAACTAAATAAAATAAAATAAATGGGTTTCATATGAAAATAGTGACATTTTAAAAAGTGTTTAAAAACATGATAATTATGTCATTTATAACCCAAGAAAAGGGAATGAGGGTTTTATGTTAGTAAATTATAGAATCAAATATATCATTTTTATGTCCTCATTAATAATACTAAAAATTTAATAGGTTTGGGAACTCACATAAATAAAATAAAATAATTTCTTGAGAAAGAGAGATATTTTGAGACGAAAATTCTTCAATAAAACAGATATGCAACATGTTTTTAGAAAATATTAAAAAGATAGGAGAAAAGGGTATACCATACATAAATGAATCATAATATAGTATAGGTACAAAATATAATAAAAATAAGAACATGGTATGGAAACTTCAAAGACATACTACATAAAAGAGAACTTTAAAGGAAAATAGAAGTGGAGAATTCACTTATCACATAAAAAACACTTGAATACATATCATTAAGGAATTATATTATAAAAAACTTTAAATATCATGAGAATATACTAATTAATGATATAATGAGTCAAAGGGTTGAATATAAAGGTTCATAACATCAATATATTCCCTAAATAAAGGAGATTGAGATGAAATCCCTTACAAATATTGTATCCTTAGATTAAGGATAAATCAATGACATAATTATGTCTGAAAAGTATAAATACACCAAATATAAGTAGATATTCAGTGTAAAATAATCATAGGTAATTCACACATATTCTTGTAAATACAAAACTAATGACATGGATATTTAACTCAATGAATGGAGATTGAGTTACGATTTCCCTTATGAAAATTAGGTATCCTAATAGTGTTACTTAAAAATTCAGAAAATGAGTTGATGAGAGTGAAAAGGGTCTATCATCAATTGGACATAAAATTGAAATTAGTAAATATATATAAGAACATAACCCAAAATAAAAAAATTTAGATTAAAATAAATAACATAAAATAAGTCTTTGACTAAAAGAGTAGGGTGAAAGGTTCCCTTACCTTGAGTTCGACTTGTCTCGTTCGTTCTTTATCTTCGTCTAAATTGGGTAACTATTTTTTATTTGATCCAAAAGGATTTATTGAATTTAATTTTTATAAAATTAAGGCTTCTAGGAGTAAGGTATGGATTTTGGGATATTATTTGAGTATAATTTGGATGAGCCAAGGGGCTTGAGAGGTGTGAGTAAGTGGGTAGAGGTGGTGGTTTTTTATAAGAGGGAGGATGGGAAATTTAGGAAAGTATTGAAATATTATTTTATTATAAATTAGTTTTTGAAATATAATAGCTACAAAATGATAAATTTAGAGTATAAGATGATTATGGGTCTAAATCCTCTTAACCAATAGGTTTTAGACAAGTTTAGGTCACAAACACAACCTTATCTTTTAGTTTTAACCCTTATTTAAAAACATTAACTCTTACCTTGTATTCTTTTATTTTCATAATATATGGTTACTATAGTTACTATAAAATTACAAGAGAACCAAAATTTTATAATTAATGACATTTTTGACATTATATAAGTCATTTTTATGAATCTTATATTTTTAGGACTGTTATATCATTTAATCAAAATAACATTTGTTTTAAAAACTCATTTATGTCAATTTTAACACTATTTAGTAATTGATTTTTGTTAATGTTATGACAAATTGATTACCTATAACCAAAGAAATTAAATTATCCCTCACATGTCAACGTCATACAAACAATTTGAGGATGGCATCAAAATTTTCAAATTACATTTATTTTAATATTTATAATATCATTTATTTGAATCATACATTAATAAGGTAATCACCAAATCATCAATGTGTCATAAATAAATTTATTTATTTAATGTCTAAAAATTATAAATAGAATACCATAATATAGGAAATAGTTTTATCTTTATAATGACTATTTATAGTTGAATATATCATTTATAGAAACAAAATTAATTTCTTTTAGTTAAGAGATACATTTTTATGTTGTATTTCACTTTTATTTTAAATAAATATTATAAAAGGTCATTATCACACCCAAGTGGCTACATTGGGTCCTAAATTCATCCCAAGGATACTCATGGTTGGAAATATCTAATACAATAGAATTAGAACACATGTTAGAGTAGTTTTATATTATTATATTATTATTATTTTACCCATATTTACCTGATTTACCCTTTATCCATGAAAAATAAAAATAATTACTGAAGTTACTATTCATAATGTCAAAAAATAAAGAGTTACAAGACATGAAGAGGTCAATTTGGAACTTGGCATGTGCTATATTCTCTAACATGTGTACTCTGGACTGTTCCCATGTACTATGGTTGTGCCTGTGTACACTGTTTGTGCCCATATACACTAGCCATTCCTAGAACTATGCCCATGCACTTTAGGAATTACATGGTGTGTACCCTAAAAAACATGGTGTGTGGGTTCAAATGGATGCCTAATCATTTAATCCCTGTATAAGATGATCTGGCTATCTGGGTGTCATATTATATGCGGGTTAACCACATGGAATGTAATATTTAACTCAATACATAAACCCTACCTTCCACATTGAGGGGTATACATGGAATGTGTCCATCTGGGATACACAACATGTAGTTTTTAATTTCCCATAAATTCTATATCTTTATGGGTATTTGATATCATGTAGCCACTACATTTATATCCTTTAGAAAACGCCACCATAAACCCTGTAAAGGAGTTTACCAACATCATTTTCCATCTGAAAGTTGGATTGTAGCCGTTATTAACTAAGAAAACTATCCTCATAACCATCATAGTTCCCACACAACCTAGATTATAGAAACCACACCACCCATTCCAACATTGAACCACTATTGTCAATGGTGGCTAGATTCTAACCACCCATTTCTTAGAATCACCCATTACTGCTCCTCTAGAGATATCATCTTGATCTAGCTCACAGATCCACCGATTACCCGATCCATAATCATATTTTGGTTATCCCCATTACACCTTTAACACATCTCCCAAAACCCAAAACCGAACTCATGACCATGATCCATTATTCCTAAGAAAAAATTTAGAATGATCGTTCCTCTTGGGTATCGACAAAACATCAACCAACTGAAAATCAATTGACAAACATGAAAGAATGGAAGTTCAAAGAACTATAATTGAAAGTAAGTCTTTATTGATGGCCATGTTTTTTTGTCCATCATTTTCAGAATCCAAAGGATGGTGGATTATAAAATCAATAATAATCAATGGGAAATAAACTTAAAATTCTAAGATATTAGAAGAGAATTGTCTATTGGACAAAACAATGAAGAACGATCTATGAATTAATTTAGATAGAATTAATTTACATTAATATTAATCTACCAAGGGGATTTTAACTAAAAAATAAAATTACTTACCTCAGGTTTGGATCGATCACTAATAAATAACATTTATACTCTGTTTCCTTTTGTGATATCTAGGAACTCCATTAATGATGATGATGATCCTCGTGGTACCCTGATCCCCGATTCATGATACCACAACCATCTACCAACGGAATCACCACCAGTGTGCTCACTCTCCATACTCTCATTACTTATAGGGTTATGTGAATAACCCTAGGGAATTATCTATAGAGGAAATTATATAGAGGATCCATTATGGTTTTTAAATTTAATGAATACTAAATTAATAAATTCATTTAATTCATTTAATAAACCCATGACTACACTATATCAAAGCACCCAACGATGACACGACTTATGTAAAATCTAGGCTCTAGATTTAATGGAATCCCCGGTGTTCCCATAGAAGACACTATTCAGGAGTTATTCCATAATTACTGAAAAACTATGTGCATGTGATGTATTATATTTAATATTTTTAATATAGATGATCTGATTCTCTATGATCCCCAATATTTATCACTGACTCCATACTGAACTCTATAAACATTATTTAAAATATTCCATGTTTTAGATAGAAATTCAGAGTAATCACACCTCTTTATACTAGGCCAAAATACTATTTCTTAACTTATTAGTATATTTTCATCACACTTTGATGTAATTTTAAGAGGTAAGAGTGGAAATATCTAGTATCTCTTCACACAACATGATTGGAACCACTTTACACCCCCAAATTAGTATATTGTATTCCCCAACATTGAAAAATCAATTTGGTGTACCACTTAAATTTATCCAATTATAGAGGACCTCAAAATTAGCATCTCTTAATTGGACCTCCCTCATGGACACTAGACACAGAGGGGATACCACCATCAATTTTAGATATTCCACTTCCACT
Source organism: Viscum album (assembly GCA_963277665.1). Lineage (NCBI taxonomy): Eukaryota > Viridiplantae > Streptophyta > Magnoliopsida > Santalales > Viscaceae > Viscum > Viscum album. The sequence continues at coordinate 124,118,290 of OY728139.1, read as the reverse complement.
AAGGATAACCACATTAGCACTAATTACCCTAACACCTCCTCCATTAACTTAGCTAGGATTTACTACTAAGGGCATTGACCACCACATTTTTATTTCATAGAGTATAGAAAATCTCCAAGTCATAGACCTATAATAATTCTAACCAATGCCTCTACCTTAGGTTAATATCACCTTGGTTGAAAAAGTACCAAAGGCTCTTATCGTTCATGTAAACTATGAATAATTCATCGAGTAGGTAATGTCTCCATGCCTTTAAGGTGAACACTATTGTTTATATCTCTAAATAATGGGTCATGTAATTCTCTATAAGAGGTCTCAAATTATTAAATCCGTGAATAATATTTTTCTACTTCTATATCAGCACATAACCCATTCCACCACTTGATTTATTGATAAAAACCACATAATAAAATATTTAATCTATAAACCTCTAGATTAAAGCACTAGTTAACCACCTATTCAGATCATCAAAATCTCATCAGCATCACTCCAACTATATAAAATGTTTCCCCTTTTAGGTAATAGAAGTCATATGAGTCACAATCTGGGAGAAAACTATCACAAATATCCAGTAGTATCCTATAAACCCAAGAAATCTATACACTTAAAAAATTCTCTTAAGTGGATCTCAATAAAGCATTGTATGAATATTCACTGGAACTATAGATACTCTACCCATTGAGATGACGTTCATTAGGAATTATACCTCTAGAATCCAAAACCGACACTTCAAGAGATCACCATAGAGATAGTGATCTAGAATCATATCCATGATAATCCTTAGATACTTACCATAATATTACATTGGTTCCTAATAAAATAGAGTCTCTTCAATAAAGAAAACCAAGGACCGATCCAATAATGTCTAGAAAATCAAGTTCACGAGTCCCACGAACACAAAAATTTGTTTATCATGTTGAAGGGAATCAACGAAAAATCATAATGGTTATAGAGACATCAAAAAGTTTTCTTTTGGATATCCTCCTCATGAACCTAAATATAGTGATAAATAATCCTAAAATCAATATTTAAGATCCACTTTGTTCTCTTCAACTAGTTGAAGAGGTCTTGAATCCTCTCTAGAGGGTATATTTTATTGATTGTCAATTGATTCAGGCAAATATTTTCAATAAAAAGTATCAATAAATCATTCACCTTCATGGTGAAAAACATTAGAGTTTTATAGAGGAACACATTGGTTCTGATGAAATATTTATCCATTAGGTCTTACAACTATACCTTCATCTCTCTTAGGTTAGCTGGGGTCATTCAATAAGCTGCAGATGATATCAAAGTGGTCCAATGGTGAAAATAAATGAATTATTTAATCTCCCAATTAGCAGGAAATATTGAAACCACCTTAGGAAAGACATATATATACTTATACATGACTATATTAAGTTGGTCATCTAAATTTCCCACCACACATAGAGTTAGAATCACTAATTGATGGTTAATCAATTAAAACTTCCCACACAAAGGCCTTGTTTGTCTCAATTGATGGTTATATTCACCCATGAAGGAAAACCTTGATCCATCATCTTATAAAAACATCACTCTCAAATAGTATTAGTTTATCTATTAATAGTATGATAATAGTTATTCCATATCGAGGTTGATGTCATAGGTATTTATCATAGCCACTATTAGGTCCCATAAAAAAACTACCCCCACCAAGAAAATGATTTCATCATCAACAGATGTGGGTGACCCTGTGGTCACTTATAGTAGGGGTATATATTCATATAGGATAATATAAAGGATTTACTAGGATTTATAATTTCGAAAATAGGGATACAATGATAAAATAATGGATCATGATAGTATCTATGAGTATGATTGTTAGTGTAGAGTAGACATAGATCATACCTCAAATAATTTTTGGTGATTCCTAAACATATCCCTCCATTATCTATATCTATTTGTCTCCTTTCCTACCATTTCTCTATATTAGGTGGGGGATACATAGGGGTGGTGGTGGTGGAAGTGGATCATAGAAATGTCCACCTATGGATCCTTCTCTTGGTGAACCTCTATCTCTTCTATCATAGCTTCCTCTTTGAGGATTTCCATTTCTACCTTGGGAAGGTCCTTGATCACATCTCTTCCTATAAATATTGGGGACTATCAACCACCGATTTCCTTGTATTGTACTTCGTTCTAGGAAATCATGTTTCGTGTGACCTCATACTCCACATTCAATATTGATCCTATCACCCACCTGGTTGGATTCTCTGTGTGACTCCTAAGCTGATAAACCTTGGATTTAGAACCACATATGAGTATGCCCATGGTGTCATGAGCCTAACCCCTACTAATGAACAACTATAGTTGATGATCCTATTCCTATATAACCACTAATAGAATCAAATACCTATTTCTCCTTAGCTAAAAATATTTCAATCACTAAATCCCTCTCTAAAACCCAAACATAGGTGAGAATGTATAGAGGAACAACACTAAATTAGATCTCTCTATAAAGTTTATTATTTAATTTACATTATTTAAGGAACCCATAATAAATTATATTGAAGGAGTACATGATGAGGTCAATAAATATTAACACACACTCTTAAATAGACATGCTACTCTATGGCAACTCCAAAAGATATTGGATATGTACATACCAAAACATTATTGGGTAATAATCTTCATGAAATAGGCACTCAAACTCTATCCATGGGAGAGTCACCTAATCATAGGTTTGGATGATAAAGTTCCATAAGTGACTCATTGCACCAAGAAGAAGGATGGATGCTAATGCTATGTTTTGATAAGAGAATGTCCAAACAAGGCCTAACACCCAAATCATTGCCTCAAGAAAATTATACAGAGTTTGAGGGTTAGGCTTGTCTCAAAACATGGGTCTTCACTATTGCTAAAATTCATAAATTTCACTTATCCTATAAACATCTTCATCACATATCACTAGAATCATTTGCTACTCAACACGTGGAGGTATATTTTCCTAGGTTGCGGGTGGTGGGTTTGTGTACTAAAATATGGGTATAGGATCCCCCATGCTCACATCATGGGGGAATCTCAAGGTTTGGTCATTAAATGGAAGTATTTTTACTCATATGATTAGCTATAGGAGGCTCAATCATCGACATGAGAACACCATGATCTTAAATCGAGATCATGGCTAGCTATATGTGTGGTATTATTATTTACATGATAAGATAAACCATGGTAATTAAACTTATCCCGAGATCTGAATCAATAAGGACATAAAAGTAAATGATTAATTACTTTAATATGAATATACCACTTACTTTTTTTTGATAATCAGTGCTTCATATATTAAACTATACAAGTAGGTTATTTGAGTTCTAGAGAATGGATACTTTAACCACATCACCAACACTGGGTTACCTAGCTTGATAATCAAACTCAAAACCTCTTGACATAGTTTCCCAGTGTTCCAAAACCAATATTATAGAGAGATAAATATGAATTTCATCCCTAAGAAAAACCTGATCTGATACCACTCTAACATGACCTGAACCATCGATACACAACCTAGGGGAAGTAAGCTGAGTGTTTCACCCCAAGTGAGCCTCTAATAGGCCATGATCTGGTGACTATCACAAAGTAGGAATAACATAAAATATGGTAGGTCATAGCCTAATGTACCTATGCATAACTACCAATACCCATTAAGGATAATAATAATGAAATACCAGATAAATAACTAATTTATAAAATGTATAAATTCATGTGACATGCTAAGATCCAAAAATGAGTAATAAGTACATAGACTATAAAGTAAAGGGGAAAAATAAACACCCAACAAACCCAAAAGGTAACCAACTTAAAGAAACGAAGGCTAAGGGATCTCCATAATGAACTAGAAAAAAATGAATTTAATATTCTACTATCACATACTGGTACAACTAATTTTTTGATGCACCAATACCACAGATACCCTAACCACCATCTCACTATTCATCATCTACATAAGACAAGACATGTATGGGAGAAACACCCATGTGGTAGTGAGTATAAAAAAACCTAACATGATTCCCTAAAAACTACAAATGAATAAATAAATTCCCTAGTTATATCAAAACCAAAAAATGAATGGCTAACCCACTTAGGTAAGAAGTACAATAAAAAAACCTAGATATGATTTTAGGTATAAATCTTGAGATGTTAATTTCAACTCTTCACTGCTAAAAAAATTAAATAACAACATACCATGAACAACCAATATATAAACCAACCAACTAAACCAAAAACACATAATCTCATTGGTTGTAGTGGGGGAATTTATCTTTTCTAAGGTATGTGTTAGTGAGATACTAATTAACCCCTAGTGGAGGGACTCTTCCTAATCAAACTAGGTCATTAAAGGAAGGAGTTCTTAACTCAATAAATAGATTATTATCACCATGATGATTCATAGAATTCCAATAGGATGAGTAACAAAATATATTGACCCTATTGAGGACCCATGCCTTATCAGGTGAAAGGTAGTACAAAATCCATGTATAAATTATGGAGGATATCCACCAAAAGGAATTGTGGTAGTACTGAACTCAAATACGCTGTGGAGGACCAACACTCTATCATCAACACACAATGAGGGGAGTACCAAACCCCACGTCAAACTCTTATCATCATGACTAAACCTCAAAATCAACTTTACAAATATAATTCCTCAATATTCATATCTCACCTCACAAATGGATTCAAATGGATAAACATACGACAAAATTATAATTTACATGAAAAAATTCCCATGATAGTAAATTCATTTGTTTAAAATCGACACATGGTGAAAAACCTTGAAAGACTTCACATAGTAAAGAAGTGGACCATGTGGTAGTGCTTAAGTGCACCATGTAGCATGAATGAGTGGTAGATACATGCCATTTCTAGACATGGGGTTCCCCATGCATGTAGCGGCGTTGCCTAAGTCTGGTCAGGTGGTCCTAAAATAGGTCAACACCCTTCCCACCTACCCTATAGGTTAGGCCCACAAGTAACTCCATATGCCTAGGTCTACACAGTATGGCCTGAGTAGATGGCCCACTATGGTACCACATTGAGCCAACCTAGGTGGATAGTTTCATGTTCCATATGACCCTTGTTAGTTGTGTGATCCCACTATCTGAACTGCATCGCGATGACTGAACGAACAGTACCTATTCTACGATAAACAATATCCTTCTTCAACCTATTAGCCACTATTTTGATCAACATTCATTACTGTTCTTGTTTCCCCATTTATATTTTCACTACCATTCCCTATCCACTACTATTTGGAACTTCCATTCCACTACTATCCTTGTTCCATCACTGCATCCTACCTCCACTACCATGCCATGTTATTCCTACCCACTCCAAGGGAGTGTGACGCGAGGGTTAGAGAGTGGGGATTTAAACCGTTTGTTCTTATTCAATCTTATACCATGAATTCATAATAATGTGAGTAATGTTAAGGATAAATAACTACCCTAAAAATGATATGAATTGCGAATTAAGATTTAATAATGAGGTTTAAATGATTTAATTCAATTAAAAATTGACATGAATAATTGATAAAATCATAAATATTAAATCCCTAACTCACATTTGGATTGATTGTTGGAAAATACTATGTACACATTGGGTTAAATTGGTGATTCCTAGAAGAACATATTCATCTAATATCCAATCATCTCTCAATACCCTTTTCCTTTGATTAGGGCGTATAGAAAATATTTAATTATAGATCAAAATGGGGATTAAATAGGGGTGACCAGGTTTTTTGTATGTTAGTTTAAAACATCCAACACCAGGTCAGTTGTGAGACCTATTGAAGTGAACTCAAATTATGTCACTCCTAGGATGGAACCACCATTATAAACTCAACCATGATGTTATAATTACAATTTTATTCTCTATTTATAAGATATAATACATTTATTACAAAATTACATGTGGCCTAAAAATAACATATTATTTTTAATATGTTTTTCCAAGCCTCTACGATGACTGAAACTTTAAAAAGACTCATATACCAACCTAAAAATGTCATTTAAAATATTCCAAAGGTTAAAAATGAAAAATTTAGGGTGATACAGTTATCCAATCTAAAACCCAATAGGGATATTAGAGCCACTCAAATCTCTTTTGGATTGAGTTTTCAAATAAATGAAGAAAATAGAAGAATAAAATTTTACAAAACCATGACATGTTTAGTATAAAAAAGATGTGGTTCTTATAAATTTCCAAAACCATAGAATAATTTTTGGCACAAAATGGGTATGATTTTATAATTAGTTATAAAACTGTATAAGAGTTTGATAAAATTACCATAAAGTTTCTCTTTAAATATAGAGTTTTATAATATGATTACAATATGATATAGCTTACTTGTAAAATTTTCATCATTTGTATAGAGTATGATTTCATAAGAACACGAATTCATAGTTAAATAATATAATGTCACAATTCTAGGAGTGGAGATTCTTAAAACTCTGACCAAGATGGTTTAGCCTCAAGGAAAAAGGGAATAGTTTTTTCCTTGTAAAGAACTATATACTTGGGATAAAACAAAACCTGGATTCTATCAAAATAGACATAGTTCATGGCATGACTATAGAATAAGAATAATTACTTAAAATATCCATGGTTTTACCCATGGAAATACTTACCTTCGAATATGCACCATACTTTGGTGTATGATAAAAATATTCGTAGTTTGTATAATTTTAAAGAAAAATATTCTTTATTAATATTCTAAAAAATGTTCTCCAATATGGGCCTTCTAGGCTCATGATGAATCATAAGGGGATTTAAACCATTCCAAAAACATTTTTATAGATGTGATCTATGTTTAAAGTAGATGTACATAGTTGAATAATTTAAAAAGTGTTTATAAAATAAGATTATTTATAAAAGGATTTGTATTTATTTAAGAATTATTCATAAAATAATATATAAAGTTATTATATTGAGAGGTATTATTTATAAAATATGTGATGTTTAGAAAATATTAATATAAAAGTTTACATAAATATGATATATTTTAAAATATGAAGGATTTTATATAAAATATAATTCAAATTAATAAAACAAAACATTTTATATTAAAATAATATAAAATGTTTATGTTTATTTATTTTATGTAATTTCCATTAAAGCATGTTATTTTTTTAATTTCTCTTTTTATAAAGTGTTCATAAATGTTTATATCATGTCTAATTTTTTTAATTGTTCATTTATTTAGGTTATTCCATGATTTATTAATAAATATAAATTGTTTTTATTGTGAATGGATGTAAGTTTTTATTTAATATGATAAATTACTTCTTTAAATTATCATACATGAATTCGAGGAGTTACCTGTAAGGTGAGATAACTGATTTAGTTTTATTCTACATTGAATTTTTCTTGTTCATGAGTTGTGATCTTGAATTTAAAGGTTGATTATAGTTTATACATATTAAGTGTTAGAATTATGATGAAATTGAAGTATCTATTGAGTATTAAACTTTGAGTAGTGGGAATGTTGGTCAGACTACTTAGTGACCTGGGTTTTTGGGCTCTTTCTATAATAGTTGGGGTTGGTTACCTATCACACCATGCATGATCTTGTGAGGAATTTTCATTTTGTTTGATTCAAATAATTTACATGAATTGTTTTCATATACCTTATACATTCGATGCATTTGGATATGTGTAAATATAGTCAGACTTTAATTTGAATTAGTAACACAAGATATGATTGCTTTAAAGACTTATACATCAATATGGTTTGAGAATATTCATTTGGTGGATGGAATAAGGATTCAAAAACTAAATAATTAAAATAATTCATACATGTAAATGCAATACATGAGATAAAATGGTAGGCCAATGTTGGGTTCCAATTAATTATACTATGTAACACAAGTAGGATATAAGTAACCCTAATGATTCTGGTGTTAGATTGGGTTACACTTATTTGGGAAATGCTAACGATTAGGATACTAGAGGATTATATCTATGTTTATCCATGTAATGGATTTAATAAAAGGGTTTTCCAATCAAATATCCAAGATTCATATAATATATTATTAACAGGATTGTTTTCTAGATATAATGATGGATTATGTTATGAGCTTAGATGGGATAAATCATGATGAAATATGGATCTTGACCCACTAATTGGCGTGATGTAATTAAAAGGGGCCATAATTTTAGTGGATCATATTTTATAAAATTACTTATTAAATAAATATAAAACATGATACCCATCTAGTAAAAACTTATATTTTAGAAAAAAGGGATCGTTATCAAACATGAATTTGAGATCAATTATAGAGAAAGAATAGTTTAATGGAATCTACTTTCTAGTAAGGTATAAAAACATAATAATCATTATTAAGTAATATGAAATTGTTTTTTTAGAGAAAACCCTTCCATATTAAATAATAGTTGAATTTATTAAAAAAAATAGATATAGATACCTATGAGAAGCATATATAAATTTTTAGAAGGTTTCAAATGGATTATTTAGATGTATTATAACTAAAGGAACATTAGTCACTACTCACATAATCAATATGATTAGGTATTCCAATGACCTGGATAGTCTGGGGCTTCCTTTATGGATTGATTTGATGAGAGAATTTATTCTATAATCATTATCGGAAAAGTTATAATGTCTTATTATGAACTATAATATAAATGAGTTCTATAAAACTTTTCCCGATATTTTTAATGTGTTAAGGATATATTATAAAGTCATGAGATTTTTAGTCTTTATTTTTGTGGTGAAAACACAAAATGGTAAATGTTTAATCCGTACAAAATAATATTAATGAATCAAATAATCATCCTAGGTCATTGAAATATAAATGTGGTATCTAAATGGAGGATCATTTTTTTCCATTAGAGATACAATTTTTTGAAATACCTAAAGTGTTGTAAGAAGAACCATAATGAAATAATGTTAGGTATTTATGTTATTAAAATTATTTATTTAATTTTAAAGGCTTTGTGATTCTAAATTTATATTTTATAAATAGTTTAAATACAATGTAGTTCAAAATTAAGGTAGAAATTTATAGAGCTAGTAGTTTTCATTCAAATATAGAAATGATGGTAGATATTATGAATATTAATAATACAAAGGAATATTTAATTATTATATGGTTTTATATAAAGAATGCACATTTTCATATAATTTTATCTTATGTTATTAGAGAAGTTTTTGTAATCAAAAAGTTTTTATGAACACCATGAGATAACAGTTTTAATACTCATGGTGTATAATTCATCAGATTCTATAACATTTTCTTAAATTAAAGGTAAAAGTAATTTTATCCAAGATAAAGAGTTTAAACAATATATTTATTAAAATTAAAATATTTCTCACCACTTTCTAAATGGTATATTTTAAAGAATTGTTGACACCAAAACATACTCAAAACCCACAAAAGTGGCTGGATTCATGAAAAATCCATCCTTCCTGAAAGAAGAAGGTTTCTCAAAGGTTGATAGAGCTCTGAAAAACTTTATCTTATGTGAATATGGTAATATTTCATGTAATGTATATCTCAATTTCTATGATTCTTATAAATACTTCCATTCACACCACATTTAAAAGGACTACAAACTTTGTACTTATTAATAAAACTATCAATTCATGAAACTCTATCCTTCATGAGCCAAGATGACATGGATTATTATAGGTATCCATATTTCATGAGTAATATACCATGAGTAATTTAGAAACTAACATCTTGGTATAGATAAAAATTATGGAAGATCACACCCTCTGTGCTAGAGGCATATTCCTCACACCCCTTTAGGTTCTATGAAGACTCCATATTTCATGAAACCCCTCCCATGGAATCTAAGTAAACATCCTTAGGTGGGGTATCCATGTTTTTTGAATTAAACACCTTCCCAAACCCCATGTCCTTCACAAAAATCACCTCATAGGTCCCTATATGGTGCTTCCTTATAGCAGACATAACTTTATGAAAGTTGAGTTATTATTGGCCTTGTACCTATCTAAGTTAGGTTTACTCTTGCCTCAATCATTTGCATGACCGGTATCATAAAAAATCTTGTGCATAACCTTCACTCCAAGCATGGTATAGGAAATATCATTGCCTTTTTTCTCCTAAGCATATGATCCTTAAGCTCGGTACCCTCACATTCTACCTAAGATGGGCAGTGTATACACATTTATCTATATAAAAGCACATGTGTAGTGGAAACATAAGCCCCAATAGTGGAATCATCAAGGGAAATAGGATGATTTTACATTTTATGAGTTCATGTAGGATCCATGTATCCTTATATTCTCCTAATATAATGGGGAATTTCATCTCCATGTGTAATCCCCAACAATGTTCGAGTTGTAAGACTTTAAACTTCATAGCACTAATATCCTAGTTACATGAAATTAAACTGCATGAAAACATACTCAATGCATGATGTTAAACTACAGACTTAACATATGTTAAAAACATAATATGATTTATTTAATAATCATGATATCATCTTCCATATTTTGATAATATTTTACACATAATCTCCACACCATCCCTTGTTGTCTATCCTTTCATGATTCAAATGCCCTTACCGCATGATGTTGAACTACATAGATTGGTCCCATCACAAGACCTTAAATACTGTATTCTAACTACATGGGTCTTGATCCATATCTCCACAAAAGGTTTTTTATGATTCCTCCCCAAGTTTTAATCCAAACAACACCACAAATCCATCTATCTTCCCATTATGAGGTAACAACCCTAAAGTGTGATCATTCCTCTCAAGAACACATTTAACTTCTCAGCACCCAAAATTGAGATATCCAACGGACTGAAATACCACTATGAAATTATAACCTACACTCAATATAGTACACGATGATAATATATGGAAAACATCACCAAAAGACCTTAAACCTATGATCATGTCTCCACAAGACTTCAAACCTCTGATCATGCCCCCATATGACTTTAAAACTATGACTCATCCTGATGCATCAGAATCTCTACCTCATGTAGTGAATATGAGATTATCTATCTAATAAGTCTAGGATGATTTATGCAATTATAATAAGTTTATTGGTGTGATGAGTGACATATGCCTTTAATTACAAAAAATATAGTTGAGTCACCCTATATGAAAAGTACATGATTCCCAAGGCTATGAGCCTTGCCTGGTGTAAGTTTCCTTATAATAGACATGGGATGAATTGGATTTTACACCAAATATGAATTATAAATGAGATTACCTAAAATTATAATGGTGAATACATTTATAGATTCTTGACATATCCAATGTCCATTGATTATTATACATTCCAAACATCATCGTCTGCTATGATTATAGCTAACTGCCCTATGGCGCTAGAAAGTAGTGCAATCAACTAGTTTCCACTTCAAGATGACACCAAGAATTAAATTTTTTAACATGTATAAAATATATGATGGATATTTGAACTATTAAATGAACTCCAAGGATAAATCAATGGAATTAGAAGATGATATCCCATCATCCTGTTTCAATCAAAGAGCCAATATCATCAACCATGGTGGTAGAGGCCACCCACCTTTAGAAAAAAATAATTTGAGGAAACCAAAATGGAGGTTCCATGATCGATCCAAGGATTAAGACTACTCTATAGAAAAAAATAACACCTAATAAAATCCCTAGAGGAATTTTTAGAAACAAAATAATGAACCTGGTGTGAAAATATTATGAAACTAGGGAGATATGATGAGTGATGAACATCATCAGTTCTAAGAATTATTGATGTGAATCCCTCATCATCCATATAGAGGATGGATAACATTGGTATTTTTAGGAATTTCCTACATCAGTCATGTAACAATGATGAACCTACCATATCCTATAGGACACAAGTTGTATGTAATGATTGACAACCCTCCATCAACAAACATGGGAGAAGAAGGACCGACAATGCAGGCATCCCACACAACTTTGCCTCTACCATGATGAATGAAAATCCTATGGATACAGGGAACCCTCACCTCATTAAAACCTATGATATCATCCAAATTAGGGTTATAAACACCCTTGTTTATCATTATTATCAGGAAGGGATCAACTCGAATTAGGACATGACCTGATAAGACCTGAAAGATGTGTCACCACACTACCTCCACTGCCCTCAGGGACCACACAAGGGGAAATATACCCCATGATGAAAATGAAAAAATTTAGGATTATATCCCCAAAATTCTCTAACATCTTCCTCTACTATATAAGGGAGTTAGTGGATTCATAGGTCACACCTACTTCTACCATCTCCCGAGATCCATCTAGGATGGCTCCCACCATCCATCCCCACCAACAACATTGTGCGTCCCTATAGAATCATAAATAGGTTGATCCCATCCCTTTTATTTCTACCTCAATATAGAATATAAGGTACCAATACTAGGCATAGGCCATTAATTATTCATGAAAGGAGGCCTCTATGATACCTCAAGTGGCCCCTGCCACTACCGATTCACCTCCTACCCTCACAACCACTAAATAAAGGTATGTCATTTCCTGACTAAGCTCTAGAACCCAACCACCAACTAGGTAGGTCAAGTTGACTCTAAACATCATGGTTGCAACTAGAAAACATTAAGGTTTATCCCATGATGAAGAGATCCACTATGGTGTTCCTTCCTACAATTCCATAAATCAACATGGAGGTACCACCCATGATAACGATTTTCCATGCCCTAAAGATTCATACTAGGGTATAATAATAGACAACATCAATGGGTTACCAACACATGGTATTGAATGTAACATGTTATAAATAAATAACTACAATACTCAAAGGATTGTGATCAAGGAACTCCCACATTTTCATAGATAAAACCAAGTAAAACCTTACATCAACACCGACATCTTAGAGTCTGAGGTGATAGATGAATTGATGGAGAAGCCTCCAACTACACCACTAGAGTTAGGGGCAGAAGAACATACATTAAGACTAACCATCTTGGAGGTTGATATCCACAAGGTCCCAAAAATATCTACATAGGTACCTGTATGTAGATGATGTCTTGAAATCCTTCTAGGGAATATCCATTTTACTATCCTTGCCACCATCAGCTTCCCTCCTATCCACCTCTAACTTAGAGGTAGGGGAGACGTCTGGGTATAGATTGGAACCAGCAGATGAATGTGAGCACTCTGCTGAGTATTATGGGAATAAAAACCATCCCAATAAGTATGATTCCATAGATATATAATCCTATATGGATATGTTTATGAATCCATCCTCACCTTCGGAAGAAACTACATCATTTCAGGGATGATTGACTCATGTAATACCCCATCTTCCATAAAATCAATAGTAGACCAGGTCTACATCACAACCACCCATAGATTCTTGTATATCACTAATTGGATATTATGGTGATAAAAAATAGTATCATCTTCTATATAATCAGTAGGAGGAAATATTATGGGAGATCATGTCTACCGACCAAACATCTACTTTCTTTTGGCCACCCATAACACTGCACTTTACCTTCATAGAATTCCTCACTGAAGACCATGAAAAGTGCCTCCCCCAAAATATATGGGTGGAATTCAAATACCATTGAGAATTCCAGCTGAACTATCTAGGAATCCATAAAAATATCAATCCCATCCATTAGAAGTTCTAGAGGGTCGATATTGCGGAACTTTTGGTGGCTCAATGGTTCATCCAAGAGGTTTCTACCCATGTATAGATTAGGGTTTTGGGGAAGTATGTTTCCCTCTAATTCATTCCACTTTCATGGCTACAACAAGAGCGTTAGGTTGATCTACCGACTGACGATGAAGCTTCTTCTCCAACCACCACCACCACTGTGAATGTATTCACGATCAATCTTATGTAAAATCATAGAAATTAGGATGATGATATGTGGAATGATGGAGAGAATACACTATGATAGGATATTAAAAATCATACATATCCTCAAATATATATCCACCCTCATTAGTGGTGACAAACATTGGTACTTGAGAGTCCCACTGAGGTGGTGTTTCCACCTACTCATTGACATCTCAATAAGGGAATGAGAATTTCTGATCCCATCATCCCATATGAGGCCATTCTAGAAAATAATACAAAATTAAATATTGACTTATTTTCTTTAAAAGTTTGAGGGATACCAGTGGATCACCACCAAAATACTCATTGAGCATCGTAAAATGTGAGATAATGTATAAGGGGACCCTTCCCTCCTATTTCCAAACATCTGATCCTTCTCAGTGAGAAACCCATGATCAAGGTGATAAATCCCTCACACCCAATTAGGTTAGAAGAAAATGGATCTGGAAAATGGCCATGATATAACACACCTACCCCTATAGAGTAGTGAAACATCTCACCTTGGGACTATGATCACTACTCCTCTCAATCCAGCAAGCTGATCAAAGTGCTGGTGACTACCAATCCTCACTCTAATGATATGATAACTACTATAATTTCTTGTCTTGAGGAATTTAATATGAAACATGGTTATATCCTTCCAGAAGGGAAATTATATAAAATATGGGTTGGCCATGTTTTTCACACCTAGAATTTGGAAATCTAATATTCCCTGTTCAATGGAATGGGTGATATACTATGACATCTTTCCCACTTCACATCATGATATAAGATGATTCTAGGAACCCTAGAGTAGTAGGAATATTATAGGGTCTATAATTTCATATAGACCTTGGAAGGACCCACTTTCATGTGGTATAATCTGCTAGTCTTGGGATCCATTACCAGCTATGTTGATCTATATAGGCCATTTCTATACCAGTTTAACTCCACCTTGTGAAAGAACAATATAGATAACCTCTCTAAATTCAAGAAAAGGGACAATGAGTGAGTTTATAACTTCATTTAATAATTAATGGGGCTCTCATAATCTCTTGATATGTATATTTTCAGGAAAATATAATGGGGATAGGAGTTTATAATGTATGAGATGTGATCGTTCCCACCACAGTATTCCTCAAGTATCCTGGTGGATATGGGAATCCCCAAAAGATATTAGTTTTTGTAAGAATACTTACCATATAACAAGAATAATTCACACCCATTACCTCATAAAACTTTGGTATGAACCCCTATGAAGGTGGAAATATCCACCACTATAAAAACTCATCCCCTGCATCTGATCCTCCTTCAGGAACCTCCATACGAGATTCCTAACCAAGTGCAACCATAGTGTGAGAATGCTACCCAAGTCCACCACCAAGGATAGGATCCCAAGGTTTCCTTTGTGGATTGGAAAAACTGGGTCTACTATTTAGAGGATGCATTGGTCATAGGTTACTTCATTTGTTCCATGGAAAATAACATCCTGAAGTTTCCCAAATATAGGAGGCCCCAAGAGGCTATACTAAAAAAATTATATGGCTACTGACCATACCATAAGGTCCTTGGTCACAACATCAAATGGTGATTCATCTTAAAATATTGGATCTAGGACCTAGTAGACCGTGGAATGGTTGAGTTGGGTGATGTCTCGGTGTAGGTTACATATGACTCATCCATCCCCGATAGTAATAAAGAGGTATCCAGTGAATGATAGTAGGATATAAAATAAATTATAAATATGTATAATGATTGGGAAGATTATAATATGGAACTCACACCCATAACATTATATGTGATCAATTGAGCAATTCAGAACCTCCTACGATTTCCATGTCCTCTCCAACCACCCCATAGACATCGAAACCTTCCATGTATTTGAAGAATAGGTGTCGATGATGCTAGAGAAATTAGAGTCTCCCACTAGTGCCAAAACTAGATTTCAGTCTACATGAATTCATACCCCCCAAATTCAAAGAACCCCCAGAATCTATCCCACCCAAGAATATTCATCCAATGAAGAGAAATTGTATTATTCTGTGAATTTTGTAGGTTGGTGGATCATTGTGTAATACCCAATAATGAGGAATAATGCATATACCATTGAAGAAATTTTGGTTAACGCCACTGGAGGAAGGGAAATCACTATGTTAATAGAAATACACCTGAGATAATACTTTATAAAGTAAAGTTTATGTCACTAAAACCAAACATCAATCTTCTCCTAGAGATTAGAAGGCACAATCCTCATAGGCCACATCGGTGGGTATGCCTCCACAACAAACCTAATTGATTGATCTTGTGGATCAACCAAAATATCCCAATGCTCATTTTCAGCTATCCATGCCTAGTCCTAGCCAACTAGTTCCCAAATTAAACCTTCCAATCAATAGTTCAATATGATAAGAACCAATTAGGACTCAATACCTCAACCAACTACACCCATTGAACTCCTTGTTAAAGAGTGACCCTTAGTGGAATGATATATGCCCCTTCATCAAAATTAGGATGTGATGAAGAACCTTTCCAATATATGAATGAGGATCTTGATCTTTGATGCACTCCACCTATCATAGGATTTTTTTAGGCTCTCATCGAGTCCCTAAAGAGCCATCTCTAGTTCGATACTGAGGTGTCTACTTCTAAGGCCTATTATGCAGAGCAATTCAATAAATAATATTGTTAAGACATCATATCTTTCTCTAAGGAAGATGAGTGTGTCACTATTCAAGGGAACATACATTCATTATATGTAACATGCTAGTTCAACAATATGGAAATCCATCATTTCTTGGTGGACACTTTCTTTGGGATAAATATCATCCCAACCTATATGCTCTAAAATTTAGGGCTCATAGAATCAGGCTACCCCCTTAGAACCTAAAAAATAAATGGTATGATAAAATAGATCATAATCCACATGAAAATATTTAGCTAGAGACCCAGTTTAGTAACATGGGAGAAAAAAATGACTTAACTGTTGTCTTATAGGAAAGTAATTAAAATTATTTTTTGGGAGGGCCCTAGATTTATCTACACACAGTGGTCCCCTATTCATACCATCAATGCCTCAAATAATCCCCCAATGTTAGAGTAGGGTTACTCTTATTTTATGTTTCCCCCTTAAAATCTTATGAGTCCCATTACCTGGATTCTGGGAACTATAAAAGGGAGGGGAAACAACTCCAAACCGATGGGATTATGCATATAAATTCCCTTAATGATTTTACATTTTCCCTAGTAGACCCTTAGGTGGATTGTAAAGTTGGGTTCATCATTCCAATCCACTAGTTAGAGTCAACAACCTTGGAACTTGGGAGCTATTATATAGTCCTCAAGAATAAGTAATACTAGAAGATTACTTTATATTATTATATATAACATGATTAGTTGAAGATAAAAAGTCATACTCCAATCATTTACTGAAAGTTTCCTCCCTTAGTCTTTGACCGACAACAACACCTCACCTTCCAGAGAGTAGAGATGATTCAAGGAAGGTTAAAATATAATTAGTTTTTTGACATCAAATTTGAATCTCATCATTGGAATCCACATGGTACTGGATCATCATATTTTATCTCCCTAGTCTCCATAGAGTAGGAATACCTCATTGAGGATCCCTCCCTTCTAAAGTAGATGACAACACCACTCCATGATCTCCATCTTTGAAGGAATTATCTCCTTCCTCAAATCCTCATGTTTTTGACAATGAAGAGGATTTGGATGATATCCCTCATGTCTTTTAATAGGGTGTATACACCACTTTCAAAAAGTTGAACCAAGTGAATATTAGCACTTAGGAAGTCCCAAGGGATTTTCTAATTATAGTAGTGATGTCTTGAGAGGAGTAACAACGATATGAAACTTTCGTAAAATAGCACTATGATGTGTTCACCTAGTGTTGTAAGGGAATGATATGGATTAACCCTCAGGTTTTAGTTCACTACCTTGTCTTCCCGATGGACCACCATAGGTTCAAATAGTCTCCCATAAATATTCACCATTCCCATGGTGCCATGGTTGAGGATGAATCCGATGAGATCATCAAGGAAAACTTCATTAGGGAAGTACATTTCCCCAAGTGGATGGAAAAAATCATCTTAATTAAAAAGAAGAATAGGAATATCGTAGTCTTCATTGACTTTTGGGACCTCAAACTCCATTTCCCAAATGATGATTCTCCCCTTCCAATGATAGAGTTGCTATTGGATGTGAATGTCGGTTTTCAAGACCTATCCTTCAAATATGGGTACTTTGGGTATAATAAAATATGGATAGTCATAGAGGATGAGTAATCCACCAATTTTAGGGAAACTCATGGAAATGTTTTATACTGGGTGATACTATTTGTTTTAAATAATTTAGGGATGACTACCATATTTCTATGCACCATATCTTTAATAAGCTCCTTAGGACATTGACGGAGTGCTATGTGGGTGATTTGGTAGTCAAATCCTACCCATTCTAGGACTATCTCAATGATCTTGAGAATTTTTTTACTTCCTCTACTCCCATATCATGATGATGAATCCCCAAAGTGTTCATTCATGGTAACCTCTGAGAATTTCATTAACTTCTTTATCAAGTAAAGTGGTATCAAAATTGATCCTTAAAAGATTAAGGATATTATCTAAATTCCTCATCAACATAACCTTCAGGAGTTTTGAGGCCTCTAGGGAGACATGGACCATATCCAAAAATTTATCTCTAATTTGTCTAGAAAGTGTAATCCCTTTTCAAGAATCATGAATAATAAAACCACTTATTAGTGGGATGAATAATTCTAGACTATATTTGAGTACATCAAGTGGTATCTACTACATCCCCCGGTCCTAATGGAACCTATCCCCAGAAATACTCTAGTCCTTAAAATGACTTACCTGGAATAGTCCCTTCGTTCCATATTGGATAAAAAGAACAACAAGGGTAGGGAGAATAACTTGTACTATCTCAACCACATGTTACTCAATATGGAGACAAGATATTCTTACATAACGAATAATTTCCTCACCTTGGTCTTCATGGATAAAAAATTGTGGTACTACCTACAACACCATGATATATATCTTGTATCTTTTATTGATATGATGAAGTACATCCTCAACCTCACCATATTGACTAAGTGATTGGTGTGATGAGAAATAATTATGAATTAGTTTGACATAAAGTTTTTCCATTATAAGATATCAAGGGAATAACATTGGAAAAATTTCTTGTCATATATCTGATCCCTTAAGAACTTACATTAGATGTTGAATTCCAAAATGAGGATATACTCTCCATCAATCAAGCCACATAATATTGGTATATTCACTTTGATGTTTCCACTCAGAGCTCAACCAATAGATGGCTCAGCAACCCCAAACTCTATAGTGTGGGCCCTGGGATTATCTTTATCACTCCTATGTAGGATATTATACCATATTCATTCCTTTTCTATAAAGGTTTTACCAATAATAAATTTGATTATCAAGATCTTATCACTGATCTCAAGTTATCTTTTGATATTGATGTTCCCCGATTGCATATGAAGGGATATTCCAGAGTATTCATTAAGCATATCAATTGTGATTACATCATCCTAAATTGAGGAATTATCCTCTTTCTAGAGTGAATTCCCAACTGAAGGTGAATATTTTTTTATAATAACATAATGATCAGGCCGATGCCTTGGTAGGTCTGGCTATATTCCTTTCAGAGGATAAACAAGATGGTTTATTCCTTCATGTGGAACATCATAGATTCATTTAACCCATCACTTCTAATAAAGAAAAAAAATGTTGAAACATATGGCCTCCAACACTTCTATAAAAGGCCCTAAAAAACCCCTATAGTCAAATAATCACTCGATCAAATGATACCCTTCATTGAGTATATTCATCACAATACTCTCCTACTAAACTAAGCTAAACATGAGAAGGTTCGCTGGAATATAGTAAAATTAACACTATGGGATGGACTCAAACTAGTAAATACCCTCTACAAGTGGGGTTTTGATGGAATCCTTCTCTATTTCGTCCAAGGGAAAGAGTTTCCTCTAGTCATTAAAGAATTACATATGTAGTAAAAGAGGTACCATAAAGATATATTTAACCTCTCCCACTAGATTTGGATATTGGGGTACCTTTGGATAGACATGGTTCATGACTAAATTGAAATCACCAAGAAGTGTTATGCATACCAGATCTATGGAAACATTTTTCATCACCTGCCAAAGATTCTCCATGCTTCCAAGTACTCTTGGCCCTTTACTGTATGTGGAATTGACATTGTAGGCCCCTACTAGCTAGAAATATCTTGACAATTCAAGTTCATTATGAATTCCATTGACTTATTATCACTTTGGTTAGAAGAAATCCCCCTCAAAGAATTCAAGGACTTGTCAATGATTGAGTTTGTGAAGTATCACATCATCCATCGATTCAAGATTCCTTACACCATTATCATCGAAAATAAGAATAAGTTTCAAGCTACAAAGTTAAATAGTTTATAAAAAAAGTTCAACATATGGTATAATCATACCTATCACTATCAAAATCATGTGAATGGGAAGATAAATGTGTTCAACAAAACCCTCTGTAACATCTTACAAAATATGGTGGGTCAAAACAAGAATATTTGCACTGAAAATCTCTCTAACACCCTCTGGGCCTATCAGGTGACAACCCCAAAAATTATACCAAGGAAACCCCATACTCTATTATGTATGATAAATAATATGTTCTATTTATATTGGTTTATCTATTATAAATTAGGATGTCTATTTATGACTTGACCATGCCGTATAGAAGATATGAAATCTATTTGGATGAGTTAGAGGTCCTCAAAAAAAATAGGATCCAATAACTAAATATCCTAGAAAGGCATCAGGATTAGGTGGCATGAACATTAAATAAAAAGTTTTACCTTTTATCTTTCCTTCAGGGTGATATGGTATTGTCTCTAAGGACATTGATGATTCCTAGGAAGAAGCCACCAAAGCTAAAATCCAAATGGGAAGGATCTTACAACATTTATAAGGTCCAATCCAATGGCACATACTAATTGATCACCATATAAGGGAAGCACATCGCACCACCGACCAATCCCATGTTCCTCATGCAGTACATCATGTGACTCTTATCCATTTGTCTCGATCATACAATGTTATACTATGGGACAACATCTTAGTCACATGATGTTAAATTGTATGGAAACACGATCTAAATATCCTAACCCTAAACTGTATGAAACCTTTAGTCAATGATATAAGACCTTTAAATGTATCAATACCTCATCCTTACTATATTATGTTAAGATGTGTATCCAACTTTATTTCCACAATACATAAAACTTTATGGTTTATGTCCCTATCATGTGATGTAAAACTGTATGATTACCTAAACCTCCACTTGATAGGGTTCCCCCTTCCTTGATTTGTTCTCTTAAAATGTAGTCTTATATAAATACATATTGATTGATTAACATTTAATGGGATATTTTGATAAATACATATCCTACATCTTGGGTTCATACTATCCACTAATATATTTTAGGGATATTACCCTAGGAACATGTTTAATTATCGCTCAATGATACACCCATTCAATACATTCAAGTTCATAGTTTAATAGAACCCAGAGTGTTTTAACTCTCCCCCAAAAATCCCACCATATTCACTTACACAGTTATAGCCTTCTTCGTTCTGGGTCCTTATTACCATTTCAGTATGAAAATCTCCCTAATGGTGTTGGTTCTTGTCCAAACTGGATCACCTCCCATTCTTGGTACATGAATCAAATAATATCTAGAGACAAGTGATGGATCCTATGTTTCAAACATGTTTAATGGAAAATGTAACATTTTATCACCCCATCCTTGACGATGTGGTTGTAGAACCTATGTTTTAAATATGGCCAACAGTCATTCTCTACCCATTGTTCACCCCCATTCATGTTCTAAATATAAAAATTCACAATTTACTTCCTTTCTATCTCCCCTTGTTCTAGTGGAGTGTTAAAACCCTCATTGTTGTTCTCCTATTCATTCATTCACATCGATCAAGAAAGTTGGTATCATTTGAACCCTCTCAAGTTGGATTCTTCTCCCTCCATGATACACTCCCATATGATAGAAAGGAATCCTCACTACTCATTGTTTATCTCACCAAACATGGATCACGTAGGTTTATGGGTTATGGTAGGGTATCCTCCAGTATGGTTGAGACAAAAAAAATGTTCCAAAGTATAACATATCTTTGTTCTAATAATAATAAGCTTAAACTACGTGAAATTTTTCTTGGTGGTCTTTCATGTGGTTCAAGGCTTCATTGGTCCTATATTAATATCAATTTTTTACTCTTTTGTGCTACAAAAACATTCCTAGGAAGCTCCCCCTTGGTCTGAGCATCATGAACCTAAACTGTATGAAAATATTTGGTAAAATATATACAACCTTAAACCACAAAAACTAATTTTTTGGTCACATAACATTAAAATACACAACAAATTCCTTATCACAAGTTTTTATACTATATGATGTCTGGTCCAACCTACATGACCCTATACTAAATAACTAGAATATTTCTATTTGATGTTATAAATTGTAGAATCAGTTTATCATCCTCACCTAAGAAGATAACCCCCCACTTTTGGCTTTGTTATCCTACCATTTCACCTTCCAAAACTATGCATGGTTTGATTCCCATTTCATGGGACATGTAATGATGCCTAGACCCATGATCTTTGTCCCAATTTCAAATTATCCAACCAAATAAGTTTGGATTCACTATCATTCAGACCCTGAGGTCTCTTTTTCATGTTGAGTACATGATTACTAGATATACAAAGCATCTCACCCTCAACACTGTTCCTATTCTCATGACCTTAAACAGTAATGTCCCTTATCTTGGATGCATGACATTAAAATGGAAGACAATACCCTGTTAATAATATATTAAGATGTATGGTTCCTTGTCCTCACCATAATATGTTAAATTGTGTGTCCAACATCCTTGATGTAGTAAATTAATATGCATGATCTATATCCCCATTTCATGGCATAAAAATTTATGATACTTTGGTACTCACATGAGATGATGTTCTCTATTAGTGCTGGTCTCTTACCATGTTTCCCTATGTAACTATGTATGGTTTGATTACCATTTCATGGGATATATAGATACACCCAAATATCATATCATGGGTTTATCCCTGTCACTGACCTATTTTAGGGACTTTCTAAATGAGAAAAAATTCAAATATTTCTCACTAATATTCCCCTTTGGTGTTCACAAATGTGTATTGGTGTCAAACCTAGAGTGCTTAATTCCACTTGAATACTTTTTCAATTCATTTATACACTTTGAGTATTCCTCTATTTAGATCCCCATAATCCAATAAATTTGAATGGGATCTCCAAATGGTGATGGTTCATGGAAAAATTGAATCATCTCCTATCCTGTGTACACGCCTCAAATAGATTTTATGGATAAGGGATAGTTACCTTGTTTCAAACATAATCAATTTTTGATCTGAAATTTTCTCGCTTCATCCTTGAACAATGCGGTCATAAATCCTATGTTTTTGACATAGTTAGCAGTCACTAACTACCCATCAATCACAACATTTCATGGTAAATATCTCAAAATTCATGATTTAATTCTATTCTACCTCCCTTTATTTTGGTAGAATTTTAACACCCTTGGTGTTACCCTTTCACACATTTACTCACATTGATTAAGAAAGTCATCATTGTTGGGACTCTATGAAACTGAATTCTCTTCAAACTTGATACTTAATACCATGTGAAAAGTGACACTCCTCACCATTCCTTGTTTACCATATCAATCATGGATCATGTTGACTTATGATTCATGGTAAGGTCTTTACCCACATTGTCGAGATAGACCAAGCCACTTTATAGTCCAAAAATCACGAGCTTAAACAATTTGAAACTCATTTTGAATATATTTATGTAGTGTAAAGATTATTTGGACCTCCTCATGATGGGTTTTAACTCTTTTATTCCACATGAATCCTTCTTAATTTTTTTATTCAAGGATCTGTGAATAGAAACTATTAACAACCCTTTTGCTCAAATATATAAGACAATAAAATATCAGAAACCTTTTTGGTCCAACCATCATGTCTTTAAACATTGTTTAATTTTTATTTGAGTTATTTTTTTGGAATTTTTTTTCCTTGGGCCTCTATTAAAATTTGGTTAGTAATCTCTCCCATTCCACAAGAACCTCTCTAGAATTCCCCTTCTTTGGTTAATGGTATATAACCATATACTAGTATCCTTATGGTCCAAAAACCATGAACTTAAAATATTTCCAACTATACCCTTATAGAACACTATAAAAATCTATTTTGTTTCATCTTTAGTGCTTCACATACTAATTTCCCCCTTTATTGCATCCTCAGTCGACAAGAATTACCTTTTTGGTGTTGATCACCTACCACACCACCTCCTAGATGTACATATGTCTTGATTCCCATTTCACATGTGTTACATATAGATTCACAAATCTCCTATCTTGGGACCAACCAAAAACTCTCCCATCACTCACACCTTGTTTTGGGCACTCCTCGATTAAATTTTGAACCTTTTTGACTCTTTTATTTCCAAGGATGTGTGATTCTTAGATATAAATGGTCTAATAAATATGGCCTTAAAATATATGTGAATTTTTGTGTTACTAGGCCTCACCTTGGCCCTCTATTCACATCAGGTTCATAAAACCTTCCGCTCTATACAAGATTCCCCATGACAACTTTGGTTAGACCAGCATCACCCTAAACTACCCAAGTAATAATCCAAAAATTACTATTAGGTTAGAAACCTATAAAGGGAAACCCAAGAAAAATAAAATATATTTTTCTTTTAGGTAATCCCTATAACTTGCAAAAAAATTAAGGATATGAATGGAGAAGGTACAATGTGTAATGGACTCACCACTAGGCCCTAAAGAAAACCTATATGTGATTGTGGAACCCATTGGTTTTGGAAAAAGTGAGATCTAGTCCTTCTCCTTCATGAGCAATTTCATGAGGATCCAACCTCTATGTTCCCATTTTTTTCATCCTACTACATTATCTAAGGGATATTATTCATGTCAATTCACACATCATGTTCAAACAATATTAAACTATACAACACAAATCCTCATCACATGACATTAAATTATATGACACATCATTCTTAAAATATGATATTAAAATATGAATTCAATTTCCTCATAATAAAATATTAAGATGCATGCTTCTTATCCTCATTACATGATGTAAAAATGGATAAAATGTTTTGGACCTTACTTGATAGAATATTTTACCCCCTTCAGTGCTAGTCACCTATTTCACCACTTGAGTTCTGTTGGAAAAAAATCTCCCAAGGTGTTCTCTAGGTATGTTTTGGGTGTGATTGTGTTTGTTGACAAAGCTATATGACCAAAAATGAGTATGGTTGGTGTTTGCTGAAGACATTTTTTAAGGTGGCACAATTTCCTAGTGTTTTCCAAATTTTTGGGCCACAAAATCAGGAGTTTGATGTTGAAGAAGGAAGGTCTTACTCATAGTTTTTAATGGTATTAATAACTGTGAATTAAATCGGCAAAATAAAGGAACCACATATCTCAAAACATGGCCGCATACCATGTTCGGGAATGGTTTGTGCCCACAAACCAGGTAGTAGGAATGGTATGTGGAGTGGTGGAAACGGTATGCGGAATGGTTCATGGGGAAGGAATGGAGGTTTGTGGAATGGGCCTCCATGTAGGAAGAGATAAAGAACATGGACCGTTGTGGAAAAATGATAAGCAAAAAGGTTGTGGTTTGCGACAGGAAGATCAGTACATGGTGAAGGAGGTGCTGAATCAATGATTTTGTAAATCTAGATTTATAGGATTAAGAAACTAAGTTTTTCTATATAAGGAGAGATAATACCACTGATTAGAAGTGAGAGTGAATATAATTAGAGAACATCTATTTGATTTTGGAATTTGGTGAAGTCCTAAAGTGGTTCACATGGAAGAAACTCCACCAAAATTTTTTATGGGAAACTATATCCTGCAAAGGATGTGGTGTGCACCGGAAGAAGGTGCGATATATGGATGAAGAATGCATAGTATACAGGGGAGTCTATCAATGAGAAGTGGTTTTCAAAGGATGATTCCATGAAGTGCAGTGGTTAGTGTAGAAGTAATTTTTCTGAAATTTCTTTTGTGGTACTGATTCTTGCAAAGGAATAAGGGTCCACAAAAGGAAGGTGGTTTGCAGAGGAAGAACTCACCTATAGAAGCAATGTCGGTTCACAGAAGTGGTTCACCAAGGAGGTCCGTGAAGCTAGTATGCTGATGCGGTACACAACAATGAAGGAAGAGGAGTCCACAGACAAAGGGAGGTTTGAAGAAGTGGTAGAGATACATGGAGTAGGTGTTCCACAAACCATACATGGTACACAATATTCAAGAGGGGAAATTGGTTCACAAAAAACATAAGGAAGATTTAAAAAGCTCCAAATCAGTTTGAAAAAGTCATATATGTTACCTAACAGAATGTAGAAAGGTGGAATCCATCTATGGGTGAAAAGGAACTTCAACAGAGCATGCACATATAGTCGAGGATGTGTGCTTTCATGAAAATGAAGGGACCTAAAAGTCCATAAACTTGAGTGGATCCCTTACAAGAGTAGTGAGAGAAGGAAGATGAAGATAGTGATCCTTCCCACCGGTAGTGAGCTAGAGGAAGAGACATAGGGAGTGACCCTTAGAAATGATTTGAGTAGACCCTAAATCTATTAAAGGTAGTGATCCTGGGCATAGAAGATCTAGCCATAAAATTTTAATTGGTATTGAATTTTAGTGGATTTGGTATATCGTCACATCATCGTTGTATGATCATTGGACGTAGCCCAGTGAGGGTGAACAAAGTAAAAATCACTATTTCCTGTTCATGATTTCATTTCTATGGGAGAAAGAGAGATGTGTGTTTTTTAATGAAAAAAAGGTCAAAAGGGACAGTAGTTTTAATCTGTCATACCCTAATTCATCCCCCCTCTTAGGGTAATTGACCTAGTGGACCTAACAAGTTCCTTAACCATCAGTTGAAAATCAAAAGATAATGGTCCCCTTGGGAGTTGGGTTTGACCCTCACTCTAGATAATACACCTATTCAATGTTCTTATATCCATGCTGTTGAAATTCTCATAGTGTTGAGCTCCACTGAAATATTTCCTCAGTTCTCCCCCATTCTTAACACCCTACTTGATTTGGATCCCCACTATCTTCAATGTTCGAATGGGCTCCCCTAAAGGTGATGGTGCCTATCCAAACTAACTCAACACCCATACATAGAACTTTTACTCCTGATGAAATTTTTATGGGACTTGTATTTAAAAAATGGTCAATAGTTGATCATCATTTATATATCCTCATTCTTGACAGTGTGATAGTGGAACCTATGTTTCGAATATGGTCAATAGTCATCCTTAATAAACCCATCAATACTCTTTTCATTCCAAGTCCTAGATGTCACAATTATTTCCCTCTATAGGCCCCTTAGTTTGATTAGAATTTAATATCCTTGGTGTTACTTTGCTCGTGCACCCACACATGTTTTGAAAGTAAGTCGGTCTCACATAGTATCTCTCTCCAAAAAAATTTCCTCTAGTAAGGGTATTTCCAATGTTAAATAATCATTTCAACCCTAATCCATCATCACTTATATGACACTATCATATAAATAAACAAACGTCTATTACTATTTTGTTTCTCACACTTGGAATTACTCACATGAGATGTAGATTTAATGTTGGTCACCTTGTTAATATGATTGAGACACAATAAAAAAATATATGGGGAATTGAAGCAAATAATTTTATTTCCTTTGACATAATAGTGATTAGGAGGGCCATCCATAAGATATAGCCTCTCCCATGTCAAAAAAAGTGAATGTCCCTACAACCCAGCATGGTAAAGGGACTGATCCAGCTCAGCCATCCCTTTCCTAGTATCCTTCAGGGTTTTCCATCACCTGAACAACTCAACTACCTCCACCTCAGCCTATCCCTATGGTGGATGAGGATATCTCTATTAGCTGTGATTAAAGCCTCATGAAACTGTACCTACCCCTCTAGGTAAGTGATCTCTTATTCAGATGTTTAGAGTGATTTGGTATCTTTTGAGATATTCTCATACAGGGATACATAAAAATATTTTTAGTTTGTATTCCCCCTATTGATAGGGAAGTCCCAGGACAGTGTATTGAGGTTGCAGTGGTACACACCATTGATCCCTAGTTTCATCAACTTGTGGTGGAAGGATCCCATCTGACCAGTTATATCATCCCATAGAGTTTGGGTGATAAAACTCTAGACAATCCTTTATTACCTATATAGGACCACCTAACTCTCCTTCTCAATGTTGGATTTAGAGTCCTCAAGATCTTTGGTTGGAGTAGGATGGTACTTCAGGAAGGCTTCAAGCACATTAGTATAAAGATCTTCTATAAACTTACTTTTGAATGGGTTGGGCTCTATGTAAAGTGGGAGGTCATCTCCACCCACAACATAAGTCTCAAAAACCTCCTTGAGATATGTCACATCAAGTTTAGGATCATCTATAACATTATATTCATTCACCCCTATTAAGGACACAAATTTGGTCCTTTCTTCCTCAGTTGTGGGTTACACCTTCTCTAACATTTCCTCTAGTTTCTGGGTCCCTAAAATTGAATGTAAAAATATTTAAATTCAAGGTCATTAAAGT
The DNA here is from genome assembly GCA_963277665.1 of Viscum album. NCBI lineage: Eukaryota > Viridiplantae > Streptophyta > Magnoliopsida > Santalales > Viscaceae > Viscum > Viscum album. The sequence goes on along the minus strand of OY728139.1, from coordinate 124,089,713 downwards.
TTAACTTGTGGTTGAAAAAGAAAAAAATGAACCACTGTGAAAGACTTACAGATGGGGTAAGGTTTGTCCAGCAGATCAATAATTGAGATTCTCAATGCAAGCTCTATCAGTGATGTTATCTCCATAGTGGCCAATGATTTAGCTATTAAATTTTTCCCCATAACCAGATACATTGAATATACTTAATGGAAAATAAGAAGTCATTATAAATCTTAAAAAAAGTACAAATAAAGTTGAAAGGAAAAGGAGTTTAAATTACTCTACAACCCCTAGGGAAGCTGTGCTACCACTTTAGGCACATGTGGCATCTCAATGAAGGAAGGATATATGCCTACAACTGCAAAATTGGTGGGAGGTTTTCTACCCACCCATTTGAGGGTTTAGGTTTTTACATCCTACCTTGAAGATTCATCATGAATCACTTCCTCCTCTATGCATGCTGATCCTTTAACAAGTAAAAAATAGACGATTCAACAAGTCTAAAGGGTTAATAATAATATCAAACCCAAAATTTAGAGTCTTACCTCATCAACGAAATGATTTTATTCCTTAGGGGAGTCAAGAAAACATCACTACCCCATTACTCTTCCTTAGTTGATCATTACTACCATGGTGTATCTCAGAATGATCCACACCCACGAGATCATGAAGAGAGGTCATGTCCAGTAGTACTCTCACCTGGTTTTTTAGGGGCTACGCCATGCCAAAATAGTGGATCACATCCTCAAGATCTTACATGTAACACATAACCTCTATCTATGGTGATGAGAATCCATCCTTGTAATGTACTAGCCTAGGAAGGAAAATCCCATTCCTTTGGATTTATATATTTTATTCTTAGGTGGAGTTAAACTACCGAAGCATCTCAAAGTGCATCTAAGCATCAAAGAGGACTGCATCTTTAGGCACCTCTACCATATTCCACAAGTGCTTCCCCGAAGCCATGGTGGATGGTATCAAAACTTCACCAAAGGGTTCAAAATTGCCCCAAGAAAATTTTCCTAGAATCCTTGTTCCCATAATTGTGTTTACTTCAAAAGATATACCCTGAGTGGGACTCAGACCCTTGGAGTCATCACAATCCCTCTCACCAATGTCCTGCCTCCTTTTCCATAGAGTGAACCCCAGCCAAAACACCCCCCGAACATAGGGTTGTGAGATCCCCTCTTCAAAATATACCTTAATTACTTCAAGAATCAGTGTGTCATTGGGAGTATGTGTTCTACCATATTTTCATATATTTGTTGAATATATTGAAGTAATCATCGCCCAATAGAAACTTGATATTTTATCCACTTCATTCCCAAAAAACATGTTCCATATATACTAAAGTACCATGGGATTTCACTTAAAATGTACTTTAGTATATGTAACAACCTGATATTTTATGATAAGTATTATTTTTAACTGATGTCATGTGTTTTATGCTACAACAACATTATCTTGTGCTATACGCAACACCGTATTAGCTTGCAGTATACGCAACATTATTCTTAGATTGTGTTACACACAATTTCATGTTCGTTTTATAATAGTCATTCTACACAACATTGAGTTTAAATATATATATTCAATTTATAAATGAAATATGGTTGGATTCTGTTATACGAAAAAATGAAGGATTCTTACACAACACGCAACCTTGACTTGGCTTTCATTACATGCAATCACGACTTTCCTCGATAGCGTGTGTTGTACGCAATATCAGGTTTCACTAAATAATGATATATGGTTATAATATTATTATGAACTAGCTGTTATGAATAGTATTAACTAAATTTTGAATTTTATAACATTATTATTTCATATTAAACATTTTCTAGAACATGGTATGTGAACAAAATAATTTTTTCCGGTAAAATAAGTATTTTTCAAAAAATGCAGTTTTGCCGCCTTTTAATGGAGCGCACACATTAAATCTAGTTTTAACATGTTTATAAGTTAAATTTTACAAAATAAAATTATTCTTTTGAATAAGGATATAAAAATTTACATTGGATAAAGTTTTGATATTTTTTCGACAACTTTCATATTTTAATGAATAGTAAAAACACGCTATATTTTAATTAAAAACAACTTTTTTCATCGTATTAATTTATATGGTTAAATTATAATATTTAATTGTTTTAAAGTATAAATAGAATATATTTTTACCATATAATATAATGTATGTCATTAGCATTGATTTTACCTTGAATTCGTAGGTTATATCAATTCAATCTTTTGCAATGTTTTAAACAAAACCCCGTTTTCTTTCGACAATGGGATTAATTTTAATTTAATTTCTGAAACTTTTGTGTATTGAATTTAGAAAAATGGATTCCATATTTGGAATCAGTGGGTACAAATTATGTTAATAATCTATTTTTTTATTTTTGGGCATTATGAATAGTAACTACGGTAAATTCTATTTACCATAGTTAAAGGTAAATCAGGTAATTAAGGGTAAATATAAGATTATATAATTACTCTAACACCTATAAAAATCCTATTGGATGACTAAAAGTCGACTCATATCACCTAAGGGTCGGATTAGATTCATTTAATGGACTTTGTTCCATGAAAATAATTTAATTATTATTAAAACCAAAGGAAATGACAACATGTCACTTTCTTAAATCTTATAAGTATAATAATTTTAATTTAGTGATAAGATTCATGAAACTTCGAACACGAATAGTCTCCAGAAATCTAATAAAAGTATCTACATTATATGAATTTATTTATAATTTTTAGGGATTAAATAATTATCATTAATTGTGACACAATAGTGATGTAGAAATTGTTTATCTAGTGAAAAATCAAGAATATAGTTTTTATTAAACTAATAGTGAACATAAAAGGCACAAAACCCTGACCAAAACTTATTGGTCATGTAAATATAAACCATAAACATCCAATGGGAGAATATTTGACCATTTGAGGCCTTATAAAAGCGATTATGACACTTATATTATTTTATTTTAAATGATGCCAAAGCTGTCACCTTCATAATTTAATAAATATAACTATTTAAATATTGTGATTTTAAGATGATAAATTCGAGTAAAATTATTATTGTGAAATTTAATAGAGTTATATTCATCATAGGATTTTGTTTTTAATTTTTATGCAACAAAAAAGTATATTAAATAATTATACAAAAATGTTGTAGTAATTATTTTATTAAGAGATAAACCAAATAAATGGTTTTAAAAATAATAAAATAAATATTTTATGAACTATTTAATGTTCTACACTAATTTTTTAGATAAATATGACTTGTTATGAATCTATTAAATCTTTTATTTCGAACATATATTCTGTATATTGTTTATTTAAATTCAAATAAATGAATAGTGTCAAAATTTACAGTATTGTTATTTTATAAAAATAACATATTATAAAATTGTGTAAAAATCACAAAAATATTTAAAAATTATAAATTTAAATTTATATGGTCTAAAATGTCATATATAGTCAAATTATGGAAAATTCACAACACATATGTAATTATTTATAATAATTTAAAATTTAGAATATTATTACCAAAAATAAAATTAAATTGATAAATAAGGATAAATAAAGTTGATAATGTTTTAAATAGATTCCTAACATGTCTACATTTTATTTTTTTGATTATATTACAACCCTATATCATCTAATATTCGGATATGAGTCATTTTGGAAATTTTTATCTGGGGTTGGGATTTAATATAAACTAATATTTCTTAAATTTCCAAAGGTTCCCCTCTCGTCCCTTATAAAAGGGCATCTCCTCCCTCTATTCATCACACCAATTTGAGCATTTAAGCTCATCCAAACCCTAACAATTTACCTTATAAACTTCCCTATAAACATCCTAGAGGTACTGGTCTTCTTCAAAGACCAATTTTAGTACCCTAAGAGGAGGTTTCAAAGAGGCGTGTCAAAGAAGAGGTAATATCCCTTACCGATTCTTTCAATTTTCTTTCTTCTTCAACTTATTATTCTGTAGTTCTTTCATTATGAAGTAATAACATCAGTATCCCTAATATACTGATATGTTATTATAAATATGAAACAACCCTATTTCACCTTCTATCCATCCTACGAAAAACAAAATCACCACGCATGCGTACATACGGAATACCATCTCCACGCCTTGGTGTAATCAGTTTTTCCACCAACACCTTACATGGATGGGTATAATGGTGTAAATAATAACTATATATGGTTATTATAACATCATAATGATTCTGATATATTATACCATCCAATCCAATTCTATAATTATGGGAACGATATCATTGCTCGTGCGTACGTACGGACTATCGTCTCCACGACGCGATGAGATTCATTCTCCATGTTAACCATACATGAGTGATAATAAAGTTTATATAATGAATAATAATGAAATATATGAAATAATAATGGATTTATATATATATATATATATTTATGTCATCTATTTAGTTTCATTCAATTCAATAAGGAAACAAAAACATCGTTCATGCGTACGTACGACCTACCGTCTCCATGAACGATGTATTTAATTCCTTTTATCGATCTATAATATATATGTATATGATGAATATATATTATATATAAATCATGTTTTACATTATGGAATTATATAAATCAGAATATAAGTAATAATATCAAGAACGACAAGTCTAAACACATACGATAAATGAAATGATTTTACCCAAAACGCTACTTTAACATGTAATTTACAAAAGAATGGGTAATATAAAGTCATAAGTGAAACATATATGATATCATAACAATGAATATGATTATGTAATAAGTCAATGACATTATTTAAATTATTATACAGGAGGTTCGGATCCATACGAAGCATATCAGACCTAAGGTAAGGGATAATTTTGCAATCTCATTTTTATCCGAGATTTCTTATACGTAAGTATTTATTGGGGTCATATTTATCATCCATGTCCAAGTTTTATAAAAATGTTTTCATGTATGTTTAAAGTTATTTTTACCCATTTTTTACTTTTACTACATAGTATGTATGGAATATTTCTTTTGTGCACGTTACGAGGTACTTTTTTGACTTTTCTGGAAAAAGTACGAGAAAAATGTTTTTTTAATTATATGGCACAAACAGATTTTTATGGTTTTATAAAGCCTTATTTTCATGAAGCTTACTCCAAAATATTTCATGACTATATTAAACAAAATATTTTTCTTTTAAAATTTCATGATGTTTTGTGAAAAGAAATTGATTTTGAAGAAGAAAGGATATTTTCCTGAAGAATTCATTTCAAGTGTTTTATCAAAACCATTTTCCATCTAAGATGACATTATTTCATATGTGTATGTTTCAAGTATAAAGTCTCTATGATTTACATGGTTTCAATTTTCTTATTATTAAATGATATCCACTTCTTTTATATGGATTATGTGACGATGGGGTGATGTTTATGAAACCCATTTTATTCGTTGGGTTATTATGAATGATGCATGTTTATTTTGTGGCACAAGTAAGAATGATTTCATTATGAGATGGGTGGGACCTATATCTCCCTCCAATGCATTGGGTAAAGATTTATATCTGATGAGATAGACATAGATGTAATGTCAAGTTAAATCGGTTCAGTAATACAGGACTGGAACGAGGAGTGAACTTAATTCAGAAAGGGACTTTGTCCACTAAGATGGTCTTGGCAGCAATGCCTTGGCTACTATGGAAATCATAACACGTGCTTAATGGTTTCCACAATTACAAGTTTTACTCCCATGTTATTTTATCATGCTTAATGTTTCTTTATGATATATACCTTACGTACTTCCATGTTTTATGTCATTGCTCAAGCTTTTGATGTTTAAACATTATGTTCACGTTTTTAAGCTCAAATGTATATGATTTGTTTTATTTTATCCATGATTACCCATACTGAGAATTTGAGCTCACCCTTTATATGTTTTCTTTTCCCCAGGATATAAATAAATGTTTTAGGTAAGAAAAAAAGGGGAAGATCGATATGGGAGATGTTGAAGATCTTTCAACAGGATTAGATGTTTATATTCCAAGTTTCCAAATACATTAAACTATTACAGTCCTTGTGTGTCTATTTTTGTTATGTATTAAGTATTCCACAAAAGTAATGTAATGCCCATGTACGTCAAGCTTCGGGTTTCTATAGTTGTTATCAGAGGAAAGGTTTAGTCAACCTTTGGAAACTAGGATGCGAGAACTTTAGTGAGATCCCTAGAGATATTTCTAAGGTATGTCTAGGGATGTCCCTAAGGTTAAGTATACATATAGTTTATAGTCCTAGAATTGCGCTAACGATCTTAGAATTAAACCTAATATGTTAGATATTGAAGGTACTCCCACTTTATTATGTTGTTTTCCAAGCATGATTTTTGCCTCTCACACTATTCGTTTTGGGTTTTAGATGATGGATAGAACCTGAAGGAACCCTGTTGATCAATGTAATGGACGATGCAATGATAGTCCTCCTGAACAAACCAACATTATGGGAGATGGAGTGAAAAATATTATTACTATACTTACACAAACTATGAATCATTATGGACTTCCAAATGAGCAGAGGAGGGAACAATATTATATTGAGTCCTTCATGAGGCAACGTCTACCTTCTTTCAATGGGTCTTCTGATCCACTTGTCACTAAACAATGGATCAGTACCATTTAAAATATATTTTCCATACTTTGCTGTTCAGAACATGATAAATTCATTCTAGCTTTTTACCATTTAGAAGGTGAAGCAGTCCAGTGGTGGACTCTAATTAAGAATACAAGGCCCTGAGATGAAATTGATTCCATGGAATGGGACGAGTTCAAGAACTTATTTATCAATAATTACTTCCCTCTTATTCTTAGAACATAGATGGAGAAGGAGTTTCTTGAGCTTAAGAAGAAGGATGATGAATCTGTTGGTATATACGAAGCGAATTTTTCAAGACTTGCAAGGTTTTCATCTGGATTTATCATCCAACCTGAAAGTAAAGTTGATCGATTTTTTAGTGGCTTTAAACCAAGTCTTTGAAGGGCATTAGCTATAAGAGACTTCAGTAGCTATGAAGAAATTATGCATTGTGATATCAAGGTAGAAATCGAAGTTGGTGTTACTTATCCATCTCATGGTTTTGACAAGAAACCAAAGATGGAGTTCAAGGAGAAATCTCAGAATAATGGTGAAAAAAGATGAATGTTTCCTTATGCTCAAAGTGTGGAAAGAAGCATGGTGGAGATTGCCTAAAAGGTACTAGAAAATGTTTTAAGTGTGGAAAAGAAGGTCATCAAGCAGCTGAGTGTCTAAGTAATGGAAGAAGGGTTGCTAATGATGTGAATAATGAAAAGACTTTAGAGGGCGCACCACCAACACTTCAATGCTTCAAGTGTAAGGAAATGGGGCATTATGCTAATAAATGCCCTAATCCACGGGTTAATGATGATCAACGTGAGCAACCTATTAAAGAAAAGGATAAAGGGAAGTCTCATGGGATCACTATTTGTGATGTTGAGTATGAAAATAAAGTTGTGTAATGATTAAGTGTTTATGTAATGGGATTCCAAAATAATGTTTTATATAGTATCGTGGAATATTGGAATATTTATGTATTGGTCTATTGTGGTTTTCAATAATTTTATGGTACCGGTAACCATGGAAAGTGATTGAGATATTTTTGTAAAGAAGATTATATGCGCATAATGAAGAGATAAGGAGAAAATGAAATGTTTGACAATATTCATGAACTCATGACTGATATAAGGAAATAGTTATATCATGGTTTGAGTATATATAATTTTGGGGTTTTGGTATGTGGAAAGAGTTAAATTTTGACAGCACTCATGTTTTCACGAAGATTCAATGGGTATTCCTTTTTCAAGAGAATACATGATTAAGGCCTTCAAATGTTTGGAATGTGACCAACAAAACATATCTTATGATATATGGGGATCAACGATGGTATTAACATGCTTGTTATATGAAATATCTGGTAATCATTTTCACTATAATATGACAATGGAATGCAATATTATGGATAAGCCTAAAGATTGGAATGCATTATGTTGGACATAAGTTAGTATTGTTTAAGGATAGAACCTTTTTTGATATTATTGATGAGATGTTATAGTAATGTAGTTTTAGAATAAGGACAACATGCAGGATGAGCGACAACCCGTCGCATCGGAAAAGGATGTGGGAATCGAACCCACAACCGAAGTGTGACTAGCCTTTATCTCATACCACTGGCCTACATGAAGTCCCTGGTTAGTAGAAACTACTTTTATTTTATTAATTGGCATGATAGATGAAGTATAAGTTCATTTTTGGAATCTTATACGATTAACCTCACCATAGATGGACTTATGTATATCTGATAACTTTTTCTAACCTTTTGTTTGAAATAGATGGAATGACCCATCATTCTATCACATGATCTGTTAACACTTCATGAATAAAAAATTCAACTTCATTTCTTTAAGAGATGAAGTGGAAATTGTTCAAAGCATGAACAATAGTGAGATTGTACCAAAATCAAGCAAGTATTTCTTATAATTCAAATTTTTAACTTTAGGGATATGATCTTGAATACGAAAAAAATGTTGTCCTAGTGTCCTTATATCCGATGAATCATATGGTACCTTGGATCATCACAAATTTATGACTTTGTGATTGTTGTATTTTTCATAGCCATGTCCTCTACCACTCTCCATCAGAACTTGATGGTTAGATTTTTCTTCCATATCCATATTTTCACCTGTGTTCTCCTATATGGAAACCCAGTGATGAGTTACTTTGGGTAATCGTTATGTTTCATACTTTTTTTTTAAAATTAAGTTTTAGTATTCCTTTTTACGATGTGGGTTTCTATGAATAGTAAATGATTTTTAACCCCGACGAATTTCGAGGGCGAAATTCATTTTAAGGGGGGTAGAATGTAAAAACCTGATATTTTATGATAATTATTATTTTTAATTGATGTCATGTGTTTTATGCTACAACAAGATTATCTTGTGCTATACGCAACACCGTATTAGCTTGTAGTATACGCAACACTATTTTTAGATTGTGTTACACACAATTTCAAGTTTGTTTTATAATAGTAATTCTACACAAAATTGAGTGTATATATATATATATTGTATGTATAAATGAAATATGGTTGGATTATTTTATACGAAACAATGAAGGATTTTTGCACAACACGCAACCCTGACTTGGCTTGCATTACACGCAATCACGACTTTCCTCGATAGCGTGTGTTGTACGCAATATCAGGTTTCACTAAACAATGATATATGGTTATAATATTATTATGAACTAGCAATTATGAATAGTATTAACTAAAATTTTAATGTTATAACATTATTATTTCTTCTTACATATTTTCTAGAACATGGTATGTGAACAAAATAAATTTTTCGGGTAAAATAAGTATTTTTCAAAAAATGCAGTTTTGCCGCCTTTTAATGGTGCACCCACATTAAATATAGTTTTTGACATATTTATAAGTTCAATTTGAAAAAATAAAATTCTTCTTTTGAATCAGGATATAAAAATTTACATTGGATAAAGTTTTGATATTTTTCCGTTAACTTTCATATTTTAATGAATAGTAAAAACACGTTATATTTAAATTAAAAAAAACTTTTTCATCGTATTAATTTATATGGTTAAATTATAATATTTAATGGTTTTAAAGTATAAATAGAATATATTTTTACCATTTAATATAATTTATGTCATTATCATGGATTTTACCTTGAATTCGTAGGTTGAATCAATTCAATCTTTTACAATGTTTTAAACAAAAACCTGGTTTCTTTCAACAACGTGATTAATTTTAAATTAATTTCTGAAAATTTTGTGTATTGAATTTAGAAAAATGGATTCCATATTTGGAATCAATGGGTCCAAATTATGTTAATAAGCTACTTTTTATTTTTGGGCATTATGAATAGTAACTACGATAAATTTTATTTACCATAGTTAAAGGTAAATTGGGTAATTAAGGGTAAATATAAGATTATAAAATTACCCTAACACCTGTCAAAATTCTATTAGGTTACTAAAAGTCGACCCATATCACCTAAGGGTCGTATTAGATTCATTTAATGGACTATAATCCATGAAAATAATTTAATTATTATTAAAACCAAAGAAAATGACAGCATGTCACTTTCTTAAATCTTATAAGTATAATAATTTTAATTTAGTGATAAAATTCATGAAAATTAGAACATGAATAGTCTCCAAAAATATAATAAAATTATATACATCATATGAATTTATTTATAATATTTAGGGATTAAATAATTATCATTAATTGTGACACAATAGTGATGTAGAAATTGTTTTTCTAGTGAAATATCAAGAAAATAGTTTTTATTAAACTAATAGTGATCATAAAAGGCACAAAACCCTGACCAAAACTTATTTTTCTTGTCCATTTAAACCATAAACATCCAATGGTCGACTATTTGACCATTTGGAGCCTTATAAAAGCAATTATGACACTTATATTATTTTATTTTAAATGATGCCAAAGTTGTCACCTTCATAATTTAATAAATATAACAATTTAAATATTGTGATTTTAAGATGTTAAATTCGAGTAAAAGTATTATTGTGAAAGGTGATAGATTTATATTCATCATAGGATTTTATTTTTTATTTTTATGCAACAAATAAGTATATTAAATAATTATACAAAAATGTTATAGTAATTATTTTATTAAGAGATAAACCAAATAAATGGTTTTAAAAATAATAAAATAAATATTATATGAACTATTTAATGTGCTTAACTAATGTTTTAGATAAATATGACATGTTATGAATCTATTAAATCTTTTATTTCGAACATATCTTCTGTATATCGTTTTTTTAAATTCTAATAAATGAATAGTGTCAAAATTGACACTATTGTTATTTTATAAAAATAACATATTATAAAATTGTGTAAAAATCACAAAAATATTTAAAAATTATAAATTTAAATTTATATGGTATAAAATGTCATAAAGTGTCAAATTATGGAAAATTCACAACACATATGTAATTATTTATAATAATGTAAAATTTAGAATATTATTACCACAAATAAACTTAAATTGATAAATAAGGATAAATCAAGTTGATAATGTTTAAAATAGATTCCTAACTTGTCCAAAATTTATTGGTTGATTATATTACAACCCTATATCATCTAATATTCTTATATGAGTAATTTTGGAAGTTTTTATGTGGGGTTTGGATTTAATATAAACTAATATTTCTTATATTTCCAAAGGTGCCCCTCTCATCCCTTTTAAAGGGGCATCTCCTCCCTCTCTTTCTAACACCAATTTGAGCCTTTAAGCTCGGAAAAACCCTACCCATTTACCTCCTCAACTTCCCTAGAAACATCCTAGAGGTCTTGGTCTTCTTCAAAGACCGATTTTAGTACCCCAAGAGGAGGTTTCAAAGAGGCATGTCAAAGAAGAGGTAATATCCATTATCGATTCTTTCAATTTTCTTTCTTCTTCAACTTATTCTTCTGTAGTTGTTTCATTATGAAGTAATAACATTAGTATCCCTCATATACTGATATGTTATTATAAATACGAAACAACCCTATTTCACCTTCTATCCAACTTACTGAAAACAAAATCACCGCGCGTGCGTACGTACGTAATACCGTCTCCACGCCGTGGTGTAATCTGTTTTTCCACAAACACCTTACATGGATGGGTATAATGGTGTAAAGAATAACTATATATGGTTATTATAACATCATACTGATTCTGATATATTATACCATCAACTCCAATTCTATAATTATGGGAATGATATCATCGCTCGTGCGTACGTACGGACTACCGTCTCCACGACGCGATGAGATTCATTCTCCATGTTAACCATACATGAATGATCATAAAGTTTATATAATGAATAATAATGAAATATATGAAATAATAATGGATTTATGTATATATATATATGTATTTCATCTATTTATTTTCATTCAATTCAATAAGGAAACAAAAATAGCGTTCATGCGTACGTACGACCTACCGTCTCCATGAACGGTGTATTTGATTACTTTTATCGATCTATAATATATATGTATATGATGAATATATATTATATATAAATAATGTTTTACATTATGGAATTATTTAAATCAGGATAAAATTAATAATATCAAGAACGACAAGTCAAAACACATATGATAAATGAAATGATTTTACCCGAAACGTTACTTTAACATGGAATTTACAAAAGAACAGGTAATATAAAGTCATAAGTGAAACATATATGATATCATAACAATGAATATTATTATTTAATAAGTCAATGGAATTATTTAAATCATTATACAGGAGGTTCGTATCCATACAAAGCATATCGGACCTAAGGTAAGGGATAATTTTGCAATCTCATTTTTATCTCAGATTGCTTATACGTAAGTATTTACTGGGGTTATATTTATCATCCATGTACAAGTTTTATAAAAATGTTTTCATGTATGTTTAAAGTCTGTTTTATCCATTTTTGACTGTTACTACATGGTATGTAAGGAATCTTTCTTTTTTTTACGTTATGAGGTACTTTTTTGACTTTTCCGGAAAAAGTACGAGAAGAATGTTTTTTTACTTATACGGCACGAACGGATTTTTACGGTTTTATAAAGCATTATTTTCATGAAGATTCATCCAAAAGATTTCATGATTATTTTCAACAAAATATTTTTCTTATAAAATTTCATGATGTTTTGTGAAAAGAAATTGATTTTGAAGAAGAAAGGATATTTTTGTCAAGAATTCATTTCAAGTGTTTTTTCAAAACCATTTTCCATATAAGATGACATTATTTCATATGTGTATGTTTCAATTATAAAGTCTCTATGATTTACATGGTTTCACTTTTATTATCATGAAATGATATCCATTTCTTTTATATGGATTATGTGATGATGGGGTGATGTTTACGAAACCCATTTTATTCGTTGTGTTATTATGAATGATGTATGTTTATTTTGTGGCACAAGTAAGAATGATTTCATTATGAGATAGGTGGGAACTATATCTCCCTCCAATTCATTGGGTAAATATTTATATCTCATGAGATAGACATGGCTGGAACAGAAAGTTAAACCGGTTCAGTAATACAGGACTGGAACGAGGAGTGAACTCGATTCAGAAAGGGACTGTGTCCACTAAGATGGTCTTGGTAGCAATGCCTTGGCTACTATGGAAATCATAACATGTTATTAATGGTTGACATAATTACATGTTTTACTCCCATGCTATTTTATCATGCTTAATGTTTCTTTATGATCTATACCTTACGTACTTCCATGTTTTATGTCATTTCTCAATATTTTGATGTTTAAACACTATGTTTATGTTTTTAAGCTCAAATGCATATGATTCGTTTTATTTTATCCATGCTTACCCTTACTGAGCATTTGATCTCACCCTTTATATGTTTTCTTTTCCCCAGGACATAAAGAAAGGTTTTAGGTAAGAAAAAAAAGGGGAAGATCGATATGGGAGATGTTGAAGATCTTTTAACAGGATTAGATGTTTATATTCCAAGTTTCCAAGGACACTAAACTATTACGATCCTTGTGTTTCTGTTGTTGTTATGTATTAAGTATTCGGAAAAAGTAATGTAATTTCCATGTACGTCAAGCTTCGGGTCTCTACAGTTGGTATCAGAGGAAAGGTTTAGTCAACCTTTGGAAACTAGTATGCATGAACTTTAGTGAGATCCCTAGAGATATTTCTAAGGTATGTCTAGGGATGTACCCAAGGTTAAGTATACATATATGTTATAGTACTAGAATTGTGCTAACGATCTTAGAATTAAACCTAAGATGTTAGATATTGAAGGTACTCCCCCTTTATTATGTTGTTTTCCTAGAATGATTTTTGCCTCTCACACTATTCGTTTTCGGTTTTAGATGATGGCTAGAACCCGAAGGAACCGTGTTGATCAATGTAATGGACGATGTAATGATTGTCCTCCTGAACAAACCAACGTTATGGGAGATAGAGTGAAAAATCTTATTGCTATACTTACACAAGATATGAATCATTCTGGACTTCCAAATGAGCAGAGGAGGGAACAATATTCTATTGAGTCCTTCATGAGGCAACATACACCTTCTTTCAATGTTTATTCTGATCCACTTGTCGCTGAACAATGGACCAGTTCCATTGAAAAGATATTTTCCATACTTCGCTGTTCGGAACATGATAAAGTCATTCTAGCTGTTTACCGTTTAGAAGGTGAAGCAGACCAGTGGTGAACTCTAATTAATAATACAAGGACCCAAGATGAAATTGAGTCCATGTAATGGGATGAGTTCAAGAACTTATTTTTCAATAAGTACTTCCCTTGTATTCTTCGAACAAAGATGGAGAAGGAGTTTCTTGAGCTTAAGCATAAGGATGATGAATCTTTTGGTATATACGAAGCAAATTTTACAAGACTTGCAAGGTATGCATCTGGCTTTATCATCCAACCTGAAAGTAAAGTTGATAAATTTTTCAGTGGCTTAAAACCAAGTCTTCGAAGTGAATTAGCTATAAGAGACTTCAGTAGCTATGAAGAAATTGTGTGTTGTGCTATCAAGGTAGAAATGGAAGTTGGTGTTACTTATCCATCTCATGGTTTTGACAAGAAATGAAAGATGGAGTTCAAGGAGAAATCTCAAAATAATGGTGAAAAGAAGATGAATGTTTCCTTATGCTCAAAGTGTGGAAGGAAGCATGGTGGAGATTGCCTAAAAGGTACTAGAAAATGTATTAAGTGTGGTAAAGAAGGTCATTAAGCAGCTGAGTGTCGAAGTAATGGAAAAAGGGTTGCTAATGATGTGAATAATGAAAATACTGCAGAGAGCGCACCACCAACAATTCAATGCTTCAAGTGTAAGGAAATAGGGCATTATGCTAATAAATGCCCTAATCCACGGGTTAATGATGATCAACGTGAGCAACCTCTTAAGGCAAAGGATAAAGGGAAGTCTCATGCGATCACTATTTGTGATGTTGAGTATGAAAATGAAGTTGTGTAATGATTAAGTGTTTATGTAATGGGATTCCAAAATAATGTTTTATATAGTATCGTGGAATATTGGAATATTTATGTATTGGTCTATTGTGGTTTTCAATAATTTTATGGTACCGGTAACCATGCAAAGTGATTGAGATATTTTTGGAAAGAAGATGATATGCGCATAATGAAGGGATAAGGAGAAAATAAAATGTTTGACAGTATTCATGAACTCATGACTGATATAAGGAAATAGTTATATCATGGTTTGAGTATATAGAATTTTGGAGTTTTGGTATGTTGAAAGAGTTAACTTTTAACAGCACTCATGTTTTCACTAAGATTCAATGTGTATTCATTTTTCAAGAGAATAAATGATTAAGGCCTTCGAATGTTTGGAATGTGACCAAAAAGACATATCTTATGATATATTGGGATCAATGATGGTATTAACATGCTTGTTATATGAAATCTCTAGTAATCGTTTTCACTATAATATGACAATGGACTGTAATATTATGGATAAGCCTAAATATTGGAATGGATTATGTTGGGCATAAGTTAGTATTGTTTAAGGATATAACCTTTTTCTATATTATTGATGGGATGTTATAGTAATGTAGTTTTAGAAAAAGGACAACCTGCAGGATGAGAAACAACCCGTTGCATCGGACAAGGATGTGGGAATCGAAGCCACAGCCAAAGTGCGACTGGCCTTTATCGCATACCACTGGCCTACAGGAAGTCCCTGGTTAGTAGAAACTAGTTTTATTTTATTAAGAGGCATGATAGATGAAGTATAAGTTAATTTTTGGAATCATATACAATAAACCTCACCATAGATGGACTTATGTATATCTGATAACTTTTTCTAACCTTTTTTTTGAAATAGATGGAATGACCCATCATTCTATCACATGATCTATTAACACTTCATAAATAAGAAATTCAACTTCATTTCTTTAAGAGATGAAGTGGAAATTGTTCAAAGCATGAACAACAGTGAGATTGTACCAAAATCAAGCAAGTATTTCTTATAATTCAAATTTTCCGCTTTAGGGAAATGATCTTGAATACGAAAAAAATGTTGTCCTGGTGTTCTTATATCCGATGAATCATATGGTACCTTGGATCATTACAAATTTATGGCTTTGTGATTGTTGGCTTTTTCATAGCCATATCCTCTACCACTCTCTATCATAACTTGATGGTTATATTTTTCTTCCATATCCATATTTTCACCTATTTTCTCTTATATGGAAACCCAGTGATGAGTTACTTTGGGTAATCTTTATGTTTCATACTTTAGTTTTTAAAATTAAGTTTTAGTATTCCTTTTTACGATGTGGGTTTCTATGAATAATAAACGATTTATAACCCCGACGAATTTCGAGGGCAAAATTCCTTTTAAGGGGGTAGAATGTAACAACCAAATATTTTATGATAAGTATTCTTTTTAATTGATGTCATGTGTTTTATTCTACAACAAGATTATCTTGTGCTATACGGAACACCGTATTAGCTTGTAGTATAAGCAACACTATTCTAAGATTGTGTTACACACAATTTCAAGATCGTTTTATAATAGTCATTCTATACGAATATATATATATATATATATATATATATATATATATATTCAATGTATAAATGAAATATGGTTGTATTCTGTTATACAAAAAAATGAAGGATTCTTGCACAACACGTAACCCTGACTTGGCTTGAATTACACGCAATCACGACTTTCCTCGATAGCGTGTGTTGTACGCAATATCAGGTTTCACTAAAAAATGATATATGGTTATAATATTATTATGAACTAGACGTTATGAATATTATTAACTAAATTTTGAATGTTATAGAATTATTATTTCATCTTATACATTTTCTCGAACATGGTATGTGAACAGAATAAATTTTTTGGGTAAAATAAGTATTTTTCGAAAAATGCAGTTTTGCCGCCTTTTAATGGCGCACCCAAATTAATTCTAGTTTTTGACATGTTTATAAGTTAAATTTGAAAAAATAAAAATTTTCTTTTGAATCAGGATATAAAAATTTACATTGGATAAAGTTTTGATATTTTTCCCATAATTTTCATATTTTAATGAATAGTAAAAACACGCTATATTTTAATTAAAAACAAATTTTTTCCTCGTATTAATTTATATGGTTAAATTATAATATTGATTGGGTTTAAAGTATAAATAGAATATATTTTTACCATTTAATATAATTTATGTCATTATCATTGATTTTACCTTGAATTCGTAGGTTAAATCAATTCAATCTTTTGCAATGTTTTAAACAAAAACCCGTTTTTTTTCGACAACGAGATTAATTTTAATTTAATTTATGAAAATTTTGTGTATTGAATTTGGAAAAATGGATTCCATATTTGGAATAAATGGGTTCAAATTATTTTAATAAGCTACTTTTTATTTTTTGGCATTATGAATAGTAACGACGGTAAATTTTATTTACCATAGTTAAAGGTAAATCGGGTAATTAAGGGTAAATATAATATTATAAAATTACCCTAACACCTTTAAAAATCCTATTGGATGAATAAAAGTCAACCCATATCACCTAAGGGTCATATTAGATTAATTTAACGGACTTTTGTTCATGAAAATAATTTAATTATTATTAAAACCAAAGAAAATGACGACATGTCACTTTCTTAAATATTATAAGTATAATAATTTTAATTTAGTGATAAACTTCATGAAACTTCAAACATGAATAGTCTCCAGAAATCTAATAAACTTATCTACATCATATGAATTTATTTATAATTTTTAGGGATTAAATAATTATCATTAATTATGACACAATAGTCATGCAGAAATTGTTTATCCAGTGAAAAATCAAGAATATAGTTTTTCTTAAACTAATAGTGATCATAAAAGGCACAAAAACCTGACCAAAACTTATTTGTCATGTACCTTTAAACCATAACCATCCAATGGTTGAATATTTGACCATTTGGAGCCTTATAAAAGCGATTATGACACTTATATTATTTTATTTTAAATGATGCCAAAGTTGTCACCTTCATAATTTAATAAATATAACAATTTACATATTGTGATTTTAAGATGATAAATTCGAGTAAAAGTATTATTGTGAAATTTAATAGATTTATATTCATCATAGGATTTTTTTTAATTTTTATGAAACAAATAAGTATATTAAATAATTATACAAAAATGATGTAGTAATTATTTTATTAAGAGATAAACCAAACAAATTGTTTTAAAAATAATAAAATAAATATTATATGAACTATTTAATGTGATCCACTAATTTTTTAGATAAATATGACATGTTATGAATCTATTAAATCTTTTATTTATAAAATATCTTCTGTATATTGTTTATTTAAATTCAAATATATGAATAGTGTCAAAATTGACACTATTGTTATTTTATAAAAATAACATATTATAAAATTGTGTAAAAATCACAAAAATATTTAAAAATTATAAATTTAAATATTATATGGTCTAAAATGTCATAAAGTATCAAATTATGGAAAATTCACATCACATATGTAATTATTTATAATAATTTAAAATTTAGAATATTATTACCACAAATAAAATTAAATTGATAAATAAGGATAAATCAAGTTGATAATGTTTAAAATATATTCCTAACATGTATAAATTTTATTGGTTGATGCGATTACAACCCTATCTCATCTAATATTCAGATACGAGTCATTTTGGAAGTTTTTATGTGGGTTTGGGATTTAATATAAACTAATATTTCTTATATTTCCAATGGTGCCACTCTCCTCCCTTATAAAAGGGCATCTCCTCCCTCTCTTCCTCACACCAATTTGAGTCTTTAAGCTCAACAAAAACCTACCAATTTACCTTATAAACTTCCCTAGAAACATTCTAGAGGTCCTGATATTCTTCAAAGTCCAAGTTTAGTAACCTAAGAGGAGGTTTCAAAGAGGCGTATCAAAGAAGAGGTAATATCCGTTATCGATTCTTTAAATTTTCTTTCTTATTCAAATTCTTATTCTTTAGTTGTTTCATTATGAAGTAATAACATAATTATAACTCATATAATTATATGTTATTATAAATATAAAACAACCCTATTTCACCTTCTATCCATCCTATGGAAAACAAAATCACCGCGCGTGTGTATGTACGGAATACCGTCTCCACGCCCCGGTGTAATCTATTTTTCCACCAACACCTTACATGGATGGGTATAATGGTGTAAAGAATAACTATATATGGTTATTATAACATCATCCTGATTCTGATATATTATACCATCCACTCAAACTCTATAATTATGGGAACGATATCATCGCTCGTGCGTATGTACGGACTACCGTCTCCACGACGCGATGAGATTCATTCTCCATGTTAACCATACATGAATGATAATAAAGTTTATATAATGAATAATAATGAAATATATGAAATAATAACGGATTTATTTATATATATATATATGTATGTCATCTATTTAGTTTCATTCAACTCAATAAGGAAAGGAAAACAGCGTTCATGCGTACGTACGACCTACCGTCTCCATGAATGGTGTATTTCATTCCTTTTATCGATCTATAATATATATGTATATGATGAATATATATTATATATAAATCATGTTTTACATTATGCAATTATGTAAATCAGGATATAAGTAATAATATCAAGAACGACAAGTCGAAACACATACGATAAATGAAATGATTTTACCCAAAATGCTACTTTAACATGTAATTTACAAAAGAACGGGTAACATAAAGTCATAAGTGAAACATATCTGATATCATAACAATGAATATGATTA
The DNA here is from genome assembly GCA_963277665.1 of Viscum album. NCBI lineage: Eukaryota > Viridiplantae > Streptophyta > Magnoliopsida > Santalales > Viscaceae > Viscum > Viscum album. Next base: position 124,069,881 of record OY728139.1, on the reverse strand, counting down.
TGTAATAAGTCAATGACATTATTTAAATCATTATACAGGAGGTTCAGATCCATACGAAGCATATCATACCTAAGGTAAGGGATAATTTTGCAATCTCATTTTTATCCGAGATTGCTTATACGTAAGTATTTACTGGGGTTATATTTATCATCCATGTCCAAGTTTTATAAAAATGTTTTCATGTATGTTTAAAGTCCTTTTTACCCATTTTTGACTTTTACTACATGGTATGTAACGAATCTTTCTTTTTTTTACGTTACGAGGTACTTTTTTGACTTTTCCGGCAAAAGTACGAGAAGAATATTTTTTTTACTTATACGGAACAAACGGATTTTTATGGTTTTATAAAGCCTTATTTTCATGAAGCTTCCTCCAAAATATTTCATGAATATTTTCAACAAAATCTTTTTCTTTTAAAATTGCATGATTTTTTGTGAATAGAAATTGATTTTGAAGAAGAAAGGATATTTTCCTCAAGAATTCATTTCAAGTGTTTTATCAAAACCATTTTCCATCTAAGATGTCATTATTTCATATGTGTATGTTTAAAGTATAAAGTCTCTATGATTTACATGGTTTCAATTTTCTTATTATGAAATGATATCCATTTCTTTTATATGTATTATGTGACGATGGGGTGATGTTTATGAAACCCATTTTGTTAGTTGGGTTATTATGAATGATGTATGTTTATTTTGTGACACAAGTAAGAATTATTTCATTATGAGATGGGTGGGACCTATATCTCCCTCCAATGCATTGGGTAAAGATTTATATCTCATGAGATAGACATGGCTGGAATGACAAGTTAAACCGGTTCAGTAATATAGGACTGGAACGAGGAGTGAACTCGATTCAGAAAGGGGATTTGTCCACTAAGATGGTCTTGGAAGCAATGCCTTGGCTACTATAGAAATCATAACATGTGCTTAATAGTTTCCACAATTACATGTTTTACTCCCATGCTATTTTATCATGCTTAATATTTCTTTATGATCTATGCCTTACATACTTCCATGTTTTATGTCATTGCTCAAGCTTTTGATGTTTAAACATCATGTTCATGTTTTTAAGATCAAATGTATATGATTTATTTTATTTTATCCATGATTACCCTTACTGAGCATTTGAGCTCACCCTTTATATGTTTTCTTTTCCCCAGGATATAAAGAAAGGTTTTAGGTAAGAAAAAAAGGGGAAGATCGATATGGGAGATGTTGAAGATCTTTCAACAGGATTAGATGTTTATATTCCGAGTTTCCAAAGACACTAAACTATTATGGTCCTTGTGTGTCTATTTTTGTTATGTATTAAATATTCCAAAAAAGTAATGTAATGTCCATGTACGTCAAGCTTTGGGTCTCTACAGTATATACCTTCAAAAAGATCTTATGAAGACAAAAAAATTAAAAATATAATTAGTATAGAGTGTTCGAATCACAAATCACCTTTCAATACACCTGTGATACTAGTACCCCCCCTCGAAAGTGCAAGAGGTATGATTACTACTCCATAGTACATGTTCCATCATCTATGATCATAATCATTGGGAAGGGTAGTAGATGAAACATTAACTACTCTGATAACCCAACTCTTTCCAGTATACTGACCCTGTCTAGTAAGAGAGGGAGAATCCTGATGATATTTTGCATTGAAAAAAGGTTGGGGCTGGGAGGGTAGATGAGGTTCTGATACTCATACCCCCATGTGTGTGACTTCCTATCCATACAAAAAGTGAAATAGACCACACACATGGAAGATATTATTCCCCATATTGATGTACCTCAAAACCTTGTAAATATTTTATAGCACTATATCTTCTGGGTTGATGCGCCACCCCAACCCCAACATTTCTACCATGATAAATGTACTCAAATTCACCCCCATGGAGGCTTAAAATATGGGAAGTATCAATATGAGGAGGAATTATGTGATTAACTCCACCCTACTGACCTCGTAGGCATGGTCCTTCATGCTTTACCCCCATAGGTTGAACTTTCTCACCTCTAAATAAACCTAGTGGGAGCCCTCCTCACCATACTATATTGACCATTGGAATTGTCAGGGCCTCCCTATAATCCTCTCTTATAGATCATTCAATAATATCTAAAACCATTTCTTGAACATGATATTCTTATTCCTAGGCTTTCTTCTTCTTCCCCCCTACACCATGTCTGGAAAATCCTTTGTTAGAAGCTATTCTTGATCACCCCAAATGTTCTCTACAGGGTTTAATTCATCATACAACTCCCCCTATATGGGGTTAAGAATGATGTGTTAGATTTACCATTGGATAATGCTGATCCCACCATTATTCATGTCAAAAGAGTTGGTTCCCAACAACCACTTGCTCAACAGCTCATACATGATGTATGGATGGTAATGGATGTAAAACTGGGAGGTCCATGACAAATCATACTGCCTAACTCTTTTAATATCTTCATAAAACTCATCACATAATTGGAATAACTATTATTCCCAAGACCAATCATCTGTGAATTTTTTTCCTTGGCATAGATCCCACTCTTCATTCTATCCCTAAAGGTGGTCTTCTAATCTTTCCTTTACAATGCTGTCATATTGTGCGGGGGGGGGGGGGGGGGGGGGTTCTATAGATAGATTCTCACTATTAATAATCTTGATAGGATTTTAAATGGAATATAATATTATTAAAGCTTTGTACTTAACATAGTGACCTACAGGAGCCCGATTCCACATATATAGTCTCAGGGAAATCCTAAACCAATAGGTAGGAGAATCTTGATTGGCTCTTGGGATTGTGATGTCTTCCCTCAATACAAATCCATATAGTGGTATCCTCTAGAATCATGGATAATCTATCTGATACTTTATCAATAGTTCATATAGCGTGACATGATAAGAAGTAGCATGAAATATCTCCCCAATTAGAATGTTTCCACCCATCTTCCTCCTCAAAATAGTGGAAATTTTAACACCTTCCACATCCATCCCATAGACTTTGATTTTTTTAAATTCTTGTTCATGATGGTTTACTCAAAAATATTTTTCCTTTATAGAAGATTACCTTTGTAGAATATTTTATGCATAGAAGGTGACATAGAAGTTTCATTCATAGGGGTGGAAAGTATTATGAGTGCTTAGGTTTTCTATTATATAAAACTCATGAAGGTTTTGAGTTTTGCAAAAAGAGAGCATAAACCAATATATTGTGAGAATATCATGGCACCCCATGACTCCTTACCTTATTTATAGGTTAAGGATGGGCCTATTTTTGCAAACCAAGATGCACACATCCTTGGATTTCAGTGTTTAGGATTTAGAATTCAGTCCTCCTCTCCCATGTTAACTCCCATTATGATGTGGGCATTTATTAATTCTAAAAAAACACACATTAAGGGAGATATTTAGGCGTGTATAGATGATTCAAGGTGAATTTGGGCTAAAATGAGCTCAAAACCTACCCAAGGAGCTAGATTCATGAAGGACCCATATTTTTCGAAAGAAAAGGATATTTTGAAGGTTATCAGAGAACTTTAAAACTTTATCTTACATGAAGACAATAATCATTCATGCAATGTATATATCATCCTCAATGACACCAATAAATACCTAACATATTCCCTTATTTAAGGGTATCATGAACCTTATACTTTTATCATAGGCTATCAATAATGAAAATCTATCATTTATAATACAAAAATGACCTAGATTCTTACAGGTTTCCATATTTGGTGAGTAATCTTCCATGAAACCCTTATAACTTAAGATCACAATAGAGATAAATTTCATGAAAGATCACTTCCTTCATACTAGAGGCATATGCCTCATTCCCTACAGGGTTCTGGGAAGACTCCATATTTCACGAGACCCCTTCCATGGAAACCAAGTCACCATAATTACGAGGGGAACCCATGTTTAAAAAAATACTCATCTTCAAGAACCCATATCCTTTAAAAAAGTCACTTCACAGGGCACCCCATGATGCCTTCTTCCATCATACATATCTTCATGAAAGTTGAGTGTTCATGGGCCTTGTACCTATCTAATCCAAGTTTACTCATTCCTCAATCATCCAAACAACTGGTATCATTATCCCTCAAGTAAAAACCCTTCACTCCAAGCATGGGATGGGAAATATCATTACCTTTTTCTCCTAAGCATAGGCACCCTAAACTTGGGACCTTGCATGCTACCTAATACAGGAAGTGTATACATCTTTTTCTATCCAAAATCACATGTGCAGTGGAAACTTAAGACCCAACTATGGAATTATCAAGAGAAAAAAGATTATTTTACATTTTATAAGGGCTTATAGGATCCCCATATCCTTCTATCTTCCTACCATAATTGGGAAAGGATAACTCTATGTGTATGGTCCAACAATGTTCGAGTTATGATTCTTTAAACTACATAACACTAAAAACCTACTTTCACAAAAATATCTTCAGTGCATGAAATTAAATTGTATCCTTACCCAATTCAATAATAATTGGATGCCTCATGAGATAAGTATGAGTTTTTTTACCATATTCTGGTTAGTTTTTAGGCATAATATTCACCCCATACCTTACTGTTGCTCCTTTCATGATACAAGCCTCGTTACCACATGACATAAAACTGTGTGGATTGACCCTCTCACATGACCTTAAACTATGTAGTCTAAATACATAGGTTTTGATTCCTATATTATTATATGGTATGTAGGATGTGTCATTGCGATTCAATACCAACATCACCACAAATATATCTGTCTTACCTTTAGGAATAAATAACCCCAATGTGTAATATACTAAATTTTTTAAGGATAATACAAACCCTCTCGTTAAAAATTTACATGTGTTTTTTAGGTGAAAATGTAATTTTTCAATACAAAGAACTTAATAAATGTTTTAAAGATCTTGTGTAAGGGTAAACTCTCAGTTAACATATTGGAATATTAAATCAAATATTTTTGGAGTTAGGAGTGGTGTAAGTGTGATATTCGGAGTCCTGTAGAGCCTTGGTGTAGATAGAATAAAAATATTAAAAATATTAAATTATGAATGCATGATTTATGCAAATTAATTGGATAACTCTAAAATGGTGCATCATATGAGAAATTAGATACCACTATTAGGTTTGATATGCGGTTTTCATCCTAGGTGGGGTATTACATTTCTGAGCGTGAGATGTTTGGTTAGGTCACTTGTGAGAATAATTTACTTAATATTTTTATTAGATTATTTTATGAAAATAAGTTAATATATCACAAATGGTGTGTCTTAATAGAAATCCGAGACCATCGTTGGGTCTGTAATGTGAGATTTACCCTAGGAAAGGTATAAATTTTACGCGCATCGGGTGTTTGGAAATATCGCATGCAATAAAACTCTATTTAATATTTAATTAATTAATTACTCAGATTTTTAATTTATAAATAATTAATACATCCCAAACGGTACATCTTATAAGAAATCTAGGACCACCATTAGGTCCAGAACGTGGTGTTTAACCTATACGGGGTATAACGTTTGTAAGCGTTATATGTTTGGATGGCTCGCTCACGAAAAAACCCTTTTTTTAATTAATTATTTAATCCATTTTTTAAATAATAAATAATAAATATCTATCAAACGATGAATTTTTTTTGAAATATAAGACCATCATTAGGTACACAATGGTGGGTTTACCATAGTTAAGACATAAATTCTATGTTCAATAAGATTTAGGTGTTATTTAATTATTTTGTGTTAAATAGTTAATTATATTAATTATTTAAAAGGAATTTCACCCCTAAACTCATGCTACAAACTCCATTATTTCCCATTGAAGTATTTTCAAACCTTTAATTTTACACTTTTTTCACAAATTTAAAATATACATCGCATTAATGAGGAGAAATTGAATATTTCTTCCATTAAGATTCAGATGAAATAGAAGATTATTTTGAAATATTAATGGTGACATCATTGAAACATATTTAATAGTAATAATACTTATTGTTGTTACTATTCTTATTATTAAATTAAAATAACAGATATTTTAATATTTTTTGGGTAGATAAAGAATATTATTATTAATAAGTGTATAATAATAATAATTATTATTCAAAAAAAATTAATGGAAAAGTACATGTGTAATTAAATATTATTTTCACTTGAATTATGAATGAAATTTCACCACATGTGAATATTTTTTGTTAAAAAATTTAATAGAGGTGAAATTATTACCCAATACTAAATCAATACAAATGTGGGTTTTATATTTATTTATTAACTATTATCGATATTTAATGATTTGTTTGGAAAAAATTTAATAGTGAAAGATACTTTTAATAATAATAATAATAATAATAATAATAATAATTATTATTATTATTATTAAATTGGGAAAATAATTGTTTTCAAAACACTGTTTCGGTCAATAATCTTTCATATATTGTTAGATTAACGCGCCGTTAGTGACAAAATGACCCTAAAATTGAGGTAGTCAGTTCAAGACCAATGGTGAATATTTAATTTGGGATCATGGTATTGGTAAAAAAAACACACAATATTATGATAGGTTGGTTCATGGAATTAATACGAAATATTAATAAATAAGTGATATAATTAATAAATGTTACTAAATTGATTAATAAAAAAATATTATAAATTGAATTCAGGGTGGTACGCATGACAAGGGTAGGAAGACCCTTATTTTTATGACTCTCCCCTCTCTTACTCTCTCTATATCTCACAATTATATTTTATTTTATTCCTCTAAACTTCTCTCCTTAATATCTTATTCTATGTTGATCGGATTTATGCACTGTCGGTTCTGTTGGATTCATCTCAATGAGTATAAATTTATTCCTAAGATTATTTTTGAAGTATGAAATGTAATTTTTTCATATTTAAATATTTTTTTTAATTATCAAAGATAGAGATGATTCTAAATAATGTCAAAATAGGTATTGTTTAAGGATTCATTGGTGTGTGATCGAATTTCTAGTTGGCGTGTGAATGTGGTTCGAGTGAAGACACCTTTGAAGAAAATTTCCACTGACGTTGATGAATTTGAGGTACGAGGTTTCTTATTATTTTGGGCCACACACACACACACACACACACACACACACACACACACATATATATATATATATGATGTTATCATGATTTAATTGTTTATATTGGACTAACTCATGATTGTGATGAATTGAATGTGGGTGTGTGAGTAACCATGGACGTACTTGTTTGTGTGTGATTATCCTGAATTTTATCTTGCCTTGACTTATCGTTCCTTGCTACAAAATGTGTTTTTTTTTGTGTGCATAGCCTATATAATTGTGTTATAAGTATCAAGATGCTTAGGTGGATCACTGAGGTTGATTCTTATGTGTCTTAGTGGACAACTACCCAGCCTAATGAAATCATAAAATCCTTAAAAGTGTATATGGTTACCCCAGCATAGGGGAATACAAAGCTATATAGAATATACCAATCATTACCTCCTATGAAATTTATAGTGACCCTCTATTTTTATACATTAACATTAAATAAAATTTTCAGAATACTTAATGCATTAAAAAAATAGATGCCCAAAGACTGTATTAGTTTAGTGCCTTTGGAAACTTGGAACAAAAATATTCTAACTAACTGAAATATCTTCAAAGTTTACCACAAATATCTACTCCTATTAATGCAATTTAAAAACCTTTATTTATATCCTTAGGAGAGGAAATATAAGAAAGGGGTGATCTTGAATTCTTATTAAGGGTAAATAAAAGAAACTCGTATGCATAACATGAACATAAGGATACAAAAACATTATCGTATAATTAGAAGATCATACCCTGCAAATCAAAGATCATAAACATGAATAATGGAATAAATATTATCAGTTTATAGGATATTAATCATAAGATAATTGGGAATATAGTCCATTAAAAAATAACATATGAAACAACATGAAATTGTGGTATACACATCAATTTATAACATCATAAACATGTATAAGTATAAAAATGTTCACACATTATGTTAAGATCATGAAATCTGGACCTCAGATAGAGTTATGTACATGCAACCAGGTCCACGCAGAATGTTGTGAACATGAAATCAGGTTCACACATAACATTGTGATCATGTAATTAGGTTCATGAATTAACTTATGGACATGAAACCAGGTCCATTAATAAAATTTTGAGTATGTAATCAGGTTCGTGCATAACGTTATGAAAATGTAATTAGGTTTATTCATAAACTTATGGACATGTAACCAGGTCCATTCATAACATTCTGAACATGTAATCAGGTTCACACATAACATTATGAACACATTATAAGGTTTAATAATAACATTGTGAATATGTAATCAAGTTGACACATAAAATTATAGGCCTGAAACCAAGTATATGAATAACATTGTGAACATGTAATCAGGTTCATGCATAAAATTTATATTCATGAGTCATCATTAATTTCCCACTGCATTGGAGGGAGATATAGGCCCCACCCATCACATAAATAAACTCACACTTACATATGCCACAAGTTAATAAAACTTTCATAATATCATTACCCATAAAAAGAGATCATATTATTATATATAGAAAATATAACAGTTTCATATTCATTTAATCCTAGAATAACCCATTAAAGGAATCATGTTTCATAGGCATTTATCATGGTATAACTCATTAAAGAGAAATGATTTTCATAATCATATAACCCGTGGAAAAGGAATTGGTTTAATAAACATATAACCTGTGGAATAAGAATGAGCTTTATAGACATGTAACCCATGAAAGGGAAATGGATTTTCATAAACTTTATTCCATCAAAACCTAAACCATTTAGGGAAATAATATGAATGTAACTTTTGGATAATTTTCCATAAAGTCATGAGAACCAACAATAGATATTTTCTTATATGGGAAATAATTTTGAAATGTCTTTTAAATCATTTCTTGAGGAAAATATCATTTATTCTTTGAAAAAGTATCTTTAAAACCTAAAAATCTTTTGAAAACCATTTTCTAGAAAATAAAATTTAAATCTAATAAATAAGGATTTTAAAACCATTTGTAAACCTTTTATTTGAAAACATATAAAGATAGATTGAAAACGTTTTGGAAACCATTTTCTGTAAAAACTTATAAAAGGAGATTGATTTTTTTTTGATAAAAATTACTTTGAAAATATATTTTAAAAAAATTTCTTAAAAATTAACCTTTTAAACATGAAAATAAATCTTCAAATAATAGATGGTGGGTGAACTAGTACATGTCACATGAGGTAAAAATAACATTTCTTTTTCATGGTAATATAGATAGAAGAATTCCTCACTTGAAAAGAGATAAGAAGATTCCTTTGAAAAAATTGGTAAAAGAAAAAAAGGGTAAAAATTCCTTTTAATGATTATAGGATATTATTATAATATTCTTGGAAACCCTTTTTATAAATCATGGTTTTTAAAGAACACATATTTTTGACGAAAGAGAGGGTAAAGTTGGTATTTCTTAAAAACACTTTCTTAACTATCTTATGTACCAAAGAGATGAAAAAATGGAACCAATACATGAATATATCATGAATAAACAGATCATAATAAAATTTAATAGAGTTATTAATATACGGATCATAATATTTCATCGAAGGAAGTATAAACATAAACAATCTCGAAAAGTGATGAGATTGTTTCAATAAACTCTTACCACTTGTAAATTTGAACCATAGTCCCCATGTAATAACATGGAATTACATGAACATTAAATTATCATTAAATAAATTATATTAATTATATAACATGTCAATGGAATTATGTACACATCATATAAAAATATAGGTGCATAACATGGTATGTGTCTCAAAGAAGGTAAATTGAGACAAAACTATCTTACAATTTTGGAAACTTTTGAAACATAAACCCCATGAAAGAAATATCATTGAATGGATATTTAAATAACCATAATTTTAAGTATAATAATTATATTATACATACATGGGTATTATACACACCACATAAAAGGAATGGGTGGTGAATAAAGCATGTATATCATGAAAATAAAAAGTGAGATGAAATCCCCTTACCTTATGTGTTGACTCTCATCGTACTCATAAAAAAATATTGTATAATAAATATAAGTTTATTATAAATCTATCAAATAACCATATTATTATTTCAAATATCTTATATTGTTTGATTATGACTTTATATTACTTTCTTGTTAATAATTTTTTGTTAAGGTTTCACTTCGGGTAATATTTGCGTTGTTCTTTGCATGTGTCTTAAATTGTTTTATATTCGGTATTTATAATTATATCATGATTTACAGAATGTAAAACATGATATAAATATAATTTATATTAATTATTTTTTTATTATAATAATCTATATAATATATAAGTATGAAATGGAATACACTGTTCATGGAGATGGTATGTCGTATGTATGCATGGACGTGTTTTCTGTTTAATAGTCACATTGAAAGAAAGTAATTAAATTGTATATATATATAAATATAATTATTATAGTATAATTATTATATCATATATATCATATAAGTTCACTAAACCCATCCTTAATACATTCAATGTAGTGAGTGGATGAATCACATCGCTTTGAGGGCGCGGTAGTACACACTTCCTCAAACGAAATTATTGTATTTACAAAAATGGAGAGTATAAAGATATGTGTTGTAAAAAAATTATAGAATATTAAAGGCATAATAAATATAATATATAAAATATAATATATATAAACATAGTGTTCATAATAATTTCCACCATGAGAGGCGAAAAAGGAGAAATGAACAATCATCATTTCGTGAGGCGGTAGTTTGTCGTACACATAAAGAGTATGTTATTTACCCTTTACATGGAAGTGGACATAAGTGTAAATCTAAAACTTGGCATAAAATAATATTAGTATATGTAATATAATTTTTTTATAAAAAATGTAATAAATATAGTGGCGCGGGTGGAGAAAAAAATAAAAGAAAGGAGCTTAAGTGAAGATGCTACCTCTTAATTAGGTGTCTTATTTTTGTTTGTTGCGAAAGGATTCCTTGGATTTATTTCCACCAAAGAAGAGGATTATAGGATTAAAGGGGGGATTTTTTATAGTGTAATGGGTAGATATTGATAGAACCTAATTGGTTTGTGGTGTGTGAAGAAGAGGGAGAGACGGTGGCCTTTTATAGGGAAGGTAAAGGACACACATGACATTTTTGAAAACAAGTTAGGTGTACCCACATTTTGACCTAAAAAAAGTCATAAAAAAACAAAAAAACTCAAATTAGATGTTTCATGTCCTATTAATGGCCATAAAATCAGTTTTAGAAAGGTTTATATGTCATTTTTTAGTAACAAATTTATGATTTTGTACTTTATTAACCTAATTTTTCTCTTAACTGTTGTAATTAATTTTAATCACTTTGACTAATTATTTTGGTAAAAAAATAAGTTTAAATTATTATAATTTATAATTTATTCTTATTGAAAATATAGTATCAATTTTTAAAAATTCTAATAATATATGTTCTAGAAATTAATTTAAAATTAATCCCGCTGACGGGACGACACCAAAAGTTTTTAAAGTAAAGACTTCCAAAAGTTTGCTAAGTTTTTAAACCCAATTTTAAAGTGAAATTGATTCCAATGACCCAAATTGGATTAAATGATAAAAATATTATCTAATTAAAATTTAAAACCAAATTAAAATCTAATTTAACTTTATAAATAAATTATATGAAAAGATAGTTTTGAATTTAAATCCGGTATTTTTCAATATTCATCCAAAAATGAAGTTTCTCAGAAAAATCCCAAAAATTTACCCTAATATAATTTCGACATTATAAATTAAATTTTTTGTTTATTTTATTAAATTAAATTTATAATTATTTCTAAAATTAATTTTATTATTTTTTACAGAAGGACATTAAAAATAGTTCATTTGAGAAAATGATATTTTTAAACATATAAGGACTTTACAAAAAATTATATATTTCATTATCAATATGTTTTATTTATATTAAAAAATTATAAAAAATATTTTAAATGTATTTATTAATATTCATATAACTAAGTTTAATTGCTAGGTTATAATTATCTAATTTAAAAAACCATGTTAAAAAATGATGTTTTATAGAAACATTGGTGTTTCGTGTAACCCACACCAAGTTTGTGTTATGTGTAGTGAAAGACAAGACAGTTCCATGCGAAAGTAATGTTTTAATTAGTGATTTAATATATATTTATATATATATAAACTATTTTCAATGTTGAGTGAAATTTAAAATATCAAAAGATTAAAATAATTAAAAAAACATTTCCCAAAATCTCTGGGTGTTACAGACTTGGTCCATGGCATCGAAAATGAGATTCATGAACATGTCTCAAATATATGCGAGAGACCTATACAAGAAAATGAACTCCATGGAGGAACCCATGGAAGGAGGATCCAACATCCCATTATCCCATTATGATCAAGTAAGAAACATCATAAAACATGGTAGTAGAGGACACTTGCCTTTGAGAATAAGGAATACGGGGAAACCACATTGGAGGGTCTATGACTAGATTAGGAACACAAACCAAACTAGAGTAAAAAAGTACATCCAATGCATGCAAAAAGAAATGTCAGAAACAAGAATATATTTTTTGTAATATTTATATAAAAACCTAGAATACCATATAGAACATGAGAGTTAATAATTTATTTTTAAAATATTACCATTATTGGAAATAGTTTTCTTTCCAAACATAAAAGAGTTCATGTATCTTTTCATGATATTCTAGAGAAAATATAATTTCTTTAAGGATTATGGGATTATTTTCAAACATATAGAAGTTAAAAGTATAAAAAAATAAAATGTTAAACTAGTTAGATTTAAAATAAGAGTCATTTAATATCTTAAAGAGTTTAAGATGTGCTGGAAAATAATTATTTCAAGCATAAAGAGTTACATTTAAAATTTGTTACCAAATGATCAAAAATAAATTCTTAAATGGGAACGTTCTATGAAATATGATGATGATTAACTTTTATATATTTATAATTAGACCATATCCGTTATTAAATTATAACATTTGATGATGTGAAGTGAATTAGTTTGAATACTTATTTAAAGTGTTAAACATTAAGAATATGATTTCTAATCTCACAATTATTCAAAAAATCTTTCTTCATAGATTTTACTTAATAAATGAGTTTAGGGGGATGATTTAATAAATGTTAACATAGAGATGTGACATGAATTATATAAAGATGAATTGTGTTTAAAAAAAATCATAAAAGTGTAGCAAACATAAGTCATCTCAGGTGGTATATCATATATGATATGATTAGATGGGTACTTACATATAGTTTTGTTATTATTCTTAAAATAGTTTAAGAATATAAAATATATCATGTTATGCCAATGGAATTCTCCACATTACTGTTATTTTATGTTGTCTCTAAATATTCATCAAGTGAAATGACAATTTACCTCTTAAAGTAAAAATTTGAATTATCCCAAACAGATGATGTTCATGGATTATTATTGGCTATGATGGAATGTTAATGTTGTAATGGGTTGGATTTTCCCTATAGATACATAATCTTCTCATATGAAAAAAAATCTGCTTTATGTGATGGATTTCCTACCAAGTATACAATATGGAGTATTATACACCATGGATTTGGTATGGTAGGGGTGTATGTTTCATATTGAATTTCCATACCTAATGTTTTCAAGATATCTAACATGGAAACCTTTATAATATGATACAATTATTATTATTTCCTTGATGTTGAGTTAATTATGGGTGGTTGGGTATGTTTTTGATCAAGTCATTGATTTAGGATTTACTAAGATGGGGAGTTTCCTATCATTTAATGATTATAAAATATAATTCATTGATTAATATAGAGTAAGGAAGTGTATAAACATACCTATATAAGTTACATGTCATGTTCTTATTTTTTTAGGTTAGGATCATGTGATATGTTTACCCAAATTAGTGAATAAAATGTGGTGTGTTTACCTATCTATCCAATATATACTCTAATAATCAAGAACTTATGAGTAATAATTAAAGGATTTACATTATAACAACCCTTATCTTTATTAAACATTGATACATGATTTAATTAAATAAAATTACACTTAATATGACCTTAATGATCATAAGTCTAGTGCCTTTGGGAATTAGGTACATTGCATTACAAATTTAAACATGAATTACATTATCTTTATTGAAAAATTATTTAACATGATTGAGCTTAAAACTATATTGGATAACCTAGGGAAAACATAATAAAGGGGAAATCCATAAAGTCCAGTAAGGGAATAAACATGGAATAACATGAAGATAATAATACATTTTAGGCAAGGAATATCAAAGAGGCATAAAGGAACATGAATAATAAGGCATGATATAGCATGATATTCATAACATAGGAAATGTGGCGACTATTTAAAACACTTCATCATAAACATAGGTCAAGGATAAACCACTGAGACTTAATGTAACCCAAAAATATAAATCCCTTAGTAAAATACTATTTATTTCAAAAATCCATTAATTCATTAATATAAATCCCTTAGTAGAATTTTAATGTAACCCGAAAATATAATTTGTGTTTAATTGAATAAAAATAAAAATCATTTATAAATTAACAATAAAAAATGAAAATAAATTAATTATTCTATAAAATATACATATTCATATTATTAAGGTCTTGATATATATCCCTTTATTACACTAACGTATTCCATAAGAGTAAGGTGCGCAACGATGACACTTTCAAGGGGCCATTCGGCGAACATGGTTTGGGTTTTGATCTCGATGAGCTTGAAATTATCCCTTAAACAGTTTCAATATTTATTAATTTATTGGATCTTATCTTGGGCTTGGTCAAGAGAAAATCCCAGTGATACTATCTCTTTGGAAGCTTTGATAAATGATCTTCATAGGGTACAATCCTACTGTATGAGGCCATCACTTGATTTATCTGTATTACTTGGATTTGTTAAAGCCCAATATTTATAATAGTCATGTGATCACTGTTTAATGGATATATTATCAATGGTAAAAATTATTAATGGTATTTTGAATCCAATTGGAAGTAATAAAACAAAATAAGTGCATGTTTTTTATATAAACATATTACATAATAAAACATTAAATCACAAGTGAATTTTATTTATAATAGTTCAGGTAGTTACAATATCCCCCCTTGAGAAATTTCAACCTCAAAATTTTCATCTCACCCCCTTATAATATATTAGGGTAATTCTGTCTCATCACTTCATCTGGTTCCAACATTTATTCTTAAAAATTTTGGTTTATCCATTGCACTTTTACAAGGTTAATGGTCTTATTTCATAGAACATTGTCTCTACAATCTAAGTTCTTTATAGGCTTCTCCTCATAGGAAATATAATTATCCAATGGAAAAACCTCTGGAATGAGAACATGTGAGGGGTCAGGTATGTAGTTCCTCAAGAGTGATACATGGAATACATCATGAACTTGAGATAGGTAAGGTGGGAGTGTAAGTTGATAGGCCACCGCTCCAATGTGATTATGGATCTCAAAGGGGATGATGTATCTTGGAATAAGATTTAACTTATTACCAGATCTCATAGCTTTCTTCCATGGAGATATGCAGATGAATACAATATCTCCAAAATCAAACTCTAGGTCTTGTTTATGATTGTCAGTGTAGTTATTTTGTTGACTTTGGGCATCCTTGATGTGTTGTTTATTGGTCTTAATTTTTTCCACCATTTCCTTGACCATTTTAGGACCTAGTAGTTTTTGTTCCCCAACTCCATCATTCAGGTGTTCTGCACCACTTCCCATAAAAGGATTCATAGGTAGCTGTTTGGATGAATGAGTAGAAATTTCTGTTGTAAGAGAACTTAAACAGTGGAATATGTTGATCCCATACTCCTTTTAAGTACATTGATCATGCTCTAAAATGTCCTCAAGTTTCTGGATATTCAACTTAGATTGGACATCAGTTTGAGGGTGATAGGCCATGATAAAGTTCGACTCAGTATTTATAGTGTAATGGAGATTGTTCTTTTACTTAGAGGTGAATCTTGGATCTCAATCAGATATAATCTGTAGTGGTAATCCTTGCAGCATGACCACTTCCCTTATGTATATCCATGCAAGTATATCCTCTGATAATTCCTCTCACATTACAATGAAGCGTGTAATATTTGTAAGATGATCCACCACAACCCATATAAAATTATTCCCTCTTAATATCTTTATAATATCAGTGAGAAGTTCCATGGTGATGTTTTCTCATTTCTATATAGTTATATGTAATGATTTCATTATCCTTTGGATTTTTTCCTTTCCACTTTCACTTGCTGACATACAAGAATCTTGATTTACATTCTGTGATCTCCTTCTTCATATTGTCCCATGAATAGTGCTCTCAGAGAACTCGATACATCTTTATGCTTCATGGGTGTATGGATAAGGTTGATCTATGTGAATCATCCAATAGATCCTTCTTTAACTCATGATTTTATGGTATACATAGTCTTGACCCAAAATCTCACAACACCTTCATTATTAACATTAAACTCTGAGGATTTACCTTTCCTTATTGCTTCCAATTTATTCTGAATTCCCACATCAACTCTTTGAGAATCCTTTAAACTCTCTAGAAGAGACGGTTGAGAAATCATTTGTGAAAGGATTAATGACGTTCTTTTGTTTATGATTCCCATGTCCATCCTTTACAAATATAAGAAGATCAGATCCCTCTCAATTCTTATCAATGATAGAATTGTCAGATCCTTTCTTCTTAGAGAATCTTGAACTTTATTTTCTTTTCCATGATGGTAGTGGTTTGAGCATTCATAGTCTTTAATAAACTCTAACCATATTCATTGGAACATATTTAGATATTACTATGTGAATATATACTTGAGGCTTTTGTGATCTGTATATATTTTACACTTCTCACCAAATAGATAATAACACTAAATTTTTAAAGAAAAAAATCACTACAACCAACTCCAGATCATGTGTTGGGTAGTTTTTTTCATGAACATTCAAATTCCTTGAATCAAAGGCAACAAATTTGTTATTTTTCATCAACACACAACTTATGTCCTTCTTTGAAGCATAGCTGAATACCATGGAATTATCTAAACTTATGGATAGTGTGATCATAGGTGTAGTTATAAGCCTCTTTTTCAACTCCTTGAAACTCTCTTATCAACCATCATTCCAAGAAAAATCTAAACCCATCTGTGTTATCTTGGTAAGAGGGTTTGAAAATCATGAGAAATTTTTCAAAAATCAGTGATAATACCAAGCTAACCAAACAAAACTACAAATATCTGTCATAGATGTTACCCTTGACCATCCTTCAATTTCTTTAGTATTTAAAGGGTCTATATATATCCCATTTCTTGTGATGATATGCCCCAAGAATGAGACTTCCTTCAACCAGAACTCACACTTGTTGTACTTTTCAAAAAGCTCCTCCTTTTGTAAGGTATTTATCATAGTGCTGAAATGATCCTCATTCCTCTCCTTAGTTTTGGAGTATATTGGAATATAATCTATAAAAACTATGACAAATTTGTAGAGGTAATCTATAAAGACTCTATTCATCAAGTCCATGAATATTTTTGTGGCATTAGTGAGTTCAAAAGGCATCACTATGAACTCATAGTGACCGTACCTATATAGAAAGCAGTACTTGGGGAATCCTCCCTTTTCAACCCAACTTGGTAATATACTGACCAAATATCTACCTTGGAGAAGAATTGTACTCCACATATCTGATTGAAAAATTAATCAATCTGAGGTAGAGGATACTTTCTCCTTATCGTGATCTTTTTGAGCTCATGATAATCGATACTGTAACACCCTGATATTTTATGAGAAGTATATTTTTTTATGTCCTATGTTATACGCAACATCAAATGAATCTTTCACTACACACAACCCTAGCTTGGCTTGCAAGAGCAACCTTCCTCGATAGCATGTGTTATACGCAATATCAAGTTTCACTAAACAACGATATGTTATTAAAATATTATATAAAGTATCCCTTATAAATATTATTAACAACATTTTGAATTTTATATAACATTAGAATTCATTTTACATATGATACAAGAAAAAAATCAAATTTTCGGATAAAAGAATTTTTTTTCTTTCAAAAATATAGTTTTACGCCTTTTGATGGTGCACCCATTTTAAAGATAATTTATGACAAGTTTATAAGTTCAATTTTACAAAATAAAATTATTCCTTTAAATAAATATATAAAAATTTACATTGGATAAATTTTTGATACTTCTGATAGCTTTCATATTTTGATGAATAGTAAAAATACACAAATTTTTAATTGAAAACAAATTTTTTTATCAAAATAATTTATATGGTTAAAATATATTATTTAATGGTTTTAAAGTATAAATAGAATATATTTTTACCATTTAATATAATTTATTTCATTGTAATTAATTTTACATTGAATTCATAGGTAAAAACATTTCAATCTTTGGCAATGTTTTAACTTTTAAAACCCGTTTTCTTAACAAAGGGATTAATTTTAAATTAATTACTACAACTTCTGTGTTTTGAATTTTGAAAAATGGATTCCATATTTGGATTAAGTGGGTCCAAATTATGTTAATAGGTTACTTTAATTTTTTTTTATATTATGAATAGTAACTACGGTAATTTTTATTTACTACAGTTAAAGGTAAATCGGGTAATTAAGGGTAAAAATAAGATTGTAAAATTACCCTAACACTTTCCAAAATTCTATTGGATGAATAAAAGTCGACCCATATCACCTAAGGGTAGGAATAAATTCATTTCATGGACCTTTGACCATGAAAATGATGTAATTATTATTAAAACTAAAGAAAGTGACGACATGTCACTCTCTTAAATATTATAAGCATAATAATTTTAATTTAGTGATAAAATTCATGAAACTTCGAACAGGAATAGTATCCAGAAATATAATAAAATTATCTACATCATGGTAATTTATTTAGAATTTTTAAAGATTAAATAATTATCATTAAAGGTGACACAATAGTGATGTTTAAATTATTTTATTGATTTAAATATCAAATAAATGGTTTTAAAAATATTAAAATAAATATTATATGAACTATTTAATGTGATCCACTATTTTTATAGATAAATATGACTTGTTATGAATCTCTTAAAACTTTTATTTTGAATATATCCTCTTTGTAGATTTTATTTAAATTCAAATAAATGAAAAGTGTCAAAATTGACACTATTGTTATTTTATAAAAATAACATATTATAAAATTGTTTAAAAATCACAAAAATATTTATTAATTATAAATTTAAATCTATATGGTCAAAAATGTCATAAAGTATCTAATTATTGATAATTAACATCACATAAGTAATTATTTATATCAATTTAATATTTAGAATATTATTACCATAAATAAAATGAAATAGATTAAATAAGGATAAATCAAGTTGATAATGTTTAAAATAAATTCCCAACATGTCTAAATTTTATTAGTTGATGAGATTACAACCATATATCATCTAATATTTTAATTTGAGTAATTTTGGAAGTTTCTATGTGGGGTTTGAATTTATTATAAATTAATATTTTTTAGATTTCCAAAGGTACCCCTCCTCCCTTATAAAAGGGCACCTCCTCCCTCTCCTCCTCACACAATTTTGAGCCTTAAATATCGGAAAACCCCTGAACATTTCCCTTCTCAAATTTCCTAGAAACATACTATAGGTCCTGGTCTTCTTCAAAGACCAATTTTAGTTCCCTAAGAGGAGGTTTCAAAGAGGCGTATCAAAGAAGAGGTAATATCCATTACCGATTCTTTCAAATTTATTTCTTCTTATAATTACTCTTCTTTAGTTGTTTCATTATGAAATAATAACATCAGTATCACTCATATACTGATATATTATTATAAATATTAAACAACCCTATTTCACCTTCTATCCATCCTATGGAAAATGAAATCATCACGCGTGAATATGCACGGAATACCGTCTCCACGCCGTGGTGTAATCTATTTTCCACCACCACCTTACTTGGATGGGTATAATGGTGTAAAGAAAAACTATATATGATTATTATAACATGATACAAATTCTAATACATTCCATCTTCCACTACAATACCATTCAATAGGCATGGGAAAGATATCATCGCTCGTGCGTACGTACGGCCTACCGTCTCCACGACGTGATGCGACTCATTCTACATGATATTCATTGAATAATGATTATATAAATGAATTTAATGAATAAATATGATATATATTACACTAATACTATTATGTAAATAAGGTATCTATAACCTAAAAATAGGAATAAAAATTTATTCAACAAGACATGCATAAGAACATAAAGCAATGAACTCCCGAATAACAAGTAGCAATGAAATATTACTAATAAGAAAATAATAAAATGACCATGTATGAAATTATAACAATGAATAGGATTATTTAATAAGTCAATGACATTATTTAAATCATTATACAGGAGGTTCAGATATGTACTAAGAAAATCAGACCTAAGGTAAGGGAAAATCTCACAATCTCATTTTTATCAGATATTGTTTATACTTTAGAATTTACTGGGGAATATTTATTACCCACATCCATGTTTTCTCAATATGTAATATTATTTCTATCCTCCTAAAATTTTTTAAATCCAATTTTACCCATTGGTGAATTTTTAGTAAAAGATATGAAAGGAATCTTTTGTCGTTTTTAGTATGAGATACTTTTTGACTTTTCCGGCCAAAGTATGAGAAGAATTTTTTTAACTTATACAGCATGAATGGATTTTTATGATTTCATAGAAAATTATTTCAATGATGCTTTCTTTAAAAGTTTTCAAGTTTATTTTTAATTAACTTCTTTTAAAATTGTATGACATGTTAAGAAATGAAAAATGTTTTTTTGAAGTAGAAAGGATATTTTCCTCAAGAATGGAGTTCAAGTGTTCTATCAAAATTATTTTCCATATAAGAAAAATATAGGGTTCTGTTTCTATCCCTGTTGTTACATTGACTTGATTATGTTGTGATGGAATTATTTTTATGAAGTCCTTTATCTTATATGAATTTTTTTATGATGTCACGATGTTTAAGAATCCCATTTTTATTACCTAGGTTATGCTATGATGTATGATTTATGATTTTGTGGCACACATAAGAATGGTTTCATTATGAGATGGGTGAGACCTATATCTCCCTCTAATGCATTGGGTAAAGATTTATATCTCATGAGATAGAAATGGATGGAACGACAAGTTAATCCGGTTCAGTGATACAGGACTAGAACGAGGAGTGAACTCGGTTCAGTAATGGACTTTTTTCCGCTATGATGGTCTTGACAAAGAGCCTTGACTAATATGAAATGATTTTCTATGATTATGTGTGTATGCCACAAAGTTTCATGTTTTATGTTATGATTATTGGGATTACATCTCACTACTATTATTTATCCCATGTTATGATATTATGATCTCTTTTACAGGTTAAGATTTTCAAAATGTTATGTTCTTATGAATATGATATGATTGATATTTTTTTACCCTTACTGAGCATTTGAGCTCACCCTTTTGTATGTTTTCTTTTCCCCATTTCAGGAAAAAGGGTATTAAGTAGGATATGCCAAAAGGGACTCTAGATATGATGAAATAAACGGGAGACAAAGTCGATGATTTATGAACCAGTTGTTTATGTTTCCCAGTTTCTAAAGACACTATACCTATACGGTCCTATCATGGTTTTGATATATGTTGTAATAAGTATTCTTCAATTCTCAAGTAATAACCATGTATGTAAAGTATGGGTCGTTATATTTGGTATCATAGGAAAGGTATAGTCATCCTTGGGAAACTAGGATGTGAAAGCCTTAGTAAGAACTCGAAGGATATGTCTAAACATATAACACAATATTAGTGTTTTAGAAATGGCCATGAACAACCTATGATAAGACCTATAGTGTGAAATTTTATTCTTGATTATGTGGTTTTCCTATTATGATTAGTGTTTATCACACTATGCTTATTGGTTTTTGTTAATGGATGGAACTTGAAGGAACAGTGTAAATGCTAAATGCAATGGGAAATTCAATGATTGTCCCCCTGAGCAACCAGAAGTTATGGGAGATGGAATGCAAAATCTTGTAGCCATGCTCACACAACGTTTTCAAGCTATGAATCATGCAGGACTTCCAAAGGAGCATATAAAGGAGCAACATTCTGTTGAATCCTTCATGATTAAGTGTCCACCTTCATTCAGCGGGTCTTCTAATCCATTAGTGGATGAACAATGGATTAGTACCACTAAAAAGATATTTTCAGTCCTGCAATGTTCTGAACATGATAAAGTCATATTAGCAGTATATCGTTTGGAAGGTGAACCTGATCAATGGTGGAATCTTATTAAGAATATGAGGCAAAGGGATGAAATTGAATCAATGGAATGGGAAAAGTTCAAGAACTTATTTTTCAATAAGTAATTCCCTCATATTATTTGAACAAATATGGAGAAGGAGTTTCTTGAACTGAATCAAAAGGATGATGAATCGGTTGGTACCTATGAAGAAATTTTTACAAGACTTGCAAGGTACGCTTCTGGAATTATTATCCAACCTGAGAGTAAGATCAATCAATTATTTAGTGGATTAAAACCAAGTCTTAGAAGGGCGTTAGCCATAAGGGACTTCAATAGCTATGAGGAAATTGTTCAATGTGCTCTCAAGGTTGAGATGGATATTGGAGTAAGCCATCAGTAATATGGGTTTGATAAGAAGAGGAAAATGGAATTCAAAGGGAAATCTAAAGACCACACTGAAAAGAAGATGATTTTTCCCTTATGCTCAAAGTGTGGAAAGAAACATGGAGGGAATTGTCTTAAAGGGACAATTAAATGTTTTAAGTGTGGAAAATAAGGTCATCGGGCTGTTGAATGTCGAAATAATGGAAACAAGATGTCTAATGATGCAAAAAACGAAAGGGATACACAGAATTCACCTCCTACACTTCAATGTTTCAAGTGCAAGGAAATGGGGAATTATGCCATTAAATTCCCTAATCCAAGGGTTGTTGATGATGATCGACATCAATAAACTATTAAGGCCAAAGACGAAGGAAAGTCACATGAAATTTCTATCGACGATGTGGAGATTGATAACGAAGTGGTGAAAGGTACACTTACCATCCACTCTAAAGTAGAAAATGTTTTATTTGATTCTGGATCTACCCACTCTTTTATTTATAAAGAATTTTCTAAGGGTATCACCATACTACCTCAACAATTAGATGTTGAGTTAGTTGTGACAACTCCTAATGGAACAACGGTTGCATCAAAAGTTTATAATTCTTCTCCAATTGAAGTTTGTGGGAAAGTACTTCCTAAAAATCTTGTGATCCTTCCTATAGTGGAATTTGACGTGACTCTTGGCATGGATTGGATTTCTTTATATGGAGCTCATATCAATTACCAAAGAAGGGAAATCACATTTAATATTCAAGATCAATCTACTATCATCTATAAATGCAAGGATGAATATAACCCTGTAGTGGAAATTTCTTCCATCTTATGGGTCTTGATTCCAATAAATGAAGGTTATCTATCTCAAATGGTTGGAGAGAAACTCACAATTAATAATATTCCCATTGTAATGGATTTTGATGATGTCTTTCCGGAGGAATTTCCAGGACTTCCAGAAAATCATGAAGTTGAGTTTTCAATAGAACTCATACCGAGTACTATGCCCATTTCAAAGACACCTTATAGAATGGAACAAATTGAGTTTCAAGAATTTAATAAGAAACTACAAGAGAATCTAGATAAGGGATTCATATGCCCTAGTGAATCATCTTAGGGAGCACCTATTCTGTTTGTTAAGAAGAAAGATGGATCAATGAGACTCTGCATTGATTATCGAGAACTTAACAAGATCACTATCAAGAAAAAATCTCCTCTCCCATGCATTGATGAATTATTTGACCAACTACATGGAACTCAATACTTTTCCAAGATTGATCTTCATTCAGGGTATCATCAATTGAGAGTCAAAAGGGAGGATATACCAAAGACGGCTTGCCGTACAAGGTATGGAAACTATGAATTTATAGTGATGCCATTTGGTCTTACTAATTCCCATGCTATCTTCATGTATCTAATGAATAGTGTCTTTAGAGACTATCTTGATAAGTTTTTGGTAGTCTTTATAGACGATATTATTGTCCATTCAAAGAGCAAGGAAGAACATGAATATCACTTGATAATTTTATTAAAGACCCTAAGAAAGGAGAAGCTTTATTCCAAATTTACCAAGTGTGAATTTTGGCTTCAAAAAATTTCATTTTTGGGTCACATAATCTCAAAAGATGGGATAACTGTGGATCCAACAAAAATAGAGGTTATAAAAAGATGGTCGAGACCAACAACAGTAACTGAGATCCAAAGTTTTCTTGATTTGGATGGATATTATTGACGTTTTGTGAAAGATTTTTCATGATTATCTAATCCACTCACCAGGTTGACTCTAAAAGGATTTAAGTTCGTGTGGACGGAGGAGTGTGAAGAGAATTTCAAGCAGTTGAAAAGAAGGTTATCCAGTAAACCTGTGCTCACAATTCCTTGAAGTGGAGAAAGGTTTTTGATCTATAGTGATGCATCCAAGAGGGGATTGGGGTGTTTTCTCACGAAAAATGATATGGTGATAGCTTATGCCTCACGACAGTTGAAAATCCATGAGCAAAATTACCCAACTCATGATTTTGAGTTAGCTGCGGTAATCTTTGCATTAAAGATTTGGAGGCATTATCTTTATGGTGAAAGGTGTGATATTTATACTGATCATAAAAGTTTAAAGTATATCTTCACACAAAAAGAGCTGAATATGCACCCAAAAAGATGGTTGGAGCTGATTAAGGATTACGACTGCTCAATTCCTTACCACCCTGGGAAAGAAAACAAGGTGGCAGATGCATTAAGTCGACAAGACCATGATAGATTATCCATGATGAGGATCACAAAAGATCCAATATTTATGGATTTACAAAGGATGGATCTTGGAATTATAATGGAAAGGAAAAAATATTATCTCTCTGAAATGAATGTTCAACCATCTATACATGTGAAGATTAAAGAGTCACAAAAATAAGATGTAGAGTTACAAAAGAAGGTGAGAAATGTTCCTGAATTCAACCTTGATTGTGATTGGATAATAAGGTTTAGGAATCGAGTTTTTGTTCCTCCCATCCCAGAATTAAAGAAGGAGCTTCTGGATGAGGCTCGTAGTTCTTCATTATCTATTCATCCTGAAAGCACAAAGATGTATAGGGACCTGAATGAGTACTTCTGGTGGGATGGCATGAAAATAGATGTTGCTGAATATGTCTCTCGATGCTTGGTTTGTCAGCAAGTTAAAGCTAAGAGATAGAAGTCTAAGGAGATTTTACAACCATTACCCATAACAGAATGGAAATGGGAAAACATCACTATGGACTTTTTCACTGGACTTCCTAAAACATCCAAAGGTAATAATGCTATCTGGGTTATAGTTGATCGTATTATGAAGTCGGAAGACTTCATTTCTATTTGATAAGATTTCTCTCTAGATCAGCATGCCAGGATATATGTGAAGTAAGTGGTAAGATTGCATGGAGTACCACTTTCCATTATATCTGATCGGGATCCGAGGTTTAACTCTAAGTTCTGGCGAAGTCTTCAGCATACTTTATATACAGAGTTGAGTTTCAGCACTGTTTATCATCCTCAGACAGATGGTCAGTCTACGAGAACAATTCAAACTCTAGAAGGTATGTTAAGAGATTGCTCTATGGATTTAAAAGGTGGTTGGGATCAACACCTACCTTTGGTGGAATTTTCTTATAATAATAGCTTTCAATCCAGTATTCAGATGACTCCTTATGAAGCTCTCTATGGAAAGAAATGTAGGACTCTAACTTGCTGAGATAAAGTTGGGGAAAGAAAGCTATTAGGACCTAATCTTGTTGATGAGATGACAGAAAAGGTAAGATCTATTCAACAACACATAAGAGCAGCTCAGAGTCAACAAAAAAGTTATGCCGACAACCGAAGAAAAGACCTAGAGTTTGAAGTGGGTGATAAAGTGTTCTTACGAATATCTCCTTGGAAGAGAGTAATGAAATTTCGAAAGAATGTAAAGCTGATACCTAGGTATATCAGTCCTTTCAAAATACTGGATTGTGTTGGGAAGGTAGCTTACCGATTGGCGCTTCCACCATATCTCTCTCAAGTTCACGATGTGTTCCATGTATCTCTCCTGAGAAAGTACATCCCCGATCCTTCACGTGTACTAAGCTCAGAAGTTGTAGCGCTGGAGCAAGATATTTCTTATGAAGAATAGCTGATAGAGATTCTGGATCATAGCAAAAAAGTTCTACAGAACAAGACCACTCGCTTGGTGAAAGTTTTATGGAGGAACCATCAATTAGAAGAAGCTACATGGGAGCTTGAGGATATAATGAGGGAGATGTATCCTCATCTATTTTTTACGAAGTGACGAATTTTGAGGGCGAAATTCATTTTAAGGGGGATAGAATTTAACACCCTGATATTTTATGAGAAGTATATTTTTTTATGTCTTATGTTATATGCAACATCAAAGTAATCTTTCACTACACACAACACTAGCTTGGCTTGCAAGAGAAACCTTCCTCGATAGCGTGTGTTGTACACAATATCGAGTTTCACTAAACAACGATATGTTATTAAAATATTATATAAACTATATGTTATAAATATTATCAACAACATTTTGAATTTCATATAACATTAGAATTCATGTTACATATGATATGAGAAAAAAATCAATTTTTCGGATAAAAGAATTATTATTTTTAAAAAATGCAGTTTTTCGCCTTTTGATGGCGCACCCATTTTAAAGCTAATTATTGGAAATTTTATAAGTTAAATTTTACAAAATAAAATTATTACTTTGAATCAATACATAAAAATTTACATTGGACAAGTTTTTGATACTTTTCTGATAACTTTCATATTTTGATGAATAGTAAAAATACGCAAATTTTTAATTGAAAACAACTTTTTTTATCAAAATAATTTATATGGTTAAAATAAATTATTTAATGGTTTTAAAGTATAAATAAAATATATTTTTACCATTTAATATAATGTATGTCATTATAATTAATTTTACATTGAATTCATAGGTAAAAACATTTCAATATTTGGCAATGTTTTAACTTTTAAAACCCGTTTTCTTAACAACGAGATTAATTTTAAATTAATTACTGCAACTTCTGTGTTTTTAATTTTGAAAAATGTATTCCATATTTGGATTCAGTGGGTCCAAATTATGTTAATAGGTTACTTTTATTTTTTTATATTATGAATAGTAACTATGGTAATTTTTATTTACTACAGTTAAAGGTAAATCGGGTAATGAAGGGTAAAAATAAGATTGTAAAATTACCCTAACACTTGAAAAAATTCTATTGGATGAATAAAAGTCGACCCATATCACCTAAGGGTTCGAATAGATACATTTCATGGACCTTTTACCATGAAAATAATGTAATTATTTTTAAAACTAAAGAAAGTGACGACATTTCACTCTCTTAAATCTTATAAGTATAATAATTTTAATTTATTGATAAACTTCATGAAACTTTGAACATTATTAGTCTTCAGAACTCTAATAAACTTATCGACGTCATGTGAATTTATTTATAATTTTTAAAGATTAAATAATTATCATTAAAGGTGACACAATAGTGACATTGAAATTATTTTATTGATTGAAATATCTAATAAATGGTTTTAAAAATATTAAAATAAATATTATATGAACTATTTCATGTTCTACACTACTTTTATAGATAAATATGACTTTTTATGAATCTATTAAAGCTTTTATTTTGAATATATCCTCTATGTATTGTTTATTTGAATTCAAATAAATGAATAGTGTCAAAATTGACACTGTTGTTATTTTATAAAAATAACATATTATAAAATTTCTTAAAAATCACAAAAATATTTATAAATTATAAATTTAAATTTATATTGTCTAAAATGTCATAAAGTATCTAATTATAGATAATTCACAGCACATAAGTAATTATTTATATCAATTTAAAATTTAGAATATTATTACCACAAATAAAATTAAATATATTAAATAAGGATAAATCAAGTTTACAATGTTTAAAATAAATTCCAAACATGTCTAAATTTTATTGGTTTATGATATTACAACCCTATATCATCTAACATTCTAATTTGAGTAATTTTGGAAGTTTTTAAGTGGGGTTTGAATTTATTATAAATTAATATTTTTTAGATTTCCCAAGGTACCCCTCTCCTCCCTTATAAAAGGGAACCTACTCCCTC
The DNA here is from genome assembly GCA_963277665.1 of Viscum album. Taxonomy (NCBI): domain Eukaryota; kingdom Viridiplantae; phylum Streptophyta; class Magnoliopsida; order Santalales; family Viscaceae; genus Viscum; species Viscum album. The sequence goes on along the minus strand of OY728139.1, from coordinate 124,041,510 downwards.
TCCTCCTCACACAATTTTGAGTCTTAAAGATAGGCCAAAATCTACCCATTTACCTTATAAACGTATCTATAAATATACTATAGGTCCTGGTCTTCTTCAAAGACCAATTTTAGTGCCCTAAGAGGAGGTTTCAAAGAGGCGTATCGAAAAAGAGTTAATATCCGTTACCGATTTTTTCAAATTTATTTCTTATTTTACTGCATATTATTCAGTTGTTTCATTATGAAGTAATAACATCAGTATCACTCATATACTGATATGTTATTATAAATATAAAACAACCCTATTTCACCTTCTATCTATCCTACGAAAAGTGAAACCATCGTGCGTGCGTACGTACGAAATACCGTCTCCACGCGGTGGTGTAATTTTTTTTCCACCACCACCTTACTTGGATGGGTATAATGGTGTAAATAATAAATATATATGATTATTATAACATTATAATAATTATGAGACATTCCATCTTCCACTCCAATACCATTCAATAGTTATGGGAATGATATCATCGCTCATGTGTACCTACGGCCTACCGTCTCCACAATGTGATGCGACTCGTTCTACATGATCTTCATTGAATTATGATTATATAAATGAATTGAATGAATAAATGTGATATATATTACACGAATACCATTATGTAAATAATGTATCTATAACCTAAAAATAGGAATAAGAATTTATTCGACAAGACATGCATAAGAACATAAAGCAATGAACTCCCGAATAAGAAGTAGCAATGAAATATTACTAATAAGAAGATAAGAATATGACCATGAATGATATCATAACAATGAATATGATTCTTTAATAATTAAATGACATTATTTAAATCATTATACATGAGGTTCAGATACGTACCAAGAAAAGCAGACCTTATGTAAGGAAAAATCTCACAATCTCATTTTTATCAGAGATTGTTTATACTTCAGAATTTACTGGGGCATATTTATCATCCACATCCATGTTTCCTCAATATGTAATATTATTTCTATCCTCCTAAAATTGTTTAAATACAATTTTACCTATTGGATAATTTTTATTAAAGGATATGAAAGGAATATGTTTCCATTTTCAGTATGAGATACTTTTTGACTCTTCCGGCCAAAGTACGAGAAGAATGTTTTTTAACTTATACGACATGAATGGTTTTTTATGATTTCATAGAATATTATTTCCATGAAGCTTCCTTTAAAAATTTTCAAGTTTATTTTTAATTAACTTAATTTAAAATTGTATGACATGTTATGAAAGTAAAAATGTTCTTTTTGAAGTAGAAAGGATATTTTCATCAAGAATGGAGTTCAAGTGTTTTATCAAAATTATTTTCCATCTAAGAAAAATTTAGGGTTGTGTTTATATCCCTATTATTACATTTATTTAATTATGTTGTGATGGAATTATTTTTATGAAGTCATTTATCTTATATGAATTATTTTATGAGGTCACGATGTTTAAGAATCCCATTTTTATTAAATGGGTTATGCTATGATGTATGATTTTTGATTTTGTGGAACACATATGAATGGTTTCATTATGAGATGGGTGGGACGTATATATCCCTCCAATTAATTGGATAAAGATTTATATCTCATGAGATAGGCATGGCTGGAATGACAAGTTAATCTAGTTCAGTGATATAGGACATGAACGAGGAGTGAACTCGGTTCAGTAATGGTCTTTGTCCTCTATGATGGTCTTGGAAAAGAGACTTGACTAATATGAAATGATTTTATATGATTATGTGTGTATGAAACAAAGTTTCACGTTTTATGTTATTATTATTGGGATTAAATCTCACTACTATGATTTATCTCATGTTATGATATTATGATCTCTTTTGCAGGTTAAGATTTTCAAAATGTTATGTTCTTATGAATATGATATGATTGATATTTCTTTTGTTTACCCTTACTGAGCATTTGAGCTCACCCTTTTGTATGTTTTCTTTTCCCCAGGTCATGAAGAAGGGTATTAATCAGGATATTCCAAAAGGGACTCTAGATATGATGAAATAAACGAGAGACAATGTAGATGATTTATGAACCAGTTGTTTATGTTTCCCAGTTTCTAAAGACACTATACCTATATGGTTCTATCATGGTTTTGTTATATATTGTAATAAGTATTCTTCAATTATGAAGTAATAACCATGTATGTAATGTATGGTTCATTATATATACAAAGACGTATTGACCGATACTTTTCTTGAAGAGGACTGGTACACCCCATGGTGAAGCACTTGGGAATTTAAAACCTTTATCCAGATTCTAATGTAGTTGTTTCTTATTATCCTAAAGTTCCACCACAACTATTCTATATAGAGTATTTAATAATTAAATTACCCCAAGTATAAGATCAATTTAAAATTCAACATCTCTTCTAGGAAGAAGACTATAAAATTTCTTTGGAAACACATCAACATATTCACTCATAATGGGCATGTCTTTAATGATGATTATTTCCTTAGAATAAATCATTTGAGATAGTTATGATTTATTACAGGGAAATAATATCTATTCTTTATATGATATTGATAAAGAATATTCATCCGCCTCCTTGTACTTGTACATAATCGAGGGTAATTCACAATATAGAGAGTGACTTCCTTCTTGTGGAAATTTATATTGGATATATATAGAGAAAGCCAATCCATGCCCAGAATTGAATCAAATTCCACCTAAGAGAGTATCAAAAGGTTCTCCAAGAATTTAAACCCACAAAAATTGATAGGGGAGGAGTTATATAATTTTTATGAAATAATTTCCCCATTTTCCATTTTCACCAATTGCACTCATTTCAAGCTTTTTGGTGGTGTTTGGACAGTTCTAATAAACTTTTGTGATATGAAGGAATTCATAAAACTAGAATCAGAAAGTATATTCACTATTCTTGAATGAATAATTAGCATACATGTCACCAGTTCATTGTCAGGATTCACTTCAGAGGTAGTAATGGAAAATATCCCCCTTACTGCCTTATAGGTTGTTAGTTTTCTTTGAAAACCATTGTCTTAGTGCATTGTTTTTCAAAGTTCCATGTTTAATTGTAGTTGTAGGAATGAAAAATATGCCGAGGTTTGACCGGGGAATCCTTTAATCTATTGTAATATTAGGTTTATCCTCCCAGCAATCACTAGCTAGGTGCCCTTCCATCCCACATCTAAAGCATTTCCTAGTCCCCTTAAGGCAATTTCTAGTGTTCTTATTTCCAAACCTTTGAAAAGTAGGATGTTGATTTTTTTGACATCGTGAGATCTCTATATCATACCTCCATAATTGATATCCACATTCTAATTCTTATCCCCATGATACCCCTGAGATTTTCTGATCTCCATTTGGACATTTAGGGAACATTAGAAAATTTCCTCATATCTATCAAAGTCACAGATCACCAGGGATTTCCGTAGGATGGGTTTTATCCCACCAAAGAATAATTTAATCTTGAACTTAGGGGAAAAGAAAAATCAGAAGGCATATAATGTAGGCCTTGGGATGTTTTCCTTGTACGACCTGATATATTCATCATCTTTTTTCTTAAGGATAAGAAAATTCCACTCCATTTTAAGATAGAGAGTGTGAGGAAAATATTTGTCGAATTTTTTTTTCTAGGAATCCTTCTACACCATTACTTCAATATCTTCCTCAGGATTCATATTTTTGATCAATATAAACCACTTATCAACTTTACCTTCCATAAAATAAATATCCAACAAAACCTTTTATTGTTTATAACATTGAAGTATGGAGAAGATATTTTCAGTGGATTTGATCCACTATTCCATGATTAAGGGTTCAGATAACCCAGTTAAAGTAGGAGGCCATTGGCACATGAAGCTCTCGATTGAATCTTGTTCTTTATTAGGTGGTTTGGATGATATTCCTAATCCAATTTTCTATTCATAACCTAATTTATCTAAGATATTATCATCATGAAGTGTGCGATTCTTGCTCCCATCGTGTTGCACATCTCATTGGGGAATTCATTACATTTCTCTTTACATAGACCATTTACCTGATTCCACATATTTATGGCCATGGGATAGAATAAAAGGAGAATTAAGGACGAAAATATTTAACTTTTAAACACATAAATGTGAATTTAATGACATTAAAGGGATAAATTATAACTTATATGTACTTCCATAAGTTATGGATATCTAGGCTTCAGTATTTGTTATCCATGATCTATTTTTTAACATATACTCTTATGGGAATCTTTTTACTCCCTTAATAATGGTTCATATTGAGATTATGAATTAACATAGAATATCCCCCCAAGAGTTTCAAACTAGGTGCACAGTAAGACCCATTGTCATGTACTTGGTTACGCTGAGTTAGGTCCAGAACACCTTGTTGGAGTTGTTACTCCTAGATACATCTATGCCAGAACCATGCCCGCTTGTAGTATCAAAACATGGATGTATTTTCTTGATAAACAACTTAATCTATAATAACAAAAATTTAGGGTTGTTTTCTTATACTTAGTCTTATCCGTAAGGATTTCTCTAGAGTTTTTTAATCCTCGTCCCAAAAATAACCAAACGTTTCCTCTGATACCAACTATAACAACCATTATCTTTATTAAACATTTATACATGATTTAATTACATAAAATTACACTTAATAAGACCTGAATGATAAATTATTCTTCTGTATTTTGGAATTAGGTAAATTTAATTACATCTTTAAACATGAATTAAAACATCTTTATTGAAAAATTCTTTAACATGCTTGAGCTTAAAACTGCATTGGATAACCTAGGGTAATATATAAGAAAAGGGTGAGATATAAATCACAATAAGGGAATAAACTTGGAATACAATAAAGATAATAATACATGTTAGACATGTCATATCAATAAGGCATAAAGTAACATGAATAATAAGGTATTATAAATCATGATAATCATAACATGGGAAATGTGGAAACAACATAAAACACAGAATCATAAACATAGGTTAATGATAAATCACCAAGACTTCATGGTGGAAAAATTCCCATAAAGGAATTAGGTTCACCCCTATCCCAACATGACATATAATGAAACTAAATATTACCCAATTAATTGTAGTGCTATATAATTCCGAGCGCACCCAACACTTTCATTTTTTTTCTCATTCTTAAGGGTTCCACATAGATCATAAAACATGAATTCATTCATCATCATTATTCATTACATGATAAAGTAATGTGAAATAAATAAATTTAATTCCCCAATAAAATGGAATATGTGAATAAAATTTAACACCCTTGATAGGAAATAGGTATGGTATTCCCTACACAATTGGTTTGGCTTGGAAAATCGTGGGGAAAATTCAGCAGCATAACACCATCACATAAAAGTTCATAAAACAGGTTTATGAGAGAGAAATGAGTCTCTAATAATTTGAAAATGAATTTTATAGTGATATGGACATGGAAGGACATTTCCACACATATATAATTATAAAAATAAGGCATACAATAATAAATAATCTTGAAAAAAAGAAAAGGGAAATGATGGTTATGAAATTTCGGTATGGTAACAAGTGTAGATGGGAGGGATTAATTAGAGACAAAGGGGTATCTTATAATTTTGACATAATAAAGGAAGTATAGGGGAGGTGTTAAATCATAACCCATCATTATTAATTTAAAATAAAGGGGCATAACAAGATAAGGACACTTTGATAAATATGAGAAAGGAAATAACCCTTACTTTTGTGCGTGGATCCAGAAGATTGAAAAGTGGAGTCTTGAGATCTTGGGGTTCCTTGGGAGGATTATAGAAAGGGGAGTGTAGTTTTAGGAGGTTATACAATGATTTTTAATGAATATAATTGGGATATTGGGTGGGTTTATATTGTAAATGATAGGGGAGGTCTTTAATATTTATCATACATAGATTTTGTACTCTATATAATAAAATATTCAAACCCACAAATATTCCCATGATTTTTTAGAACGATTTGTTTTCCAAATTGGTGAGGTTTTAATTATTTTGTTAGCCAAATGGATGAACATATTAAAATATTACCCTTTATTGTGTGGAGGTGAGATAGTCTTTTAAAGAAATGATTCTAAAATTATAAAATATATTATATATTTTGGAGGATTAAAAAAGGATTTATAAAACTAATAAAATAAAAATAAATTCATAATATTTTAAGGTTGAAACATATATTTATCATATTATACCCATTATAGTATTTATTACATCATTTTGGGTCATTATGATGTCATAAAACACATCGTATATTTATTCGATATTTAATTTTTACCTGAAAATTTTTCTATCTCAGAAAATTATGAAAAATTAACCATTGGATAATTTCAATATTATGATTACAAAAATAATATTTATTTAATCTAAATAATTTTCTAAATATTTTCATTTTCACTTTTAAAATAATATTTGACATTTATTGAAAAATGATGGGTTTTTTTAACAATAAGAGTTTTGGAAACCTTATAAAAAGTAAATTTCACTTTATAAAAACTATATGAAAATTAATAATTAATAAATATTATTTAAAAATAAGATTTTATTAAAACAAAATTTATTTAAAAAATCCATTAATTCATCAAAATAAACCCCTTAATTGAATTTTAATATTACCCAAAAATATAATTTATGTTTAATTGAATCAAAATCAAAATAATTTATAAAGTGATAATAAAAAATAAAAATAAATGAATTATTCTATATAATATACATATTAATATTATTAAGGTCTTGATACATATCCCTTTATTACATTGGTTTATTCCCTAAGAGTAAGGTGAGTGATAGTGATAATTTCATGGGGTTGTTCGACGAACATGGTTTGGGTCGTGATCTCGATGAGCTTGAACTTCTCCCATAAATGGTTTCGACCATGCTTGAGTTTTTGGATATCATCTTGGGTTTGTTCAAGGGAAAATACCAATGATGATATCTCTATAAGATACTCTGATAAAGGGGCTTCATAGTGTACAATCCTACTGGATGAGGCCATCACCTCCTTTGTGCATGGTCAATGAATTTCCTGGTCAATGAGATTATAAGATTATGTATTTTTAGAACCAAGGATATCTTTATTTATGTTTATTGGACTATGTTAATAGTGTGTACAACCTATTCATGGATGTAATCAAGTTAATTGGGTGAATTACTGGGTTATAATAATATGTGTAGGCACTTGGAGAGGACCTGTAAGAACTTAGAATTTTTTTGGATTTATCTCTACTAATATGGACATGATCATGGTGTAGTATGACACTCACACTATAGAGGGTAGCCATTTCAGATTCATCAAAAAAATACAAGGGAGTTATGTAGGATCCACTTGAGTATTTAAAGGCTATATCAGAATAAATCAAAGTCAATAACACCATGAGTGTATACAACATGCCATGGAGGGTAGCTACATATTATTAAAGGAATTTAGATCTAAAATACTATTTCACTATAGAAGAGGTAACCATGTATTAATTGTTTCTTTGTAAGAATAACTTATTTTCATTAAAGTCTACGTAATATTGAACTTAGGACACAAAGAGTTCAATCATGCCATAAATTTTTGTTATATTATAAAATCCTATCTATAAATTAGATAAAAATTATGGAGAATGTTTTTTGCAACATTTTAAAGAATAATACCACACCACATGTTAGAGTTGGTGCCCCAAAACCACTAAATTTGTACTTATGATTACCAAAATATCAATAAATATCAAATCACATCATGATTGTTTTTTTCATAATAATAATGTGACATTGTTCTTAGTGTATTTTTATCATCAAAAGTTCATAGAAATTCCCCATAATAATCTGTACACATAGATTATATGATAATATTCTTAAATATATGCCCTATAGTCTAGTCAATATGTATCTACTGGGACATAGATGATGTTTTACTGTCAGATGATGGAGGCTCATAATACATTGAGAGTTATTATTATACATTTCACACTTGAGAATATTTAATAGAGGAGGTTATGATGATAGACCCAAAATTTGGAATTCCACATGTTTATGTGTCATTGGATATTCTTATGCATAGAAATATGCATTGGTCCTTAGAATTTATATTATAATAAATGTGTATCATGAATCACATAATTTTTTTCATGTTCAAAAACCGAGATGATATATGCTTGTGGTGAAGTAGTATGCATTGGGTGTGTCATAAGTGATATGACATCAAAATATTTAGTCAAGAAAGGATTTTTCCCATAAAAGAAGAAGAAATATATAACCCCTTGATTGAAATAAAACTGTCTAATTAAATCTATGTACATGGTAGTTCATTAACATGTTCATTACATGGAGTCAAAGTATAAGGACCCGGCCATAAACATTACTTATTATTGAATTAAATTAATAATTCACATTGAGGATCTTTTCAGGTTTAGAGTTTTAGAGAATTAGGACATAACTATTACATCTCAAAGAATTACAAAGTAGACACATCTACTCAGTTTCCATTTTTTTCACAAAATAAAAACTCTTGAACAAAAGATTCGTGTTTAGTTCTTGTTTTAGACAGCATGACATTTCCTTGATCCCATCCTCAACTCTATTCCACTTTATGTCCTGTGAAAAACATTTCAAAAGCTTGGGATGAGCATAAAATGCTCAGTAAGGGTTATAAGAATACAGAAAGAGAACATTAGTCCACGTATACATAAGAATCAATGAAATCATACTTTACTCATAAAACATAATCAATTTAACATACCTCATGAAATCATAAGATTTATGCAAAACTCAATAGAAATCATAAGACATAAAGGTAACTTGAGGCATTCATAACATTCTTACATAGGGAGAAACCCTAATGGTTATGTTTGGAATACCCATCACAGTATATTCCCTAAATCTCTTCGGATAAACCTTAATGTTTAACCCCTTCGCGTTACCCAATGCATTGGAGAGCTATATCGGGCTCACTCGCCCTTAGTTTATCATGGAACCACCCGTCTTCATAAACAATGCCCAAAAACCATAACATAATAATAGCACATAACTTAAGCATAAAGGAAAGATAACATTCCCACAATGCAATAACAATATAACATTTTAAGATATTGAAATAATGAATCCATTAAAAAAACCATTTTCAAAACCATTTAAAACATTTAATAAAGAGATTTTTGAATCAAAGTGTCCCATACCACCTTGAAGATTTTAAAATTTTAAACCATTAATATCCATATAAATAAATCCTTAAAAACATTTTGAAAACATGGATATTAATGAGAAATATTTATAAGAACAAATCATTAAAACATTTAAAGTGATATTTTAGTTAAAGGGTTTTTAACAAAATGAGAGACACTTGAATACAATAATTTAGGAGTAACATTTAATCATAACTTTATAATATAATGAGAATAAAGGGATTCATGATATAATATTCCAAAGGACAGTATATACACCATATAAGAGTTTATTGGTGCATAACAACAATGAAGTCTCAATAGAAATGTAAAATGAGATGAAATCCCTTAAAAAAAGGTATCCTTGAATTAAGGATAAATTAATCTCATAATTTTGTGTGACAAATATAAATACACCCAATATAAGTGGATATTAAATTTAAAACAATAAAAGGACATTCACACATATTAAAAGAATGACATATTCAATAACTACATGTTGAACCCAAAGAAATCAAAATTGGGTTAAGAAGTTCCTTTGGTAAAATTTGACAGCCTAACGACATCACTTCAAAATTCATAAAATTAGTTGATGAGAGAGAAAATGGTATCTCATCAATTGTACCTAAAATTTACATCAATAAGGATATATAATAACATATTCCAACATAAAAATATGTAAATTAAAAGACATAACAAACTAAGTCTTTTAAAAAGAGGAGGGTGCAAGGTTCCCTTACCGATTTAGGAAACTTTCGAAACGTACACCCCATGAAAGAAGGGTCATAAAGTGAAGATGTAACTACCCATAAATGAGATTATATTATACAAATAGTAAAATAATGGGGAGTAAATTCACCACACAAAAGGAAATAGTGTCCAATGTAGCATGAATCTCACGGGAATAAAAAGTGAGATGAAAGTCCCCTTATGAAAATTCGGCAGCCTAACGACGCCACATAAAACTTCCAAAAAATGAATTTATGAGATCAAATAGGGTCTCTCATAATATGAACATAAAAATTACATAATTAGGAATATAAAATAACATCCCCAAACATATGAAATATGATCTTAAAAGAAATTACATAAAAGATAGTACTTAAAAAGAAAGAGAGAGGTAGGATCCCTTACGAAAATTCGGCAGCCTCACGGTGCCACTTAAAAATTATAAAAATGAATTCATGAGAGTAAGAGAGGGTATATAATCATATGAAAATACAAATTACAGTATGGTGAATATAAAATAACATCCTACAATATAAGAACATGGAGCATAAATGAAATGACATAAAAGAGGGTACTTGAAAAGAAAGAGAGAGCTCGGATCCCTTACCTCAAGTACGACTTGTCTTGGTCATTTATTTATATTTCTGAATAATAAACTTTGGTGAATTTATAATTTCTTAAGGACCTTATTTAAAGTTTATTATTCAATTCATATCACATTTTATAATGTTATAATAATTTGTTAATTATGTGAGTTCATATCAGATGTTTTTGTCGATGTTTGGTACATGAGTCACAAATGAACTTGTTTAAAAATAATTTTCCATGTAGTTATAAGTACATAATCTATAGAATAGTATTAATGATTTAAATATCATATATATATAGTAAATATTCATTTTATACTATTCCATAACATTTAGAGATAAAAATAAATGAAATGCACCGTTGATGGAGACGGTAGGCCGTACGTACGCATGAACGCTACTTTCACTTTTTTGTCATATTAATGGAATTAAAAATAATTGAGAGATATATATATTATAATTACAGTATAATATATATGTTATATAGGTCACATAAGTTCATTAATTTCATTCTTTATACAATCCATTTATTTCATGAACGAGTCACATCACTTGAGGGGGCGGTAGTCCACACTTCCTCGTATAAAATTATCATATTTGCACAACATGAAAAGCATAAAGGCATGTTTTAAATATAAAATACAGAAGAATATAGGAAACATAAATACCATATATATCATATATAAAATACAGTGACATCATAATGGCCACCATGAAAGGTGTTAAGAAAAGATTGAACAATCATCGTTTCGTGAGGCAGTAATTCATCATCCACATAAATAGTATGTTTTTTAACCATTAGATGAAGGTGTGTGTAGGTGTAGCTCTAATACTTAAAATAAAAACATCCTAGTATATTTAAGATACTGGTGTTGTTACAAAATAAAAGAATAAAAAGAGTTTAGGGGTTTGGAGAAGTAAAATAAAACAAAAGAACACAAGTGAAGACATTACCTTTAAATCAGGTAACTCCCTTTGGTTTGAACCCAAATGGTTCCTTGAAGAGCTTTATAACTAAGCTGAGGCTTCAATTATGAAGAGAGGGATGTGGAGAGATAAAATGGGTAGGGTTTTTCCAAGCCAAAGGCTTGAGAGGTGTAAGTAAGGAGGTAGAGGTGGGGGCCTTTTATAAGAAGAGAGGAGAGACACTCATGGAAAGTCAAGAAATGTTACTTTATTATAAAATGATTTTCGTATTTTAAATGTCCCACATTGATATATTTCCAGGATAAGGTGATAAGGGTTCGAAATATTCTCATCAAATAGGCTTTTTCAAAGTGTATGTCTTAGATTTTATATTATCTTTTCATTTTATTTAAATCGTTCATTGATTAGGTAATTGCTGCATCATCATGGTGTCATAAATAATTTAATTTATTTAATGTCTAAAAACTATTAAATAAATACTATGATGTAGGAAATATTTTTAGATTTCCAATTAATATTTATAGTCTAATATATAGTTTATGTAGACAAAAGTAAAATTATTTTACTTAGGTGTTACATACTTTGGTTACATTTTCCTCTCTTTAAAAAAATATGATAAAAGGTCACTATCAGACTAAATTGATTCCATGGGGTCCCAAGGTTGGCATAAGGAATCCGATGGTCGTACATGATACTACCAATAGCATTAGGACACATGGTGGGGTCATTTTATATTTTTATGATATTATTTTCTTACCCATAATTACCCGATTACTAATTACACACGATAATTAAAGATAATTACCGTCGTTACTATTTATAATGTCCAAAAAAAAAAAAGAGTATTAATTACATAATTTGGACCTTATGATTCAAAATATGGAATAATTTTTATCAAATTCAAAACACATAAATTTTAGTAGTTAATTTAAAGTTAAATCTCGCTGTCAAAACAAAAGACAGGTTTTTAAGAAGTAAAATTTATCAAAAGATTGACTTGTTTTTACATCCATTTGAAAAGTGAAATTAATTCTAATGAAAAAAATTGTATTAAGTGATAAAAAAACAATTCAATTATACTTTAAAAACAATTAAAATGACAATCTAAATATATAAATAAATTGGATGAAAAGGTAGTTTTGAATTAAAACTGTATTTTTCACTATTCATTAAAAAAAGCATTATCAAAAAAATACCAAAAATTAACCCTAAACTATATTTGATATTTAAAATTCCGAAATGATTCCCATTTTACCAAATTCAAAACATAGAAGTTTCATTAATAAATCATATAGTTAATTCCCACTTTCAAAACAAATAGCGGGTTTTTTGGAAGCAATATCTATGAAAAGTTTGGCACTAGTTTATTTCCATTTTCAAATTGAAATTAATTATAATTACCACCATTGAATTAAATTTTAAAAATATATTCTAATTAAACTTTAAAACCAATTAAAAAGATAATATAACCATATATTTAAATTAGATAAAAATGCAGTTTTGATGTAAAATGCAATATTTTTCACTATTTATTAAAAAATATGAACATCGTCAGAAACATACAAAAAATTTAACCAAATAAATTTCAATATCCCAATCATAAAGAATAAGTTTATTTTGAAAAATAGAGATTATAAAATTGTCAAAATTTATATTTAAAAAAAGATCTCCATCAAAAGGCGGTAAACAAACTTTTAAAAATATTAGAGTATTTATTCTTAAAATTGGATTCATTTGGATTTTAAGCCTCTAAAATTTATTGGATAAATGTAAAAATATTTGACAAACATATGTAATCATTTTGTAGTTATTTATGTTCATTCCCTCAATTACAATGGCTAGGCGTTAACTATTATAATATTATTATATTATTAGTGTGCAACGTAAGATTTCAAAGAAATTCGTTGTTGCGTATTGGGTACTCCATCGAGCATAGTATTCCCTTTAAAGTTGTATTAAAATTTTATTCACAAATATTGATAAACATTAGAATGTAATATTATTTATTTACCTGGGATGTTACATCCTTCCCCCCTTTTGGGAATTGCGTCCTCGCAATTTCAAAATTGGGCTTGGAAACTTCATTGAAAGTCCCACATCAGAACAAGAGTCAGTAAAACTATCACTTTAAAAGAAAGGGAGAGAAGTACAATGGTCACCCAAGTTAACCCATACTAGGATTACAAGTAGGAAAATATGGATATTGAATAAAAAACAAAGGGTCATGTTCTGAGGGAGAGTGATAGAAAACATGTTTAAGAGAAAGGTAACCACTAGAAAATCACAAACTGGTGATGGGTTAAAGGGTATTTGATTCCCCAGTAGGAAAAGTTAACGTACAACATTTTTGTTTTAAGTTACTTTTCATTGAGGAATTTATTTTTGAGATTAACTTAATCATAAGGAAACATACTTACTTGTCATGCTTACTTTCAATTTTTACTAGATTTCTTACACAAACTCATACTTTCTCCAAATGATGAGTATTTAGGAAGACTTGTTCACATTAAGAGTACTATAATCAACTTCTCGAGAATCACCTAATCCAAAAAAGAGAACTATATACATACCATGTCTTCAGACCTTAACCAAAACCAAAACCAAAAAGGTTAGTACAAGATTAGATAATACCCAAAAAGGATAATCATTTTTTTAAAAAACAAATCTATTCTTAATCTCCAAAATTTATCTAACAATACCCAAAGTTCAAGAAAGACCATTCAATAAACAAATTGTACATAAAAAATTCTTCAAATTAATCAAAACTAAGATTGAAACCCAAATCTCTGAAGTATTTAATCACATATTCTTCCAAGATAAACCTTAACATTTATCTCCAAATAACATCAGTTACTCTTAAAGTCTCATACTGAAAAGTAATTAACCTAATCACATATCCTCCATGATAGGTTAATAATTTCCATTGATAACCCAAAATCAACTTACTCTTAATTCATAAAATCATCTAACTAAAAATAATTATTCAAACTAACTAGGGACTTCTCGTAGTCCAGTGGTAGGCAATAAATAACAGTCACACTTTGGTTGTGGGTTCGATTCCCGTAGCGTCGTCCAATGTGACAGGTTTTCACACGGTCTACGTGTTGTCCTTTTTCAAAAACTACATGATTCTTATAACATTCTCCAAAAAGAAATAAAATCTTAAAAAATAACCATGACATAATTTAACCTCATGTTTATCTCATGCCTTCCATTTTACATCATAACATATAATAACACATAATTACCTCAAAAGTAAGGACCATATAAAACCTAATGGTTACCTTTATAATTATTACCTGAAATTCCACATCGATTTGGTCATCTCGTACATGATGAATTAGATAACTCAAGAAGGTTCAAGTGGTTGATCATGACTCCTGATAGTTGGTTTAGAATAAACACGAGATTTCTCATTGAATCCCCCATTTCATCCAGTATCTTAATCAGAGAACCACCACAACTTCCTTCAAATACATTGTCACTTTGGCGCCTGCTAGATCCATCCATTTACTAAAACCAAAAAATGTCAGTGTGAGTATATCAACAAAATCATCATGTACTAATGAGGAAGATAAACAGTAAGATATACTTACTCATTCACTTTATCTAAAAACTATGACTCTTTCTGAAATCCTAACCATTATGGTAATGTAACTTATGCTTAGAGAATACCCTAACCTCTAAAGTTATCTAAACCGACCTTTGATACCAACTATAAGGACCTGACCTTAAACATTACTTATTATTGAATTAAATTAATAATTCACATTGATAATCTTTTCAGGTTTAGAGTTTTAGAGAATTAGGACATAACTATTACATCTCAAAGAATTAAAAGTAGACACATCTACTTAGTTTCCATTTTTTTCACAAAATAAAAACTCTTGAACAAAATATTCGTGTTTAGTTTCTGTTTTAGACAGCATGACATTTCCTTGATCCCATCCTCGACTTTATTCCACTTTATGTCCTGTGAAAAACATTTCAAAAGCTTGGGATGAGCATAAAATGATCAATAAGGGTTATAACAATACGGAAAGAAAACATTAATCCATATATATATAAGAATAAATGAAATCATACTTTACTCATAAAACATAATCAATTTAACATACCTCATGAAATCATAAGATTTATGCATAACTCAATAGAAATCATAAGACATAAATGTAACTTGAGTCATTCATAACATTCTTATATATGGAGTAACCCTCATGGTTACGTTTGGAATACCCATCACAGTATATTCCATAAATCGCTTCAGAGAAACCTTAAATTTTAACCCCTTCGCGTTACCCAATGCATTAGAGAGCTATATCGGGCTCACCCACCCTTAGTTTATCACGTAACCACCCATCTTCATAAACAATGCCCAAGAAGCATAACATAATCATAGTATATAACTTAAGCATAAAGTAAAGATAAAATTCCCACAATGCAATAACAATATAACATTTTAAGATATTGAAATAATGAATCCATTCAAAAAAACCATTTTCAAAACCATTTAAAACATTTAATAAAGAGATTTTTGAATCAAAGTGTCCCATACCACCTTGAAGCTTTTAACATTTTAAACCATTAATATCCATATAAATAAATCATTAAAACCATTTTGAAAACATGGATATTAATGAGAAATATTTATAAGAACAAATCATTAAAACATTTAAAGTGATATTTTTGTTAAAGGGTTTTTAACAAAATAAGAGACAGTTGAATAAAATAATTGAGGAATAACATTTAATCAGAACTTTATAATATCATGAGAATAAAGGGATTCATGATATAATATTTCAAATGACAATGTATACACCATATAAGATTTTATTGGTGCATAACAAAAATGAAGTCTCAATAGAAATGTAAAATGATATGAAATCCCTTAAAAAAGGTATCCTTATATTAAGGATAAATTAATCTCATAATTATGTGTGAAAAATATAAATACACCCAATATAAGTGGATATTAAGTTTAAAACAATCAAATTACATTCACACATGTTCAAATAATTACATATTCAACAACTACATGTTGAACCCAAAGAAATCGAAATTGGGTTAAGAAGTTCCTTTGGTAAAATTCGACAGCCTAACGACGTCACTTTAAAATTCATAAAATTAGTTGATGAGAGAGAAAATGGTATCTCATCACTTGGACATAATATTTAAATCTATAAGGATATAGAATAACATATAACAAAATAAAAATATTTAAATTAAAAGACATAACAAAATTAGTCTTTTAAAAAGAGGAGGGTGCAAGGTTCCCTTACCGATTTGGGAAACTTTCGAAACGTACACCCCATGAAAGAAGGGTCATAAAATGAAGATGTAACTACCCATAAATGAGAGTATATTATACAAATAGTAAAATAATGGGAAGTACATTCACCACAAAAAAGTAAATAGTGGCCAATGTATCATGAATCTCATGGGAATAAAAAGTTAGATGAAAATCCCCTTATGAAAATTCGGCAGCCTAACAGCGCCACGTAAAACATCCAAAAAATGAATTTATGAGGTCAAATAGGGTCTCTAATAATATGAAAATAAAAAGTAAATAATGAGTAATATAAAATAACATCCCCAAACATAAGAAAGATGAGCTTAAAAGAAATGACAAAAAAGAGATTACTTAAAAAGAAAGAGAGAGGTAGGATCCCTTACAAAAATTCGGTAGCCTCACGACCCCACTTAAAAATTATAAAAATGAATTTATGAGAGTAATAAGGGGTATATAATCATATGAAAATAAAAAATACATTATGGTGAATATAAAAGAACATACTCCAACATAATAACATGGAGCATAAATGAAATGACATAAAAGTGGGTACTTGAAAAGAAAGAGAGAGCTTAGATCCCTTACCTCAAGTCCGACTTTTCTTGTTCATTTAATTATATTCCTGAATAATAAACTTTGGTCAATTTATAATTTCTTAAGGACCCAATTTAAAGTTTATTATTCAATTCATATCACATATTATAATGTTATAATAATTAGTGTGTTCATATCAGATGTTTTTGTCGATGTTTGGTACATGAGTCACAAATGAACTTGTTTGAAAAGAATTGTCCATGTAGTTATAATTAAATCATCTCCAGAATATTATTAATGATTTAAATATCATAAATATCCAGTACATATCCATTTTATACTATTCCATAACATTTGGAGATAAAAAGAAATGAAATGCACCGTTCATGGAGACGGTAGGCCGTACGTACGCATGAACACTACTTTCATTTCTTTGTCCTATTAATGGAATTAAAAATATTTGAGAGATATATATATATATTATAATTCCAGTATAATATATATGTTATATATGTCACATAAGTTCATTAATTTCATTCTTTATACATTACATGTATTTCAGGAACGAGTCACATCACTTGAGGGGGCGGTAGTCCACACTTCCTTGTATGAAATTATCGTATTTGCACAACATGCAAAGCATAAAGGAATGTTTTAAATATAAAATACAGAAGAATATAGGAAACATAAATACCATATATATCGTATATAAAATACAGTGACATCATAATGGCCACCATGAAAGGTGTTAAGAGAAGATTGAACAATCATCGTTTCATGAGGCAGTAATTCGCCATACACAGAAACAATATGTTCTTTAACCATTAGAAAATGGTGTGTGTAGGTGTAGCTAGAATACATAACATAAAAAAATCCTAGTATCATTAAGATACTGGTTTTGTTACAAAATAAATGAATAAAAAGATTTTAGGGGTTTGGAGAAGCAAAATAAAACAAAAGAACACAAGTTAAGACATTACCTTTAAATCGGGTAACTCCCTTTGGTTTGAACCAAAAGGGTTCCTTGAAGAGCTTTCTGCCTAATGTGAGGCTTCAATGATGAATAGAGGGATTTGGAGAGATGAAATGGGCAGGTTTTGGCCGTTACAAAGGCTTGAGAGGTGTGGGTAAGGAGGTAGAGTTGGGGGACTTTTATAAGAGGAGAGGATGGGCACTCATGGAAAGTCAAGAAAAGTTACCTTATTATAAAATGATTTTCGTATTTTAAAGGTACCACATTTATATATTTCTAGGATAAGGTGATAAGGGTTATAAATATACTCATACAATAGGCTTTTTCCAAGTTTAAGTCTTAGATTTTACATTATCTTTTCATTTTATTTAAATCATTCATTAATGAGGTAATTGCTGCATCATCATGGTGTCCTATATAATTTAATTTATTTAATGTATAAAAATTATAAAAAAATACTATGATGTAGGAAATATTTTTATCTTTCCAATGAATATTTATAGTCTAAGATATCGTTTATGTAGATAAGATGAAAATTATTTTACTTAGGTGTTACATACTTTGGTTACATTTTCCTTTCTTTAAAAAAATATGATAAAAGGTCACTATCAAACTAAAGTGATTCCATGGGGTCCCAAGGTTGGAACAAGGAATACCATGATCGGAAATGACACCAAAAATTGTATTAGGACACATGGTGGGGTAATTTATATTTTTATGATATTATTTTCTTACCCCTAATTACCCGATTACTGATTAAACACGATAATTAAAGATAATTACTGTCGTTACTATTCATAATGTCAAAAAACAAAAGAGTATTAATTAAATAATTTGGACCTTCTGATTCCAAATATGTAATCCATTTTATCAAATTCAAAACACATAAATTTAGTAATTAATTTAAAATTAAATCCTGTTGTCAAAACAAATGACGAGTTTTTAAGAAGTAAAATTTATCAAAAGATTGACTTGTTTTTACATCCATTTGAAAAGTGAAATTACTTTAAATGAAAAAAATTGTATTAATTGATAAAAATAATAATTCAATTATACTTTAAAAACAATTAAAATGAAAATCTAAATATATAAATAAATTGGATGAAAAGGCAGTTTTGAATTAAAATTGTATTTTTCACTATTCATTAAAAAAAGCATTATCAAAAAAATACCAAAAATTAACCCTAATCTATATTTTATATTTAAAATTCAGAAATTATGTCCATTTTACCAAATTAAAAACATAGAAGTTTCATTAATAAATCATATAGTTAATTCCCGCCGTCAAAACAAATAGCGGGTTTTTTGGAAGCAATATCTATGAAAAGTTCGGCACTTGTTTATGTCCATTTTCAAAGTGAAATTAATTATAATGACCACCATTGAATTAAATTGTAAAAATATATTCTAATTAAACTTTAAAACCAATTGAAAATATAATCTATCCATATATTTAAATTAGATGAAAAAACAGTTTTGATGTAAAATGAAATATTTTTTACTATTCATTAAAAAATATGAACATTGTGAGAAACATACCAAAAATTTAACCAAAGTAAATTTCAATATACCAATCATAAATAATAAGTTTATTTTGAAAAATAGAGCTTATAAAATTTTCAAAAGTTAGATTTAAAAAAATATCGCCTTCAAAAGGTGGTAAAACAATCTTTTAAAAATATTAGAGTATTTATTCTTAAAATTGGATTCATTTGGATTTTAAGCCTCTAAAATTTATTGGATAAATGTAAAAATATTTGACAAACATATTTAATCATTTTGTAGTTATTTATGTTCATTACCTCCATTACAAAGGCTAGGCGTTAACTATTATAATTTTATTTTATTATTAGTGTGCAACGTAAGATTTCAAAGAAATTCGTTGTTGCGTATTGGGTACGCCATCGAGCATAGTATTACCTTTAAAGTAGTATTAACATTTTACTCACAAATATTGATAAACATTAGAATGTAATATTATTTATTTACCTGGGATGTTTCACAAAGAATGATAAATCAAACATACAATGTGATGACACAAGTATGCATCCTTATTGACCAGATACCAAAATAAAGGAATTATATTACATAATAGAGTTTATATGAAGGTTGATTTAATTGGAACATTATCTTCTTTCTCTATGGGTTCTTTGATATTTTTATTGAACCTGATCTTGTAATTTATGTAAGTTCACCTAATGCCATTGTAAAAGAGGTTTATAGGTCCACATACTTAGTTCATACAAAATCTCATTAAATTCTATTGAATTTAATATTAAGAATAAATATTATTATCTATTTATAGAATAATAATTATTCAATTTTGGTTGATCACATAAATTTAATCATGAAATATTCACGTTTAGAATATGTGTTTTAAATTTTATCGCTTGTTTATTATTCACAAGGTAATAAATAAATTAATATTTATTTACATGATTAGTAAATATATTAATATAAATATTTATCTACATATTTGAATATTAAAAATAAATATTTATTCATGAGTTTATTAAATATAATATTTATTAAATATATATCTCTTCCAAGTTTAGTGAATATGATATTTATTTATTTATTAAACAAATAATATTTTTTTAGATAAATAAATATTTTATTATTCAAGGGATGATAAATTTTGAGAAGGATTGACGAGCTAAGTTAGTTTACCAAAGTAGACGATACATTCAATTATGAGTTTCACGCATGTCATTGGATATAGTAATAATAATAATATTTTTATTGGAAATGGGGATTACTTAAAACAAACAATAGACAAATGGACCTTGTGTAATTATTAATTATTTAACTCTATGTATAAAATCCCAATTATGTCATTTTAGAATTAGTGAGAGTGGTTTATCACAACAGAACCTCTCTAGATATTTCTCAATCCATAGAGATAAAACCCCCCTTCCTCCATCTCAAGATCATAGTGAGAACAAGAGAACCATTTATTGTGATTAACAAAGAATATTGTTATGAACTTGTTTCTACCGCACTAGCACTCATTTATTCAAGAACATTGTTCAAAGATTTAGGGATCATGTATGTATATGACTATAAGATTTATTTCTTAGATTTTCAACCAAAATTACATCATGACAAGAAGGACATATGTATTTGATCCAAAGGAATTCCTCTATCTGAGGTAATTATATTTTTAAATTAATTTTAAATTAAATGTGAAAGATCCACTCTATAAGATTATGGGGGTTCCCACTCAAGTTATTTAGATATTATCCATTTATACAAATAAAAATACACTATTGGGAACTTCCTAGATACTCATACTGTGACCGGTGATATTAAAGTGGAATCAATGTGGTTATATGATGATTTATAATTATTTATGATTTTTTTGATCAATTTCAGTTTTTATTTGTTAGTTTTAATTTATAGTTATTTTAATAATCCAAAATTTTTGATAATGCATTCATCTAAATTAATATGAGTAAGAATATTAGAAGAATACATGAAGAGAGCTCAAAAATCCCATCCAGAGGTTCCAGGATTGTGAGATGTATGACACAGATATATGACGTGTAATGGTAAATTACATGTCATGTTACCTTGTTCAACTAAAAAAAGTGTGAGTTGCATCAATCATGAAATGAATTATGGATTTGTCTACAGTTTCATTAAACACCATGTACTATCCGCCACATGGCACATGGGTTGAAAGGGAGTACATAACATGTAGTGGGTGTACATGCATGTAACCCCAAAGGAATTTGACTTTACCTAAATCATTTAAATCCAAGTGGTTAAAGTATGTTGTGTAATTACAAAACACATATTTTCTTCCAGTTTATAAACATTAGAAAATGTGAATTACATGGTTTATAGTTGGTTTTACACTCTATGTAACACATGATATCTTATAACAGATATACACCAAGATTTAAGATGTATTGTGTGGGTGGATATTAATTGATTACATGATGTGTAACTGCATGAACACAATCTGAAACATGTGATAACTCACACATGTAACATACTGAGATAGGATTGTTTTGAAATTAAATACATGTAAAATTAAAGTGAGACCAAACTAAACTATATGAAGATGTCTATACACACAATGAATCTTGTTTTTAGACACCTGGTACACACCGAGTAATTTTTTATGGGTAGTGTATGAATAAATGATTAATAATTATTATCCACAAAATTCTATAACCACATGACATGTGTGGAATTAATACACACCATGAACATCACAAACTTTACCAATATAACTACACACCATGTATATTGTGACATGTCATGTTGGAATACATTCCATGTAAGTACACAACACACGACAAAGATTATACACAAAATAGGCCACATGATGTTTCAGGTGAAACAATGTCTTGTGTAAATATTAAAGTAGCTAAATTGATTTAGTAATATATTGAATGGTATATTCCATTCCACCTATATAATACACGTAGTCTAAGTACTTGAATCCAATAATGAATTTAAATAGACTAGGAGGGTACACGTCATGTGGCCTGATCAGTACAAGACGTGTATTTAATAATTTTAAATTAAAAATGTAAAAATTTAATTTATTTAAAATAACATAGGATGATAATCTCAAGGACTATTTGGATATATTATTATGATAAATAAATAATTACTTAATTAATATATTATTTTATTAATTTGAGTAAATTTATCTTAATAAGAATGAATTGAAATGAATGATAATAAGTTTAAATTCATAGTCATTGAATGTCATGATTAATCATGAGATAGACCGACCAATGATTTTATTGGGTTTATTTAATTTAATTATTTATTACATGAGTTTTATACAATAATTTATTATAAAATTAAATATGATGATAGATGAATATTCACTTACTCCTTTATTAGCTACATTACTGCTTGTGCATGGTTTATTTTATGTAACCTAAACCCCTAGCATCCCTCAAATGTGATTGAGTAAACATATGTAAAAGATGGATCTCCCAGCAAGACCAGATGGTTTAAGACCCTATCTAAGGTGAAACCAACCAAGGAGATAAATAGGTTAATGAAGGAATTCTACAACTCAGTTCAGAAATTATTTTAATGAGTTATTTATCTTAGGGTTAAGGTTGATTTATCTTTTCTAAAAAACCATCCAGTAGATAAAATCCCCTAATAATATCATATATTTATTCTATTTATCAGTGCATGGTTATTTATATGATCCATAGTTTATTTGGATGATTAAACATGATCAAATAAAGTAAATAAAAAAACAAGCATTCTAAGGTGAAACACAATAAAGTTATTTTTTGTAAATTATTTTACAGGACATGGTTTGTTAATTATGAAAAATCTGTATAATTTTAATAATAAAGTGAAAAATAAAATAATGAATATTTAATAATAAGCGAAAAAAATCCCTCACAAAAAATTTAAGTCAGTAAAGACATTTAATCACTCAATTTAGAATACAACCATAGTTCAAATTACTTTCGTGACCCTATTTATGGTTCTTTAACTTATTAGAGATATTTAAAAAGAGTCTTGAGTTAAATTAACCTAGTTAATATCGAGGGATGATTTTTTTAGTATGAATTTGTGTAACTTGGAGGAAACCATTCAAAAAATATGACTATAGGATTTCAATATTGGAAATTCCGCTCAATAGGTCAAATATTTTCAAGTTAATACGGTTGGAAAGAATATCCTACCTTAACACATTTGATTAATTTATTAGGAAATTGTTTGAATTTATTAAATTGGACTATGTAACTTACCACTATAATATCCAATCAATAGGATATCCCAAATCCAATGGTGAGGGTTGTTAAGATTTGATAAAATAGTGGGAGACTAATGAAACTAATTTATTATGTCATAATAGACAATCAAAATAAATTACTAATAATATCATTCATTTATTTTAGAAAATGGAAAGTAAAATAATAATTTCACTTTTATAATTCATAGAAAAACAAAATTTTCTCACCAGTACTAATTTCCAAAAGTGGTATAACCACTTATATACTTCACTACTACATGAAAATTTGTATTATGTGTTAGAATCCCCTATTCTTGATTGGTAACCCTAGTGAGGGGGTGAATGTGAAAATGATGATTATAAGAGATACATGAAGTATGTTTTACATTACTTTTGTATCATATTATTATATATATTCACATAGATGAAGATAAAACATAAATCCATAGATATATAAACCAAGATATCTCATATTTTACAACTTGAAAAGGAGAAAGAGTGGAAAAATATAAATTGGATTGTCCTTGCACTATATGTAACACCTCAAGTTTTTTTTGAAATTTATTCAAATAAATTTATTTTTTTGATATTTTGTGTTACATGAAACACTGATTTTATCTTGTGTTACACACAACACTAAGTTTAAATGAAATTCAACATACTATGGAAATATTATTATTTAGTATTATAGTTATCAACTAGCCAACAAAATGAAGAGTATGATGAATATAAAATAAATTATAAAAATATATGGTTTAAAAATATATATTAAATTAAATTTTTAGTGAAAAATTAATTATAAATTAAAATAAAAATTATTTGAAAATAAAGGAAATCTTTTTCTGTAAAAAAATTTTTATGCACACAAATGTGTTTCACCTCAATAAGTTAAAATAAACAATTTTGGTGAATTATTTTAATATAATTTATATAATTTATATTAAATAAAA
Source organism: Viscum album (assembly GCA_963277665.1). Classification (NCBI taxonomy): domain Eukaryota; kingdom Viridiplantae; phylum Streptophyta; class Magnoliopsida; order Santalales; family Viscaceae; genus Viscum; species Viscum album. Next base: position 124,016,667 of record OY728139.1, on the reverse strand, counting down.
AATTTTATATTCATCTTATGTGTTTTATAGACAAGATATAAGAATAAGTCCAATTTTACGCTTAAAAATTGTATTTTTATAAAAAGTAGTTTTTTTGCGCATTTTGGGTACTTATTTTAAAATTATTTATTTACAGTTTTAGAAAATTTATTTTAAAAAATAAACTTTATTTTTCAAATAATAATTTCAAAATCACCTTTTATTTAATTTTATATAATTTTTTGAAGAGATAAAATTTTTGATGAATAGTGAAAAATTGTGGTTTTTATTAAGAAATGTCATTTCATTTGAAGCTTTTAAAAAAACTTATTTATTGTTTTAAGATTTTTTTAAAAATAAAAATAAGTTCATTAATATATCTATTAATCAAATTTATGTCACTAGAATTAATCTCTTATTGAATTTTGATATAAAACTTTTGAAACTTTTCTCTTTGGAAAACAACTTTTTCATTACGTTTGTGGGATTAATTTCAAATTAAAATTTCCCAATTCTATGAATGGAATTTGGAAAAACAGATTCCATATTTTTAGTCATAATAATTTATATTTCATAATAATATAAAATAAATTTTTTCCATTATTAATAGTATAAACAATAAAAATTAATTACTTCGGTTAATGTAAAAATGGGTTTACCAGGGGGTTAAACCAAAAAGGTAAGGAGTAAAATGACATATAAAATTTCTCAAAAATCACCATATGTACATATTTAGACCTTATAACACCTATGGTTTTCTAATTATTCATTTTGGATCCTTTTTTCATGTGAAAAACGGGGGATATATTTTTTCCCACAAATTACTAGTTTGCCACTTACCTCACTTATAAAAGGCTACCCACTCTCCTATCATCTTACCACTTAAAAAATACTTTGATTCAGAAAATACCTACCAAAATTAATTTTTTATATCCCTAATATTATCCTAGAAGCACCATTTTTTTTCATAAATCCAACCTAGGAAGGATTTGGTGCAAACCAAAAGATGTTGTCCGAAGAAGAGGTAACATCCCTCACCTATAATTTTAATATATTTCTTCCTCCATCACATTAAATTATTATTAAAATATGATGATATAATAAAATATATCTATTATATATAATTATATATATTTATGTTAATGTAATGACCAAAAAACATCTCCACTTTCATGAAATGGGATATAAAATCGTCATTCATGTGTACAGAGGACTACCATCTCACAAACTGATGTTATTCATTTTCCTTCACCACCTCTCACAGATGAATATATTAATATATTTAATGTTTATATATATATATTATATTATTATAAATATGTAATTATAATCCCACAACTATCATTTTACCTCTCAACCATTGAAAAAGAATAATGTCGCTCTTGTGTATGGTGGACTACCGCATCAAAAAACTGATTTGAAGTGTTTTTCATTTCTATTTTACTTGGATATTAATAAAGATAAATTCAATGAATATATATTATATTTTTTAAATAATTATAAATCTAGAATTATGATATCCCATATACCTTTTTACTTTCGATTTCATAAGGGATACAATAACATCGTTCATGTGTATGGAGGACTACCGCCTCATGAAGCATTGTGATTTGTTTTTCACTAAAACATTGAATGAAAGGTAATTATGGTAAATTTAATGAATATATGTGATATATATGAAATAAAAAATATTTTTTAATAGAAATATATTATTTAGCTTTCTGTCCTTTCATCAATCGAGAAAATGGAAACAACATTCGTGCATACATACGGCCTACCATTTCCATGACATGTGTATTTCATTTTACATCTATAAATTTTATGGATTAATCTAAATAAATATATATTATATTTATATCATGTTTAAATTTTTTTAAATTATGAAACCATTATCAAAGTAATAGGACTAAAAATAACAAATCAAAACATACATGAAAAACAAAGTAGTTATTACTTGAAATGTTATTTTAACTAGTAATTATTAATAAGTGAGTAATAAATGATCATAAGTAAATAATATATGGTATGATATATATAAATATTATTTTTTAATATATTTATAATAAAATTATATTTAATATACACAATTTTTGAATGTTCACAAAGGATGTCAAGACTTATGGTTATGGATTTCTGTCTCACTATTTATTTTTTTGAGACACATGACATACTCACCACCTATTTATTTTATTTGGTGTATATAATGAAAATGAATGTATTTTATGATTATTAAACAAAACATTATTTTAAATTACATTTCCATTTTAGGATATCTATTTCATGGGGCTCACGGTACAAAAGTAACCAATAAAGTAAGGGATTTTTGTCACAATTTTCCTTCTATATGTTTTGTTATGAACCTAACTTCTTTTATGAGGTGTATATACTAAAAACTTGACATGTTATATCATTAATATCCTTATATTAATGATATTTTAATTTTAATTTAATTTAATTATTTCACGGGTCTTACTATTCAAAGTTACCAAAGTGGTAAGGGTTTTATGATATAATCTCATCGTTTATTAGGATTGTTTATGTTTATACATTCGATGATGAAATTAAATAATACATCTATATATAAACTCATTAATTTTATTCTATTATGGTTATTTCATGAAAATACTTGTTTTCATTTCATTTAACTCTCTTTATGTAATCAAGATTTTAAAGGAATGTTTTTAATAAAAATATTCTTAATTTGTCTTTACGGTCAAAAACCCATTTTTTTGTAAAAAAACTATGTTTTCTAAAAAAGTTTTCAATTTTTTTTTAAAAATTACTCAAATGATTTATTAAATACATTTTTACCCTTGTTTTAATTTTTATTTTGTTTAAAGTAATCTTTATGTCTTTTTCCAAAAAAGTCCCATTTAGCTTTTACAAAAAATGTGAAAGGAATCTTTGTTTTTAATGTGTATGAAATGTAAGGAATTTTCCACTATCTTGAACACTCAATTTTTTAAATATTAATTTATAAGTCTCAAAGTTTATTTTAAATTAATGTAATTTTTAATATGTTTTATGTTTTAAAATTTTTTTTTCATAAGTGAAAAGGATATTTTATATAAGAAATGTTTTAAATGATTATTTATATCTTACTTTATAATTTTTCACAGTTTATTTTTGATAAATGGATTTCAAAATTTTTATTATAAATTTTTAGTTTTAAAAATTTGTTTTCAAAGAAATGTTATTTTTCGTATGAAATATTCAAAGTGATATTTAGAAATAATTTTCCATCTAAGATGACATCCTTTGATGTTAATTATGATTTACTGGGAATATGATTCAAGGATACCATTCTTATTATTTCTTAATATGGTTTATGATTATGATGAAATGATGTTAATGAAACCCATTTTTCTTATATGTGTTGTAACATGATAAAATTCTCATGAAACTTTCTTATTTTTTCATAGGTTATGCTATGATGAAATGATGAAATTATTATAAAACCTGTTAATTTTATACTGGTTATGTTATAATGAAATGTTTATAAATCCCATTTATTTTCATGGGTTGTGATATGATAAATTTTTTATGATCTTGTAGTATATGTATTTATAATTTTAATTATGTTACTAGTGGGGCCAATATCTCCCTCCAATAAAATGGGTAAATATTGATATCTCATGTAATAAACAAGCCTAGAATGGAGGGTAAACCCAATTCAGTTAGGTAATTTTCCAATATGATAGTCTTGGGAGTGAACGTTGAGGAAAAAAATTATTTTAGGAGTAAACCCATTCCACTTTTATAGTATTGGAAATGATTGTTTAACTACTATAGAAATGATTTTTCTATTTTTATATGTATACGACAAATCTGTTCCTTATGCCAATGTTTTGTTCTCATGGTTTATATAATTTGATTCCATTTTGATTAATGTCTTATGAACAACCAATATTTATTCCATGACTTAAGTTTATGATATATTATATGTATGGTATAGTTTCTAAATGTTATTTTCATGTTCTTATAACATTATGCTCATGATATGTTGATATATTCCTTTTTACCCTTACTGAGCTTATGAGCTCACCCTTTCTTATATTTTCAATCCCCTAGTTATATTGAAAGGTATTATGTTTGGTATGTTTAAAAATAGTACTATGTGGGGAGATATTTATGGGTGTTGTTGAATATATTTAATGAAATATAAAGACTATGTTTTTGGTCTCCAAAGTCCCTAAACTATTATGGTCCTCAGATGCGTTTTTATAAAATGTATTGAATATTAATTTAAAAAGATGTGATATTTATGTATGTAAATACTAGGTTTCTATATTTTTCCTATAAGGATATGTTTAGTTTACCTTTGGAAACTAGGTTGATTAAACTTTAGTGATATCCCTAGGAATATTTATAAGGTTATGTCGAGGTATATATCTAAGGAAAAGTATAAGGATGTGTCAAAGTATAGTAAATTATACTAGAATTTAGGTAAGTGATAGAGTGAGTGGTTTACAAGAAATTACATCCCTATCTAGATACTACAAGTGGATTTTCTTCTATAATAGAGGTAACCATGGGTAATAAATCTAAAAAGAATACATTGATCTAGACTCAATTTTCACCTGGTGCATTATAATGGGTCTTGTTGTACATATAGTTTGACACTCCCTAGAAATATTCTTTTGAAATTTTAGAAATTTTTAGGAACTATTGAAAGGCGCTGTTGTGTGCACTTTCAAATGATATGTGATTGTTGGGTACTTAGTTGTAGAAGAGTGGGTGACCAAGGTCATCTCTCAAAGCAGGAAGTAAATTTAACAACATATTAAAGGTATTTTGAAAATAAAATAAAAGGAAATAATAAAAATAATTAAAAGGATGGGTTTTTTTATCATTTATAAATCTAAAATAAGTTTTATGGAATAAGATTTCATTTTTTTATTTCTATTTTTGAAATGAAGTTCGATTAAAATGACACACCAAGAAGATTTTTTTTAAAAAGTATTTTAAAAAGGCGTAATTAACATAACTATACCTCTTCAATAATTTATTAATAATTATAATTTACATTAATACCCACTTAATTATGATATTTTAGTTTGTTAAATTCTGAACCCTATGACAATTAACTTTACCACAAAGATGAAGTGAATTTAACTCTAGGCTTACTTCAAAACATGAAAGCGCAGAACCATGATTTGATTGATGTTATATGGTTATCTTATGATCAATGTTAAATTAAGGGACATTTAATCTCTATAAATTAGAATAAATTGTGTTTATGGATTATATTTTAACACTACAAATTGACCCTGTATGGTTTTGCATTACCGATTAAGGTTGCACTCTGACAATTCACACATTTTCCGACCTCACGTGATTTGTGTTAGTTGTTAAATTGCTTGATTAGTTTCAATTAAATTAAAAACTCAATTAATTGATCATATTACATTAATTACATTATATAATTGATTCAAAATAAATGAATGAATAATGATAGAGGTAGATCGATTACTAAAAAGAACTACTCTTCCATGAGCGGTGTAGCCATCGTAGAAATGTTTGGCATTTAAAAAGTTTTTAAGAGTGTAAAACCCAATCTAGTTTATACTCTTGATTCCAGACCAATTAGGAAGATTAAGAGAAGATAAAATTTGAACAAAACATTAGAAAAGAGAAAAAATAAAATAATAAAAAATTAGTTTATTACACAAATGAAAAAATTACAATATGAGGAAGAAGAAGAAGGCTTCGACGAAGGGATCCCAACTTCCATAGCTACCATTATTGAATTTCTTGGATAATTGGAGTGAATCCACTTATCATCTTCCCTAAAATTCCTAATTCACGTACCAACCCATCCAAATGGGGAAAAAACTAATTTATAGAGTGGAGGGAAGGACAGGATTAAAGATATTTCAAGTGTGAATGGGGAATCTCAACCAAATATTTTAAGCCAATTTTTACCCCCATTTGACATCTAAAACGCGTGAACCATCTATTAATATGGAAGAATGATTTTTAGAAACTTGGGTTGAAGAGATCCTCTTAAAATATGGCCCCAATCCAAGCTCAGATGGAGAAGTTATGGCCCCAATACAGAACCAATGTCCAATCTAGCGGGTCGAGCCCACCTTTGACTTCATCGTCTATTTAGTCTAACCAAATGATCGATTTATCTCCAATATCATGAACAAAGTTTGTATCAAAATAATTCAGGAACACATTTACAGAATTTCAAGTTCAAATAATAAATATAAAAATATTTATTTTTTAAATACTATAGTGCACTATAAAGTGTAAATTTGGAATTTCCATAAAATTTCTAAATGAATGATCTAATCCCAAATATTTTATAAATAAACATATTTAACACAATGTGAGGAAAGTTTATCATTTATTATCAATAAAATATTCAATAAAAATTTGTTTTATCAACTCCCCCACACTTACCCTTTTGCACTCCTGCGAAAAACCTCATATCATGTATTCAAAAAAATTGTGACAAGATATACATATTCAAATTTGTCAATTAATAATGAAAATATAAGAAAAGTAAGAATCCCATCAAGATTCAATATCAAAAAATTTTAAAGTCATTGTCTCATAAATTTTTTCAAAACAAATTCCAGTGATATTCATAACACTAATCATAGAGAAACAAGTCATGGTTCTACCAAGACACTAGTTCTTCATGTGTGTGTGTGTCAACCATCACAAGATCATAAATCCACCATTTATTTAGTATATTTAGGTCAAGTAAAATAATTCTTCTTACCTAGTTCAATTAACCAAACCTATTCTACATTCTTTTGTAATCGAATTTCAAGACCCACCCACTTAAGCATTCTCTAAATTCAAACCTTAATCTACCAACCTAGATATCCTCATATGTTGTACATTTCATCACTCCCCTCATGTATTATTATTATTATTACTTTTATTATTATTATTTAAGTTTCACTTAGAAGAAATCTCACACTCAACTCTCAACCCATTTTTGATCTCCTCACAACACTAATTGTAATAGTTATAAAAAGATAAAAGGTTGATGAAGAGTGGTTTTTGACATGTCCAAGACACCAACCATATTTTTTTGAGGGCATGCAACAGTCAGATAATAGGTACATAGTCATAGGTCAATTCAATATAGTAATAAAAATTAACAGAATAGAAATGAATGTATGGATCAACCAATGATTTTTTTACCTAACTTGACTATACCTTCAATTGAGTAGGAAAAATTTTGTAAGTCATGATTGAATGAAAATTTGTGTAGAGAAATCAATGACATAGTTTACCATGAACAAATATCACAAATAATGATGTCAAAATCTAAAAGGTTTTATAATTACACAACAATTCATATCATAGATGACTTCAATTTTTATAAAAATCAACCCTTGAAGATGAAATCTTACTCATTCTTATAATTCTACCAATGAATTTTGAAAACATGCATTTTTCATATGATTCACATGAGAATGTAACATGATATATTTGTTTCTTCTTTTTTTATTTATTTTTTTATTGTTTTTATTGTTTTTTGTTTTTTTTGAAAATTTTAACCAAAAACCTAATATAAAATACACAAAAAACACAAAAATGAAAAACCTAAATATCTACCCCAAAATGTTGTCCCCCACACACTTAAAATATTTCATTATACTCAATGTGAACCTATGAGATGATATATGCACATGAAATTTATGATTTTAAATATGACAAAGAATATAAAAGTGAAAGGGTTAGGAAGAGCCTAATAAACTCAAGTGATGATGAGGTTATGCATTGTGATGAAATCCACTGCATCAGTTAGAAGTTCCTCAATATATTTCTTAACATGTTTCCCATTGAATTTAAAGCTTCTTCTAGTGTCCTATTGTGCGATCTACACTCCACTATAAGAAAATATATTCGATATAATATAAGGACCCAAATATCTAGAAAGAAACTTACCAGGCATCAGCTTCAGCTGTGAACTATATAGAAGGAATTTCTCCCCAACATGAAATTTACTTTTTTCGATCATTTTGTTATGATCTACTTTGGATCATTCCTTGTAGATATTTGAGTTCTGATATGAAGATAATAAAATCTCATAAATCTCTTGAATTTTAATCTTTCGTTGAATTCTAGCTTGGGCCAAATCCATGTTGCATTTATTTATAGCCTAATAATCCTAATGCTGAACCTCCACGGGTAGATGATAGGATTTCCCAAAAAAAATCTTAAATAGGGACATACCTATGGGAGTTTTGTATACTGTCCTATATTCCCATAGCTCATCATCCAAGCGCTTGCTCCAATCCTTCATATTTGGCTGTACGGTTTTCTCCAAAATTTATTTTAACTCATGATTTGAAAAATAATCCTAGCCATTTGTTTAGGAATGGTATGGTATTGATGTTTTGTGTGTCACCCCATACTTATGAAGGATGGAATTCAAATTTTTTATTCTAGAAGTTTGACCCTTGGTCACTGATGATGGCCTTTGGTACTCCAAACCTACAAAAAATTTGTGTCTAGAAAAAGTCAACTACAACATGAGAATCATCAGTCCTTATGGCCATGTACTCTACCTATTTACTCACATAATCAAGAGAAACAAAAATTTACAAGAAAACAAAATAAATTGGAAAATTACCTATAAAATTAATTCCCCATACATCAAAAATATCACAAAATAAAATGGATTTTTGGGGCATCTCATGTCTCTTAGAAATGTTCCCAGTATGTTGGAAATGCGATATTGACTTAAAAAATAGATGAGAATCATGTAATAAGCCAGGCCAATATATTCCAGAGTCTAAAACTTTCCTAGTTGTCTGTTGGGGTCCAAAGTGTCCTCCACATGAAAGTGTATGATAAAAATTCAGAATAGACACAAACTCATGGTCAGGAACACACCTCCTAATAACTTGATCACTACACATGCCCCTGAGGTATGGATCATCCCAAACAAAATATATTGACTCGATATTTAATTTTTGGACTTGATGTTTCTTTCAATTTGTAGGGATTTCATATGCAACAAGGTATTTCACTAAATCTGCATACCAAGGATGCATACCTGAGATGGTATAAAGATGCTCATCGGGTAAAGTGTCCCGAAGTAGTACCTGTTACAAGGTGTGATCCTATAGTGTGTGAGTAATCCTACTCTTGAGATCCTCCACCAACTCAATATCAAATTCCTAATGAAGGAGAATCCATCATATAAGTCTGGGCTTTGCATCTGACTTCTTCAGGAGGTACCTCAGAGCTGCATGGATAGAAAAAACAACTACTTTTGAGCCCAATAAATATGAATTGAATTTATATAAATAAAATATGACAGTATGAAACTCCTTTTTCGTGGTTGTGTAGTTTTATTGGGTTGAATCCAGTGTCCTAAATTCATAGGAAATCACATATGAACGTCAATCCACCCTCTGAGATAAGGCAGCTCCAATCGCGAAGTTGGAGGTGTCACTCATAAGATTAAAAGTAATCTCCCACTGTGAGGGATGTATGATCAGTGGGGTGGTTAGAAACTTATTTTGATCATCAGAGGAAGTCTTACAATAATCTTCAAACAAAACATCAGAATCATTTTTAAGTAATCATGATTTAGGAAGAGAAATCTTACTAAAATCTTGGATGAAGCACCAATAAAATCCTGCATGACCTAGGAAAGATCTAAAATCACACACACATGAAGGATATGGTAAGGATGAAATAACATCTACCTTATATCTATAAACCTCTATCCCATGTTTTGACACTACATGTCCTAAGACAATGCAATGCTCTACCTTTAAATGAAACTTTTCAAAGTTCAAGACCAAACTCTTTTGAATAAAATGATTCAACACCTTTCCCAAACTAGGTATATAATCATCAAATAAAGACCCATACACTATAAAATCATTCATAAATACCTTCATGAAGGTTTAAATAAAATCAGAAAAAATACTCACCATGCATCTCTAGATGGTACCTAGGGCATTGAAAAGTCCAAATGGCATCCTCAGGTAGGAAAATGTGCCGAAGGGATAAGTGAATGTAGTTTTCTCTTAATACTTTGGAGCAATAAGAACCTTAATATATCCAGAAAATCCATCCATGAAACAATAATGTGTCTTCCTAGCTAGTATCTAAAGCATTTTATGAATAAATGGGAGAGCGAAATTTTCCTTGTGAGTGGACTGATTTAGTTTCTTATAATCAATACGCACACACCAAATTTTTTGCACCCTCATCAGAACTAACTCCTCTTTATAATTTTTAACAAAAGTAACACCACTTTTCTTAGGTATAACCTGAATAGGACCCACCCACTAGGAATCTAAAAAGGGATAGATTATACCCGCCTTGAGAAAATTTCTCAACCTCCTTTTTAACAAACTCCAAAAGAGTTGGATCGAGTCTCCTTTGTGGTCGCCTAACAGGTTTAGCCCCATCATCCAAAATAATCCTATGAATGAAAATGGAGGGGCTAAAACCTGATATGTCATCCAAGGTCCACCCAATTTCCCTAATGTTCTCCCCCAAAAGATTCAAAAGTTTTTCTTTATGTTCAATAGAGATATTATTAGCAATGATAATAGGTAATTTCTCCCCACTTAACAAGTATGGGTATTTGAGATTAGGTGGTAATGTCTTGTGTTCCAATGTAGGGGGTGATGTATGGATGGAGAAATTGTAGGAACCAATATATGTGAACAATGAAAATTAGTACTAGAATCATCATCATCATCAAAATCAGATAATAATGCATCAAAACCATTAGCATATTCAATATCCATGTCATAATCAGAGTTCACATGATCAAAATCAAAGTACGAATCCATTTCAAAATAAAATGTAAGATAGTTTTGCGCATTATAAATAGTTGTGTAAGTTCTCTTAGACATAAAACTAGAACCAATGATCATAATCTCCTTAAGAATAGGACAATCAAATTTCATGGGGGTTTTTATTTGGTTGTTCAATATGGGAGATAACAAACAAAGAATGGTCCTATGAGGGGTACTTTATGGAGTCCATAACATTAAATATCACATATTCATTTCTAAAATCCATGGAAAGTGTACCCTTATGTTCATTTATACATGTTTTTTTTTATTTTTTAGGAAGATCCTACCTAAGATAATTTGACCATGTGAACATACCTAATCATCCTCCATTTTAAAAATGTAGAAATCTGCTAGAAAGATCATGTCTTTTACCCAGAAGAGTACATCCTCAAGGACTCCCTCTAGATATGCTATAACTCTGTTTTCAAACTGCACCACTAATCTTATTGGCTTCTACTCACCAACCTGTAAAGAAAAAAAATACATAGTGATTCATTAAATTTATGGAAGATCCTAAATAAAAAAGTGAATCAGAAAAGTGAAACTCCCCTATAGTGCATGGGATGGTGAATGTATCTAAATCCTTTTTCAGCATTGCTAGAGTTAGTGTAATGAGTGATGACATATTCTTTCATAGATTTATCCTCTCATTTCCCTTGATCCATATTCGATTGGTATAAATATATTTTAGGAATTTGGCATACCTTGGGATTTTCTTGATGGATTCAAGTAGAGGGATGATGATCTCCACATGCTTGAATGTATCCAAAACATATTTTTTCATTGCATATTCAACCGTATTTCTAGTTTTTAAAAATCTGTTTGGAAATGGAAGAGGTTTAGGAGGAACATCATCAATATTTTTTTTACCTTTATCTTTCTCCTTGGATTCCTCATCATTTGGTATGGATTGAGGATTTTCTGGAGTTAAGGTAAATCCCAGTGGAATGATAGGTACAGACGTATTAGTTGTTTTCTTACCACTTCTCAATGTGATTTCACTTACATTCCCCTTGGGATTTGGAGTAGGTTGGATAGGTATATTTCCAGAATTCTTACTTACCAGTTCAGGGAGGGTGGTCGAAACCTAGCTCATTTGAGTCTTCAACTCCCTCATCACTGAACCATGACTCTTCAACTCATTATATTGATTGAGAAAAATTTTCTTCAAAAGGTCATTAGTTTTAGAATCTACCTTATGTGGGGGATTCCCTTGTTATTTAATTGTTGATGCTTGAGCTTCAAATCGCCTTTGGGGTTATTGGAAACCTTGTTGGTAAGGTGGAGGATACTGGAAGTTTTGTTGAAAAGGGGGCCTTTGTTGTTGTCCAGAGCCATACCACATGTCTGATTGATCCTTACACCCTTGGTTGAATGTTGGATAACACGAATCAAACTTCTTTTGAAGATATGGTTTTGGTTGCTACTGATATGGTCTCCTGAGAAACATGGCTGAAAAATCTTATGTTTCTTGCAGTTGGGGGTAACAATTAGTTGGGTGGATTTTCTCAGTGAAAATTTCACAAGGCCTTGAAGGAGGGGGTTGAGATTTCTTTTGAGTCAAAGAAATATGCCTCACCATAGTGGTCAATTCTTACAAATTAGTATCAATTAAATGACTCTCAAGAGAAGTACTTACTTGATGTACTCATCTAACATGTGGTGTACCTAAATCACCAAATTGTTGGGAGTTTTGTGCCATATTTTCAATCAATTCAAGTAAAACTACTAGTTTCTTGTCCACCAATGCTCCTCTAGCCACAACATCCACCATTATCCTCTCTATAGGTGTGATTCCTTCAGAGAAGTATTGGATGAGGAGTTTCTCACTGATTTTTTTAATGTGGGCAGCTTGCACACAACTTCTTGAATCACTCCTAGTACTCATACATTGACTCCCCTTGGGAATCCTTGATCCTTGAGATATCATTTTGAATGGATATGGTCCTTCATACTAGAAAAAATATCTGCAAGAAATGACATTTCAAATCGTTCTAACATGTTACATCATTAGGTTGTAAATAATACATTCATTCTTTTGAAGATCCATCATGTGAAAATAGGAATGCTATTAGTTTGATTTGATCTTCAGAGTCATTTATTGGTTTTAAGGTTGAGCTAACCATATTAAATTCTTTTAAATGTTTTTTTTGATTTTCACTAGATAATCCCTGAAACTTTGTAAGAAGTTGAATTAACCCAGATTTCAGTTCAATGTCCGATTCAAGATTTGGTTATGCAATACAAGTTGGTTAATAGTTAATTTCAGGTGAATCCAATTCTTGAATGGTTTTATTAAGTTCATTAAAATTTTTCATAAATTGTTTCTTGTTTTAAGTTGTATTTATAAGTGTTTCTAATTTCAATGTTCTTAGAGTAGAGGAATTCTCTAACCGGTTTAATGTTGAAACTTCCCATAGACAGAGAATGTCTGATTCCAGCTCGAATGCTAAGTTCAATCTCAGGGTCAAGATATAATAGATATTTGGGATTAGTTCATGTCATAAATAAAATAAAAATGAAAATAAGAAAGTGGACCATAGTAAAATAAAAATGAGAATTTTAAGTTGATGGTCCAAAAAGAAGAAGAAGAAAATAGAAGGAAATGAAGAAAGAAAAAAATCATATTGGAAAAAGAAGGAAGGAAGAAGAAAAGAAGAGAATAAAATGTAGAATAAAATAAATACATCTAATTGGTTGAAATAATTACTTGACACCTTGGAAATGATGCCAATCTGAAAGGAACTGTCATGGGTGCTTTCAAATGATATGTGATTGTTGAGTACTTGAGGTGCATTAGAGTGTCTGACCAAGGTCATCTCTTAAAGGAGGAAGTAAATTTAACAAAATATTAAAGGTATTTTGAAAATAAAATAAAAGGAAATAATAAAAATAATTAAAATTATTTGAGGTTTTTATCATTTATAAATATATAATAAGTTTTTTAGAAGAATATTGTATTTTTTTTGTATTTATTTTTGAAATGAAGTTCGATTAAAATGACACAACAAGAAGATGTTTTTTTAGAAAATATTTTAAAAATTCATAATCAATATAACTATAAATATTCAATAATTTATTAATCATTATAATTTAAATTAATATACACTAAATTATGAACCCTTAATTTGTTAAATCCCAAACCCTAAATGAATTAACTTTACCACAAAGATGAAGAGAATTTAACCCTAGGCTAACATCAGAACATGAAATCGCAGCACGCTACTTTGATTGATGTTCTAAGGCTAGGTTATGGTAAATGGTAAATTAAGGGAAATTTAATCTCTAGAAATTAAAATTTATTATGTTTAGGGATTATATTTTAACACTAAAAATTGATCCCATATGGTTTTGTATTACCAATTAAGGCTGCGCTTGCACAATTCACAAAATTCCTGAACTCGCGTGATTTGTTTTAATTGTTTAATTATTTTGTTAGTTTTAATTAAATTAAAAACTCAATTAATAGATAATATTAAATTAATTATAGTATATCATTTATTAAAAATAAATTATTGAATAATGATAGAGGTAGATCAATTACTAAAAATAACTACTCTTCTAGTGGCGGTGTAGTCATCATAGAAACGTTTTGCATTTGGAATGGTTTAGAGAGGGTAGAACCCAATCTTGTTTCTACTCATGATTCCAGACCAATTAGGAAGATTAAGATAATAATAAATTTTAACAAAATATAGAAAAATATAATAAATAAAATAATAACAAATAAGTTTATTACACAAATGCAAACATTACAACATGATGAAGAAAAAGAAGGCTTCGACGAAGGGATCCTTGCTTCAGGAGATACCCTTATTGAATTTCTTGGATAATTGGAGTGAAACCACTTTTACTCTTCCCTAAACTTTCTAATTCACTTCCCAAACCCTCCAAATGATAAAAATAGTAATTTATAGAGTGGAGGGGAGGCTAGGTTTAAATCGATTTGAAGTGTGAATGGGGAATCTCGAACAAATATTTTAAGCTAATTTTCACTACCCATTTAACATAAAAAACTCATGAACTAAATATTATTAAAGAATAATTAATTGTGGAAAATTGTGTTGGAGATATCCTCTCAAAATATGGTCCCAATCCAAGATCGAATGAAGAAGTTATGTCCCAAATATAGAACCAATGTCCAATCTGGGGGGTCCAGCCCACCTTTTAATTTATAGTCTATTTAGTCCAACCAAATTAATGATTTAGCTCCAATTTTATGAACAAAAGTTGTAGCCCATTAAGTCATTAATATATTAACAAAATTTCAAGTTCAAATAATAAATATAAAATTATTTATTTTTGACATACTACAGTGCACAATAAAGGGTAAAACTGGAATTTCCATCAAATTTTCAAATGAATGATCTAATCCCAAATATTTTATAAATAAACATATTTAACACAATGTGAGGAAATTTTATCATTTATTATTAATAAAATATTCAATAAAAATGTGTTTTATTAACACCCCCACACTTACCCTTTTGCACTCCTGGGAAAAACCTCATATCATGTATTTGAAAAAATCGTGACAAGATATGCATATTCAAATTTCTCAATCCACAGTAAAAATATAGGCAAATTAAGAATCCCATAAAGAGTCAATATCAATAAATTTTAAAGTCATTATCTCATTAATTGTGTCAAAGCTAAATCCAATGAGATTCAAAACACTAATCATAAAGAAATAATTCATGGGTCTAACATGCCACTAATTCTCCATATGTGTGTGTGTCAACCAATAAAAGCTCATAAATACACCCTTTATTCAGTATATTCAGTTCAAGTAAAACAATTCTTCTTACCTGGTTTAATTCACCAAACCTATTCTGCATTCCTTTGCAATAAAATTTCAAGACCCACTCACTTAAGAATTCCCAAAAGTCAAACCTTAATCTTCTGAACTAGATATCCCCATATGTTATACATTTCATCACTCCACTCATTTATTATTATTATTATTATTTTTAAGTTTCACTTATAACAAATCTAACACTCAACTCTCAACCCATTTTTTATATCCTCATGACACTAATTGTAATAGTTATAACAAGATCAAAGGTTGATGAAGAGTGGTTTTCCCATATCCAAGACACAACCCATATTTTTTTGAGGGATTACAACATTAAAATAATAGGTACACACACATAGGTCAATTCAGTATAGTAATGAAACTGATCAGAAGAGAAACAAACTTATGGATCAACCAATGACTTTTTTTAACTAACTTGACTATACCTTCAATTGACTAGGAAAACTTTTACAAGTCATGGTTGAGTGAAAAATTGTGTGGATAAATCAATGACAAAATTTTCCATGAAAAAATATCACAAATAATGATTTCAAAATCTAAAAGTTTTTATAATTACATAACCATTCATATCATTGATGACTTCAATTTTTATAAAAATCAACCCTTGATGATGAAATCTTTCTCATGCTTATAATTATACCAATTAATTTTGAAGACATGCATTTTCAATATGTTTCACATGAGAATGTTACATGATATATTTGTTTTTTTATAGATTTTTTTGATTTTTGGGGTTTTTGTTTTTGTTTTTTGAAAAATTTAACCAAAAACCTAATAGAAATTACGCACAAAACACACAAATGAAAATCCTAAATATCTACCCCAAAATGTTTTTCCCCCTCTCACTTAAAATATTACATTGTCCTCAATGTGAACATATGAGATGATATATGCACATGAAATATATAATTTTATATAGAACAAATAATATAAAAGTGAAAGGGTTAGAAATAGCCTGAAATTATCAAGTGATGATGGGGTCATGGAGTGTGATGAAATCCACTACATCAGTTGGAAGTACCTCAATGTATTTCTTCAAACGTTGCTCGTTGACTATAAAGCTCATTCTAGTATCCTCTTGTGTGATCTCCACTGCACCATAAGGGAAAACATTAGATACAATATAAGGACCCAACCATCTGGAACACAACTTACCAGGCATCGGCTTCAGCTATGAACTGTATAGAAGGAATTTCTCCCCAACATGAAATTCCTTTTCCTGGATCATTTTTTCATGAGATACATTGGATATTTCATTGTAGAGCCTTGAGTTCTCATATGAAGATAATATAATCTCCTCAATCTCTTAAATTTTTAGCTTCCATTGAATTCCTGCTTGGTCCAAATCCATGCTGCATTTCTTTATAGCCCAATAAGCTTGATGCTCAACCTCCATGGGTAGATGAATGGATTTCCCAAAAAATCCTAAATAGGTACATACCTATGGGAGTTTTGTATACTTTACCATATGCCCATAGTGCATCATACAAGTGATTTCTCCAATAATTTCTATTTGGATGCACAGTTTTCTCCAAAATTTGTTTCAACTCATGATTTAAAACATCAGAGTGTCCATTTGATTGGGGGTGGTATGGTGTTGAAGTTTTGTGTGTCACCCCAAACTTTTGAAGGAGGGAATCCAAATTCTGATTGAAAAAGTATGTCCCTTGGTCACTGATGATGGCCTTTTGTACTCCAAACCTACAAAAAATTTGTGTCTGAAAAAGTCCACTACCACATGAGAATCACCAGTCCTGGTGGCCTTGGCCTCCACCTATTTACTCACATAATCAACAACAACCAAAATGTATAAGAAACCAAATGAACTTGGAAATGGAACCATAAATCCAATTCACCATACATTAAAAATCTCACAGAATAGAATGGGTTGTTGGGGCATCTAGTGTCTCCTAGAAATGTTCCTAGTATATTGGAAACGAGATCACAACTTAAAAAATATATGATCATCATGGAATAATCTAGGCCAATATAATCGAGAGTCTAAAACATTACTAGCTGTTCATTGGGGTCTGAAGTGTCCTCCACATGAAAGTGTATGACAAAGATGCTGAATAGACTCAAACTCATAGTTAGGAACACACCTCTTAATAAATTGATCACTACACATGCACCATAGGTATGGATCATCCCAAACATAAAATCTTAACTCACTCTTTTATTTTTGGACTTGACGTTTCTTTAAAATTTTAGGGATTTCAGATGAAACATGGCAGTTTACTAAATTAGCATACCAAAGATGCGTACTTGATATGGAATAAAGATGTTCATCAAGGAAAGTGTCCCAAATTGGTACCTAGTCCAAGGTGTTAGCCTCAAATGTGTGAGTAAGCCCACTCATGTGGTCCACCACCGAGTTTTATGACCCCTTATTTTCCTTTATCTCAATATCAAATTCCTGAAGAAGGAGCATCCATCAGATAAGTCTCAGCTTTCCATCTAGATTCTTCAAGAGGTATCTCAGAGCTGTATGGTCATTAAAAAAAACTACTTTAGAGCCCAATAAATATGAATGGAATTTATCTAAATTAAATATGATAGAAAGAAACTCCTTTTTCAAGGTTGTGTAGTTTGATTGGGATGAATCCAGTGTCCTTGATGCATAGGAAGTAAATTGTGAACGTCCCTCCACCCTATGATATAAGACTGCTCCAACCACGAAGTCGGAGGCCCCACACATAATCTCAAAAGGAATCTCCAAACATGGGGGATGTATGATTGGTAGAGTGGTCCGAAACTTCTTTAACTCATCAAAGGAAGTCCTGCAAGAATCATCAAACAAAAAATCAGAATCCTTTTGAAGTAATCGTGACATAAGAAGATCAATCATACTAAAATAATTGATGAAGCGCCGATAAAATACTGCATGCCCTAGAAAAGATCTAACATCACTCACACATGATGGTTATGGTAAGGATGAAATAATATCTGCCTTAATCTATATGCCTCTATCCCATTTTCTGAAACTACATGCCCTAATACAAGGCCATGATCTACCATAAAATGTCACTTTTCAAAGTTCAAGACCAAATTATTTTCAATACAACAACTCAACACCTTTCCCAAACTCGATATAAAATCAACAAATGAAGACCCATACACTATAAAATCATCCATAAATACCTCCATGAAAGTCTCAATAAAATCAGAAAAAATAATCACCATGCATCTATGAAAGGTACCTGGGGAATTGCAAAGTCCGAATGGCATCATCCTGTAGGAAAATGTGCTTAAAAGATAGGTGAATATAGTTTTCTATTGATCCTCCAGAGCAATTGGAAATAAAAAATATCTAGAAAATCTATCAAAGAACAATAATGTGTCTTATCTAATAGTCTCTGAAGAATTTGATCAATAAATGGGAGAGGGTACTGGTCCTTGCGAGTGGACTGATGTAGTTTCCTATAATCAATACACACATGACAACTATTTTTCACCCTCATAGGAACTAACTCCTCTTTATATTTTTCAACAAGATTAACACCACCTTTCTTAGGTACAACCTAAATAGGACTCACCCATTGGGAATCTAAAATGGGATAGATTATGCCTGCCTCAATCAATTTTTCATCCTCTTTTTTAACAACATCCAAAATAGTTGGATTGAGTCTATTTTGTGGCTACCTAACCGGTTTAACCCCATCCTCCAAAATAATCCTATTCATGAAAATGGAAGGGATAATACCTGATATGTTAGCCAAGGTCCACCTGACTTCCTTAACAGTCTCCCTCAAAAGATTAAAATGTTTTTTTCATGTTCAAAAGGGATATTTTTAGCAATGAAAATAGGTAATTTCTCACCACTTAACAAGTATGATAATTTGAGATTAGGTGGCAATGTCTTGAGTTCCAATGTAGGGGGGGTGATGTATAGATGGATACATTGAACGAACTGATATGTGTGTGCAATGAACTTTTGTATCAGAATCATCATTATCAAAACCAGAGAACAATGCATCAAAACCATCAGCATATTCAATAGCCATGTCATAATATGAGTTCACATGATCAAAATCAAAGTATGAATCCATTTTAAAATTAAATCTAAGATAGTTTTGTGAATTAGAAACAGGTGTGTAAGTTCTCTTAGACATCAAGCTAGAACCAATGCTCATAATCTCCCTAAGCATTGGAAAATCAAATTCCAAGGGGTTTTTATTTGTTGGTTCAAAATGGGAGATAACAAACACAGAATGGTCCTCTGAGGGGTACTTCACGGATTCCATAATATTAAATATCACAACTTTATCTCCAAACTACATGAAAAGTGTACCCTCATGGACATTTATGATTGTTTTTGTAGTTTTGAGGAAGTGCCTACCTAAGATAATGGGAGCACATGAACTTACTTGATCATCCTCCATTTTAAGCACATAGAAATTTACTAGAAAGATCATGTATCTTACCCAGACAATTACATCCTTAAGAACTCCCGCTGGATATGTTGTAGCTCTATTTGCTAACTACACCCCTACTCTCATTGGCTTCAACTCACCAAACTGTAATGAAGAAAATACAGACTGAGGCATTACATTTATGGAAGCTCATAGATCCCAAAGTACATCAGAAAAGTGCAACTCCCCTATGGTGTGTAGTATGGTGAATTTCCCTAGATCCATTCACTTTGTCGACATTGCTAGAGTTGGTGTAATGAGTGCTGAAAAATTCCTTCAAATATTGATCCTATCATTTCCCTTGACCCCTCTTTTATTGGTACAAATTTTTTTTAGGAATTTTTCATACCTTGGTATGGAATGAGGATTTTCTGGAGTTGAGGTGAATCCCGGTTGAACGATAGATTTAGATGTATCAATTGTTTTCTTCCCACATTTCAATGTGATAGAACTAAAATTCCCATTAGGATTTGAATTAGGTTGGGATGGTAGATTTACATAATTCTTACTTACCAGTTCATAGAGGGTGGTGGAGATCTAGATCATTTGAGTCTTCAAATCCCTTAGATTCGAACCTTGACTCTTCAACTCATTCTATTGATTAAGACCAATTTTCTTCAAAAGGTCATCAGTGTTAGAATCTACCTTAGGTGGGGGATTCCCTTGTTGTTTACTTGTTGATTATTGATCTAAAAATCACCTTTGGGGTTGTTGGAAATCCTATTGGTATGGTGGAGGCTGCTAGAAGTTTTATTGAAAAGGGGGACAATGTTGTTGTCCAGAGCCATACATCATGTCTAATTGATCCTTCTTCCCTTGGTTGTATGTTGGAGAAATGGAATCAATCTTTTTTTGGGGATGTGGTTGTTGTTGTTTTTTCCGATATGGTCTCTTGGGAAACACTACAACATAATATTCTATTTCCTGCAGTTGGGGGGAACAGTCAGTTGAGTGGCTTGTCTCAGTGAAAATTCCACAAGGCCTTGAAGGAGGGGGTTGGGATGTCTTTTGAGCCAGATAAATCTACCTCAACATAATGGTCAATTATTCTAACTTAGTATCAATTAAATGAATCTCAAGAGAAGAAGTACTTATCTGATGTACTCCTCTAACATGTGGTGTACCTCGACAGACAAATTTTTGGGAGTTTTGTGCCATCTTGTAAATAAATGCACATGAAACTACTAGTGTCTTATTCAACAATTCTCCTTTATATATAACATCCACCATGATCCTCTCCATAGGTGTGAGTCATTCATAGAAGTATTGGATGAGGATTTGGTCATTGATTTGGTGATGTGGAAAGCTTTCACATAACTTCTTGAATCACTCCTAGTACTCATACATTAACTCCCCTTGGTCTTGATTGATCCATGAGATCTATTTTTTAATGTATTTGGTCCTTGATTATGGAAATAGTATCTGTAATAAAATTGGTTTCAAATCATTTTAACATGTGATATATTCAAGTTGTAAATAATACATCCAGTCTTTTGCAGCTTCATCAAGTGAAAATGGGAATGCTCTTTATTTGATTTGATCTTAAGAGACATTTCCTGGTTTTGAGGTTGAGAAAACCACATTAAATTATTTTAAATGTTTGTTTGAATCCACATAAGATAATCCATGAAACATTGGAAGAAGTTGAATTAAACTAGATTTCAGTTCAAAGTCCAAATATTTTGGTATGCAATACAATATGTTTGATAGTTAATATTAGGATAATTCAATTATTTAATGGTTATATTAAGTTCATTTCCATTATTTTCAGACATTGGTTCTTGTTTTAAGTTGGATTTAAAATTTTTCCCAATTTAAATGTTCTAGGTGTTGAGGAATTCTCCATCTGGTCGAATGTTGAAACTTCCTATAGAGTGAGAATGTCTGATTTGATATCGAAGGATACATTCAATATTAGGGTCAATATCTAAGAGATATTCAGGATTATTTGTTTTTATAAATTTAATTAAAAAGAAAAGAAGGAAAGTGGACCATAGTAAAAAAAATGAGAATTTTGAGTTGATGGTCCAAAAAAATAAGAAAAAAAGAAGAAGAAGAAGAAAGAAAATAAATCAGATTTGGTAAAGAAGGAAAGAAAGAAGAGAAGAAGAGAATAAAATGTAAAATAAAATAAATACCTCTAATTGGTTGAAATAGTTACTTGCCTCCTTGAAAATGATGCTAATTTCAAAGGTGCTATCATGTACGCTTTCAAATGATATGTAATTGTTGGGTACTTAGGTGCAGCAGAGTCTCTGAACAAGGTTGTCTCTCAAAGGAGGAAGTAAATTTAACAACATATTAAAGGTATTTTGAAAATAAAATAAAAGGAAATAATAAGAAAAATTAAAGGATGGGTTTTTATCATTTATATATCTAGAAGAAGTTTACTGGAAGAAAATTATATATTTTTTTGTCTTTATTTTTGAAATAAAGTTCGATTAAAATGACACAGAAATCAGATGTTTTTTAGAAAATATTTTAAAAAGGAATAATCGATCTAACTATACCTCTTCAATAAATTATTTTTCATTATAATTTAAATTAATATCTACTTAATTATGATCCATTAGTTTTTTAAATCCCAAAGCCTATGAGAATTTACTTTACCACAAATATGTAGTGAATTTAACCCTAGGCTAACTTCGGAACATGAAACCGCAAAACCCTAATTTGATTGATGTTATAAGGTTAGATTATGGTCTATGGTAAATAAAGTCACATTTACTCTTTGTAAATTATAATTAATTTAGTTTAGGTATTATATTTGAACAGTAAAAATTGATCTCGTATGGTTTTTTATTGTCGATTGAGGTTGCACTCTCACAATTCACACAATTTCTGAGCTCACATGATTTGTTTTAATTGTTCAATTTCTTGAATAGTTTAAAATAAATTAAAAACTCAATTAATATATCATATTATATGAATTAAATTATACAATTGATTCAAAATAAATGAATGAATAATGATAGTGGTATATTGATTACTAAAAAGAACTACTCTTCCATGGGTGGTGTAGTCATCGTAGAAATGTTTTGCATTTTCAAAGGTTTAGAGAGGGTAGAACCCAATCTAGTTTCTACTCTTGATTTAGAAAAATTAGGAAGATTAATAGACAAATAAATTTCAATAAAACAGAATAAATGAGAATAAATAAAATAATAAAAAAGAAGTTTATTACACAAATGCAAACATTACAACATGAGGAAGCAGAAGAAGGCTTCAACGAAGGGATCATTTCTTCAAGAGATACCCTTATTGAATTTCTTGGAGAATTAGAGTGAAACCGCTTATCTTCTACTCTCAACTTCCTAATTCACGTCGAAACCTATATAAATAATAAACACACTAATTTATATAGTGGCGGGGAGGCTCGGTTTAAAGGGGTTTCAAGTGTGAATGGGGAATCTCAGCCAAATATTTTAAGCCAACTTGAACTTCCTATTTGACCTCCAACATGGGTGAACCATATATTATTCCAGATAAATGATTTGTGGAAAATTGGGTTGTAGATATCCTCTCAAAATTTGGGCCCAATAAAATCTTGGATGGAGACGTTTTGACCCAAATACAGAACTAATGTCCAATTTGGCATGTCCATCCCACCTTTGACTTCATGGTCTATTTAGTCCAACCAAATGTAAGATTTATCTCTAATGTTCTGAAAAAATGTTGTATCCAAAAAAGTTAGTAACATAGTTAAAAAATTTCAAGTTCAAATAATTAATATTAAAATATTTATTTTTGGAATACTACAGTGCACTATAAAGGGTAAAACTGGAATTTCCATCAAATTTTCAAATGAATGATCTAATCTGAAATATTTTATAAATAAACATACTTAACATAATTTGAGAAAATTTTATAATTTATTATCAATAAAATATTCAATAAATATGTTTTTTATCAACTATCATGAATGATTGGTATAATGACCCTGAATTAACTAGGTCAAATCTAAGGTGTCATAGATTGAAAATAAGGTCTCATGAATTAGACACCCTATAAGTGAATTTTTATGATTATGTGGTTTCCTAATATGATAAGTGTTTCAAAAATTATTATTGGTTTTTGTCAATAGAAGGAAATTAAAGGAACCTTGTCACTGTTTAATGTGAAAGACAAAGTATTTATAAGAAACTAAATGAGGTGATTACTAGAGTGAAGGATATTATCATTATTACCAATCAGTTATCATGATATATGATTAACAACTTTAAGCTAAACTAAATCTCAGACACACTAAAGAAGAGAATGATTGAGTTTGTCGAGATATTGGGTGTTTGAGACCATGGAAGAATAAAGAATTAGTTTCTTATATATCAAGAATGTTGGAAGAAGCACTCAAGGGAAACTCTCAAGGGAATGAGAAGATGTTTTGAGTTTTGAAAATATAGACAAAAAGAAAGTAATTTCATATGAAAAATGAAAAGTTTGGTTAATTAAATGGATGATAATAATAATTCCCATAAGTAATAATCAATGGTTTAATGTTATAAATGTAGAATGTATGATAATTATACCAATAAATGTCCTAGGGGGAAAGCTCATGAAGTGAATCAGAAAGGTGGTATGGGTAATGATTATACTATTTATGATTAGTAGACCATGAATGACATATTAATGGTATGGGATATTATAATACAGTTTTTATGTTAAATTTGAGAATAATGAAAAAATTTAGGTTGATGAATGTTAAGACACAATTCATATTTTATATTGTAGGAAAGAGGTATTACATAATAATATTATGAAGCCTAGTTGATGGTTAAGAATGAATTTGAATTATTGAAGTTATCTATTGGAATTAAAGAATTATATTATAATAATCATGAAAAATATATGTATTGTTTTTTTGAAGTTTTTTATTTAGTATTTGAAATAAAATGTTGGATTGTACTGATGATCTAGATAATTTATTTAATGGATAGGTGATATTTTATCCAAAAAACATGATTGAGGGAAGATACCCGTTAATATATTCATGACGTTAATAAAAAGATATTTAATTTGGATAAAGAGATTATTGATATAGGTAAAGTAAACTGGATAGTGTTGATGAACCCAAAACTGATTGATGATTTGTTGAAAAAGTGATATATGTTATCATTGATGGAGTTTACAAAATTTTTGGATTTATGGAATATATTTCATAATATATAGTTATATTTAAGGAATGAGGAAGCACATATTTTTTTTTCATTGAGTTTTTTACAGTAATTCTTGTTACTACCATGATTCAGGAGAATTAATGACCAAGGTATTCACATATTTGGTTTGTGATAATTAATAGATAATTAATGATTTTTTGGGGATTAATGTTAAGTCAATTATGAGAAATTTAGTGACCTTATTTATATATATTTTTTTAATTTTGGATGGATCTAAATATTAACTATTTATGGAATGGTTTTAGATAAAATTTGGATAAGGTTTTAGAGATTATTATATTACTTCACTATATGAAGATTTAGGAATATTGGATAACCTATGCTAACAATTTTGTTATGATGAAAACTGGAAATAAAATGAATGACTTATCATTTTATTATGGATATTGTGATCTATTAGTGCTTCAAGCCTAAAAAATTCATATTCATTTCTTGGAGTGAGAGATGAATTAAAAGTCGATCAAAGCACAACCAATGGATGGAATTGTGATTACTATATAAAGGAAGGCTAATACCTAGGTATATTGGTCCTTTTGAAAATAACAATTGTATCCGGACCATAGAATATCAATTTGAACTTTAGATGAATCTATCCCAAGTCCAAAATGTGTTCCATGTATATCTCCTGAGGAAGTAAATACCCAATCCTTCATATACACTGAATTCAGAGGTCATACCACTAGAGCATGATATTTATTATAAGGAACAATCGACTAGGATTTTGGATCGTATAGAGAATGTTATTTGAAATAAGACCACTCACCCAATCAAAGTTTATTGAAAAAATAATCAGCTTGAGTAAGTTATATATGAAAATTAGGATGTAATGATGAATAAAAATCTTGATTTGTTGGGGCCAAAGTGACAAAATTTTATGTTGAAATTCATTTTAAGGGGGTAGAATGTAACACCCAAAGATTTTATGATTTTTTTTCAAATTAATTTAATATTTTTGATATTTTTTTAAAAAAACATTGAGTTTATCTTTTATTATACCCAATTCTGATTTTACAATGCTAGAAATATTAGCTATACCAATGGTTCAAAACCATTGGTATAGTCTCGAAAACCGTTGGCTAATTAACTGTTGGTATAAGCCTATACCAACAATTTTTAGTGAAACATTTATATAGAGATACTAGAAATTTCGTTTAACAAGGGATACGTTAGAACCGCAAGTATAGATCCTATCAATAGTTTGAAACCTTTGGTATATACCTATACCGATAGTTTCAAACCATTGATAGAGTGATATAACAACAGTTCTATCATAACCATTGGTATAGATATATGCTAATGGTTTTGAAACTGTTGGTATATCCCCCTAATTCTAGAAGATGAACCACACCCACCTTGCCCAAATAGCCACCAAAAGTCACCATAAATCAAATCAATACCCCACCTTTGTTAATTACCTAAAAAACATCACTAACCAATTTAAAAAAAGTTATAACACAAGAAACCAATTAATTCATTCAACTAGTGATAAAACACATTAAAAAATAACATATATTCATTTAGATCTAATAATAAAACATAAAATTTCATAAATATTAGTAAAAATAGTAAAGGATAAATATATCAGTCATCACCATAACCATCACTATCACCATCCTCACCATTATCCCCACCATTGTCGTTACCGTCATCCTTACTGTCATCTTCTCAATCATCCTCATTTTCATCCTCTCCATCAACCACACAATTATCTTTACAATCATTATCTCTAGGAATTTCATCATTCGAACTACATTAAGGACCACTAATCGGTGCACTTTATAACACAAATATCATCAAAATATATGTATCAAAAGATGCAATAATATCTGGTCGAAGTGATGGACATAAGACTACTATAAATTTCATAAATTTAGCATTGGACCTTTGAATATATTTACAGTCTTGTCTGATAGTTTTTTTCACCTTCTACCTAGACTTGAGCCTGTGTTTCCCATGTATTATATTTTTCCTACATGATGCTACCAGACATGGCACTAAAACTAGACCAACATCTAGTCAGTACAATACTCTTCCCTAGTTGAAAACATACTCTTCCATGGTGATCATATCCCAAAACATGATGTAAATGACAGTTTTTTCCAAAGGTATCATCTTACCTCTCATGAAGGGCCTCCATATCATACTTTTATAAATATAAATGGAATATTTTTTTAAAAAATGGATCTTAAAATTTTAAATCGACAACGTAAAACTTAGAATATGATGCTGTGTTGGTTTGTTTAACGCTATTCCATATTTCTTCTTTCTTCTAGATAAAATAGATTTTTCTCAAGGTACACGTCCTTCAATATTCAGAAAATTTCTCTGTAGTAACATTGAATTTAGAAAACAATAATTTAAAACAGGTTATTAATAATTAATTTCATAATTTAAATCAAATGGATATACTCAATGAAGAAAAATGATTTTCAATAATTACTAATTACTTGAGCTAGTATGATATTATTTGGTTAGAAAAAGAAATTTTATATAATAAATTGGTAGAATTGAGAATATGATTTAATACTAATTTGATAAATTATATTGAATTTGAATTTAAGTATTCTTGTTTGTATATATTATTTCCATGAATATAAGTGTACTATAATTATAGAATAATGGAAATAGAATGTCTGTATTGAAAAAAGAAATCAAGGTTAAACACTTGTATAATATGAAAAAATGAAAATGTGAAATATATTCTAGTTGTTTTTCTATTTTCTTTTCTATGTTTCTTTGAATTGATTTGAAGGAGGTAAAAATATGGAAAAGAAATGTAAATGTTTATGGATATATATTGATGAAAGCGTATAGTCAATATTGGTATTCATTTTTATTGAAAAGACACATGAAATAATTGGATTTTTTTGTTTATTTGGTTAAAGAATGTTAATGTTTAGTTAGAATGCGAGTATGTAAGGTCATATTGGTTTTGATCATTGATTTTACTATTTAGTTTTTTATTGTTTAATTTTATTTATTTATTTAATTTTTTTAAGTATGGTTCAATTAAATTCATTTTGGTTAAATTATATTCAATTTATATTAATCATGTACCATTTAATTATGTTTGAATTATTTTTTTCATTCTGATTCAGTTTGGTTTATTCTTGATTAGTTTTATTTATTTTGATTCACCTATAGCAGTTTATAACTTTTTATTTAAATTTGATTTAGTTTTTTCATCCCTTATATGATTTATTTTGGTATATGTTACTTTATATTCATTTAGATAAGTTAGATTTAATTTGATTTGTTTCATTTAAATTAAATAAAATTTTATTATTTTTAGTGACATTTTATTCATTTTTATTCACTTTCTCGATCATTTTTAGACTAGTACATTTCGGTTTTTCTTTTCATGTTGGTTTCACTTCCAGTGATATAGGTTCTGTTTCATCTAATTCCAATCATTTCAGTTTTATATTTTTAATTTTTTTTCATTTTTTATTTAGTTATGTTTTGGATTGGTTGGTTCGTGATGCATTGATTTTGTTGTGTTCCATCATTATTGGTTTCTATAGTTCCATTTTCATTATATTATAGTTGATTTAGGGCTAGTTAAGTCATGTATATTCAGTCTATCTTGATTAAACTTATGATAGTTATGTTTGATTTTATTTTTATAAATTTTAATTTTTTTGTTATGTTTAATTCAATTTATTTCTTTTTTGATGGTTTCTATTTTTAGTATAATTTGGGTTGGGTTTTCTATTCTAATTTAGTTTGATTCAATACAATTAAATTCTATTCTAGTTGAATTTGTTAGGTTTTTTTACAATAGTTTTGTTTGTTTCAGGTAAAATTTTTTCAACAAAGTTTATCTTGACTGATTTCTATTTGATTCACTTTGTATTTTTCATTGTAATGTTTCTTCAGTCTACATTGGTTTATTTTATTTTAGTTTATTTTTTTATATTTCATTTTAATCAATGTTTGTTATATTCAATCAAGTTTACTTCATGAATGTTTACATATTTTTGATTCAGTTTTTGTAGATTCATTTTGGTTTAGTTTTATTTCGTTATATATGGATCATCTCATTTTTTTTAATTAGGGGTTGGTTGGGTATGTTAGGTTTGGTTAGTTTCTATCTTTTGGATTTTATTATCATCCACTCACTTCAAACCAGTGGATATAGTAATGTTTAAGAGTTATACCTTTATAGTTGGGGAGGATTTCAGCACAGTGAACACACTAATATGTAAGAGTCTATAATAGATATTTAAAGATTCATTCATTTCAAATGGACGTGGCATAATATATACATAAGGGATATTTCAATTGGTACATAAAGGTCTACTTCAAATCAAATGGCATATATAAGGGTTATGTCCTTTTAAAAATTAGAAGAGGAAAATATTTTATGGTGTCACGTGCATCCCATGATACTTGACTATTAAATAAGTATCTAATTATCACTAAATCCATTAATCTAATGAAGAATTAGGAAACTAAATAGATGGTTAAATTTAATTGGAACCCCAAAAATATTGGAATATAAGAGATATTTCAAAGGTGTGTTTTTTTAAATCAAAGCATGACAATCTCAAAAAGCATGACTAGGATTTTAAACATGTTGTTTTTCTATAGTGTGATACTTTTTATGGTTCTATTTTGAATTAAATTATTACCAATTGAATCATTATGATATTTATAAAAATTAGTTCGAGTCGAAGAAAACCTCTAAAGTTTTTTTTTGAAAAAAGTTATAGAATAATAGGCAACCATGGGAAGTGAATGTAATTTTTTGAAATTTATTAAAAAAATTAGCAAGATCACCTTTCCAACATGAAAGTTAAAGTTTATATCAAAATAATGGTTTCAACTATTAGATATGTGAAATAATAAAAAATTAAGAACTTAACCTACTGTGAATTTAAGGAAAAATTCAAAGACTATACTAGAATAAGTTTTCTAAATGAGCGTCATACTTGTTTTCCAATCATTTGGTTATCCTAATTATACTCCACTATTATCTTTGTGTGGCAGTTCCACACTACACACATTCATGTATTTATATACTTTCTAGTGCTATACTAAGATGTAAAATAAAAGAAATAATATATATATATATATATATCTTACAATAAAAATAAATTATGGTAAAACAATTTACTAGGGTTCTATAAATATACCTGAGGTAATATAATTATTGGGTTCTGTTGGATCCTTGGTTCCAAAGGAACTTCAACCTGTAAAAAAGGAGTGGGACCCAATGTCTTCTCTAGAGGTTGAGAATGTTTTAGAGTATAATTCATAGGGTTATGAATGTAGAATCTTAGAGAGAAGGAAGTAGAATGAAAATAAGCAGGCATAGCTGTCTATGGAAATGTATAATATGGATGGGGAGTAAGAGGTGTCATCAAATAAGGGAAAGATAAGTGAGGAGAATCAGATGTAAATAGCATAAAAAACATAGGAAACCTAAATATACTAGGTACCTCTAACAACACTATGGGAACAAATAGTGTTTTATATGGCATGACATAGGGAGGGGAAGGGTGTGGTTAGGTATGCCGAGTGGTGCACATAGCTCTAGTACCAAACCTTGTATCTTCTAGATGTGCATTGGTACAATTAGTCTAGTTGGAGAATAAATGTCACCTAGGTGGTGGATCCTGATTAAAGTTAAATAAAATTAATAACATGACATTATGTGTTATTGATATATATTTGAAATAAAATACTTAGAACATGCACCAAAGGTGGGATACCCATCTCTATCATCCGACTATTATTGTCGATAATGTTTTTTACTTTGTATATATTCAATGTTTTTCATTTAATACATTTGAAAAAAATATGGAATTAATTATAAATCCATAAGTAATGTGTAAGGTAAACAAGTTAGAATATGAGACATGACTTAATTAAGAAATTCCAATTGTCCATCCTAATAAAGGATACTTAGTGATGTAAAAAATCATTTTATATTTAGTGCTAATAATATAAAAACATAAAATAAATGTCATATAAAAAATAATATATTCAAATTATCATGTTCAACATGGTTATGTTATAGTTTTATTCTATTTTCAATTCAATATAATTCAATTTTGGTTAGGTCATTTGGTTCATTTTGGAAAATTGATTAGGTCATTTGTCTATTTTTTAGGTTTGGTAATTTGGTTTATATATGGTTAAATTTAATTAAATATGGATCAATTCATCACTTGTTGTTTCAGGATGATTTTTTTTTTCAGTTTGGTTTCATTCAGTTTGGATTGGTTTATTTTGGTATGGTTTGGTTTGATTCATTTCAAGATTATCCAAATTATTTAAATTATTTTATGTTATTTCAATTAGCATTGATTTAATTTGATTTAGTTCATGTTTGTTAAATTTGGTCTTGTTTAGGTTTATTTCATTCATTTTGTTTTGTTTCAGTTAATTAAATTTAAGTAGTTTCATTTATATTCAGTTTTATTGAGGTTCGATTCAGTAATTGTTTATTGATTTGGTCTATTTTTATTTGGTTGAAGTTGTGTATCTTTAGTTAATGTTTATATGCTTTGGTTCAATTTCATTTTTTCTCAATTTTGGGATAGTTTTATTAAAATTGGGTCAGTTTGGTTCAAATCTATTTCATTCAGTTTTGTTCAAATGAATTCTATTTGGTTTGGTTTAGTGTAATTTGATATGGTTTGATTCAATTTGAAATAGTTTGGTTCTATTCAATTTGGGTTAGTTTGGATTGGTTTTTTCTCAACTATTTTCCAATTTAGTATTATTTCTTGGTTTGGTTTATTTTAAATAAATAATACTCCATTTATGTCAGTTAGGTTCAGTTTAGATAAGTTAAATTAATTTTTATTCACTTTATTTTTCTTCAATTTAATTTGTTCATGTTCTAATTAGTTTTTTTTGTTTGGTTTGATTTGGGTTAGTTTAATTTGGGGTTTTTTGGTTTTTTTTGTGTTGGGATACTTCAGTACATTTATTCAATTTTGATCATTATTTTCTATTTGATTTGGATTAGTTTTTTTTTTCAGTTCGGTTTGTTTATGTTTGGTTTGGTTCTGGTCGATTTAGTTTAGTTGGGTTTAGTTTTTTATTTGGTCTGGGATAGTACATGACTATTAGGATTTTATTAATTATTGTTCAAGTAAGTTCGTTTTTGTTCATTACTATTTAATTTTATTTAGTTTGGTTTTTTGGGTAATGTCAACTCTGTTTAGTTTGGATTGGGTTGGTCTAAAGTATTTCCATTCAACTAGGTTTGGTTCCCATTTGTTTAGTTTGGTTCAGTTCAATGTATTTTGGGTCAGGTATGGTCAATGTGGTTTTACTCTCTTCAAGTTAGTTTGGTTTATTTGGTTTGGTTTTATTTCAGTATTTTTTAATTCTATAGAGTTCAGTTTAATTAATTTTGGTTTGGTTTAGTTTGGTTTTTGATTAGTTGAGTTGAATTTAGTCAATTTAATTGTAGTCAAGTTAGTTTTTTCTTTTTGTTTAGAATTATGGTTGTTTACTTAAAATTATATAACTAGAATTTAATTTATATTTTTTAGGGTTTGAATAGAACTTGAGGGACTCAATATTAACTAAACCAAACCTACATAAACCCTAGAAAACCAATGAAGACCAAACTGAATAGAATTGAACCAAGAATAATTGTACCCAACTAACCATAATGAACAAATATTAGCTGAATAACACCCAAATCTAATAAAATTGGAATAAACTAAATGGAACTAAATAAAATTAAAATTAAGAATGGAAAATGATAATTATTCAATATAAATTGAACTGATCGATCCCAAACTAAACCAAATTGATTTGAACTAACCCAAATAGACATGAACTGAATTTCAGAAAGCCTAAATCTAACCAGATTAATAATGATCAAAACAAATTAAATAAAGACAAAAAAATCCACTGTGGTGATTTATACCTAGAATAAAAATGACATTGGTCATTGAAAGAACACCTGAGTGATTTAGAAGTCACCGATTTAATATTAAATAAGAATGAAATGAAAGTAAGAATAGATGAGATAAAACCATAGGTTGGGAAAAAAGTGGAATGCTGATGCCTATTTCTTCTAGAATTATGGATGAATGAAAAAACATGATGTTTTTATTAAATACTGATAAGAAATTAAATAACATTTTACAACACAAATATATTACACATTTACAATAAAAATTAACATGTCCTAACAACATAATACAAATGCACCACAAATCTTTCTTGAAATTTATGATTTTTGTAAAAGTATATTTGTTTAAAAAAAATACCTTTTAGAACATAAATATATTTTTTAGAACAAAAATAGATTTAACATTATAATCATATGGATTTCCTAGGAAAATGTATTTGAAATAAAATTTCTTTAATTAATTAAAGATTGAGAAATAATTAATGTACATTTATTGGATTAATAAATATCACTCCATATGTGTATTAGTTAATATAAGTTATATTTTTAATTTTATATTTTCATAAATATATTTCTATATAATTCAAGATCATTTAAATTATATAATTTTTTTTCATTTCTTCTCAGTTCCAATATATTGTTCATGTTTAAATAAAATATTTTCAATGTTATACCTTTAGTTGATAAATTTCAAAACAATTCATATCCATTATATAAAAATTATATGTTAATCCATTATTTTAGTTTCTATTATATTGGAAATTTGATATTATACTCTCAAAATTTCATGTTTTTTCATCTAAATTTTATCATTCTAAAGATGTTTTATCAATACAAATCTCAACATTATGTAGGAAAATCAAGAATTTATTGAGTATGTGACTCCAAAAATGTGTGGTAAGGTCCAAAATTTTATAGGAAACTTTATAATTGGGTAGTAAACTACAAAATTATGTAAGAAACTCTAGATTTGTTAAGGAAACTCTAAAACTTTGAAGGAAAATTATGAGGTGAGGTTCCATGTGGACTCAAGTAAACTCTAAAATTTCTAGAGTATTAGAACTAACACCAAGGGTCTATGGATATCACTTACAGAGTGATTTATAATATAGTTTAATATAATAAAAAATCAGCTACATAAAAGATATTATAAAAATAAGGTATGGAAAATGAAATAACAATTCTCTATATTTCATAATAATATCCCAAAAACTATTATTAGTATCATTGATGAAATCATTATTTTACTCAATATTAAAAATTTTGTACAAGAGTATGGAAATTAAAACTAAAATGATAATTAAATCCATTATAAAAAAATAATTATTGGTATACCAAGTGTTACAAGGATATACCACTAATATAAGAGACAAAACTATTTGGGAAAAGGCTAAAGAGATACTTAGTTTTATCAATGAAGAATATTATATTACTATTTGAGAGATAGGTTATGTAATGAGTATTTATTTACAAGAAGGTGAGGTGGTAGTACATGAGTAATGATAATGGTTTTTTAGATCATGATTTTTATTTTATTTGTAAATTAATGTGTGGGTTTAGTAGGGAGTGTAATTTATTATTCATATTTTTAAACTATTCTCAATATTGGATCTAGATGATAGATGGATTATATTGTGGAACATCATCTTAAAATATAATAATTCATGGAAAAATCTCTGTTAGGTTTAGAAATGTCATCTAGATTTATTTTAAGGGTTGTTGTGGAATAATATTCAATTGGTGGAGTATTCAATGCTTATGAAGTTATAATTATGGATTTAGAACTATTAAAATAAAATATTAGTGAAAATGTGGTAGATATTCATACTCGAAGTATTCTTGAGGGATGAAATCACATTTGAATTGATTTTAATAGATTCATGAAGGTTTAGAGGAGAGAGAATATGGAAAAAAGTGATTCACATCTATCACATATACCCTAGGGTTAGGTTATCATTCAATAACTGATTAAACTATATATATTGATCTAATTATCCCTATAATTCATATTTTTTCATTCAATAAACCATTATCACACTCATAAAGTTGAGACATGAAAGTAAATAAATACCATATTTAAATGATCTTATGTTAAATAAAATATCATGTCACATTTATGTAATTCACAAGGTGATAACATTATCTAATCTCCTCTAAGAATTGATGCTTAGATTAATGATTCCTTATTTTTTTAATCAACTACAAATGAAAATAGAATAATCTAGCATCAAATGTTGTGATCTATACATATAAAAAACTGTATCATAAATCACATAGAGTAAGTAATATATACACCATCTAAATCACGGATCAAATTTGTTCAAAAATAATATGAGATCTCATCTCAAGGTTAATGAAGTACTCCCCTAAGTATAGATAATAATTTTATAGAATTTACAATTTACCTATGAAATTACCTCATTATAGAAAAAAACACATCTAAAAAATCATCGTAATGTAATATATCTCATCTATAATCTCTTTACTCACCAAAATCAAATCTCAATATATTATTAGAAATCACTATCATAACAAGAATATCAAAAGGGGTCATCAAGGTGGGTTTGAGAATAAAAATATAAATTTCACTACAATACTGAATAAAAATTTCCATTAAATAAGTATAAAACATTAGATAATGATTCAAATGAAATAAGTTAATCAAATCAGAAAATGTGAAGTAAAATAGGGCTCAACATTCAAACAAAAAAATATTTGTCACTTATCCCTCACACACGGGTTCCCAAACTCTAATAATAGAATATCAATAACACAATATATATTAGAATCTATTAACATTAATCCTCAGGATGGAATTATATTTAAGAACCCATCAAAATAAATCTTGGAAAAATGTTGTGTCATCACCACTCTACTCATAGAAAAATATTTTTTTTAAATTAACAACAAATAAAATTTGGTGAAACTTCATGAGTGGAATACTAGATGATAGATATAGAACTCATTAATTTGATGTTAAAGAACAAACGGATGATAATAGAAATTAAGGATGTGTCACTATGGCTGGGGAAAAATATGAAACATGATCATAGGGATCACTTTTGATAGGATTCACATACAAGGAGGTGCAAGCCATGAATACAATTTGGGGTATACTAACAGTTTTTAAAACTCTTGGTAAAGAAGATGTATACCGACATTTTTAAAGAACTATTCATATACCATGGGGACATAGAACTATTTACCAATGGTTCATTGGAACAATTGGTATTTTCTTCAATATTTCACCCTATACCAATGGTTTAAAAAACATTTGGTATAAATATCAAATATGAGCACAGTTGTTGTAAAACTGTTGTGAAATGGTATTTTTCATGCCGTTATACAAATGTTTTTTCAAAAACATTGGTATAGATTCTATATAAAAAAACTATAAAAATTGTCTTATAAAAACCATTGGTATAGGTAACCTATACCAATAGGTTTAAAAAACCACTGGTATAGGTTTTTGGGTCTATCCCAAGTTTCAACTAGTGTTAAACGAAACATGGCATACTATTAAAATATTATTATTTAATATGATAATTTTCACCTAGCCATTAGAATAAAAGGTTTGAATAATATTAAATAAATTATGAAAAAATATATTTTATACCAATATATTAAATGAATTATTTGGTGACCAATTAATTGGAAATGAAAATAAAAACTATTTGAAAATAATAGAAATATTTTTATGAGAAACTATTTTTACGTAAAAAAATGAATTGTACCTCAATAAAATAAAAAATACCTTTTAGAGAACAATTTTAATTAAATTTATATATTTTATATTCACTGAAATTTTTAGCGTTCATCTTATGTGTTTTATAGATAATAGATATGAATAAATCTAATTTTACATATAAAAACTATATTTTTATAAAAAAATGTTTTATTGAATTTTGGACAATTATTTTTTTCAATTTTAATTTTTTAAAGAATTAGCACTAATTTTTAAATCATAATATCAAAATTATCTTGGAGGGAATTTAAGTTATTTTTTTGGAATGGATAAATGTTTCAATAAATAATGAAAATACTAAGTTTTATTAAGAATTGTAATTTCTTCTAAAGATTAAAAAAATAGAAAAATTATTTTAAGATGGTTTTAAAAGTAAAAATTTATTCAATTATATATATATTGTTCTAATTTAGGTCACTATAATAAATTTCACATTCAATTTTGATTTAAAAACTTTTCTAAATTTTCTCTTTGGAAAATCGTATTTTCATCACGTCTGTGAGATTAATTTTAAATTAATATTTTCCATTTATATGAATTGAATTTGAAAAAATGGATTCCATATTTGGAATAATAAAAATTTATACTTTATAATACGTTCAACTTAGTTTTTTACCATAATAAATAGTAAAAATCTTAAAAATTAATCACCATTGTTAAGGTGAATATGGGTTTAATGTGGATTAAAATAAAAAAATAAGGGGTAAAATTATCTTGAAACTTTTACAACACCAAATTTATATATATATTTAGATATTATCACCACTAAGGTTTGATAATGTCTCATTTTTTAGCTTTTATCATTTCAAAAATGTGGGTACACCTTTTTGTTTTTAAAAAATTACAACTGTTCCACTCACCTGACTTATAAAAGGCCACCCACACTCATCTACTATTAAAACTTACAAAACAATTTGTTTTAGACAATACCTATGAAAATTACTTACTTGATTTCATAATATCACCCTATTATTCTCAGTTTTGTTAGATATTCATCTTAGGAATTATTTTTATAGAAACCAAAAGAAATTATCTGAAGAAGAGGTAATATCCCTAAGTGAGCATTTTATTATATTTCTTCCTCTACCTCCATAAATTATTATAATTTTTTTAATTTAATAACAATATTATCTTTAATATAATTATATGTTTTAATGTTAAAGTAATTACCTAAAACTATCTCCACTTCTAGAAAATGGGATCCGAAATCATCATTGGTGCGCACATAGAACTACCACCTCGCGAACTGAGGTTATTTTTTTTCTATCACCACCTCTCTTAGTTGAATATAATGACATATTTAATTCTTATATATGAAATTTATGATATAATTATACCTCTATAATCATAATACTATATATACCTTCTTACCCTTAACCCATTGGAAAACAATAGCATCGCTTGTCTGTTTGGAGAACTACCACCTCACAAATCTATGTGATATTTATTTTATTTATTTTATAATATAATGGTAATAGGTATATGTTAAATGATTATTTATGATATTTTTTAACATAATTATACTTATTTAATTATTATATCAAATATACCTTCTTAATTTTAATTTTTTTGGGGATACGATAATGTCCTTCGTGTGTGTGACAGACTACCACCTCACTAAGCGATGTGATTCATTTTCAGTAATGGTTTGAATGGAAGGTAATTAGGGTAAATTTAATGAATAAGTGTGACATATATGACATAAAAATTATTTTTAAATTTTAATATATTATCTAACTTTCTTTTATTTTTTATTTCGAGAAAATGGAAACAACGTTCATGCGTATGTACAAACTGCCCTCTCCATGAACAGTGTATGTCATTTTCTATATATAAATTTTATGGATTAATATGAATACATATATAGAAAATATATATGATATTTATATCATGGTTAAAATTATTTAAATTATTGAACCATGATCAAAGTAATAGGATTGAAAATAAAAAATCAAAACATACACAAAAAACAATGCAGTTATTTCATGAAATGTAATTTTAACATGGAATTGTAAATAAATGGGTAATAAAAGGTTATAAGTAAATAAAATATGGTATTATATATGTAATTATGGTTATTTAATAGATTTATAATAAACTTATATATATTATATATGACATTTTAACATGTATGAAGGAAATTAAGACTTTTGGAAATGGATTTCCATCTCACTTTTTACTTATGTGAGACACATTCTATATTCACCAGCTATTTATTTTATGTGGTGCATATAATGACCATGAATGTATTTTTTTATTATTCCCCTGAAAACTAATTGGATTTATGTATCTATTCTATGATATCTATTTCATGGAGTTTACGATTCAAAAGTTACCAAAGTGGTAAGGTATTTTTGTCTCAATTTTCCTTCTTTGAGGCATATGTTGTATTATAAACCCATATTATTTTATGAGGTGTATATAATTCCTATTTGAAATTTTTATCTTGAATATAATTATATTAATTATATTTTCTGTTTCATTTAATGTTATTATTTCATGGGGATTAAAATTAAAAGTTACCAAAGTGTCAGAGGTTTTATGATACAATCTAATCATTTATTAGGATTATTTATATATATGCTTCAATTGTGAAATAATATAATCCATCTCTCAAAAAAATCTATAATTTTATTCTTCTATAGTTATTTCCTAAAAATACATGTTTTTTTCATTATCTTCTCATTATTCACTCTAGAGTTTAAATTAATGTATTTATGAAAAACCATCTTTATTTATCTTTTAAGTCGAAAGCATGTTTTTCTTCAAAAACCATGTTTTCATAATTTTTTTTCAAAAATTTTATTAAAATCACTAAAATAATTTATTAAAGATATTTATACACTTCTTTAAATTTTTCAAAAATGTTTTGAAAGGAATATTCGTGTCATTTTCCAAATAAGTCCCATTTTTCTTTTACTAAAAATATGGAAGGAATTTTTTTTGAACATGTAAAATAAGTATGAAATATTTCATATTATAGACACTCAATGTTTTAAATATTTCTTTACAAGTTTCAAAGGTTATTTTCAACGAAAATAGTTTTTGAAATGTTTTATGTTTTTAGAAAAGTGGTTTTCAATGTGGAAATGATATTTTCCTTAAAAAATTTGTTAAATGATTTTCAAATATTCCTTTATAAAAAATTTATTTTCAATGAAAAGGATTTCCAAAATTATTTTATGATGTTTTAGTTTTAAAAAATTATTTTAAAATAAAGGATATTTTCCACCATAAATGTTCTTAGTGATCATTCATAATCATTTTCTATCTAAGTCGAC
This sequence comes from Viscum album, assembly GCA_963277665.1. Classification (NCBI taxonomy): domain Eukaryota; kingdom Viridiplantae; phylum Streptophyta; class Magnoliopsida; order Santalales; family Viscaceae; genus Viscum; species Viscum album. The sequence goes on along the minus strand of OY728139.1, from coordinate 123,976,576 downwards.
ATCCCCTATTGTTAGTTATCCTTTACTTGAGATATGATTCAAGGATACCATTTTTATTATTTCTATGGATTTTTTATGATTATGATGAAAATGTTTTTAGGAAACCGGTGTCTATTACATGGGTTATACCATGATAAAATTCCTATGAAACCTGCTTATTTTTCCATGGGTTATGCTATGACGAAATAATGAAATGATTAGAAATAATGTTTCTTTTATATAGGTTATATTATGATGAAATGAAACCCATTTATTTTCATGAGTTATGTTATGATTAATGTTTTATGATATTGTGTCACACATATATATGATTTTCATTATGTGATTGGTAATACCTATGTCTTCCTCTAATGAGTTAGGTAAAGATTGATATCTAATGAGAATAAAAATGATTAGAACGTGGAGTAAAACCAGTTCAATTAGAAACTTTATCCACTATAATAGTATTGGGAGTGAGACTTTAATACAATGATGGTTTTGAGAGTGAATAAATTCCACTATGAAAGTATTGATAACATGTAACATCCGAACCCGAGAAAACCAGAGCCGATGCATTATTTTTTGTTGTTGTCATGTTTACATGGTATCAAATCTTGAAGGGATTATTTGTTTAAAAGTTTTTGAAGACTAAATTATATACATGATACTCATATTAAATTGGGAAATATAGAAAAAAAAACAACCTGATACATAAAAAAATGAAATAAAAAATATCCTTGAAACTCATTCAAAGGAGTCCTCTTCATAACATAGGGAAAGTAAACATAAGAAGGGTGATCTCAAAAGATTAGTAAGGGTTACATGAATAAATAATAATATAATTAATTTTAATATGTTATATACATTATAGAAAGTTAAATAATCCTAAAAACACATTCCACCAATAAACTAGGAATGAAAATAAATCCATAGATTTCTTCAAAGTGAAAATCTCATGGAAAGTAATAAATGAGTACCGAATGAAAAAAATAATTATTTAGTGGATGGAATTTACATAGAACATGAACTATTATACCATTGAGATGGTTTAAGTTTATGGGTATAAACCCATTTGATTTTGTTTGGAAACAAAAATGAAGGGTTTTTCGTCAACTATTTTGCCTCATGAGACCTATCGATGCATCAAGGGGCTATAACAGGACCATCCCGCCACTAAAAGTCCAAAAAATTATTTATACATAGATTTAATTCAGGATTAATATGCCTTATAAATATTTTTATTGAGTAGTGGATATGTATTAATCAATATTTCTACAGTTAAAAAAACATTCAAAATAAACACCACATGTAAAATGGTATACGATTAAGACAATAACCATATTATGAAACTAGAATATGGATATTTGATATAAATATAATTTCAAATGAAAAATTATATCCAAGGGGTATTAGATACACCACAAAAGAATAATTAGTTACACAATGCCAATTAAGTCTCAATGAAATGGAAATTGAGATGAAGTCCCTTACCATAATTTCCGCTTAATTCTATCACATTTGCGCATCTTGAACAAAAAAATTATATTTATTAAAAGATGGATATAGAAGTTAATTATAATGATGTATATAAATATTTATCAATGTTTTATATTTATTGATTTAATTTGGTGAAAATTGAAGCATTTGATATCCTGTTTTACCTACATATTTCCAATTTTCAACAATTTTTCTATTTTATCTAAATGTAAATTATACATTAATATAATTATTTAAATAAGTATATAATGAATATAATTATATGTTTATATATTATAAATATTTTATAACATCCAACCTTGATGATGGTTTTATGTGTTTATATGGAAATGTCTCCATTGGTGGTTGACTGACGTTTGACAGGACATTTACAAGAGTGTGGGAAGAAGCTGTTTTAAATTTTATATATAGTAGTACGACACTTAAAGTAGGTTAATATAATTAATGTATAGTTAAATTAATTCCTAATTATTTTACTTAATGATTGGTTGTGTAATGTTTTGTGGAAAATTAAAGTGGAAGTGTAACCTGAAGGAAAAAAGAGGGTTTGTGAGCGTTTGTTTTCTTGGTTTTAATGATCGGTTCGCTTATTTATAAGTAATGAAGTTCAAGTAAAATGGGTATAATTATAAAGAATTGTAATTATATGTTACTAATTATAAACATAAGTTCAATTTTTATTATGTATTATTTTTTATCTGTATATGAGGATGAATCATTAGATAACATGTTAATCAAAATTGTTTAGCTTAATTTTAGCGGTTTTTTGATTACAACGAACTAGTTTTGTTCTATTATATATTATCATGTGTATATGATGGTTCCAGAACATTAAATAATATATAATAAATATTTTTTAATCTGGTTCAATTTTAAAAATGGTTTCATGACCAGCCTTGGAGGTGAAATTGAAGAACAAAAATTCATCGTCTATGAAGGTTGTAAATCAGCACCTCCCGGACGATGTTTTTTTTTAAAATAAAAAAGAGGGAGAGTAAGGAGATTGATAAGAGATATTACATTAAAATGATATCATTCCAGTATATGGATGATATTTTATTTATTATTATCAATTGTATAGAGGAGGTTAGTATAGGATTAGAAAAGAAAATAAATTGAAATGAAATTAAAAAAAGAAAGAGGATTTTCCTCTAATCCTCCTTGAGAACCTCCTTAGGAAAATGGGTTTTGGTATTTTTGTTAAGATGAAGAGATCCTATACTTAAGGTGGAGACTAGGGAAGAGTATTTCAGAATAATTTTTACAATATTCATGTCTTAGAGGTTTGAGAAGAAGAGGGGGTGAGTGGTCGTATTTATATTGGAGGAGAGAGGTGATTTTTAAATATTTTTATCATTAGGTTATTATTTTGGGTCAAGACTATGAATAGTTTTTGCGTTATCATAAAATATATTTAAATAATTATGGTGAGTTAGAGATCATGGTTATTATATTAGTGATGACCCAAGGAATATTATATCAAACATATAATGTATTTATACCATAAATTTCCATATTTTACTATTCACTAAAAATAAAAATATTTTAGAAAAATTCCAAAAAATAACCCAAACCATTTTATGAAATGTAGAATAAAAAAATGGAATCTATTTTATGAAAATAATTTTATGAATATGAAAATTTTAATTTTTAATTAAATCAACATTTACTCGAAAAATATAGATTTTAAATTTATAAATCATTTTTCAACACTTTGAAAACTTAACTAAGGTCTCACAAAATTATCCAAAAATCATAAGACAAGAAAATAATAATTTTTAAATAAACTTTATGAAAATAAAATTTCTTTTAAATAATTTTATTAAGTATAAAATTTTTATTAAGTATTTATGACTTACAAAATACCATCACTTAATTGATAATTTTTAAAATATTCATTTAATTATACTATGATATAATTACATCATACATTCTTTTATAAGATTCCTAAATTTTATTTATACTTTCATGGGTGAGGTTACTATTCATTTGGCTGGTTTACTATTCATATGGCTTATATTACTATTCCTAAGGTGAAGTTACTATTTCATTGGTATAGGTACCCTAATTTCTAGGAATACCTCTTATTTAATTCATTCTTAATTTATAATGTTTGTATAATTTTCTCTATGTAACTTTATATGTTTTATATTAATTAATTTTTTATGCAATGTAAACTATCAAATGAATTGAATTTATTTAAGAGGCTACACACCATAAAGTCATGGGGTGTTATATTCTTCCCTCATACAAAAATTTCATCCTAAAAATTTTTATAAACATTGACTTCTAGAAAGATGAGTGTGGTTATTATTTATAATATCTTTAGGTTCCCATGTTTTTTCCTCCATCTTATAGTTTTTCCAAATAAATTTTAAAAGTTGAGTCATTTGATTTCTCAATAATTTTTCTCTTGTGTCAAGAATCTCAATAGTCTCTTCACTGTAAGAATAATCAGGTTCCTGTTCTATTTATTCATAGGTGAGTATATGCATTGGGTCTAGCATGCACTTCTTTAATAATGATACGTGGAACACATCTTTAACATTGGAGAGAATTGGTGGAATTTATAAAAGGTAATCCACAACTCAAATTATTTATAGAATTTTAAATTTTCTGATGTACATAGGTATTAGTTTCCCTTTCTTATCGAACATTAAGAAACCCTACAATGGAGATACTTTTAGAAAGATAAGATATCCCTCTTGAAATTCCAAATAATTTATCTAGTTGTCATTATAATTGTTTTTCCTACTTTAGGATTCTTTAATATGAGCCTGAATTGTCTTTATTGTTTTCATTGTCTCTTTAATAATTTCTGGGCCTATACGTTTCCTCTCACCAAATTCATCCCAACAAGTCGGAGTGTGACATCTCTTACCATATAATGCTAGTATGGTTCCATTTTATTGCTATAATGGAACTATTATTGTAGGAAAATTCCACCAAAGTTATGTACTAATACCATATATCTTGAAAGTCAAGTGATCATGATCTCAACATGTATTATACTATTTGAATAATCCTTTTAGATTTTACTTTGGTTTAAGGGTGATTAACAGTACTCATATAAAGCTCTCTGTCCAAAGCCTTCTGAAGAATCTCCAAAAATGTTGATGTAAATCAGGGATATCGATCAGACACAATTGATAGAGGTGCACCATGATGTCCTACAACTTCATTAATATAGAGTAATTCCAGGTGCTAAAATCGTAAATCTTCTCTTATATGAACGAAATGTGCTAATTTTGTAAGACAATAAAAAATAACCCATATTTCATCATTCCTTCTTGGATTTCATGGTAGTCCTATGAGAAATACCATCATAATATCATGCCATTTACACACAGTTATAAGAAGAGGATGCATGAGTTTTTTAGGGTGTTGTATTTCAGCCTTCACCTATTGAAAAAATAGGTATCTTGACACATATATAGAAAGTTTTTACTACATATTATCCCAAAAATAATTTTTCTTTATATCTATATACAAATTGGTACCACTAAGGTGCATGGAGAAATTGGAGCTATGAGCATCATCTAATAGTTCCATTTTTTTAGCTTCTATATTGATGGGACACATAACTACTTGCCAAATTTTATAATTACATCATTATACAAAAAGTCTTCCAATCTCCCATCCTTAAAAGCATTAATTTTCTTTTGAAAATTCTCATCATCTAATTGAGATCTTTTTTATCTTCTCCAATAAAGATGGTTTATCAATCATTTGAAAAAGGAATGATGATTATTCTTCCATAACAATTCCCATATCCATCTTTACTAGATCCATGAATATAGGATATCACTCAATCCTAATTTGGGTTGGAAGCCCATTATCTTTCCTTCTTATTGCATCTTTTACCTTACTTTAATTTCTTGGGTGATAGTGTGTTGAACAGTCATAATCTTTGAGCAACTCAATCCATCTAATTTTCCTCATATTGAGTTATTTCTATGAAAAAATGTTTTTCAAACTATTTTGATCCATATATATATCACATATTTCACCGTAGAGATAATGTATCCATATTTCAAGAGTAAAGATTACTGCTACTATCTCAAGATCCTGAGTTGGATAATTTTGTTCATGTGTCTTCAACTACCTTGATGAATTAGTTAAAACATTACTATTTTTTATAAGGACACAACCAAGTCCATTTTTTGATGAATAATTGTATATCACAAACCCATCATTTTCAAAGGGAAGAGTCAAAATTGGACTATTGAAGAATATTCTCTTTAATTATTCAAAACATTTTTTACATTATTTTGTTCATAAGAATTTATCCCCTTTACATGTGAGATATGTTAAAGGATTATCCAATCGAGAAAAATTCTATATGAAACACCGATAATAACCTACTAAGCCAATAAAACATTGTACCTTGGTTATGTTCATTAGTGTAGGCATTTATTGGATTGCCTTTGTCATCACATGATCAACTGAGATTCCATCCTTAGATATAATATGGCCCATAAATGTAATTGTTTGAAGCTAGAATTCACATTTATTAAACATACCATATAAATATTTTCTTCTAAGAGTCTCTAGAACAACCTATTAGTTTTTCTCATGGTCCTCATATATTTTGGAATATATCAAGATATCATCAATAAATACCACAACAAAATGATCAATATATTACTTGAAAACATTATTCATTAGAACCATGAAAACAAAGGGTGAATTTTTAAGTCCAAATGGCATTACTGTAAACATGTAATTTCCATACCTAGGTTGAAATGCTTTCTTTGAAATATCTTCCTTTCTCACATACAATTGATGATATCTAGATCGAAGGTCAATCTTTGAAAAATACCGAGATCTATTAATTTGATCAAATAAATCATCAATGTGAGGAGGATGATAATTGTTCTTTATTATAATAGCATTGATTTCCCCATAGTTAATACACAGCCTAATGGATCCATCTTTTTTATTAACAAATAGAACAAGGTCTCCCCATGGAGAAACACTAGGGTGAATAAATCAATTTTCAATCAATTCCTCTAGTTGTTTCATCAATTCCACCAATTACATAGTGGCTATTCTATAGGGATTCATTGATATAGGTCTTGTAGTTGGAATTAAATCAATAGGGAACTCAACTTCCCACTCTGTAGGATTTTAAGGTAAATTCTCTGTAAATACATCAAAATATTCTTTCACAATTGGTACACCCTCAATTCGATGATTACTTTCCTCATCCCAAGATTTTGTTTTCTCTTCCACCCCAATAATTTCATTCAGTAGAGCTACTGGAGGTTGATCAAGATAATAATTAGATGATGAGGCTTCTTCTCTGAAGATAAGGGATTCTACACCTTTCTAAAAAATTGTAACTTTCTTCTTCTTGCAATAAATTGTTGCATAATACTTTGAAATAAAATTCCTAAAAAGGATTATATCCAAGTAAATAATAGGAATAATGATAAGGTCAGCAACTAAATTACGTTTATGTTTCATAAAGGGGACTGAAAAACATATCTTTTTTACAATGATACTTCTCTTAGAATTTTTTATTGACAACTCCTTTGTTAAATCAAAAGGGAAATGACTAATTTTGTTGGAAAACATGGAAGATATAAAAGAATGAGTTGATCCAGAATCAAATCAATAATTGGATAAGTTTGAGGAAATAATTAATCTACCTTCTGCCACGTCATTAGGAACTTCAACCTTAGTAGTTGTAATCACATAGGCTTATCCTTTCTCTCTTGGATTTTTCCAAGGCAAGTTTACCTGACGCTTAGGAAAATCATTTGCATAGTGTCCCATATCCATACAATTATATAATTGAACAACATTTATTTTTCTCTTCCCCTTTAATTCATTAGCTCAGTGGCCCTTTTCTATACACTTAGAAAACTCCTATTACTTTCAAGCATTTTCCAGGAGTATTCTTTCCATAGTTTTCACATAATGAAAATTTATTCATTCCCTTCTTCTTATTTGGTGCTTCACCTTTTCCATGATTATTAGAATACCTCTTCTTATCTAGAATTACCTGAAAAAATTTGATCTATAAAATCCATTCTCTATTTTGATGTAACTCTACAATATATCAAAATATAATGAAAATGTTTGGGTAGCTAGTTACCTTAGGAGACTTGACCCAAGACCTTTAAATAAATGATCAATATTGTCTTACAAATCACATATGTAATATATAGCATATCTATCTAGTCTTGTGAAGGTTCCTAATACTCTTCAACACTCTCTTCTTAACTTTTATTTATGCAATGGAATTCTGTCTTCATTTTAGTTTATTGCTCACAAGGGAAGTATTTGTCAAAGAATGTTTATTTAAAATTTATTCAATCCATGTACTCTATTTCTTCTTCCTCTTTATTATTTTGGATCAACGACCACCATTGGTCAACATCTCCCTTGAGAAAGTATACTACCAGTACTAACTTTTCATTTTTATTGCATCCCAATACTAGAAATATTGTTTCAAGGAACTTGATCCACTACTCAAATTCCAATGGACTAGTATTCCCACTAAAAGATGGGGGCTTATGCTGCATGAAACAATCCAATATTGGTGTAGTATAGTTATTCATCATAACCTGAGTATGTTGTCCTAGCATGGTTATGATCTGCTCAACTCCAACACTAACTATATTGATTTCTCAATGAAGAAATACCTACATTGTCCATGGGTATTAATTCCCTTTCTTCCATTATAACCAATAACTAAAAAATTGAATACAATAAATTAGGTTATGAATCATAATGCATAATTTAAAAATATAAAGAAACTTAAAATAAATTGAATATTTATGCATAGCTAGTCTCATAATCGTACACATGGTTTCTTTAAGGCTATATTTAATTTTAAACCCTTCATACTTGTTTGTAAATAAAACATGAATTATCCTAAGAATAACCCATGGGAGTGTTAAACCAAGTGTATATTAAGTCCCATTTTCATATACCATGTTACCCCGAGTAAGGCTTAGAACACCTTGTTAGAGTTTTTACTCCTAGGTACATCTATTCCAGAACCACATCCACTTGTTCTATCCAAACATGGATATATTGATAGGAAGACACAAATAATCCCTACTTTACCAACATTCTGAGATATTCTTCTATGATTATCCTCAAAGTATATATTAGGGTTATGTTCCCTAAACTATGTTTTCTAAATCTAGTTTCCAAGGTTTCTGATAAAATTTCTTTGATACCAACTGTAACACCCCAGCCCCAGAAAACGAGAGCCAGTACATTATTTTATTACATTTACTTATATAAAAGGAATCCAATCTAGAAGGACCAATCATTTTAGCAGTTTTGGAAGACCATATTACATAAATGATATTTATAGTACATTGTAAAAGATAGAAAAATACAACATGATACATAACAAAATGAAATAAACAACATCCTTGAAACTCATTCAAATGATTCCGCTTTATAATAGTGGGAAAAGAAACACAGTAAGGGTGAGATAAAATGCTCAGTTACATGAAGAAATAAAATGTTAAGAATTGTTAATAATTCATAGACATAATGTCAAGGTAAATAATCTTAAAAACACATTCCATCAATAAACTGGGAAGGAAAATGCATCTATGGATTTTGTCAAAGTGAAAATATCATAGAAAGTAATAAATGAGTACTAAATGAAGAAAATGATTATTTAGTGGATGTCATGTATCTATCAAATTAACCATTATACCATTTAGTTTTTTTTAAGTCTATGCTTATAAAACTTTCTAATTATGTTTGGAAACAAACCTGAAGGGTTTGTCGCCAACAATTTTGTCTCCTGAGACATATCGCTGAATCAATGGGCTATAGTGGCCCCCACCCATAACTGAAGTCCAAATAATTCTTCATACATTTACTTAATTCAAGAAAAATATGAATTTTTATTACCCTTTTTGATTATAATATATAGATTCATTAATATTTCCACTGTTTAAAAAACATTCAAAATAAACACCATATGTAAAATGGTACACAGTTAAGATAATAGTAATATATGACACAAGAATATGGAAATATGATATAAATATAATTTAAAATTAATAATTATCTCAAAGGGGTAGTAGATATACCTCACAAGAATAATAAAGTTCACAATACCAAGTAAGTCTCAATAAAATAGAAATTGAGATGAAGTCCCTTACCTTAATTCCCTCTTAATTATGTCGCATTTGTGACCCCTGAAAAACAAACTCATATTTATTAAATGAATGATTTATGAGTGAATTATAATCATTTATATAACTATTTATCATTGTTTTATATTTCTTAATTTATATTGGTGAAAATTGATTCTTTGATATCATGTTTTACCTAAATATTTCAGGTTTTGGAACAGTTTTTATATTTTATATAAATGTAAATTATACATTAATAAAATTAATTACATAAGTATATAATCCATATAATTATATTTCTATTTATTATATATATTTTTTACATTCACCCTTGATGATTTTTATATTTTTTGACATGAAAATGTGTCTATTTTTGGTTGACTGACCTTTGACGAGACCTTGACGGGAGAGTGGGAAGAAGATGTTTTAAAATATTATATATAGTAGTATGAAACTTATAGGAGGTTAAATTCATTAATATATAGATAAATTATTACCAAATTAATTAATTTAATTTTTGGTTGTGGAATGGTTGGTGGAAGAAAATAGGGGGTATAACTTGAAGGAAAAATGGGGTTCAGGAGCATTTGGTTCTTTATTTTTAATGACTGGTTTTCTTATTTATATGTAATGAAGTTTAAGTAAAATGGGTATCATTCTCCAGGATTGGATTTATATGTTACTAATGAACAAACAAAAGTTTAATTGGTATATTTATTATTATTTTTCATATATTTGGATGTATCATTAAATAACATCTTGATGTTAATTGTTTAGATTAATTTTAGTGGTTTTCGATCATAACAAATTAGTTTTGTTCTATTATCTAATATCATGTATATATAATGGTTGAAAAAAATTAAATAATATATAATACATATTTTATAATCTGTTTCAACCATAAATATGGTTTCATGACCATCCTTGAAGGAGAAATTTTAGAATGAAAGTTTGTCGTCCACCAAGGTTGTAAATCGTCACCTCCTAGATGACGCTTTTGTTTTTAAAATAAAATAGAGTAAGAAGATTTATAATTGATATTACCTTAAAATGATATCATTACGAAATATATTTGATACTGTATTTATCATGGTCATTTTAATAGAGGAGGTGAGGATAGTATAAGAAATGAAAATAAATTGAAAATAAATTAAAAAAGAGTTGAGGATTTACCTCTTTAAATATCCTCCTTGAGAACCTACTTAGGGAAAGGGGTTTTTGTATTTTGGTAATACCAAGAGCTATTGGAAATGGGTGGAATACTAGGGAATAATATTTGGGTAAAAGTTTCACATGCTTCAAGGCTTATAAGATTGAGGAAAAGAGGGGGTGGGGAGTGATATTTATAGTGGAGGAGAGGGGCTGATTTTTGAATATTTTAATCATTATTTTTCTAATTTGGATCAAGTATATGAATAGATTGATCAGTATCATAAAATATATTAAAAAATGAAGGTTATTTAAATATTTTGGTGCTTACATTAGTGATGACTTAATAAATAGTTTATTTATACTGTAAATTACCATATTTTACTATTCACAAAAATTCAAGTATTTTAGAAAAATACCAAAAATTTACCCTAACCATTTCTCAAAATATAGAATTAAAAAATGAACTAAATTTAATGAAAATAATTTTATAAATATAATAAAATTAATTTTTTATTAAAATTCTCATTTACTCGAAAAATAAAGATTTTAAATATATAAATCATTTTATAACACTCTAAAAAATTAACCATGGTCTCACAAAATGATCCTAAAATCATAAGATAAAAAAATATTAATTTATTAATAAATTTTATGAAAATAATTTTTTTTTCTTGAATCATTTTATTTATTATAAAATGGTAAGTAAATATTTATAACTTACAAAAATACAAGCACTTAATTAATAATTTTAAAAATATTCATTTACTTATACTATATATAATTATATCATACTTTCTTTTATATGATTTGAAAATTTTATTAATACTTTAATGGGTGAGATTACTATTCATTTGGATGGTTTACTATTCATAAGGGTCATATTTCTATTCTTAAGGTCAAGTTACTATTTCATCAGTATAGGTTCCCTAATTTCTAGAAATACCTATTATTTTATTCATTCTTGATTTATAAGGTTTGTATTGTTTTTTATAGGTGATTTTATATGATTTATATTAAATAATTTTGTGTGCAATGTAAACTATCAAATGAATTGAATTTATTTAAGAGGGAACATATCATAAAATCATATGGCGTTAGATAATGAGCCTTGAACTACTAAGGAAATATATTTATATGATTATATATATTCCAAAAAACTATGACTTATGTAACTGTTATGTTTTCATGGTTCATGTTCTTTGATTCCATTTTTATTCCTATTTTATGAACTTATAATATTTATGTCCTCACTCATATTCATGATCTATGATATGCATGGTATGGTTTTCAAATGAAATTATCATGTTCTCATACCATTATGATCATGATATATTTGTAGTTTCCTACCTTGAAAGACACTTAGAGATTCCCTAATATGGTAGAACATAAGGACTCATGCGTGCCTCCCCATACACCAAAGGTTTTTAACTACCAGTGAGGGCCTAAGGTGTGTCCTTTAGTAGACTATTCCTTCATAAATCATAGTAGATTACAAAGTTATATAAGAAATATGAAACAAAACAAGTAGACACTATGACAACTGGAATAGTAACCCACCACAATGGAAGTAGAAATAAGAAACTGGTAGTAGCAGAAAAATAATAAACCATAATAAGAAAATAATAAATATCTGGAAGCTGAAAAAAACAAATAGATAGAAAATGATGATGGTAATGATGCTATAAAAAATATGAGTACTAGGGGGGAGGGGTACAATAATATACCACATGCTAATAAAAATAAAAAATTCCAAAAATAGCTACTACTATCATCACAAGTATAGGCTCGATCCTTGGATCCCGTACTCCATCCTTGGAAAATTGATCATGCATTAGAAGTTAGACGCTTCCCTTTATATGTACCTGTAGTCATGGAGTCTTCTTTAGCACCAAAGGTTGCCCAAGAAGGTCATGAGATATAATCCTATTAGTCCACCACAAATGGTGTCTATATGAATCCAGTTTGTGCAATATAAAATAAAAAGTGTTCCAATATTGGAAAAAAGGCAATTAATAAAGAATAATTAAATAACACTCGGTCTGGGCCCCCCAATGGGTGCCCAAATGATTCTACCTACTTTTTCCTAGTATGGATGTCTGAACCAAGGGAACCTACACAAGTAATAAGGTGTATACATGGGACATCATATATAAAGAAAACAAAAGTGGGCTAACCCAAGCTTGTGCTTTGGCTTGGTGGTCTAACCCCTACAACATCATCTAAAAATTCTCAAGCTTTAATAATAATAATAATAATGCTTCACATTTAATCCAAAAAAAACTTCCTTCAAATATAGTATGAAATCATATGCCCATAAAAGGTGATCCATAAAAATACTAAGGGTCACTACATGAGACTCCAATATAACCAATAACATAGTGTCCATCCAAGGAGACCAATGATGGAGTTTCTTGCATTAATCTTGGCATGGAAACCCCTGATCCCATCCCAGGTATCTCATATAGGGGACTGAGTATTACCCAGGTCATATACTATCCATATTAACAACAATACCATCCCCATGTTATCCCATAGAGAACCAGTGTCACTAAAGAGTTTAAATAAACCACCCGGAGATCTTGTCCAAGGAAAGATAAGGGTCACTCCCGACACATCTTGGGGATCCAGGTACAGAGCATGAAGAGTCCATCCATTATTTTCTCTAGTCGGGAAACATGTTTTATCCTAGACCATATGCAAGTGATGTTTAGCATTTAAAATTTCATATCACTTATAATCAATTTATTATCACAAGCTAAGAAAGCTAGACAATTCATTAAATTCAAGCCAATCAACCATGGCATAAGACATATGGTATAAGGAATAAGTATAACTATAAGCATAAAGATCTAGGTAACTTGATATTGGATTAATAATAATAACAAGTCTTCATGGAATACATAAATGGTAGTAATAATAAGCATAGGGAAACTAGTATTGGTAACTAAGAAACATGCATAAAGCATAATATGCATGGAATAAATAATGAGCAATTGAAATATAATGCACAGGGAATCAAGCTTAAGGGCCCTACTCATGGATTAAAATTCATCTTAATTAAAATTTTAGATTTTAGGAATTTATCATAGATTAAATAAACCCTAAGGGGTATTCAAATAATTGAAATTTAAGGAAATTAGGTCAAAAAGGGGAAACACACCCATTGGGGTGCCTAAAGTCAAGGAGATCAACACAGGGTTGATTTTCCAGACAATAGGGTCAAGCTAGACATGCAAACACATTCAATTTAATTTATTTAACAAGTTAGTAGGTGTTTCCATAAAATTACAGTGCACAACACAACAACGCACCCTATAGAATGAAATGAAACTTTTGGAAAGAAAATGGACACCTACCTAAGGTTTGTATAAGACCAATCCTCTTTTGATGACCCTTGAATCAAGGTTGGACCGAAGATACTAGAGAAATGGTCCAATTACCTAAAAATAGGGAAAAATAGGTTTCACCTAAATAGAACATAATATGTGAAGAGAAAATCGAAATATAGGGATGAGGATTTTAGATCTTACCTAAAGCTTTCCAACACATCTGATGATGAAGGATTTGGGGCTTAGATGGTGGAGGAAACAAAAATCCTATGATGGATTGAGAAGGAAGATCACATAACTGTTAGAAGAGAAAAATGAGGGGGAGAAAGGATTTAGGGAATTTTAAACATTTTAATGGAAAAGTAGGATTTCACCCACACAAATAGGGGTGCATGGTTTGGTCGCACGGTTGGCCAAACCGTGTTCTAAAAGTGCACCATGTCACTTCCTAAGGAGAACCCTCACATGGGATAGGAACACGGTTTGGTTAACCATGCACAACCCATGAAAAACACCTATGAAACTTGTATGAGACAAGTTACATGAGCATGTGGTCCACTATGTAAAGTTTCATAGAAAACATGCAGAGGCTTGCTCCCCACTACCTCAAGCCGTATAGTTAGAGAAACCACCCGATCTTGGTGGCACATTTTCTCTTAACCATGTGGCCTAGTACACTTTTTTAAAGTTTAGGGATGCAAGATATAAAAAATATTGGGACAACGTCATGATCTCATTAAATAACTTAGGCATCATTATTAGGAAAAAAATGAATCTAAAAAAAATAACAAATTGTCCATTACTTTTTGAAAAATGGGATGTTACAACCACCACTACATCAGATAACTTGTCCTCAAGTTTCCCTTCCAAGAGTGGTAAAATTTTATTTGAAAAGAGTTATGACCACTACACATGTATATTAGGCTCCCACTCCCTGGTATGGTTCTATACATATTTGTACTACCAAAGTACCTAAACCAGTGGAACTGAATTGCCTCGAAGAGGCTTCATGCTTCGATCAAAGATACATATCAGATGCTCCTCAAAGGACATGTACGACTCCAAATATATGTCCTCAGTGTCAAATAAATGAAAAAATTTGGCATAATAATGGTGAATCTATCACACATGGAAGATTTCATGCATGGAATGGTGCCTACGAGGTAACTAAAATTGATTTGCTACCAGCCCAACTCTATATACTGTCTTGAAAGTCCATACATAATGGGGTGATAGATTTCCCAATCTTCAAATTCATTTATGACCCAATCTAGGTAATACATGAAGAAATACCATATTTCCCACCTCAAAATTTAGAGGTTTATGGTGAAGATCTGTATAATACCTTTAACAAGACTCATCTATAGTCATACACATTTGAATTAGCAAGACTCACTCTGAATTATACTGAATGAGATGATGAAACAGTACTGATGCCACACCCACCTCTAACCAACCCAAAGGTAAATAACACAACCTAATGTAAAAGGACTTATATAGATCCATCTAAATTATTTCCTAAAAACTTTTGTTGTAGGAAAAATCCAAAAGAGGGATATAATTTTACTATGAACCTCTAATATCAAGGATACATGCCTAAATAATTTCCTATAACATCAATATCATCCTCTTAGACTACCTTCCAGTTCGAGGGTGATATGATGTACTTAAGAGCACCTATCAACCCAATTCATTCTATGAAAATTTCTAGAACTATGACGTAAAATGGCCATCTTGATCTAAAATTATAGAATGGGGAACACTATGAAGGTTCCCTATCTCCCTGAAATAAATCCTCCCAAGTTCATCAACTATGAAGGTATCCACGATCGGTAAAAAGTGTGTAACCTGGGATAACATGTCAATAATAATCTATAATACATCGCTTAATTGATGGGATATCAGGAATATTATCATGAAGTCTATAAGGACATCATTATATTTTATCATAGGAATGGATAGTTGTTGTAAAAGTTCAGTAGGTTGCTGGTGCACAACCTTCACCTGATGACATGTGGTTCACCGAGTGATAAATCTTGAAATTTGCCTCTTAATACCTAGCCACCAATACCGATGATGAATATCTTGGTACATTTTGGTAAGACTAGAGTGAAATACCTAAATAGAGGTATGATATTCCCTTATAATCTCTTCCTGAATATTAGAAGTCACCCATACATTCCCACAAAAGAGAAAAATATCATTCCTAACAACAACCCAACCGGGAAATGTGTTCTCACTAGAGACACTTACTATCAAGATGAGTCCCTCAAAATCAAATAACTACCTTATCCAGAATCGTTCCAGAAGCACTATAGAAAAATCACCACATAGAAGCGGTTTCAAAAAACCGCTGATAAATTGTGTGTCGACTTACAGTTCACGGAGGTTTATTCAATTTAGCAGTGGTTTTTTGTTACCATTATAGTGAACGAATTTTTGGTGGGTTTTTGTGTTTTTAGTGGCGGTTTCCCTAATAGAAAATGATTTTTTGTGGCTATTTACATCGCTTCTAACAAATAATTTCATTTTCTCTTGGAAATCCGCCACTAAAACCTAGATAACCACCATGAAATGATAACATAAGATGAAAACTGTGTAGCGGCAATTTTAACCTCTACTAAATTATTGTATATAGCAAAGGTTTTAACCACCGACGATAGTAAAATACAAAATTATAGCGGCAGTTTTAACTGCCACTAAATATGATACCTTTACTTAGTGGCAGTTTAAACTTCCTCTAATGATAGATTTACAGAAAAACATAGCTGATTACAGCCTCAGTACCAGTGTCTTGAAAAAAAAACCATTCCAATTTCCCATACACATATATCCTATATCTAAAATAATAAATGAAAACCAACATTTTCATAATAAAAATCACTTTCAAATCCACAAAAAGTTATATGATTATCACTAATTGCATGGAGTAATAATCTTTCCACTGATCCCATCCATGTGTTCCCCCTTGAGAACCAGTGTTACTCATATGAAGCTAAGTAACCCGAAAATTGTGATCATCCATGACATGACTTGTATCAACCCTGACGTACAAATTATCAACAAAATATGAGACCATCCTTAGTATTTCATAAAGAGGAAAACAAGTGTCTTTCACAGTGTAACTAATAAATTGATTTTATTTAAGTTGTAAATACTAATGATTCCATGTGTAGAGCCATGCCATATTATAAATCAATAGTATTTAATGAGGTTCACACCCATAAGGCATTTAAATTATGAATTAATAAGGGACATTTAGTAATCAACCCATAACTCATACTATTTCATTTTATTAATTAGGTAGTCCTTTCCATAATTAATGGGTTCCTTGAATTGAATAAAAGTAATAGGTCTATGTGGACTACCCATGGTAGTTAACACCATACATGCAAAGGTATGTAGTAGGCCATGATAGCATGAATTCCATATGAGAAAATATAGATTTCTCAATAAGACATAGGCGCTAACCACCTAAAAGAGGGTTTGGTCACTAAGGCATACATAGGGGGTTGTCACATCCTCCCACAATTCATTTGAACTTCACTTTGATAGTTTAGAAAACAATACACTTAAAAGGGGTTTTATTATAAAATAACTAAGTATATTAAGTCATTCAAGGATTGAAACATTATATGTAGTTTGAATTATAGGTTCATGGTACTTAACATGTTCAAATTTAATAAATAAGGGATACTAATCATAATTAACTATGTTCAACAAATTAAATAACAAATTTAGAAGTCGCCGCATGGAAGTCCCAAAAGAAATCACAATGACACAATTTATAAAACATCAAGAATATTAGGAAAATTATATAAACCACCTAACAAATACCATGGATAACTGACATGACCAATATCAAGGCATGTTTCTATCTATATCGAGAGAAATTTTGGAAACAGATGAATTCCCTGATAATATGGTGAATTTAGTTGCACCAAAATAATGAATCTACAGAGGAGATAAATTTATAAAGAAGGAAAGAAGATTCCTAGAATAACTAAGTGATAAACAAATCACTTGATAGAGGTTTAATTCAACACTAGATAATGGGTATCAATCCAACCCTTTGAGAGGATATGATAGAAGGATCATGGGTGGGATCCCCCTTGTGCACACAAAGAAGAAATAAAGATAGGGTGAAAAGAAATATGGATGAAGGGGAAATTTTATAATTTATAGCCTGTTTAATGAGGCACAAAAGTTTTCTACATGGTGAGACATAATATGTTCCAACCATTATAATGGAACGAATTATGGAGTGTCTTTGCACACTTCATGTGAAAAAATTGCGAAACTGTGTACAAACTGTTCATTCTACCTTTTTTCAATACCAACATCTGTTCTACCGGTGAAGGGATCTTTTTTTGGTTTCTCTAAAATTATGAAACCATTAGGATGATAGTATAATGATCTAATGGGATGATTTTCAGTGTGGTATGCACCATATATGTCTATGTGTATAAAATGTTCCCTATTGTATTCATAGCATGACACTGGTGGATCATATAGTTTTGTTGAAATTTTAGATCATACAAAGGACTAGAATTTTATTTTTAAAGGTGAAACTTGTAAATATTTGTGTCTCTTGTGTTTGTGTATTGGGTTATGTTGATCAAAATAAAAAAGATAAAGTGAGTGAGAGAATAATAGAATCACTCAACAAAATGTGACAAAGTAAAAGTTAATAGGGATTAAAAATTATTAATTGGACTCCAAAACTGATTCTATCCCCCTATCAGTATTGATCATATCCATCATTGGATCATATAAATTGGTATTAGAGTATAGGATAATATTTTATTTCTTTATCTATTGGAATTTTATTCAATTTTTAATGTTTGAATTTTCTTTAATGATTTATGATGAATTTTAGTTTTATATAAGAATGATTTGACTTTGATCAGAATTTAGTTTCTTCCATAACTTTGATAAATACAAAAAATAAAGAGAAGAATAAAGTTAGAAAGATGTACCTATTTATTAAGGAAGAATCTTCTCCATAATATAATGATAAATATTATAGATCTAGTTTATAAGGATAAGTGATTGTGGTTTATTCTACTACTAATGAAGTGTACAATACCTCTACCTTAACAGGACAAAGACACTCAAGTGTTCAATAGATATTTGTAAATTATTATCAAAACTATTTTGAATAAGTGGAAATCATAAGTGGGACTAATCACATTCCAAATATAAAACATGAGAAGAGAATTCTATAAAATTTTAAGAAAGAAGGGCTATCCACTAAAAATAAGTTGAAGGGAGTTAAGAAACTGGATATTCCCAAGAAAATCAATAATAAGGTAGATCATTCATACTTGGGTTACAAACCTAATAAATTTAAGAGAAATTAATCATAAAAAATGATTCATGAAAATAAAGAAACTTATAAGATTCCATGTGGGAAGTTCAAGAAGGATCTAAATATACCTAAAGACATTTTAATGATTTTAGAGATAACACCAAAACCCCCCTCCTGATCCTCTACACCCAAGATATAACAACCTATAAATTATTACATATTATTATATGATTCATAAATATAAATATCTAGTAATAAAACATATTTATCATAAATTAATAGTGTATTTGGAAGACTGGGTTCATAATACATAAAAAGAAACATGAGAAATCAAGAAAATTTTAGGTCATGAAAATATTTGGTGGAAAATATGTTCCACACATGATACATATACAAACTAACTATTACCATGTTTTTCCAACATATCAACAATACAACTAATAACTATTCGATGATGAACATAACTCATCACCCTCTACACCTCCATCTCTACTTCCCACTACCACCTGTAAGAACATTAAATTGAAAATTAAATACTGTTGTATATTTATATTTAAACATAAAACCAATAAATATTTGAAAACTATATGATTTTGGATTTTTGTGATTTACCTGCTCACCACCAGTCGATGAAATACAACTAGGGTAAGATTCAATCATCTTCGGATATAAATCAATCAATGCATTCTGCAAAGCAGATATTTGAGACCCCTATTCTTGTATTTTTTTTATAGAGAAATAATATCTCTTTGAGTATCATGGGGTATGGAATGAATACAACCAAGAGTAGATGCTACACAATATACATTTAAATTCTTTTGATTTCTTACCCAGATTTTTCAATGTCCACTTTCGTGCTAGCACATCAGCAACCGTAAATTGGAAAAACATCTGTACACAAAAATTCATTTTTAAAGTATTATAATTTAATAACATGACATTCAATTACACCATAATGTATTAAAATTACCTTTATTTGGGAATTAAAAACTTCATTTTTCCAAGTTGAAGGCATATTCCTCCAATCATCATACGAAATAGGAAGGGAAACCGACTCCACAGCCAGCTGGCCTATAATCTGGCCAAATTATCCTGCGATGTCATTCGTAGGGACCCCATATGAATCAAATGGGACAACTATATTCTCTTAGGTTAGATTCCATAAATTTTAACTTTTAACATTTTTCTACATACTTTCATTGTTTCTATATTTAATGAAAAAAATTTTAGTATAAAAAAATGAAATAAATTTATTCATATTAAAATTTGTATTTATAACTATCACCCACCAATATCCCCTAAAAGAACTAGAAGTGGTGTGCCACTCCCTCATTACTGAGGCTCATAAAGGGGGAGGTGATGACTGAGCTTTTGAAGGGACACTCACAGAGGGTGTGAGAGATGGTGTAGGGGGAAAGCAGATGGTGGCTCAGATGCCGCAGGGAGGGAGACATATAGATCTTTATCTGTCATAGTGGTCGATGAATTTTTATAGCACTTAATCCTTGGAATTACAATCATTTAATAAAATAAAATTAAGTTCATTACATATATTTCAAAAAAATTATGTAGAAAAATAATTAAAAATGATAATAGATGCACAATACTAATAAACAAAATATACATAACAATGTTAATGAATAACTACACAAATGAAATAAGTGGTTTCCAAATGGATGCATAATTGTACATAAAATCATTTTCCCCTTCAATCATGTCAGTTTCTTGATCCATTACTTCATACACTTCATCATTCCTTACTAGAATAATATTTTAAATATCATGATGGAAAAATAAACCTGCTTCATGTTGTTGATGATATTCAATGTCAGAGGTCAAATCTTCCACTTCATCACCCATATCATACAAATATCTTTATTTTACATGAATAACTACACTCCACCCATAATCCACAACATCATTCACATGATATTCCATTTTCTCTTGAGATGATAAGTTATACATATCATACAGTTCATAATCACTAACATCCATCAAGTGAGCGAAGTTTACAAAAATAAATTGCAAGGAATATTTTTTAACACCTATGATAATATTGAAAAAATTTCATTTTAATAAAATAACTAAAAAATACACATGGTAGTTTAATTCAATAATATCAGTCATATTACCATAATATCCCACTTTATCAAATATAAATATACCACTATCTTGTGTTTTTAATACCTCTTCTTGATCGACTATACGAAATCTAAATCCATTCACGTTGTAACTGTCGAACTTTATAACTTATTTTAGAGGACCTCAAGCAAGAAACATCAAATATTCTGACAAATCTACTCAAGTATAAGTATTCATGATCTAAAAAAATACATTATTATATTTACAAAATATATGTGTCAACCCTAGATCTCTATTTATTGAAATATTTATGAACTTACTCATCGTGAAAACCATTCTAAAAGCTCTTTATTAACATCTTTTGTTATATCTTTCTCATTTCATGTTTATCCTATCATTAGTATCTTTTTCTATATCATCAACTCTTCAATAAATGGATTTACAGTTTCACTATTTAGAAGCACATATCTATGTCCATGTAAAAATTCCATTTCTATCAGTATAACATTTGAGGTCTTCCCAACTGATCAGCCAATAGCGAGAAATATTTTTTACTTACCATATATTTGAGATTGAGTCGATGTGTCTTCTACACATCCAACTCAATTAAATCTTGTATCAATATCATTCAAGTATATAAAATAAAAGGTAAGACCCTCCTCTGCCAAATAAGATTCAATAATAAAGCCTTCTGGTTCAGATTTATTTCGTATGTATGATTCCAAATGCCTAAGATATCTATGAAATAAAACAAACAAACAAATTTATTCATTTAATTATGTTCTAAGAATTTTTTACATAACTTAAAAATATTTAAATAAAGTACCTCTTAATTGGATACATCCATTGATAATGTACGAGGCCTCCTAATTTAGCTTCCTCAACTAAATGAATAGTTTAATGCATTTTGACATTAAAATATGACGGAGGAAATATCATCTTCATTGTAAAAAGTGTCAATAAAAACCTCTATTTAATGTTGTCAAGGTCAAATGGATGTATATATTTCTCACATAGTTTTCTGAAAAATCTGTAGAATTGGAGTACAACAACAGTAATTTTTTAGGTAATAATGTATGAAATGGAAATGATAGTAACTGATGTAACAAAATATGTGAATTGATACTTTTCAATCCATGTATCCTATGATTATTTAAGTCATCACAACTCAATATTTTACTTTAATACCCATTATATACCTTCACATGATTTAAAATTAAAAGAAATGTATCTTTATCCCTATTTTTCATTTCAAAAATTTCTAGAGCATGATTTTCATTCTCATCTAGCTAGAGATCACGTTTTCTGTTCATTAGTTGTAAGTATTTCTGATAATTAAGATGATCCTTAGAATTTCCATACTCATTAAGCAATGTGAAGATAAAATTTTCACATAAATTCTTCTAAATATGAATCACATCATGATTATGCTGCAAAAAATTAAATTCCCAATACAGAAGTTTGAAGAATATACATTTCTTATTCCATTGTTTTGTTCCAATTTCACTAGTAGATTCACCTCAAATTCATTTCCCACTACCATTCAAATGATGAGACTTCCCAAATTTTGTTTCAATATTTCCAAATTATGCCATTATTTAAAAACTATTTAAAAACTTTTGAGGTGGTTTATGATCAATGAAACCGTTAAATGTTGATATGTTTAGCCAAAATCTATGATATGCATCAAGAAATCTTTAATGACACGATAAGAACCATTTTCTACTGTGAGGTAGTTGTTTGAGTGAAAAATCAAAGTTAAAAATAGGATAAGCCAAACATGTGTAATTATTCCAACTTGATAAATTCCCATGTCCAGGGAAGTCACTAATTGTCTAAATTAAAGCAGCTTGCATTTTGAACATTGTTTTAGAAGAAGCATCATATGTATCAACACCGTTTCTCTATAACTCCTGTAATTGTTCAATTAAAGGATGAAAGTATTCATCAATATCATTTCCAGGAATTTTTATTCTATTAATAATCATCCAAATGATAATAGGAATTTTTTAGATACACATCCATGGAGGTATATTGTAAGGGATCAAAACAAATGGACAAATACAATAACTGGTACTCGAAGTCCCAAATGGGTTAAATCCATCGACAAACAGTCTCAATAGAACATTAATAGGATCATCTAAGAAATCTGGACGTAGTGAATTGAATTTATTCCATGATTTTGAATCTCGTTGACGTCACATTAACCCATCATTGTTATTTTCTAAATAATTACACTTCATGTGTTTGGCTGTTTTCGATGACATGAATAATCATTGCAATTGTGGCTTTAAGGGAAAGTAATGCAAAACCTCTTTAGGTGTGTTCCTTTTACTCTAGTTCATGTTAGTATGTTGATTCATACTTCCAACATCACCCATTGACTTACATCTAGAAGAATAATATTTTTTTGCAATCCTGTCTACTTGAATCCTCTCTCCAATAAAGAATACAATCTTTGGGTCACACATGTATTTTTTTATAATTCAGACCAAGCCTGTTAATTTTTTTTTCATATAATAAAAAGACTCTAGGATGTTTGCTTCAGGAAATGAATCAAGAAAAAATTACAATATTGTGGACATTTATTTATTTGTAATTCCACATAGACATTTGATATGGTACAACTTTAGTAGAAAATAAACTTTTGAATATTTCAAACATCCACTATACAACTCTAGATTTCCATTATCAACTAAACCATGGAACATATTTTCCTTAGTGAAGTATTCTCTTACATTATCTCCACATAATCAAGATTATAATCCAATGATATGTTACAATCAAGATCTGGTTGTCCTACAGTCTAAAAAATATCCCTTGTCACGTTGCTATTAGTATCACCCTCATATGGATGTTCTAATATGTTTTGATGTCAATGGTGGGGTCTTTCAATGTCGAATGCATCATTTATAAGGTTTTTAATTTCATTTTCCATTATCTACAAATTTGGGAGCTCATTTTATGGATTGATATCAGTACTCAACCTTTCTGTAATGTTCCATTCTCCATGCCAAATCCCACAAAAATATTGAGCCGAGAATTGCTTCAATATTCAATGTTCATAAAATTCATATCTCTTCAACTATCTTCTAAATTTACATTTAGGACATGGAAATATTATTCACTCTTCAACAAATCAATTGGAGATTGAAAAATCTAAAACTTCTCCAAACCCTTAGCATACTGAGGTGTGTTCCTCAGTAATGTGATCCAGCTTTTATCCATGTATATAATAATGTGCCGACATAATATTAAAAAAATTTAAAACACATAGCTATTACTAAGTAGGTAAAGAGATTGATATATACTAGTTGAAATACATATGTATATGTTAAATAATATTTTCCTATATAAATACATATGGTAAATAATGAACCCACCCACTTGAAAACCAAATCATGCAAATTAAAAAGATCCATAAAAGAATAGAGAGATAATAAAAAAGAACCATACTATTACAAATGAACTATATACTACATGTTTGGAAATTAATACATCAGTAACAGATCATATACATCATAAACCAAAATTCCATATGACAAGCTAGGAAAAACATTAAAGATGGTCCCAAGTCCAATCATAGTCCCAAACTCCCATTCATTTTCTTAGTAATATATTCATCAAGCATTAAGCCTCTCCCACACCCAAGACTAAAATCAAGTATAATCTACTTGGGTACCAAGTTCCATGGTATCCTGAGAAATGTGTGACTATAATTAAATAGGACACCACTAATGATATCTCTTAATATAACCAGACTATAATAATGTACATGTAGAAGTTGTAAAAATAAAAAAATAAATAATTTAATTAAAAGGCAGTAAATAACCACTAATGCTCAGGCTCTGAAATGACATATGAGTCTCTTATCTACCACTATCAATCCTTTTGCTTGTGACCCTGATCGACCATACACAATTCAACAAATATTGGGGTGTCTATGAGAACATCGCATGGATTGTGCCAACCATGGTATAATATTCACACTTATGGGTATTTTCTTTAGTATCTCAAGACCACCTATGAGGGAATTTTCATGTAGTAACTAAACACTACCTACAAGGGATTTTTTTAGTAACTCAACACGACCTATGAGGGTGCCTTCTTATAGTAACTCAATACCAACTATGAGATCATTTCCTTGTAATAACTCAAAACTTATTAGAAGGGTGTTTTCATTTTTAGAATCAAGACTACATGATGAGAATTTTAAAAACTAATACATACAACAATATCATTTCATAAGAGCAATTACAATCTACCCCTTTATCATCCTTTTACAATATTAATCCCACTTTACATTTTTAACATTTACTAATTCACTTTAAAATTTCATTTAAATTCACAATATACCCATTCACATCATAATATCTATCTCTGACTTCATAACCAAAGGTTTACCAATTTTCTATGTCAACATAAAATCATAATCTCTTAAATTAATTTCATAATACCATACTAATCATAATTCATAATTTTATATTTTAATACTTATTAATTTATTATGCCCAACACAAGGGTTGCATCCAAATCCTAGGATTCTCTTTATATTCAACCTTTATTTCATAAAGATTTATAATTTTTTGAATTCCATTTACAACAGAAATGATTGTGAACTTTCATTTCATAACCATTTATTCATATCACAATTTATTTTTAAACCCCATAAACATAGTGAGTAATATAATTTTACCAATCCAAAACAAGGTCAAGATTTCAACTAGAGTTATCCCTTTAATATTATCCAATTACTGTTTATAAAACATGGCTTACCATTTTATTGTCCAATTCTAGGTTCAATTCATAATTATATAATTCCATTGGGAATTTCCGTTTTCTAAGGTTCAAGGAGTGTGAAAGGGGGTGTTTAACTAAGAAAAATGGAAATTAACACATTAAATTTAAACTAGGTAGATACATGGATATGCCAGTATAAACACAAATGCATCACTCAAAAAATTTCAAACTATGGTTTAATTTTAACGGCCACCTAACTTAGCCTCATATACTTCCACTCATCTTATATCTTCCATTTGTTCAAGATAGAATATGACTAAGTGGTAAAAAGGCTTGGAAATAGGGAATATTAGACATAATTGAAAATATCTCAGTTAATAGTGAGATAAGAATATAAGGGAAGGATATGGAGTTATAGATATTCCTTAGGCTCATCAACACCTCATATGAAATTTGATTTAGACAAGGGATGAGTAATATATCACCGTGGAAGAGAGGGAGGAGGGAATGGTTAAGCATGAGGGTATACTGGACAAAAATTGGAGGAAAATGAGGTGTATTGGATTACAAAATCATAAGGGAAAATAGTAATATTCCTCCTTTTAAGGGTTTCATGGTTTGGATTCATAGTTCACCAAATCATGCATCAACCATGTGATAAGAACTATATTAAACACCCCTCCTCGCAAGGTTGGTCTATATAATTTACCAACCATGCGCAAAACTAACACTAGCCATTGTGATAAGAAAAATATTTAACAAAATGTTTTAATGATTGAACTATGGATCAATCCATATAAAATACTTGATATGGAATATGACATAGATATCAAGACTAACAACATGAACATATTTTTCTTTCTGATGGGAACCAAAACTATATCATATCATATAATATGATTTTGAATATAAGTTATATAAGTATACCATAAATTGTATCTATATCAATAATGTTGTAAGTTCATAATCAACATAGTTTCACAGACCATTAGAACATATTATTTCACTGAACACGACACTTGAACAAAAACCTCTCAAAAAATTTTAAACATTTGAAATTATGTTACATCACATGTAATTTTTTTTGATGTAATTCAGAAAACACTGATGACAATGGGAACCAAGGTGTGGTGAGGAGAAATGATGGGTAGTGAGGCACGATGAGAGGTGGGGAGATGCGTCGAGGTCTTCAAGGGGTCACCAGGGTCGTGGGGGTTACTAGGGTCATGGGATCCTAGGGCTTCGGGGGGGGGGGGGGGTTGTGGGAGTCATGATGGTCGGTGAGGCGTGGTGAGGGGCAGTGAGGTGTGGTGAGGGCTTTGGGGGGGGGGGTGCCAGGGTCACCGGGGTCCTTGGGTTTCAAGGGGTCATGGGGTCGGGGGGGGGGGGGTCGGGTGTGTTGGGGAAATCAGGGGAGTCTGGGGGAGAAGTGTCCCACTTGTAAAAAAAATGTTTTGTGGAAGTTTGTTAAACTACCACTAAAAACCCACCACTAAAGACAAATAATGTTGTAGTGAAATGAGGATTTCACTACTATAGTGGCTATGATGGGTTTCCCATACTATTCCAAAACCTCCATCCGCATCTCAGAAAACAAATCCATCATTTTTTACTCACAAATAGCCTCCCAGATAGCCTATTTATGAGTCTTCTATCTCAAGGAATTAGCTATATCGTTACATTTCATGGGTGTATAAGAAAACTCAAAGTAAAATGATTTCAGGTATTCAGCCCACCTGAACTACCTAAGATTCAAGTCTTTCTATGTAGATATTTATTTGATAATTTTGTGGTCTGTGTAGACAACTAAAAACCAAAAAGAGACATTTCCTCCAACATTGTAAGGCATGAACCATGGCTACTAGCTTGAGGCAATGCATCTGGTAATTAAGCTAATGAGGTCTCAGTTGGTGGGACCCATATGTCACAACACAATCACCCTACATAAAAAATTCTCCCAGATCAATACCTAAAGAATCACAATTAATGTTATAGCCCCTTCATGTCTCTTGTAGAATTAGGATTAGTACTGAAGTCAACCTTCCAATAAAATCCTAAAAATCTATCTCAAAAGATTCATACTAGAGGAATTTTACACCCTTATTAGTCAAGACAATAAGAGGTTCTTCTAAGTGAGAGAAATCTTGAATGAATCACCTTTAATATGAAACTACCCTAAGAAACTACATATATCAAACATATTATTTGGATTTCATAGGAAACCCTGATGATCACCTTCTTTGGATTAATAGATATGCTTGCCTCTGAAATGATAGGACACAAGAAGTGAACCTTACTAATCCAAGAGTTCCATTTACCAATCTTTGCATAAATTTGATTCTCTCTTAATGTATTCAGTAAGATATCAAGGTGAATGAAATGTTTTTTCTTGGTGTTATAATACACTAAGACGTCATCTATGAAGACTAATACAATGAAATCATGATAGTGGTGGAAAACCTGATTCATCAGAATCATAAATACTTTTAGTGCATTTTTCAGGCTGAATGGAATAACCAAATACTCCTATAAGACATACATACTCCAGAACACTATGCATGGTATGTCTGATTACATAAAGTGCACTTTATGGTAGTATAGACTCAAATAGATCTTAGAGAAAACTTTTACTCTTCAGAGCTAGTCTAAGAGGTTGTCTATATGAGGCATCAGATACCGACTCTTCACCATAATTTAGTTCAGATGGAGGTAATCAACCGAAAATATTAGGGTACCTTTCACCTTCTTGGTAAAAAGGATAGGTGAACTCCATGGAAATTTTCTAGGTTGGATAAAACCCTTTTCCTCTAAATCTTCAAGTAGTTTATTATGTTAATTGATCTTGGTAGGTTCTATCCTATACATAGGAATAAAAACTGATTCCACACATGGAACTATCACAATGGCGAAATTAACCTATCTCTTAGAAACTAATCTGGATAAATCATCAAGAAATATATCGCTAAAATGATCCAAAACAAGATGGGATTCTACCCATTTCATTTCCCGAACATTCATAAAAAGACTCGACATATGGGTTGTCACCTTACCTAGACTCTAGCACTTGAGTCCATATTGACTAGCCTAGGTATCTCATTCTTCCTTATTAATATATGTGTTAACCTCAGGTGATGTAAAGGATACCCTCTTATGATAGCAATCCATATGGGCACAATAAGGGACAAGCTACTCTACACCATGAATGACGTCAAATCTGATCATCTTGAAGATAAATAAATTATTTAATAAATAGTACCAACGTATCTCAAGGGGCACTGTTAAAATTGGAACATTCCCTATAATCTCACCCATAGTGTAATTTCAAGAGAAATAACACCACAAAAGTACTCAATTGAAAGGACAAAACTTTCCAAAAAAAATAGAAGAAATAAAAGAGTGTAATGAAACTTTATCAAAAATGGAAGAAACTAAATTAGACTAGAATATAATAGTACCTATAACCATAGATAGCTATGAACTATAATCCTTATGTGTAGGCTTCACTGTATAAATATGGCCTGAACCGCGACCTTGAGATGCTAACTGACTGGCCTAGGTAGGTTCGTTCTACTAGAATTGAACCTATAAATCCTAACTAAATCAACCAAGACCACCAATACCTCATCATTATTAGCTAGTAGAATACAATATCCCCTTCTTAAATGGTGTAATATATCCTATACCTGATAATAGAATCAGTACAAACCCCCTCTCACTGGAAGCTGGAGGAAAATATCAGAAGAATAATTGGGGGTGACCAATCACACCACAAGCTTAGCAATCGATTGAATTAATTGAACACTGAGGATTATTATGTCCTATCCCGATGAACTGGTAGAACACCACATGGCTGTTGTTTTATATCACCTAGGTAGAACCATCCCCACATGCACCCTCAAAACAACATTTCCTACTACCAGATGAACTGTTTCCCTACCATAGAACTGAACCACCCTGGCTCACATTGCCAGCTTATCTTTGGTTTTGTTATGTAATAAGGTTCTGGTTCAACATCTCTGTAATGATACTAAAATATAAAAAGTTCACCTGCAATAAGATATAATGTACATGCCTATCCTTTAATTGACTCATATTCGTAAACTTTTCACTAGCTAGAGTCGGGGAGAAAAATCAGTATTTAGTGAAATGAGTACAATTATCAAGAATGGTTATATCACACTACTAAAGAAACATAAAATAACTATAATGGTCCTTTCTTAGAGTCTATGGAATTGAGTGATCATAGAAGGAAGTCTCAAAGTCTAGATTGACCATACCACGATGAAACTCAGCCTAAGAGATGGTGTCCCACCTATGCTTGGTAGAATCATGTAACATGTTGGTAGTGATCTTGACCCTCCACTCTGGATGTGTCTCAAGATAGTGAATGATCTACACCATAACATATAACAATGTTTCCGCATCCTAAGGTCCACCATCCCCTGATAAGGAGGGAGGATTATACTAATGGAAATCCTAGGCTAGCTCTGCAATAGTAGGGGTAGTCTAGGGAGCAGCCTATACTTACTGCATAAACAAACATAAACTATCATGGAATCAAGCATCGGTTCCCAGTGAAATATCTGTAGGAGGATATTCAGGTGGAACTACAAGAGGTACTATGGCTGTATTAGGGCCCACCAATTATAAAGCATGTTCATTTCCACTTTCTTACCATAAAACATGAGGATTTCATAGTGTAATATCTCTATAATTCATAAGGGAACTCCTTATATAAGATTTACAACTGATAGAAAAAGTAGATAGTGATAAAGATATATTCAATACTTTCTATGAAGAGTTCACACCTATCTTTATTCTCAAAGATCCATGTCTAGGTGATAAGGAGACACATATATATTATAGGAGACACAACCTACTACCCACTATCAAGGTCAGGTCAGGGTCAAGGTCTCATATTACACACATAAGGTGTATATTTCATTTTTAAGATCATATTGATTTTAATTTTTCATTTATTTATATATTTAAATCCATTTAAATGGTTAAATTATAGGGTTCACCATTTTCAATTCGTAAGGGACCATACAGCTCATGAACCAAATTATGGAATTCACTTAATCCATTCCACAACACGTTGGAGCCCATGCGACCAACTGTCTAGGTATTTATGTTCCATAATTGAAATCTTAAGGCATATGCTTTAACATTTATAGGAAAACTCTGTTAGGTTAAGGTACGAAAATTAAGTTTCCATAATGTTTTACCAGTTCTGCAAATAATGTCATAACATTTTCATATATAATAGTCAAACCACTATAATAAGAACATGAATCACATGCAATGCACATGGGAAAGTAAATATGGCATGAAAAAATGCTTGGAATTTTGATCCTGTGGTTCTTAATATGATGCATAATTTTTAATATTCCCTCATATCCTTGGGCCGGGGTAAAGAAACCTAGTATATTTGTAATTTTGTTAATAATATTAAAAACACAAAGCAAGGGTGTAACAAAATGGTTAAATCCATGGAACTTGATCAAGAACAAGCAATAACAACATCATCCTAGCCGATAAAATTTAGGTTTCCCATATATGTGGGTTAGCTACTTCCATGAAAAGGATCATTACAAAATTCCAATACTCTTAGTATCCTCTCTAAACTCAAATAGTAATACAAAAGGAAAATAATTCTATCATTCCTATTTTTAGAATCCCACACTAGAATCCACTTAGCAGTGCCTCGAGATGGTGGGCACAAGACCTCAAGCGCACCTCTCAATATAATAGAGGTTTTTGGATAGTAGGTGAGGGCATTGGACATGTCTTTGGAGAGACTATTACCACATAGATTAGAGGAATGAACAATGGTATATATGAAAAAAGAAACAACAGAAGTATATACTTTGACCACTGGACTAGTAACCCGACATAGCAAAACTAGTTATAATAAATAGATAGAAGCGAAAAGATAATTAACCATGTAGGAGAAATAATCAACAAGTGTAAGATGAAAAAAATAATAGATACAAAATGAATATGATCAGATGCTATAAAAAATATGATTACTTTGGGAACATGGTATACAAGAATATACCACAAGATAACAAAAATAAAAAAGGACCAAAAGTAGCTACTACTAGAATCATGAGCATAGGGTCGGTCCCTTTCTCCCATACTTCATATTAAGAAAATCAATCAAGCATCAAAAGATGGCCACTTTCCTTTATCTATAACTGTAGTCATAAATTCTACTTGGGTACCAAAGGCGGTCTAAGCTGGGTGTGAGATATAATCCCAGCAGGCCACCACCAACAATTTCTAGATGAATCCATTTTATGCAATACGAAATTAATAGTGT
The DNA here is from genome assembly GCA_963277665.1 of Viscum album. Taxonomy (NCBI): domain Eukaryota; kingdom Viridiplantae; phylum Streptophyta; class Magnoliopsida; order Santalales; family Viscaceae; genus Viscum; species Viscum album. The sequence goes on along the minus strand of OY728139.1, from coordinate 123,944,044 downwards.
GCCTATGTAGGTGAAATAAAGTCAATTAATAAATAATAATTTTATAACACTAAGTTAGAGGCCCCCAATGGGTGCCCAAATGATTATACCTTCTTCAACCTAAGAGGAATGTCAAAACCAATGGAACTTATGCAAGAAATATGGTGTATACATGGAACATCATAAATAAAGAAACTGAAAGTGGGATAACCCCAATATTGTGTGTTGTCTTGGTGTTCTGAACACTATGAAATCATTTAAGAATTATCAAACTTTAATATTAATAATAAATATTTACATGTAATCCAAACAACGTTTCCATCAAATCTTGTATGGCATTCTGATCCCAACTAATGATATCCATAATGAATCGCAAGGGTCACTATAGGAGTCTCTAATATTTTGAATACCATAGATTCTATCCAAGGTGACCCGTAACAATGTACCTTGTATAAATCTTGGCATGAAATACTCTAAGTTCATCCTTGGTATATTACATAGGGGAGTAAGTATCATCCAAGACATGACATAACCATCCTACACAACAAGCCCATCCACAGTTTCTTCCCTAAGGAACCATTGTCACTCAAGAGTATAAATAAACTGAACTGAGAGCCCATCCAAGTAAATACAATGGTTGATCTCAGTGCATCGAGCTTAATTAGATATAGAACTTAGTGAGTTTATCCATGATGTCCTTAAGTCAGGAACTGTGTTCACTCCTGGCCCATAAACAAGTGATCCTTGGAATTTAAAATTCCACAACTTCAACAAGTAATTTATTACCACAAGATAAAAAATCTAGGAAAGTTCTTAAATTCGAGATAATAAACCATGGAATAATTCTTATTTTATAAGGAATAAGAATAATTGTAAGCAAAGGGATCTATAAAACATGATATAGGCATAAGAATACGCATAAGTCATGAAGCCATTCACACATGGAAGTAAGCATATGAAAAAGGAAACTAGTAGTGGTCACTAAGAAACATGAATAAAGCAAAAGATACATGATATAAATCCTAATAAATGAAAATATAAAGCCCATGTAATCAATATTAAGGGCCCAAATCATGGTTTACAATTTATCTTAATTCAAATTATAGATTTTAGGCACTTATCATTGGTTTAACACACCCTAAAGAGTTTTAAAATAATTAAAGTTTAATGGAATTAGGAAAAGAGGTGAAAATACACACATTGGGGTGGCTAAAGTCAAGGAGGTCAACAAAGGTTTAATTATTCACACACTATGGTCATCCAGGACATGTAAACACATTCAATTTAAAATATATAACAAGTTAAAGGCATCACTGTAAGGTTCTGAAGCATAAAAAATGAAGAACCCTGTAGAATGAAATAAAACATTGAGAAATAAACTAGACCACCTAACCTAGGTTTTTATAAGACTACTCTTCTATTATCGACCTTTTAATTGAGATGGGATGTACGATTTATGAGAAACGATCCAACACCCTAAAAATAGGGAAAAACAATTTTATCAAAATAGTGTAACAGATGTGAAGAGAGAATTGAAATAGAATGATGAGTATTATAGATTTTACCTCAATATTTCTAAAACATATGATGATAAAGGATTTGGATCTTTGATTGAGGAGGAAACAAAAATCCTATGATGGATTGCAGAGGAAGATCACTATGACATCCCACCTTTTTATTAAACAACATTTCATTTTTTTACAAATAGAGGATCTTTAAAGTCTAGTGTCTTAGAAATCAGGAACATAATACATGAAGACAACATAACACATTCTTTTAAACCAATTTCAAGGAATAATCAAAGTTTCATCCTATGTACATTTACTATATCTCATATCCTAGAGATAGACATCAAAGGAAAGGGTGAGCAGAAGGCCTAGTAAGGGTAAACAAGGGAATCAATGTACTTGTGGTATCAACAAGAACTTGAATAAAACATAAAGACATGAGAAATGGAATAATAGGCATATCATAAAGAAAAGAACTTGGAACATAACTTTAATATGTGGCTACAACATTTCATTTAGACATTCATGAACATATCACCAAGGTCCATCCCCAAGGTGTCATAAAATTACCAAGGTTATTCACTATGGTAACATGAAACTTGTCATCTCTAGAGATTAATTCTTTACCCAATGAATTGGAGCTCTATCAGGCGCACCATTAATATGTATTTACTTACATGTTATCCAAATAGATCATAATCAAACATTTCATAAATAACCCATGGAGAATATAAGAAATGGGTTTCATTTCATGATCGTGACATTTTAAAAGTTCTCAATAAAATAAGATCATTATGTCATTTCTAACCCATGGAAAGGGAGTGAGGGTTATATGTATGTCAATTACAGAATTAAATAAATTATCTTTATATGTTTATGAACACCCAAAGAAATTAAATAAGTCTGGGTATTCACATAAATAAAATAAGATAATTTCTGTAGAGAAAGAGATAGAAATTTTGAGGCGAAATTTTTGCCGCATAACGACTATATAACATGGTTTTAGAAAACATTGGAAAGAGAGGGTACAAGAGTAACCCACTCATAAATAACTTATAATAAAATATAAATATATAAAAAAATGGATATAAGAACGCGGAATGAAAATTTTAATGACATACCACATAAAAAGGAACATGAAAGAAAGAAGAAGACACGATTCCTTTTACGAGAAATTCGGCAGCCTAACGACGTCACTTGAAAAAATAGAAAACAAATTGATGAGAGAAGAAATGGTATATCATCATTTGTACATAAAATGGACAGTAATAAGAACATTTAAGAACATACCCTCAACATAAAGAGATGTAAATTATAAGACACAACATAAAGGAAGTCATGACTTAAAAGAGGAGGATGAAAGAATCCATTACCTTGAAGAGTAACTTCGAAAGCATGAAGGTCAGGACCTTGGGAGGCTTGAGGGAACCTTGGGAGGACTCCTTTGGAGGTAAAGAGACCATAACTTCTTTGGGGATGATTTAGAAATGAAATGAATGAGGGAATGGATTGGTATTTATAAGAGAAGTGAGGGGATAAGTCATTAATGGCCAAGGGACACCTCATCGGTGGTATTGGAAAAACCATAGGCTTTACCATGGTATTTTCCCATGGTATTGGCCACTTGGGATACCTAATACCTTATCTTACTATTCATAAGTTGACTAGAATTATTTCAGGATTATTACATCCTTAATGATGTCATTAAACACCCGAAACTCAGAAACTGTATTTTCACTATTCAGTGAAAATTCAACTTGCTCAGAAAAATACCAAAAAATCACCTTAACTGAATATAGATTCTATGATTTCAAAAATGAACTCCATTTTTTGAAAATAATTTTATAAATAATTTTAATTTAATTTTAAAATAAAACACTATTCACTAAAAACTCAACTATTTCAGAAAAATCCCAAAAATTCACCTTAACCAAATATCGATGCTCTGATTTCAAAAATGAACTCCATTTTATGAAAATAATGTTCTAAATATTTTTAATTTAATTTTTAAATAAAAAATCTATTCACTCAAAAAAACAAAAACTTAACCAATAATTTCTGAAATATTTATTTACCTATTTTGTTGAATTACATTACTTAATCAAGGTAGCTAAATTATATTAATACTTTCTTAAGTGAGGTTAATTAATCCATTTGATCACATTACTAATCATAAGCATAAAATCACTATTCAAAATTTACTATTCATCAAAAATTAAGTTGATCTTATTAGACTCTAAATTTCTTACTGAACATAACTGTAGAAGAACATTTTTTGAAAATCATTACACATTATTAATTATTTAAGGTTTACATAAATATTTTTAAAATATCAATTTTTCTAAAATTCATCAATAATATGTATAATATATTTATCCATACATTTGAAAATTCACAAACTTCACCATAAGAAGAAATCACAATTTTTATTTAAATTAAAGGATTACACAAGGTAGTTATGGTCTCATTACATAGCCCCTTATAACACCAACATATGACCTAAGAGTAAGGTGTGCTAGGGTGATAGAATCTTGGGCGGATCATGCTACATTGCACGAGTAGGGATTTCTATCAGCTTAAACTTCTCGTGAAAGAAATTCCGTTCCATCTTCACACGATGAAGTTTGGCTTGGGTTTGGTCGAGAGTAATGCTCAAAGGTGCTACCTCCTTCCCAAGTTTCATCAGATGGTCTTCGATCGGCCCGAGACTACTGGATAGGGCCATCAAATATTCTTTCTATATTAATTAAGATCACTTGTATTTATAGAAAATAATTGTAACAATTATTTTCCAATGGCCATATTGACCAACAATCATATAACATTTGAAACCCAACAGTCTCATTATACTCATGTTATTAAATGAAATAGTTTTGTTGAGTATAAAATAAAATAACCCACAAAAATTAGGGAAAAAAATTTACTCAAAATTTTGCGTCATTACATTCTTCCCACCTTAAGAAATTGCGTGCTTGAAATTTTAAAATTGGTCTTGGAAATTTCGTTGAAAGTCCCACATTAGAAAAAGAGTCAGTAAAACTATTACTTTAAAATAAATAAAGGGAAGTAAAATGGTCACATGAGTTAACCCATATTAGGATTCCATGTAGGAAAACATGGATATGGAAGAGAAAAAAAGGGTCATGTTCTGATGGAGAGTGATAGAAAAAATGATTAGTAGAAAATTAACCACAAGTAGATCACAAACATAATATGTGTTAAATGGTCTTTGATTACCCAGTAGGAAATGTAAACCAACAATGTTTTTGTTTTATGTTCCTTTTCATTATTTTGAGGAATTCATTTACTACATAGAATAAAAACATAAGGAAATATAATTACCTTCAAGTAGAGTTTCATCCCTTAATAAGTTTCCACCAAGACTAATCTTTTCTCCAAACAATGAGCATTCAAAAAGACTTGGTCTCATCAAAATCACAAGAATCATCTTCTAGAGAATCACATAATCCACAAAATAATATATATATTTTTACCTTGTCTTTAGTCATCAACTAAAACTAAAAAGGTTAGTACGAGATTATATAATCCCCAAAAAGGATAATCCTTTATAAAAATAAATATGACTATTAATCTCTAAAATTCAACAATAGTACCCAAAGTTCCAAAAAGACCATTAAATACACAATCATCCTTAAAATTATTCAGAAAAATCCAAACTAAGATTGGAACCCAAAACTCATAAGGATTTAATCACATAGTCTTCCCCAAAAAAATCATAACATTTATCTCCAAATAACATCGACTACTATTAAACTCTCATACTAAAGTGTAGTTAACCTATTCCCATATTCTCTATGCTAGGTTCATCATTTTCCATAAATAACCCAAATCACCATATGTCCACAATAAACACATAAATTCTTACAGAAAAATTCAACCATTCCTCCCCAATTAAAATCCCGAAGTATTTTATTTCCCCTAGGCATATAGTACTCTAAAAGAGAAAACATCATATAAAATTACCTTTATCATTTAATCACCAAATAATTTTCCTATAAAAAGGATATACATTTGATAAAACATAAATTTCCAAAATCAACTTATTCTTGATCCATAAAATAGCATGTGCATTAGTCAGTCTGAAGGGCATAACAACAAACTCATAATGACCATATCTTGATTGAAAGGTAGTTTTTGGAATATCATCATTCTTCACCCTCAATTGATTATAACCAGAACGAAGATCAATCTTAGAGAATAATTGATCCCCATGAAGTTGGTCAAATAAGTCATCAATTCTTGGAAGGGAGTATTTGTTCTTCACTATGATCCCATTCAGTTCTTTATAATAAATGCATAGCTGCATTAATCCATCCTTCTTCTTTAGAAAGAGAACCGGTGATCCCTAAGGAGAAACACTTGGTTGGACAAACTCATTATCCAAAATATATTGGATTTGTTTTTTAATTCCTCTTTCTCCACATTTTCCATCCTATAGGGGGTATTTGACATCGGATGAGATCTAGGTAGAAGTTCAATAGATAACTCTACCACTATTTCTGGCGGAGGTCCGGGTAACTCCTTAGGGAATACGTCAACATATTCCTAGACGATGGGGACATTCTCTAAATGAATAAATCCTTCGTGAGAAACTTATTTCATTTATGAATCTTTTAACTAAAAAAGATTTTATGTCTTAAAACTTCATGCTTAGACAATTACATTTTTTCTATAATTCCTTCATAATTATTCATAAAAATCTTGTGATTAACCAAAAATATCCCCTGGGATTGTCGTAACCAAGAGTGAAACAAGGCCCGTTGTCGTGTACCAATTCCCATTCGAGTCTAGCTCAAAGCGGTGTTTTTGGGTTTTAGCCCTATGTACATCTGTGCCAGAGCCACCTCTACCATCTCGTATCCAGACAGGGATGTATTTGTTTGATAAACCACTTACTCAATACTCACCAAAATACCAGGAAGATTTCCTATATTTAAACTTTTCTATAGGGTTATTCCTAAATTTTTCCTATCTTAATTTCCATAAATAACTAAAGTATCCTTTGATACCGACTATGACATACCACCTTTTTATTACATAACATTTCATTTCTTTTTACAAACCGAGGATCTTTAAAGTCTAGTGTCTTGGAAATCAGGAACATAATACATGAAAAAAACATAAAACATTATTCTAAACCACTTTAAAGGCTTAATAAAAGGTTCATCCTATGTACATTTACTGCATATCATATCCTAGAGATAGACATCAAAGGAAAGGGTGAGTAAAATTCCCATTAAGTGTAAACAAGGGAATCAATGAACTTATGGTATCAATAAGAACTTGAATAAAAACATAAAGACATGAGAAATGGAAGAATAGGAATATAATAAATAAAATAACATGGAAAATAACTTGAATATGTGGATAAAACATTTAATTTATACATTTATGAACATATCACCAAGGTCCATCCCCAAGGTGTCATAAAAATTACCAAGGTTATTCACCAAGGTATCGTGAAACTTGTGATCTCTAGAGATTAATTCTTTACCCAATGCATTGGAGCGCTATCAGGGCACACCCTTAATATCTCTTTAATTACATGTGATCCACATAGATCATAATCAAACAGTTCATAAATAACCCATGTAGAATATAAGAAATGGGTTTCATTTCAAGATCATGACGTTTTAAAAGTTCTTAATAAAATAAGATCATTATGTCATTTATAACCCATGGAAAGGGAGTGATGGTTATATGTATGTCAATTACAGAATCAAATAAATTATATTTATATATTTATGAACACACAAAGAAACGAAATATTTATGGTTATTCAAATAAATAAAACAAGAGAATTTTTGGAGAGAAAGAGATAGAAATTTTGAGGCAATATTTCTACAGCATAACTGCTATATAACATGGTTTTAGAAAAAATTGGAAAGAGAGGGTACATGAGTAACCAACTCATAAATAATTTATAATAAAATATAAATATATAACATAATGGATATAATAACATGGTATGAAAATTTTAATGACATACCACATAAAAAGGAACATGAAAGAAAAGAGAGACGTGATTCCTTTTTCGAGAAATTCGGCAGCCTAATGGCGTCACTTAAAAATTCAGAAAACTAATTGATGAGAGAAGAAAGGGTATCTCATCATTTGGACATAGAATGGACAGTAATAAAGACATATAAGAACATACCCTCAATATAATGATATTTAAAATATAAGACACAACATAAAGGAAGTCATGACTTAAAAGAGGATGGTGAAAGAATCCCTTACCTTGAAGAGTAACTTCGAAAGCTTGAAGGTCGGGACCTTTGGAGGCTTGAGGGAACCTTGGGAGGATTCCTTGGGAGGTAAAGAGACCCAAAATTCATTGGTGATGATTTAGAAATGAAATGAATGAGGGAATGGATTGGTATTTATAAGAGAAGTGAGGGGACAAGTCATTAATGGCCAAGGGACACCTCATCGGTGGTATTGGAAAAACCATGGGATTTACCATGGTATTTTCCAATGGTATTGGACAATTGGGACACCTAATACTTTATTTTAATATTCATAATTCAACCAGAATTATTTCATGATTATTACATCCTTAATGATGTCATTAAACACCCGAATCTCAAAAACTGTATTTTCACTATTCACCAAAAATTCAACTTTAACAAGAAAAATCCCAAAAATTCACCTTAACCAAATATCAATGCTCTGATTTCAAAAATAAAATCCATTTTATGAAAATAATTTTCAAAGTATTTTTAATTTAATTTTTAAATAAAACACTATTTACTGAAAATTCAACTCTTTCAGAAAAATCACAAAAAATCACCTTAACCAAATATTGATGCTCTGATTTCAAAAATGAACTCAATTTTATAAAAGTAATTTTCTAAATATTTTTAATTTAATTTTCAAATAAAAAAAATATTCACCCAAAAAACTAATACTTAACCAATAATTTCTGAAACAGTTATTTACCTATTTTATTGAATCACATTACTTAATCCAGGTAGCTAAATTATATTAATACTTTTTTAAGTGAGGTTAATTAATCCATTTGATCACACTACTAATCATATGCATAAAATCACTATTCATAAATTATTATTCATCAAAAATTTAGTTGATCTTATTAGACTCTAAATTGTTTACTTAACATAACTGTAGAAGACCATTTTTTGAAAATCATAACACATTATTAATTATTTAAGCTTTACATAAAGATTTTTAAAATATCGTTTTTCTAAAATTCATAAATAATATGCATACTATATTTATCCGGACATTTGAAAATTCACAAACTTCACCATAAGAAGAAATCGAAATTTTTATTTAAATCAAAGGATTACACAAGGCAGTTACGGTCTCGTTAAATAGCCCCTTATAACACAAGCATAGGACCTAAGAGTAAGGTGTTCTAGGGTGATAGAATCTTGGGGCGACTTGGCTGACATTACCCGATTAGTGATTTCTATTAGCTTGAACTTCTCGTGAAGGAAATTCCATTCCATCTTCACATGATGAAGTTGGGCTTGGGTTTGGTCCAGAGCAATGCCCATAAGTGCTACCTCCTTCCCAAGTTCTGTCAGATGGGCTTCGATTAGCCCGAGACTACTGGATAGGGCCATCAAATCTTCTTTCCATATTAATTAAGATCACTTGTAGTTATAGAAAATAATTGTAACAATTAGTTTCCAATGGTCATATTGACCAACGATCATATTACAGTCGAAACCCAACAGTCTCATTATACTCATTTTATTTAATGAAATAGTTTTGTTTAGTATAAAATAAAATAACCCACAAAAATTAAGGAACAAAATTTAATTAAAATTTCAGGTCGTTACACTCACACAACTTCTGTTGGAGAAAAATGAGGCAGAGAAATGATTTAGTGGATTTTAAACATTTCGAGGTAAAATTGTAATTTTAACAAATAGAAAGGTTAACATTGTTTGATAGAATGGTTGGAAAAACCACACACCAACCATCCACAATTCCACTACCCAAGGAGAACCCTCACAAGGGCTAGCCATATAGTTTTGTTAACCATGAAAAGCCTATAAAAAACAACTCTATAACTTTTCAGAGACATGTTTCATGGTCATGTGGGCCACTATGAATAGTTTTAGAGAAGCTGTGTAGATCCCTACTCCCCACTAACTTAAGCCTCATAGTTAGAGAAATCATGTAGGCTGGGTGGGAAGATTTCTCCTAACCATATGGCCCAATCCACTTCTTTTAGTTTCAAAGTCTTGGGATCCAAACAAGCCCAAAAAAATATCATGAAATCATTGACTACCTTAGGAATCATTATTATGACAAAAAAGGAATTTAAACAAAAAACAAATTGTCTATACCTTTTAAAAAAACCAGGATGTTATAATATTGATATCTCCCTTGTTTACCCTTAATGAGAATCTGAGCTCACCTTTTTTATGTTTTACTTTTTCCAGGTGATGATGAAAGTTAATATATAAGATATTTATAATAATAGTATTATGTGGAAATATGTTTATTGGAGATTCTGAAGATATTTCATGAAATAATAATGTTGTGTTTCTTGTTACCAAAGACACTAAACTATTACATTCCTTTGGAATGCGTGTATAATTTTTTTGAATATTCATCTAAAAATATGTGATATTTATGTATGAAAATAATAGGTCGTTATACCATACATCTATAAAATGGAATATGGATATCTATATAGTGATTTTTTATTCAAGATATCGAATTACATTGATCAGTTAACAAGGATGGGATTCCATTTGATAAGAAATTATCCATTAATCTCATACTATCATCCTTACCACCTGTAGTTTCTATATTCATTAAAAATTATAGAATGAATTTTTTGGAGAATTTTATCATGAATCTATTGATAATTATTTTCTATGAATATAAGTATTTTTGGGAACATGGTTCGTTACATGGTGAACTAAGCGATGAAAAGGTTTAAAATCTTATAAAATGTTTAGATTCCAAAGTGTTTAAAAAAATGTACATCATAAAGATAAAATATTAAAATGGATATAAATGAGTAGGATTCTACCTAATTCACATTTTGAAGGAAAGGTTATCAGAAGAAGAATTAAAATGAATAAATAGATAAGAAATAAAATTTTTATACTTCAATATTTCAATTAATACTTCTATTTTAACTTCTTGGGTATTAAATAAAATATATAACTCAAATATTTGTATCCAAATAATGTAACCATGTAATTTGAGATATATTAAAATATGCAATGTGAATTTGAATGTAACCGGAGGAGGATGATTTCAAATTTATTTAAGATATTGTCAAAAATTCACATTTCCAAGTTGACTTATTCTTGTAAAACTATTTTTTATATTGAGTGTTACCAAAAAATATACCTCCTTTTCCAATTTGAGACATAAGGAAATATTATTTTATAACTAAATTGATTTTTTATAGTATATATTACTATTAACAATTTGATCATAATTTAATCATAGATTTCCAATATATATAATTAATGATGAATATAAAAATATAAGACTCAAGTAACACCCAGTTGTGGAAATATAATTATTGTTTAGGTAAAACTAAAAGTAAATATCAAGGATATATCCATAAGGGTGTTTTTATTATTTGGAGAAAAATAATTTTAGGTATTTTGATGTACTTACTTATTTAGTTTTAGACCAAGAAAACTTTAATACTAAAAGTCATAAAATACAAATCTTTGAGATTTATTTTATAATGATACATGTGAACTATTCTAATGAGATAATAGATGTAAATACATATATTCTATGAGATTACTTTAAGTTATTTTTGGAATTCATTGTAGAAATAATGAATAAACTTGAAAAAATATATAAGATCCTTTAGGATGTATAGTTAGAGAATATCTTAACCAAGTATTCATGAATTATTTTAGTATAGAGTGGATCTATTCCTAAACCTACAATACCTTATACACATTATAGTGATGATGGTAGTAAAAGAAGAATCAATGATGAGTCTTATAAGTACTATTATTCTTCTATAATTTCTTTTAGGATATGTTTCACAAATAGAAACATAACCATGCACCAACTGTATCATCTAATAGAATTTATACAAATTTTAATATCATTGTAAAATATTTTTTCTGAGATTCATGTGTTTCGATGAAAACCTTTTATTAAAAACAACTTTATCAATATACATAAATCAAGAAAACAATATGTTCAACTCAATTAATTATCCTGAAACCTTTATAGTATAATTAGATCCCTATGATAGAAAGGTATTAATAAAGTGATTAAATATGTTTTTATAATAAAGAAGCACTTATCTTTTCAAATAATGGGAGTAATATAAACTTTAGTAAATTCAAGGCTCCAGATGGATATTAGTTAGAATAGGAACAATAAAATCCATAAGTCTTAGTAGGTGGAATTACTCTAGAGACTCATACTATGTAGGAAAGTTAAAACCAAGTAGCTGGTTTCACATGATGTAAGTTTAGGTGATATATTATTCTATAAGAATAATTAATCTTATAAGGAAGCATTAAATGGAAAAAATATAAGATTTAATATTTCATAAAAATAGGAAAATGGATTCCATTTACAAGAATCTAGTATTTTTATATTTTATTGAGTTCATGTAAATTCATCGGTGGGTATTCAACAATAAACAAGAAATGTTTTGTACAATTTGTTACTAATAAATATCAATTGATTACTAAAGGATTGAAGTGATATCTAGGAATAGTCTATGATAAAGTATTACAACAGTCATCATGATAAACTAAATTATAATTTTAATTTTTAAAGAAACATTTTAAGATCATGTAATTTAAAAATTAGGTTTAAAGACCATATTCTTAAATGGATACCTTGTAGAATATGTATATATAATGTTACTATAAGGGTTGGTAAAGAAAATGAATTCTAGTAGGGCATGAAATATGAAGAAATCCATTTTGATTTTAATCAAGAATCATGATAAAAAATTATCTGTTTTATTGAGTCATTAAGAGAGTTTAATTTTATTAATATTTAAAATGTTCTTGGTGTCTATAAGAGTTTAGTGGGAGTGATATAGGTGTCTAATAAAAATGCATCGATAAAATTTTAAAAACATATAATAAGTCTTATAGTTTTCAAAAAGTAATAAAAATATATTTCTCTAGGAATGTATTAAAGTAAGAAACCCATGTTTTTTGAAAAAAATATATACTAATATAGATATATGAGATTTTTTACATCTATTAATAGTATATAATTTGAAAAGGTATTGAAATAGAAAATGTTGAACTATTAAAGAGTGGTTTTTTGCTTATTTCGTGTGGTTAAAATCTCTCCAAGATGATGTATTAAAGTAAATTTGGAGGTTATTTTGATCTATTGTATTCTATATACTGAAATGTTTGAATGTATCACATATATTATGATATTAATATAATTTAAATGATTAATTTTTTTTGAATCTATCACATATTACATGTTATTTAATATGGTTTTATATTTTTTATATACAAATCATGGTGAGAAAATATCAAATAGATCCAAGAGAGTTGCCCAAGGTAGAAATCATAACTGTCCAACAGAACTTAAGAAGATGCAAAGGTTATTCCCCCAATACTTGGAGAAGTGGTCATGTTAGTTATCAAGGGGAAAAAACCAATTTCCTATATACCAATGTGATATTATATCATATTAATGGTAAGGTAATAAGTAAGAGATACTTATTTTAGGAAATGGTTTATATATCTATAGATACCGAGTATGTTGCAACTTTTGATGTAGATTAAAAAGTATTTTAATAATTATTTTTTTTATATTTTAAAATTATATTAAGGTATTATCATATATATTATGATAAACTTATGAATATGGTATTATAAAATATTTTAATTTTATAATAAATGATAAAATGTAAATACTTGGTGATATCACTTATTGAGGTATTTTTTCAAATAAGTGAAGTCATAATAGGCATAATAACCATAGGAGAATGTGGTAGGGAAAAACAATATAACCATATCTCAATAGAATAATGTTTATCATGTGAGATCTAATAAGTTTTTAATCAATAGTTGGATCTAGTACAAGTGATATTCAATTGGATTTAGTTCCCTAGAACTAACTGAATTTTTCTTTTGATAACTAGAATATCAATATATATCTTATCACATGATGATTATTTTTCTATGTAATATTAATGTTGTAATTTCTATAGATTATTTTTCACATGGAGAGGTTATATTAGTTCCCTACTATAATGATAACCTAGAGATGTTATGCCAATAATATTAAACACATGTACTATAGTCTAGATAACATCTTTCTAAAGAGAAAAAATTATGTTTGAATACTAGTTGTCGGGGGATCATTAGATATCGATACTTTTTAATGAATTTTTCACTTGGTAATATTCAAGAGAGGAGGTTGTGGGGATAAAACAGTTAATAGTAATTACTTATGTTTGTGTGTCATCAGATATTCTTATATTTGGATGTGTTTATTGGTCCTTAGACCTGATATTATTTTTAATTTGTATCATGGCTTTCAAAAAGTGTCATATGGATGGAATATATGATGAAATATGCTGACAACAAGGTTGTATACATTGGGAGTGTCATATGTGATATTAAATTATATGAATAATTCAAGAAAGTATTTTTCTCTTATGAGTTAATGTAAGAAGAAAACTTTAATGCTTTGATTGAAAAATAACTTTATAATTAAATTCATATCCATGAAAGTTCATCAAAATTTTCATTTAGGGGATCCAAAAAATTTAAATCCTCATATACTATTGTTTATAATATGCAAGTTAAAGTTTATCTCTTGATTATTATTCATAAGGTAATATATAAATAAATATTTCTCCACTAATTGATTGAATAAATTAATATAAATATTTATTTAGTTACAAGAATGTTAAAAATAACTATTTATTCCTGAGATTAGTTAATATAATTTTTATTAAATAAATATTTATTCCTGATTTTAGTGAATAAAATATTTATTTATTTATTTCATACAACCATCAAAATTTATTTATTTATTGAATGGCTAATATTTTTTTTAATAAATATTTTGTTATTCAAGTTTTGATATATTTTAAGAAGGATTTATTGGATGAGTTATTTTCCCAAAGGAGATGGTACATTTGACAATGAGTTTAACACATCTCAAGAGTTATAATATTAAAAATATTATTATTATTATTTCACATGGGTATTACTTAGAATAAACAATTAGATAATTTTCCCTTGTTTAATTATTAATTTTTTAACCCTATGTATAAAATACAAATTATATCATTTTAGAATTAGTGATAGTTTTTGTGCACAATAATATATTTTTATAAATCCCTTAATCCCTGGAGAAAAATCTTCCTCCTCCCCTTTAAAAAAAATAAATACAACAGGAGAAACATTTGTTTTGATCAATGAAAAATTTCATTAAGTAATTATTTCTTCAATGACAATAAATATAGATTCAGGAACATTTTTATAGATTCATAGATCATGAGTGGATAAAACTAGAGGAGTAATTAATTGTACTCTCTAACAAAATAATAATAAAAAATAGTGAAATTTTTATTTGATAAAAATGGATTATATGATATGAATTAATTCTAGATTTAAATTCATTATAAATTAAATGTAAAACATTATCTATAGAAGTTTCCAGAGTTCCCTTATCATGTTATTCAAATATTATCTATTGAAACTGATAAAAAAACCATTGTTGGTAACTACCCCAATGCTTTAGTTTCATCTCAGAACCATCACCAAAATAATTACCTTATAAAAATAAATTAAATATTGAAATGACAGAGCCACCAAACATATTCACATCATGATATGGAGAGGTTAATTTTGTAATAATACATGAAATCTATGATAATTTGGGAATCAATTCATTATAGAAACCCAATATCTTTACACTTTTATTATATGATTTTTAATACAAATGTATATTAAATACAACCAATGGACAAAGAATTCTAGTGTATTTGGACAACTAGGTTATCAATACATCAAAGTGTAACTAAACTAAAATGACCTTATTTTTATCTCCATTATGAGCTCCTAAATACTTTTGATCTCCTAAAACTAAATTGTATAACTGTATGAATATATCAAAAAAGGGGGTGACCTAAAATCTCAGTAAGATAATAAACATGACTGACTGAAAATTTAATTTTTATTAATAAAATCACTTTTTAAGAAAAGTCCGAAACCAGTCCCAATTAGTCTGGAAGAAAATCCCCATAAGAGAAAGAAAATACATCAAAGCATAGCCTCATACTATTAGTACTTTCCTCTCTATAAAGTTTTCAGTTCATAATCCATAGATTTACATTAAGGTCTTCACCGATAACAACATTGAAGCGAGACACCATTTTGCCCTAGGTTCGAATATACTCTTCTTTGCTGATTTTCCTGTCATTGATGCCTCTCATCAGGATCATATCCTATTTTTAAATCCAATTAGCGTAATATGTATTGAACTAAACTTGAAAATTTATTTCCATAATCTCAGCATCTTCCTGTGGGATGTTGACATAAAGAAATTATTCCACCATTTCCTCCTCAAAGTAGAGGATAGGTTCTTTAGAGTCCTTTGTCATTTCAATACAGTTTTCAGTAGCATTACAACTCAAAAGAAGCTTGTCGTTAATGATTCCATGAACTGTAACTTGATTCTTCTCCTACACACCGATCATGGAAGTAGATGACATTTCTTTCTCATATGTTTTAGATTTTTTACCTGACCATGTTTCCATCGGTTCTGGTAAATGTGAGTAGCCATTGTGGCCTCTCCCCTTATTTTTCTTAGGGATAATCCCCTCCTCATGAGCCTTAGATACTTCAGAATCCTCCTCAGACTCCACACCTTCTATTGTTCCTCCATCAGGATCATAGGTTGGATCTTGGACACTTTTATAGGTTTCCAAACACTCAAAAGAGTTGTTAGTCTGAACACCATCTTGGATCAATCCATTTCCTACTGATTGTTTGATGACCCCCAAAGTAGTAGCACTCTAAATTAAATTTATTTGAGGTTCAATATCTAAACCTTACATATAGTCCACAACCTCCTTACCATAGAAAATCCCAACTTAAACTTGATGAGGTCATGGAGATAGATCATCAGTCTGCTTTTCCACTAATTTACTAGTTTCCCGGTCCCTAAAATCCTTCTTAATCCAATCAAATACCCCCGACACAGAGAGTTCATCAACCTATTTTTCTGCTGGTTTAAAATGTACCACCTTACTCGCCAATTGATTCACATTATTAACATCATCTTGCTTCCTCACCTGCACTAAAACCTTCCCCTTGTGAACATCCCATCTGCAGTTAGTGTCCGAGTGACCCAGTCAACGATAAGATGAACAAAACTCTACCCAATGGTCAAATTTCACAGGCTACTTACACAATATGTCATGACCCGTCCTCGGGGCTCGTGCCGTGACTACCCCAAGCCTGCCTTCCATAGGCCAGGGGCTAGCGACTAGCACCTAAGGCATAAATCCCGATAACTGGGAATACATTGCCTTTATAAAAGAAAAGAAGCACCACAGAGTAAGCAAGAAGAAAAAGTAAACACTAAGTACAAGAGAAGTGCTGAAAAGTAAATGGGCCAGAATACAAACCCAAAAGAAAGTACAACTATAACTGAATGAAAGTACAACATAAAAAGGCAACAGCTGGAAGAAGGAAGCAACTCCTGGGTCGTCCTCCTCGGATCCTACCTGAAGGGTAGGTACAAATAGCGCAGCTCCTGGATCTTCCGCCATGGATCCTACCTGAAGGGTAGTTAAATATAGCCTCCTCAACACTCTCGCCCGTCAACCACCTCCGTGTGTCATCTCGCCGTGAAGTCCTCCTCCAGATACTTACTCGTCGTGTGGTCTACCTCTGGGTACCGTCCAGTCCTCGAACACTCGGTCTCTGTCAGCACTGCCCGTCGTCTGCAACCAACACAACGAGGTGCAGGCATATCCCGTGCAGGGGTGAGTATAAAAATACTCAGTAGGGACCCCGAGACCCTCAAGGTCTCTCTAAAACCAACAAGTATAACCACAAAGAAGATCTCAACAGATAACCTCTACTTAGGTATATGCCCATACATATACCTAAGTTATCAAGTAACCCATCTCAATCATGAGGAAACACAAGGATCATGAAATCAACGGATAACCACTACCCATGTATATGCCCATACATATACCTAAGTTATCGAGTGAACCATCTCAATCATGAGGTAAACACAAAGGTCAAAAGTCTTAGCTCAAACCAGTATTCTCATTATCGAAACTGTAACTGCTGAAGAGCCCCGTCTCTGGAGTGTACAGTGGTCTTGTCACGAATCCGAGGTACTGCTCACTAACCTAAGACTGCTGAGGTACTCCTCCTGTCGAGTACCGCGGGCCATCCACCCAAACACAGTAGTTCTTCCCGCCGAGGTATGTCACCCAAACACAGTAGTGCACACCCCCTAGTTGCCTGCTGAGGTACTCTCCGGACGAGTACCACGGGTCTGCACTGTTACAGAGGTAGTGCTCCGTCCGCCATGGGTCTGCATCTCACAATGTAGTGCTCCGTCCACTAGGCTAGTTGACTCACTCCAAGTTGAGTCGGTCAAGCAGTCATCCGGTCTCAGTCGACTACACGGTCTCCGTACTCCACACGCTCGTCTCTGGGGGGGTCCGCTCCACAAGCTACAGGTCGATACTCAAAGTATCTCAAAGTCCCACGAAGAAGTATCTCAAAGGACCGCCTCGTCATAGGGGTCTTAACGCAACAGACGACGCCTCAAACAGACGTCCTGTCTGTGAGTTACTAGCCTTTTCGTCCCAAGGGCTCGTTTGGTTTCGTGAGCGAACCAATCCCAGTCGTATCTCAACTGTACCCCGAACTCTCATAGGGTATACTCATAGGGACTGTTTCTCAATGTGATCATCAACGCCGCTGACGGTTCGTCAAACGGACGTCCTGTCTGAAAGCTATCAGCTTTCCCGATTCAGGGGCCCGGTTGGATTCCGGGTACAATCCAACCCGGCCACTATCCAACTGTATCCAAAACTCGTGCGAAGTATGCCAAAAGTTCCGTCACATCAAGAGGAATTCAACGACACAGACGGCGCGTCAATCGGATGCACGGTCTGTGAGTTATTGGCCTTTTCGTTCCAGGGGCCCGGTTGGATTTCATGAGCGAACCAACCCGACCGCACTCCGACGACATCCAAAACTCGAGCGGAGTAAGCCAAAAGATCCGTCTCACTTAGTGGAATTCAACAAAGTCGACGGCACGTCAATTGGACCTCCGAAGCTCAAGATATGAGCGTTTCCGCTCCGAGGGCCCGGTTGGTTTCGTGTACGAACCAACCCGGCCAAACTCAAAGTAATCCGAAACCTTGAGTGTAATATACCAAAACGACCGTCTCGTTCCAAGGACCGTGTCGCCACTGACGGCGTGTCGATTGGGGATCCGTAGTCCGAGTTATGGGCAATTGAACCCAAACGGTCCGAAAACAGGGGTTTCGGGCCCGGACCGACCCGGCCCAAGACCCCCCCCGGTTGGACCGAACCAGATCGGCCCACCCTGGACCGAGTCGGCCCGGCCCGGCACGGCCCAGCCCGGCGCGGCGCGGCGCGGCGCGGCCTGGTAGACCGGCCGGGCGCCGGTCTGGCTGGGGACAGCGCACCCAACGCACTATCTGGCTCGGCCTTTGGCCGAGCCGTTTCGGAAAAGGGGGGGGGGGGGGGGGGGGCGCCTGCCCCCCTGTGTAACCGCCCCCCCCAAATATATGGGGGGCCGTTTGAACCGACCGGGGGAATTTAATTCCCCCGACCCTTCCCCTTCCGGCCGGCCCGACCTGGCCGGCCGACTCCTTCTCAACGGGACCAGCGGTGGCCAGTCCCCTTCCAGCTCCATCACCAGTGGCCCGGTCCGGCCGCCGGTCACCTTGCTCTGCCGCAGCCCGGAACCGGCCACGGCCCTTGTCATCCGGCGCGGTGCGACGGCACCGCGCCCCTTTGCCGTGGCCCCGCTCCGGCCGCGACGCCTTCGATTTCCTTCGACGCGGCGCGACGACGTCACGTTCTTAGACTTCTTTCCACGGCGCGGCGCGACGGCGTTGCGTAATACTTGTTGTGTGATTCCCGCGTGGTGTGACGACACCACGCCATTCCGTTCCATCCACAAAGAATCAAACATGAACATAGGAGGGGGGTTTGGCCGTGTTTGTGCGGTCCGGCCCCCCTCTCGTTAAACGATAACATCTAGTCGAAAGTCCACGATGATCGATAAACTAGAATCATGAACGGAAAATAATTAAATAAAATAATCCCCTACATCGATCCCCATGCACGAACGATCCGCGGATCAACCCGAAATTGGTTGGTCTGCGCTCGTCGTTCTTTTCTCAAAAGGTAAGAGAATACCAAAATAAAATCCCAACCCACAACATAATCTTCGCGGATCAAATTAATGTTTATTTGATCCACGTTCTTTGATTTAGAAGAAAGAAGCACGGGGTTCCTTAATATTTCATAAACAATTCCCTACATCGAGGTTGCTCGAACGGAGGTTCGACGAATGAGGATTCGTCGCTGGTAGAGATGACGTTGCGGAAGAACCATTACGGAAAGAAACTTCGCGTCGCAGATCGGTGTCGCGGAGTCGGTCTTCGAGGACTCGGCGTTCTTCGACGGAGTTCGATGCGTTCTTCGCGTTCCTCGTGTTCTTCGTCGAAGAGGATGAAAAACTCTAGGTTTCCTTAGGTTTTCTCCCCAAAACCTCTCAAGCAACAAAGGTTCTAACCCATAAAATAAGTTCCCGTCTTATTTTATTAACACAACAAAACCTTTGAATTTCAAGAGTTTAAAAATTGAAAAACCACACTTAACTCACCCATTAAAAAATTAAGTTATCTTAATATTGGTGAGTTGATAGGAGTTGAAGAGTTGAAGAATATGAAGGGGTGGGGTTCGTGTGGGCCCCACCTCCTTCATAACCTACAAAGGGAAGTTGGGTAGTTACCCAACTTCCTTCCAAAGGATAAAAACACTTGAGTAAAATAAAAATTTTTGTTAAATTTTTATTTTTAACTTCTACAATTTTTATCAACATATCTCGTGTAAACGCAACTCCGGAACAGGAGTTCCTAAGCAATTATCGGCGCTATGGTTCCATCGGTGCCCTCATAATTTGATTCCGAGCACCGGTTCAAAAGTTAGAAAAAACCCGCTCGTTCGTTCACTGAACATACCCGAGACAAACTTCAGAAAATGATTCCGGGCACACCGGGCCTCAGAATCAGGCACCGTCAGAAATTGCATTCTTGTAAAATTCCAAAGAAATTAAGAAAAAAAATTTCCTTGAAATTTATGGGTCTTTACATTACTCTTACCTCAGGGCTTTACATCCCCGTAAAGCTTCAACACAAACTAGGGTTACAAAAGCGGTACAGAGCACGCATCTGAGCCTTCCGCTCCCCTATGCTCACCTGGAGGTTCCCGTACTGCCAGAGAAAGTGCACCCGAGGAATCGATCATCCTTGTAGGATCAGATCCTGTCAATCCTCGATCCCCACTAGAACCTCCGTGAAAGACACCCCATCGCCATCATCCAGCTCCTCATGGTCGATGATATGTGAAGGGTCGAGCACGTATCTCCTCAGTTGAGGTACATGGAAGTTTTCGTGCACCTGGTGCAACTGTGGTGAATGCGTCAAGTGGTAAACCACTTCGCCTACCCAGTTGAGGACCTAAGAAGGTCCACTGAACCTCCAAGATAATTTGATTCCTTGGTCACATCTCCGTAAACCTCGTCGAGGTGAAACCTGTATAGGGACGTGATCGTCATCCTCGAACTCTAGAGGCCTCCAAGTCCTGTCAGCATAAGGCTTCTATCGGCCCTGTGCTGTCCTCATCCGCTCTTGGATGACCTGGACCTTCTCTAGTCTCACAAGAGCTGCTATGATTTCTTTTTTGCTGATAAGAGAAATCCGGTCTCATCCTCTGGATGAACCACATTCATTGCCTAATACAGTCAATCCTGACATGAATGATGCATTCATGCCATGGATGACGTTGTAAGGCCTCAACGTAACTACCAAGAGATCCAACTGTCACTCTCGCCTCCAAGGGTCGAGTCACACTGTCGGCATTAGTGTGAGGTCACTAGGTCTCCTCCAGTAGAAATCTCGAAAGTGAGGTTCAAGTCAACAGTCTTAACCAGGACCACTCAGTATCAACCAAACAAAAGGACAGTAAAGCAAACAAAGATAAGTGTCTTTTTATTATTGCAGCTCATAGTAAAAAGACACGAATACAACAGAAACATGGAACTAGAAGTACAAGGGACGTATCCACTAGTTCCGCTCCTATCCACCTGCTCCCGGAGCTCTACTGCCTTGTCCACTGCTCAGCTGTTGCTCAAGCACCCACCGCTTCTTCTGCCTCAGTGGCTCCTGCAATGCCTGCAGATCAACTGTACGAGGAGTCGGACAGTCACGTGCCAGGTGACCCTTATCGCCGTATGAGTAACATTTTCCGTTTCTGGCACGCCTGGATCTGACCCCATCTCGGGTGCCCCGCACCACCGGTCCTAAAACCCGAGATCATCCAACTGCTGGTCTGGTCCTCCTAGACCTCTGCATCATCTGTCTACTACCCACAGATGACTCGGCTACTGATCGAAAAACACGCAGTAAAGGCAGAAGCTCCTGTACACGCTCGGGGTGTAGAGCTACTGGCACAAACTTCACCCTGAAGAAGGTCTCGAAGTCTTCCCATGTGAAGGTCATCCCGTCGCAAAACTGAAACAAGTGGCTCCACCACCTGCCTTCTACTGCCTGAAGGAGGATGGCAGCAAAGATCACCATGAAGTCTGACGGCATCCCCACTAGCCTGAAGACTCTCACCACAACCTCCAGCCAATCCTCAGCCGCCTGCAGGTCCGTCCCTCCCTGGAACATGGGTGGCCTCTGGCGCTGGAACTCGTGCAGTGCGCTCAAGCGACGTGCACCCTCTGCTGCTGGGGCTGGTGGCATCGGTGGCCCAATGGGTAGTAGTACCGCTGTTGCCTCCGCTGGTGCCTCAACTGCAAGAGGGCCCTGTACCGAAGCCTCCTCGCTCGACAGGCTGTCAGTACGCACATCCCTCTGGGCTGTAGCTGGTCGTCCAAGAAAAGGCATCCTGAAAGAAACAACGTGACACGGTCAAACGATTATACCTAGTGAGCTGACCTGGTTTGAGCTAATATTTAAATAAAATTTCCGGAAACACACATGCAATCAGTGTTTTCATGCACAAAGTCGGAAATCAGTTGTCAGGGTCCTGGTGTGTGGATACGTCGGCTGCCCGCACCAACACTGGACTCCCTGAACTGAAAACTACACTCGGTACTCTTAACACTATTGCTTCACAGAAAGAATATATCAGAGTTATAAGTTCTGCGGTAGAACTGACTCCTCTGATACCAATTTGTCACGACCCGTCCTCGGGGCCCGTGCCGTGACTACCCCAAGCCCGCCTTCCATAGATCAGGGGCTGGCGACTAGCACCAAAGTCATAAATCCCGATAACTGGGAAGACATTGCCTTTATAAAAGAAAACAAGAACCACAGAGTAAGCAAGCAGAAAAAGTAAACACTAAGTACAAGAGAAGTGCTGAAAAGTAAATGGGCCAGAATACAAACCCAAAAGAAAGTACAACTATAACTGAACGAAAGTACAACAGAAAAAGGAAAAAGCTGGAAGAAGGAAGCAGCTCCTGGGTCTTCCTCCTCGGATCCTACCTGAAGGGTAGGTACAGATAGCGCAGCTCCTGGATCGTCCCCCACGGATCCTACCTGAAGGGTAGGTACAGATAGCCTCCTCAACACTCTCGCCCGTCAACCACCTCCGTGTGTCATCTCGCCGTGAAGTCCTCCTCCAGATACTGACTCGTCGTGTGTTCCACCTCCGGGTACCGTCCAGTCCTCGAACACTCAGCCTCTGTCAGCACTGTCTGTTGTCTGCAACCAACACAACGAGGTGCGGGCATAGCCCGTGCATGGGTGAGTATAACGATACTCAGTAGGGACCCCGAGACCCTCAAGGTCTATCTAAAACCAACAAGGATATCCACAAAGAAGATCTAAACAGATAACCTCTACTTAGGTATATGCTCATACATGTACCTAAGTTATCAAGTAACCCATCTCAATCATGAGGAAACAAAAGGATCATGAAATCAACGGATAACCACTACCCAGGTATATGCCCATACATATACCTAAGTTATCAAGTGACCCATCTCAATCATGAGGTAAACACAAAGGTCAAAAGTATCAGCTCAAACCAAGATTTTCATTATCGAAACCGTAACTGCTGAAGAGCCCCGTCTCTGGAGTGTACAGTAGTCCTATCACAACTCTGAGGTACTGCTCACTAACCTAAGACTGCTGAGGTACACCTCCTGTCGAGTACCGCGGGCCAGGCACCCAAACACAGTAGTGCTTCCCACCGAGGTATGTCACCCAAACACAGTAGTGCACACCCCCTATTAGCCTGATGAGGTACTCTCCGGACGAGTACCGCGGGTCTGCACTGTCACATAGGTAGTGCTACGTCCACCATGGGTCTACACCTCACAAAGTAGTGCTCCGTCCACTGGGCTAGTCGACTCACTCCAAGTCAAGTCGGTCAAGCAGTCGTTAGGTCTCAGTCGGCTACACGGTCTCCGTACTCCGCACGCTCGTCTCCGGGAGGGTCCGCTCCACAAGCTACAGGTCGATACTCTAGGTATCTCAAAGTCCCACGAAGAAGTATCTCAAAGGACCGCCTCGTCATAGGGGTCTTAACGTAATAGACGGCGCGTCAAACGGACGCCCGGTCTGTGAGTCACTAGCCTTTTCGTCCCAAGGGCCCGGTTGGTTTCGTGAACGAACCAATCCCGACCGTATCTCAACTGTACCCCGAACTCTCATAGGGTATACTCGTAAGGACCGTTTCTCAACGTGATCTTCAACGCCGCTGACGGTTCGTCAAAGGGACGTCCTATTTGAAAGATATCAGCTTTCCCGATTCAGGGGCCCGGTTGGATTCCGGGTACAATCCAACCCGGACACTATCCAACTGTATCCAAAACTCAGGCGAAGTATGCCAAAAGTTCTTTCACATCAAGAGGAATTCAACGAGACAGACGACACGTTAATCGGACGCCCGGTCTGTGAGTTATTGGCTTTTTTCGTTCCAGGGGCCCGGTTGGATTTCGTGAGCGGACCAACCCGACCGCACTCCGACGGCATCCAAACCTCGAGCGGAGTAAGCCAAAAGATCCGTCTCACTTAGACGAATTCAACAAAGCCGACGACATGTCAATCGAACGTCCGAAGCTCAAGATATGAGCGTTTCCGCTCCGAGGGCCCGGTTGGTTTCGTGTACGAACCAGCCCGGCTGAACTCAAAGTAATCCGAAACCTTGGGTGTAATATACCAAAACGACCGTCTCGTTCCAAGGATCGTGTCTCTGGTGACGGAGCGTCGATCGGAGATCCGTAGTCCGAGTTATTGGCAATTGAACCCAAACGGTCCGAAAATGGGGGTTTCGGGCCCGGACCGACCCGTGACCCCCCCGGTGGGCCCGAACCGGGTCGACCCGCCCCGGACCGGCCTTGCAGACCGGCCGGGCGCCGGTCTGGCTGGGTACAGCGCGCCCAGCATGCTGTCTGGCTCGGGCTTTGGCCGAGCCGTTTCGGCAAACAGGGGGGGGGGGGGGGCGCCTTCCCCCCTGTGTAACCGCGCCCCCCCCCCCCCAAATATATGGCGGGCCGTTTAAACCGGCCGGGGGAATTTAATTCCCCCGGCCCCTCCCCTTCCGGCCGGCCCGACCTGGCCGACATGCTCCTTCTCAACGGGACCGGCGGTGGCCGGTCCCCTTCCAGCTCCATCACCGGAAGCCCGGTCCGGCCGCCTGTCACCTTGCTCCGCCGCGGCCTGGAACCGGCCGCGGCTCTTGTCGTCCGGCGCGGTGCGACGGCACTGCGCCCCTTCGCCGCGGCCCCACTCCAGCCGTGGCGCCTTCGATTTCCTTCGACGCAGCGCGACAGCGTCGCGTTCTTAGACTTCTTTCCACGACGCGGCGCGACGGCGTCGCGTAATACTTACCGTGTGATTCCCGCATGGTGCGATGGCACCACACCATTCTGTTCCATCCACAAATAATCAAACATGAACATAGGAGGGGGGGTTTGACCGTGTTTGTACGGTTTGTCCCCCCTCTCGTTAAACGATAACATCTAGTCGAAAGTCCACGATGATCGATAAACTAGAATCATGAACGGAAAATAATTAAATAAAATAATCCCCTACATCGATCCACATGCACGAACGATCCGTGGATCAACCCGGAATTGGTTGGTTCGCGCTCGTCATTCTTTTCTCAAAAGGTAAGAGAATACCAAAATAAAATCCCAACCCACAACATAATCTCCGCGGATCAAATTAATGTTTATTCGATCCGCATTCTTTGATTTAGAAGGAAGAAGCATGGGGTTCATTAATATTTCATAAACAATTCCCTACCTCGAGGTTGCTCCAACGGAGGTTCGACGAATGAGGATTCGTCGCGGGTAGAGATGACGTTGCGGAAGAACCATTGTGGAAAGAAACTTCGTGTCGCGGATCGGTGTCGCTGACTCGGTCTTCGAGGACTCGACGTTCTTCGACGGAGTTCGATGCGTTCTTCGCGTTCCTCGTGTTCTTGATCAAAGAGGATGAAAAACTCTATCTTTCCTTAGGTTTTCTCCCCAAAATCTCTCAAGAAACAAAGGTTCTAACCCATAAAATAAGTTCCCAACTTATTTTATTAACACAACAAAACGTTTGAATTTCAAGAGTTTAAAAATTGAAAAACCACACTTAACTCACCCATTAATAACTTAAGTTATCTTAATTTATGGTGAGTTAAGAGGAGTTGAAGAGTTGAAGAATATGAAGGGGTGGGGTTCGTGTGGGCCACACCTCCTTCATAACCTACAAAGGGAAGTTGGGTAGTTACCCAACTTCCTTCCAAAGGATAAAAACACTTGATTAAAATAAAAATTATTGTTAAATTTTTATTTTTAACTTCCACAATTTTTATCAACATCTCTCGTGTAAATGCAACTCTGGAACATGATTTCCTAAGCAATTACCGACGCTACGGTTCCATCGGTGCCCTCAGAATTTGATTCCGAGCACCGGTTCAAAAGTTAGAAAAAACCTGCTCGTTCGTTCACTGAACATACCCAAGCCAAACTTCAGAAAATGATTCCGGGCACACCAGGCCTCGGAATCAGGCGCCGTCAGAAACTGCGTTCTTGTAAAATTCCAAAGAAAATTAAGAAAAAAAATTTCCTTGAAATTTCCAGGTCCTTACACAATACCTCCTTGACAAATTCAATCCATACAGACTCTACTGGTGGCCTTGAAACATCAAACTCCATGCTCATTCATGGGTTGATCAGATGGTACACAGAATCAGTACACGTATCAACACCGATAAACCGACCCACTAAATTTCCTAACACACATATAATCACTTGATTTTTAAATGGGAGAGGTAGTTTAGGATGGTTTACACAAACCAGGATAGAAGGATAATCACGATTCAAGTATAGATCGTAGCTCTACCGAAACAGATAGAAGCCGCTGCCACCGTACTTCCTGGGAGAACATGACAGAGCATAGACGAAATCCTTCGACGAAGAACATCGCACCATCAAATGCATTTTATCTAATAGAACAACAACTGACCATTCTTGAAGTCCCCAAGGTTCGAATAAAAACCATTCAAATTCATCCAACGAAGGCCGTTTGTTCTTGAATCGTACAACCAAATTTTGGTTCATAAATCTCTCCGCCTCCGTAAACTCTAGAAACGACAGTGGAATCACAAGATCACTTTCTTGAATACCAGGGACCTTTGGGCTTAGGTTAATCTCTGGAAACCTCAGAATCGATTCATGATCAGTGAATGGGTAGACACATAAAATAATACATAAGCATATGTAAATGATTATGTGTGATAAAAAAGCTAAATAAATATCAATGAATAAACATATAAATTACTCATGGAAATAAATGGGTTGAAAAATCTTTTCTCATATCATTAGAATTTCCCAGATAAAGAAATGGATTTCATCTGAGAAAATAAATAATGGAATTTATTAACCCATAAAAGGGATAATAATATAGTAATATATGTAAGTGACATATATAAATAATTTAGGAGCATTACATAATATAAAAGAGTGAAAAAACATGAGTTAGAGAGAGAAAGGTCACAACCCAAAGAAAAAGGGTGGTTTAGAGAGACCTCTTACCTTATGTTCAGATCTATGATTCACTTGTAACTAGAATCCTTGATAATAAAATTATATTCATTAATTACTTAATTCATAAACTTATAATTTTATATTTTATTTACTATAATTTTATTATGTTCATTTATAACCATTTCAATGAGATACAAAGTTAAAATTTTATTTTTCTAGAGCATTTGTTTCATGGTTCCAAGGACGAATCGCCGATGGATATTTATTGTTGTTCATATCAAATGGGATTAAAAATCAAGAAGTTATGAAATCAAATTAATGTACCTATTTAAATTTAATATCCCAAATACACATATGTGTTCCAATATAGGGATGATTCTTTTTAAAAAAATGTTAGGGCTTTGTAGTTAGTTCTTTTAGGTGGTTTTACCGACCATCATTAAATTGTTTTGTTTTATGCTATATTATGTACATATATTCATTCAGAATGTGAAAAAAATATAATATACATAATTAGATCATTTTAAATCATTAAAATTGAATTTAAACCAAACATTATAATTCCATTTAAAAATGAAAACTCTTTATCCATGAAGGCGGTGCACATATATAATATGAACAACATATTCATTTTGTAGAATAAGAGGATATGAGAAAGGGGAGGATGGTAGATATTATATTAGAAATATAACATTATATTATATATATATATATAATCCTGGAGTTATTATTCCATATTGGATGAGGTATGTTAGGAGAATGTAAAAGAAGAAATGAATTTAGAGAAATTATATTGAGAATATTACATCTTAAATGATGTCTCATTGAAATAATCCTTTATGAACTTGGAATTGGTATTTTGGTGAGACTTGAAGCACCACAGAATGGTAGAGATGATTGGGAAAGGAATTTGGTAGAAATTGGGAAATATCCATGGGTTAAAGTTGTGAGGAGAATGAGTGGTATTTATAAAGGGAGGATGGGGGTGTTTTTGAATATTATATTCATTAGTTTATTATTTTTGATGAAAAATTCCAATATTATAAATTATTATGCCAATATTATGAGTTTATTTTATGTATAAAAATTTTAAGATTATAATTTTTGAATTCCAATATTGTTTTTGTGGAAAACACCCATGTTTTAATTCATAATATTTGTTTTTAGGTATTTACATTTCTAAATGGAATTTTAAGAAAAAGAAATAAAATAATTAAAAAATAATTGTTTTACTTGGTTTTATTTTTCTTAGTATTTATTGGGTATTATGTTGGGGGAAATGATAAAGGGGGTTGTCTAAGAAATGGAATAGCCCAGCTAGGCCTCAACCTATGGTCCATAAGACACTTAGAAGGCTAAAGAGGGACTTCTAACCAAGCAAGCCCATAGGGAAGTCCCATATGGGTGGAATAGAGGAGAATAGGTCGAACAACAATATACCAGTGCACAGGGAGAATTTTTATAGTGGAAGGAGGAGAATCTCATCGAGATGGTGCAGTCGACGACAGTGTAAGGGCCCCTTTGGCCCCCATCTGTCTTGTCAGAGTGTTTTGGGTATGTGTTAATATAAATGGTGGAGCACTCTCACCTGGATTTTCAGTTTGGAATGGACTCCCTGTGGGAAATTTTCATCTTAACAAAAATAACATCATTTATAATCAAGGAAGATTCATCCTCATTATACATTTAATCTCCATTTCTACCACACTAAACATCATATTCAATGTGAAACTCACTAGATAACCACCATGGGAGCATTGATGAATCATCATCTTGAGTTATCCTCCACTTCCAAAGTCCAATATCTCTAGGGATCACCTCATAAAGCTTATAATATTTCTATAGTAAGATAATAGAATAACAATACTGAAGAAATGGATGGGGAGGGAAGAACTCTACCACCATTGCTAATGCAAAACACTATGCCGAAATCGTGGCTATGTAGCATAGTGGATAAGAGAACTTAAACTGAAGATTGAATATGCACCGTGGATTTAGAAGTTGCACTATGGTATACTTTTGGACCAAATATGATAATAAGACGTTGTGACTATATAACTTTAACTATGTCATAGACATGAAGATAAAGAATAATTTGTGGAACAGTATATGAACTTCAATGTAGATGTATCCAATATAGAAGAATCCATTTTTAGAGAGAATGGGTGTTGTTCTGTGGTATACCAGGTTGAACCATTTCCATGAATATCCATGAATATATTTGACATAAGGATTTCACCAATTCAGTATGGTGATGTTTCCAGTAAACATAAATGCTCGATATATTCAGGCTTACTTGGGTTGTATAGGCTATATCTGGGAAAATTTAAAGTGTAGATCACACAAGAGCCTTGCCAAACAATGAGGAATTCATAAAACCCTTAAAAATCAAGGATAATATTCTACGAGGTGATCAAATAAAGAAACTATAAACTAAACTAATTGTTCTGGTAGAGAGAGGAAAACTATATAAGAACAAGGAAAGGGAGAGAAAAGGAAAAAAATCAATAAGAAAAATCCAGTCGAGGATAAGGAATATTTAAAATTTTGAAATTAAAATAATTGATAGAATTCACTTGAGGAGAATAAATGATAAGGGAAGGATAGTATAGAAGGGGTTCAAACTTTGGGAGAGTTAAACATTCAGAGATTTGACCAACCAGATATGTTGACGTGGAGTCTTATACTTCCATTGTAGGTTATACTTTTATTTTCCATATCAAATCATGCATATAATTAGTGAGTAAATTTTATATAACAAGAAATTTAAATAAATAGGATTTTAATTTTCTTAAAAAGGTGTGTGTGTGTTATTTATTTCTTGATCCGTTGAGATTTTCTATTAGTTTTCATCATAAAACATACCGCCTTTCTCATTCATGTCCAATTACTTACAAGGATGGTATACTAACTTAAGAAATATCAACAATATATCCCTATCATGGAATAAAAAATGCCTGAGCTTGGGATATCAATGTTTAAACCTAGTTTTGAACACCCATTTTTAAATTAAACTGAATATTTTAGGGGGGAAAGGGGCATTCATAAAATGGAGATTAAGTACTATAAGATGAGTCATACTTAGGTTTAACTTATATATCATCTAAATTGAATCACATAACCTTTATAGTTAAGTTCATGAACATGAATTTACATTATCTTGGTATGTTCATCATCATCTATGAAACCAAACCAATCAATCACATGTTCTCTTTTTTTTCTTTAATTTTTCCTAAATTTTTTAAGATGTTTATAATCTGTTCTCATTATATCGACCTCGATTCTAAAATATACTAAATTTAAGTTTATTTAGTGATTTTTATGTTTAATAAATTTTTTATTGGATATCCCCAATATAACTAACAATGCTCTTGGGTGACATTAAAACTGAGACCATTTTTGGGGAATAGTAATTAGTATGATTAATTTTTTTAGAAAATTTCATTTAGTTTTTTATCTATTTTATCATTTTATACTTAGTCCTATTGTTACAATGTTTTAGGATTAACTTTAGTTCATGAATACTCTATAAGATGGAATAAAAAATAAAGAGACCTACCTTTTAATCTTGAGATTGAAAGAATAATAATAAAGAAAGAATAAAACTTAACCAGAGAAAGAAACACCATGGATAGGAGAGAAGAAATTCCAAGAGCTGGTAAAGGAAAAGTTCATGGGGCGGTATAAGAAGTTGTTTAAGGAGTAGTTCAAGGGATTCAATGAAGAAATCAAAGGATTCAAGACCTTTTCAACTATAGAAGAACCACAAACACAATGGTTCATCCTAGTATCTTGTTACCTCTAATCATGCCTTAACATTTTGAGATAAATCTGGTGATCCTTCAAATGATCACTCACATAGTACAATTCTTCATGCTGCAACATGAATACCCTAATTATGATATTTAGAGTTTTTTGGAATTATGCAAAAAATTTCAATTCAATAACATTCCAAGAGATGTGGTGATATTATAGCTGTTCATATTTTTTTTGAAAATAAGGAATGTTAATTGATTTAGATCCCACCAGCACACTCAACTAAAACTTGGGAGGATTTGGTGAGAATGTTCTGGACACAGTTTTTTACGCCTTCTAAATCATTGTATATATGGGTAAACATACTTAACTCTGATAAATTTACTAAAACATCATTATATAGTTAATGGGAGAGGTTTAAAAATTTAATAAGATGATTCCCTTATCATGGAATCAAAATGTAGTTGCTAATTCAAATATTTTATAAAGTATTCTCGCATGGTAATAAGTTAATTGTTGGCATAGTTTTTGGAGGTTACATCATGATGAATTCACCATAAGAGAGCAATGAATTATTGGATGATATGTACAATAATAGTTTATAATGGAAAATGGACCAAGGGAAGGTATTACAAGGGGATTATATGGAAAACAAAGTTGGTTTTCCACCCAAATGAATGACATTTGAAGGAAACTAAACACAATGATAGCTAATCAACAACCCTGAGGTATGAATTATGAAGATGTTAATTAAATATATTATATTAGAAAATATTTTTTCATTGATTTATTCCATAATAACCCCCAAAAAAAAATTTAAAAAACATAAGACCAAGGATTTTAACTGAGGGAACAAGGTTTTTAGCCCCGACATTTAGGCAGAAAACTCACAAGTGAACTACATTCTTTGGAAGAGACCACAACGAGTTTCATAAACATAATAGGAGTATTAGTGAGGGATTTTAAAACATACTCTATGAATAAAAGTTAGTCTATCCAAGAGTTGGGAGATAAATCTATAAATCAATAGGTTTCCATGAGTAACTTGGAGATATAAGTCGGAAATATTTCTAACCAAATGAAGAAAATCCCAATTGGAGTCTTATTGGGAGACATGAAAGTCCCATGACATAGTGAGCTCAAATACATTACCCTGATAATTGGGAGGATAACCCAATAATATTATGAAAATGTTAGAAAATAAGATGAAATATATACTCAATAATAACCAATGGAAATAAAACAACGAAAACAAGAAATATAAGAAAATGAAAAAAAAACTTATTAATATATTCAGGAATAAACAACATTGTATCGACCACTATAAACATTTCTAGAGTGATTGATGTAAGATAATTTTGAAGATAAGAGAGAAAGGTTCTTGGAGATATTAGAAAAGTTTTACATTGAAATCCCATTCACTAAGATATACAGGTAGTTTTTCCATTCCCATTATCATTAGATATAATATATTTGCTAGTTCTCTATTTGATTTAGGAGAAACTGTAGTAATTATGTTGTATGAAAAATTCAAGATCCTAGGTTTAAAAGAGATGAATCCAACTCAAGTTAAGATTGTAATGGAAGAAAGAACAGTGAGACTTCCTCAAGGACTGCTCTAGGATTTCATTGTAATGGGAGGAAACTTCCACTTCCCTATATATTTTCTAGTACAGAAGATGGCTGAGGATAATACCACATTAATTTTAGAAAGGATATCCCAAGAAACAGGATGGTAACTGATTGATATCAAAAATGGGGAATTATGTTTTAGAGTTTTTATAGAAGAGGTGAAATTCAACATCCACTGGGTGATGTAAAGTCTGGGTAAAGACGAATTTTATTTTTTGGAAGTTGAGAAAAATACTATCCTTGGGATAAGAACCATGTCAGATGCTGAAAAACTGAAATAAGAAGCTATAAATGAGGATAATAAAGACAAAAAGTTACTAGATTGTTTTTGAAACAATGGGTAAAATACTATCCAAGGAGAATTAAAATAATTACAACATGTGCTGGAATTTAGTGAGATTCCATTTGATTATTCATGAAGGAAAAAAACTCATTGGACTCAGCCCATGGAGATTGAGAAGTTGTTAAACATAGGATAGGAAAATTGGTTTATGAAGAATTAAGAGGGATCATCTGCATGTAAGAATAAAAACATCGACCATTTATAGATCCAGATCAGGTAACCACCTTATTACCTTTAATCAATTGACAATTACAGGTAAGACTGATCTGAATGAAAATAAACAAAGCGCTTTCAAGTGGAATCCCATATTATTTTTATGGTTTTGAATTCATTTTTTATTTTATGAACAGATTTAGAAGTTCATCCCTTTAATGATGTTTTAAATTTCATGAGAAGGTCCTGAAAATTCAATCTTTGTATTAGGATTTTAGGTATATTATGATTATATTTAGAAGGAATTGTTATAGAAATAAGAGGAAAAAAATAATTGATACTATTGAAATGGGAATAAGCATTAAATTTTAAATTTTAATTGTACTCTACTATACATTTTTCTAGAATATGTGTGTTGATTTTAAATAGAGAAAACATCATTCCCACACTTATATTAGTGTATTAAATTTTAATTAATGATTCTTATAATTTTTAGGGACCTCCTTATTCCATGTTTTAATTTTTATATCAGTGGAATTGAGACTGTAAAATAAGGAAATAGGGTGATTAGAGTGAAATATAAAAATTTGAATTAAAAAACTATATTTTTCTTTGTAGTCACATGTTTCTATAAATTCTATTGTTTATTTAATGATTTGAATTTTAGAAGTTCATGTTGATTGATTTATTATTGTGACACATTCTATGAGTGATTGTATTTAATTACATGCTCTTATTCCAGAGATATTTCTAATCCAAATATTTCCAGTCTTTCCGTAGTAAATTTCATGAGAGAACTTAGAACATGTCACCTACAACGACTTTATTTAGAAATTGTAAAAAAACTGGTTATATAAATCCACTAGAAAAATTACTAAGTCATTTTTTTGATTTATCTATTATTTTTGAGACATACCTAAAATTAATCCTCATTTTATCCATTATAGAACATGAATGGACTGTGATCGGAATAACCACATTTTAAGACAATTTATACACTCCTACCATTACTCTAATGTTTTGTATGACTTTTAAAGATCAAGCGTAGGGTGAAAGAATGATTTCATGAAAAAATTTATATAATTTTTTATATAATATTTTTTGGGTATCTCAATGGATTTTAGAAAGATGATCCATGTTAGTTTTCACTGTTTTCATTATCCACCTCCTCAAAAATAAATAAAAAATATTAAAAAAATGTGGGTTGAGTTATGGAGTGTAAAAAATCACTAATACTAGACCAATGATTTTATCATTTGGGGTTGTGTAATGGATGTGAGGCTTATCCTAAATGAATATTTTAAAAATTAAAAAAAATTGAAAAGTAAAGAAATTAGAGGGGTAACTAGTTCATTATTTTCATTTTTCATAGACTTAATTAAGCTTGGGAATTATGGGGAAAGATGAAACTTTTTGAATAGAAGAATATCACTAGATTTACTTTTTTTATCATTATAAATACTTATATATTAGTCTCATTTTTTAGCATAACATTTTATACATCAACTTCCTATCATCCTTTAGCATCAGAATCATATGATCCATATATCATAGTCCTCTTTTTTTTAGTGAAATTGTTCTCTAAAAGTGGATAAAGTAGATCATTTTAAAATTCATATGTTTGGTGCATGTACTCAAGAAATTAGGAAATATTATTATAAATTTTACTCTAAGTGATGAGAGAGGAAGAAAAAAATGATGAGGTTAATAGAAACTTGTCCTGTTAATGATGAAAAATTAAAATACTTGGTTGAAATAGATGAAAATCCCTATCATTTTATTGGGGATTTTAAATACATTGTGTGTATTGCTTTATTGTAATAATTTTTTATATGTTATAGTTGAAATTCCATTCCCAATTTCTTTTTTATTGTTTTCATTGTTTTTTATTTTAAATATTCGTAGAATGGAGATGTCCTTTTAAATTCATCATTGAGTTTCATACTCAATAAAAAACATGATTTAAGTGTGGGGGGATTTTATGAATTTATTTTATGCAATTTTTTTATATTTTAATTATTTAAGGTTAATTTTTTAGTAGAAAACATGCATTTATTAATTTATAATTTTAATTTTTGGGTATTTTAATTTCTAAATGATATTTTAAGAAAAATAAATAAAATAAATAAAATACATAAAAAATACTTATTTTATTCAGTTTTATTTTTATTATTATTATTTTTTTGTTTAATGTATGTGAAAATTAGAAAGGGGGTTGGAAAAAAATTAGTCCATCTCAGCTATACCTCAACCTATGAACCATAAGACACTTAGTAGGACCAAGAGGTACCAGTAACTATGAAATACCATGAAGATGGCCCACTTTTGCAATATAGAGGATCATAAGTGGAATAAAAGTGCACCAGTGCCTAGGGAAACTCTGTGTGGTAGTAGGAGAAGAAATTCACTAGGACGGGGTGGCCCACTATGACATAAGGGGTCCTACAACCACTGTTAGAGTTATAAAATGGATATGGGGACACATTAACATAAATAGAGGATTGCCTTCACATGAATTTTTGAAATGAGACAAATTCATAGTGAGAACAGTTCATCATTAAAAAAACTGTTGTCATTTCGAATCTGGACTGCATTGTCTGAATCATATATTTCATCACTACTACAACTATGATTAAAATTGACTATAACCACACCAATCATAAGATAACCACCATTGGAGCATTGAGAAATATCAGTCTCGAGTCATGAACTACTTCCAAAGCCTAGTTTTTATAGGGATAACCTTATAATCATTATAAGACCACACTATAAAGTTAATAGAATAAGAATATAGCTTGAATGGTTGATGAGTGAAGAGATCAATTGCTACTACCAATTTGAACACCACTATTCCATTTCCATGGTTATGTGACATAGTGTCCAAGAGAGATTAATCCTAAGATCGAAGTTGCACCAAGAATTTATAAGTTGCACCATGGTCTGTTGTTGCCCCAAATATGAGGAGAAAATACTATAGCCACAACACCTTGGCTATGACGAAGCCATGTAGATGAAGATGAAGCCGTTAAGAAATATATGAACTGCACCACAAAGGTCTCCAATATTATATAATCCATGTTTGATGATAATGGGTGGTGTTCCATGGAATTTTAGGTTACTCCATGTCTATGTAATTCCATGAAAGGATGTGTTTTAAGGATTTCCCCCACTCCATAGGGTGAAGATTTCAACAAACTAAAATTCCCAATATCATTGGGCTTAATCGAGTTGTACATGTTATCTTGGGGAAAATTTAAAATGAAGACCATGCAAGAGCATCTCTAAACAAAGTAGAATTAAAAAATCCTCCACGAATCGAGGATAAGATTTAACTAAGTGATAAAATATAAAAATAGAAGACCCATCTAATAATTTTGGAATTGATAGGAAAAAATGGAAGAATAATGAAAGTGGGAGAAACTTCAAAGAATACTTCAATAATAAAAATAAATCAGGGGAGAAGGAATAATTCAAAATTTAAAATTAAAATAGTAGTGAGAAGTCTCTTTATGAGAATAAAAGAGAAGGTAAGGCTACTGTAAAAAACGTTCAAACTTTGGGAGGCTTCAAATACAGGAGATCTGACATTTTGGGGAAGTTGATGTGGAGTCCCCTGCTACTACTATTGGTTCAAATTTTATATTTCATATCCCATCATGAACAACATGAGGGGGTAATTTTACTATACCAAGAAATATAAAGAAAGGAAATTTCACTTTTCTTAGAAAGGTGTGTGTTATTTAATTCCTTAAGAGTTGAGTTTTTTTCATTAATTTTCATCATAAAAAATACCCCTTTATCATTCTTGACTAATGATATGCAAGGAGGGTATAATGCCTTAAGAAATATCAACTAGATATCTATCTCATAGAAAAAATGAACATGTTAGGGATAACTATGTTTAAACAGAGTTTTGGACACCCATTTATGAATTAAACTGAATATCTGAGAGAGGAAAGGTGCACTCATAAAATAAAATGTAACTACTCTAAGAGGAGGTTTGCTCTGGTTTGATTTTGACGTCTTGTAAATTGAATCACATCACCTTTTTAGCAAAGTATCTTGGCATTTTCATCATCATATAAGAAACCAAACCAATAGATAAACCATTCTCTTGTTTTATTTATGTTTTTATAAACATTTTAAGATATTTAGGCACTATTCATAGTGGATCGACCTCAATATTCCACTATATTACATTTAAAATTAGTTTGTGATTACTAAGTTAATAATTTTTTTATTTGATATCCCTGAGAGGAAAAATGATTATTTTAGGTGGTTTCACTATATACAATAAATGGTTCACATGATTTCATACTAATGGGTACTATCATGAGTCATGACTCCAAACTTTATGCATTTAGCTTGTACTGTTAATTATTGTAATTTACCATCCATAAAAAATGAAAATATTTTAGGAAAAAACCAAAAATTCACCCTAACAAATTTTCAATGTATAGATTACAAAAATTAATTCCAATATATGGAAATAATTATCTAAATATGAGAAATTTAATTTTTAAATGAAATGCTCATTTATTTGAAAAATACCAAATTCAATATTATCATGAATTTTTTGACCCTATGAAAAATTATTTATTGTTTCCTAAAATTTTCTTATCATTATAACACAAATTAATATTGGTTTATAAATATATTCTGTGTTAATAAATTCTCTTTTAAATGATTATATTTTTTTAAAAGTTCAATTTCAATATTTATGTTTAAAAAAATAAAAACATTTATTTTATCATTTTCAAACATTTATTTACTTGTACCATGGTATAAATAAATTATATTTTCATTTTATAAGATACCAAAATAATAATTTACATTTATAGAGGTGTAGTTACTATTATAATGGCCAGGTTACTATTGTCAATGGCCAGATTACTATTCCAATTGTCAGGTTAATTTTCCAATAACCAGATTACTATTCCAATTATAAGATTTATAATTTTCACATGGGTTCCTTAATTTATATAAATACATAATATTTCATTCATTGTTCATCAACTTTTATTTTCTCTCAATGTTATATATATTTTCATCTTCAATATGAATATTTTATAATTAATATTTTTTTTCTATTTTCTATAGTGTTGTTCGTGAGTGCAGTTATTCTGATGGATCAAATAGATCCAAATTTTTATTTTTTACCTATCTTATTTTCTATTTTTTAACCACTTGTAATATTTTGAATTCTTATGTCCATTTTTATTCTCTAAATATAATGTTAAAATTTTAATACCATTTTTTTCATTTCAACATATGGTGCATGTGGATTATATAATATTATATTACTAAAGATGAAACAATTATTTAATTAGAGTAAAATTATACTAATAAAATTACGAGTCATTACATTCTTCCCCCTTTAAAAAATTTCACTCTCAAAATTTTGTTATACATACTACGGTGAAAATAGGCGGGGGTAATTTGGCTTCCTGGATTCCTCTAGTACTCACATAACCTCATCATACTTATCGTTATCTGTAGTGATTTGAGTAGGTGAGGTTTCTTATTTCATTGAATTTATTTTCTATAGTCCAATATATTCACCAAATGTTCCCGATAAGAGATATCCTTTTCTAGCTCTACCACCTTGAAATTCAATACATGTAAGGGACTTGGTTTGTAATTCCTTAAGAGGGGCACATGGAATATATCATGTACTTAATAAAGGGTTGGTGTAAGTGTTAGTCGATAGGACACATGTCCTCTGTGATTGAGAATCTCTAAGGGACGATATAACAATGAATTAACTTTCCCTTCTTCAGAATCTCATGAAATTATTCCATAGAGATAAGTATAGGAATAATTTATCTCCAACCTAAAAATGTATGTGTATTTGGTGATTTTTTCAATATTTTATATTAACATGGAGAATCCCTAGTGTGCTATTGAATTTTATTGACCCTTTTTACCATTTACTCAACTATTTAAGGTCCCCGTAACATGTGTTCAATAACATAATTCTAGAATTCAGGTGTTCTTCATTTCTTCTCATAAAGGGATTCAGATAGAGACATTTATATGATTGTGTGAAATATGTTATTGTATGGGAACTTGACTAGATAAAGGTATTGATATCATCCTCCCTTAAAGTTTTATAGGCATGATCTTAACATATCATCTATTGTCCAGATATCCTGTTGAGATTGATCATTATTTTAGTAGTGATAAGACAAGATATAGTTCAATTTATTGTTTAGATCATGTAGAATAATTTTCCCAAAAATATAGAAAAATCTTGGATCTCAGTCAAATATAATTGATAGTGGTGTTCCATACAACCTCACCACTACTATGATGTATATCATGATAAGTTGATCAAGTGACAAGTCCTCTTGAATTGCAATGGAGTGGGTACTATTTTTATGGTGATCCACCACAACCCATATAACTTTATTTTCCCTTGATGTATTTAGAAGAAAAATGAAAGATAACATGGTGATGTTTTCTAATTTCCATATAGGTATGGGTAATGGTTTTGTAATGAACCGACCTAGGCTACCCTTAAAAAGTGGAACCTGAACCGATCCGTCCCATACTCAAAGGGCATTCCTGATCCCCATGAGCTGATGAAAAGCACCCGAGCATCGATCAAATAACCAAAAGGAATGATTTTGACCAACCTGTACAAACACATGGCATATATATAAACATAGAAAAGAAAGAGACAACAAAAGACTAAAAATATATGCCATAATTTTGAGAAGACAACAGAAACAAAAAAACCATAAAAGTAACTGGAACTCCAAAGGACTATTCCAACTACAAAGGACCAAAACCCAAAAGAAACTCCATGTGATGGCGTGGATGAACTCCCACTATCTCTCCACTAGCTACCCTACCCTGCTGACATAAAACCTTACCACATCACTGTGGCACCTTATATTTCCCTATAATGGAATACATACAAAGGTATACACACCACTAAAAAGGTGTGCGTCATGTGAGCTAATAGGCTCAGTATGATATAACCTAAGATTTCCATCTAAAGTATTTGTATAACAATTCATATGTGCTATTTTTAAATAAAACATGACATGATAAGAAGTAAATAAATTTTATAGAAAACATTGTAAATATTTCTCTTTTATCATAGTTCTAAAACAAATTAGGTATATCAATTTCAAATCATATTTTCCATATAATCTTTATCAATAATAAATGTGCATATAAAGGATAATAAATCCAAGAAATATAAAACATAATCATAGGTATCAACACCAAAGGATCAATATATGTCATACGAG
Organism: Viscum album; assembly: GCA_963277665.1. Taxonomy (NCBI): domain Eukaryota; kingdom Viridiplantae; phylum Streptophyta; class Magnoliopsida; order Santalales; family Viscaceae; genus Viscum; species Viscum album. The sequence goes on along the minus strand of OY728139.1, from coordinate 123,903,134 downwards.
AAGAATGTTTTTACCACAATCAATTAAGTGCACTATCCTGTTCCTAGAACACATGCCTAGGAAGAAGAGGAATACCCCATGAGTAACCCCCCCAATGTCAATATCAGTCCCATAGAATAATGATCCTAGAAAATAGAGGAAACCCCTTGATAAAACCTCCTGATAATTTAAAAAACATGGATGATGGATTCAAGCTTAATCTTCTACCTTAGTTTGGAAGGTAACCCTTTTAGTCATTTTCACAATTAATTCCTATTCTTTAAAAAATATTTCAAAACAATTTTGAAAATCCATTTCAATTCATTGAAAATACCACTTTTATTTTTATTTATCAATAAATAGAAGAAAACCATTTTTACTTTAAAAACTATTTTTAATACACACAAAACAATCATGACAATTCCTTTTGTAAATCAGTTTATAATACAAGAACAACAATGTTCATCAACATAGGTTAGAGACATAACTGCCTACCTCAAAACTTGGGTCGAACAAGCCTGTAATGGGATCCACTAAGATTGGAAATCCAAAAACATCTACGAAGCCCCTAGAATAAAATACACATCATAATATTTATCCAATTTAGAAAAAGGGGTCATCAAAAAATAGGAAGTCGATGTAACTCAAGAACGAAGGAAAACCACACCAAGACCAACAAGGGAATGGCTTATAGAATGAGATCTCACAACATATCTTCAAGAAGGATAAGATAAGACACCAACTTAGACCAATGGATCTGATAATGGAACCCAAAGACGCTACCTTGGTCAATGGAAATGAGGAAGTATAAAGATCACTTACCCGAAGAGATGTAACATAACTAAAATGAATATATAAAACTGAACAGATCAATATAGAAGGAATGGAGTCTCCTATAATTGCCAAAGAGGATAACTGGTTCTAGAGAAATGGAATAGTTGAAGCCAAATAGTCATTAAAAACCTGAATGGATCCCCAGAACTTCCATGCTTGTGGAATTACATGGTGTGTAATTAATTTATGTGTTGTGAAGTCTATAGTGTTTAAGTACGATAAAAAATCCATCACATTGGATTAAAAATATGTTACTTAAAACATTCATGATCTAAAATATATCTTCACATCGTGTAGATGTTCACTGTGTGAAGTCTTTCATGACTTGCATCCCGTAACTCTTACTTGTTTTATAACCTAGTTACATGATGTGATATCCTCTTACAACCTCCAAAAAAATCCAGTTAAAGATAAGAGTCAAAAAATCTATGACTTCACCATTATAGGTATCCTACCAATTCCTTCTCAGTTCTATATAGACAAAAATAAAAGGAATAATATGATGAGGTTAAGGACATAACTGATATATCTATAATGGGATGTTACAAAAGTCCCACCATAAAGAAATTCTGTCCCTAGGAAGTCATGTGAAAGATGTAATCCCTAGAGAAAGATTTGTACATTTCTCCCTCACCAATGAATCACATTCCCAAGTCTCATGAGAATCTGACCCATGTTTCCATAGTACTATGACTAAAAGAATCAAATTCCCGTGCAATACTTTCACTTAGGAGTTGATGATCTTAGCTGGTTTCTCTAAAATAGAAACATCTAGATCTAACTCAATTTCTTCCCAATTTATAATGTGATCAGGATCAGGGTGGTACTTACTGAGCTAAGATATGTTGAAAACATAATGGATACCTAACAACTAAATTGGAAATGCTAACCGATAAGAAACCTTCCCAAGTTGGTCAGTGACATCAAATGGTCCAACATATCTTAGAGACAATATTCCCTATTTTCCAAGCTGATGGTGACCCAACTAAGGAGAAACCTTTAAGAAAACCCACTCACCATCAGAAAACTATATATGAAGACACTAATAATCCGCATATGATTTTAGTCGAATCTGGGCTATAAATAAACGTTGATATTCCACCAGAATCCTTTTCGATGTCCCACATACCAAACATGGTCCAACTAATGATACTTCACCCAAATCTTCCCAAAAAATAAGTGATCTACATGGAAAAATATACAACACCACAATGGGAGCCATTATTATCGATGAATAATAACAATTATTGTAAATGAACTCAAATAGACCCATATTGCTTTCCGCAGATTCACCAAAATCCAAGACATAGGCACAAAGCATATCATCCAGGATCTGAATCACACACTCCGTCTAAATGTGTGTCTATGGATGGTAAATTGTGTTAAACTTGACTTGATTTACCATTAACTCTTGGAGACTCATTTATAATCTCTTCGTAAACCTAGTATTCTTATCTAAAACAATGTAATAAAGAATCCCATGTAACCTAAAAATATCCTGTACATGTAGATTACCCATATCCTCAACCTTAGTGGTATCCATGATCGAAATAAAATGATTTTAATTCATCAAATGATCAAAAACACATAGATAGAATTCCTCCCATAGGTTTTCCATGGTAATATAACAAAAAACTCGTGGGATACCTCATCCCATTTCCAGACCAGCACCAGAATAGGGTAAAGAAAACTTGAGGGTTTCAAGTGCTCTTCCTTTATCTATTGGTAGGTGTAATAGTGGGGCACATAATTAGTAATGTCACACTTCATACACAGACCCCAGAATCATTATATCATGTCATAATACACATTTCTAGTGCCTGGATGAACAACCCACAAAGAGATATGATAGATAAATAAGACTAAATTCCTCAGAAATGATAAAATGAAAAACCAATTCTCAAATTGGAGTATACCATCTAAAGAGAGTGACCAAACAGAAACGGTATCCCCACTATAAAGCCTTTCTTGAATCTTTTTCAACTCAACATTGTATTTCTGACTCTATAAAACAGACTCTAAGAGAGATGATGATAACTAGACACTGGTCATAACCATACCCGAAACAACCTCTTGAGCATCCTGGTGAAACTGTGTGAAAGTAAACATAAGGTTCCACCCCTCATTCGATTATAGAATATCCTGTAGTGATAATTTTCTTCTAAGAGAGTCTGTAATGAAATTCCACTTCTCCAAGGTGTTGGTGATATTGAAGCCAAACATATTGAGGTATTTTACCCATCATCTATATATGAGATGGAAGTCTTTATGGGATAATATATAACTCAAACTCTTATTATTATAAAAGATCATGAACCTCTCCCCAAAAATATAGTGCCGCTAACATTCAAGCACATGAATAACTACAACAATCTCTAAATCGTGTGTGGGGTAATTCTTCTCATGTGGCCAAAGTTTATGAGAGATGTAATCTACCACGTTGTCAACCTTTATAATAACACACCCTACACTATCACTTAATCATAAAAAAAACACTACATATCCCTTACTGGGCTTAGGTAAGATTAGAATAGGAGCTGTTGTCAAAAGTTGTTTCAGTTCATCAAAATAATACTGACACTTCACTTCCCACATGAATTTAACCGCCTTCCTATTAAGAGAATTAAAAGGTGACTATATCTTAGATAAATCCTTAACAAACCTTCAGCAGTATCCAAAAAGACCAAGGAAGCTTTGAATTTCAAATAAATTATGTGGTTACTTCCATGGTGAAACAAATTTCACCTTATATGGATCTAATGATAATCCTTTTTCATAAATTTTGTGCCCTAAGAACTTAACTTCTGGAATCTATAAACTACATTTCAAAATCTTTCCATAAAAAATAGCGACTTATCAAAATTTCCAGAACCAAACTCAGATGGTGCTTGTGCTCATGACCAGAATTTTAAAATACTAGAATATCATACACAAACACTACCACAAAGTGTCAAGATATTGATGTAATATCCCATTCATTAAAGCCACAAAAACTTCAGGAGAATTAGTTGGAACAAAAGTAATAACAAGAAATTAATAATAGATATACCTTCTCCTAAAAGATGACTTAGGTTTATCAGACTCTCGAACTCCAAGTGGATGATTAACCGAATGAAGATAAATCTTTCAGAACCACTTTCCCCCATTTAGCTGATCAAAAAAATCATTCACACAAGGTAAATGATATTTTTTTCACAACTGTTATCTAGTTCAACTTATGATATTCTAAAGACAACTGAAGTGAACCATCTTGTTTCTTGTAAAAGAGAACAGGGGTTTCCAAAGGCAGAACACTGGGTGAAAGAAACCTTTTTCCAATAGTTCATCCAACAGAATATTGAACTCCTTCATCTCTATTGGTGCCACACAATAAGAAGTTATCGATATCAGTGGTGTACTTGGCACCAGGTCAATCATAAAGTCTACCTGCCTCTCTAGAGTAAGACCAAAGAATTCATTTGGTAAAATTTCAGGAAATTATAAAAAAATAATGGGAAGGTCAACAATATGAGAAAAACCATAGATATTAAACACAACAGTAGAAAACAAAATCTTGAGCTCTAGGCGGGGATGCCCTATATGACCTGATCTCGAGTCCTACTCCCCTTAAAACAAACGAGGGCTCCCATTGGCAGTAAGAAATGAATAGAGATGATGATAATAGTCGAACTCAGCAAGATTAGTGAAAATCCATTCCATACTGATGATAACGTATAACATATCGAGATTAAGAACGATAAAATCCCAGACCAACTTCGTATCATCAATCATTAACAAACAAGGATACCGAAAACCCCACTCTCTCCCTTTTCCAAGATATTTCACTACATCCATTATAAAGGGCACAAGTCCCATTGGATGTTTAAACATATCAACAAAACTTGTAGATATAAATGAGCAGGAGGAACTGATATCCAATAAATAAATTGCTACTGAAGATACAATAAGTAGAGTAACTCTCACTGTGGTTGGACCTGCATCAACTTCTACTAGAAACTCATCTTCTGTATGAATGTTCTTCACTCTTGAGGTCTATGGATAGAACATTTTAGTCTTGTAAGCTTCTGACTACACTACAGTAGGCTTTAGAACTGAAAAACCCTGAACATAAAGAGGCATAGTCATAGTCTGAAAGAAGCGATGTATATGACCAAAACATCCTTAGATTTTGCATGTCTTTGTGAGCATAAGACAAAAACTTATGTTGTGTCTAACACTACCATAATGATAGAAAATTAGAGGAACACTTATAGCTATAAAATAAAGTTTGGAGGAGGCTCACTGTTAAGACCCACCACCACCACTTTTATAATGATCCTCCCACTTCATCTTCTTTCCATGCCCTCCATTGAAGCTGCCACTTGATGGAAGATAAGAGTTTGGAAAACCAACCTTGCCTGCCATATCCATATCTTCCTTGATAGATCTATCTACTATCTCAATATAGGTAGAAATATTCAACAGAAACAGCTATTATCTAATAACTAATTACAAACCCAAAAATTACTTATGATCCTTCAATTGACCATTATTCACCAAGTTGAAAGAAAAATGGAAAATATCAGAAAACCAATTGGTGTATGCCGACACTGAATGCTATCCCTATTGAAACGATATGAACTCCAATGAATTTTACAAAATTATAGACTCTGGGAAAATCTTATTGAAGAATAGGGTCTTTCAACTATTCCAACTCTAGTCCACATCTTTGTTTCCTTGGACCATAGAATCCCACTTTCGCTTTCGGATACCCTCAATATTGAACGAGCACACTTTACCCAAATATTCTCAGGTGTCTCTAGAAAGTTGAATATTTAATCAATCCAACCCAACTACTCCACCACCTCATGAGGTTCATTCATTCCTTTAAAGGATTGTGGATTCTCGTGAAAAAATTCTCATTACTGATCTCTCTCTCCTCTTTCTCTTGGCCATACCTCAACAACATTATTTTGGACTCATGGAGCCTCTTGATCAACAACTTAAACTACTTGTATAGTATTCTCAATGAGATTATAATACACTAGTGGATTTCCTTTTGGAGTATCAACTAAACATTCCTAAGGAACCCATGGAAGATGTCTTAGAGGCATACTACTGCACACTAAAAAAAATAATGACCAGGAAAAAGATTAAATCTCAGTTTAAACTAGAAAAACCATAATAATAAACTGATATTTAAAAAACACCCAAAATTGGATACACATAACCCAACTTCCCATGGAAATTTGATTCTTGTCACGAAAAGATATAGATATTAACATATTGAAACATACCTCTCATGTCTGAAAAATCCAATCTATAGTCTAATAGATGTTTGAAGAAAAGGAATCTTAGGAAAAAACATCCATTTGATACAATTTAGTAACAAACCAAACCAAGTTACCTTAAAAAACAATAACCCAAACCGATCCTTCAAATAAAGAAAGGGAATTCGTAATCCCCATAGGCTAGCGACAAACACCTGATAATCGATCAAATAAAAAATAGGGAATAATTTCACCCAACCTGTACAAAAACATGGAATATATATACACACAGAAAAGAAAGGAAAGTAGAATACTAGAAATATATTCCATAACTATGAAAATATGGAGAAAAAAACTATAAAGGTAAATGGAACTCTAAATGAAAAGTTTAAATGTAAAGAAAAAAACCCAAATAGATACTCCATGTTGGCATGGATGAACTCCCACCATCTCACCACTAGCTACCCAACACAGTTGACACGAAACCTCACAACCTCACTACAACACCTTGACTTTCTCTATAATTAAAGACATTCAAAGAGCTGTGCACCACCAAATAGGTACACATGGTGTGAGATAATAGGCTCAGTAGGATCTAACACAGGTGTTCCATAGAATGAATCTATATAAAAATTCATGTATGCTCTTTTTAAATAAAAAATGACATGATAAGCAGTGAATAAGTTTTATAGAAAACATCGTAAAAATTTCTATTTTATCATATTTATAAAACAAAGAACATATATCAATTTCAAATAATATTTTCCACATAATCTTTATCAAGCATAAACATGTTTACCAAGGCTAGAAAAAATATCTAAGCAATATAAAACAAAAGAACATTTATCAGCACCAATGATCACTAAATTTCAGACTAGAAGAATACTCAAACAACAATCAATAAAGTGAAAAATTCAGTTTCTAGAACAAAAGAATACGAAGAAGTGGAATACCCCATGAATAACCCCCAAATGTTAATATTAGTCCCATAGAACAATGTTCCAAGGAAACTAAGAACCCCCCCTGAAAAATCCTCTTTATAATATCAAAAGCATGGATGATGTCCTCCAGCTAAACCTTCCACCTAAGTTCCCAAGGTAACCCATGAGCTCATTTTCACAATTAATTCCAATTCCTTGAAAACCATTTCAAAATACATTTCACTGATTTGAAAATACCACTTTTATTTCCATTTATCAAAAAACATGGTAGAAAATATTTCTTTAAAAATCTTTTTTACACACACATAACAATCATGAAAATTAATTTTAAAAGTTAGTTTATAAAACAAGAATAATAAGGTTCATCAACATAGGCTAGAGATGGAACCACCTAGCTCAAAACTTGGGTCACACACGCCCGTAATGGGATCCAACAAAAATGAAAATCCAACAATGTATAAAAAGGCCCTAGAATTATATACACATCAAAATATTGATCCAATTCAGAAAATGGGGTCAAGGAAAAGGAGGAAACTCACATACCTTAAGAACTAATGACTGATATATAACAATCATCAAAGGAATGACCTCCGAAATAAGATCAAACAATAGATATAGAGGAAGGCTGAGCGAAAAGAAGCATAAAACAACGGATATGATAACACTACCCAAAGTCACTACCATGATCAACGTCAATGAATAAGTGAAAATATCACTTACCTAGAGAAATGAAATGAAACTGCAATGATGATCAAATTCCAAACATATTAATCTAGAAGGAATGAAGTCTCCCAAAAGCATTAAAGAAGATATTTGGTTTAATAGAAACAAAAAAGTGGCAGCTAAATGGTCTTTAAAAACCTGTATGATGCCCAAAAAATTCCTTACTTGGGGAATTACATGATGTGTAACTCTTTTACACATCATCTAGTCCATAATGTTTATGTATTATGGAAAATACATTTCCTCAGTTTTCATATTTGTTAAATTAAACATTCATGATGTGAAACATATCTTCATATTGTGTAATCGTTCATAGTGTGAAGTATTTCACAACATGCATCCAATGACTCTCACACATCGTTTAACCTAGTTACACAGTGTGAAATCATTGTACAACATGCAGAAAAAGCCAGTTAAAGCTAAGAGTCCAGAAAATCTCTTATTTCACCATTATAGGTTTCCTCCCAATTCCATGTCGACCCTATATAGATAACGAGAAATGGAAAACCATGATAAGGTTAAGGAAATACCAGATAGGTTGGTAATAGGATGTTACAGTTTCATTATCCCCTTAGACTTTTTCCTTATATCCTTAACCCACTAACATACTAGAAACTTTGATGAATATTCTAAAATGTAATTGTTCATACTTTCCCACTAATAGTGATCTTAGAGATCTCGATACATATTCATGATCCGTGGGTGGATAGAGAAGGTCAAGCTGTGTGAATCACTTAAAAAATCCTTCATATCAGGGTTTGATGGGATAGATAATCATGAGAAAAATATTAAAACAGATTCATAATAAATTTTAAACTTTAAGGATTTCTCTTTTCTTATATAATCAACCTTATTCTATATTTCCAAATAATCTCTTTGATGATACTTTATTTTATATATAATGAAATTTTGAGCAATTATTTAAGAAATTAATTATGATGATATTTCCTTTTGGTTCCCCATGTCTATCCTTTTCATGTCTAAGAAGATTGGATACTTCTAAATTCTAATAATTGATAAGGCTTCCATATCCTTTCTATATAGAAAATCTACCACTTTTTTTTTCATTTTGTAGATGGAGTGGAATGAGTAGTCATAGTCCTTGAAAAACTATAATCATCTTTATTGGTGTATATTAATCTCATTATGCGTGAATCTATACTTGAGTATTTTATGATATGTCTATATTTCACACTTCTCCCTATAGAGATAATTCAACCAAACTTTAAATGAGAATATTACTACATAAAAATCCATATCATTCATTGGATAGTTATTCTACTTAAATTTAAACCTCTTTAAGGTGTATTCTAACACTTTATCATTTCACATTAGTAAAAATCCAAATCCTTTATTTGAAACCACACTATATACCATGAAAATTTACCCACTATAAAGTAGCATGAAGAATGGTGTAGTGATAACCATAATTTTCAATCCTTTAATGAAATATTTAAATTCATCATTCTAGACATTATTTAGTCCCTTCTGATTCATCTTGGATAGTAGGTTTGAAAATTGTGAGAAGTTTCTCCCAAATATTCAACAATACCCAGCCAGTCTTAGGAAACTCTGAATATCTTTTACAGATGCTGGTATGAGCCAGTCTTTAATCGCCTTTTAATAATAAGGTTATATAGATATACCTTTACTAGTGATAACATTATCCATGAATGATACTTCCTCTATCCCAAAATCACATTTACTATACTTTTCATTTAGGTTCTCTATTCAAAAAGTATTTAGAATAGTATTCGAATGCACCTCATGCTCTTCCTTGCTTTCAGAGTATATTAAAATTTCATCAATAAAGACTACCACAATTTGTTTGAGGTAATATATTAATACTATATTCATTATGTCCATAAATATTACTCTATAATCATGTAGTTTGAAGAGAATAAAAATTAATTCTGAGTGTACATACCCTGTTTTAAAGCTTGTGTTGGGAATATCTTATTTCTTTACCTTTAATTGGTGATATACTGAAAAAGGTCTAATATAGAGAAATAATAGGCCCCATGTAGTTGATCGAATAATTCATCTGTCCATTGAAGGGGATACATGTTCATTATCATGATTTGGTTGAGTTCATGATAATAAATATAGATGAAAATTGAGCCATCTGTATTCTTGATGAAGAGGACTGACACACCCTAAGGTAAATTACTCAGGTGTATAAAACCCTTTTCCATATTCTCTTGTAACTACTTACTTAGTTATTATAACTCAATGGTGTCTATTCTGTAAAGAGTCTTGGATATATATGGAGATCCAGGTATAAGTTCAACTGAGAACTCTACCTATCCCTCTCTTGATAGTTGATGTTGGATTTATATAAGGACAACCAATATGTCCCCTATATAACATCTAACTCCACTAAAGGAAGTAGGAAAATATATTCTGGTGGGTTTAATCCACAAGCATTGACTAAAAAATAGTTTTATACCTAGTATTCAATAATTGACATGTTTTATGTTCTCATATATAGATCAAATTTCGTATTTTGAGTTGGTTTTTGAATAGTTATAATAAACTTTTAAGATTTTAAATAATGAATATAACTATAATCATATAGGAAAATTGAATATAGTGAATAAATTATGAGCACACCTTTCACTATTTGATTCTGGTTCTTATCATTTATGATATAAAAAATAAAATTAGTATTGGGAATGCTCAAACTAAAAATCATATAAAAGGATTTACAATGAACATAGTGGGAATACGTTATAAATTAAACATTAATGATAACTTATGAGTCTATTGGTTTTAATCTATATTATCCATTGTAATTTCCATTTTAGCTTTTCTAACTTAAAAATATATTCAATTTCTTCAAAATGGTTTATAAATAGTTTGTGAATTTTACAAAGCATATCCCCCTGGAGTGTCAAACTAGGTGTATTGTAAGGGCCCATTCACAATGCACCAAGATGATGACCTGAATATACCTGATCAGTCCTTTTCAGGGTTATTTCCCCTAGATTCTTCTAATCCAAAACCATGTACACTTATAGTATCCAAACATAGATGTATTTTCTTACAAACCACTTAATCTGTAGTTTACCAAAAATTATAGATATTTTTCACATATATATAATTATATGGATGGTTCTCACTAAATTATTATAGTCCTAATACCAAAAAAATAACTAGATCATCCTCTAATACCAACTATAAATAACCAAGACATTTCAATATATTATCACATGATTTTTGACACAAATATCCATTAAATATAACCAATGGATCGAGAAGCCAAGTGTATTTGAAAGGCTAGATTCCTAATACATCAATGTGAAACTAAAATAAATTGAATTTATTTTAATCTATACAATGATCTCCAAAATCTATTTGATCTTCTAAAACTGAATTGGATAACCTGGGGAATTCATAAACAAAAGGGTTGATCTAAAATTCATAGTAAGGGAATAAACAAGATAATGAATCATAATATGTGAGTAAAATGACAGAAAAATGATATCATAAAATAGAAGGATAATGGATAGTCACATGGGAGGATCAAATAGTGAAAATGATATCATATGATCATGGAAACATAGGAAATCAGAAGAAACATAAAACAATACATAAGAACAAGTCAAGGCTAACCACCATGACAACATCGCATGGTGGACAGAGTTCAATAATGGATTAGGTTAACTACGTAATCCCATTTATAACATCTAATGAAACAAAAATAATACCAAATAAATTAGGGTGATATATGGGTGAAACCATTATAAAATGTAAATGATTATGTGTTCTAGAAAATGAAATCAATCTTATGAAATAAACATAAAAATTACCCATGGAAATAAATGGGTTTCGTGATCCTACCTATCATGATAATTCACCAAGGAAAGAAATGGATTTCATTTGAGAAAAGAACATAGGTAATGTATTTACCTATAAAAGGATGGGTTAATAATCTATCTATATATTTAATAGACACATATGCATAATTTAGAATCATTCCATTATATAAAATAGAGAGAAAAAATGAGTTATAGAGAGAAAGGTCCTTAACCAAAGAAAAAGAGTTGTTCCATGAGATCCCTTACCTTATGTCTGGATCCATGATGCACTGGCACTTAACATCTAGGATGCTCAAATTAGATTCATTAATTAATTATTTTAGAAAATTTTCCATATATATTTGATTTATTATAATTTTATTATGTTTATTGATAACAATTTTAATGAGATATAGAGTTAATTCATTCTTTTCTGTGTGCATTCCTTTCATGGTTCCAAGGTTGGATCACTTGCGGATAATTATTGATATTTTTAAGAAATTTTAATTCAAATAAAAAAGTGTTATAAATGGTATTAATTTAATTTTATAAATTTATATAGACCCAATTGCCTATATCTGTTATGACATAGTGACGCTTCTTTGTAAAAATATTAGCGTTATATAATGAGTACCTTTATGCACATTTACGGACCATCATTAAATAGATTCATTTTATTTAATATTATAGACATATATTAATTCCAGAATACGAGAAAATATATAATATACATAATTAGTTCATTTTAAATCATTATTACTTAATTTATTCTACTATGAAGTCATTAGTGGAAAATGAAAACTCATCATTCGTGAAGGTGTTGAACCAAAAAATAGAGATAATGGTTTCATTGTTTAGAATAAGAGAAAAATATAAAGGGTTTGATGGTAGATATTCTTTTATAAATATAAAAATAAATTATATATATGATACGAGAGTTACTATTCCATGTTTTAATAGGGAGTAAAGGATAGGGTATAATAAGAAATGAATTTATAAGAGGAAAATTTAGAATATTACCTCGTAAATATTGTTCCCTTAAAATAATCCTAAAGTCACTTTAAATTGATCTTTTGGAGAGACTCATGGAAATAGGAAATATGGTATATGATTTTGAAGATAATTTAGTGGAAATTTGGAAATATCAAAGGCCTAATAGTTGTGAGGAGAAGAGGTTGTGAGGTGTGATATTTATAAGGGGAGGATATGGATGTTTTTGAATATTAAACTCATTAGTTTTTTATTTCGGATCAAGAATAACTATATTATTGATTATTATCACTATATATAATAAATTTTACATTTTAGTATGATCTAATGGGTTCTTATATAATGACCACACTCCTTTCACTTGAAACACTCAAGGGTGGGTGGTTTTTATATAGAGATTTATCTCTATTATTTATCTTCTTCCCATCACTTTTGTATTAGATTACCCAAAAAACTTCCATTCCACACTTAAATAATTTACTATTTTTTTTTAATTTTCTATACCTCCCCATTCTGTTACTTTGTAAAAATATGGTGTTGAGGTGTTCTGGGAGGCAACAATGACTCATTTCAAGAGTTTTCCAGTTTTTCCAGTTTTCCAACGTTGATTCTGGAATGGTTGGTCACTAATAGGGAGTCAGAACTAGTGAATCAACCAATAGTGATTCATCCTATGTTAGGAGGATATGGTATATAATACCAGTGGTGAGTCACATTAGTGACTCAAAAATGGTGACTCCCTGATGGTGAGTCACAACGATGACTCGCAATGGTGAGTTGCTGATGGTGAGTTGTGTTGGTGGCTCATCCAATGGAGAGACACCAAAAGATGAATCATCTACCTATTAATAGAAATGGTTTTTCATTCCAATTGAAATTCATGTTGGTAACTCTCAACAGTGACTCACTAGTGGTGAGTCACTGATGGTAAGTCGTGGACGGTGGGTCGCGATGGTGAGTCATGATTGTGACTCACCCAATGGTGACTCACTGAATGATGAACCAATAAAATGTGAATTTCCAAATGGTGAGTCACATAATGGTGATTCACCATTGGTAGCACCCCATCAGTGACTCGTGATGGTGACACACCTAACATTGATTCCTTTTGACATTTTGTCCAAATTTCCAATTTTCCAAATTTTTTCAGACTCACCCCTTTAACGTTTTATTTGATGTAAATTGGGTTTAAAACCATGTTTAAGTGTTTTTTAATACATTTCAAATGATTTAAAATATTTTTTTGATTTCCTAAAACTTTATATTCTTGAATTTTGTCAAAAATATGTCGCCCAGATCCACTTTTAATGGGGAGTTCAAAATAGGTTCATACGCCTCAAGTCTCAGATATATTCCTTCAATACTGGATACCTTTCCTTAATTAATTATTTCTGTTTTATCTTTATACATGAGAATACCATAAAATTTATTCCCTGAGGAGATTGAAATCGGTGTTGTACCCTTGGATCACGTTTCCCAAGAGCCTTGCACACCCCTTATTTGGTAGAAGGAGGAGGTTCTGATCATCAATTTCTCAAGGTAGGGATACCTTCATCTCCCTTTTAATTGTGTATCATGCATGGTGGGTGTACTCATGTCTCCTTATAAATAGGTTAAATCAATGTTTAATACATACAATTGAATCATCTTTAAATCAATAAAAATGGGATGATAAAAAGTGATGCATGCTTCAGTTTTATGGTTTATTGATATTTTGAGTTGTATGGGTTGTATGACTATTCAAAATCATGGTCGTTGGTGGTATTTGTTTGTGGAATATAGATGAATTGCGTTGTCTTTTGGTTGATCATGTGTTGAATGATTGTATATATGAAATTGATTAACCACATATACCTGGTTAAATAAATGGATGCCTTAGGATAGAACTTTCTCTATGATAACCCCTAAATTATCAAAGTAGAATTAAATAATGAGTGTTTTATAAATTAAAATAAACCCTACCTTTTTTGGCATGGCTATGTACTATGTCTACGTTTGTTCTGTCTTGTTCTTTGTGTGGTGATGGGGTTGATATCATGTCTGTAAGGTGGGGTGGTATGGGTGGTGTAATGGAATATTAGGTTGAGAGAGTGACTACTTGTGGAATGGATGGGTATTGTTTGAGGAGTGGGGATGTTGGTTCAGGTTGTGCTTTGTATATGTTACTAGGTGTGATGGGTGTGGTGTTGTTATATAGTAGGGATATTGGGTTTGGTTATGGTGAGATGTGTTTCTGAGTTTGACTGTGAGTTGGGGGTTTTCTTGTTGAGAGGATGTATTGGGAAGAATGAATTTGAAGAATCATTATGGCAGTGGCTTAGTTTACTAGGGTTCCGTTTCCTCTATGTGGTTGATACTATATGGATCATTGCGTGATTTGGTTGGTAACTTCCCAGGTAGGCATAGAATGAATAAATGAATTGTTTAATAAAAAATGATATCTGTTAAGAAGAATTGGATGGGGTTATGTTTTGAGTCACGGTTTGTTGTGAATGGATATCATTTATCAACTTCTGAAGTGACTTTTTCAGTTGTTAATAAATGCATTCCGATGTAGCAGAAAATTTGGAAGTATCATAGGGTGGTTTTTCGTTTGATTGAGAACCCATATAATGGGATTGAGTGTTTGATACTATATATATACATGTATTTTTTCTTGTGATTTCTATACACACACCCCACCCTAGTTGAGAACTATATACTGAACAACCCCATTTTCACAGGGGAGGGTGTATTTCGTAAACAACCTAGTGGGATTATGGATGGATGGACACCCTCTCTTCCTTTATCCCTCTTCCAGGTGGTGATAGAACAAGATTCTTTGAGAAGGTAGTGGTTTGTGAGGCCCAAGTCTGTACAGGTGGGTTGTGTTTTCCTAGGTGTCTTTGGGATGAGATGCGCTTTTCCTTCCCAGTTGTTTTAGGATGGGACATTGTATGTGTTCTAGTTTTTTGTGGGAGGGATGTGATTGTGAGTACCAGGTGTGTGTTAGAGGGTTGTGACATGGTACTTTCGGAAGAGGTGGGAGCGCCATGATGTTTTCAATTTGGGTGTGAGAGTGGCTAATTATTGGGTAAGCTATATGTGGTAACCTATCATCAATGTTCTTACTATATTACTTTACTTGACTTGTGTTACTTGGTGAGAATGCCTCAATGAGGTGGGGATGTCGTGGATACCTTGTTAGGTGCTATTAGTTATTCTATTTTCTCACGGAGTAATTAGTACGATTCTCCCACTTGTGCATGATAGAACTTGGTTTTCCTTTAAATTATACATTTATGCTCACCCTATGTTATAAAACTAATTTTAGGTTTCCATGAGGACTATGAGAACCATACTGGGGATAAATTTCTCATAATTTAGGACAATTTCTATGATTCTGCTTATCTTTACATTTGGGTATTTACTTTAGAGCTTTTCATTATGTTTGTAATAGTTTTACTTTAAACATTCATGTGAGATGTATTTTTTTCTTTTATATAAGTCTTTTAGTTGTTTTCACATTGATACATCTTATCTCCCAATTTAGGTTACTATAAAAAGGGTAATGCCTCCCATTTTGTGAGATTTTTATACCCTTGGTTTTGGTTGCCACCCCATGGCCTACTGAAGGTGGGAATCAGAGGGCATTATCTCCCTTTCTCCATTTCCATCCCAGGAGGGGCATCTTTGGTGGGAGGTGGTTGTGACATAATGGTACCTAGGTTATGGTTGAGATAAAGTATGAAGTTTGGAGTTAGGAGCAATTATAATTGCATGGGTTTGTATGGAAATAGTGTCAGGTGGTCTTAGTGCAAGACATAGGACAATAAATAAAGGCTAGGACATTGGATTTTAGGCCCCCCATGATCTGATGCAAGGACTCCCAGCCTACCGAATTACCATGTGAGGCTACACAGTTTGTAGGGTAGAGACCCTAGGAAATGTACATGATTCATAACAACTTGTGTTCCTGTTTAAATTTATGAATTTTGTAAAATTTGAAATGGATAATTAAATGAGTTAAATGAATTGAAATAAATCATTCCATGATACTCAGTCTTAGTAATTCCTTGTTTAACTTTTAGCTATGGCACCCAGTCATCGTTCATGTGTAGTGCAGGCAATGGAGGCTCAGTAGGCCAATTTGGTTGATTAGTGGAGGGTTGATCTAGTGGAGGAGGATGACTAGTGGCATAAGAAACTACATACATTCTATTGGTATTCTCTAGGAAAGTACGAGGGAAACATTTCAGACATGGAGATAGAGAGTTGGATTGAGGATATTGTGATCACCTTCAACTTGATCCAGGATCTGATGGAGTATTGGGTTCCTGTAGTAGTGATCTAGATATGGGGAGATGCATGTCAGTGGTAGATTCTATCTGGGAGAGCGGAAAGTGGTTGATGTTTTTTGGGATTACTAAAAGAAGGTGTTATGTATGGAATTCCATTAATCCATCAAGAGGGTTAAGAATAGGCTGTAGTTACACTCCTTATAGCAAGGGATTATGTCAGTACAATAACTTTGTATCAAATTCAAGGTTCTCCTTCATTTTTATCCAGATCTCTTTTCGGATGAGGAGTCTCATGAGAGATTCCTAGAGGATTCATTTCACCCTTCTCTCCAGTATACGATTACTCCCTTTACCTTTCCAACATACTTGTTGGTCCATAAGAAGGTGGAGATAGTTGAGAGGATTCAATCACAAGGATATATATTGTGAGAGGGTATTCATCCAAGTTCATTGAAGGGAAAGGTTATCAACAGCATGTCTTAGGAACTGGGGACTTTGAGGTTTTGACCAGTAGGAAGGCGACCTCATCAGTTTCCATTTCGACCTTATAGTCCTCGTGCCTATCCTAGAGGCCTTATCCCATCGTGTCTTGGCTATGGAGTCCATGGTAATCTCTAGAGTCTGTTACCAATGGATTTTCGAGACAAGTATAGTGGAGGTGGGATGGTCTAGTGCCCGCCATAGTAGTAGTTGCTGGTTGGCCAGTTTCAGCATTAGGGACAACAACCTCATGCTCCACCGAGGGGAGACAGAGAAAGTAGAGGCCAACCTCAAAGTTTTCCTCAGGGACCTCAGACTTAGTGTGGTTTAGGAGTCGGTCGTCAGTAGAGGGTAATAGTAGCTAAAAATTGTCAGTCACACGCTATATATTTAGTAGTTTTAGTAGGTCCAGAGATCAGTGGAAGTACGATCAGTTTGTTTAGAACTCTTTCTTGTGCTGTTTTGATTCGGGTACTTCACACTCCTTTGTTGCCCCAATCTATCCCAATATTTAGGACAAGTTCTAGAAAGTCTTACCATGCCCCTAGTTTTGAGTAAACCAGTCAGAGGTCGGAACAACTTCTTTTATGTGTTCTAGGGATGTAAAACGATGATGGGACCAAATAAATCATGTGGGGATCTTTTCCAATTATAGATGTAGCTATATTATATCAACCTTTGCATCAACTGGTTGTAATATATGGATTCCAATATCAAATTATTCTAAATAAGAGTAGTGTTTTTAGATTTATATGTCTAGTGTGTGGGTTTCCTTGGTTAGTAGAGCTATTAGATGGTTAATTGATTTGTAGAGACACTTCCTTTTTTGTTGGTTGAGCTGTTAGTGGAATCGGTGGATGCTGAGATGGTGAAGGCTCACAAAGTTGTTGGAGGGAGTTCTTGGATTTCTTTCTAGATGTGGTTGTAAATCAACCCCCTTGACGTGATGTTGAGTCATGGATAGACTTATAGCTTGGTGCTAGTTCGATCATGGTGTGTCATCGTGGGGTGCTCCCGTCTTGTTTTCAAAGAAGGAGGAAAATGTTCTGAGGTTGGGAAGAGACTAAAGGAGGTTGAATCAGGTGACAATCAAGAACTGTTACCCTCTCCCTTGGATAGAAGATCTTTTCAACCAACTGAGAGGGGAAATTTTTTTCTCTGTACTTTATTAGATATCACCAGTTGAGAGTGAATGAGGGAGATATCCTAAAGACTAATTTAAGGTGTAGGTATGGGAACTTTGAGTTCATTATCATGTCATTAGGTGTTACGAAAGAAAAAAACATGTTCTTGGTACTTATGAACTTTATCTTTTTTATGTTCTTGGATTAGTTCATAATCATATTCATCGATGGAATCCTGATCAACTTGAAGTCATAGAAGAAGCATACTAAGTATCTCAGTACTTTATTGGTGGTTCTTCAATTCCACAACCTCTATGGCATGTTTTTTAAGTGAAATTTTTGGATTCAATATGTGTAATTACTTAGACATGTGGTGTCACAATAGGGTGTGGTAGTTGACCCATCAAAGGTCAAGGTAGTTTTTTCTTGGGTAGAACACAATAATGTTGGAGTTTTTTATAGATTTATATGTCTAGAAGTATATTACCAAAGGTTTGTACCAGATTTATCAAAATTTGAATACCCATTGATAAATATAACTACGAAAAACTAGGCCTTTGTGTGGAGTGAGCAGTGTCAGGATGCATTTAGCTACCTGAAGGGGAAGTTAGTCAGCGCCCCAGTGATCTTGTTTTCAGAGGAAGGGTTAATGTTTTAGGTGTCTTGGGATATATCCAATTATGTTTTGTGATGTTTAATGATACAATAATTGGGAGTGATCTATTATGGGTATAGGAAATTACTTTCCCATAGAGATAAATTTTCCACCCATGATATGGAGGTAGCAGTGGATGTGTTTGTGCTGATGTTATGGACGAATTACCTCACTAAGGAGTTCTTTATGGTGTTCACTTATCATAAGAGTTTTAGAGATATCTTTTCCCAATGAAATTTGAACTTACAACAGTGTAGGTGGATGAAGTTTCTCCAAGATTATGATTTAGATATCTATTAAACCTTAGGAAATTTAAATGTCATGGCTGATTCTTTGAGCATGAAGTTGTATAAGGAGGTTGTTTGAGAATCTATGGATGCTTGGAAGGCGATGGAGGAGATGGCCACCTTGCACTTAAATATAAGACTTGAGGGTGTAAGATGCTGTTTGTTTTAGATGATAGTGAATTATTCTCTGAAGTAGCAGGTGGGGGATTCACATTGGGATGACTTATAGGTAGAGGTGATTCATGTTCGCATTGACCAAGGTGATGCTTTGGAAGGATGGTCAGAGGATTGTGAAAACTAGATCGTATTTAGTGGAAGGCTGTTTTTTCTAGTGGTTATGTGCTAGGGAGTCCTGCATGAGTTTCATATCACACCTTTGGAGGTAAAATTAGGAATTTATAAGATGTAAAGTGGCTTGAGAGATCATTTTTGGTGGCCCAGGATGAAGAAGGATATGGTGGAGTTTGTTGTGAAGTGCTTAATGTGCTAGCAGGTGAAGGATGAGAACGATGTACTGGTGGGCTGTTCCATCCCTTAGATTCCCCTAACTAAAAATGGGATGAAATCTTGATGTATTTCATAACTGGATTACCAATATATTAAAGAAGACATGATTCAATATGGGTAGTAGTATATCAGGTAACAAAATTGGATCACTTCTTAGTGATAATGGAGTCAGGCATAGTGGATGCCTTGGACAAGAGGTATGTGGATGAGGTGGTAAAGAAGCATGGAGTTATGAGATTCATTGTTTCATATTGGGATACATATTTCACCTCATGAGTATGGAGGGGATTTCATCATGGTTTTGGTACTTAGTTATGCCTCGACACTTATTTCTACTCTCATAAGGATACACAGACAGAGCAGACCATCCAGACATTGGAGGATATGTTATGAGAACGTGTCTTGGATTTTTTTTAGATCTTGGGTGTAAAAATTACCCTTAATAGAGTTTTCTTAAAATAATAGTTATCACTCTTCCATTGCCATGGCTTAGTTAGAATATTTTTATGGAAGACCGTTCCATTCACCCTTGTGCTAGACAGAAGTTGGGGAGGTAGCTGCTCTTGGTCCTGAGGTTGTGTTGAGCACAAAAGTAGAAGTTTATATTTTCTATGAGAGGATGGAATAATAATAGTACCAAAAGAGGTTGTATGCCAATACTAAGAGGTGTCCCTTGGAGTTTGAGGTTCGAGACTATGTGTTCTTGAGGTTTTCCCCTCAATGAGGGTAGCGGTGGTTTGATATAGGGATCAATATTTCTACCAGATTTATTAGACCCTTTGAGGTGTTGGGGTGCATTGGGAAGGTGGTATTCCAGTTGTAACTACCACCATAGTAAGAGAAAGTCGATGATGTGTTTCAAATCTCTCATCTTCATTGGTATCTTCATGATGAATCCCATGTTATTGATTGGTGAGAGTTGGATATCAAAGACAAAACGAACTATGTGGAGTAGCCAGTGGAGATCCAGGATCGTCATGAAAAGGTACTGTGTGGATGGACCATTAACATGATTTGTGTGGTGTGAAGGCATGGTTTCCAGTAGAAGTGTACTAGGGAAAGGGATACGTAGATGCGTGTCTAATACCCAGAGTTTTTATGAATTTTTACTTGTTGTGTTTCCCATTGTAATGGAATGCTTGAACCTTTTTTATTATGAGATGAGTTGTTTCCTTGTTTTATGATGTGTGATAAAGTACCAATGAATGAAAAAGGGAGGACCTGATACATAATCAGGACACATTAATTGAGATGCAATTAAACCCCTGAGGGTGAGTGAGTGCTGCCCAGAGCAGATAGTATCTTGACATGGATTAAGGAAATCCCTAATCTATATGTTTGGATAGTGTGTCTTTTGGTGATTGTGTGGCATTTCTAATGGTCAGTTGGGGTAGTAGGTTTTGTATGAGGTGTTCTTGGATGTCAAGGTTCCACTGTATTTTTCAAACAAAATCGGGTGGTTTATCATTGAACTTGGATGTCGGTAGCAGTGTTTCATATATAACAAGATCCTTAAGAGGTATCTTACAGGGTGGTTATTTAGACCCCTCTTTCTTCTGGGTTAGTTTTGAATTCTAGAGGGTGATAATAGTTTGATAGGTATCTAATGTAATCTACCAGGCCCCCTTGGTCCATTAATTTGTGAAAATATATCGTTGAGGTGTTCTGGGTAGAAATTATGACTCATTTCAAGAGTTTTATAGTTTTTCTAGTTTTCCAACGGTGAGTCAGGAATGATATGTCACTAATGGTGAGTCAAGACCGATGATTAAATAAATGGCCAGTCACCAACTGGTAGGTGGTGAAGGTATGTCATAATAATGGTGATTCGTTCCAATGACTAGAAATGGTGACTCACAGATGGTGAGTAATATCAGGGACTCATCCAATGGTTACTCATCCAATGGAGAGTCACCCAACGAAGAATCATCCACCAATGACTAGATGTGGTAGGTCCTCCTAATAGTGAGTCATGTAGTTAACTGAAAATGGTAACTCCCTGATGGTGAGTTTTGGATGGTGGGTCATGATGATGAGTCATGAATGGTGGGTCGTGATGGTGAGTCACGATGCTGACTCACCCAACAATGACTCACTAAATTGTTACTCACCAAATAGTGAATCACCGAACAATGACTCAATGAATGGTGAATCATCATCGGCAGCTCACCCATCGGTTACTCATGATTGTGACTCACCTAACATTGATTCATTTTGATAATTTTTCAAAATTTCTATTTTTACCCATTTTTCCAGATTCTCCCATTTAATATTTGATTTGATGTAAATTTGGTTTAAAACAATGTTTATGTGTTTTTAAATCCATTTAAAAAGATATAAAATTTATATTTAATTTAGTAACACCTAAGAGTCTTTAATTCAGTCAAAAATGTGTGGTCAAGATCCACTTTTAATGGAGAGTTCAGAACAGTTTCATACACCTTGAGGGTCTCAGATCTAGTCATTCAAATCCAGACACATTTCCTTATTTATTTCTTTCTATTTTATATTAATATAAGATAATCCAAGAACCTTTATTACTTGAGGATATGCACATGTATGTTTCACCCATGGATCATGTTTCCCTAGAGCCTTGCACACCCCCTGTTTCCAGCAAGGAGGAGGTGATGATCTTCTATTTGTTGAGGTAGGGATCCCTTATTCTTTATTTTAATTGTGTATTATGCAGGGTGGGTGTAGTCATCACTCCTTGTGGATAAGGTTGAATAAAACATTAATAAATATAATTGAATCAGATTTAAATCAATTAACAAGTGTTTGGAAAATGTGACACATGCTTCTATATTATTTTTTATTGATATTGTGAGTTGTATGGACTAAATGCCTACTAAAAATTAGGGCTGTTGGTGGTCTTTGTTTGTGCACTCTGGATGACTTATGATGGATTGTTGGTGATTCTATGTGAATGGATATATATTTGAAATTGATCAACTACATATAACTAGTTAAATAAATCGGTGCCTCTAGATCAAACTTGTTATTTGATAACCACTGAATTATCAAAGTGGAATTAAAGAATAGGTGTTTGCTAAATTTGAATACACTATGCCTGGTTTTGAGTGACTATGTGTTGTTTGTAGTTTTGTTCAATCTTGTGACTTTTGTTGTTGTGTGGTGCTGGGGTTGAGTGCATGAATTTAAGGTGGGGTGGTACGAGTGGTGTAATGGAATATCAGGTTGAGAGATTGACTGATTGTGGAATGGATGGGCAGTGTTTTAGAAGCAGGGCTATAGGTTCGGCTATGTCCATGTTATTGTGTCTGATGGGTGTGGTGTTGTTATATAACAGGGATATCAGTTTTGGTTGTGATGATATGTGTTGTTGATTTTCACTTTTATTTGGGGTTTTTTTGTTGAGAGGATTTATTGGTCATAATGAATTTAAAGAATAGTGAAGGTAGTGGGTTATTTTATTGAGGATATTTTTCCTCTGTGTGGTTGATACTATATGGATCATTTCATGCTTCAGTTGGTAGCTACCTGGGTAGGGATGTAATGAATAAATGAATTGTTTAATAAATAATGGTAACTGGTTAGAAGAATTGGTTGGGGGTATGTTTTGAGTTGTGGCTTGTTGTGAATGGATATCATTTATCAACTTCTAAAGTGACTCTTTCAGGTGTTAATAAAAACATTCAGAGGTAGCAGTAATGTTGGAAGTATCATAGGGTGGTTGTTTGTTTGATTAATAACCCATAGGTTGTGATTGAGTGTTCAATACTATATATATATAGTTATATTTTTTCTTTTGATTTCTAAACACACCCCACCATAGTTTAGGACAATGTACCGAACAACCCCATCGTGGCATGCCTATGTGTAGAAATAGACCTTGCCCAGCCCCCGCCAGAGGTGGTGTGGATTGTGGTTGAGGGAGAATACAGGTATGTTCAACCCATCATTTATGAATCATGGACGCTTTTCTGTTCCTTCTTCTCTTGATAGGGACACTACCATACTGATTGCCGTAAAAAGGAAATTCAAGAGGGTCCGGTTGAACCTCCTTCAATGGGTAAAGGGCCCCCAGTTTCGGTTGTGCTGGATGAAGCTTGTCCTGCTCGAGCTTCTGTTTCTGATCCTCATGGGTGCGAACAAGGGTGCATGGAGGTCTTGGATTCGGGTCTTCCCCCTGCACAGGCCTCCCCAGTTGAAGTTGTCCGGGATGTCCAAGAGCATGTGACTCCAGCCTCGTTGGGAGAGGAACTGCACCGGACTGACATCCCCTATGAGAAGGCCCTAATGGTGTTGGGGAGGGGAGGTTCTGCTGGCTCAGTGATGAAGGCTTCCTGAAGAGAATTAGGGCCCCTAGTTTTAGCTGTTTATGACCGGATGAGACAGGATCTGAGAATTATACCTGTGTCTAGTGGTATAAGGGTCTTTTTGTAGGAGTGTAGAGTTGGGGCAGTGGAGAGGAGCCCCAACCAGGAGGCCACTCCAACCAGGCATCTGGATTGCCCTAATTTAGCCAGTGGTGCGGCTGCACACTTGGAGGTGTCTGCTTCGGGTGAAGTTGGGCATTTTCAAAGTGAGGGATGGGAGGATCCAAGCAGTCATCTTCAGTACATGGGTCGAGGATATGAACATCCCAGAGTTTCAGAGGTTCCTGAGTAGGTGGTGTAGGCCAGCCCTTCCTATGCTGATACGGTGAAGTTTGGTGGAAGGGCTGCCTACTCTCTTAATCGGTTCTCTGTATTGGATGATGCAGACCAATATGTGGTTGAGTAATGGGGTGAATAGGAGACTGCTCCAGGGGAGGTTAGAGAGTCGGACTCTGATTCTCCCACTGAATCGAAGTAAATGTAACTGGCTGAGGAGTTTATCAGATTCTCCTCAAAGAAGGGAAGAATACAATCATTGACTCGGAAGGGCTCATTAATCACTCACAGAGGCCGCAGAAGAAAAAGGAATACTCTTTCTTGCCTTTCCCACCTGTTACTAGATCCTCCAGCAAAGGGAAAATCCCTCAGAAGGCTCCGAAGCAGGTGGGGATAGATCATACGGATCTTGAACCACCTGTAAGGGATCCACCTGCCACTGATATGGCGAATGGAGTTAAGGAGTCATCAGCACCTTATTCCCACCAAATCGGGAAAGCTTTGATGGAATGTGATGATTTGGAGGATATCCTCGATTGCAACGAAGGCTTATCATACAAGGGAATGGAGGTCATCACCACGCAGGTGGAGTATGATAGGTTGGTTTAGAGGTGGTTCCAGGACAACCTCGCTGAGGAGAAGTGTGTCTGGGCCGATAAACAAATTGGCATTTTAGGGCATGGTTTTAACTAGCACAACATTACTATAGAAGAGGTAATCCAATCTTGGGACAAGATGGTTAAAAACTATGAACACCACCTCAATGATGATGTTTGGATGAGATGGATGATGGCCTACAATGGACTCTTTTCAGAGGGAATGTTTCTAGAAGGCTTAAATTTCAATTCATTGATTCCGCTATTTCTTTTTATGTTGTTTGACTTCTGTATAGGACAGGTATCTCACTTTTCCCTAAAGTGTTTTCTTTAATAAAAAATATATATATTTGGGTTAGTTTCCAAAAAACAACTAAACCTCTCTCTAATACCAACAACAGTGATCCATACTTTCTATACATAAATATTACATATTTTCAGATGAATATTCATTATATAACATTACAATCCACACTATAACTATAATGGTTTTGGGTATTTGGAAACCTAGATATGTAAATAACTAATATATAAATGATATACATCATCTCTTACATAGTTATTCACAACTATCACCCTTCTTAGAAATATCATACTGAAAAAAATGTCTTCATAGCCTTGGGAAAAGGAGACATAATAACGGGTAATCTCAGATGCTTAATAAGGGTAAACTAGGGAGATATCAATGATCATTTAAACATAAAATGAGCAAAAGGGTATGAGAACATGAGCTTAAAATATAAAAAACATACCCAGGATTCCATAGATCATAATCATGAGTCATGGTATATTTCTTGGTAACTCATAAGACCAGAATCATAAATGAATCAAGGAACATGAACCATTAAAGAATAACATTGACATAGGATCATGTCATAATAGAGTGTCATAAAGTGAAACATTGTAAATACACACACTCTAGTAGACCTGATCTGATGGATACATTATTACAATTGAATAATATATAAGTGATACCATCAAAAAGGAAAAGAAAATTTAGTAGTCTTGGTGAACAAGATACATAATTGAATCACACATTACATTTGAAAATAAAAAATATAACATGTTGAAAGTAATTATTCATCATCCTCGAACTCATTCAAATATTTATTATTCATATATTGGAAAAAGTAAAAAAATAAGGGTGGACTCAAATAATTAGTAAGGGAATGAAAAAACTGGAATTTATCATGAATATTTATTCTATAATAAATATGGAAAATTAAATGACTAAAAACATGTGCTATTTAATCAATAACATGAACACAAATAATAGTATGATAGGAATAAATCATGATAAAATAATTACACATAAATAATCACATGATTTTGAAACTTATCCATGGATATCATAAATATTAAAATAATAATATGGGAATCAATAAATAATTTCATAATAATGAAAGAATAATGGAAGGTATCATAAATTTACCCTCAAGACCTTATACCAAGACATATAAAAATACCATCAATTTTTCATTCTAAGACATACATATAAATGGTTAAGGTATCATAAACATACCCAATATATTTTGTCTCACAAGACATAATGATGCATATAGGGGCTATAAAAATCCCTGAACATCACTTACTAAGTTCAATGCATTCATCACATGAATGGGGTAAATAAAAATTCAATACAAAATCAACATAAATATTCGTATTGAAAAACTGGAATTTAAAATATTACTATTTCCCCCAATCAAACTGATTATAAATCATACAAAGAAAGAGTGAATGTGGTATCAATAAATTATATCTCTAGTATATCATAAGTAAAATAAATGGTTTTTATTATTTGTGAATAAAATACCATAAAGATATTATTATAAAATCATAAATTAAAATATCATTTTTACCATAAAATTTAATTTTTAAAACTAAAAATTTCTAGAATATCAGAAAAAATATATTTTTGAAAAGATAAATGGAAACATTCAAAGTATGTTTTAAATCATTGAGTGCTCATGAAAACATGAACATTCATTCATACATAGTACATTAAAAAAATATTCCTTTCAGATTTTTGGTTAAAATTTAAAAAATACCTTATTCAAAAAATAAAAAGAAGATTATATTTAATTTTTATTAAAAAAATATAAAATCGGTAAAAATGTCATTAATATATCAATATAAAATTATAAAATCATTATTTTAAAACATTTCAAAGAAAATATGGACACAGAATAAAAATATTCTCAACTTAATAAAAAACAAAGCTAAATTTCTATAAAAAAACATTATTTCAATCTATTGAGTACTTAAAAGAGTAAATAGAATGGAAAAATTGTAATTTAGAAAAAAACCAGAGTAAAATAAAACACATTTGATTCAAGATATAAATATCATAAACCCCACATAAAAGACTTTAAAATCAACAATCTGAAATTATATTGAGATTTTGAAATAAACCATTTTTGCTTTGGTAAATTTTGAATCATAAAACCTAGGGAAAAATAAATTAAAATGAATATTTATATAACATTAATACATATGGAATAATAATATATAATATCAAATGGATATTATATACACCTTAGGAAATAATCACGTGGTGAACATGACATATGTCTCATGAAAACAAAAGTGAGATGAGAAATCATTACAAAGATTGAATCATTGAAGTGATTATTAATCAATTAAGTGATTATGCTTAAAAAATTAAATATAAAAATATATTTGGAAATTAAATATTATAAAATCAAAGGTCATTTCACATATAATCATGTAATAAAATAATCAAGAAATTAAAAGTATAGCCTAATGAATGAAAATTGAGTTAAAAAACACCTTACCTTTGGTGTGACTCGTTATGTGCATTATTTATCTTCATGAATGATAAAATAGTGTTAATTATTTATTTTATTAATAATTTTTTAATATTTATTATTCATTTTATTTTATTTACTACTATATTATATTTAATTATATAATCAATTAAGTTCATATCATATGTTTTGATGATATTGAGTTCATTTGTCCAAAATGACTTCAGTAGGTTGAATATAATAAAATAGGTCATTGTTAAATCATATATAGAATAAAAATAATGAAATATTTATCATTTTTACAAATCAATCATCATTTTAAAACCAAACATGGAATATGGTTATAAAAAATTAACTATGTTACAAGCATAGAGAAGGTATGTCGTACATACGTATGAGTAATGTTTCCATTTTCAAAGAACGCGTTGGATAAAATGTAAGTATTATTTTGTATTTATAGAATTATTATTATTTAATAAGTAACATATTATTTATTTAAATAAATTTATATATATCATCCATGTTATGTGGTGTTGGAAAATAGATCACATCATTTCGTGGAGGTGGTAGTCCACACATACGCATGAATTCCATTATCATTTTTTAATGGATAGAAAAGTAATAATTTTGATGATATATTAACTTTTAAGAATGATAAATATGTAATTAATATCATATATTCAAATTAAATAAATCATCATAACCATTCATGAGACGAGGTGATGAATAATGAATTACTTCAGTTCGTGAGGCATTGGTCCACTATAATAACGAATGCCAATTTTTTACCCATTTGATGGAAAAAGAGATTGATATAGGGTATTCCATAAACTTAAAAAATCTAAATATATGGAATTTACTTGTGTTATTATTTAATAAAGTTTTAGGAATATATGAAGGAGGTAAAATAAGAAATAAAACTAAATCAGTCAGTTAAAAGCAACATATCTTGTTTGGAAAACCTCATTTGATTTACACCTTAAGCCATATAAGGTTTTAATAATACCCAAAATAAGACATATAGAACATGGGAATGGATGTTAGTAAGGTATTTTCATAGGTATTGGATGACCCAAATGGATCTTGAAGAGTTTATAGAAGAGGATATTGGGTGCCCTTTTGTAAGGGAAGGGAGGGGAACTCTTTGAATTTCATAAAATATAAAATATAATAATTTAATTCTATATCCAAATGATTAAAAATGGTCAGATATTTTAAGATAAAGAAATATATAGTTTAAATATCATCAAAAAATTAAATTACTACATGGTTATGTAGTATTTTAATCCTTATCTTTTTGTTTAACCCCTTAGTTAATCTATTTTATCCTTAAACACAGTAACACCTTTTCAGTCTTAATGGTTTATAATTTTACTTATAACAAAACAATTGGATAATATTTTGACAATGGTTGAAATTTTAGACCATTTACTATCCCCCTTTTCTTATTTAATTTTTTTATGAGCTTTAAATAATTTAATAAAATTTTATTCTCACAAAATATCATTAATGTCATTTTTGACACTATTCACTTAATATGAATTTAAAGACATCAAGAAAAATATGTAATCCAAATTTAATCCTTTAATACATAAATAAAATTTTATATCCATATATAAAATTTATTTAATGCTACAAATATCTAAAATTGTATTAACTTTTATATTTTTAAAGTCATTTATTTTATTTTTACCAATCGAAGAAATACTGTGTCACTGTTGTGTAAGTATTTCAGATAATTATATTACCACTAAAAATTATAAGTAAATTTAAATCAAGAAAATATTTTAATTATCCTTTATATAAAAATGAATATTAATTAAAAACATTTTATATCTGTATGTTAACACATAAGAATTATTTAGAAGTAAGTGGGTGACATTTTGTATTTTTATTTTCATTAAATATTATATAAGTAATTTTTATAGAAAAGTATTCCTTAAATAATTAAATTTAAAGAATATATTAATAAGGTTATAATTAAAATTTTCTAATAATAATTGACATGAAAAATAAAAAACTAATATTTAGTTTTAACCTATGTTAACCCAATTTACCCTTTACTGAGGTGAACAATTTTACCACATTTATCATTCATCATGACTAAACATAAAAGGGACATATTTATAGAATTTTAAACTCATGATTATAAATATTAAACGAATTTTATAAAAGTAAATTCTTATAGGTGGAATAAATTAATTTAGTATAAAAAATGACAATCACAAAAAAATGATTTTTCATGAAAATGTATTTTGATGTATAAAGATGTTTTTTACCAAATTTGACTATAAAATTTATTATATGGGAATTAACATGATTAATAATAAAAATAATATAACTAATTTTACTTTAAATTAATTTTAAAACAAAATGTAACTTTGTAAATGTCTGAAAAAATATTTTTTTAATAAAAATCATTATTGTTCACTCTTCATTGAAAAATCAATATTTTTAAAAAATTATCAAAAAAACACTCTAATATGTTTTTTAAATGATGATTTAAAAAATTATGTTTATTTTCTTTAAAATAAATTTTCTAAAAGTGGAAAACATTAAATATAATTTTGTTACAAAAGGAAATAAAAAATATTTTTGAAGGAAACATATTTTTTTGAGGCATAATATTAATTTACTAAAAACTAAATATTTATTTTCTAATAATTAATCAATAAATTTTTATTGAGTAGTTACTTTATATATATTTAATAATATCATGATTCCTATACATACATTTTGATTCAATGGCTATGTTATAATGGGTATATTTAAATGAGAATGTTTCGTGGTTTGTTTAAACTTATTGTTTTATTTTGTAAATGTTATCATTCATAATGTTCATCTCTTAAAATATTTGGGTGTTATATTATCCCCATTAAATAAATTTGGACCTTTCAATTTGAACTTGTTATCAATAATAATGTTGCTTACATTTGGGAATAATATTTTCAAATACCCAAATTATAAAAAGGGTTAACAAAAAATCCCTTCAAAATAGGGAAAGGGAAATATGAACTTTATCTGGAATAAAAAAAAGTAGGTTTCCAAATAGGAAAAAATTAGTGAGAAGTGAAAATATGGACATAGAGGATAAAAATAATTCCCAAATCCTAATTAATAATGATAGTGAACATTTTCAGGAGAAAGTTAGCAATAACAAAACCATAATTTTTTTGATGGGTGAAAGGGCTATTAATTCATTACATTTGAATATCTATTTGATACCATTTTTATTTTAAAATCCTTTTACTAGATTTTAATAATTAATTTAAAATATAAAATGAAAATATAAGGTAATATAATTACTTAAAAAGTATAATTTCATCGATTAATCATTTTCCACCACAATCCCATATTTTTCTACAAATGATGAAAATTATTGAGGAATTTTTCGGGCTTTAAGAACTAAAATCAACTTATAATGGATCACATAATCCAAAAAGGTATAACATGATATCCCTCCTATTTTTATATATTATCCAAAACTAAAATGGATATCTTAAGTTAATGGAATTATAAAAATGAATAAGCTTTCATATGAAGAAATAAAACATTAATCTGCAAAGCCTCAATAATAACTTTGAAAGTTCAACTTAGATAATTTGATAGCTGACTAACATTAATTTTCTAAACCAAGTTAGATAACAAAAAATTAAAATAATTTGATCACATATTCTTCTAATATTAATTTAATGCATATATCTAATCAACATTAGTCACTCATAAAGTTATATACCCAAAAATGTATATGCCTTAATCAAGAAATATCCAAAATATACTAATCATTTCCATAACTAACATGAATCACCATAAATCCCATTTAAAATCATTTGTGATTCTAAAAGATAGTTCAAACTTTATTACTATAATAATATCCCATATTATCAAATAATATTATATTTACCTTATATAATACTCCCATAAATATATAGTGTTCTTATTCTAAAATAACATTAATTACTTAATTAAAAAATAACTTCTCAATCCCATGGTTATAAATAGGATGAAACATATGTTCCCATATTGCAATAACCCATAATTAACTCAACATAAAAGTTCATATAAACCCTAAAATTTATTTATACTTTTAAACATATGTTTATAAAATAAATAGAATTTTTCTTAAAATAAAATTCTCACAAAAACATATAATAAATCAATTGGTTGAATTCTCATAAATTTCTCACAAAATAATTTTAAAATCCCATCACTTTAAACCTAAAAATTGGTATATATTCTTATAAAATTATGTTCATCCTTAGACTTATCAACCAAATACACTTTAGGTTTATCCCATATTTCTATAGCAAATCATATGCTTCCTTGAGTCCCATTATCTAACTCATCATAATGGTTCATAGGTAAAATATGAATTAACCCAAGAATATATCATGAAAGTGTCAAAATAGGAGTGGAGTAAAGGAACATTCATCATTCACCAGAATGATAGTTGAGGTATAATCATCCAAATATTTTTGTGGTTATTACCCTGAGATGCATCTCTACTAAAACCATTACCACTATTAGTATATAGAAAAGTATATATTTATTGGAAATCACATAATATATACCTTCAAAATCATTAGGATGTTATACTAACATATAATTATCCTTAATTTCAATCACAGGATTACCATCCCAAATCTATGTTTTCTTAAATCTAGTTTCCTAGTTTTGTACCCAACTTCATCTCATACTGACCATAAAGACCCCAAATCTTGTATCCTAGAGATGATGATTAATTTATGCCATTTGGATAATATATAAGTGATCACATCCCAAATTACTAAAGAGTTTAGTTGTATTGGTAATCTAGATACAAGATCAAATATCACATAACATTTGTGAACATAAAATATAACATAATGAATGTAATTATTCTTTGTCCACGAACACATTAAAAAATTCATCCTTCATATGCTTAGTAAAGGAAATCAATATAATGGTAAGCTCAGATTCTTAGTAAGTGAATGAAAATAGTGGAATATATCATAAGTAAATAAGGAACATTTAATATGAAAATGTAAATAACTAAAAACCCATTCTATTTAATCAATAACTTGAGCACATAGAATAACATGACATGAATACATGATGATCAAATGATTACTTATAAATAATCACATGAGTTTGGAACTTGTATATGAATATCATAAATATTAAAATAATCCCATGTACATCAATATAAAATTTTATAGTGATTTAATACACAATTCTAGACATCTTAAACTTACCATCAAGGCCTTTTACCAAGACATATAAAAATATCATCAAGGAATCATGCTAAGAAATCTATATAAATGGGAAAGGCCTTGAAAAAATTCATGATATATTTTTAATCATGAGACCTACCAATTCATCAAGGGAATATAATATACCCCACACTCCACTTACTAAGTTCAATGCATTCATCATATGAATGTGGTCAACAACAATTCAATACAAAATTAAAATAAACATTCATATTGAAATACATGCATTTGAAATATTAATAATACACTTAACCAAACTAATAATAAATCATTCAAAGAAATAATAAGGATAGAATCACTAAAAAATATCCCTATTAGAGTGAATGTAAAATTAATGGTTTTTTTCATTGGTGAATAGAAATACCATAAAAAGAGAATTAAAAAATTATTGAGGAAAATGAAATTGTTACTTTAAAATTTACTTTTAAAAACATAAAATTTCCAGAATAATAGGAAACTCATTTTATTAAAAATTAGTAATGTAAAATATTAATGTAAGATTCAAATTATTGAGCAGTCATGATGGTGGTAAATTCTGTTCATGATGAGTATATTAAAACAATGATTCCATTCACATTTTCAGTAAAAGTCAACCAGAACCTCATTTAGAAAACATTAAGAATATTCTATTTAATTATTTTTTCACAAATTAAAACATGGGTAGAAATATATTTAAAAAATAGTTGGATAATAGAAAATATATATTTTTAAAAACTTTTAAGTAAAGTATATACATGAAATAAAAAGTTTCCCGACTGAATAGAAAACCAATGCCATTTTCCTTAAAAACATTTTTCGATATATTGAGTACCTAAATGATAAAAATTTAAGGAAAAAATATAATTTTAAAAAGAAACCAAATGATAAGGAAAAATATTAGGTTTAATATATAAATATCATACAATACCCTCAGTGGATACTTAAAAATAAACAATCTCAAATGAAGATGCAATTGTGGAATATAATCTTATCACTTTGGTAAATTTTGAATCAAAATACTCATAAAATATATCACTTAAAATGAATCTTTAAATACCAGTAATATAAATTTAATATTTATATATCATATAAAAAGGCCATTATATACACCACATTAAAGAAATAGGTAGTGAAAATGACACATGTCTCATGGAAACAAAAGTGAGATGAGAAACCCTTAAAAAGATTAAATCATTGAAGTGAGAATTAATTAATGAAGTGATTCTGTGTAATAAGTTTATATCTATAAAAAACAAGTGTAAAAATAATATATAATAAAATAATATAACATTTCAGACATAATCATGGCATGGAATTATCCATGAAGTAGAAGTAAATCCTAATAAATGAAAATTGTGTTAAGAAACCCCATACCACTGGTCTGACTCATCACACACGCTATTTATCTACTAGAATAAAAACTTATGAAAATTATTTAATTTATTAAGAAATTTTTTTAAGTTTATTATTATTTTTATTTTATTCATTACCATGTTATATTTAATTATATTATAAGTTATATTCATGTTAGACATTTTGATGATATTCGATTCACAAGTCCAAAATGACTTCGGTAGGTTTACTATGGTAAAATAAACCATTGTAAAATAATATCTAGAATTGTTATTATCATTAAATAATTATCATTTTTATACCTCAATTATACTTTTAAAACCAAACCTAAAATATTGATATTAAAAATGAACTATGTTACAATCCTGGAGACTGTAATTTGTACGTACACATTAGTAACATTTCCATTTTTCAATGATATTGATAAAAATAAAATAATTATTATTTTATATTTATATAATTATAATTATTTATTAAATACCATATTATTTCTTTAAATAATATGATCGGTTCATTTATTGGTAGTCTACTGTACATAGAAATGACATTTTTACATTACTGTTTGATAGAAGAGGATATATATATATATATATGATATTACAAGAAATTAAATTTATCCTAGTGTATGAAAGATACATGTGTTATTATTTAATCATATTTAAATAATATTTTCAGTATGTATACAATGAAATAAAACTAAAACTTTTGATTAAAAGTTATACCAGTTTTTTTTGGACAACCACCATTAATTTATAGTTGAATCCCTCTAAGGTTTCTATTATTCCTAAAATAATACATATTGAATATTGAAATGGATTTTATTAAGTGATTTGGATAAGTCTTGTATGAAAAAATGGAAATTTAAGTATGTATAGAAGAGGAGAGTGCTGCCCATTTATAAGGGAGGAGAGGGGAACTCATGAAATTTATTGAAAGATTAAAATTTATTATAGCCATTATCTATACAAAAGAGTAAAAATGTATTAATATTCAAATAAAAGGTATTATATGGTTGAAATATCATAAAATAATAAAATTTTATGATGGTTAACTATAATTTTAAAAATTATTTTTTGGTTTAACCCCCTATTTGACACATTTTATCCTTATCTGTGTTAAATCCTTTTTCACTCTTTAAGGGTAATACGTTTAATTATATAGTAAAAATTGGACAATAAATAGAAAATAGATTACATTTAGAGCATATATTATCCTCATTGGATTATTTAATTATTTTTATGATTTCTATATAATTTAATAAAATAGCATGCCCATAAAATATCATTAATATCATTTTGACACTATTCATTTAATTTTACTTTGAAGACATCAAGAAAAAGATGAAATTTGAATATAATACTTTTATAAATCAATAATATGTCATATTTATCTATAAATTCATGAAAAACTATAAATCTATTAAATTATATTACTTTTAAAACTTTTGAAGTCATTTATTTTATTTTATAGTTAATTGAAGAAATACAGTGTCAGCATTGCATAAGCATTTAAGGTAATTATATAACCGCTAAAAATTAAAAATAAATTTTCATTAATAAAATAATTTCATTATGATCAACAAAAAAATTAATATTTTTTAACAACTTTATTTTATCCATATGTGAACACATAATAGACATTTAAATGTAAGAGAATGATATTTTGTATTTTTATGTGCTTTAAATATTATACAGGTCATTTTAATTGAAAAGGGTCACCTAAACAATTATATTTTGATACTTAGGTTATAATTTTATAATTAACTTCATTCAATAAGAATTTAGATAATAAATGGTGACTTTAACATTAAGTTTTAACCTACTTTAACTCAATTCACCCTTTATCAAGGTGATAAATTTAACCATAGTTACTATTCATACTATATCAAAATATAAGGGATCTATTTACCAAGTTTGAACCTCATTATTCCAAATATGTAATAAATTTTATCAAATTCAATTCCTATAAGTTTTGTAAATTAATTTAATATAAAAATGTAAAACATAATGAAAACAAATTTCCTAAAAAATGCCTTTTTAAGTACAAAAATGTTTTTATATTAAATTAAAAAATAAAATTAATTCCAAGGAGGTTAATTATATTTAAAATAATATTATAGAGCTAATTTTACTCAGAACTCATTTTAAAATGATAAGGAACTTTTTAAATTCTTGAAACAAAAATACAGTTTTCATTAAAAATCATTATTTTAACTATTCATTGAAAAATCAATCAGTTTTAAAAATTAAAAAAAATTCACCCTCAAATAATTTATAAATTATGGTTTAAAAATAAAAGTTTATGTTTTTGAAATACATTTTATTATAGTGGAATAAATTAAATATAAAGTTTTTTCACAAAAAAAATCAATTTTCAATGAAATGTTTTTTTGGACCATAATTTTAATTTATTAAATTTCATAAATGAACCAATTTTGGTCTCTTGTCATTTTATAGTAAACATATTTACCATATAATTTGAATATATAAGAGGACATAGTAAATGTTAAATAAGTTAATAGAGGTTTAAACAAAAAAGATAAGGAATAAAAAATATCCAAATCCTACCCAATTCTTATTGGATGATTTTATTTCAACTTATATGTACCTTATATTTGAATTAAATAAGTTTTGACCTTTTGAAAGTGAAAATAATTTTTTAATAAAACAATACTTTTAGACTTTCCTAAAGTGACCCTCCTCCCTCTTATAAATGGAAACCACTTATAACCCATTACTCACACCTCTCAAGCCCCTGGGCTCGCTTAAACTATGCTCCAAGAAGCTCCCATCATCCCTCTCTTCCTCTTAGAAGCCTTCCCCTAGGCAGAAGGAAATTCAAGAGGGCCCTTTGTCTTAAATCAAAAGAAGTTACCTGATTCAAAGGTAACATCTTCTCTCAAGTTATTTTATTTTATTTTCCTTCTAAAACCACCTATACTTTCTTTATTCCAATATTTTATAACAACACAACTATATTAAATATACTAGGATGTTGTTATGAGGAGGATTTTAACTACACATCCACACACCCCCATCTAATGGATACGAACATACTGTTTCTGTGGACAACGAACTACTACCTCATGAAATGATTATTGTTCAATTATCTCATATTGCCCCTCATGTTGTCAATTATGACGACACTATATTTATATGTGATATATATATTATATATATATATTTTCTCTACTCTTCTGTATTTTTTATTTATATCCTAACTTTTTGGTTTCTATATTGGGGAAATATGATAATTTCATTGGAAGAAGTGTGGAATACCACCCCCTCAAAGTGATATGACTTGTTAATTCCATACATGGAACATATAAAGGATAGGGTTAATGAAATTATGTATGATATTATATTGGAATTATAATATACCTATGAATAATTAAGTTTTCATTAAATTAAATAATTAACATAAATGAAGGTAGCGTTCATACGTACATACGGCTTACCATCTCCATGAATGGTGCATTTCATTTCTTATCTACAAATGTTTTGTACTATTATAAATACATATATATAATGGATATATATGATATATATGGCATCTATATCATTAATATCTTTTTAGAGATAATTTAATTTTCACCACATAAACAACTTATAATTATAAGTGTCACGACCCGTCCCCTGAGGCCTGTGCCGTGACTACCCCAAGACCGCCTTCCATAGGTCAGGGGCTGGCAACTTGCACCAAAGGCGTATATCCCTAAAATAGGGAAGGAATTGACTGTATAACTATAAACAGACACAATAGAGTACAGGTTGGAAGCAAAACACTAAGTAAACTGTATACAAGAGTGATGAAGAGTAAAAGGGGACGAAAATACAAGCCCAACTATAAAGTACAAGTACAACTGAAAAACAAGTACAATTGAAGAAAAGTTAAGTAGCTACTGGGTCGTCCTATGAGAATTCCTACCAGAAGGGTAGGTACAGATAGCCTCCTCATCACTCCACGTCTGTCAATCTCCTCTGTGTACCGACTCGTCGTATGGTCTACCTCCAGGTACCATCCAGTCCTGCTACTCTGATCCTTAGCCAGCACTGTCCGTCATCTGTAACCAACACAACGAGGTGCGGGCATAGCCCGCACAGGTGTGAGTATAATGATACTCAGTAGGGACCCCGAGACCCTCAAGGTCTTACAAAATCCAACAACGGTAAACCACAAAGTATTAAATCAACAGATAACCTCATTAGGTATATGACCATACATATACCTAAGTTACCAAGTAATCCATCTCAATGAGGAGGTAAACACAAATTTACTGACACAACTCACATAGGTATACAAATTATGTAGAGAGATATAGATGATTACATATAGAAACTGAATTATCTAAGCTGTCGGACCCACACAAGATCTAGGACCAACATTTAGAACAGTCAGACCCACATAGGATCCAGGAACAACAGTTGGGGCTGTCAGACCAACATAGGATCCAAGACCAGTTATTCTGTCAGACCCACACAGGATCGCGAAACAGAAGTCAGAACTATCGGACCCACACATGATACAAGAATAGTAGTCAGAGCTATCGGACCCACAATGGATCTAGGACCGTCTATTCTATCAGACCCACACATGATCCAGGAACAGAAATCAGAACTGTCAGACCCACACAGGATCCAGGAACAATCATTGTGCACAACCACCCACAGGGTTTCCACAATGCACGCTTGATTCCAAGAGGGTCCACTCCTCAACCCAAGTGTCGATACGTAAACTGCCACAAATTTCCACGAAGATGTATCCCAAAGGTATGCCACGTCATAGGGGTCTCAATGAAATAGATGGCGCGTCGATCAGACGCCCGGTCGGTGAGTTATTAACCTTTTAGTCCTGGGGGCCCGATTGGATTCGTGTTCGATCCAACCAGATCGTATCTCAAATATACCTTGAAATACAGTGGGGTATTCTCAAAGGGACCATCACATTCCAATAATACCAGCACCGCTGACGTTTCTTCAAACGGATGTCCGATGCCAATGATATGGCCAAAGGAAGTAAAGGGTCAGTAGTGGGCCCAGGTCTGGTCCGATCCGATCGGACGGACTCAGACCAACCCAGTCTGGGCTGACCCAGTTAGTCATGTTGGGATCTGGCCTGACCCATTGGGTAGGACAGCCTGTTAGGTTCAGCCCATTCCACTAGGCCCGACCCAGTGGACTGTGAGGGAGATTCGGCACGGAGGTCACCGTGTTTGCGGCTCGGTCCGGAGGCCGGGGCCAGTTCGGCCAACACTACATGGGGTGCGGCTCAGGTGACTCAATCCGAAAGGCCGAGCTAGTTCAGCCAGCAACGCCGCGAGGGATGCCATGGGCCGGCTCAGGAGGCCTGCACAACTTGGTCGGTTCAGCTAGGTACTGGGGCGCGACCGGGTGGCGGCCGAGCAGGGCGACGGGTAGGCCGACAGGTCGGCTGGGAGGGTGTCGGGAAGGTCAAAAGGTGACCGGGTCCAATAAAATAAAGTGAGACACACTTTATTTTATTATTTTCCATGAAAAAAATAACTAAATTTTATTCTCAACCAACTTACGTCGAAGTGAAAGTCTCTTTAAGTGAATACCGGCATTGCGAGTTCAACGGTGCCCTCAGATTTCAATTCTGAGCACCAGTTCAAAAGTTATAAAAACTCAATCATACGTTTATTGAACTTACCTGAAAAAAACATCAGAAATTTATTCCAGGCACAACAGCCCTCGGAATCACGCTCCGTCAGTTTTCGCAGAGTCTTAAAATTCCCATGTATTTAAAAAAAAATCGACAGGAATTCCGGGTCTTTACATTCTTCCCACCTCAGGGCTTTACATCCCCTTAAGAAATAACTCGAACTAAGGGAACACATGGGGGTAATGAGCATGAATCTGAGCCTCCCATTCCCACGTGCTCTCCTAGAGGTTCCCGTGCTGCCAACGTACGCACATTAGAGGTATCAACCATCCACAAAGGACCGACTTCTGTCAATCCTAAATCTCCACTGGATCCTCCGTAAAAGTCTCCCCATCGTCAACGTCCAGATCTCCATGGGTGATGATGTGAGAGGTGTCATACAAGTATCTCCTCAGATGAGATACGTGTAAGACGTCATGAACCCGGTGCAACTGAGGTGGAAGAGCTAGGTAGTAATCCACCTCACTTACTTTGATGAGGACTTGGAAAGGTCCGATGAATCACGGAGAAAACTTTCCGCCTCGGACAAATCTCCGTAAACCTCATCGGGGTGAGACCTGTAGAAAGACGTGGTCGCCATCCTCGAACTCTAGAGGTCTCCGTCTTCTGTCCGCATACGGCTTCTGTCTGCTCTCTGCAGTCTTCATCCACTCCTGGATGATCTGCACCTTCTCCGTGGTAGCTCATACCATCTCTGGTTCCACTAGTGCTGACTCTCTTGGGTCTATCTAGCACAACAGTGTTCTGCAAGGTCAACCATACAAGGCCTCAAAAGGTGCCATCCCGATGGTACTATTTGATGGGTGAGCATTTCACAGTCTACTCTCGCCTAGCATCCATATACCAAACCTTCTTCTGAGTGCATCTACAACAACATTCCCCTTCCCAAGAGTATAGACTATCTCAAAGTCATAGTCTTGGAGGAACTCAAGCCAACATCACTGTCTTAGGTTCAGGTCCTTCTAAGAGAAGATATACCTGAGACTCTTTTGGTCAGAGTAGACTATGAAATGCTCACCCATCAAATAGTACCGCCACATCATCAAGGCGAAGAACACTGCTGCTAACTCCAGGTCATGGGTGGTGTAGTTATGCTCATGCTGTCTCAGCTGATGAGAACCATAAGCGATCACTACTCGCTCCTGCATCAGGACACACCCGATTTCGGTCCCTGATGCATCACAATAGACTAAATACCCTATTCCCTCCTTTGGAAGGCTCAATATGGGGGCACTAGTCAGCCTCGGTGTCAACTCCTGAATGCTCTTTTGGCATCTATCCAACCATACGAAGGGTTTCCCCTTCTTCTTCAAGGCTGAGAGTGGTGTTGTAACTCTGGAAAATTCTGGTATGAACCTCTGGTAGTAACCAGCAAAACCCAGAAAACTCCGTACCTCTGTCACACACCTTGGTGGCTCCCAAGCATATACCACCTCGATCTCCACTGGATCCACTACAACTCCAGCATCTGAGATGACATGTCCCAAAAAGTGAACTTCTCGGATCCAGAACTAGCACATTGAGAGATTACCATAAAGCTGGTGCTCTTGGAGTGTGTCCTGTACTAACCACAAATGGTAGGAATGCTCCTCCTCAGTAGTCGGGTAGATCAGAATGTCGTCGATAAAGACTATGAAAAAGTGATCAAGGTATTGCTGGAAGATCCTGTTCATGAGTCCCATGAAAACTGTTGGAGCGTTGGTTATGCCGAAGGGAATAACCAAGAACTCATAGTGGCCGTACCGACACCTGAAGGCCATCTTCTGCACATCCTCATCTTGAACTCTGAGCTAG
The DNA here is from genome assembly GCA_963277665.1 of Viscum album. Classification (NCBI taxonomy): domain Eukaryota; kingdom Viridiplantae; phylum Streptophyta; class Magnoliopsida; order Santalales; family Viscaceae; genus Viscum; species Viscum album. The sequence goes on along the minus strand of OY728139.1, from coordinate 123,861,245 downwards.
TGATAACTTGATCGGAGGTCTATCTTCGAGAGCCAACGAACACCCTTCAGTTAATCAAAGAGGTCTTCAATCCTCAGGGGTGTGTACTTATTCTTCACGGTCACTAGATTTCAGTGACTGTAGTTAACACAAATCCTCAAGCTCTCATCCACCTTCTTGGCGAATAGAATCGGGGTTTCCCAGGGAGAAACACTGGGCCAGATGAATCCCTTCCCCTGCAAGTCCTCTAGTTGTACTCGCAGCTCAAAAAGCTCCACGGGAGCCATCCGATATGCTGGTGTAGATATCGTTGTTGTCCCGGTGTACAAGTGAATTTATAAGTCATCCTCTATGTGAGGATGTAGACCTGAGACATCATTAGGGAAACATCCACATACTGGTCCACCACTATAGGATAGCTCAGAATCTCCACATCAACTTCTCCAAGGGTAAGGCAGGCCAACTGATGGGTGATCGGCTGCACCCTCCTCCGAGGAAGTCCTTCCTACGCTTCAAAGGCTCCCTTATCGCTTGTAAAGGTGAAACTTGTCCCATCCATGTGGAAACACCACACTTTGCACCTAATACAGTCAATCTGAGCATGAACTGTAGATAACCAGTCCATACCCAAGATGACGCTGTAAGGCCTCAACACTACTATGAGGAGATCCCAGCCGAAGCTCTCACCTCCAAGAGTAAGCTCACACTGTCAGAACCAGTGCATAATCGTCGAGTCTTCTCTCTTAGGAGTCTCGGTCCGTAAGGATCGAGCCAACAGATCAATCAGAATCCCCGAGCTCCGAACGAGAGCAGTGGCAATGAAAGAGTGACTAGCACCTGTGTCTATAAGAATTACAGCTATGGTGGAGTATACACAGATCGTTCCTCGAATCAAATTCGGAGCACTGTGATAGTAAGCATCAGCTTCCCGGAGCTGATATCTCGCTTGTCCAACTGCTCACTACGGTCGGGGTTGACCTCCTAGTGGTGGTGGTGGTAACACCTCAAATCGTCATCCACCACCAGCTGCACGACCAGCTCCTCTGCCATGTCCACCTACTCCCAACGGTCCGACTCGATCGAATCTCTATCTCTCCTTGGGAAGTCCTTCGACCATATGCTGATCATTAATACAGCGGGTCGGATAGTCACGAGCCATGTGACCATGCCTGCCGCATGAGTAACACTTCCCTCTCCTCAAATGGATGGGTCTTTATCATGTGCCTTACACAACTGAACTCGTGTCCTAAGGTCATCCACCAGATGGTCTGGTCTGCCTGGACCTCTGTGACATCTTTCTGCTGCCAGCTGCAGAAGACTCTGCTACGTGATGCCCGGTGGTGGGTCTCGCTGCTAGTGACTGCTCAAGAAAACAATTCTCCACTTAGAGGGCTCGCTCTAACACCCCCGCCTGCATTGGGATGCTGAGGGAGATCAAAGAAGCTCTGATCTCTCACCTGAGCTCCTGCTCGAAGGTCTGGGCCCTGAAGAATGGATTCCACACCATATCTGTGGAGTAGCGCGAGAGGTCGGTGAACCTCACTATGTACTATGTAACCATCATGATACCCTGCTGTAGATGTAGTAGCTCCTGTATCCGTACCACACGTAGGGTGGCTGGGAAAAACTCTGCCTGAAACATGCTCTCGAAGTCTACCCAGAGAAATGTCACCTCGTCATGCACCTGGAGAATTAGGCTCTACTATCTACATGCTACCTCCTGAAGGAGACTTGAGACAAGGATCACCATAAGGTCGGCTGGTGTCCCTACTAGTCTAAATACTCTCACCAAAGCCTCCAGCCAATCCTCAGCTCCCTGTGGGTCTGTCTCACCCCTGAACCTAAGCAGCTTCTAGCACTGGAACTCGTACAATGTGCTCAGTTGGTGTGCATTGTCTGCTACGGAGGCTGGTGGCTTCGGTGGCCCAATGGGTAGTGGTACTGCTGGTGCCTCTGCTGTGATTGGGCCCTACACCGAGGCCTCATCACTCGGTGGCCTGTCATCTCGTACAACTCTCGGAACCCTGGATGGCTATCTGCATGGGGCCATCCTAAAAACATATAGGTGTGACACAATCAATAAGTTATACCTGGTGATATGACCCAAAGAGATCACAAATAAAACTCTTGAAACACACACACAATCAGTGTTTTTGTGCACTCAGTCAGAAATCAGAAGTCAAGGTCCTAGTGTATGGATACATCGACCGCCGCACCGACACTAGACTCCCTGGACTTAAAACCACACTCAGTACTCTTAACACTATTACATTACAGAAAATAAAGATCAGAGTCATAAGTTCTTCTATAGAACCGACTCATCGGATACCAATTTGTCATGACCCGTCCCCCGGGGCCCGTGCCGGGACTACCCCAAGCCCTCCTTCCATTGGCCAGGGGCTAGAAACTAGCACCAAAGACATATATCCATAAAACAAGGAAGGCATTTCCTTTATAACTATAAAAACACACATCAAAGTACAAGAGGAAAAAAAAAACTATGTAAAACTATATACAAGAGTGATGAAAAGTAAAAGGGTCCGGAAATACAAGCCAAACTATAAAGTGAAAGTACAACTGAGAAAAAAGTACAACTGAAGAAAAGTAAAGCACCTACTAGGTCATCATCTGGAAATTCCTACCTGGAGGGTAGGTACAAATGGACTCCTCAGCACTCCACATCCGTCAGTATCCTCCAGGTACTGACTCGTTGTTAGGTATACCTCCAGGTACCGTCCAGTCTGGTTACTATGATCCTTAGTCAGCGCTGTCCATATTCTGCAACCAATACAATGAGGTATGGGCATATCCTGTGCAGGGGTGAGTTTAATGATACTCAGTAGGGACCCCGAGACCCTCAAGGTCTCGCAAAATAAAACAAGGAAAAACCCCAAAGTATGAAATCAAAAAATAACCTCACTTAGGTATATGCCCATACATACACCTAAGCTACAATGTAATCCATATCAATCATGAGGTAAACACAAAATTTACTGACTCAGCTCACACAAGAATACTACTTTTTTAGAGAGATAGAGATGATCAGATATAGCCACTGAATCATCTAAGCTGTTAGACCCACACAAGTTCCAGGACCAGTATTTAGAATTGTCAGACCCACAAAGGATCTAGGAAAAATAGTTGGAGCTATCGTGCCCACATGGAATCCAGAACCAGCTATTCTGTCAGACCCACATAGGATCCGGGAACAGAAGTCGGAACTGTCGGACCCACGATGGTCCATGAACAGTAGTCAGAGCTGTCGGACCCACATAGGATTGAGGACCTGCTATTCTATTGGACCCACAAAGGATCTAGGACCAACTATTCTGTCAGACCACAATAGGATCCAGGAATAGAAGTCAGAACTATGAGACCCACATCGAAGCCAGGAATAGTCGTTAGTACACAACAAGCCACAGGGTTTCCACAAAGAACGCTTTATTCCGGGAGGTTCTGCTCCTCAAGCCAAGTGTCGATACTTCAACTACCACAAAGTACCATGAAGAATTATCCAAAAGGTCTTCCACATCATAGGGGTATCAATGAAATAGATGACACGTCGATCGAATAACCGGTCTGAGAGTTATTATCCTTTTATTCCCGAGGGCCTGGTTGGATTCGTATACGATCCGACCTGACCATATCTTAAATACACCTCGAACTCTAGTGGGGTATTCTCAAAGGGACCTTCACGTTCCAAGAATACCACCATCATTGAAGGTTCATAAAACAGACATCCAATTCAAACGATATGTCCAAAGGAAGTAAAGGGTCGGTAGTGGGCCCGGGTCCGGTCTGACTTGGCCAGACCGACTCTGCCCAACCCAGTCTGGCCTGACCCAGTCTGGGTCGACTTGGTCAGAACTCTTGGGTTTAGCCCGGCCCATTGGGTGGGCCAGCCTATTAGGTTCGGCCCGGCACGCTGGGCTCGGCCCAACGGACTGCGAGGGCGGTTCGCCTTGGAGGTCTCCGCGTAGGTGGCTCGGTTCGGAGGCCAGGGCCAGTTTGGCCAGCACCGCGCGGGGTGAAGCTCTGGCGACTCGTCCTGGAAGGAAGAGCTGGTTTGGACAGAGATGCCATGAGGGACGCTGCGGGCTGACTCGAGAGGCCGACATGACTCGGTCGGGAACCGGGGCGCAGCCGGGTAGGCTGGGAGGCAGCCTGGGTTGGCCAGCTGGGCGCCGAGCAGGGTGCGGGTAGGGCGCGCGAGGTGCGGGCAAGCTGGCGGGGAGCCAGGTAGGCCGCCTGCGTGGTGCGTGGGGCTTGGGCAGGCCAGTAAGGCACCGGGAAGGCCGCGGGCAGGGTGTGCAGGTAGGCCGCGGGCAGTCCGCATGGGGCGTGGGCTGACCGGCAGGGCGCCGGGTAGGCTGCGGGTAGGGCGTGCGGGGTGCGGGGAGCCCGTGTGTAGTCCACGCGGGGCACAGTCAGGCCGGCAAGGCGCCGGGAAGGCCGCGGGTAGGCGGGCCGGTGGTGTTCGATGGGGAGAACCAAAGCGCTATGGGGGTCATGCGATTTGTGAAGGCCACAGGTAGCGCGACCGTTGTTGTTGTCACCTTCGTCACCTCGTTGCCGCTTCATCGCAGAAAGTTCAACCTAAACAAGATCGACCGAGTGGTTGGGCCATGTTGATTTGGCCCGCACCCTCCGCGTTTAGGGTGGTATCAATTGGTTCATCAAAGTAGTGTGATGAATAACAATTCTTTTACAAACTCTGTAATGAATTCGTTCTATCTAGAGAAGAGAAAGAGAAAAGGGATAAAACAAAAAAGTAAATCTCCTACCTTTGATTGTCGAGTGTCATTCATTGATGGAGCCACCAAAGTTGGTCGTCGAAGACATCTCACGATGGATGAAGCATTGAGGAAGAAGTTGAAGAAGGATCAGCTTCCTTCATTCTTCGTTCTTTGTTGGGAGGGGCGTTCTTCATTGGAGATCTACTTTTCTCCCAAGTCCTCCTCTTTCCAAGCTCTACTAAAGTGAATATGCCAAAAAAATAATTGATTGTAATATCCTATTAATTTTTTGGACAATTATTCAAATTGACTAATTAATTAGGTAGGATCCACTTAATTAATGTGAATGGTTGGCACAAATTAATTAGGGGAGATTGGAACAAATTAAATAAAGGGGAGTTGAAGGGGCTCCCCTATATTAATTGGAGCTTGAGAGTTTTCTCCACATTAATGGGGAGTTTCAAGGGGTTAAGAGCCCAGGTGGTCCCAACCTCATTTATCCTCACTTGGGAGGTTGAGTTAGGGTGGGCCCTACCACCATAATCACTCATGATAGGATAATGTGTTGTGTCCCCAGCTCCAACTTCCAAGAAGAGGTTTCTCACCACTCAATAAGTATGAGTATTTGAGATTTGGTGGTAATGGACTGAGTTCCAGTTTAGGGGGTGGTGAATGGATGGAGACATTGAAGGAACTGAAATATGTGCATAAAGAGCATCAATATCAGAATAGAAATCATCACAATCAAAGAATAAAACATCAAATCTGTCAACATACTCAGTAGCCATATCATAATCAGAGTTTATATGATCGAAATCAAAATATGATTCCATGTAAAAATCAAATATAAGAGTGTCTTGTGCATTATAAATAGTCGTGGAAGTACTGTTAGACATAAAACTTGAACCAATACTCAAAATCTTCCTAAGAATAGGACAATGAAATTCCATGTGGTTTTTATTTGGTGGTTCAAAATGGGAGATAACAAATGCAGAATGGTCCTTGAGGGGTATTTCATGGAATCCATAATATTAAATTTCAGAACTTCATCCACAAACTCCATGGAAAGTGTACCCTCATTAACATTTATGATTGTTTTTGCAGTATTGAGGAAGGGTCTATCTAAGATAATGGGAGTACGAGAACTTACCTGATCATCCTTCATGTTAAGCCTGTAAAAATATAACTTAAAGATCATGTTTCTTACCAGAACAACTACATCCTCAAGGACACCACTGGATATGTTGGAGCTCTATTCGACAAATGCACCACTACTCTCATTGGCTTCAACTAACCATCCTATAAATAAGAGAATATAGAGTGGGGAATCACATTTATAGAAGCTCTAAAATTAAAAAGAGCATCAGAAAAGTGAAACTCCCCTATGGTTCATGGGATAGCGAATGTCCCAGGATCCATGAACTTTGTTTGCATTGCTAGAGTTTGTGTAATGAGCACTGACATATTCTTTCCAAGATTGATCCTCTCATTTCCCTTATTCCCTCTTCGATTAGTACAAAGTTCTTTTAATAATTTTGAATACCTTGGGATTTGAGTGATGGAATTAAGTAGATGAATGCTGATCTCCACATGCTTGAATGTTTCCAAAACCCCCCCTTTTCATTTCTTCTTCATCCATCTTCTTGGTTTAAAAAACCCTATTTATAAAATTAATTGGTTTATGAGGAACATCATTAATATTTTTCTTACCTTTATCTTTCTCTTTAGGTTTCTCATTAGCCGGTTTTGAATGGGGATTCTCCAAAGTTGAGGTCAATCCCGGTGGAATCATAGATTAAGATATATCAGTTATTTTTCCCACTTCTCAATGTGATGGAACTGACATTCCCCTTCATATTTAGAGTAGGTTAGGATGGAATATTTCGTAATTTCTTACATAGAAGTTCATGGAGGGAAGTGGAAATCTGGCTCATTTGAATATTTTACTCCCTGAGCTCCAAACCTTGACTCTTCAGCTCATTCGGTTGATTAAGAAAAGTTTGATTCAAAATATCATCAGTGTTAGAATCTACCTTTGGTCGAGAATTTTCTAGTTGTTGGATTGTTGATTCTTGAGATTCAAATCACCTTTGAGGTTGTTGGAAACCCTGCTGGTAAGGTGGAGTTTGTTGGATGTTTTGTTGAAAAAGCGGACTTTGTTGTTGTCCAGAGCCATACCTCATGTCCTATTTATCCTTCCACCCTTGGTTTTATGTTGTAGGAAAAGAGTAAATATTCTTTTGGGGATATGGTTGTTGCTGATACTGCTGATATGGTCTCCCAAGAAACACTACTGCACAATCTACTGTTTCTTGTAGTTGGGGGAAACAACTAGTTGGGTGGCTTGTCTCAATGAAAATGCCACATGGCCTTGAAGGAGTGGGTTGAGATGTATTTTGAACCAAGGAAAGTTTCCTCACCATAGTGGTCAATTCATCAAAATTGGTATCAATCAAATGACTCTAAAGAGAAGAAGGACTTACCTGATGTACTCCCCTGACATGTGGTTTACCTTGATCGCCAAATTTTTGGGAGTTTTGGGCCATCTTTTTAATAAATGCACATGCAACTGCTTGTGTTTTTTCCACCAATGCTCCTCTAGACACTACATTTACAATGATCCTCTCCATAGGTGTGAGTCCTTCATATAAGTATTGGATGAGGTGTTGCTCACTCATTTGGTGATGTGGGAAGCTTGCACACAACTTCTTGAATCACTCCCAGTACTCATAAATTGACTCCCCTTTTGCTTGATTGATCCATGATATGTTCTTATGAATGGAAGTGGTCGTTGATGCTGGAAAAAATCTTTGCAAGAAAAGACATTTCAAATCATTCCAACATGTGACATCTTTAGGTTTTAAATAATACATCCAGTCTTTTACAGCTCCATCAAGTGAAAATGGGAATACCCTTAGTTTGATTTGATATTCAGATACATTTATTGGTTTAAGGGTTGAGAAAACCACATTGAATTCTTTTAAATATTTGTTTGGATCATCACCAGATAATCCATGAAACTTTAGAAGAAGATGAATTAACCCAGATTTCAGTTCAAAGTCCGATTCGAGATTATGGTATTCAATACAATTTGGTTGATAGTTAATATCAGTTGCAACCAATTATTGAATGGTTCTATTAAGTTCATTGTTATTGTCATTATCCATTGGTTCTTTTTTAGGTTTGAAATATAAGTGTTTCCAAATTCAATGTTCTTGGAGAGGAGGAATTATCCTACTAGTTGAATGTTGAAACGTCCCGTAGACTGAGAATGTCTGATTCAAGCCCTAAGGCTGCGTTCAATATCAGGGTAAAGATCTAAGATATCTTTGGGATTAGTTCATGTCATAAATCAAATAAAAATGAAAATAAGGAAAGTGGACCATAGTAAAATAAAAATGAGATGTTTGAGTTGATGGTCCAATTTGAAAGGCACTGTCATGGGTGCCCTCAAATAATTAATGGTTTTTGGTGTACTTAGGTGCAATAGAATGGCTGACCATGGTCGTCTCTCAAAGGAGGATGTAAATTTAAAAACATATTAAAGGTATTTGGAAAATAAAATAAAAGGAATTAAGATCACTAATTAAAAGGATTATGAATTTTTATCATTTATAAATCTAGAAGAAGTTTGCTGGAATAATATTGTATATTTATTTTTTTAGCTTTGAAATGAAGTTCAATTAAAATGACACAACGAGAAGATTTTTATTTGATAAAATATTTAAAAGGAGTAATAAATATAACTCTACATCTTAACTTAATTATATTTAATTATCATTTAAATTAATATCCACTTAATTATAATCCCTTGATTTGTTAACCCTCTAACCCTATGGGAGTTAACATAACCACAATGATGAAATTACTTAAACCCTAGGCTAGCTTCGGAACATGCAATCGTAGCACCCTGCTTTAATTGATGTTCTTTGGTTGTATTATGGTTAGTGGTTAATTATATCACATATACACTTTGTAAATTAGGATTAATTGAGTTCAAGGATTATATTTTAACTCTACAAATTTATCCCATGTGATCTTGTATTACCAATTAAGATCACACTCTTTCAATTTACACAAACCTCGACCTCGCGCATTTCTATATCTATTGTTCAAATACTTTCTTAGTTTCATTTATCTTTAAAATCAATTAATAGATAATATTACATGAATTAAAATATTGCATTGATTCATAATAAATGAATGAAGAAGTTAAGAGATATATTGATTACTAAAAAGACTACTCTTCCATGTGTGGTGTAATCATCGTAGAAGCGAATTGAATTTGCAATGGTTTATAATGGTTATAACTTAATCACACTTCTACTCAAGAATTACAGCCCAAAGAGGAAAATAAAATAAAAATAAAATTGAGATAGATAAAAGAAATGGAGGATAAAATAAGAAGTTTATTGAAAGAACAAAAACATTACAATAAAGAAGAGGAAGAGAAGAGCATTTCAGAGGAGATACTAGATTGAAAGATTCCCTCTCCCAATGGTTAATTTAAGTTGAAAAGAACCACTTAAACTCTACTATCAATCCTCTAAGGCTCTTCCCAACTTTTCATAATAATAAAAATACCAATTTATAGGGTGTAGGGGAGACAGGGTTATATGTGGTTTCAAGTGTGAATGGGGAAATTCATCCAAATATTTTAATCCAACTTAAACCACCCATTGGACCTTCAAAACACGTGATCCAACTCTCTATCTAGCAGGATTATTTGTGTAAAATTTTGTTCCCAAGATCCTCTCCAAATTTTATCCCAATACACTCATGGATGTAGGAGGTATGACCTGAATACAGAACCCATGTCCAATCTAGCAAGTCCATCACAAATTTGACTTCATGGACCATTTGCACCTACCAAAATGGATGATTTAGCTCCAATATCCTAAATTAAAATTGTAGACCATTAAGTCAGGAATAGTTTTAAATAATATTACGTTCAAATAACACATATCAAAATTTTTATGTTCAAAATGCTACAGTAAATTTTAAAGGGTAAAACTAGAAATTTAGGTAAATTTTCAAATGAATGATCTAATCCCAAATATTTCATAAATGAACACATTTACCAAAATTTGAGAAAATTATATCATTAATTATCAGTAAAATATTCATAAAAAATGTTTTTTATCAACTAGAGAATGAATGAGTCAAGTCAGACAGGAGGTAATGGGTTTTCATCTCACTTTTTATTCTGGTGAAATTCATGCTATATTTTCTACTATTTCCTTTTTTGAGGATTATGTACTACCCATGATTGTATTATTTGTGTAATATAATTTAATTTATGGGTATTTAAATCTCTATTTTATTATCCTTGTTTCATGGAGTTTAAGCTTCGTAAGTTACAAAATCGGAAAGGGAACTTCTTAACCGAATTTATATTCTTTGGGTTAAACTTATACTTCGTGATTATGTGGTGAAATGAATATATGTGAATGACCTATAATTTTTTTTACTATTAATATCCTCTTATATTGGGTTCATTTATGTTGGTAACACATAATTATGTCATTAATATATCATTAATGTAAGGATACGATCTTTGTAAGGGACTTTATCTCAATCACCTTTTATTGAGGCATCCTTTGATTTATAAATGAATTTATTTTATACAGTGTATAAACCCCTTTGAATTTTAATTTCATTAAAAGGGAATATTTTATCTATGATGTGTTTTAATAAATGAAAAAAGAATGTTTCTTTTTAATGTACACGGTGACAACAACCTTTCCACTGCCGCAAGCATTATTTGATTTTTCACTTCCTCTACAAGTCATAGTGTTTTAAAAGGAAAATAAATAACATATACAATTTTTACATATTTTTTTTATTGAAAATGGTATTTATTGTGGATTGGTTATGTCAATATATTTAAATGATATATTTTTATTGAAATGTGGAAATGATATCTCTCCTTTATGTTTGTTTTTTGTGTTATGAATATGTTATGATTATTTGGCATTTATTACATATATGGGTGGTTCCGTGATAAACTTAGGGCAGGTTAGCCTAATGTAGCTCTTCAATGAATTGGGTAACACGAAATAGGTATACTTTGATATTTCTTCTAAGAGATTTATGGAATATACCGTGATGGGTATTACAAAAATAACTCCCTATATAGCTATGAAAGCTACAATGTAATTATGTTATGGATGCCACAAGTTACCTTTACGATTTATGATTTCCACGTGTTATTCATAAAACTTATGATTTTGTGTGGTATTCTAAAGATTGAAAAGTATGATTTCATTGATTTGTATGCATTAGTTTATTAATGTTTTCTTTCCTAGTTTTATAACCCTTACTAATATTTTTATGCCCATCACAAGTTTTTGAAATGTTTTTCATATGGTATAAGGAAGGTTAAGAGAAAGGAATAATTCAAGAAGATTTATATCAGGAAAAAAACTCTTGTTTTATTTAAGGATTTTTTGTGAATTTTTTTGACAGAGTACAAGTGTCTACTTTGTTATTTCAGAAATGTAATGTAATTGTTATAGCCAAATTCTATAGAACTCTAAACCTGAAAATATCCTCATTGTGAATTATTAAAATATATCAAGATTATGTAATGTTTAAGGATGGGGGCTTATATAGGTTCCATAATGTTTTTATTCGAATTCATACATTCTAATTCAACTTCTAGTTTATAATGGTCATATTTAAATAATAATATTTCATGGTACGTTTAAGCTCTCTGTTGCGTATCATATGCTTCATCAAACATGTTATTCTTATTTTAAAATATATGGGTGTTTGAGGAATAATAATAATTATAGAAATATTATATCATTTATTCCTACTAATACATTCATCACATGTTAGTCATGTTCTAATGACATGTGTACCTACTTTGGGATATAGATAACCACATACGTACCCTATTTTGGGCTTAGGATAAAAGTTTTTGTGTACCCACCTTTAGGCTTGGGGTAACCTCCCATATACCCTACATTGGGATTGATATAACCTTAAATATACCCTTTAATCTCATTAAACATTAATTTTCACCCAATTCATTGGAGGTCTATAACGGGCCCCGTCATCACACAATCATAATCCATTCATATGTATGATAAATGACCATTAAAACAATTATCATTTCATCATAACTTTACCAATGGAAAATAAATCTAGTTTCATCAATATATCATCATTATAACCCTACAAAATTTAAATTAATAATAATTATGTTATTATATAATCAAATCCCCAATTAAGCATAAGTAACATCAAAGGATGTAATCATGGATTAAAAATTCATTTAAAAGATTATTGGAACATTTATTGAGGAAACACCCTTTTTATATTGGAACCACTTATTTTAAATCTAACAAATTATAAAATATTATAACAAAATTTCTTTGAAAAGAACCAGGGAAACATGTTAATAAATATTCGAATAATAGAATATTCATGATGGTGGGATAAATCATTCATGCGGTTCATGTTAAAATAAAGTTTCCTTTCACATTTTCAGTAAAAATTCAACTGTGACTCATTTGAAAAATGATAAAAACATTACTATTAAACCATGTAAATGAAATTAAAATACTATTAAAAATTAATTTAAATAATCTTTTTGGAATGGTAATGAAATTATAAAAATTCATTTGATATACAATATGAATATGGAATAGAAATATTCCATATTGAAGGGAGAAATAATGTTGGGTTTCCTTGAAAACATTCTTTCAATATCTAAAGTAATTAAAGATATGAAATTAAATGAAAACAAATAATAACTAGAAATTACTAGATTATAAAAAAATTAATAATATTTTGGGGAGATATATCATATAACTTCATCAATGTGATAACATTGTGATTGTAACATAAAAACCTTTGAATTACTATGTAAGCAGCCTAACCTCATGTATAACAAATTTAAATTAATCAGACTTATATAATTGAATTATATAAAAGCTTATAATATCTTATGTGATCCACTTATAAAATTTCAACACCCATTTATTAAAAATTATTTATTAAATCATCATTTTTGGGTGTAAACTATTTCATTTTATATGATGGTTTCAATTCACCAGTTCTAATATTTGTACTTTTATAATTGTTAAAACATATCTAGAATATTAATAAGGATATAAATATAATATATATTCTTTATAAAAATATTTATAACTATCCATAAAAGGTATAGATATAAAAATTAATAACACCATTCATTGAGATAGTAGTCTATACGTATATGTGAACGTTGTTTTACTTTTCAAACAAAAATAAATAAATAGAGATAAATAATATTTTATCATTAAAGAATAATAATTATATCATAAATATTATATATATTTATTAAATTCATCAATATAAATATCCATGTGAGGTGATGATGGAAAATAAATCATATCTCCACATAGAGGTGGTAGTCCACACATACGTACTAATGATCACTACTAGAAATATAGATTTTAGAAATCAATAAATGAATTCACTCTATTGATTTAGTAGTCATGAAGTGACCAATTTTTTTTCATAGTTTCTCAGTTGCTGAAGGATTCTACAACAGCTTCTGGAAGTCTCTATCGACCCTATCCGAAAACACCCATTTTTGTAATGGGGTGGGGCTGAGGATAAGAGAGGGGATGGAGGGGGAACTCGTTGTGACAATTAGGGACCCCAAGAGCTTTGGAAACCAGTAATGGTTGATGTGTGGTAGCCTAAGTGAGGTGTGGAAAAATTATAATGGTAAAGAGGTGTTTTTTGGATGTTAGGGGGTGGGGGGGGGGAAGTTAGGGGATGTATAAGGGTGGTAGGGTGACAATAGGGGAGACTAGGGTTGGCGAGCTGGTAGTGGGGGTGGCAGGTGGTGGTAGAGGCATGTTTACAATGCTAAGGTTGGGGAAGACAAGATGGGGCTGAAAAAATAGCACCTATTTTTTATTTTTGTATTATAAACCACCATTGAGGGTTACTAATACTAGCAGTAGTGACCTTCATTGATAATCATCCACTTCCACCAACACAAAAATTAATATTTATAGTAGTGGATACATTCATTTCCAATTTGATGGAAATATGGTAGAATAAGGTTGTGTAATCCTTAAAATAACATATATTTATATATATTATAAATTATTAACCATTTTATTTTGGATACAATCAGTTTATAGAAGATTAAAAAAGAAATAATTTCAAAGTACTCAGTTAAGAGTTTTACTTCTTCACTGTGAAACCTCTTTTGACTTACACCTTATCACTTGTAAAGAAAGTATTATGATCAGTCTATGAACTCTAATAAATTTTAGTGGATTTTAGAAAAGTATTTGGTTTTTTATTGACTGATATAAATTTTTCTTGAATTTTGGATAAGAAAGGATTGGTGGTTTCCTTTTATCATGTAGGGGGAGGAAAAACTTGGAATGTTTCATAATATTAAAACATATTAATTCCTTACTCAAGAAATATACTTCCAAATGACTCATATTTAAATATTAGATCATATAGGGTCTCAATAAGACTATCCGATATTATTTATACATATTAATGTGGAAATATTACCCTTATCACTTAGTTTAACCCCCGATAAACTCATTTTAACCTTAACCGTGACAACAATATTTTACATTTTTCACTAATAATTTTGACAAAAAATGTAAGTGGAATTATAAAAAATGTAGAAATCATGATTAAAAATTTATAATAATTTTTTTAAATTCATTTTTTATCAGTGGGATAATTTTACTTCAAAATAAATCCAAAAAAAATGATGAAAAATGATTTTCGAAAAAACATATTTTTAAGTACAAAAATGTTTTTATACCCAAAATAAGAATAATTACAATTAAAATGAAATTGGTTGGATAATTATATATCGAAATAAAATAACTAATTTTTATAACAAATTCAAAACAAAATTTAAATTTTTAAATAATTGAATGGAAAAGATAATTTTCAATAAAATTAGTATTTTTACTATTCATAGAAAAAATCATCTTTCACAAAAATCCAAAACATTTCACGTTATGATAATTTTGATATGATGATATAAAAAGTGGGATATTTTATATAAAATTTAATTTCTATATGTGGAAAAAACTAGTTATAATATCAACACATAAAAGGCAGAAAAAAACTATTTTTGAAGATAACATAATTTTGAAGCATAAAATGACTTTTCTAAAAATTGATTATTTATTTATTATGAATTAATACATAATTTTTTTATATAAAACCATTATACATATATTTTATAATTTAATTATTCTTATTAATTCCATCAATTTATTAATTAGTTTATAAGCATCATATTTAAATAATCATTATTTAATTGTACATCACAATTCACATAAACTCAATGTTCTATGTAAAGTAAGATATAAAATATTTTAAGTATATTTAAAAGGAAATAAATGTTAATAATGTGGTTTCATAATTGGTTTTATTATTTAGTGGTTATATTTAAAATATATCCATATGAACTAACTAGAAATAGAGGTTAAATTCTAATATAAATTTAGGATAGTTTAGAATTTTGTAAAAAGTTTGTAACACCTTATTCAACCCCCATTAGGTGTCTCCATAAGAATTATTGGATAAATAAAATATCATGGAGAAAATGTGATTCTTACAATAGAATTTCATTATTATAAAAAATGTGTGATAGAGATGATGAAAAATATGGTACAAGATTCGTTTAAGAAACATATTAAGATCTGGTACTATTTCATTTTAATAAATTCTGGGAAATATAATATCAAGTTGGAATATATTTGTACCAATCAATATGTGGAAGATATATTCACCAAAATATTAGTGACAGTGACAATTGAGAAGCATCTGTTTATCTTCTTTGTTAAACCTCCTCCCTTAGCTGGAGGTAGTTTCGACGCCACCCTCTCTCTACATGCATCTAATTTCTAACTTGGATACTTTTATTTTATCAGATATTGATCTATGGGTTTATTTTCAAATGGGTAAACTATTATACTAGTGATCATTTTTAGAGAATCAACTCTAATGGGTATTTCACCTTTTAGGAGGAGTATATGTTAAGGAATACATGTGGATTTATGATCTATGATGATGGTAGTTGAAGAGGTAACTAATATGGATGAATATAAGGTGAATTTATAGCGAAGATTAGAGATCCTAATAAATATTTTTAGTTTTATCAATAAGTGGAATGAGATAAAGTGAAAAGGAACGAGATTCACTCTTGATCTCTTTATTTATATATTGATATATGTGAACATAGATTGAGATCTTTTGTAAGAGAAAATTCACTTAAATTGGGAAATTATAGATTTTATTATTTTTAAATTTCAAGGAAGATATCTTTGATTCTAAAAAAACCAAAGGGTAAGAATTTCGGGACCAAGTATAACAACCCAAAATTTTAGTATTAAACTTCTCTTCAAATTAAATTCAATATTCTTGATAGATTATTATTAAAAAAAAACTAAGCTAAATTGAATAATGATTAATAGAACACAAAATGAAACACATTTAATGATATTTATAGAAAAAACAATTTTCAAAACAAACAATTCTTTTAAAATTAAATGATTCTAATTTACATAAGAAATAAAACTCATTTCAAATTAACTGATTTTATGAATTATTAATTATTAATAAATTTAATTACTTTATGAAACTATATCAATAAAATTTATTTATAAAATTCAAGGAATTATTTGTAAAATAAATTATAAACATCTATGAAATATTTAAGTTACTATAAAGAGTAAAAAATTAAATATTCATGAATAAATAGAAATGTTTTTCTTAAACACAATATTTTTAAGCTAAATATATTTTATTTGGATTATTAAGTTTGCTGAAATTTAAAATATATATATATATATATAAAATTAATAATAATACTTTCATAGATTATCCATTTTTATAAATGAGGATAAAATAATTTTATGATAAAAATATATATTTTCAAGAATATTTTTTTTATGATCATAGTATATTTTAATCATAATAAATTAAATTAAACCTTAATAAAATTTATTGATAATATATATCATAAAATAAATTACCATTAATTTAATGATTATTATATGTAAAGGAATAAGAGTGAATTCCCTTTTATGTTTAAAGATATATTTTTCAAAAAATTTGATTGTACACATTATGTGCGACGATAATAAAAATGAATTTCATCACCCATAGAAGTTGTGTTTTATATATTTTTATCATATTAAAAATAAGTTTTTAATTTTTTTAAGAAGGTTAATTTAATTTTTAGTCATAAAAATATCTACCAAGGTAAATGTTATTCAACAAGGCGAAGGTTAAAATAAGGTGAAACAGTGAAAAACAAATGACAAGGTTATAAAAATCACTGAAATCATATCTATAATTGATTGGATTAGTTTATTTTTAAAGCACCTATCTATCTTTAGAAATTTTATAATTTGGTGCCACTTTTTTTTAGAATGAAAATTATTATATTTAAAGTTAATAGTATTGACAAAATTGTCACCATCCCACTTTTAAAAGGACCCCACCACTTCCTACCTCAAACCATACAATTCCTTCTAAGTTATATTAAATACATAAAAAAAATTATCTCCCTCACATGAATTTATCACTTTTTGGAACCTCGTATCCAAAAAATAAACCCTAAACCTCTCATTTCCATGAGGCCCTTCAAGATGAGATTCAATATCTAAACATAATTGATATCATCTTATTATATATATATATATATATTTTCATGTAAATCTTATTAAATATGATTAATAAATTTTATAAAATATTTAGGGAATCATTTGGCCTCTGTAAAATTTATTTTTTCATTATGAAATATCTTATTCTTACTCATTTTGTTGTTATAACACTCTTTTATTTGGGGTCAGTTTTACCATCCACATGAATGATGTTAAAATATTCCTGTCATAAATGATTAAGGAATGTTAGATACTAGTAGTATTATTTAACATTAAATAATTTAATATGTTTTAATTATTCCTTAATTGTTATATACATATTTTCTTCAATAATAAGATCAATTATTCTAATGGAATCAAAAGTTCTTAAAATATGAGTTTTTAAATTTTCCATGACTATTGTCATTGTATGTTTCCTAAAATGACCATGAGACTCTATAAATATAAAAAAATATAAACCTCCAGGAACACTATTCAGATCATGAAACCATGACCAAAGTGAAAGGACTAGTGTCTATAAATCAGAACATGAGTAGAGAACTAAATAATTAACACAAAAAATTGTTTTTTAAAAAATAATTATTACTAAATAGGAAATAAGAAATCACAAGATAAATATATCTTGTAATATAAATATAAATATTATTATTAAATATATTCACAATAAATATAACTTTATTATATATGACGTCAAATCATGTGTGACCAAGCATAAATCTATGGCAACGGAGTTTTTTGTCTCAATTTCACTTTAATGAGACAAGTTTCATATTATGAACTTATTTTAATTTATATGGTGTATATATTTCCTCTTAGAAATAATATATCATTAATATTTTATAATCATGGTATTTTAAGTTCCTTCTCAAGTTATTACTTTCAAGAGGGTTTGATTTGAAAAGTAGTAAGTGATTTTATTAAAAATCTATGCTTTGAATATTTTGAAGTATTTTAGGAAAATATTTATATTCTATACACATATTCTAAATATTTATTCAAGATATTTTTATATATACTTGAATACATTTTTTCTTTCATTTTCAAATATCATTGAATTTTTTCAAATATTTAAAAATGATTCTCTTTAAAATTTTCTATATGGGTAATTTTTTGAATTATTTGTAACGGTGTAAAAGTAATGTTATTTTAATATTTTCCACTTGATAAAATTTTTCAATAATTATGAAATTTATTTATTTTTAATTATCCTTTAAAATATTCCATGGGGTTTTAAATAAAATTCCATTTCCAATAGTCTATTATATTTTCATTTTTGTAAAAGTTTTCAAATGAGAATGATGTTACTTCTTATTTTTAAAACTATATTTATAATGATTTTATAACAGTTCTTTTCATTTATTTCAACATCCATCAATGTTTCTTATGATTCACTAGGGATAAGATATAATTAAACCATCCACCTTTATTCCATGGATGTAATTTTATTATGTTTTATGGAAGTTCTCATGAAACCTGTTTCCATCCCACATGTTAATTAAGCTATGATGGAAATATGAAACCTTTTATGTTCTTATGGAACTCATATATATATAGTTTTTATTTTCTATTGGGGTTTAATAGAATTATATAGTTCTCTAATGAATTGTGTAGTGATTTATATCTCCTAAGATAACATTTATGGGACTAAGGAGTGAACCTAATCCACTAAGGGACTCCATCCACCAAGGTTTAAAGGGAATGAAGATTGAACCCAATCCATTACGGGAATCCTTTCACTGTGTGATTATGGTATCAGTAGTGAACCTTAAAAAATTGAATGGGTTTTTATACTTATGTATATTCTATACTCTTATAGAATATTCTTATGCCCATGTCATGATCTCATGACTAATTATTAGTTGATTTTTCAATTCTATTATAGCTTATGTATAATGTTATGACAAAGTATTATGCCATGAATCATCACTATAAAATTTACTATAATTTGAAATTGATTCCCATCTCATATAGTTAATTTATATGAGAAACCATAAAAATTATCTTTTTCTATAAAATGGAATCAGAATAATTTTTATTTGCAATAGACTATCTCTATTTTTTACAATGGATATGTCATTTCATCGCTAATATATTTTTGAAATAGAAACAAAGTTTTCCACAAAACAATACAGAGAAATTATTTATGATGGAAATACATATCCATCCCAAAAGTTATTTTGTGATAAATTGAAAATTATACCAAAAAAAATATTTTGTGATGGATAGGAATTGTAGTTACAAAATATAAATAATAAATAATTAAATAACAAATATATAAAATATTTCATGAAAAAATTTAATCCATTTAACACATTATATTATTATAAAAAAATATCATAAATTCACTATGGGGTGGGGAGGATAAACTAAATTGTCAGGTGGATGGAACTCTATCCATAAACCATAAACAAGTAATCATATGTACTCCATTATCTTGTCATACTATAGATTCTTATCCTCATAATACTTCTCCTACCATAAATGTTGTTCTTATAACTCTCTACAAATACTCTATATAATCCTATCAAGAGATCAAAACATCTCCTCATAGTTTGAAACCGATATTGACTCTTCCTAAATCCATTCTATCTATATGATGACATCAAAACTGTACCATAATAACCTAAATCCATCAATCGTGAACCAATACCAACCACTCTATTTTTTTTGATACCCTTCATGTTCACTAGAGACACCTCATCAAAAAACTGACTCACAAGAGGTCTCTCCCATAGTATCATCCTTAATATCTCTCATGTGTGGGAATTTATATCCTCATAAATATCCTTTAAATTAATTTAAAAATTAAAATAGTAATGAAAATTAATCTATGTTAATATTAGTGACCTAAAAAATTTAAACCCTAATTTGATGGTGACTTTTATCGGTAATCTCTAATGTAGTTGGATTAGTGTAAATCATCCCCTAAATATCATACTATATAACTCTATGATGATAAAAAACATATATAAATAATAAAAAATATCTTTAAATTGAAATTATATATAAATTAATAAACAAATTACTAACCATATGTCATTTATGAATACTAAATTTAAGACTCCCATATGTGTGTGCAGATTCCTACCTACCATGGTTTTTAACATGATGATGAAATCATCTAAAAATTATGTAATATAAATTATGACTATAACCCATCCTAATGGTAGGATGGGATGTATTCAAGTTAATAAAAATATAAATACTAGTCAAAACTATAATAGAATATCTCTCTATGGAGTTAAAATTCCCATGAATACAAGTCTCCCATACCTCCCAGTTGGAGGATCTCATTCCATCATTGACTGGAGACCGTAAAACCACTAAATAATTAATAATTAAAAGTTTATAACTACATAAATTTCCAAAAGAATATTATTTATTTACATACAATCCAGTGATTGAACATGTGTTGTCAAACATCGATGGGAACCTCATGCCATGAAACTTATGGCCCAAAAAAATAATTTTATAGAATCACACCAACATTCCCAATAACTATATATAAAAAACTATAAAAAAAGAATATAAAATCAAACAGTTAGAAATAAATAAATTAATGAAAATTAATTAAAATAAAAAATTGAACATACCTTCAAAAGAATGTATTGAAATCAAGAGATGAATGCCACTCTATAATAGGGTCCATAATAATTAATCTCACAAGGCCATAACCCCTCCTTGTTGATATTACAGTGGAACCATCCTATATTTCATATGACAGGTTATCAGAATGATCACCAGGAAGCTCAATATCCTCGAGGGAACTAAGAAACTCATTGGTAACGTCTCTCACCATCAAAAGAAAAAACTAATGTTATAAATAATTATTAATAATAATATAAAAAATTAAAAATAATAAATTATTAAATTAATGGATACAAAGATAATATAATTGAATCATTATTAATTTTCATATTTATAGTTATCAAATTCAACGTCTCCATCTTCCTCATTATATCATCATGTTCTATATGTTATTTAATTACATCATCCTTTTTTTTCAAATTAATTAGTTATATCATCGCCATTTTTAACAACATATTACTTTAAAAAATAGACTTCAGCATTTATATCTATATCTCTATGAGAAAAATATGTATTTGTTGATGCATCTTGAACTTCAATAGAACCAATTTAATTTTAGATAAATTTATTTTAATGAGATTTTATTGTTATGAAACTCCACTAGTCAATTAAATATCTTTATGTAACACCATAATTTTTATAAAAAACATGATATATTTGGTGTTCTAGTATAAATATTAATTTTACTATAAGAATAATTTTATATTTAATGCTAATGATTGCATATCTTGGATGAAAATGAAAAACATGATCAGTATCAAACCAATGATATTTAAACATTTTTATGTAACTCCATCCTAGATAATAAAACTCAATTATTTTTTCCACTATAAAATAAAATTCAAATTCAAATTTATTTATGAGGGGATACTTTCAAATAAACACCATAATTCATTAATTTCTTTTGATTCACTATATTTATTGTATGATATAAAAATCCATTAACCAAATATTCATTATAATATTTAACCAATTTTGATGGTGTGTTACTCAATGCATATAATCGAATATCAATTTTATTTCCATGTCACGATAGTAGTAAAAATTAATATATATATATATATATATATATAAATTTATTCCATACTTTTGAACATAAATAATTTCACTTACTATTCTTTGATAGCAGTAAAAAAATTATACTATCAAAATTTCTTAATATAATATAGTGTAATTTATATGAATTATATTTTGATATGATCATCATATAATCTATAAAATAATTAATATAAATTTAATTTTAAAAATATTTTAAAAAATATCTTAATGTAAAACTTACTACAAAAATCATGTCATTTCTTAAAAATTGAGCATAATATATATATATATATATGATCTCTATTTTGTTCATTAACTGAAATCCCTCATTTATAAACTCTACTTGAACCAAGACTGGGTTAACTAAATATTTATAATCAATGGTATGTGTCCTTGTATATATTTACCTCATTATAACAAATTCAATTATGTTTTAAATTAAAATTAGATGAAAAATAGTATGCATTGAAATTGGAAATTTCATCCCATAAATAAACTTCTAGAATCGAAAATTCAACTGATTCATTTTTACAAACCTTCTTCTTTAATTTTTTCATTCACCTTTGATATTTATGTATCTATAAGAACCATACGAACCCTCTACATTTCTATTCATATAAAAAATATATTAATAAATTTTCGAATGAATTAAAGAAGGCCTTCATTTTTTAAACCTACATAAAATTATAACAACATAATGTCACATTGTACTCAATTAATCATAGTCTATGGTCACCACAAAAATTTATCAAAAAAATATTATATTTGCATAAACATATCCAAAATCAAAGAATTAAAAAACCGTTTAAGTACAATTAGTAGTAATATTTCCATTATGAAATTCAAATCACATGTTTTTAATATGTTAATATGAGTATTTTTTACACCATTATCCAAATGAGAGGCATAACCGTATGTTGAAATTAGATAAACAATTACAGATATAATAATAAATTAATTTATTTATAAAGTTCATAAATAACTTTTGGATTCATTAGATTATGTTATCTATAATTTTTAGATATCTTATGTTTGAGATGCCTGTAAATTCTATAAAGATATAAACCTTCACTTATAGTATCATTATTCTTACTAGGTGTTTCCAACTTGGTATAAAATATGTACAAAAAATATACTTCATAATATTCATGACATGAAATATAAGGTAGGATAATAAATGATACCTATATGGAAGGTACCAAAAAATACTATACTTTATTTAATTATGATCAATCTCAATGACACGGATTTTTAATTGGTTAGTACTTGGTCAAAATGAAAAAGTATGTAATTAATAAACCATATATTTTACATAAATAAAAGAGAGCACCATTGGAGGTCCCCCTCTTTCAATTCAAAATTATATAAAAATATTTATATTATATTCAGATTATATGAAGTAATAAATTTTCAATGATATTAGAAAAAAATGTTTTCATCTATTAGAAAGCATAAGTGGTTTACTATTACCCATGAAGTTCAAAAATTATTTTGGACTATTTGTACTTCATCTGAGAAACATTCTATACATGGGAAAGTCACTAATTTTCAACAATAAAATAGATTTCATTTTAAAATTATATTTTGTATCTACATTATATGTAGTTACACCATTAATATATAATAAATTATACTCATCAACCATTAGCTTAAAATAAAAACAAATATTCTTCTCTATATGTACTAGAACTAGTAATGATAAATAGATATATGATCATTTATCAATATTCATGGAGGTAAGTTTTATGGACTTATGAGGAGAATTAAAAAATAATATTTACTTTCATAAGCATCAAATGGATAAAAACCATCAATAGAAATAAATAATCGTATGTCATGAGGTTCTAAAGTTGAAAAAGGATGAACTGTATCAAAGTGTTTCCATGAATCATCACCATAAGGACAATTTAATATTCTACTAATAGAAATATTGGAACTATTACATTTCCTCAATATGGCTATGTTGTGAGACATAAATTGACACTATAATCTAGGTATAAATGGAAAATACATCAACTATTAAAAAAATTCAAGACTCTCTTTATTATACCTATTTGTACCTCGATTATCAAAATATATCATAATTAATTGAGGACCCATATTCACCAAAATATTACATGAAATCATTTGAACATGAATGGGTCTTATAATAAATAAGACCCAAATTTATGAAAGAATTCTTGCTTTTATATAAGTTTATTGCCAACATATTTTTCTCTAGAAAAAATTATTCAACTAAAGAATATTTATGATCAAAATAACTATTTGAAATTCCATTATGTTATTTAATAGCTATAAATTATGAAATGACTTTAAATTTTCTTATATTACATCTAGGATATAAGGCTTAATCGATAGATTTCAAGAACAAGTAAAATTTATATAGTTTCAAATCAGGATTGGAATTTCCATTCTATGTTTTTGTTTATTAAAAAGATGGTACAATAACCTCATGTACTAAAGTATTAAATCATGAAGGATCTGGAACTAAAAAATATATATCCTATTATGAATTTCATTCATTATTTTTATACCAAAAAATATGGACCTTTTGAAAACCAAAACAAAATAGATAAAATCCAACATTATCAAAAGATTCAAATCTCTTGATATCACAATTTTTACATGGAAATTTAATTGTATTATCTAATTTTTTTTGATGAATTGGTGTTTCAAATGATATTAACATTCTTACAACCTCAATATAGATAGTATTAGTACAAGAACCATTTGGATTTGTATGATGATTTATCTAGTCATGATCTGATAATAAAAACTGATGTCTACATCCCATGTCCATAGTTTTATAAACACATAACAGTAATTAGAATAATATATAAAACATATAACCCTTATTAAGACTGATTAATATTAATTAATTCATATTAATACCAATTAAGGATATTTAACACTAACTAAGACCAATAAATGTTAATTAACACTAATTATCACTAATAAACACTAATTATTACTAATTAACACCAATTCATTCCAATTCTTACAAATTTCCACTAATTATTAATAAATTTCACTAAATTAAACTAATTCTCAGAAATTTTAACAATTTTCACTAATTATTATTTTTTAGCACTAGTTAACACTATGAAACACTCATTAATAGAAAATATTAAAAATTAAGGAATAAAATAAGAACAATTTATAAGAAATATTTATTTTTTTATCCTATAGAAAGTAATAATTGTAAATAGGTGATTTGAGAGATATTATAGAATTAGACACAAGAAAAAAACACGTATAACATTTATAAAATAATATTATATGAATAATTTTAAAGAAATATTGTATATAATTAATATCATATTAGGGAATAAATGAATAATAAAATATAATTAATTTATAATAAATAATTGTTAAGATTAATCCAACAGAAATAAAGTATTATATAGGGATAATCTACAATTTCTACCAATTTCTACTAATTATTATTCATTATTACTAATTATTACCAACTTTTAATAATTATTTTTGATATATATTAATTATTACTAATATCTAGGAATTATTACTAATTTATAGTAATTATTACTAATTATTACAAATTTCTACTAATTATTGCTAATTTCTAACAATTTATACTCATTTATACTAATTTCCAACAATAAATAAAAATTTCTACTTATTATTACTAATTTCTACTAATTATTAAAAAAATTTAGAAATTATTATTATTTTACACGAATTCCTACTAACTTATACTATTTTATTCTAATTTATACTAATTTTTTCTAATTACTACTAAAATATTCTAATTAATACTAGTTACTGTTAATTTCTACTAATTATTACTAATTTCTACAAATTTATACTTATTGTTATTATTGTTTATAATTTCTACAAATTATTACTAATTATATCTAATTATTACAAATCATTACTATTTGTTACTACATATAAAAATTTATTACTAATTATAAACATTTTTTACAGTTTATTACTAGTTAATAATAATTATAAAAAATTAATAGGACATATTTTTTTCTATTAATATGATAGAATAGAATAACTTAGGAATAAAATATGTGCAATTCCTAAGAAATAATGGTTACAATTAATATGATAAAACAGAATAATTATAGAGGGATGGTATATAATTTCTACTAAATTCTAAGAATTTCTAATAATTTATAATAATTTTGAACTAACTATTATTAATTTTTTTTACAAATTAATACTAATTGTATTACAACTATTACTATTTTTTTATATTTTTTAATTATTATTTCAAATTACTACTAATATTTACCAATATTTACCAAAATTTACTCATTATTACTTTTTTTGCTAATTGTTAGTATTTTTTAAAAATTAGTAGTATTTTGTACTAATTAATAATAATTATTACTACTTATTATTAATTATTAATAATTATTTATATTTTTTAATATTTTGTTATTTAATAATAATTGTTTTTTAATAATTTTTTAAATTATTAAATTTTCATTTTTAATAATATTAAATTAATGAACTATTAATTTAACATTTAATATTAAAAATAATTTTAAAATGTATAATATTTTTGTATATTCAAAATTTAATTAAACTAAACAACTGGCAATATACCTTAAATTACAATAAATAACACGATATGCAAGTAAATACTAATAAAATAAAAAAAATTCTTTTATAACATAAACTTAAATCAAATGAATAATTGTTTATTATTATTTTTAAAATACCTTATAACTGATGCTTGGATCACAATTTGTTGTTATAAAACCCAAATATTTATTCATAAAGAAATGAAGAGTTTGAGAGAGAGTGAGATTGAGATATTAGAAAGGTTAAAGAGTTTGATAATAGACGGATGGCATATGATATATTTATAAGAGTTTTTTTGCGATAAATGATTTGTGAAAAATCATCCGTAATAAGTAGTCTATCATTTAGATTTTTTTTAATATAATTGATTATTTGAGACATGATTTGAAATGTACTCAATATCTGCCATAGTAATTCCCCCTATAATTTTTTTCTAGTATATCGGAAAAGTATTTGCGATGGAATCACTTTATCATGAATGAATCCACTAAAATATTATTTACGGTAAAATTTTCCCCCATCATAAATAAATAATTCTATAATTCTATTTAGGAGCGAGTTTTGAGAGTTTGTCTCAATTAATCTTTACCCTCCATCACATGTGTAGTGATGAAAAAAGTACTTTCTATGAGCATTATGTCCATGGAAAATACTCATTATGAAAGGTTATATTTGTGATGAAAATGGGTTTTCATCCGATTTTTTTCTGACCACTATTTTTGGAAAACGTGATTCCCATCGTAAATGTTACATCACAAAAACAAAATGTTCCATAGTTCATGATTTATGATCTATGACATGGGTATTTTTGTGTACATTTTGATCATACACCTTGATCATGTTCTCATACACTTATGCTCATTTTTCAACTATTTACGAACTTCAATTGTAATATCCATTATTTTTCTTTAGCAACCATATTAGGTCACCCCTTATTTTTTTCAATTTTCATGCATTATGAGTAATGGTGTTAGGTATAATCTATCTAGAAGGGTACCATGTTTGAAGATTATTTATGGGAAATGATAAAGAATGGTTGTGGAATTAATTATGTATCTAATCTTTATAGTCACTAAACCTTTAGGTTTTAGAGTGTGAATTATAGATTTTTGTATTAATTATTCATCTAAAATGATGTAAAATTAATATATATTATTCTTAGGTTTCCTCCATTTCTATCAATGTACTTTTTAGTTGTTTCTGGGGACTATGTTTTGAAGAATATGTGGATAGAACCTAAAAAAAACCTATGAAAAACAAAATGTGATATAGGACAAACCTAAAATATTAGGGGTTAAAATAAGTTATCATAATTTTGGACATCTTAGGAATGATTCACTTTATCAGAAAACTTCTCACTTTCATTATTAATTCTTGATACTTACATGATCCATTTTGGTTTTATTTAATGTATGGAACCTGGAGGAATCATGTTAACAAAAAATACGACTACCAATGTAATGATCAAACGCATGAGAAACCAAATGGAATGAGAGTTGGAATATAAAATCTTATGGTTATGAACAACTAATTATATCATCCTATAGACCATAACATGAATCATGTTGAACATTTAAATGAGAAAATTAAAGAACAACTCACCATTGAGTCTTCCAGGTGACAACATCCACATTCTTTTAATGGTTCTTTAGATCCAGCAATTGTTGAACAATTTATTGATCCAATTGAAAAGATATTTTACATTATCTAATGATAAGAGAATGAAAATTTTATTATGAAAATTTATAATTTTTGAAGTTTAAGCTGACCAATGGTGGAATATTATCAAGAATAAAATTCAAGTGGAATAAATTAACTCTATGAAATTGGATTAATTTAAAAATGTATTTTTCAAAAACTATTTATCATAAAACTCTTCACATTAAAATGGGGATAAAATTATTTGAATTAAAACAGAAGGAAGATTAATCTATTGGTACCTATGAAGAAAACACTACTAGACATGGAATGTATGATTTTTGTTTTTTAATTAAACTTGAAAAAAAAATTAATCGCTTATTTAGTGTCTTTAAACCCTGTCTTTAAAAGGGATTGACTACAAGAGACTTTGTTATCTATGAAGAAATAATTCTATGTTTTATCATGGTAGAAATAGACATTATAGACTACCATTTTCCTCATGTTATGGGAGATAATAAGTAAAAAATAAAGTTCGAAGGGAACTCTAGTAATAAAACCCACAGAGAAAAAGAAAAATAGTATTCCTCTATGTTGAAAATGTGGAAAGAATCATGTGGGTGATTTATATAAAGGGATAGTCCAATGATACAATTATTTAAAATAATTCAATCATGAAAATGAATGATGAAGAGATATGAAGTGGCCAACAAATGAAATAAATATATAGAAATTACAACCAAATTCACTACTCAAAATTTAATTATTCAATTTCAGGGATTATTGAAATTATTTAATTCAGTTTATGAATCCAAAGGTTAACAATGATAATTTACATTAGTACCTTCTTAAGCTAAGGGACAAAAGGAAATCCTATTGATGTGACCATATTTGGAAGAATTTTCTCCACATATACTTGATTAATTAATTGTATTTCTGATTCTCAAAAATTATTATAATGGAAAATTATTTATTTTTGCTTAATTTTAGTAGAAATAGTGATTCTTTCTATATTTTTGTGGGAATGTTGAATTTTGGGACAAATTACCTAAAATTTCGTTACGTCAATTTTGAATTATTTTAAAAAAATATCACCTGTTGTTTTTGGATTTTAAATTGAATTATTATTTTTAAAGTTTTTTGGGTGTTAGATATTAAGGTATTATGTTTCATGTTTTTTCCATAATTTCTTTATATGAATAATTTTCATTTTTAATCACTTGAAGTTGATTTTTTTTTGATTTTTTTGGTATAGCCCGTTATATTCTCATATTTTTTATACATGAATTTTTATTATTTCACAATATTATAATCTATATTTTAATTTATCAAATGGTTCACATAATAACTATTTAAAGTGGTCTATAGGATAATTTTTTTAAAAAATAAAATCTCATATGAAGTTTGATCATAAGATATTTTGAGCTACCTAATACCTATAAGATAATTTAGTGGTGCCTAAGATAATGATCTATCACTGGAGATTTATATGTCTCACAACCCGTGTAATATAATTTTCTTTTCATATTTGTATTCCCATATTATATAAATTATATTTCTCAAAGATGGATGAAGACTGAACTAGAATAGATCGAATCTGAGTGAGTAAAGATGCATGGTAGAGGGTGAAATAGAGTTAGTTGAAGTAGAGATACCAAAAATCAACACTCAAAAATGGTATTGTGGTTAAAAATTAAGGGACATCAAACATTGAAATAAAATAATATTTGGGTGAGGTCTCCATATACATATGTGAACTTTTTTAGGATTAGGATCAAAATGAATTTAGTGGATGAATATAAAATTCCCTGCGATGATTCTAAGACTTCAAAACTAATATTCATTGGGTTGACCTCAATGGATTGAGGCTGATAAATAAAGACTATGTTGTGGTTGTTGATTTGATGAAGAGTGAATATGAATCAAATAATTATAACTTTATGGAATCACTAAAGATTAATTTGATATTGAAGATTTTTTATATCTAGATTTATTATTTTTACTGGTATGTTCATTGAAGAATGTGGGACCTTGAAGTTCCTAAATATTGTAGCTATGAATTTGAAGTGGGACATGAAAAATGTTTTTTTGATTTTATTCTTTAATTATGAGATCCAACCTAATTCTGTAAAAGTTGTGAATGTGGAGGAAAAGTAATATGTATTTAACTTAGAATCAGGATTCCATCTAGTTTATGGGCCTAAAAAGTCCATGCTCATCAGGACCAAGTTGAACTCAATAAGTGGGGTTGACTGATTGAGAAAATTTGGGTTTTTATAGGCTGAATCAAGTCATATATACTTGATCAATGGGGTATATTGTAATACCCCAATATTTCATAGTATGTTATTTCTTCAAAGTAATCCAATAACTTGCACAACACACAACACTAAGTTCTAGCGCACCATGACTTACCAAACCAGCCATTCAAAAGTAGTTATGAACAGTATTAACTGAATTTTTAACTTTATATAATCTTTATAATTTTAGAATCCATATTATGAGTTTCTTAGACAAAATACAAGAACAAAATCATTTTTAGATAAAAGAAGTATTTTTTTAAAAAATGAAATTTTACAGGATTTTAATGGAGAACTCTTTTTAAATCCAATATTTGAAACTTTTATATATTAAATTTGAAAAAATAAACATCTTATTTAGAATCGGTATATAAAAATTTAGTTTTGATAAATTTTTGGTGTTTTTATGATACGTTTCATATGTGGGTGAATAGTGAAAAATACTAAATTTTAACTGAAAACAACTTTTTTAATCAAAATATTTTATAGTGATAAACTATACTATTGAGTGGTTTTTAAGTATAATTAGATTATATTTCTATCATTTAATCCAACGTTGGTCATTGGACGTAATTTCACATTTAAACTGGACATAATCTAGTGTCAATCTTTTGATAGTTATTATTTCTTAAAAATGCTTTTTTTGTTTTGACAACGAGAATTAATTTTAAATTAATTTCTGCCACTTATAGATTTGAATATAGAAAAATGGATTCCATATTTGGAATCATGAGTTCCACATTTTGTAAATTGGTAACTTTTATTTTTATACTTTAGGAATGTTTACTTCAGTAAATATTTTATTTACTGTGGTTAAAGGGGTAAATTCAGTAAATAAGGTAAAAAAAATAATATTATAATAATATTAAATTACCCTAACACGTTTCATAACCCTATTTAGTGATACATGTCCGACCATGGGCATCCTTGGGTCGATTTTGGGACCCCATGGAGCCACATGGAAGTGATAATGACATTATATATTAAATAATTTAGAGTAAAGACAAAAATAACAAAAGTAAATATCTTTTAGTAAAACAATTTATTTATGAGGTCATATAATTGATATATTGGACTATAAATTGTAATTAGAAATCTAAAAATATTTCTTACCTCCAGACCAACAACCATAGTGCGATTGTGATTTATTGCCTACCACTGGACTACGCGAAGTCCCTGGATTTTATAATGTAGTTTCTTTTTTTAAAAGGGTCTGATAGGTGAATTACAAATTTATTTTTTGGAACCCTATATGAATAGGATAAATAGAATATTTTTTTATGTTCTATCATAATTTAGAGTGAAAGATGAGTTTGTGGTAGAAATTAGTTGAAGGATAAAACTCTACTTGTCATGAATAAATTTTTTCTTCTCTTATTATATGAGGAAATTAATTCTTAACCTTTACGTAAGGGATCATAAAATTAAAAATGTGTTATCGAAATACCTAATGTTTTTTTGAACTGATGATATTTTAAATCATCATAAATTGAGGGATTTGGGCCCCTCAATTCTATAATTATTTATGATTGATGACCTCAATCACTCCTTATAAATATTTACATTTTTCCTCCAATTATGTGTCTTTAATTTCCACCAATGTTCTTCTAATAGAGATCATAATTTTGTGGTGACTTTCTCATTCCCTGTTTCTTCTTATTAAATTTAAATTTTATTAACCCAACTTCAGATGTGGGTTTTTCCACAAAGGTATTTTATATTTTCGACCTTTTATTTTTGATTTTTTTTTCAAATTGCGGGGATACTATTTATTTTTAGAGGGAAGAATGTAACACCCCAAGATTTCATAGTATGTTATTTCTTCAAAGTAATCCAATTACCTACACTACATGCAACACTGAGTTCTAGCGCACCACGACTTACCAAACTAGCTATTTAAAAGTGGTTATGAATATTATTAACTGAATTTTGAAATTTATATAATCCTGATAATTTTAGAATCCATATTATGAGTTTCTTAGACATAATATAAGAACAAATGCATTTTTTTAGACAAAAGAAGTATTTTTTAAAAAAAATGCAATTTTAATGACTTTTAATGGAGAACCCTTTTTAAATCCAATATTTGAAAGTTTTATATATTAATTTTGACAAAACAAACTTATTCTTTAGAATATGGACATAAAAATTTAGTTTTGATAAATATTTTGTGTTTTTCTGATAACTTTCATATTTGGGTGAATAGTGAAAAATACTAAATTTTAACAGAAAACAATTTTTTTATTCAAAATACTTTATTGTGATAAATATAATATTGAGTGGGTTTTAAGTATAATTAGATTATATTTTTACAATTTAATCCAATAGTGGTTGTTGGATGTAATTTCACATTTAAACTGAACATAAGAAAGTGTCAATCTTTTGATAGTTATTATTTCTTAAAAACACGCTTTTTGTTTTGACAACAAGAATTAATTTTAAATTAATTTTTTAAAATTCTTTGTTTTGAATTTAGAAAAATAGATTCCATATTTGGAATCAAGAGGTCCAAATTGTGTAAATATTAACTTTTATTTTTAGACATTAGGAATATTTACTTCTGTAAATATTTTATTTACCGTGGTTAAAGGATTAAATCCAGTAAATAAGGTTAAAGAAATAATATTATAATAATATTAAATTACCCTAACATGTTTACTAACCCTATTGGCAGATATAGTTCCAACCATGTCCATCATTGGGTCGATTTGGGGACCCCATGAAGCCACTTGGAAGTGATAATGACATTATATATTAAATAATTCAACGTAAAGAGAAAAATGAAAAAATCAAATATATTTTAGTAAAACAATTTATTTATGAGGTTATATAATTGATATATTAAAATATAAATAGTCACCAGATATATAAAAAGATTTCCTACCTCATGATATTTTATTTATTATTTTTAGACATAAAATTAATATATTTATTTATGAAACAATGATGATGCTGTATTTTCCTTATTAATGAAGGAATCAAATAAATGGAATTATAGATGTTAAAATAAATATAATTTGAATGTTTTGATGACATAAATGAATTTTATCGATTAAAGTGACATGTTAAGATTTATTAAATGATTTGTTTTGAAGTAATAACGCTATTAAAAATTTAGCAAAATAGAAATAGAAAATAGTGTCAAAATTGACATAAAAGAGTTTTTAAAAAAATATTATATTATTAATTGATATTATATTACTAAAAATCTAAGGTTCAGAAAAAGGACTTAAATAATATTTTATATGTCATTAATTAACCACTTGAGCTTATCTTTGATGTTTATAGTAAGTTTATTAACCATATAATATAAAAATACAAAGAGACATGGTAAATGTTAAACTAATTAACTAAGAGTTAAATCTAAAAGATAAAGTTAATATAGTGACCCAAACCTATCTAAAACCTATTGGTTGAGTGTTTTTAGACCCATATACACCTTATCCTCTAAAAAATTTATTTTGGAGCCATTAGAAACCGAAAATTATTTTATTATAAAATAATATTTCTAGATTTTCCTAAGGTGCCCCTCACCCCTCTTATAAAAGGGAACTCCTACTTCTCTATTATTAACACCTTCAAAGCCATTTTTCTTGGTCAACACATGACCAAATAACCTCAAAACTATACAAAATTCATCCTAGAATCCTTATTTGGATAATAAACTCAACCTAAGGATACCTTTTGATCAAATCAAAAGGAAGAACCCGAAGAAGAGATAAATATTTCATCACCTCTTTAAAGTTACTTTATTCATCCACTTCCTCTTTCTTTGTTGTTTCCATTATAAAATAATAAATCTATTATATTATATATAATCTAATGTTTTTATAAATATGGTAAAACCATATTCATTATTCTATCCATCCTTTGAATTACATGTCACTATACGTGCGTACGTACGTCTTACCGTCACCACGTCATGGTGTAATTGTTATTCGATACATTATTATTTGGATGAGTATAATAATGATGTTTAATTTATGTAAATAATAATTATAACATGATAATGATTCTGTATATATGATATACCATCCAATTATATATTATTTTAATATCAAAATAATGATGTTGTCTCTCGTGCGTACATACGGATTACCGTCTCCACGAACGCGATGAGATTCATTCCCCATCGTATCCATTCAATACTAATTTTCATAATACGATTAAAAATAATGTTTAAATACATAATATAATTATGAATATGAATATGATACATCCTATCCATTACAAACATTACTTACGTAACAACACATATAAAAGAAAATGAATCAGTTAATACCCGAAACGACGATAATACTAAAATATTATTAACAAAGAAATATTAAAAGATCATATATGATATCATATTAATGTATATGATTATTTTATAATTTAATAACAATTATTTAACCATTATACAGGAGGTTAACCTACCCTCGACCAAGGAAAAGTACAAGGTAAGGGTTAATTTCACAATCTCATTATTATCTGAGGTTGTTTTTACGTAAGTATCTACGGGGACATATTTATTACCCATGTCCATATTTCAAAAAGGGTTTTCAAAGGGATTATTTTTAAGGTAATTTTTACGAAAAAATCATTTTAAATGTTTTAAATATTTATTCTTCTAAATAATTATCATTAATTTACATGTTTTCAAAATGGGTTTTAAGGATTTATTTAAATGGACATGATTGTTTTAAAAATGTTAATTCATTTCAGAAGTTTCAAAGTGGTATGGGAAACTTGGATTCAAAAATGTATTTAAATTTTTTACTTTCTAAATTGTGTGACTTTTAAATGTTTTCATGAAAAAGGGATATTTATCTCAATGAGTTTTACAAATCATTTTCATCTATGTCAACATCCTATGATGGATTTTACAATTGTTTGAAGTTGATTTATTATGATACAAATCTTCCATATTTTATTGAAGGTTTTGTGATATGTTTGAATGTGGATTTGTTGTTTTTATAACATTCATGGTTTATGGTTAATGTATTGATATTTAGTATGCTAGTTTTAATACAAATGTTTTTTTATGTTTCTACTTTTTCGTATGAGGAATGTATTGGACTTAGGATGTGACGGGTGGAGCCTGATATAGCTCCTCGATTCATCAATATGTCTCATCAGACAAATAGATTTGGAATTGGCTGAGGCCTTTCCCAATTTGATATTTGGTTTTGGACGAGGCCTTAATCATTTTTAGATGTCTTGGCCGAGGCCTTGACAAAATGTTTCAGAATGTCTAGCATTATACATCCCCTCATTATAAAAATAATATTGATGGTTCATTTGGTCATTCGACTAGTAGAATACCAATGATTATGTTTTATTATGGAATTATTTACTCATCTCATATTCCCGCCATAAAAGTATTCATGTTTATTTTTGGTAAAGGAATGTATTTTCCATTATTCTCCATGATTAATATTTATGTTACCTTTTACTGTATTGTTTACAGTTACTAAGCGTTTGAGCTCACCCATTTCTTATGTTTCATTTTCCCAGGATCCCAAAAAGTGTTTTATGATTTATAAGTAAGTTTAAGCTAGGGGATTAATGGAGGCCTCAAAGGATAATTTACGTTGTGTTTTATCTTCTAATGTGTAATGAAACGTTCATGTATGTAATATATTTCCCAAGACTGCTAAACTAATCGGTCCTTCGGGACTTTATTACTTATAATCATGCCAATGTATTAAAATAAATCACCGACTCTGGGATTCTGGGGTTAGGGCATCACAATTGGTATCAGAGGAAGTTTGGTACAGACCTTGGAAAAAATATATATAGATAAACTCTGATTAGAGAACATATCCCTAAGATAGACTTTGAGGATTAATATAAAATAACTTCCTAGAATTTTGGTAATATAGAGATTTTGGGAGTTTTCCAAGCAAATACATCCCTGTCTGGAAATGATTAGGTAGAGGTGGCTCTGGCACAGATGTTCCAAGGGGTAAAACCTGAAAACCCTGCTTTGAGCTAGACTCGAATAGGAACTTGTGCACTACAATGAGCCTTGCTGTACTCTTGGTTACGACACTCCTCGGGGATATGCCTAGGATAATTCAAATTTTCCTTACAAGCCATTATGAATGTTTTCGGAGTAAATACTTCCCCAATGAAAACATTTTTATTATTGTGGATTATATCCATAAACTATTCAATTTACTTTATGTATTTTATAGGTTTGGAATTATTCATTATGATTCATAAACTAACCTAGTGTATGCTATTGTTTTGAAATGGTGCCTAATAGAAGGAATGCAAACTCCAGCAATACGTATGATTGAAAGAGTAAGAAGGATCATATCTTTCATGGTATTAATCCAACATTTAGAAGGGAAATAGTCTCCCACATATTCTCAAAATATGAAGAAATAGTATCATGTGTTAATAAGATAATTAAATAATTCTATGAGTCCTATGGATTTGAAGTGAGGCAAGAGAAGAAAAGGATAGTAGAGAGAAAAATGGATAAAGGGAAGAGAGGAAAGAAGGATTTTCCCCTATATGATAAATGTGGAATGAATCACCTTGGTAAATGATTAAAGGGAATGAGAGTTTGTTATAAGTGTGGAGGAAAAAGACACCATGTATGTGATTTTTAGGGTGAGAAAAAGGTTTCAAATGTACAATGCTTCATCTGCAAATATTTGGGACACTACGCGAATCAATGTCCAAATCATCAGAGTATACCCCAAATGCTGCTATTGGATAAGAATCAAGTTATGATACTACTGAAGACGAAGAGGAATTATTAAGAGTTTTTATGTTGTTATTTGAGTGTTGTATCAACGATGTACTGGTTATATGAATTATGGAAATAAATAATAATTTTACTTAAGTACTATTTAATTGGGAATTTGGGATTATATAGTCCTGATAATAAGTTAGTAATTTTGGAATAATAGACGGTTGATTTGGGTAAATTATATTTGATATTCTTGACTATATTGGAACTAATTATTGGTTTGTTTATTTCATCATTGTTGGAGTATTCAAAATTTTTGGATATAACGAGTATATACATTATTATATAAAGGATAAGGGAGTATGAATGTAATAAATATGGTTTTATAGTAATTCACAGTTTTACCATGTTTTAAAAGAATACATGATGAATGTATTCACATGTTATTACATGGAAAAAGGGATCTTCCTTGTGTTTAACTTACTTATAAATTTTGGACTGTGAGTTTGGATAGAGGTATTTTGGATAACTATAAAGGTTAGAATGGATTAAGTTTAACTTTCTATAGTATTGTTTAAGGTTAAAACATTTCTTAATATTATTTTTGGAATATTATAATACTATAGTTTTAGAAAAAGGAGAACACGCAGAACGCGTAACAATCCATCGCGTCATACAAAGCTGTGGGAATGAAACCAACAACCATAGTGCAATTGGGATTTATTTCCTACCACTAGACTACGTGAAGTACCTAGATTGTATAATGTAGTTTCCTTTCTTAAAAGGGTCTTATAGGTGAATTATAAATTCATTTTTTGGAACCCTATAAGAATAGGATAAATAGAATATTTTTTTTTACGTTCTATTATCTTTTAGAGTGAAAGATGAGTTTGTGGTAGAAATTAGTTAAGGGATGAAACTCTACTTTTCATGTATATATTTTTTATTCTCTTATTAAATGAGGAAATTAATTCTTAAACTTTGGGTAAGGTATATTAAAATTAAAACTATGTTATCCTAATATCTAATGTTTTTTTTGAACCGATGATATTTTAAATCATCATAAATTGATGGATTTGGGCCCCTCAAATATACAATTGTTTGTGACTGATGACCTCAATCACTCCTTATAAATATTTACGTTTTTCCTCAAATTATGTGTCTCTAATTTCAACCAATGTTCTTATAATCGAGATCATAATTTGGTGGTGACTTTTTCATTCCCCTTTTCCTCTAATTAAAACTAAATTTTATTAACCCAATTTCCAATGTGGGTTTTCCCACAAATGTATTTTCTATTTTCAAACATTTAATTTTGAATTTTTTTTTCAAATTGTGAGGATGCAATTTATTTTTGGAGGGAAGAATGTAACACCCCATGATTTCATAGTAGATTATTTCATCAAAGTAATCCAATAAGCTTCATTACACGCAACCCCGAGTTCTAGCACACCACGACTTACCAAACTAGCTGTTCAAAAGTGGTTATGAATAGTATTAACTGAATTTTGAACTTTATATAATCCTTATAATTTTAGACTCCATATTATGAGTTTCTTAGACACAATATAAGAACAAATTCATTTTTTCAGATAAAAGAAGTATTTTTTTAAAAAAGAAATTTTACCGCCTTTTAATGGTGAACCCTTTTTAAATCCAATATTTGAAACTTTTATATATTAAATTTTACAAAATAAACTTTTTATTTATAATATGGACATTAAAATTTATTTTTGATAAATATTTGGTGTTTTTCTGATAACTTTCATATTTGGGTGAATAGTGAAAAAATACTAAATTATAACTGAAAACAACTTTTTTAATCAAAATAATTTATAGTGCTAAATTATAATATTGAGTGGTTTTTAAGTATAACTAGATTACATTTCTAAAATTTAATCCAATATTGGTCATTGGACGTAATTTCACATTTAAACTGGACATAAGCATGTGTCAATCTTTTGATAGTTATTATTTCTTAAAAAACGCTTTTTGTTTTGACAATAGGAATTAATTTTAACTTAATTTTTTCCACTTATATGTTTTGAATTTAGAAAAATATATTCCATATTTGGAATCAGGGGGTCGAAATTGTGTAAATATGTAACTTTTATTTTTAGATATTATGAATATTTACTTCAGTAAATATTTTATTTACTGTGGTTAAAGGGGTAAATCCAGTAAATAAGGTTAAAAAATAATATTATAATAATATTAAATTACCCTAACACGTGTCCTAAACCTATTGTATGATACATGTACGACCATGGTCATCCTTGGTTCGATTTGGGGACCCCATGGAGCCACTTGGAAGTGATAATGACATTATATATTAAATAATTTAATGCAAAGACAAAAATAAGAAAAGAAAATATCTTTTAGCAAAACAATTTATTTATGAGGATATATAATTTATCTATTAAACTATAAATTTTAATTATAAATATAAAAATATTTAATTCCTCATGACATTTTATTTATAATTTTTAGACATAAAATAAATATATTTATTTATGACACAATGATGATGTTGTATTTTCCATATTAATGAAAGAATCAAATAAATACGATTATAGATGTTAAAATAAATATAATTTGAATGTTTTTATGCCATAAACAAATTTTCTAGATTAATGTGTCATGTTATGATTTATTAAAGGAATTTTTTTAATTAATAATGCTGTTAAGAATTTAACAAAAACAAAATAGGAAATAGTGTCAAAATTGACATAAAAGAGTTTTTAAAACAAATATTATATTATTAATTGATATTATTTTCCTAAAAATATAAGGTTCTTTAAAAGGTCTTAAATAATATTATATATGTTATTAATGAACCACTTGAGGTTTTATTGGATGTTTATATTAATTTTATTAACCATATAATATAAAAATACAAAGAGACATGGTAAATGTCAAACTAATTAACTAAGTGTTAAATATAAAATATAAAGTTAATATAGTTACCCAAACCTGTATAAAACCTATTGATTGAGTGGTTTTAGAACCATAACCACTTTATCCTTTAAATAATTCATTTTTTCCATTAGAAAGTGAAAATTATTTTATTATAAAATAATATTTGCAGCTTTTCCTAAGGTGCCCCTCACCCCTCTTATAAAAGGGCACTCCCCCTTCTCTCTAATTCACACCTTCAAAGCCATTTTAATCACCCATAACCTGCCAATATATCCCCCCAACTATTGTACCTTCATCTTAGAAATCTTATTTGGATTAGAAATCCAACCTAAGGAGCCATTTTGATCAAAAAAAGGAAGAACCCGAGGAAGAGGTAAATATTTCATCACCTCTTTCAGGTTCCTTTCTTTTGCAGTTCCTCTTTCTTTGTTATTTCCATTATAATATAATAACTACAGTATCTTCTATATACTGTGATGTTATTATAAATATGTTAAAAACATAACCATTATTCTATCCATCCTTTGAATGACATGTCACCATACGTGCGTACGTACGGCTTACCGTCTCCACGTTGTGGTGTAATGTTTATTCAATACATTATTATTTGGATGAGTATAATAATTTTTTGTAATTTATGTAAATAATAATTATAACATGATAATGATTCAATATATATTATATACCATCCAATTATCTATTATTTTAATATCAAAAGAATTATATTGTCGCTCGTGCGTACGTACGGATTACCGTCTCCATGAACACGATGAAATTCATTCCCCATCATATCCATTCCAGATTAATTTTGATTAAATGATTAAAAATAGTGTTTAAATACTTAATATCAGTATTAATATGAATAATATACATCCTATCCATAAAAACATTACTTACATAACAAATCATATAAAGGAAAATGAATCAGTTAACACCCGAAACGACAATAATACTAAAATATTATTAATAAAGAAATATTAGAATATCATATATGATCACATATTAATGTATATTATTCTTGTATAATTAAATAACAATTATTTAACCATTATACAAGAGTTTAACCTACACTCTCTCAATGAAAAGCACAAGGTAAGGGTTAATTTCACAATCTCATTATTATCCGAGGTTTTTTTTTCGTAAGTATCTACTGGGACATATTTATTATCCCTGTCCATGTTTCATAAAAGAGTTTTCAAAGGGATTATTTTTAAGGTACATTTTTCTAAAACATCATTTTAAATGTTTTAAATATTTATTCTTCTAAATAATTCTCATTAATGTACATGTTTTCAAAATGGGTTTTAAGGATTTATTTATATGGACATGAATGTTTTAAAAATGTTAATTATTTTCAAAAGTTTCAAAGTGGTATGGGAAAATTTGATTCAAAAATTTCATTAAATTTATTCCTTTTTAAATTGTGTTACTTTTAAATGTTTTCATGAAAAAGGGATATTTCTCTCGAAGTGTTTTACAAATCATTTTCATCTATGTCAATATCCTTTGATGGAGTTTAATCTTGTTTGAAGTTGATTTATTATGATACAAATATTCCATATTGTATTTAAGGTTTTGTGATATGTTTGACTGTGGATGTGTTGTTTTTATACCATTCATATTTTATTGTTAAAGTATTGACATTTAGTTTGCTAGTTTTAATACAAATGTTTATGTTATGTTTCAAGCTTTTCGTATGACGAAAGTATTGGACTTAGTATGTGACGGGTGGATCCCGCTATAGATCCTCGATGCATCAGTAGGTATCATGAGACAACTAGGCATGGAATTGGAAAAGGACTTTCCCGATTTGATATATGGTTTTGGCAGAGGCCTTAATCATTTTTAGACACCTTGGATGAATCCTTCACAAAATGTTTCAGAATGTACGACATTATACATTCCCTCATTATAAAAATAATATTGATGGTTCATGTGTTCATTCGACAAAGAGAATAACCATGATTATGTTTTGTTATGGAATTATTTACTCAGCTCATATTCCTACCATAAAAGTATTCAGGTTTATTATTGGTAAAGGCATGTGGTTTCAATTATTCAACATGCTTAATATTTATGTTATCTTCCACTGTATTGGTTACCCTTAATAAGAGTTTGAGCTCACCCCTTTCTTATGTTTTATTTTCCCTGGATTCCAAGAAGTGTTTTATGATTGATAAGCAGGGTTATGCTAGGGGATCAATGGTAGTATCAAAGGATAATTTACGTTGTGTTTTATCTTCTAATGTGTAATGTAACGTTCTTGTATGTAATCTATTTTCCAAGAATTCTAAACTGATCAGTCCTTCGGGAATTGATTCATTATAATCATGCCAATGTATTAGAATTATTCACCGAATCTGGGAATCTGGGGTTGGGGTGTCACATAGATGATCTACTGAGCTATTTCTATGTAGATAAATTAGGAATGATTGAATTTGTTTGATTTAATATGGTGGATATTATTAATTTACACGAGAATTAAAAAATATGTGTCTTCTAAAAATTAAATACAAAAATATAAATATTAATTAATGAGATATATTTGTGATGATGAATCAAAAGAAGAAACTAAATAAGAGTCGAAGATTCCCATATTTTATCATTTCATTCCCCTAGATTGTAAGATATAAATTTATGTTCCATATACTGAAAAACATTTTGTGGGATAATAGAAGATGAGACACCCTGATTTGAATGATGATGAAATTATCTTGGAAGTTCAATTTATTTATAATTTTCAATGTGATTATTTAAATTTAATTATTATTTATATTGTATTTTATATGTATTAAAAGTTGATTCCAGATGAGGTACCCCTATCCTTTTCTAAGAAAGATAGCAGAAATGAGGTGGCGAGATTCAAGGATATGTTGGAGGAGGCTGAGTACCTCTATCCTTCCTAGACAACATTCCTAAGAGCACTAAATATCCTTAAAGAAGAGAAATATGAATAAATTTAGGGATCTAGTCACTTTATGGAAGAATATTTTCTTTTACATAATTCTGATCATATTAAAGATTAATTTTATATTTCTTCTCCATATGTTCTTTTGATGATTCAACTACACTTCATGATTTTATATAGAGTTTATAGAAGGATTTTAATATACCTAATTATTCACCTTTGGTACAACTATTTCTATTATAAATTAATGTTTAAGAGTAGTTATAGAGAAATAGGTGGGTTTGGATCTTTGTTCTAGTATAAAAGAGGATTTAAATACAAAATTAATGATAAATGGATGCATAATTGTTCAGAATGAAGTATAAGAAAATTCATATCCTAGTGTATAATTTTTATAACCACTACACACTTCTCTTTAAGGTAGAGGTGAGGTTAACTACCCCCACATATTATTTCCCCTTTTACTACTCCATAAGATATTTAATTATAAGAGGGGTATTTCAAGGAATATGATCAAAGGGTACTCTCTACGATGTGAAAGTTTCAATGTATTGACACTGGAATTAAGAAAATGTATTGGTTTTTATATAAAACACTACACCCGATCATATTGGGGTTGAACCAAGGGCTGTACAACAATGAAAAATCAAAATATTTCACCCCTTGAGGGGTTATCCCAAAATATTCTTCGTTTAATTTATTTTTCATTTTTATTCATTTTTGTTAGTCTTAATTATTTTTTTGTTATCCTCATTTAATTTAATAAAGAGAAAGTGCATCAAAAAATATAATTATTAAACCTCGTCATTTTTATACACTAATAAGAGACTACGTTGTTTTTATCCAATCACCCTATAATTTTATGTTATTTGATTCTTATTAGATACTATAAATCAAGTGTGGGGGAGGGGTACATGTAATATTTTTATTGCTCCATTTTTTGGGTTTTTGTAGGAATGATTGTATGATTTAATCAGTGACGTACATTCATGTTCTATTTTTAATGAAAATTATTGGTATTCTAAATTAAAACCATTATTTTTCATTATAAAATATACTATTGTTCATGTCAATTTAATTTTATATTTAACTAACTGGTGTTAACATTTTCCTTAAATATTTTTATTTAAACTCATTTTCATCTAGTTATAATGTCATGACCAACACCATATAAATTATTTGGTATTAAAGTGACATTAATTGATGAATTAAATTATTAAATATTTTACATTACTAATATTACTTTAAAA
Source organism: Viscum album (assembly GCA_963277665.1). Taxonomy (NCBI): domain Eukaryota; kingdom Viridiplantae; phylum Streptophyta; class Magnoliopsida; order Santalales; family Viscaceae; genus Viscum; species Viscum album. Next base: position 123,816,985 of record OY728139.1, on the reverse strand, counting down.
ATATTTTGTTCTATAAATAAGTGTAAAATAATGAACATTAAAATATATGTTTTATCAGTGCTGAAGTGAGAAGATCACACGTCCCATTAGACCAAATACACAATGATCTAAAAGAAACAAAAGAAGCTAAAATATTTAGTAATTCAATAAAACTACATTAAAATTTATTTTTTCTATATGAACATCTAAAATTTACAGGATGAATATTAATGCTTATCTATTTTAATTTTTAGGATCTAAAATTTGGGCAACCAGAGGGGCTATTAGCAAAGAAAATTGTAAATTTTTCACTAATTTTGAAAGGAATGATATTACACTATTAGGGATGTCATTATTCATTTATTCTCATAATATTTTTTGAATCTGTAGATGGTTTTGTTAACTTTAATGCTATAATTTTATTTAAAGTGATGTAATTCATGCCAAAATCATTTAGTAAAGTCTGATGGTCACTTCTACTATCTTGATGTTGTAAATTTTTTAATCTGGGCTAATTTTTGATATTGATGATGTGTTTATTGAAAATCTATTTATGGTTCTATAAAATGAGTTTAAGTAGCATTAAATATGGTTTATTTAATATTCAATACCAGTAGAGGAATAGAAGTAGTTTGAATAATGGATTTGTTTTCCAGTGCTTTCCAAATTTTTGGGCATGAAAAAATAGAGGTTTTTTTGTTGTTGTGTGAAGGATTTTCTGTGAAGGAATGTATATTAAATTCAATATCATAAATTTCATGTGGTTATGTATGTGACCCTCATCATCAAGACCACGATCTAAATAAGAGTATGAATCCTCAGAGCGTAGAATACTAATTGGATATGAGGTTAAATATGTTAATTGAAATGGTGTTTCATGATGATGGAGTAGAGATTTTTGACTAACTATGAAGACGAGTTCATGGTATAAATTTGAACTACATAGTGTCAGAATAATTATTTTTGATTGAACATAGAGTCAAGTATATGATATGTAAAGGGAGTATGTGGTTGTAAGTTAGATCATTTTTTTATTACACAAAGGGAATTTTTCTATCAAGTGAATGATAATTATAGAGTTTATAATTATTGATAGGGAAATTTTTCAAAACATTACTCTCCAACCAATTCAATAATTATTTATTAATGTTAAAGGGAGATCTAGTGATTTGAATGAAAATCAGAAAAGTCTAGAGTTATATTAAGTATAGTGAATTTAGTTTGTGAAGCCGTTATGTGGATGTAGTGTGGACTAAGTAGAGAACATGGTAGATATATGGAGTGATAAGTCCATAAGGTTAAGTTTGTGGTCATCATAAGGTTTCATAGGTATTATTTTGTCAAGTGAAAGGCATGGTTTGTAAATGGGAGTGCATATTACACAAGGATAGTACACGGTTGAAAAAGGTATCTTGTGAGGGATATTTGGGAAGTGTAGAGAATAGTTTGAGATGGGTAATATACCCAACAAGAGGTTGGGTATGTCCTGAACTATGTTTTACATGGCTATATCACATAAGGATGATTTAGAAAGTTTTTTTATTGACAAATTATGGATGTGTATTCTTAGAGACTATAAAGTTTATTAAAGTATCAAATTTAGGCTATCATTATTAAAATAACATCATACTCTCTTGAAATGTGGAAGTGAATTTTGAATAAATAAACTAAGGAAGATTTTATACAGAGAAGTGTTCAAGGAGGAGTTTATGGAACTAATTATAGGGAGGTATTATGCCATCCCTAAACTCACTATAAAGGTGGTGTGCCTTACATAAAGTGACCATGTCCAAACAATTATAAACTACATTATATATTGAATCTTAATGGATTATTGTATGAATAGAATATTATTGTTATGTTCTCCTTCAGATATCCCTTAGAGTGAACCAAGTAATATTTCTTCAATACATTTATTTCCATTTTTGTATTTTGTGATTGCACATTTTATCAGATAAGATTAACAATTTTCTAAAAAATGGTTAAAATATCCTTTAAATAAAAGTGAAATATGGCACCCTGATTCACCCCTAACCTCATAGGGAACCCTAGGGTATAACAAGTGATATTAAATCAATTTTTAAACCTTTTAATTTATCATCATAAATTCTTTGATATGTATAAATAAACAAATGAAAAAGGAGTTCCTATATCTGATGGAATCAACCACCTGATTTGGAAGAATATAATGATTTCACATATTCTATTTCTTAGAATGGATGTTATTTATGAAATATTACATGAGATGAAATGGAATTATTTGTCATGGAATTCCATTGCTGATGTTAATAGGAAATTAACATATGTTGATAATAAATCCCAAAATGATTTATTTGGAGTTATGTCACATTAGATATATATGAAAATTATGAGATACAATTGTGGAAAGACTATGTGGTTAAAATATTAAAATATATATTATTGTGATTGTAAGGTGAAAGAGTTTAATTTTCTTGTCCTTTATACAATATTTGGTGATTTGAATATACTTCTAGATGATAATGTTTATAGATTATTTAACAAAATCAAAAAAATTATTAGAGATATTATAAGACTTGGGGAATAGATAAAGGATACTAATTTTTTCATTATGATATTGTGATAGTTTACACATCTGTATGGTCTAATGTATTTATCCCTAGGGGAGAGGGATCTTTACAACATCTCTTTAAAAGATCTGTTAAGTAGTTTGGTGGATTATGAAATGAAATTTAAGCTATAAGGAACCTAAAGTCATGCAATTATAGTGATGTAATTCAAATACATGGATAATATTGATACTAAGATATAATGAATAATAATATGTGAATGATGAAATTATCTATATTGTGAATATAAAATTTAAGATACTAAAGGGTAGATTTGAAGGCAAGATGTGCTTGGCTTATTTCCATTTCGGTAATGCTAGGAATATTTCTCTAAGATGTCTAAGAAGATATGATGATGATGAAAGTTAAGTATATGTTAAAAAAAACCATAAAGAAGCTTCCCTCCTAGAAGGGACTCCAAACTTGAAGTTCATTTGAATTAAAATTTTATAGAAATAAATTTGTGAGAAAATACTAAAATGAAAAGGTAGACTCTCTGAATGTAGGATAAATATAATTCAAATCTAATAAATAATATTCATTCATTGTTACTGTTGATAAGGGAGAACCTAACTTAGAGAAAGGTGATAAAATTTATTTGGTAGTTTATCTATAGGTATAAATTTTGGGATATCTTTAATAGAAATGATTAAAAGCCAAAAAATTAATGGGCTTATGAATGAATCCTCTGAAGATGTGAATAATCTCTAAGTATAGATTTACTAACTACAAGAAGAGTTTAATAATCTTCTATATTTCTAGGTGAATTAAGAATAATTATTGTGCCATAAACATAACATATAAGAACTTACTAAGGTTATCAATTACCTTAATGAAATCATAGAGGATAGAGATAAGAAAGTTGAGTCTCATAATGAAGAGTTTCTTTGATTGAGAATAAATTTTGTATCATCATTTTGGGAGGTTCACAGATGGTTAATTAATAGAAAGGTTCAAGTTAGTCTATGAAGGTGTAAATAATATTATGAATGGATAGATACCTAGATTGGTGGATAAAATTGAAATATATTATCATGAAGAGAAATTTCAAGAATCTTCAGTGGAAAATATAAACATGGAATATCATATGTTTTTTTGTTACTCTAGAACCAAACTTAAGTCATCTTAATTTTGAATAATGATATTAAAAAAGGAAACATGATAGATGATAATAATCCATGATTATTAGATACTTTTAAATAACCGAGGATATATACGAAGGATACATACATGTAGAGGAATGGATAAGAGAATACGTTTCCTCTTAGAAAGTGTTAGTTCTATAGATACCTTGGCCAGACTATGTCACACTATAAAGTAGAAAATGGATATTTCAATGGAGAAGATCATGATAGTCAATAAAATAGAATGATTATATATCTTACATCATTTTGAGGAAAAAATTTATATGAACAATTTTTAAATGTTATATATTTGGGAATAAAGTTGTTAATTTCATGCCTAGAGTATGTGAAAATAGTAACTATAGACCTCAAGGAAAAATGAATACCGCATAGTCATGAAATATTATTTAGGAAAGCTTTCACTTTTTATTGCGTGAAGAAGAATAAAATGATTTCTTCATGAAATTTTATTAGAATTTAGAGAGTCTATCTTATTCCTATATATGAAAAAGTATCTTATATATGGATTATAAGAATATTGATAAGGAAAATTGTGAAGAAATTGCTCTCTAAGTAATAAAGGACTATAAAAAATGGATTATAAAAAATGTATGTTCATAATACATGAAAAATAATGTAAATCACTTGAAATATGATAAATTTAGAGTTGATGAAATCATTCAATTTAGAAATGATAGAGTATTGAAGATCAATGGGAGTGGAAATATGCATCTGGTTAGCGATGAGCTAAAGAAGATTGAATTTCCCCTTTTCATGGGTTATGAAACAACCTTTAAAGTGTGAGAAAACTTTTCAAACCTTGTATTTAGGTTATATTAAATCATAAATGGTGTCATATAATGGGAAGAACTAGAAATTTTCTTACCAGAGGAGGGATAACTAATGGCAATCTACACAAGGTCGTAAATCATGAAAATATATGTCTCTTTATAATGGTTAAAGAAAAAAACTTGTGGCATTATAGGTTTGGTCAAATTAATTAAAGAATCATGGAAAACATATCCATGAAAAGTGTTTTAGTGGATATCTCATTTCTTAATAGATACCAAAAAAATAAATATGATGATTATTTATAGGAAAAAATAGATTTGAATCCTTATCCACCAAAGAAAAAGAGGGAATTTAATCTTTTTAATCTTATTCACATAGAAATATGTGATTTGATGAATATTTATAGATTGCATAGAGAAAGAAATTTCATAATTTCTATATAAGAATATAGAAATATATATGTTTCCATGTTTAATAAAAGTTAGAGATAAGTCATGGGATGCGCGAAGAGGAATCAAATAAGATTAAAAAAATGAGACTGAGCACACAATTAAGATATTTCAGTCTTCCAATGAGATAGAGAATACATATATTGAGTTTTAGAAATATCTCAAGAAAAATAGTTTAAAGAATTAAATTTCATCCATGAGAATTTGATAACAAAATTGATGCATTGATTGAATAAATTAGATAATGAAGAATATGACCAAAATATTAATTAATAAAGGTGAAATTTATCACCACTATTGGAAAGTGGTAGTACAAGATACATTGCGAAATCAGAATTAGGCATTTCTAATTCCGAAAGAAGAGAATACCCCATATAAAATATGGTATAGATGGAATCCTTCATTAAAACAATTATGTGTATTTGGTATAATATCCTATTTCCAAAATGATGAAAGAAATTTGGGAAAGTATAATGATGATATAGATGGATTTTTTTGGGATACATATCAATGAGTAAGGCCTAAAAATTCTATAATAACAGGTTACGTAAAATTATAGAGAGTAATGGAAGTAAAAATCATTGAGTATAAATATGTGAAGAAATCATGAGGAAAAAACACAAATATATGTTGTGAAGAAGAAGTAGAATAATATAAATTCAGTGAATCTTTAGAAGATATAAAGAGTTATGTGGATTAACAAGACTCTAAGGACAATTCAAAATAGGAATTTTCTTATTAGAGAAGGAAGATATATAATTTATATAAGAAACATGATAACATATATTGATACATATAATATAATTGGTGATGTATCAATACCAACATAGATAAGGAGAATGAATAATGTTGATCATGTTTATCTGATATCAATAGTAGAACAAACCTCATTTGAAGAAGTAGAAAAATATTAATGAGGGGTTAAATATATTAATAATTAATTATATCATATTGATATGAGTTGAAATTGGAATATTATTGAAGGTTAAAAATCAAAATGTGATCGAAATGAAGTGGATCTTCAAGAAAAAATTCAATGAGCATGATAATTAAATTTGAAACAAGGAACACTTTTTCTATAAAGATTGTGCACAGATTTAATTTGTTGATTTGGAATAAATTTTTTATCTTTTATCCTAATTAGAGTCAATAATATGTTTTTGGTTATGGAATTTCTTAGAGAATACATAATTTATCATATGAATATAAAAATTAATATCTTAAATTTCATTCTTGAAGATGTTTATATTAAATAATTAATGTGGTTTCAAATTTTAAATGATGAAACAAATGTTTTTAAATTGAATAAGGTTCTATATAGAATTAAGTAGGAACAAATATCATGGAATTGTTGGATGGATTCATATATGAAGAAGCTACAATTAAAGAGGAGTGTTTTCAATTGTAATATTTATATTCGTATAAAAGGTGAGATTATATAAATACATACAAGGTAGACCACTTTATAGTGATTTTTTTGAGTAGATTATATCATATTTGTAAGAATAAAGTTAAAATACATGGATGTGTTTTCTAACCACATGAAATCATAATTTCAAATGTCCTTGATTGGTGAAATAACATAAATTCTATGGCCACAAGTGATTCAAAATAGGAAAAACACTTTTGCCTCTTGGGAAAAGTATTCTAGAAAACTACTAAAGAATTTCTTCAGGCATTATTCCAAACCAATTTTAACACCAATTTTAGTTGGAATAAATATTAGAAAAAATAGATTAGAAATATTTGTATCTAACCTTATACAATATGATTATTAGAAACGTACTTAATTTGACTATAATACAACCACATATCTCATTTAAAACATGTTTAGAATCTTGTTTCTAGAGTAACCCAAAAGAAGATAATCTTACAATATCTAAACAAATTATAAGGTATTTACAAGGAGAACATAACTTGGTCTTATTATGTAATGCATGAAAAGATCATGAATTATCTTCAATTTATAATATGGATTAGGTTGGATATGAATAGTACTTAATATATATAAGGAGTGGTTCATTCTTTATTAGAATTAAATAAGTTTTTTGGATAAGTAATAAAAATGAAATAACTTTATTGAGTATGATAGAACTAGAATATATCTCATTGACCAATGAATTTTCTAGGTCCGATAGATTAATAAATAATTAAAAGATATCTTTGAATATGTGAAGTATCCTATAGTGATCTATTTTGAAAACATGAGTGGATTTGAGCTCCTAAATAATTTTGTTCCAAAAAATCATGGGAATCATTCAAAATATAGTATCATTTTATTAAATAAAAGGGAGAATAAGAACATATAAAACTATATTACATTGAAACTAATGAGAAAATTGTATATATCCGAACTAAACCATTGGTCACTTCTATTTTTGAGAAGCATCAGTTGAACCTCAATGTTCATCCACCTCCCTTAGGATGAGGAGTTTTTGAATTAACCCTATCCCCATGAACATTTCTAACAATTGTTAAAGTGATAAAGGATTAATGGGGGGATAAAATTCAAGGGGTGTGTTGTGATGGAATCATATTTAATGAACTGTTCTCTCTAGGTTTATAATTAAAATGGGGGAATGTTTGGTAAAATTCAATGGTAGTATTTTAAGAGGATATGTATGTAGTTTCTCAATAGGAGGTATCTGTTCGAAGACTCACAAATTTGGGGGGGGGGAGTACATTGTATGAATATAGGTGTGTTTTGGTCTAACACAAGACATGTAATACTATTATGAAATAATGTTTTTTTCACCATGATTATATCACATAGAGTTATAGTAATTTATGAGTTATTTTGGTTCATTCTGATAGTTACGTGACATTGAATTTATATTTGGATTTCCAACAAAACCAAAGGGTGGAATGTTGGAACCGAGGTATTATAAGATGGTATTTTATGTTGATGTTGTGTTTTTTAACAATCTATGTCTTGGTTAATCAAAGGAGTCTTAATATATTTAATTATTGTTTATATATAATGGAAGACTAATAGAGGAATTGAAGTAGTTTATGAAATTACATTGTTTTGAGTGTTTATTAAATATTTGGGAAAGAAAAACTAGTGGTTTTGGAGCTAAAACACGAAGGATCTGAGGTGAAGGATGGTATCCATGTGGTCTGTCATATGACCTATGTGGTCAAGTACTTGTCCACATAGTCAAGAACATTGTTCAAAATAGGATCACATAATCTTGATGCAAATAACTATAATCAACCATGAAGCTAATAATATAGTTCAAAATGGGAGTTGACAAATGTTATTGAATATTTTTTTGATAAACCATGATGTTGAGTAATATTATGGGAATAAAAATAGTCAAAAAAATAATCTACATGATTTAAATAAAACCATAAGATATTCTCATGTCATTCCACTAGAAGATCTCCCACAGGAGACATTTCATAGTTGAAAACTGATATCTGAAATCTCATTCTCTCATGATATAGGTAACCAAAAGTAAGCATTATATACACCATACTAACCACAAAAATACATCCTATAAAACACACATTAATATAAAATGGAAAAGTACTGAAAATATATTCAATATTAAAACATACAATGGAAGTATAGAATGTAGATAATGTACACAAAGTTTAATTCACTTCAAACTATGCCCTATGTTCATGGGGGAATGAAAATTATACTTACTTCTATTATAAATAGAATATTACAGGTTAAAACAAATCGATTAAAATGACATGAAATCATACCCAACATCCCATATTTTCAATAAATTATAGTTTAAATACACATTTCACTAAAGGTCTCAAATATATAAATACCAAGCATAACCAATCAATCAATTTGAAAACATTCAAATAAAAACAAGGATCAAGACACATAACCAAAAAATCTTGGATACCAAATTGACAACCCATTATCTTTTTTGAGCTTCTATACCTTATATATCTCCATCTTAGAACCATCAGTAGATAAATAAATCTGATGGACCTACTACTATGTAGATTATAGGCTTCCACTAAATAGAATAATTTTCACTTCCTTCACATCGAGTCCCACCTCCTACTACAATCTGGAATTATAGTAAATGTAAATATGATGTTCAAAATTAAGGTGCTAAGAAATTATTATGATCCAAACAAGGGTTTACATCTCAATAATCTCCCACTTAAATACTTGTTTCATGTAAAACATAGGAAACCTTCCAACACTTATCATTCTTTATAATTTCCCATTCATTTACTTCCTTCACTTAAGTCCCATTGAGTCTTGATGCTACTTAAAATTTTCATAAACTACCACCTTGGTTAATATTTATATTAGATTTTGGATACATGTATTATTGCATAGATATAGTTAATTTTCAACTATTAAGTTTTTGATGTAATGATAATTCAGGTCTATAAGCATTGTTCGAGAATGGAACCCCTGTTTTTTTAGATAAGTGAAGAGAACTTTAGCTGTTATTGGAAAAAATAGTTTCTGATTGAACCCTTTGGAGATCCTTTAAAAATTGCTCCAACCATACAATTCCTTCCAAGATTATATTGCATCTATATACCCATATTACACTAAACTTAGAGTAATTTGTTTTAAAACTTTTATGACCAAATGATATTAAATCCTATAAAAGTAAAAGAAACCAATTATACTTTTCATTATAACCATGTAAACCCAAATTATTGGTTAATGAATCCTCAAAATAGTTCTTCTATTCCATAACACAAGCCTTAAGATTCTGATCCTTTCAAATAACATATAATCAACTAAACATCTTCCTAGTATACTTCCCCTAGATTTTCAATATACTGACTCACAACTCCTATTGTAGGGGAAATTTCTAGTCATGTGAAAGACATTGCATACATCAAGTATCTAACCATAGGTGTATATAATAATTTCCCCATGTACTTGGCCTTAAATTCCATTATTTCCCCATGTTACTTGAACAAGATGAAGTGAATGGTAAGTGGGGTTGATACTAGATTTATTACAAAAATCCAAAAAGTCTCAATAATATTTTATATATAATATTTTTGTGATAGAACCGAAGTAATTCCTTTTTTATATCTCTCAATTTTCATACCTAGAATCTTCCTTTCTTATCTAAGATCCTTATTATCAAATATTTAATAAAAATCATACTTCAAAATTAATATCTTTCTAACATATGTTCAAGAAATCATCATTTCATACACATAAAACAAAAATAGGATGATTGTATTATCTTCCTATAGATTCTAATAATAGAAATGATATGAAATGAATCGATTGAACCCTTCCTCTAACATGAAAGAAATAACATTTTTGATTCCACTAACAGGGGGATTTCTTCAGCTTGTAAATTATTTTCTACACAAAAAAAACCTAATTATGGTTCCGTACTAATATTAAAACCATTATTTTTTTCATGTAGATATCCTCCTCTAATTCACCATGAGGGAAAGTGATATTGAAATCCATTTCTCCAAATATAGTTCTTTTGATGAAACTCTTGTCACGACCTGTCCTCGGGGCCCGTGCCGTGACTACCCCAAGCCCGCCTTCCATAGGCCAGGGGCTGGCGACTAGCACCAAGGCGTAAATCCCGGTAAATAGGGAAGGAATTGCCTTTGTAAAGTAAACAAGCACCACAGAGTAAGCAAGCGGAAAAGTAAACACTAAGTAAAAACAGAGTACAACTGAAGTGCGGAAAAGTAAATGGGCCAGTATACAAACCCAACTGAAAGTAAAGTACAACTCGAAAGGGAAAACAACAACTGTAAAGTAAAAGCCGCTACACCGAGCTGTCCACTATAAATCCCACCTGAAGGGTGGGTACAGATAGCTCCAATGCTTCTCGGGTCCCGCCGTCCGCTCCGAGCACGTCCCGCCCAGTGGTCCACCTCCAGGTACCGTCCTTCTCTACAAGCCTCAGCCACGATCAACGCTGTCCGTCGTCTGCAACCAACACAACGTAGTGCGGGCATAGCCTGTGCATGGGTGAGTATAACGATACTCAGTAGGGACCCCGAGACCCTCAAGGTCTCACTAAAACCAACAAGGATAACCACAAGAAGATCTCAACAGATAACCTCTACTTAGATATATGCCCATACATATACCTAAGTTATCAAGTAACCCATCTCAATCATGAGGCAAACACAAGGTCAAAAGTCTCAGCTCAAACCAGGATTTTCATCATCGAAACCGTAACTGCTGAAGAGCTCCGTCTCTGGAGTGTACAGTGGTCCTGTCACAACTCCGAGGTACTGCTCACTAACTTAAGACTGCTGTAGTACTCCACCTATCGAGTATTGCAGGCCAGCCGCTACAACCAAACGCTCCCATGTGCCGCTACAACCAAGCGCTCCCCTGTGCCGCTACAACCAAGCGCACCTCTGTCGTGAGTCTGCGGCTACAACCAAGCGCTCCCCTGTGCCGCTACAATCAAGTGCACCTCTGTCGTGGGTCTGCGGCTACAACCAAGCGCTCCCCTATGCCGCTACAACCAAGCGCACCTCTGTCGTGGGTCTGCCGCTACAACCAAGCGCTCCCCTGTGCCGCTACAACCAAGCGCACCTCTGTCATGGGTCTGCGGCTACAACCAAGCGCTCCGCTGTGCCGCTACAACCAAGAGCATCTCTATCGTGGGTCTGCCACTACAACCAAGCGCTCCCCTGTGCCGCTACAACCAAGCGCACCTCTGTCGTGGGTCTGCGGCTACAACCAAGCGCTCCCCTGTGCCGCTACAACCAAGCGCACCTCTGTCGTGGGTCTGCCGCTACAACCAAGCGCTCCCCTGTGCCGCTACAACCAAGCGCACCTCTGTAACGCACCGGGTCATCCGATCAGCAGTCATCGGGTCTCAGTCAGCTACACGGTCTCCGTGCTCCGCCCGCTCATCTCCGGGAGGGTCCGCTCCACGAGCTACTAGTCGATACTCCAAGTATCAAAAATTCCTGCAATGAAGTATCTCAAAGGACCACCTCGTCATAGGGGTCTCAACGCAACAGACGGCGCGTCAATCGGACGCCCGGTCTGTGAGTTATTAGCCTTTTTGTCCCAGGGCCCGGTTGGTTTCGTGTGCGAACCAAACCGGACGTACCCAAACTGTACCCCGAACTCTCATGGGGTATACTCAGAAGGACCGTTCTCAACGAGATCACCAACGCCGCTGACGGTTCGTTAAACAGACGTTCTGCCTGAAAGGTATCAGCTTTTCTGTTCCAGGGGCCCGGTTGGATTTCAGTGCGATCCAACCCGGCCACTATCCATCTGCATCCAAAACTTGGGCGGAGGAGGCCAAAAGTTCCTTCTCATCAAGAGGAACTCAACGCAATAGACGGCGCGTCAATCGGACGCCCGGTCTGAGAGTTATTGGCTTTTTCGTCCCAGGGGCCCGGTTGGTTTTTAAGGCAAAACCAACCCGACCGTACTCCACTTGCATCCAAACCTCGGGCGGAGTGGGCCAAAAGATCCGTCTCACTAAGAGGAAACTAACAAAGCTGACAGCACGTCAATCGGACGTCCGTAGCTCAAGATATGAGCATTTCCGCTCCGAGGGCCCGGTTGGTTTCGTGTACGAACCAACCCGGCCGAACCCAAAGTATTCCGAAACTTTGAGTGCGATAAACCGAAACGACCGACTCGCTCCAAGGATTGCGTTTCCGCTGACGGCGAGTCGTTTGGAGGTCCGTAGCTCAAGTTACGGGCATTTGAACGAAAGTCGTCCGAAGAGTCTGGGCCCGGGCCGACCCGGCCTGACCCCCCCTGGTTGGCCCGAACCGGGTCGGGTCCGACCCGGTTGGCCCGGCCCGGCCCGGCCAGGGCCGGTCCGGCTCGGCTCAGCCGAGCGGCCGAGCGACCGATGTGGGGGAAAGCCGCCGCCACGCGTGACACCCCCGCGGCACCCGCGGGGTGTCGGCCAGACAGCCGGACGCGCCGCGTGACAACCCCGCGACACCCGCGGGGTGCCGTCCTGGACACCCGCGGGGTGCCACGTGACAACCCCGCGGTACCCGCGGGGTGTCGCGCTGGACACCCGCGGCACCCGCGGGGTGCCGCGTGACAACCCCGCGGCACCCGCGTGGTGTCGAGCTGGACACCCGCGGCACCCGCGGGGTGTCGCGCTGGACACCCGCGGGGTGCCGCCGCCTCCGGCCGCCGGCGCCCCCGCAGGAGTCGCTCCGGTGGCTCATTTTCCTTCCCGTCTGCGCCGTTGCTCCTCCCGGGACTCGTCCTTCACTGCGGAAACATCAAACATCCGTTGCGGCACGTTCCGTCGTCGCCCGTCAAATCCGCACAAAACGAAGAACGGCGGAGGGTCGTCGGGCCGTGTTCGTTTGGCCCGCACCCTCCGCGTTAGAGATAATCAACGGGAGAAAATAGAATGTTCAACACATGAACCAACAATTTTAACAAAATAAAATTGTTTCTTTGATTCCGGTTCTTTAATTTTTAAAGAATGTTCACGGGAATATAAGGAGGGATATTTCCAAAAATATAAAATCCCTACCTCAATGATCGTCACGCGCGGGCGTTCTTCGCGGAAAAGCTCGTCGCGGAAGAGAGGGATCGTCGCGTCGTCGCGGGGAGGCGTCGCGTCGTCGCGGAATCCGGCGTTGAGTCGGCGAACTCAACGCACCATGAAACAACAGATTTAATTTAATTAATTAAATCTGTGTTTTTGGTTAAGAACCACGAAGGAGATAAAAAGGAAGGTCTGAGACTCTTACCTCAAGCAGCCGATCGAAGATCCGTCGCGGAGGAAGAGACGTCGCAGAAGAACGTTGTCGACGTCGCGGATCACGGCGTCGCGTCGTCGATTTCCGGGTTTGGCGTTCTTCGCGTTCTTCGCGTTCTTCGCAAGGGAGAAGAAGATACAAGTGTCCTCTCAAATCTTCTCAATGCGCAAGTAACCAGAGGTCGAGCGTTGGCCTTATTTTATTATTACGCCAACGAATTTGAAAACTGGTTAAGAAACGATCCATCAATTCGTTGAATTAATTCAACGAAAGAAACAGCCCATTTAATTCACGAAATAAACCACCCAATTAAATGGTCTGTTAAGATTTTATGAAACGCGTCAGTTGACTTTCTTTAAGACGGGTTTTCGCAGGTGCGTTTCTTAGCGGAAAGAAACTGCGGGGCTCGTACGGGCCCCACCTCACAAATATCCTACCAAGGGGGTAGGATATTTCTGGATAGCATCCTATCCGGTTTAACTCAGTTCAAGCCGCCTTTAAGTGGCTTCAAGTGGCTTCCAAGTGGCTTAAGTGAAATAAAATAAAGTTGTCGCAAAATTATTTTATTTCTTAACTTTAAGCCCGAAAATTAAAAACCACACCCGAGAAAACGCAACTCCGGATGAGGCGTTTCTAAGTGAATACCGGCGCTGCGATTTCATCGGTTCCCTCAGAATTCGATTCCGGGCACCGGTTTAAAAGTTAGAAAAACCCGCTCGTCCGTTCACTGAACGTACCCGAGCCAAACTTCGGAAAATGATTCCGGGCACACCGGGCCTCGGAATCAGGCGTCTTCAGAAACTGCGTTCTTGCAAAATTCCAAAGAAAATTAAGAAAAAAATTTCCTTGAAATTTATGGGCCTTTACAAATCTAATTATCATTATTCTGACATTAGAATGTTTAACTACCAGTGAAATCTTTTCATGAAATATACTAAATTCTTGTATTAAAATCCCATCACTATCATATTTTCTTTATATATCTTCTATTCCATCAACTTCTTCCTCAATCTAATAAACCCACTTATTCTCAAGTTACCTTTTTTCCATCCACTAGTTCATACATATCCCATATTATTTAAAACAACAAAGAATACATATATTTATTTACTAAATGAATCATACATCATATAGTAACTAAGATAAGATACCCCTCTATATTTTAGGATCTTCAACATCTGTTATGAGTAGAAAATTCAAATCATCCCAATATTTTTATACTATTATCTTAATCCTATTCATTCTCCCCAACTGAATCAGCTAAACTAAAACTTTTGCCTTTATTTTTTCTACTGGTACCTAAAATTTTGGTACTCATACTCATAGGGAACATAAATCTTGTAATCCCACTCAATTATCAAGAAAACGTAAATTTTTTGACTTTATATACATTCTGATGGTCTTACATCGATACTTCTAGTGACTTATACACCTATATCTATTTACTCTAGTTTTTTTTTGAATTATCAGTACAATAATAAACCTAGACTTTGAAATTTATTATCCTTCAACATCACACTTCACCAAGTTCTAATCCTTTCACAAATAATTTTCATCAAAGAAAACATCCCTAATTATAATGTTTTTTTCTTTCAAAATATCACATGTGATATCCTAAATTATCATCTATATAAATACGAAAAACACATTTTGGATTTAGAATCAAGATTTTATCTATCCTTATAATTTATATGTTGATATAATAAACTACTAATGTCTCTGAGATGATGAACTTTTAGTAATTTGAAAAACCACAGCCACTTTGAAAGTTCCTACCAAACTATAAATACTAGACTTATGTTGGAAATATAAACTGTCTTAATGAGTGACTCCACCCAAATTTCCTTATAAAAGCTTGAGTGTAGCTTATGGATCCTAGACTTCTTTATTAGAGTCCTATTAATCCTTTCATCCCCTCCATTATTCCATGGAATTCAAGGAACTATCTTCTCATTCCTTATTTCTTCTTTTATATATAATTTATAGAAGTTATGTGAGGTGTACTTACCACTATTTTCTATTTCGATTCACTTCAACTTTTATCATCACTCCTTTTCTATAAGAGTTGGTGTCCTAGAACTAACTGTTTTTACATTGATTACATGAAAATTTGATGTACTAAATATTAAATTAATCATCTTATTACATATTGTTAAATGTCCTTCATGAATTTAATTTAGTAATTTACTACAGTATTTTTCACATTGATAAGTTCATAGTAGTTTCCTACTATGATGACAACCGTTAAGTACTATGGAAATATTCTTAATATAGTTCTACGATTGGAAATCATACAATGATGAGACATATAGAACATAGACCTTCAGATGCAAGTACTCATAAGCGGATGATACTTCTTATCATGAAGTTATCAATTGGTAATCTCCTAGACATGATATTATGAGAATAGAACCACCATTAGGAATTCTACATGTTTTTATGTGATCAAAGATTCCAATATATGAATGTGTGTAGTGGTACTTAGTCTTTAAGATTATCATTAATACATGTAATGACTCACACACCTAGATTTATAGAAATAAACATCACACCATATGTTGAAGGGATGTAGGGTATGTTGGGTCCATCATGAATGACATGTTATTAATGGATAAGTCAAAGAAGGATTTTTATCTTCCATCTTTATATAAGTTGATATCTTGGGTATTTGATTAAAATAGAACCATTTCCCAAAATTCAATGGCCATGGTGTAATGAAAAATTTATTTTAGATAGTCAAATAATGATGTATCAAGTATATAGGTTATTTAAACCATCATGAAATCTTCTTTATGAGATATTGTGATAATGGAATTATATTACATAGTGAGCTTTCGTATTTGGTTGCCTTTGTTGTGACGTTAAATTCTTTCTCTTGGATAACTTGACCCATTTTCAGAAAGTAATATTGGGCTTTCTCCAAGGCTACCTAATTCCAGTGATAAATAATCCTAGAGGGTCATGCACTAAGTGATTCTGTTGGTCTCGATTAAATTATATTTTAATTTAATTAACTGAGTAAATATTATTCTCTATACATGGGGCTGATTTTATTCATGTTATATTGATCACATAAAATAAAAAAATATTTATTCGTCAGACTATGAATAAAATATATGTATATATTTTATTAAATATTTAAAAAATATATATATTTACTAGTTTTTGAATAAAATATTTATTTAAGAGAATAAAATATTTTTTCAGGTGTTCAATAAATGAAAGAGGAGTTAGAACAGACTAATACTGTGTCCGATGATAAAATAATTATTTAAGTGATCGTAACTATTGTTAACCATATTATTATAGTTGGTGAACTAAATAATAGTAATAATAATAATAATAATAATAATAATAATAATATTCTTATGTGGAATATGATTTCATTAATGGTTATAATTATATTTATTGGCTGATATGCAATTAAATTTTTTAACTGAAATCCCAGCTCTATAAATAGATGGATATGTTTATTTTGTAAAGCATTGATAACCAATTCCATGTTTGGGAATAGAGAATTGTTGTGCACAACAAATTCTATCTCAGATCCTCCTCTCTCCCTATTAAGAATGAGAAACCCAAGAGAGAATTTCTTCATGATTATAGAACTAGCGATCAAGAACAAACAATGAAAGACATTAGATTTTCTACACTATCACTCAAAGAACGAGTGACATTGAATGGAATCTATTAGAGCACGTTTGGATCACCTATAGAAGGATTATACCCTTTTATCCTCACAAGTGCAATGTAGGAAATCCAGAAGGGAATTTTTGGTTGATCAATAATCATCAATGAAGAAAGTTCACAAGACCAGGTATTTATTTATTTAGATATTAAATAAATTAATTATAAATTTGATGTGAGATATCCTTTCTCTTGATTTTGGGAAATGATTATTAAAACAAATTTTAATATATCAACCTCCAACACAACTATTCTACTATTCCTGGATCCAACAAGTGGTATATGATCTAGGTATGTTTAAATTTATAATTATTTATTTTATTATTGATCTATTCACAATCGTGGTAATATTTTCAATTAATTTTATTTGTTCTTTAATATAATTTGAATTAAAATGTTGTCGACATCTTAATCATGTTCATTTAGTGTATTATTTTCGTAGAGATTTAAGAACAAATTAAGAACAATCATAGATTCCATTAGGAAGTTCCAAATCATTGTCTGGTAAATCTACGTTGTACAGTGTGCAACTGAAACACATGTCGTATTCCCATGTGAATTGTATCTAGATACAGCGAGTAATTAAATACATACAGTGCTTTTATTACACAATATGTGTTGTCTAGACCAACCTAGCATTCAAAATTAAGATACAGGGTTTGTAGCTAGAATGTACACACCATGTAGTCTAGCCTATTTAATACGCCGAATCCCCAGGCGTGTGATTTGGGTATATAGAAACAAAGGCACATAGTGTGTATCTAGATGTACATTCCATATTTTCATTCATTAATTTAAAAAATTAAAAGTAAATTAAATTTCTAGAATTAAAGCATTAAAACTTTATCTTATTGATTGGTACACATTTTTATGTTTTCCAATTTAATAATAGTTTTAATGAATTTTAAAATATCATTTAATTTACAGAAATAAATATTTTATTAATAGTTTTTCCATTTCATTTCTGTGAATGAATGATTTATGGGTATCTCTAATTAACTTTAGATGATCATTAAGATGAAAGAAAATTAATTAATTAATTAATTAATTAATTAATATAAGTAGCTTCATCTTAAAAATAAGGAATGAATAAATGAATGAATGTTAGACCATTACTTTTTGTGTATTCATTTCATGTACAACTGATATTGATCTTGACCAAGAACTATGTATGTTTTTCCATTTATTTAATTAAATTTATTACATTGTTTTTTAGTTATTTAAAATTAAATTATAAGTTGTCTAGTGACTAATACCTCACCCCATTATTATGTAGTGTAGGTTTTGGGTGAAGCGGAAGCGGGTGTACCCAACTTTAATTTTACCATTAACAATGATCAAAATGAGATCTTCCACAATGATAACATGATAGATCTTAAGAATAAAACAAAGAAAGAAAAGGAATGGGAGAAGTCCCAAAACCATATAGAGGATCATCATATGTTTGTTATAATTAATTTAATTAAAAGATAAGAATTACTTTCACGGAATTCTCTCTTTGTTGATGGTTCTGGTCATGATATAATGTGATCAATTTTTTCAACATAGAATCCATGTGTAGGATTCCTTTAGCGGTGATCTACACATGCTCTACGCATCTCTGGACATCACCAAAGGGATCTCCCAGTGCTTGCACGGAAGTGAATTCGCTTGAGATGTCCGCCTTGGATCTCCTAGAGAGTTGCTTCCAAAGAGCTTTCCTTGATCCATTGGTAGTGGATCCCTCTCGTAAATTGAGAGAATTCTTGGAATAAAGGAAATATCTCTTGGCTTGAGATATTTCTCCGGATCTATTGTGCACAACAACAAATAATTTCTTTGATTAATCAGAATAATGTAATTGGGATTTTTATTACATAGAATAATGAATTAAAATAATTACCCATAGGTTTTTATTTATCTCATTTAATTCTTTGTAAGACCCTGTGTATAATAATAGCGTTTGACCATTATTGTCCCTTTAAATGTACCCAGTGAATTACACCTAATATTCTTTAATTAAATAAATAATATTTATTTCTCAAATCCCTAAAAAAACTACACGACATGTAATTTTGTTTTTCGATTTTCTTTATTTCCTCCACCATATTTATTAGACCTTAAATAATGACTATTTAGTTCTTAAATAAATATCACTTCATTACTCACTAATAAATATATTATTTACCTAAAATATATTCTATCAAAAAACCAGTGAAAAAATAAACATGATTAGTCATCATTGAATAATTATTAAACCAAAATCTGGAATAATATTTATTCAATTTGTTAAATGAATATTTAACTAATATACTTGGATACACTTAGTGTGTGACCCTCAAGGCCTATTTCTCAGTGGCATTAGGTAGATCCTTCCTAAAGTTCAAGGTTAACATCAAGAAACATGCCAAGACCCCCATATAAAAATAAGTTAATTCCACAATGATGTGTCACCTCCTACAAATGTTTACTGTGTAATGTAATCCATTTGTCTCGATATCTCCAATCAAGTGGGTTGCATGCTAGTTATATCAACCCATGTGCTCGATTATTCTTTATTTGACTTCTCAGAATTGAACTATCGCATTATTCATCATGGACATGAATTCATTTAGGCTATATCAATTCCATCAAAGGGCCTGAGATATAAACTTCTATCATGGAACAAAAGGGACAAATCCTTTCTCACATTTTTCATTAATGCAGTATTACTCATGACGCACCCAATATATCCTTCCTCACTACGAACAATCTTTCATCATAGTTTTTAGAAATAAATCTAAGTGTATGAGTTATAATACATATTAATAATAATATTAAAGTCTAAGTACCAACACAAACATCCACAGATAGGAACATCTAATGACACTATGAAATGTTGATTTCCTACCAGTGGGTCACGTTCTCATAATATCCTCCCAGATATTACCAAGGGTGAACACCATGAGAAGGTGTCTCAAAGTTTTATGAGTCCTCACCCCTAATGGAATGTATTATTTATGTCCCTTAAATAAAATCATCCATCCATAGTACATATATTCAAGAATTGGGTTATGGGACTTTTAGGTTCTCATCCTTGCAGAGATCCACTATGACCCCTTAGTGAAAAAACTATCCTTAAAACATTATCACATGAATTTTCACACATAAGAAAAATCAAGATGTGATAAGGTACACTACTAAAAAAACGGCCAAGGGAAGAACCACCTTATATCTGTGCTAAGCAAAAATAGCTGATAAAGAAACCCTGTATCAGCCCTAAAAAAGAGATGATAAAGAGACCATTTATCAGCGCTAAAAAAGCACTGATAAAAAAGGCCTGTATCAGTGCTAAAATGTTAGCACTCATACATGAAGGATTTATCAGTGCTTTTTTAGCACTGATAAAGAGGACCTTTATCAGTGCTATAAAAGCATAGATAAAGGCTACCTTTATCAGTGCTAAAATTTTAGCACTGATAAAGGTAGGCTTTATCAGCGCTGATAAAACTATAGTCCCATATTTTATAAAATTGGTTGCAAAATGTCCTCGTTTTATCGTGACATAAATCTCTCATGGTACTGAAAGCCTATGACTCCCCTCCACTGCCCCACGAGCTTCGCGTGGCCGAACCCCCACTACCCCCAATCTTCGTGTTGTCAGACCTCCACCAGTAGCCCTTCTCCTAATCCTCCCCCTCGAACCCGTTCGGTGGATCCTCCTCCCCGCAAACCCTAGTTCTCCTCATATTCGCTCGACACTACTCCCCGCGAATCCAACTCCTCCATTTCTCTTCGGTTGGCAGCTCCTCTCGTGCACCTCCACCAAGAAGTTTCCAAGTGTGTGGTAAGTGATTCAATGATTTTACATTATTAGATGATTTTGATATGCTTTCTTAGATTCATAGGTTATGAACATTCTATAAGTTCTTATATTTGGATGGGTTAACTATGAATTTAGTGTTTTTGTAATGGAACCCCATGCTACCTCATATTATACCTCTTTTAAAATGTTATCATCTGTTATCCCTGTTTATGAAAGTATCATATGATAAAACTATAATTTTGTTATCTTCCTCGTTGGTTCATTATGGATTTTATTTTTTGAGATAGTGGGTTATCTCTGGTCTTAGTGATAGTGACTTATTATGTTACATATGGATTTTTTGAAATGTTATTTCATAATAATATTTCCCTATAAATGACATTTTTCACAAATTATTTTCCAATTGTACTCTTCAATTTGATGATGTTAATCATGCTCACATATTGGATTATGATTTTTCATTAGACTGTTACTATTTTAGTGGAATTATAATCTATTGGGTAACCAGTATTGTTTGTTTTTTTGTTAGTAATTTAATATTTTGTGTGTTTCATCATTTTTATTCGAAGGAGTATCTTTTAGTTCGGAACATATTTTACGATTTTCCCCCTACAAACACATAGGGTCAAAATGTAGTGATAGTTTTTTAGAATCTATCTACATGTTATTTTGTTTTAGACCTTTTTTCAAGGTGTTAATTTATTGTCGAGGTCATTATATATTAGAATAAATATTTCCACATCATTGACTTACCCTTCATGTCTGGGGTCCCTCATGATTGTTTGAACAATTAGAAATGGGAATATGTTTAATTTCACATTTCTATATTCAAAATGAAATATATATTAGTGAGAGGAAATTTTGATAGTTTTTCATATTTTCATGACTATTTTCTTCTTATTAGTGTTGTATTTTTGAATCTTTTTAGAGCTAGACACCTCTCTTACCCTACCTTACAAGATCTTGATCTGGGTGTAGGATGCCTTCTACTGGACTCCAGAGACCATCTACCATATTTTCCCTAGGTTTTTCTCCCACTATCTTCTCTAAGGGAATTCTCTTCAGGTTTGTAGAAGCTGAAACCAAGGGGACCGACACCCCCCCCCCTAAGATTTTGATCAATAGAGATTGGTTATCTCCCCCTCTCAGATGTCTCTCAGATGGATTCCCCGATGTTAGTGGGTGTTCTAGTGATGGTTTCACCCTCAGATCCCACCCAATCCTTCGAGATGTGTTCCCCCTCCTCTCTCGTTGATGCCACCTAAATCTACCATGCCCTTGTCCTCTCCATTCCAAATTATTTTCCTTCCTTCTGCTTTTGCGCAATTGTTCCCCCCTTCTTTCCTTCATGCTATCTAAGTGACTTTTTCTGGCACTGCACTTGTATGGAATGATGATTAGACCACCAAGCTTCCTAGTCTTTCCACCCCTATTCTCCATCTATATTCTTATCCCTCACTGAGGTTATTGATAGCTTCTCTAAAGTGGCTAGGACCCTTCCTAGAAGTGTTTGTTCTGTCTCCTTTGGATCTGAGCCTGTCATCCAGTTCCAAATACTTATGGATCTAGAGAGAACTACCCCACCATCCCCCAAGTTTCATTACCCATCCTTCCCCCACCCCTTTGGATCCTCATATCCCACTCATATGAAGCTTACCAACCAAAAGGGATTATGAACATATTCAAAATCAAGGGACCTCAATGAGAGATCATCCTCCCACTTTAATAAGGCTACTATCTCTAGATCCAATGCCAAAGCCCTATCCTACCCATCATTATTTTCTTTATATGTAATTATAATTTTCTTAGTGCCCATGTTAAATCATACTTCCTCACCATAGATATAAAAAAGCATAATGTCATTGTTGTTGTTGTCAAATAACAGAAAAAACCCTATTATAATAAGTGATGAATTCTACCGTAAGATTAAGTTGGAAGGATTTCTACACTCAGACCCCTACAATAGACACAAATGGGTATTTTGGCTCAATAAATATGTTGTTGAGACTATTCAAGATTGCAATCAATTCATCACTACCAAGGTATCCAACGGTGGCACCTTCTTCCTTATTACTTTTGTTTTTGGAAGCTATGACCCTCTTCAAAGGGAATCTCTATGGAGTGAAAAAAATACCTTCAATCCTGGACACCATCCATAGTTTGTTGGGGGTGAATTTAATGTCATTTCAAACCCAAAGGAAATTAATGGTAGAAGCCCATTCTAGAGGAAGGCCATCATGGAGTTTGTTCAGTTCATGGCTGGGAAGGGCCACATTGATCTCAGCTTCTCAGGTGACAGTTTCACCTGGTGAAACAACTGCAGGGGCCATCACCGCTTATTTAGTCTATTGGATAGATGTCTATCCAACATGAAATACACTAACATATTCTCTAATACCATGTTTTCCCACCTTTCTTATGGTATTTCGAACCACTACCCCTCTTGGTTTCTATTTCTTCTTGTCATGATCATCAGGAACAGTTTCACTTGCACCAACAGTGGGTTAACATCCTAGGGTACCAGGACATGGTTTGTGAAATATGGAATGAACCCTTGTAGGATTATCATGCCACCTTCAACCTCAGTGACCTGACCTTGAACCCCGATAGGTGCGTGTTCTCCCCTTCCTCCTCAGGAACCTTCACCACCTGGGACTACTGTCACATATGGGATCCTTCAGAGTATTATGATATATGGAATGATAACTTGGGTTTATTGTATTATTAACACTTGTTTGAGATTTATGTGTGACTATATACTTATTATATTTTCTTATTATTTCTTACACACCACCACTCGAGTCGAGTAACCTGATTGAAATCCATATGGATACTTTGGTTCTGATGTGGATATGGGTTTTTATGTGTTTGTGACATGTGTATGTGTGGATATATGGGTATTTAGGCATGATGATATTGAATATAGGGCATAGAATTAGGAGTGGTAGATGTATCATTCTTAATTATTCTTGTGTTTGGACTGGGGTGATTTGAGGAAACTATAATGAATCTAAAGTAATTATATTTAATGAATTCTATATTAAAGGGATTATGAGAGTCCTTTCTTTACTTATAGAGTTGGCTACTGGTTTTCATCCATTTGTATTTTAGGTTGGAGAGGTATAAAAGGATAGTCTATTTAACCATATAAGGGTTGACCCGATAGAGGAGGATGAGCCATAAAGGATGATGTCGTGTGAGTTTTACCATCTATGACACAAGTGATTATCCTTGCGATCCCCTTTGTGTTTGGAAACTTTGTTGATTTTGATGGGGGGGGGGTTATCCTGGTTCTGTTGATTTCCAAATCTTTATTAGAAATGGTTATTCTCTATTAATCTCTATTTTTATAAGGAAGTGGTTCTCTTCTACTGTATTTGAATGTATGTTTTTGTGTATTGGAAACGTAAATACTAATATTTGAGATTCAAATAGGATGAAGATGAATAAAGATTGGATGGGTTCTAATAGTTTGACAATGGAGTACGAGAACAGAGTGAAAGAGTTCATCATGTTTGCAAAGGATCAAGCAAGGATCCTTCTCAAATCCTTTGTATGTGTTTATGTTGTTTTTATTATAGAATACTTACTCCAGAGGAGTTAGAAGAACATTTGATATGTCAAGGAATAGATCGGAGTTATAAATGTTGGAATAAACACGGAGAAAAAAAGAAAATTTAGCTACTGGCTGGGATAAAACTGCATTTTATGGATCATCAGATATGAATACAAATATGGATAATGAAGAAGACTGTACGGAGGATGTGATTATAGATGTCAATGATGATGAATACTGTATTGAGGAAATGACAAAGACAAGTGAAGATGAACTCCGTGATTGCCCAAAATTGTTTGAGAAGTTAAAGAGTTGTGTAAAGACACCATAATATGCTAGTTGCACCAAGCATACAACATTGTCACCTGTACTGAAGTTGTATAAATTGAAAGCAGGCAACTGATGGAGTGATGTCAGTTTTTTAGAACTACTTGCTCTCTTGAATAACATGACCCATGAATATAATGAGCTCCCAAGCCGGAAATATGAAGCTAAACGAATGCTACGCTTGATGGGTATGTTTTCTGAAAGAATACATGCCTGCCCGAAAGACTATATATTGTTTTGAAAGGAGAAAAAATCACTTAAAGAATTCCCAAAGTGTGGTGCTTCTCTATACAAGAAAGATGAATCCAATCCTATGAAATTTGTATGGAACTTTCCAATCATTCCAAGGTTTAGGCATCTATATGTAAGTGAAGAAACTGCAAGTAAATTTTCGTGGCATGCAGATAAAAGAAATAAAGATGGGAAATTATGTTATCCGTCCAAATCACCTCAATGGAAGAAAATTGATCATGAGTATCCTGAATTTGGAAAAGAGCTGAGAAACCTTCATCTTTTGTTATCTACATATGGAGTAAATCCTTTTGGTTTTCAAACCAACACTCATAGTACATGGCCTGTTATGTTAGTAAATTATAACTTTCCACCCTGGTTATGCATGAAGCGGAAATTTATCACGTTATCTATGCTTATATCAGGACCAAAACAACAAGGTAACTATATTGATGTTTATTTGGCTCCTTTGATCAAGGATTTGAAGTTATTTTGGGATTCAGGTGTTATATTGTATGATGCTTATAAAAGTGAATACTTAACGTTGAGATCGATGTTGTATGGGACAATAAATGATTTTCCTGCTTATGGAAATTTTTTAGGCTATAACATTAAAGGAACTCAAGGGTTTCCCATGTGCGAAGAAGATACAGAATCAATTAGTTTGAAAAATTCATCAAAATCTCTATTTCTAGGACATCGTAGATTTCTACCTTGTCGGAATAAGTACCGATCATGGAAGTCATCATTCAATGGAAGTTCAGAACAATGTGCAGCACCGTCTCAAATAACAGGTGATCAGCTATTAGAGATAGTAAAATATGTGAACACTGTTTTTGGTAAACCATTTTCGAAAAACCTTATGAAAATCGATTGGAAAAAGAGATCATTTTTTTGAATTACCATAATATAATTGTTTGTATGTCAGAAATGTTTTTGATGTGATGCATGTGGAATAAAATGTATGTGGAAATGTTATCTGAAAATTGCTAAATTCCCCTGAAAAAACAAAGGATGGAATTAAGGAAAGGCTGGACATGGTTGACAAGGGAATACGAGAAGATTTGGCTTCCATGAAGGGTAAAAATAGAATGTTTCTTCCTCCAGCTGCTTATAATCTTTCTAGGGAGGAGAGATACTAGTTTGGCAACTTCTTCAATGATGTAAAGGTTCCAGAGGGGTATTTATCAAATATCAAGAACATTGTTTAAATGAATGATTTGAAGTTAAAAAGTTTGAAATCACATGAATTCTATGTTTTTATGCAAGATCTAATTCCTATAGCTTTACGTTGCATTTTTTCCAAGAATGTTGGTCATAATTTAACCAAACTTTGTTTCTTTTTCAAAGCTATATTTAGCAATGTTTTAGACCTGACGAAATTTCCATCTATGGAAAAATAAATTATCATCATATTATGTGAATTAGAAATGTTCTTCCTGCCAACATTCTTTGATATAATGGTTCATTTGATGATTAACTTGGTGAGAGATATTCGACTTTGTGGCCCTGTGTATATAGATAGATGTATCATGTTGAACGGTATATAAAGATTTGGAAAGGGTATGTCAAAAATCGAAGTCAGCTAGAGGGTTGTATAGTGGAGCAATATATTGTTGAGGAATCCATTGAATTTTATACCGAATACCTTTCTGACGTGGAAAGCATTGGTCTCCTGAAATCTCATCACACTGGACACATTGAGGGTGAGGGAATTTCTAGAAGAGATGTTGTGACAATCAGCATTATAGATTGGGATCATACCCACCTTTATGTTTTTCATAACAGTTGGGAGGTTGATCCATATATTGAAACCCACAAAGAAATTATTTG
The DNA here is from genome assembly GCA_963277665.1 of Viscum album. Lineage (NCBI taxonomy): Eukaryota > Viridiplantae > Streptophyta > Magnoliopsida > Santalales > Viscaceae > Viscum > Viscum album. Next base: position 123,789,941 of record OY728139.1, on the reverse strand, counting down.
GCAGGTGAATCCATCAAGGGATGAAAAATGGTTATTAAAAACACATAATCACCAGTTTATAGGATGGTTTCAGAACCATATTTTTAAGCAGTTGGATGAAAATCCAAATTTAAATTCAGAATGACTTCGATGGCTAGCTGTGGGACCAAGTGTGTGTGTATTATCATACAGTAATAATGTAGTTAATGGTTATAAATTCTATACAAATGAACATGATGAAGATAGTATCATGAAAAATAGTGGAGTTACACTAGTGGCTGAAGCGATGCATGTTTCTGGTTGTAAGGACAGAAATCCAATTTATGCAAATATTTCATACTTTGGCATTATCAAACTAATATGGGAGTTGGATTATACGACATTCCAATTGCCGATTTTTCCATGGAAATGGGTTGATAACAACAATGGTGTTAAAAATATATGAATGGGGATTTTTGAAAGTTGATTTTAGTAAATAAGGGTACAAATAAGAACATTTTATAATGGCATCACAAGAGGTACAAGTTTTTTATATTCCAAATCCTGCAAATTGAAAGTGGTCGATTGTTCTGTTATCATCCAAAACTACTGAAGGTTCTGATAAAAACTCAGTTGAGGATAATCCTTTAAGTGGTACATCACAACCATTTCAGAGTTTTACCAATGCAGATGATGTTTTTTATGTTAGAGGAGACCACAATAAAGGAAAATGGATAATTGATAGAGGTGTCAAATCCCTTCAGCGCTTGAAAAAATGAAAGAGAGTTCAATAAACATGTTATATTATGTTTGTAATATAGATATTATTAACTCATGTTATTATCTTATCATTACTGAATTTATTTAATCTAAATTAATTGTTCAACCACTTTTGCAGATAATGACTTCTGCATATTATGGTGCTCCTAACCTTGAGGCTGAACAAGTCTCTCAAGCAGCTGCTGCTGTAACACCCCGAGATTTTATGAAAAATATTCTTTTTAATTTCATTAATGTCTTGTGTTGTACGCTACATCAAAAAGATCTTGCACAACACGCATCCTTGACTTGCCTTGCATTACACGCAATCACGACCTTCCTCGATAGCGTGTGTAGAACGCAATACCGAGTTTCACTAAAAAATGATATGCTATTAAAATATTATTAAAACTAGCCGTTATGAATAGTAATACCCCCTTTTTGAATTTTTTTAAATTTTATCTGTCAAAACGGACATCATTTTTGGATTCGGAATATCGAAATTAGCTTAGGGTGAAATTTTGGTACTTTTCGGATAATATTCATATTCTAATGAATAATGAAAATTACTAAATTTTAATTAAAAACAACTTTTTTAATCGAAATAATTAATAGTGATAAATTATTAATTTGAGTGGTTTTAAAGTAAATTTAGAATATATTTTTACAATTTAATACAATGTAGGTCATTGGATGTAATTTCACATTTAAACCAGTTATAAACAAGTGTCAATCTTTTGATAGTTATCATCTCTTAAAAACACGCTATTTGTTTTGTCGACGGGAATTAATTTTTAAATTAGTTAATGTAACTGATATGTTTTGAATTTGATAAAATAGACCCATTTTTTAATTCATAATATCAAATATAGCTTAGGCCTAATTTTTGGTATTTTTCTGGAAACTTTCATTTTTTTGATAAATAGTGAAACCACTAAGTAGTAGTTAAAAAAACTGATTTTTTCATAAAACTTAATTTTAACACTTCTGTGAGTGGAATTTCAAAAATTCGAGAGACACGGTTAATATGAAGGACTAAAATGTGGTTCAATGAGATGAAAATAATTTTTGGTGAATAGTAACTTTTTACTTTTTTTACCACGGTTAAAAGTAAATAGGGTAATTAAGGTTAAAAATGATATTATTATTACCTTAACACATGTCCTAATTCTATTGGATAAGTTTAATTCCACCAAAAACAACCTTAGGAATAAAATATGACCATTTAGGCCCACTTGGATTAGATTAGGACATTTATTATTAAAAGAAGGGTTAAAATAGATAAAAATCAAAGTTTAATAAGTAGATAATTTTTAATATAGGGTTATACATAAGATAAATTCGACTATAAATATTTATTAGAAAGGTAAAAATATTTCCTACATAATGGTATTTTATTTTTAATTTTTAGACATTAAATAATCTAATTTATTTATGACACAATGATGATGCATTAATTATCTTATTAATGAAATATTGACATAATTGATGTTATGAATACCCAAATAAATGTAATTTGAGACTTTTTATGAATTGCACTAATTTTACCGGTTAATATGACATGTTAGTATTGATTTAATTAACTTGGTTTGAACTAATCATTCTTTTATGATTTTCACAAAAATCAATTACTAAATAGTGTCAAAATTGACATAAAATAGTTTTTAAAACAAATATTATATTATTAATTGTTATTTTATTCCTAAAAATCTAAGGTTCGGCCAAATGGCTTAGATAAGGTTTTATATATTAATAATAAACAACTTGGGGTTTTTTTGGCTTGTTATAGTAGGTTTATTAACCCTATAGTGTAAGAACACAAGAAGACACGGTAAAAGTAAAATTATTTAACTTAATGTTAAATCTTAATGATAAGGTTAAAATAGGAACCTAAACTTTTATAAATTCTATTGGATGAAATGATTTCGACCAATACACACATTATCTTTGAAATAAATCAATTTGGAGCTATTTAAAATCGAATTTGGCTTTATAATAAAATAATATTTTTAGTTTTTCCAAAGGTGCCCCTCTCCTCCCTTATAATAGAGAACCCCCTCCCTCTCTTCCTCACACCACTTTGAGCCTTCAAGCTCAGACAAACCCTGCCAAATTCTCTTCTAAACTTCCCTAGAAACATCCTAGAGGTCCTGGTATTCTTCAAAGACCAATTTTAGTGCCCTAAAAGGAGGTCTCAAAGAGGCTCTTTAAAGAAGAGGTAATGTCCGTTACCTATTCTTTCATCTTTATTTCTTCTTCCTGTTATTCTTCTTAGGTTTTTTAATTATGAAGTAATAACATAAGTATCAATAATATACTGATATGTTATTATACGTATGAAACAACCCTATTTCACCATCTATCCATCCTACGGAAAACGAAATCACCGCGCGTGCGTACGTACGGAATACCGTCTCCACGCCGTGGTGTAATATATTTTCCACCACCACCTTTCTTGGATGGGTATAATGGTGTACATAATAACTATATATGATTATTTTAAAGTGATATTGATTATTAAATATTATACATACACTCCAATACAATTCCACGATCATGAGACCGATATCATCGCTCGTGCGTACGTACGGACTACCGTCTCCACGATGCGATGAGATTCATTCTCCACGTTAACCATTCATGAATGATTATAAAGTATATATAATAAGTAATCATGAAACATATGACATAATAATTATACTGGATTTATGTGTATATATATGTATTTCATCTACTTAATTCCATTCAACTCAATAAGGAAACGAAAACAGCGTTCATGCGTACGTACGGTCTACCGTCTCCATGAACGGTGTATTTCTTTCCATTTACTGATTTATTATATATATGTATATTCTGAATATATATTATATATATATATATAACATGTTTTATATTCTGGAATTAAGTAATCATGATCTAAGTAATCATATGAATAATTACAAGTCAAAACACGGACGACAAATGAAACGATTTTACCCAAAACACTCTTTAACATGGAATTTACAAAAGAATGGGTAATATAAAGTCATAAGTGAACCATATATAATATCATAACAATGAGTATGATTATGGAATAATTCAATTACATTATTTAAATCATTATACAGGAGGTTTGGACACTTACGAAGCAAATCAGACCTAAGGTAAGTGATAAATTTGCAAATCTCATTTTTATCCGAGATTGGTTATTCATAAGTATTTACTGGAGTTATTTCTATCATCCATGTCCATGTTTTATAAAAGTGTTTTCATGTATGTTTAAAGACATTTTTAACCCATTTTTTGACTTTTACTACATGGTATGTAAGATTATTTCTTTTTTTTATGTTATGAGGTACTTTTTTGACTTTTCCGACAAAAGTACGAGAAGAATGTTTTTTTAACTTATACGGCATGAATGGATTTTTAAAACATTATTTCCAAGAAGATTCCTTTAAAAGTTTTCAAGTTTATTTTTAATCAGCTTCTTTTAGTTTAAAATTGTATGACATGTTAAGAAAGGAAAAATATTTTTGAAGTAGAAAGGATATTTTCCTCAAGAATGGAGTTCAAGTGTTTTATCAAAATTATTTTCCATCTATGATAATATAGGGGTCTGTTTCTATCCCTATTATTACATTGATTTTATTATGTTGTGGTGGAATTATTTTTATGAATTCCTTTATCTTATATGAATTGTTTTATGATGTCATGATGTTTAAGATTCCCATTTTTATTACATGGGTTATGCTATGATGTATGGTTTATGATTTTGGGGCACACATAAGAATGGTATCATTATGAGATGAGTGAGACCTATATCTCCCTCCAATGCATTGGGTAAATATTTTATATCTCATGATATAGACAAGGCTGGAACAACAGGTTAAACCGGTTCAGTGAAACAAGACTGAAATGAGGAATGAACTCGGTTCAGAAATGGACTTTTTCCACTAAGATAGTCTTGACAATGAGTCTTGACTAATAAGAAAGGATTCTCTATGATTATGTGTGTATTCCACAAATTTTCATGTTTTAAGTTATGATTATTGGGATTACATTTCACTACTATTATTTATCCCATGTTATGATATTATGATTTCTTTTGCAGGTTAAGACTTCCAAAATGTTATGTTCTTATGAATATGATGTGATTGATATTTCTTTTGTTTACCCTTACTGAGTATTTGAGCTCACCCTTTTATGTTTTCTTTTCCCTAGGATATAAAGAAAGGTTTTAGGTAGAAAAAAAAAGGAAGATCTTTATGGGAGATGTTGAAGATCTTTCACCACGATTAGAAGATTACGTTCCGAGTTTCCAAAGACACTAAATTATTACGGTCCTTGTGTGTCTATTTTTGTTATGTATTAAGTATTCTGAAAAAGTAATGTAATGTCCATGTACGTTAAGCTTCGGGTATTTACAATTGGTATCAGAGGAAAGGTTTAGTCAACCTTTGGAAACTAGGATGCGAGAACTTTAGTGAGATCCCTAGAGATATTTCTAAGGTATGTCCAGGGATGTCCCTAAGGTTAAGTATAAGTATAGGTTATAGTTCTGGAATTGCGCTAACAATATTAGAATTAAACCTAAGATGTTAGATATTGAAGGTACTCCCCCTTTATTGTGTTGTTTTCCCTAGCATGATTTTTACCTCTCACACTATTCTTTTTGGGTTTTAGACGATGGCTGGAACCCGAAGGAATCGTGTTGATCAATGCAATGGACAATGCAATGATTGTCCTCCTGAACAAACAAATGTTATGGTAGATGATGTGAAAAATCTTATTTCTAAACTTACAAAAGCTATGAATCATTCTGGACTTCCAAATGAGCAGAGAAGGGAACAATATTCTATTGAGTCCTTCATGAGGCAACGTCCATGTTCTTTCAGTGGGTCTTATGATCCACTTGTTGCTGAACAATGGATCAGTACCACTGAAAAGTTATTTTCAGTTCTTCAATGTTCTGAACATGATAAAGTCATCTTAGCAGTATATTGTTTGGAAGGTGATGCTGATCAATGGTGGAATCTTATCAAGTATACGAGGCCAAGAGATGAAATTGAGTCCATGGAATGGGACGAGTTCAAGAACTTATTTTTCAATAAGTACTTCCATCGTATTCTTCGAACAAAGATGGAAAAGGAGTTTCTTGAACTAAAGCAGAAGGATGAAGAATCTGTTGGTATATACAAAGCGAATTTTACAAGGCTTGCAAGGTATGAATCTGGATTTATCATCCAACCTGAAAGTAAAGTTGATCGATTCTTCAGTGGCTGAACACCAAATATTCGAAGGGAATTAGCTATAAGATACTTCAGTAGCTATGAAGATATTGTGCGTTGTGCTATCAAGGTATAAATGGATGTTGGTGTTACTTATCCATCTCATAGTTTTGACAAAAAATGAAAGATGGAGTTCAAGGAGAAATCTCAGAATAACGGTGAAAAGAAGATGAATGTTTCCTTATGCTCAAAGTGTGGAAAGAAGCATGGTGGATATTTTCTTAAAGGGAATGAAAATGATTTAAGTGTGGAAAATAAGGTCATCGAGTAGCTGAGTGTCGAAGTAATGGAAAAAGGGTTTCTAATGATGTGAATAAATAAAATACTGTAGAGAAAGCACCACCAACACTTCAATGCTTCAAGTGCAAGGAAATGGGGCATTATGCTTATAAATGCCCTAATCCAAGGGTTAGTGATGATCGACATGAGCAACCACTTAGGGCAAAGGACAAAGGGAAGTCATATGCGATCACTATTGGCGATGTTGAATATGAAAACGATGTGGTGGAATGATTAAGTGTTTATGTAATGCGATTCCAAAATAAAGATGTATATAGTATCGTGGAATATTAGAATATTTATGTATTGGTCTATTGTGGTTTTCAATAATTTTATGGTATTGGTAACCATGGAAAGTGATTGAGATATTTTTGGAAAAAAGATGATATGTGCATAATGAAGGGATAAGGAGAAAATGAAATGTTTGACAGTATTCATGAGCTCATGACTGATATAAGGAAATAGTTATATCATGGTTCGAGGTTTTGGTATGTGAAAAGAGTTAACTTTTGACAACACTCATGTTTTCACTAAGATTCAATGGGTATTCTTTTTTTTCAATAGAATACATGATTAAGGCCTTCAAATGTTTGGAATGTGACCAACAAGACATATCTCATGATATATGAGGATCAACGATGGTATTAACATGCTAGTTGCATGAACTCTTTGGTAATCGTTTTCACTATAATATGACATTGGAAAGTAGTATTTTGGATAAGCCTAAAGATTGGAATGGATTATATTGGAAATAATTTAGTATTATTTAAGGATAGAAGTTTTTTCGATATTATTTATGGGATGGGCGACAACCCATCGCGTCGGACAAGGATGTGGGAATCGAACCCACAACCGAAGTGCGACTGGCCTTTATCTCCTACCACTAGCCTACAGGAAGTCCCTGTTTAGTAGAAACTAGTTTTATTATATTAAGCAGCATGATATATGAAGTATAAGTCCATTTTAGGAACCATATATGATTAATCTCACTATAGATCGACTTATGTATATTTAATAACTTGCTAACCTTTAGTTTGAGACAGATGAAATGACCCGTCATTCTATCACTTGATCTGCTAAAACGTAACGAATAACAAATTCAACATCATTTATTTAAGATATGAAGTGGAAATTCTTCAAGGCATGAACAACAGTGAGATTGTACCAAAATAAAGTAAGTATTTATTCTAATTCAAATTTCTTCAACTTTAGGGAAATGATCTTGAAAACCAAAAATGTTGCCCTAGTGCCCTTATATTCGATGAATCAGATGGTACCATAGATCATCACAAATTTATGGATTTGTAATTATTTTCTTTTTTATATCCATGTTCTCTACCACTCTCCATCAGAACATGACAAATATATTTCTCTTCCATATCCATATTTTCACCTATGTTCTCCTATGTAGAAACCCGGTGATTAGTTAATTTGGGTAACCGTTACATTTGATATATTAGTTTTTAAAACAAAGTCTTGGTATTCCATTTTACGATGTGGATTTCTATTAAAGAAACTTTCGAGTAGTAAACCATTTATAACCTCGACGAATTTCGAGGGCGAAATTCATTTTAAGGGGGGTAGAATGTAACACCCCGAGATTTTATGAGAAATATTGTTTTTAATTTCATTAATGTCTTGTGTTGTACGCTACACAAAAATTAGCTTACACAACATGCATCCTTGACTTTCCTTTCATTACACGGAATCGCGACCTTCCTCGATAGCGCGTGTTGTACGCAATACCGAGTTTCACTAAACAATGATATGCTATTAAAATATTATTAAAACTAGCCGTTGTGAATAGTAATACCCACTTTTTGAAATTTTATAAATTTGTATCTGTCAAAACGGACTTCATTTTTGGATTCGGAATATCGAAATTAGATTAGGGTGAAAATTTGGTACTTTTCGGATAACTTTCATATTCTGATGAATAGTGAAAATTACTAAATTTTAATTAAAAACAGCTTTTTTAATCGAAATAATTAATAGTGATAAATTATTAATTTGACTGGTTTTAAAGTATATTTAGAATATATTTTTACAATTTAATACAATTTTGGTCATTGGATGTAATTTCACATTTAAACCAGTTATAAACAAGTGTCAATCTTTTGATAGTTATTATCTCTTAAAAACACGTATTTGTATTGATGACGGGAATTAATTTTTAAATTAGTTAATGTAACTGATATGTTTTGAATTTGATAAAATAGACATCATTTTTGAATTCATAAAATGAAATATATCTTAGGCCTAATTTTTGGTATTTTTCTGGAAACATTCATTTTTTTGATGAATAGTGAAACCACTAAGTGGTAGATAAAAAAACAGAATTTTTCATAAAACTTAATTTTACCACTTCTGTGAGTGGAATTTCAAAAATCTGAGAGACACGGTTAATATCAAGGACTAAAATGTTGTTCAATGAGCTGAATTTTTTTTTGGTGAATAGTAACTTTTTACTTTTTTTACCACGGTTAAAAGTAGATAGGGTAATTAAGGGTAAAAATGATATTATTATTACCCTAAAACATGTCCTAATTATATTAGATAAGTTTAATTCGACCAAAAACAACCTTAGGAATAAAATATGACCATTTAGGCCCACTTTGATTAGATTATGACATTTATTATTAAAAGAAGGGTTAAAATAGTTAAAAATCAAAGTTTAATAAGTAGATAATTTTTAATATAGGGTTATGCATAAGATAAATTCGAAAATAAATATTAATTAGAAGTTAAAAATATTTTCTACATAATGGTATTTTATTTGTAATTTTTAGACATTAAATAATTTAATTTATATATGACACAACAACGATGCAATAATTATCTTATTAATGAAATGTTGACATAATTGATGTTATAAATAGCCAAATAATTGTAATTTGAGACTTTTTATGAATTCCACTAATTTTACAGGTTAATATGACATGTTAGTATTGATTTAATTGACTTGGTTAGAACTAATCATTCTGTTATGATTTTCACAAAAATCAATTACTAAATAGTGTCAAAATTGACATAAAATAGTTTTTAAAACAAATATTATATTAATAATTTTTATTTTATTCATAAAAATCTAAGGTTCGTCCATATGACTTAGATAAGGTTATATATATTAATAATAAACAACTTGGGGTTGGATTGGCTTGTTATAGTAAGTTTATTAACCTTATAGTGTAAGAACACAAGAAGACACGGTAAAAATAAAATTATTTAACTTAATGTTCAATCTAAATGAGAAGGTTAAAATAGGAACCTAAACTTGTCTAAATTCTATTTTATGAGATTATTTTGACCCATCCCCACCTTAGCTTCGAAATAAATTAATTTGGAGCTATTTAAAACCGAATTTGGCTTTATAATAAAATAATATTTTTGTTTTTCCAACGGTGCCCCTCCCTTCCCTTATAAAAGGGAACCTCCTCCCTCTCTTCCTCAAACCACTTTGAGCCTTCAAGCTCTGCCAACCCTTGCCGAATTATCTTCTCCACTTCCATAGAAACATCCTAGAGGTCCTGGTCTTCTTCAAAGACCAATTTTAGTGCCCTAAAAGGAGGTCTCAAAGAGGCGCTTCAAAGAAGAGGTAATGTCCGTTACCGATTCTTTCAACTTTATTTCTTCTTCCACTTATTCTTATTAGGTTGTTTCATTATTAAGTAATAACATCAGTATCACTCATATACTTATATGTTATTATAATTATGAAACAAACCTAGTTCACCATCTATCCATCCTACGGAAAACGAAATCACCGCGCGTGCGTACGTACGGAATACCGTCTCCACGTCGTGGTGTAATCTATTTTCCACCACCACCTTACTTGGATGGGTATAATGGTGTAAATAATAACTATATATTATTATTGTAAAGTGATATTTATTCTGAAATAGTATACAAACACTCCAATACAATTCCACGATCATGATAACGATATCATCGCTCGTGCGTACGTACGGACTACCGTCTCCATGACGCGATGAGATTCATTCTCCACGTTAACCAATCATGAATGATTATAAAGAATATATAATAAGTAATCATGAAATATATGACATAATAATGATACTGTATTTATGTGTATATATATGTATGTCATCTACTTAATTCCATTTAACTCAATAAGGAAATGAAAATAGCGTTCATGCGTACGTACGGCCTACCGTCTCCATGAACGGTGTATTTCTTTCCATTTACTGATTTATTATATAGATTTATATTCTGAATATATTATATATATATATATATCATTTTTTATATTTTGGAATTAAGTAATCATGATCTAAGTAATCATATGAATAATTACAAGTCAAAACACGGACGACAAATGAAATGATTTTACCCAAAACGCTCTCTAACATGAAATTTACAAAAGAACGGGTAATATAAAGTCATAAGTGAACCATTTATAATATCATAACAATGATTATGATTATGGAATAATTCAATGACATTATTTAAATCATTATACAGGAGGTTCGGACACTGACGAAGAAAATCAGACCTAAGGTAAGGGATAAATTTGCAAATCTCATTTTTATCCGAGATTGCTTATTTGAAAGTATTTACTGGGGTTATTTCTGTCATCCATGTCCATGTTTTATAAAAGTGTTTTCATTTATGTTTAAAGATATTTTTTTACCCATTTTTATTTACTTTTACTACATGGTATGTAAGGAATATTTCTTTTTTTTACGTTACGAGGTACTTTTTTGACTTTTCTGGCAAAAGTACGAGAAGAATATTTTTTAACTTATACGGTATGAATGGATTTTTAAAACATTATTTCCAAGAAGCTTCATTTACAAGTTTTCATGTTTATTTTTAATCAACTTCTTTTAGTTTAAAATTGAATGACCTATTAAGAAAGGGAAAATATTTTTGAAGTAGAAAGGATATTTTCCTCATGAATGGAGTTCAAGTGTTTTATCAAAATTATTTTCCATATAAGATAATATAGGGTTATGTTTCTATCCCTATTATTACATTGATTTTATTATGTTGTGATGGAATTATTTTTATGAATTCCTTTATCTTATATGAATTGTTTTATGATGTCATGATGTTTAAGATTCCCATTTTTATTACATGGGTTATGCTATGATGTATGGTTTATGATTTTGTGGCACACATAAGAATGGTATCATTATGAGATGGGTGGGACCTATATCTCCCTCCAATGCATTGGGTAATTATTTTATATCTCATTAGATAGACATGGCTGGAACGACATGTTAAACCGGTTCAGTGAAACATGACTGAAATGAGGAATGAACTCGGTTCAGAAATGGATTTTGTCCACTAAGATAGTCTTGACAATGAGTCTTGAATAATAAGAAATGATTCTCTATGATTATGTGTGTATTACACAAAGTTTCATGTTTTAGGTTATGATTATTGGGTTACATTTCACTACTATTATTTATCCCATGTTATGATATTATGATCTCTTTTACAGGTTAAGATTTCCAAAATGTTATGTTATTATGAATATGATGTGATTGATATTTCTTTTGTTTACCCTTACTGAGCATTGGAGCTCACCCTTTTATGTTTTCTTTTCCCCAGGATATAAAGAAAGGTTTTAGGTACAAAAAAGGTAAATCTTTATGGGAGATGTTGAAAATCTTTCACCACGATTGGAAGATTACGTTTTGAGTTTCCAAAGACACTAAACTATTACGGTCCTTGTGTGTCTGTTTTTGTTATGTATTACGTATTCCGAAAAAGTAATGTAATGTCCATGTACTTTAAGCTTCAGGTCTCTGCAGTTGGTATCAGAGGAAAGGTTTAGTCAACCTTTGGAAACTAGGATGCGAGAACTTTAGTGAGATCCCTAGAGATATTTCTAAGGTATGTCTAGGGATGTCCCTAAGGTTAAGTATACGTATAGGTTGTAGTTCTGGAATTGCGCTAACAATCTTAGAATTAAACCTAAGATGTTAGATATTGAAGGTACTCCCCCTTTATTATATTGTTTTCCCTAGCATGATTTTTGCCTCTCACACTATTCTTTTTGGGTTTTAGACGATGGCTGGAACCCGAAGGAACCGTGATGATCAATGAAATCGACAATGCAATGATTTTCCTCCTGAACAAACAAATGTTATGGAAGATGGAGTGAAAAATCTTATTTCTATACTTACACAAGCTATGAATCATTCTGAACTTCCAAATGAGCAGAGAAGGGAACAATATTCTATTGAGTCCTTCATGAGGCAACGTCCACCTTCTTTCAGTGGGTCTTCTGATCCACTTGTTGCTGAACAATAGATCAGTACCATTGAAAAGATATTTTCAGTTCTTCAATGTTCTGAACATGATAAAGTCATCTTAGCAGTATATCATTTGGAAGGTGAAGTTGATCAATGGTGGAATCTTATCAAGAATATGATGCCAAGAGATGAAATTGAGTCCATGGAATGGGACGAGTTAAAGAACTTATTTTTCAATAAGTACTTCCCAAGTATTCTTCGAACAAAGATGGAGAAGGAGTTTCTTGAACTAAAGCAAAAGGATGATGAATCTGTTGGTATAGGAAGCAAATTTTACAAGGCTTGCAAGGTATGCATCTGGATTTATCATCCAACCTGAAAGTAAAGTTGATCGATTATTCAGTGTCTTAAAACCAAATCTTTGAAGGGCATTAGCTATAAGAGACTTCAGTAGCTATGAAGAAATTGTGCGTTGTGCTATCAAGGTAGAAATGGAAGTTGGTGTTACTTATCCATCTCATAGTTTTGACAAGAAACGAAAGATGGAGTTCAAGGAGAAATCTCATAATAATGGTGAAAAGAAGATGAATGTTTCCTTATGCTCAAAGTGTGGAAAGAAGCATGGTGGATATTGTCTTAAAGGGACTAGAAAATGATTGAAGTGTGGAAAAGAAGGTCATCGAGCAGTTGAGTTTCGAAGTAATGGAAAAAGGGTTTCTAATGATGTGAATAAAGAAAAGACTGTATAGAACACACCACCAACACTTCAATGCTTCAAGTGCAAGGAAATGGAGCATTATGCTAATAAATTCCCTAATCCAAGGGTTAGTGATGATCGACATGAGCAACCACTTAGGGAAAAGGACAAAGGGAAGTCACATGCGATCACTATTGGCGATGTTGAATATGAAAACGATGTGGTGGAATGATTAAGTGTTTATGTAATGGGATTACAAAATAATGTTGTATATAGTATCATGGAATATTAGAATATTTATGTATTGGTCTACTGTGGTTTTCAATAATTTTATGGTACCGGTAACCATGGAAAGTGATTGAGATATTTTTGGAAAAAAGATGATATGCGCATAATGAAGGGATAAGGAGAAAATGAAATGTTTGATAGTATTCATGAGCTCATGACTGATATAAGGAAATAGTTATATCATGGTTCGAGGTTTTGGTATGTGAAAAGAGTTAACTTTTGACAACACTCATTTTTTCACTAACATTCAATGGGTAATTTTTTTTTCAAGAGAATACATGATTAAGGCCATCGAATGTTTGGAATGTGACCAACAAGACATATCTCATGATATATGGGGATCAACGATGGTATTAACATGCAAGTTGCATGAAATATTTGGTAATCGTTTTCACTATAATATGAGATTGGACATTAGTATTTTGGATAAGCCTAAAGATTGTAATGGTTTATGTTGGACATAAGTTAGTATTGTTTAAGGATAGAAGTTTTTTCGATATTATTTATGGGATGGGCGACAACCCATTGCGTCGGACAAGGCTGTGGAAATCGAACCAACAACCGAAGTGCGACTGACCTTTATCGCCTACCACTGGCCTACATGAAGTCCCTGTTTAGTATAAACTAGTTTTATTATATTAAGCAGTATGATATATGACATATAAGTCCATTTTAGGAACCATATATGATTAATCTCACTATAGATCGACTTATGTATATTTAATATCTTTTGAAAACATTTTGTTTGAGACAGATGGAATGACCCGTCGTTCTATCACATGATCTGCTAACACTTCACAAATAACAAATTCAACTTCATTTATTTAAGAGATGAAGTGGAAATTGTTCAAGGCATGAACAACAGTGAGATTGTACCTAAATAAAGTAAGTATTTATTCTAATTCAAATTCTTCAACTTTAGGGAAATGATCTTGAAAACCAAAAATGTTATCCTAGTGCCCTTATATTTGATGAATCAGATGGTACCCTAGATCATTACAAATTTATGGCTTTGTAATTTTTGTCTTTTTCAAAGCCATGTTCTCTACCACTCTCCATCAGAACATGACGGTTAGATTTCTCTTCCATATCCATATTTTCACCTATGTTATCCTATGTAGAAACCCAGTGATTAGTTAATTTGGGTAACCGTTACGTTTGATACATTAGTTTTTAAAACCATGTTTTGGTATTCCTTTTTACGATGTGGGTTTCTATTAAAGAAACTTTCGAGTAGTAAACCATTTATAACCCCGACGAATTTCAAGGGCGAAATTCATTTTAAGGGGGGTAGAATGTAACACCCTGAGATTTTATAAAAAATATTGTTTTTAATTTCATTAATGTCTTTTGTTGTAATCTACACCAAAAGGAGCTTGTACAACACACATCCTTGACTTGCCTTTCATTACACGCAATCACTACCTTCCTCGATAGCGTGTGTAGTAAGCAATACCGAGTTTCACTAAACAATGATATGCTATTAAAATATTATTAAAACTAGCCGTTATGAATAGTAATACCCACTTTTTGAAATTTTATAAATTTTATCTGTCAAAACGGACTTCATTTTTGGATTCGGAATATCGATATTATCTTAGGGTGAAATTTTGGTACTTTTTGGATAACTTTCATATTCTGATGAATAGTGAAAATTACTAAATTTTAATTGAAAACAACTTTTTAATCAAAATAATTAATAGTGATAAATTGTTAATTTGAGTGGTTTTAAAGTATATTTAGAATATATTTTTACAATTTAATACAATTTTGGTCATTGGATGTAATTTCACATTTAAACCAGTTATAAACAAGTGTCAATCTTTTGATAGTTATTATCTCTTAAAAACACGCTATTTGTTTTGACGACGGGAATTAATTTTTAAATTAGTTAATGTAACTGATATTTTTTGAATTTGATAAAATAGACATCATTTTTGAATTCATAATATCAAATATAGCTTAGGCCTAATTTTTGGTATTTTTCTGGAAACTATCATTTTTTTGATGAATAGTGAAACCACAAAGTGGTAGTTAAAAAAACTGAATTTTTCATAAAACTTAATTTTACCATTTCTGTGAGTGGAATTTCAAAAATCTGAGAGACATGGTTAATATCAAGGTCTAAAATGTGGTTCAATGAGATTAAAATAATTTTTGGTAAATTATAACTTTACTTTTTTTTACCACGGTTAAAAGTAAATAGGGTAATTAAGGGTAAAAATGACATTATTATTACCCTAACACATGTCCTAATTATATTGGATAAGTGTAATTCGACCAAAAACTACCATAGAAATAAAATATATCCATTTAGTCCCACTTGGATTAGATTATGACATTTATTATTAAAAGAAGGGTTAAAATAGTTAAAAATCAAAGTTTAATTAGTAGATAATTTTTAATATAGGTTTATACATAAGATAAATTAGACTATAAATATTAATTAGAAAGTTAAAAAGATTTCCTACATAATGGTATTTTATTTATAATTTTTAGAAATTAAATAATTTAATTTATTTATGACACAACGATGATGTAGTAATTATCTTATTAATGAAATATTGAGATAATTGATGGTATAAATACCCAAATAAATGTAATTTGAGAATTTTTATGAATTCCACTAATTTTAAAGGTTAATATGACATGTTATTATTGATTTAATTTACTTGGTTCGAACTAATCATTCTGTTATGATTTTCACAAAAATCAATTACTAAATAGTGTCAAAACTGACATAAAATAGTTTTTAAACAAAATATTATATTATTAATTGTTATTTTATTTCTAAAAATATATGGATCGGAAACATGACTTAGATAAGGTTATATATATTAATAATAAACAAATTGGGGTTCGTTTGGCTTGTTATAGTATGTTTATTAACTTTATAGTGTAAGAACACAGGAAGACACGGTAAAAGTAAAATTATTTAACTTAATGTTAAATCTAAATGATAAGGTTAAAATAGGAACTAAAACTTCTCTAAATTCCATTTGATGATAGTATATCGACCCATCCCCACCTTATATTCTAAATAAATCAATTTGGAGCTATTTAAAACCTAATTTGGCTTTATAATAAAATAATATTGTTAGTTTTTCCAAAGGTGCCCCTCTCCTCCCTTATAAAAGGGAACCTCCTCCCTCTCTTCCTCACTCCAATTTGAGCCTTCAAGCTCGGCCAACCCCTACCACATTCTCTTCTATACTTTCCTAGAAACATCCTATAGGTCCTGGTCTTCTTAAAAGACCAATTTTAGTGCCCTAAAAGAAGGTCTCAAAGAGGCGCTTCAAAGAAGAGGTAATTCCCATTACCGATTCTTTCAACTTTATTTCTTCTAACACTTATTCTTCTTAGGCTGTTTAATTATGAAGTAATAACATCAGTATCACTCATATACTGATATGTTATTATAAGTATGAAACAACCCTATTTCACCATCTATGAATCCTACGGAAAACGAAATCACCACGCGTGCGTACGTACGGAATACCGTCTCCACGCTGTGGTGTAATCTATTTTCCACCACCACCTTACTTGGATGGGTATAATGGTGTACATAATAACTATATATGATTATTTTAAAGTGATATTGATTCTTAAATAGTATACATACACTCCAATACAATTCCACGATCATGAGAACGATATCATCGCTCGTACGTACGTACGGACTACCGTCTCCACGACGCGATGAGATTAATTCTCCACGTTAACCATTCAATAATGATTTTAAAGTATATATAATAAGTAATCATGAAATATATGACATAATAATGATACTGGATTTATGTGTATATATATGTATGTCATATACTTAATTCCATTCAAATAAATAAAGAAACGAAAACAGCGTTCATACGTACGTATGGCCTACCGTCTCCATGAACGGTGAATTTCTTTCCATTTACTGATTTATTATATATATGTATATTCTGAATATATATTACATATATATCATGTCTTATCTTTTGGAATTAAGTAATCATGATCTAAGTAATCATATAAATAATTACAAGTAAAAACACGGATGACAAATGAAACGATTTTACCCAAAACGCTCTTTAACATGGAATTTACAGAAGAATGGGTAATATAAAGTCATAAGTGAACCATATATAATATCATAACAATGAGTATGATTTTGGAATAATTCAATGACATTATTTAAATCATTATACAGGAGGTTCGGACACTTACGAAGCAAATCAGACCTAAGGTAAGGGATAAATTTTCAAATCTCATTCTTATCCGAGATTGCTTATTTGTAAGTATTTACTGGGGTTATTTCTATCATCCATATACATGTTTTATAAAGGTATTTTCATGTATGTTTAAAGACATTTTTTACCCATTTTTTTACTTTTACTACATGGTATGTAAGGAATATTTCTTTTTTTTACGTTACGAGGTACTTTTTTGACTTTTCCAGCAAAAGTACGAGAAGAATGTTTTTTTTAACTTATAAGGAATGAATGGATTTTTAAAACATTATTTCCAAGAAGCTTCCTTTACAAGTTTTCAAGTTTATTTTTAATCAACTTCTTTTAGTTTAAAATTGTATGACATGTTAATAAAGGGAAAATATTTTTGAAGTAGAAAGGATATTTTCCTCAAGAATGGAGTTCAAGTGTTTTATCAAAATTATTTTCCATCTAAGATAATATAGGGTTTTGTTTATATCCCTATTATTACATTGATTTTATTATGTTGTGATGGAATTATTTTTATGAATTCCTTTATCTTATATGAATTGTTTTATGATGTCATGATGTTTAAGATTCCCATTTTTATTACATGGGTTATGCTATGATGTATGGTTTATGATTTTGTGGCACACATGAGAATGGTAGCATTATGAGATGGGTGGGACCTATATCTCCCTCCAATGAATTGGGTAAATATTTTATATCTCATGAGATAGACATGGCTGGAACGGCAGGTTAAACTGGTTTAGTGAAACAGGACTGAAACGAGGAATGAACTCGGTTCAGAAATGGACTTTGTCCACTAAGATAGTCTTGACAATGATTCTTGACTAATAAGAAATGATTCTCTATGATTATGTGTGTGTGCCACTAATTTTCATGTTTTAAGTTATGATTATTGGGATTACATTTCACTACTATGATTTATCCCATGTTATGATATTATGATCTCTTTTGCAGGTTAAGATTTCCAAAATGTTATGTTCTTATGAATATGATGTGATTGATATTTCTTTTTTTTAACCTTACTGAGCATTTGAGCTCCCCATTTTATGTTTTCTTTTCCCCAGGATATAAATAAAGGTTTTAGGTAGAAAAAAAAGGAATATCTTTATGGGAGATGTTGAAAATCTTTCACCACGATTAGAAGATTACGTTCCAAGTTTCCAAAGACACTAAACTATTACGGTCCTTGTGTGTATATTTTTGTTATGTATTAAGTATTATGAAAAAGTAATGTAATGTCCATGTACCTTAAGCTTCGGGTCTCTACAGCTGCTGCGGCTGCTACTGCTCCTGCTGCTGCTCCTACTGCAGATGGTGTTTGTGCTGCTACTGCTGCTACTACTTCTCCTACTACTCCAGCTAATCCTGCTACTGCTACTCCTGCTCGTACTGCTGCGGCTCCTACGACTCCTAGTGTTGAGGTCCAACAACCATCAACACATTCCATTTCTACAATTTCATATGAACATATAAATGATGTTGATATCGATGAAATGGGTTGGAATGAAGGATCAACATCACAGAAAACACACATGCATCATAGTTTGATGGTTTTAGCCAAAGTTATTAAGGTGAAATGAAAAGGCATCAAATTTGATGTTGGATGGAATGCACGAGGCCAACATGTGAATCCCAACAAGGATATGTTTAGTAGTTACATTGGAGTTGTCACTCGGCGATGCGTGCCGATTAACATAGATTCATGGAACCATGTTGCGTCCGGGCTGAAGGCCGTGATCTGTGAAGAAATTACGGTAACATTATGAATTTATTTCATTAACTTTCTAGAAAATAAAATAATGAAACAATGTATTACTCTTCTCAATCTCTTGGAGAGTACATTTATAGTAGACTATTCACACAAGGATTATGTACTAAGGCTTGAAGGAAGGATTCTTTGAGGTTTTCACACTATTTTAACTAGAATTCACTAGAAAGATTCCAAAGGTAAAATAAACCCGCACCCACCCATTGTCTACGCTCACCTGATATCCCAAGAAGCATGGGATGCATTTATTGGCTGACGTGGGGATGAGAAGTTTTAGTTACATTGTGGGTGATAATACGTTGTTTGAGGATACATGTATTCAACACTTTGATTGTCAATATTTCATTTATGAAACAACAACTCTATAATGAAAATAAGGAACTTGCATCAAAACCAACCTACCCCTATCGTAAAGCAAGGATGGGGTACTCTTCACTAGAAAAGAAAATGGAACATATTTTAAATTTACAGTAATATTGTTAGGTTCCAAAAAACAACATCATAATTATCTTTCTATGTTTATATGTTGATTGATGTGTCTAAAACCAAAGACACTTACATACCACATTATGTTCTTTAGAAGGAGGAACATGTGAATAAGAAAGGGAAGCTAGTAGATGATAACACACATAAAGTGTGGAAAATTTGTGTAAGTATGACACGATAATAAATATATTTGTTTTAAATTTAAATTACATAAAAATAATTAGTTATTTTCCTATATCTGACAGTCCAGAGAATCAGCTACTCTAGTAACAGATGCAGACCTATTATCGACGGCTTTGAAGCAGCCAGAAAAATACGATCGTGTCAGAGGTGAGGGTTAAGGGCGACACCCCTGGTATATTTTGATAAGAAAAAAAAACATAAGATAGAGATGAAACATTGAATCAAATGAGTGAAAAACTAGCATCCCTTGAAGAATGATTGCAATGGAAGGGAGAGTTGATAGCAACTTTTATGGGTGGGAAGCAAGGAGAAGACACAACTCAGGAACAACCAGTGCGTGAAGATCCCGCCCCACCCCCACCAGCTTTGAGGTGAGCCATTCCCCTAAAAGAGCTATCTTAGACATGGTAATCAATATTCTAATAATTGTTCCCATGAAATGTGAATTAGACAAACACTGATACTTTTCATGTACTGATCTTCTACAGGGTGATAGTTTTTGTTATTTATATATGTCAACACCCAACTATCACCTTGTAGTGAGGGCTACAGTTTTCAATATCCCAGATGAAACTCTACATAATAGACCACTTCCGAAAGATCATCTGAAAGTGACGATTACTGTAGATCATGAGCCAAATGCAGAGCTACATATTCCACTTGATGACGATGATATTCATGTGGTCAAAAAGGCTATTGGGACATTCATTTCATGGCCTTCACAACTTGTAAGAGTACATGCGACCAAAGTGGTATTTATTTACTTTTATTCAAGATAAACCTTTAAAAATTAATGAAAACAGGGCCTGAACCAATGAATGTTATTATAGATGGAGAAAGGGAAGGGGCTGGCAAACGTCAGCTCAAAACCATCTAAAGGATCGACCAAACGATCCCAAGGAGCTACTGAAAGCCCAATAACACCACATGTTCTCCATCCACATTTACTAGAATTGAATACTCATGTGGATATGAATATAAGAGGTGGTAGTAGTAATATAGTGGTTTTTGAAGAGAATATATATGGAGAGGAAAGTCAAAATTTCGTTGCTACTAAAAATGTAAATGCGATCCTTGAAAATGGTAGGTTAGGCATCACAGTTGTAAATATACATATGACGTACATTTCCATGAATTGATTTTCTAAAAGTTTATCTAATGTGAAAATTATAACTAAATGAATTTTATATTGTTGAAAGATGTATATATGAAAAACAGTTGAAGGAATTTTCCCATGAGCCAAAATTTGGACTCGTTAGTCCTCATACAACATAATCACATCTAAAAAAATTAGATCCATAAAAAAATAATGAAATAGTTAATGGATTGCTGAAAACATTTGAAATCAAGATTACATATGATAGACTCTTCTTCATACCAACCATGCAGGTGTAAAACTCTATGATTAAAGCATATCAATTATATTTTGACTTATTTTATTACTTATTTCTTTTTGTGTTTTTAGGCAACACTGGATGCTAATTGCGGTGAAATTGGATACTCCAAAGATTTATTTTCTGGATTCAAAGCAAGGATATCCATCAAACAGACCACACATGATGGAGTTTGTGAATCTGTAAGACACTACATCCTACGTTTTAGGTCTAAACATCAAATAATATAATTTTTACTATCTTTTATGGATTATTATGTTATGATAGGGCGGTGTATCATTATCTTCTAAAAAGGAATAAGGATAGGGGCTAAGCATAAGGAGGAAAGCAAGTACTACGTCTAGACAAATATCAGGGTATATATAATAAAATTTCACTGTCCAAAAAAATTTCAACACAAGTTACTTATTCTCCTAATGATCAATTTTTTGGTATTATCCAAAACAAACAAACAATAATGATTGTGGTTATTATGTTTGTAAATTTATGAATGATATCGTCTTTCATCAACAAACAAGCATCCCTAAAGAGGAATTTTCAAAAACAACTACTAGTTCGTTTAATTTATTTATTAATTCTTTATTTTTATATTTTGTAGTACTACTCTGACTGATAAAAATCCTCATACTCAAAAGACAATATAGATATGTTTAGAAACGAGTGGGCCGAATAACTGATGGTAGATTGTACACAAATAACAAGAAGATCTGACTTGTTGACGTGTACAATTCGCGGTCATTTTTGAGAGGGGTTAAGGGGATCAAAAGATGACATGTTGTTGTATGTCAATGTTTGTAGGAATATTGTAATTGTTATTAAATAAAACATCCTTTCTACAGAGTGTCAATTTACCATTTTAACAGATGATATGCACCAACAACTTGCAAGAATGATGAACCACTCAAAGGGTCTCTCTTTTGTTTAAAATGGAAAAAAGTTTAAGTGAAAACAGAAACTGAACTACAGAAATCTGACCAAATGTATTCGGATTTTGTTGATACTTTAAGAAAATGAACCATGAGTGAGTAGGGGACATTTACAAGTCAAACCCGCCTCAATCCGAGATACGGTGTGGCCGATACCACTCAAATGGTCTCTCTTTTCTTTAAAATGGAAACAATTTTAAGTAAAAACAACAACTGACCAATGAAAATCTGACCAAACACATTTGGACTGTGTTGATCATTTATCATAATGATCCAAAGGTGCATTGGGGACATGTAAAAGTCATCATCACCTCAATCCGAGGCACGATGTGTTTAGTACAACTCAAAGGGTCTCTCTTTTGTTTAAAATGGATAAATTTTTAAGATAAAACAACAACTGACCTACGTAAATCTAACAAAACGCATTCATATTATGTTGATTATTTAAGATAACGATACACGAGTGAATTTGGGATGTGTAAGAGTCATCCAAGCCTCAATTTGAGTCACGGTGTGGCCGGTACCACTCAAAGGGTCTCTCTTTTGTTTAAAATAGACAAATTTTTAAGTGAAAACAACAGCTGACCAACGGAAATCCAACCAAACACATTCATATTGAATTGAGTCTTTAGTAAAACAATCCACGGGTCCTTTGTGACGTGTAAGAGTCATCCCCACCTCAATCGAAGGCACTATGTGGCCGGTTCCACTCAAAGGGTCACTCTCTTTTTTAAAGTGGACACATTTTTATGTGAAAACAATAACTGACCTACAAAAATCTGACCAAACACATTCTGATATTCTTGATACATTAGGATAATGATCCACGGGTACTTTATGATGGTTATGAGTCATACCCAACTAAATCTGAGGCACGGTGTGGCCGGTACCACTCAAAGAGTCTCTCTTTTGTTTAAAATGGAAAAACATTTAAGTGAAAACAGCAACTGGCCTATGGAAATCCGACCAAACACATTCAGATTGTGTTGATATATTAATAGAATGATCGAAGGGTGTGTTGGGGATGTGTATTAGTCAACCCCGCCTCAATCCGAGACACGGTGTGGCCGGTACCACTCCAAGGGTCTCTCTTATGTTTAAAATAGAATTTTTGTAAGTAAAAACAACAACTGACCTACAAAAATATGACCAAACGGATTCGTATTATGTTGATCATTTAAAATAATTATCCATGGGTGTGTCAGAGACATGTAAAAGTCATCCTTGACTCAATCCGAGGAATGGTGTGGCCGGTACCACTCAAAGGGTCTCTCTTTTGTTTAAAATGGACAAATTTTTAAGTGAAAACAAGAACTGACCTATGGAAATCTGACCAGAATCATTTAGATTGTATTTATCCTTTAGGAGAATCAAACATATGTCCTTTTTAACGTGTAAGAGTCATCCTTGCCTCAATCCTAGGTATGGGGTGGCCGGTACCACTCAAAGGGTCTCTCTTTGGTTTAAAATGGACAGAATTTTACGTGAAAACAACAACTGACCTACAAAAATCTGACCAAATGGATTTGGATTGTATTGATCCTTTAGGAGAATGATCCATGGTTCCTTTTTGACATGTACCAGTCATCCACGCCTCAATCCGAGGCATGGTGTGGCTAGTACCACTCAAAGGGTCTCTCTTTTGTTTAAAATGGACAAAATTTTAAGTGAAAACAACAACTGACCTATATAAATCCAACCAAACGCATTCAGAATATATTGATAATTTAGGATAACTATCCAAGACTACATTGGGGATGTTTACAAGTCATCCCCGCCTCAATCTGAGACACGGTGTGGCCGGTACCACTCAAAGGGTCTTTCTTTTGTTTAAAATGGACATATTTTTAAGTGAAAACAACAACCAACCTACGAAAATCTGACTAAATGGATTAGGATTGTATTGATACTTTATTATAATGATCTATGGGTATGTTACGGATGTTTATGAGTCCACCCCACCTCAATCCGAGGCACGGTGTGACCGGTACCACTCAAAGGGTCCCTCTTTTGTTTAAGATGGACAAATTTTTAAGTGAAAACAACAACTGACCTATGGAAATCTGAACAAACGTATTTTGATTGAATTGATCCTTTAGGATAACAATCGACGAGACATGTATGATTCATCCTCGACTCAATATGAGGCATGGTGTGGCCAGTACAACTCAAAGGATCTCTCTTTTGTTAAAAATGGACCCAATTTTAAGTGAAAACAACAAATGACCTACGAAAATCTGACCAAACGCATTCATATGGTATTGATTATTAAGTATAATGATACAAGGGTCCTTTGTAACATGTAAGAGTCATTATCACCTCATTCCGAGGCACGGTGTGGCTGGTACCACTCAAAGAGTCTCTCTTTTGTTTAAAATGGACAAATTTTTAAGTGAAATCAACAACTGACCTATAGAAATCCAACAAAACACATTCATATTGTGTTGATACTTTAAGATAATGATAAATGGGTGCATTAGGGATGTGTACGAGTCAAGCCCGCCTCAATCCGAGACACGGTGTGGCCGGTACCACTCAAAGGGTCTCTCTTTTGTTTAAAATGGACACAATTTAAAATGAAAACAACAACTGACCTACTAAAATCTGACCAAATGCATTTGGATTATATTGATACTTTAGGAGAATGATCCATGGGTCCTTTGCGACATGTAAAAGTCATCCCTTCCTCAATATGAGGCATGGTGTAGCTGATACCACTCAAAGGGTCTCTCTTTTGTTTCAAATGGACAAAATTTTATGGGAAAACGACAACTGACCAACAAAAATCCAAACAAACACATACATATTGTATTTATTCTTTAGGATAATGATCCACGGATCCTTTGTGATGTGTACGAGTCATACCCACCTAAATATGAGGCACAGTGTGGCCGATACCACTCAAATGGTCTCTCTTTTGATTAAAATGGAAAAAATTTTAAGTGAAAACAACAAATGACCTACAGAAATATGACCAAACACATTCGGGTTGTCTTTATCCTTTAAAAGAATGATACACGGGTCCTTTGTGACATGTAAGAGTCATCCTCGCCTCAATCCGAGGAACGTTGTGGCCAGTACCACTCAAAGAGTATCTCTTTTGTTTTAAATGGACAAATTTTTAAGTGAAAACAAAAAATTAACTATGAAAATCCGACCAAACGCATTTAGATTGTGTTAATACTTTAAGAGAATGATCCAAGGGTGCATTGGGGATGTGTACTAGTCAACCCCACCCCAATCCGTGACACTGTGTGGCCGGTACCACTCAAAGGGTCTCTCTTATGTTTAAAATAGACAACTTTTTATGTGAAATCAACAACTGACCTATGAAAATCTAACCAAATGCATTAGTATTTTGTTGATTATTTATTAGAACGATCCAAAAGTGCATTGGGGATGTGTACGAGTCATATTCACCTCAATATGAGTCACAGTGTGGCCGGTACCACTCAAGGGGTCTCTCTTTTGTTTAAAATGGACAAAATTTTAGGTGAAAACAACAACTAACCTACGGAAATCTTACCAAATGAATTCATATTGTATTGATCCTTTAGGAGAACGATCCATGGGTCCTTTGTGAAGTGTACGAGTCATCCCCACCTCAATCCAAGACACGGTGTGGCTGGTACTACTCAAAGGGTCTCTTTTTAATTTAAAATGGACACAATTTTAAGTGAAAACAACAACTGTCCTACGGAAATCTGACCAAATGCACTCAGATTGTCTTGATCCTTTTGGAGAATGATCCAAAAGACATTTTTGACATGTACGAGTCATCCCCACCTCAATCCGAGGCACGGTGTGGCCAGTACCACTCAAAGAGTCTCTCTTTTGTTTAAAATGGACATTATTTTAAGTGAGAACAACAACTAACCTACAAGAATCAAACCAAAGGCATTTGGAATGTGTTGATCCTTGAAGACAATGATTCACATGTGCATCGGGGATGTGTACGAGTCAACCCCACCGACCCCATGGACCACCCCCACCCACCTGAACACCAACCCACCCCCTGGACACCCCTACCCCTCTGGACACCCCCACCCCTGGAAAGCCCCCTCAACCCCCTGGACACCACACCGCCTGGACACACCCATGGACAACCCCCCCCCCCCCCCACCCCAACTTAGACAGCCCCCCTCGGACACCCCCACCCCATGGACAACCACCACCCCCTTGACACACCCATGGACAACCCCCCACCTCGGACAACCCCCACCCCCCGGACACCCCCACCCCCTGAACAACCACCACCCCCTGGACGGAACCTCCACCCCTCCTTGAACCCCCCCCCCCCCACCTGCATATCCCCAACCCCCCCGGACACCCCCACCCATGGATGGCCACCCCCACCCTCCCAGACACCATCCTGCACCGTTCGATAGCCCCACTAACCCCCTGGACCGCCCCCTGGACACCCCCACCCCTTAGAAAGCCCCCTTGACACCATGGAACCAGCCCAACCCCATAGACACCCCATAGACAACCCCCCCCCCCACCAGGACACCCCTTCCCTAGACACCACCCCTCCCCCCTTGGAAAGCCCTACCAACACCCTGGACCGCCCCCACCCCTGGAGACCCCCACCCCCTGGACACCCCTATCCCTATGGACTCCCCCATCCCACCCTCTTAGACACCACCCAACCCCCCTTGGACAGCCCCACTAACCCCCCAGACTGCCCCCACCCCCGGACACCCCACCCACCCCTGGAAAGACCCCCCCTGACACCCTGGGCACCAGCCCACCCCCTGGACACCCCCATGGACAGCCACCCCTCACATGGACACCCCTCCTAGACACCCCCACCACCTAGACACCCCCAACCCCCCTGGACGCCCCCAACCTCCTTGGATAGTCCCCCAACCTCCTGGACCGCCACCACGCCTGGAAACCCCCACCCCCCAGACACCCCCTACCCCCCTTGGACAGCCACCCGGACACCCCCTACCCCCCTGGAAAGCCACCCAAAACCCCTGAACAACACCCAACCCCTTTAATTCTGAATAGAATTATTTATGTATTTAATTAACTTATGAATTATGTGTTAATGGTGTATGGGTATACTTGGTGTAATTATCTTATGATTTATGTGTTAATTTTGTATGGGTATACTTATTAAGATGCTGAATTATTTTCAAGTGTTGTTTGGGTGTGCTGCTGTAGAATATTTTTTTGCAGTAGATAGGGCATTTATCAGAAATATTTCAGCACTGATAAAATATGCCTTTATCTATGCTAAAATATCATTGAAAAGGAAGCCTTTATCAGCTCTAAAAGAGCACTGATAAAGGCTTCCTTTATCAGTGCTAAAAAAGATCTGATAAAGGGGACCCCCATTTATCAGTGCTGAGATTTACAGTGCTTTTTAGTGCTGATAAAGCCGGTTTTGAGCACTGGTAAAGCCCTTTTTTGTAGTAGTAGTATTTATTAATACTCAAATCCATGAATAACCTTTTATCATAAAGTAAAAAGTAGTTGGTTCTCACCCATCGACTCAAAAAAAATCCCACTTAGAATAGAGCCAACTACTAACAACCTTTAACCCAATAGCTCTCACATGATATTCTTGCTTCTACTGAGATAGGCCTTTAATCATGGGGTCTTCAACCTTCTCTTCCTTGGAAACTCTGATCACTGCAACTTCATCCCTTTGATGGAAATCCCTCAAGTGGATATATTTTTTGTGAATGATATTTTTCCATCGATGTGACCTTGTTTATTTTTCAGGAGCCAGCATTGTAGTATTATCCCAATACAATGTGACCGGGTCTCTAATTCTAGGCACCAGATCAAGCTCCTAGAAAAAGTATCGAATCCATATTGATTCCTTGTCTATATCATAAGCTGCTATATATTCATATTTTTTTAGAATTAGAGACAACTGACTACTTTTAACTCTTCTAGCTCATAGATCATCTGTTGAGACAAAAAAACATATTATTATTGTGATTTCAGATCATTATGATCTGTCTAAAAACCATAATTATTATACCCTCTAATGACAGAATTCTCATATCCTCCATACAATAGTAACATATCCTTAGTTATTATCATATACTTAAGGAAAATCTTAATAGAAGTGCAATGTTGTTTTCTTGGATCTGCTTGATATCTACCTACCAAGCTCATTACATAAGAAACATCAAGACTACACATGAAATGGAATACATGATGGATCCTATAGGCAAATCGTATGGGATCTTAATCATCTTATCTTTCTCTTGTTGTGTGTGAGGAAACATTATCTTAGAAAGATGTCGCCCAAGTGTCACTAGAACCAATCCCCTATTGAATATTTCCATACTAAATATCTTTATTATCTAGTAAATGTATGTACCCTGACTTAGTCCAAATAGCCTCTTAGATCTAACATGAATGATATTGATCCCTAGAATTTAGGATAATTCATCTATGTCCTTCATGGAGAAACACTTTTTTAACAATTCCTTAAAGTTTGTAAGACTAGTACATCATTTACAATATGTAATATGTCATTAACATATACTACTAGGATTACAAACAAATTCCCATTAAACCATTTAGAAAAACATAGATCACATTCATTCTTAGTGAAACCAAATTCCTTTATTGCTTCATCAAATCAAACGTTCCAGGACCTAGATGCTTTCTTTAATCCATAAATTGATTTCTGCAACTTGAAAACCCATTTGGCTTCACCTGGGTTCACAAACCCTTCTGGTTGTGTCATATAGACATCTTCCCAAATGTTCCTGTTAAGGAATGCTATTTTGAAATGAATTTTCCATATCTCATATACAAGGTAATATTCTATGGAAAGTATGATTCTTATGCATTTAAACATGGAAACTAGAAAAAACGATTCATTGCAGTCAATTCGTTGATGTTGTCTGAATCTTCTTACCATCATCCTTTCTTTATAGGTGCTAACTTGACCTTCCTTGTCCATATTTCTCTTGAATAACCATTTGCATCCAATAGGCTTTACATCAACTGGATCATCGAATAGAACCCAGTCTCAGTTTTTATACGTGGAATCCATTTCATATTTCATAGTTTCTAGACATATTTTATCTTTTGAGCTCTCTACTGCTTCCTTGTAGGAGAGAGGATCATCATAGTACAATCATAATGATTCACGATTCTTGGTGACTAGGAAACCAAATATCTCTAGTTCCCTTACCTCTATTGAGCTTCTACACAGTAACAGTATTTCTAGAACCTCTTCTACTGTGACTTTTGGAACTTGTTTCTCTACCGAATCTTATGTATCGTGATCATCAGCCTCATCGAAATCAATATTTTCCCCACTATCCTTTTCGAGGTTGTGATCCCTCTCCAGAAATAAAGTTTGTTTGGAAAAGATCAAATTCTTATTAGAATGATAATATAGGTAATATAATTTTGTTTCCATGGGATATTCTATAAAGATAAACC
The DNA here is from genome assembly GCA_963277665.1 of Viscum album. NCBI lineage: Eukaryota > Viridiplantae > Streptophyta > Magnoliopsida > Santalales > Viscaceae > Viscum > Viscum album. The sequence continues at coordinate 123,760,070 of OY728139.1, read as the reverse complement.
TCATGAACTATGGTGCTAGTTTGTTTCCTGATAAGGACTTAACAAAAAACTCACATCCCTATACATGTGTGTGAAAAACAATGGGTTTCTATCCACTCCATAACTCAGAGGTAATTCTATTTTCCTTTTTATTTGGTACTCAACATAATGTGTATGCTATATTTTGTAATGCATATCCCCAAAAGGATAATGGATGATTTTCACGACTCATAATCAACCGCACCATGTCTAACAAGGTGCGGTTCCTCCGTTCAATAACACCATTACACTATGGTTTATAGGGAGGATGGTGTTGTTATAGAATCCCAAACTCCCGTAAATGGTCGATGTACTCTTGGTTTATATATTATCCTCCTCGATCTGATCGAAGCTACTTTATATTCTTACCAAGTTGATTCTCTACTTAATTTCTGAATTCCTTAAATTTCTCCAAGGACTTTTAATTATACCTCATTAAGTAGATATATCCATATCTACTCAAATCATTAGTAAAAGTAGTGAATAAAGAATATCCACCTTTAGCTTCTACTGGAAATGGTCCACACACATTTGTGTATACCAATCCTAGATGCTCTATGGCCCTTTCACGCTATCCACCAAAAGGCAACTTGGTAATTTTACCTTGTAAATAAGTGTTCCATCTATCATGTATTTTTATCTTAGTATATTCTAAATAACCATCTTGGAAGACCCTTGTCTTGTGCTTCTCATTTACTTGACCAAGATGGCGATGCCACAACTGGGTGTTGTATGAGTCATGTGAGTTTGTTTTGTTATCGATTACCAACACTTGGTTTTTGTTATTTAATACAAAAAAACATCATTTAAATGTTCCATACTATAACATACATTACTCTTATACAATAAACAACCCTTATTTCCAAACATAAAAATAAATCCATCCATATCAAAACAAGATACAAAAATTATATTCTTGGTAACACTAGGTACATCATAAAATTTATGTAAATCCAACAACATTCTAGTTGAAAATTATATATGGTAATAGCCAATGGACAACACAGACAAACTCACACTATTGGTAGCTCGAAGATTCACCTCTCATATGGATATCTTTATAAATATACTTGGTTCCTATAATTGAATATAGATGTGAGCCCCACATGCTGTATCTAATACTCAATTTGAAGAAATGGAAAGATTATACTCGATAACAAATGCACCATTAGCGTCCACTTTCTTTTGGGAATGTTTTCTCTTCTAGTGGCCTGGCTTGCCACATAAGAAACATACCACCATCCATTCCTTTCCCTACCTCTAGATCTTCCCCTTCTCGAAGGGATGGTGCATGGTGGCTTCAGACTGTTTATAAATCCTTGGCCCCTTTGGCTTGTCCTTCTTCTGTTCACCATAAGGACTACAGGTTTCTCACACCCCATTTCTTTATCTACCTGGAAAGTCAAGATCATATGTTCCCATTGAATCTTATCATTATTTCTCATGTTTTAGTTTACAATAAATCTAGATAAGGTCTTAGGAAATAATGATAGGATGAGATCTTTATGTAACTCATCTGAGAACTTAATCCCTAAGATGTCTAGGTGTTCAATGTAGCAAAAAAGCTTAACTACATGAGGCCCAGTTGGTGCTGACTCTTCAAGCATAATTGTGAACAAAGCATTGGATATCTCATTTCTCTTCAATATCTCCTTCTATTGATATAGATCCTTATGGTGAGACATCATACTATACACGTCTATGTTTTCATGTATCTCCAAGAGCTCATTAGACATGTTCGACATCCTGAAACACTAGAAATATGTGGAATCATCAACGTGTTTCATATATAGATATATTTCCTCATAACTGGCCTTGTTTCTAGGGACAATTGTAAAAGGATCCCCCATCACATACAATTTTTTCTCATGGTGAAGGATGATTCGTTAATGCCTCTACCACTCCTAGAAATTGGTGCCAATGAGAAAGTTTTACTTCTTGATTATGGTTTAAAATGATATGTTTGAAGTCATTTTTCTTGCAGTTTCAACAAATTAAGATGATAAAATATTTATTACTTTATCATTATGAAGCTGATAAAAATAAATAAATTAATACTTATTCGTCTCCCACTATTTTATCGAAATCAAGTAGACCTCACCATTGACTTTGGAATGTTCTTTTTTCTAAATATTTTAGTGGAAAGGATCCATATTTCCCTTTTTATTACCCCAACTAGGGTTGGTCAAAAACCTTGAAGGGTTTTAGGTAGGCATTCCGAATTCTAACAGCATTATCTCATTGTTCCTTAACTCACTAAGTGGACTTCCCAATCATGAAATCCTTTTATTTGGTATTTTCTTAACCTTTACCTCTTGGTCATACCAGGTCCTGCTGTGGAAGTCAACCCTTGAGGCGAACCGGGTGAAGTCAACCCAAAACCATGAATTAAAATACCATGATAATTGAAATCAACCTAACTAGGTTTGGTCAAGAACTTTGAACTATGGTTTGAATCTAATCAAGATTATGGAAGGATATACCGACTTAATATTTCTTTGAGGTATTTTATCCTTATATGTAAATTTCCATTTTTTTATCTTCATTACATTTTGTTAATATTAAGTGGGATATACTAAAGTGATTAACCATGTCTAAGATAATATTTATGCCTAAGATGGTCTTATTTTAGTTCCATCTTTCATTATTGTTTAATTCATTAATTGTATGATCGTGGTAACACACCCAAAATAAATAAACCATGCAACTGAGATAAATAAAATAAATGGAATGATCATGAGCTTGTTCTGTTGGTTAGTTTATCTAGTGGTTGATAAACTAACCCAAGACCTAGGGGAGAAAACACCTTAAACCTTTTGGGTTAGTGTTTAGAAATTTCCACCTATCTACCTTTTTATCTCCTTGGATTGGTTTCTCCTTGGATCCTAACTTGATCCTCCTCCACTAGATTGGGAGCTCCATCCATTACATACTCTTTTATCTCACACACTAGTGAGGGGTAAAACAAGGTTTTACATAAAAGAAACCTTGGGCACGTAGGTCTTACATATTAATGAGAAGATGGCGCATAGGCCCAAAAATATAATTTAAATTAATAAATTAAAAGAAACCATCCACATACAATGGTCCTGGTCTATCTCAAGATCATTGATACATGCAACGATATTTACGTATAAATAAAAATAGAATTGAATAAATTAATCATTCATATTTAAGATAAATCATGTTTGAATGAATTAATTATTATATGTAATTAATAAATCCTTTATATTATACCATTTTATGAATTTATTGATATTCACATACATTATAATTTTAGAAAAATAAATTCATTTAAAAATATATTTGTATGTAACTTGTACCTTGGAGGAAACTCAGTGGATTATCATTCACAACTAGCCAATGAGTAGAAATGATAGATGTAAAATTAAACACACATATATAAAAAACCTATCACGTGTTGTGCCCCAGCTTTACACCCACTCTATGGTACACATCTCATGGGTTTGTATAATATAATAATAAATTTTAATAAATATGTGGAATTTTGATGAATAATTGTTATGTAGTTCCTACTACACAATGTGTACTATCATTCACCGTCCATCCAAAGTATGCACCTGGGGATACTAAATGTAGTTGTACTTCATAAAATTTCAAATTACACAGTGTGTCTACTGGGCCACACTCCGTGTAGTATCCGCGTTACATGGTCTCTAGCTGGGCAAGCCATGTATGAGGTACACGGTCTAACCCTAACCCAAAGGGACTACACACCATGTGTAGTGGGACATGTGGAGTGTAATACGAAAACTATGTTCCACCCATTCCTAGTCAACACACAGAGTCATTAAGACTTAGAACAAATCCAATCACATGTCAGGGTTTGGTAAACCAGTCTTGATGCATTGATCCTTGACTACACAATGTGTACTGCCAAATAAACACTATGTGTTCTGGTGTTGTATGTCTAGAAACCTTTGGCACCTCCTGATGAGATCCTCTATTTTATTTTTTTATCAAAATTAAAAGAAAAAATCATTTCTGCAAGGTGAAAGAGAAACTAAAGAGGAGGAATAAATATTGAGAATTAGAATTACTGAACAAATAAATTGAATTAAAAAAACTAAATTATTAAATTCATAATTCATAATTGAAAAAAATATATAATTATAACAAAAAATATGACCGCTCTGATTCCACATATAGGTTTTGTGTGAAGAAGAATTGCCTGGACGGGTGTACCCAACTTTAATTTTTTCAATAACAATGATCAATACAAGATCCGTCACAATTATAAAATGTCGGATATTTAGAATAAAATGAATAATTAAAAGGAAATAAGGAAATACCAAAACCATTGAGCGGATCATCATATGTTGGATATAATTAATTTAATTGAAATATAATAATTACCTTGATTGAATTCTCTCTTTGTTGATGATTCCGGTCACAATCTAATGTGACCCGTCATTGCATCGTAGAATCCAAGTCTAGACTTCCTATAGAGGTGATCAACAAGTTCTCCATGCCTCTCTTGACATTTCCAAAGGGATCCTTGGGTTTTAGTGTGGAGGATACTTCGCTTGCAATGTCCACCTTCGATCACCTTGATATCTGCTTCCAAAGTGCTCTCCATGATCCGTTGGAGGAGGATCTCTCTCGTAACATGAGAGTGTTCTTAGTGGAAATGAATTCTCTCTTTTCTTGACATATTTCTCTAGATCCATTTTTCCTAACCAAAAATAATGGCTAGGCTTAATGAGAATAATGTAATTGGGATTTTTAATACTTAGAATAATGAATTGTAATAATTACTCATAGTTATTTATTTATCTTATTTAATTATTAGTAATACCCCATGTCTAATAATATCATTTTACCATTATTATCAGTTTACATGTACCCAAAAAATTACAAATAATATTATCTAATTAAATAAATAATATTTATTTCTAAAATCCACAAAAAAACTAAAAGTCATGTCCTTTTTTTTATTTTCTTTATTTCCTCAACCAAATTTATTATACATTGAATAATGATTATTTATTTCTTAAATAAATATCTCTTCATTACCCACTAATAAATATATTATTTCACCCACAATATATTCTCCGGATTAACCAGTGCTGAAATAAATGCGATTAGGAATCCTTGAATAATTATTAAATGAAAATCGAGAATAATCTTTATTAAACTTGTTAAATGAATATTTAACTGAGATACTTGGATACAATTTTTGTGTGACCCTCTAGGCCTATTTCTTAGTGGCATTAGGAAGAGCCTACCTAAAGTCTAAGGTTAGCATCTAGAAACACTCAAAGGCACCCACATAGAAAGAAATTAATGCCGTAATGATGTGTCACCACATACGAACACTTACCATTTAATGTAATCCCTTTGTCTTGGTATCTCCATTCAATGGGTTGCATGCTTATGCCATCAAACCATGTGCTCGATTATTCTTTCTTTGACTTCCTAGAATTAAAATTTCCCATTCCTCACCATGGAAATGGATTTATTTAGGCCATATAAATTCCATCAAAGGGCCTATGATATCAACTTCCATCATGGAACAGAAGGGAAAAATTCTTTCTCGCATTATCCATTAATGTAGTATTACTCGTGACACACCCAACATATCCTACCTCACTACGAATAGTTTGTCATCCCAGTTTTCATCAATACATATAAGTGCATGATTTTTAATACCCATTAATAATAATAAAAATGTCTATGGACCAATACACACATATATAGATAAGAACATCTAAGGACACTATGAAATGTGGATTTCTACTGGAGGGTCTCATTCTCATAATATATTCTTGGATATTTCCAAGGGATCATACCATGAGAAGGTACATCAAGGTTTTATGAGTCATAAACCCCAATGACCTATATTATTTGTGTCCCTTAAATAACATCAGTCAACCATAGGACATATATTCAAGAATAGTGTTATGGTACTTCCCGGTTCTCACTATAGTAGGGATTTTCTATGACCCTTTAGTGAAACAACTATTCTTAGGACATTATCACATACATTGTCATGTAGAAGAATAATAATTATGTGATAAGGTATATATTAATATTCAAATCCATCAATACAAATTTATCATAAAGTACAATGTAGTTCGTTTTAGTCCACTAACTCCGACATGTAGGACTTGCGTTTCTAAGGATATTTATATAATTACCTTTAACATATCCATTGGTTCCCATAACATTTGTATGAATAATAAATATTTTTAATTAATCGGGCATCCCCAGGTATGTGGAGACGATTCAATATGGAACCATAATGAATCCAAATCTATGATACATATATAGACATGTGGAATGTTATAGCTCATTCCAAGTCTAACATAAGGAGTTATTTCTCCATATGTTATAGGTTGATTTAATGTCTGCTCATTAAATCATCCATCAGATATGCTCATGATCAGGTTATTTAATTATTTAATTATTTTATATCTAATTAATTGAAATTATATTAATTGATGCAAGACCACAGTCACATAGATGAATGAATTAATATGAAAAATAGAATTTAAATAAAATTTATCATGCATAAAAATTTTATCCAAAAATGGTTAATTAGTTATGTAAACATACAGTTAAATATTAACAATAAAAATAAAGTATAAAAAAAGATAAAAATTCATGAATAAAAAAATAAAATCCCTCAATATAATATTAAGTTAGGCTAAGCAATCGGTTACCTGATTAGGAAAGAAACTAAATAGAACAATGTGCTTGAACAACCCTTATTGAGACACATACATTTATAAGGGGAGTTATTATGAAGGTTTCAGGATGACTTAACCATTTTACATCAATAGGAGTGCCCCTTGATAAACATTGTATAACTTGGAGGAATGTGTTGAGAAAATCCAAGTTAGGATTTCTGGATTGGGGAGTCCACTCAACAGATCAAGGAGTTACAAGTCCGTAGTTGGAAAAGACTTTCCTACCTAAATACCTTCAAAATAGTTTCACTAACACTTATTGGGGTTATATAAAGGGGAATATGTATCCTTTCCACTATAATGTCCCATGAACTAGACATTCCATATACAACAGTGGGGGATACTAGGACTTGATAAAATAGTGGGAGTTTTAATAAAATCAATTTTGCTATTATTTCTCACAAAATTTATAATCAAGAAAACTAGCAATAATATTCTCTTTTAATCATAGAATAAAATTAAAATATCTTCATACACATATCCCTATGATCAATATTGGATAAAGATAATCTTCTCAATGTTAGTAACTTCTAGGAGTGGTTTATATGCCTTTGGGTTGTTCTACACCATGAATGGAATTCTTACATGCTAGAATCCTTAATGACTGATATGCCAACTTAAGAGGTGAGTGATGAAGAGTTCAAAGTCTAGGTAAAATATATGAATGACGTGACTGATATTAAATTCTTAATGCTTTCATCTATTTATAGAATACTCCTGATGTCTCAAAGGACCAAGGATGTACACAACATACTTGAGAACCTCTGTGTTTTTTACCTTGAGAGAGATAGACAGGAACTGTTTATGATTTCCAAGGCACTCTTTCAGATTTATCTTAGAGGGGGTTCCCTAGCTAGGCCTCATGTACTCATGATCATTGTCTACATTGAGAACCTATAGATTATAGGGTTTAAACTCCCCAAATAACTAGGCACCAATCTCATTTTGGCATCACTCCTTCAACACTTTTCCAGTTTTTTTGTGAATTTTAATATGAACAACATTTAGAAGTATCTGACATATCTTCTAATCCTAATTCTCCAAGTAGATAAAGACATGAAGTGAAAAAAAATACTTTTATCCTTATAGTGAACAAATAGAAAGTTAAATTAAAGATATTTAAGGACAATTATTATTCATTCACTTCTAAGAAGAAGATGGTAAAATGGAAAGAAAATAAGCATGATGTTGTCTATTTTTCATATGGAAAGAAGGACCACTGGAAGAAAAAATACACCAAGATAAAGAAAAAAGGGGAATATTCAGGTCCATATATCAGAAATTTTAATTTATCTATTTTTAATTTTTTTTATTAGATATATATTGTGGTGATCACATACGTACTCAAATAAAGGAACTAAGAAGATTATGAAAAAATAACCGAGGAGAGGTATATCAACGAGAAACCAATAGAGCTAAACTTACTGTTGTAGCTATTAGGGACTACCACCACACACATCCAATCAGAATGATCATGGTTTTAAAGGGTTGTTATTATTCACCTTTAGTTACCAAAAAAAATTATTTATATATCCATACTTGATACAATTGTATTTATTTTCAAATTTAGAAACAAATATTTCTTCTTTTATAAATATAACATTTTTATGGTAAGAAACATTTACATAATAGTATTTATGTGTTGGATTACATGAATCTGGAAATGGTAATTGATATATAAGTTACTTCACAAGACTCATACCAAAAACCAACATTGGCATCACCAAATCAATCATGTAAATGAAAAATGATTGAAAAAATTATATCAACAAGGATATTTAGATTATTTCAAACTAAAACAAATTTGTGTAAATCACACATGTTTAAAAGAAAAAAATGACCAAATCCCCATTTAGCGGGAAATGTGAAATGGCTAAAGAGCTTACTGAATTAGTTCATATCGATATGTGTGGAACATTTCATTTTAAAGAAAGGGGTGCATAATCATACTTCAAAACTTTTATTCAATATTTTAGAAGATATGAATATTTTTACTTAATGACATCTAAGTCACATTCTTTTGATAAAATCTAGGAATAAAATAATGATCTTGAGAACCATCTTGGTAGAAATATTAAGGAACTCTTCATAGACAATGGTGGAGAATATCTTAATCAAGACTTTATTGATTACTTACTAGAGTTAGGGATCCTGTCCCAAATCACCTATCCTTACATTAATTAGTGAAATTTTGTACAAGAAATTAGGAGACACACCTTGTTAAGCATGGTGGTATCAATGAAATGTCATGCGAGTCATCTATTATCCTTTTGGGGATATGCGTTACAAACAATGACAAACATAATAATCCAAGTACAAAATAAATTGATAAATAGTAATACATACGAATTTTGGAGTGTAAGAAAACAATGTTATCGAATTTAAATATGTTGGGAAATGAATCATTTGATAAGGCATCTTCAGGTAACAAAATTTCACCCCGAGGAATAATGTGTACCTTTATAAGATACCCCAAGGAAACACGGTGATATTACCTATACAAACTCTAAAAAAATGTTATAGTGGCAATACATTCCATATTCGTTGAGAGGGAGAAAAATATAAAAGATATAGTTGGAGGGAGATAAAATTCGATGAATTTAAGGCTCAAGGCACACAAGAGTTGGTACGAGACTAGATTCCATAAAGCCCCATTGAAGAAGAAATTGTTCTACAGACACAAGAACTGTGTAAGAGTATAATAGAGGTTAGAGAACTAGAAAAATATGTTTTTTATTTACCGAGAGTGATGAATCATTATTAGTTGATAATAATGATCATTTAACCTACAAGGAAGTAGTAAGTGACACATATATTTCCAAGTGGAAAGATTCCATGAATTTGGAATGAATTCCATATACCAAAACCGTGACTGGATTTTTGTAGACCGTCTAGTGGATGTAAATACCATTGGTTGCAAATGGGTATTCAAGAAGAAATTGGACATGGAAGTACACATTAGCACCTATAAGGCATGTCTAGTAGAAAAACGGGTTAGACAACATCAAGGCATTGAATTCAATGAAACCTTTTCACTAGTTTCCAAAAAAAATCCATCAGAATTATACTGTTCATTTCATAGTACCATAAATATGAGATTTTGAAAATGGATGTAAAAATAGACTTCCTTAATGGAAACCTTTAGGAAGATGTCTACATGACACAACTTGAAGGGTTTTTTTACTCTAAACGATTCTTAAAAGATATGAAAGTTGAAACAAAAATCCATTTATGGATTAATGAAAGAATCTAGGTCATGGAACATTCATTATGATGAATCCATAATAGAAATTGATTATATAAATAATTAATGTGAGACTTGTGCCAACAAAAAATTTAGTGAGAGTGAAATTGTTTTATTAATAGTATGTGTCGATGAGATATTACTTATTAGAAATGAAATACCTATCTTACAGTATATTAATGTGTGGATGAATAATTTATTTTCTATGAAAGAATTTGGCAAGGAAATGTATATTTTTGGGATCAAGATCAATCATGATCGATCCAAGAGGTTTCTAACCCTAAGTAAAAGTACATATATTAACAAAATAATAAAGAAATTTAGTATAGAACAATCTAGTAGGGGATTATTTTTAGTGTCAGATGGAATTCATATTTCCAAGAAAATATGTCCTCAGACCCATGAGGAAAGAAATAGAATGGAAAATATTCTGTACGCATCAGTTATTGGGTTAGTCCCATACGTTATAATATGTACAAGGATAGATGTTGCATATGCATTAAGTACCCTAGGCAGATATCTAGCTGATCTAGGTTACCTCCATTGGATGGTGGTGAAGAACATCCTTATGTATAAGAGGCATACTAAGGTATGTTCCCAGTATATGGAGGATCTCAGAAACTAGTCATCATAGGATATGAAGATTCTAGTTTTTAAACTGATCAAGATAACATGAAGTCTCAAATGGGATACATCTTCACTTTTAATGAAGGTTCCATGAGCTGTAAGATCTCAAAGAAGGATGTGGTCATAGATTCTACCACAGTGGATGTGTATATTATGGATTATGAGGTAGATAAAGAAGAAGTTGGACATAAAATTTCATCCAAGGTATTGATATGGTACCTAGAAGTAAAGTTACCATCACACTCTACTGTGATGATATTGTAGTGGCGGCTTTCACAAAAGAGCCAATATCACATCAACAGATGAAGAACATACTTAAAACGTATTATCTCTTAATGATTTTTTCTCTGAGAGGTGAGGTTGTAGTAAATAGTATTTTCTAGGATGAAAACTTGGAAGACCCCTTGACTAAATCCCTAACTTAGTAGAAACATGATTATCATGTGAGGTCTAGTGAACTGAAAGTTGTAGGTAGTTGGATGTAGTCCAAGTTGGTATTTTTTAGAGTTGGTGACCTAGAAGAAACTATTTTTACTTTTATTACATGAATATTTTATGTATTAAATATAAAATTAAACATATTATTATATATTTTTCATTAATCTGCATAAATTTAATTTAGTAACTTCCTATAGTATTTGTTGCATTGATAAGGTCATTGTAGTTCCCCATTATGATGAGAACCTTCGAGTGCTATGAAAATATTATTAATATAGTTTTGTATTTGGATAACATAAAATTATGGGAAACATATTATATATACTATAAGGTGTGATTAATCATAAGAATATGAGATTTATTCTCAAGAAGTTTACACTTGGTAATCTCTATGATATGATATTATGAGAACAAACCTACCAGTAGGAATTCTTCAAATTTTGGTGTCATCAGATATTCCAATATTTGAGTGTCTGTAATTATTCCTAGAGTTTAATATTATCATTAATGCATGTCACGACTTGTACACATATATTTTCTGAAGAAAACTATTATGCCATATGTTGTCCGGATGTATGCTATGTTGGGTGTGTCAAAAATGACATGTTATTAATGGATAAGTCAAGGAAGGATTTCCCCTTATATCCTTATAGAAGTTAATATCTTGGACCTTTTATTGACATAGAACCATCTCCATAAATTCCATGAACGTAGTGTAACAATGATTTTATTCCAGATATTCAAATAATGATGTATCGACCATATAGGTTGATGACCCTGTCACACAACTTTCTCAAGGAGATATTTTGACAAAGAGGGAATATTACACAATGAGAATTAATACGTGGTTTTAATCCAGGTGAATTTAAGTTCTTTATCTTGGGTGCCTTGACCCATTGCAAGACAGTAACAATAGAATTCATACAGACCCACATAATGCCAATGAAAAAGATTCCTAAAGGGTCACACACTAACTATTTCTATTGGTATCGATTAAATTCTATTTTAATTTAATTAATGGAATAAATATTATTCTAAAGATGAAGGAATAATTTGATTCATGTTCTATTGATTGTACAAATTAAAGAAATATTTATTCAACTTATTTTGAATAAAATATATATATTTATTTTATTTAATATTTAATAAATATTTATTTACTAGTTTTTGAATAAAATATTTATTTAGGTGCTCAATAAATAAACAAGAGGATTAAATGGACCATGACCCTGTCCTTTAATAAAATAATTATTTATAAGTTGGTAAATATTATTTATCCATTTTGAACAAGTTGGTACACAAAATAATAATAATAATATTATTATTATGTGGAATAAGATTTCATTAACAGTTATAATTATATTTAAGGTCTCTTATACGATTAAAGTTTTGTAACCAAAATACCATATCTTTAAATAGAAGGATATTTCTATTGTGTAAAGCATTTGAAACCAACTCCAATTTTGGTAAAAGAGAAATTTTGCACACAATGAAGTATCTCTCGACTTCTCCTCTCTCCCTCTCAAGAACAAGAAACCCAAGAGAGAATTTCTTTAAGACTGAAGAATGAGTGATCAAGAATGTAAAACTCAAGACATTCGATTCACCCTGAAATAACTTGAAGAATGAGAGGTGTTTCTTGGAGACCACTGAAGCATATGTGGATATCCACTAGAGGAATTCTACCCTTGGATCCTCACAAGCGCGATGAAGTAAATCTAAAAAGGCATTTTTTGATGATAAAAAATCATCAATGGAGAAAGTTACTAAGCTTAGGTATTTATTTATTTAGATATTAAATAAATTAACTATAAAATTGATGTTTTAGGTCCACACTCTTGGTTTTAGGAAATAACTGTTAAAACTAAATTTAATATATTACCCTCCAACGCAGCACTTTCTATATCCGAAACCAGCACTTTCTATAAATGTTTCCCACTAAATAAACACCTGATATACATTAGACTTATGGATCATGAATTAAATAAATAATTTACTTGTTTAATTATTAAGCTAATTAATAAAGTAAAGAAAACTATCAGTGAATTGAACTAGATATTGTCCCAAAAAATCTGAGTGTATAAGATCCATCTTCCAGTCCTTGTTATTTTGACTATCCAAGTTGTAAGACACTCTTTTCTACCTTCCCAATATATAAATTTCAAAGTTTCCTATTTCTATGTGATCAATATTAAATATTCATATATCCTTTAGAATATTCATGCTCTTCTCATTGAGGTGACCAAACATATAATTCCATATATTTGGATAATTAGAAGTTGACCTTTAGACCATTATAATTTTTTTAAATTTTCAATTATGAAAAGGTTCACATACTTTACTCATTTTTCAAGGAAAAAGGATCCTTGAGTCAAATTCCCCACAATATTTTTTAATTTATTTCTAGAGACCTACTAAATGTAATTTTCAAATGGATATAATATTTTTCTATATAAAAATAATGCGATTGACTTCCAATAGCTACAATAATCATATATTCTTCATTTGGATATTGAATTATCCTTTACTAAAATAATTTTTGGGCTTCATAGTTTTTTAGATAGACTTTCCAAAATATTCATGATAAATAATTAAAGATGAATCATCGATAACCAGTTGAATGATAGGGGGATCTATACTCAATCACCAATGATGCCACCAGACTAGTTCTTAGAAAACAAGTCTTTCCATCATAAATTATATTAACAGAATCTAGACTAATAATCATTAATTTTTTTTGGTGTTATATTGATTTAATTTTGTAATATTTCTTGATATGTACTTTATTCCTAAATTTATAGAATGTTGGACCAAAATCAACTAAATTGGGTCATCTCATATCCAGTTTTCAATCTTGAGTCTTATCTATAGATGAATTCTTATGGTATATTTTCTTCTATTGAGGTGAATTCCCTCTCATATCAGTATTTAGGGAACTACTGGTTGGAACCATGACTTCCATTCACTAAAGTTCCTCACTAAGTTTAAAATTCTTGATATTATCAAACACAAATTTTGTTTTTCTACATGAGTTACTAACAAAATTAACCATAGAATCAAAGATCTCTAGATGAAAATATAATAATAGAAATGACCATACATCAACAGAAAAAGTCACACTTATCAATTAGAGCTTAACATGAATCATATTGTAGTAATTAGCATGATATACCATTGTTTTTCATTCCACCAACTCTAATAAGAACAAAAGTTTCAACATGAATACTTTGTTATGGACTGTCAGTTTTTCACAAATATCTTCCAATGAATTTATTACTTCTACTATAGTATTCTTCTATAAAATATTGAAAGAAACATTGCATGCAAGATAAATTATTATAGGATCCACTGCCTTTTTATCCAAGAACTCCCATTCACCTTTCTCTATCAACACTTATTTAATCTGGACCAGGGAACCACCATTTCTTTTTGAATCAGATTGTCTTCAATACATATTTTTCTAGGGACAAAATCCATCCCATAAAATTTATAAATATATATATTTCCATAATATGATTTCATTTATATACTACTACTAGTGTGTTAAAAATATGAATGTTGAACATCCCTTTGACACCACTTATTTAGGGAATGGAAATAGTTGTGAAAATATGATCTACGTGCTTATGATAAAACCACCAAATTTTGACACTTTTTTACACTGGAAGATCACACATAAGAGACTATTATTAGTAGAAAACTGATATTTGGATGTTTATTCCTCCATAACTAAGTGTATCAAAAGTAGGTAGTCAATGCATTATACTCACCACATAATTTTTTACTCCCATATAAACCTTATTAAAAAGTAATTTTTTTGTAAATACATTCAATAGAGAAACATGCAATGGGAATAGAGAAATATGAAAAAGAACACAATGAGTAATGTGGTTCATACTATTTTCTACATTTAAGGTAGAATCAAACTACTATTTAATTCTATTATAATTGGAAGATAATAGTGAAAAAAATAGATTAAAAAGATAAATATTCATATGCAACATCTGATCTTTCTAATAAATCATTTGTTGAACCAAGATTTTCACTGAATGTCTCACATATTAAAATACTAAGCATAACCGACCAAACAAGTTGAATATTCTCTCCTAAAAAACTAGATCAAGAGACATGAATATCCAAGAGAGGTTTTGATCCTAATGCTACATCATCTTTTCTGAACATTTGGACCTTATAGATCTCTATTGTGGATCCATCAATAGATGAAAACTTTTAATGAACATACTATAATTGGAGAATATTTACATCCACTAAAGAGAAGAACTTCTATTTCCTTCACATCAAGTCTATCCTCCTACCACTGAAAATACTTCTAGTATACATAACTCCAATTCAAAAACTGATGGTGTTCTAAATAAATGATAGTTAGAGTAAGGATTAACATTTTAACAAGTTTTCAATATACCAGATAAGTATGCAGTGTTAGAATGGTTCATTGTGATCAAACATGAGGTCAATTATGTAATATTAAAATGTAATACATGGTCAAAAGGTGGATTATTTTTTCATTCCACAAAGAGTATTTTTTCTCAGGTTTAAAAAATAATTTCAATGTTAAAAAATTGACAAAGGAAATTTCTTATAAAAACCTCTCCAATCCATTCATTTATTATTGATCAAAATTTAAAGGGATATTTTATGATTCAAGAGAAAATAAGGAAAGTTAGAAGATAAAGTATGTATCTCAAAGTTGTTTTGTGAATTTGGTACACAAATTTTGAATTTATAAAGTTGAGAGTATGATATAACGTTGGATTTTATAGTCTAAAAGGTAATTTTTTGTCCTTAAAGGGGGTTTATAGGGATCTGTTTGTGAAGTGTTGTGAATGATCCTCCAAGGGGAGTACATGATATGCATGGTCATTAAATAGTGGACAAATGAATTTGGGAGAGATATTGATGAAGTTAAAAGTGTGTAATTTGAAGGGAATTATGTGGTCTTTGAGGTTGAGTACATAATGAATTGGGTTCCAAGCGGTAACTTCATGGAAAGTAGTTTAAAGAATATTTTTTTCACATGAAGATCATTGATGAGTTGTTATATTGACTGCATAGTTTATTGAAGCATCAAATTTAGGATGACATGATACAAATCTATTCCCAATTTATTAAGATCTTTTGAGTGACCATTATGTTGATAAATATAATAAGACCTTATATTGATTATATTGAAAGGAGGAGTCTATGGATGTGATCCTAGGGAGGAAGCGAGCTAACCTTGAACTCAATATAAAGGAAGTTCACCTAACATAAAGTAACTATGTAAAATAAGTTATTTTCAATATATTCTACTAAATTTGATTGTATTATATTATTAATGACACATTAATGAATTATTCTCATTCAAATAACCCTTACTGGTGAACCAAGTAAAATTATTGGGTTCCATTTTTTTTCATTTGTGTTTTTGGTGAATAAACATTCTATTATGAAGGTTTAATGAGTTATAACCAATATGAGGACAATAAATTTATATAAAATGAAAAAAATGACATCCTAATTCATCCCTACCTTAGGGAATCATAGGTCATTATACATGATATATTTTATTGCATGAATATTACTCTTTTAGATATTTTTTTTGTTTCTATGAAAGTCAATTGAAACATGGAGTTTAAGAATGAAAATTTTGAAAAAAATATATTTAGAGTCTAAATTTTTTGAGTAATAAATAGTGTAATTATTTTTGGTAGCTGATAATTTGGTTTAATAGAAAAATTATTTTTGAACTTTTTGGTAACCCCTTACTAAAATATTTTGTACTACTAAATTTTATAATCATTAAAAGGTGAAATATTTTAAAAGTTTTTCCACTTTGAGATTAAACATTGGGAATAGTGTTGGGTTTTAATTATGGGGAGGGGTATCTTATGTGATAAACTATATAGTTAATATCTAAAATTTACTAAAAACATTAAAAATACACAATTTTTATCATTTGATTTTCCTATTTAGGGGTTGAAAGTTTTTATGAAAATTGAGGGTTGTTTTGCTACTTTGAGAGGTTAAACAGATCTATTTCCTTATGGATAAATATTTCATCCTCTTATATATTTCTCTTCTAACTCTTTTAAATTTGGTAAAACATTATGAGTAAGAACTGAAACCTTAATTGATTTTAAAAATTTTAATTTTATTTTAAACTCATAATCATCACATTTAAATGGGATATAGAACTAACTAATAATCCTTTCTAGTGTTTTTTCTTTAGGATAAAACTAGAATATGACATAGCTGTTCATTATTTTTAATTATTAAATAAAGATTTTTCATTTATTATTTCTATTTATCCTATATTAATTATGTGGGTTAGTGTTCATAAGGAAAAAGGGATGTTTAGAGACTCAATTCAATGCAACATGAGTTCTAATTAAGTTTTTTTTTAAAATTTTAAATATCAATATTCTTTGTAAAACAAAAAAAAATTAGCTAATTTTTTAGAAGGTCAATCATACATCACTTCTTGATAGAGTCGATGGGAGAAAATTCATTTGAAAAGATACACCTAGTTTTCCCTTCAGTTTCTCATTATTGAGATTTATTTCCTTTCACTAAATTTATACATTTTATTTGTTAGGGAAATAAATATGTTAAGTGTGGGATAATTCTATGTTGATCTATTTGGATGCATATTTGAAACATCTATTCAGGTTAATTTCACACATCTTAAGAGTTTTTTTGTTTTTTCATTTGAATTTAAATTGAATTATTATATTATAAAGTGTTTTTGGGGTTATATTTTAATATTTCAAGTCCCAGTTTTTTTAATTTATTTGGAACACTCCTCATTATTTTATTGAATTTGAAAATTTTCATAACAAATTAGTAATGTATTTTCTATTCTTAGATGATTTTTTTTTACTCATATGATTATTTAAATTTTCAAATTTTTAGGTTGTTTATGAAAAATATTTTTCAAGTGTCTCATTAGATATATTGTTTTAGATAAACTCTCGTATAAAATTTTATCATAAGATAAATTTGGTCACCACTCTCCAATAAGATAATTTTCATCATGTAATAATATAATAATCTCATATAGGATATTTATAAGTCTTTCCACCGAAATAATAGAATTTCCAATTGATATTCTTATGAAAAGATTATCCAAAGAACATTTATCAAATATGGTTGGTTCCTGAATGAGAATAAATCGAAGCAAGGTGAGAAAAAAGGATTAGTATAGGGTGAAATGTTGTTAACCAATGATACATTGAGTAATGATGAACCAAAAAATTGAGATGAGGTAAAAAATGAAGGATATAAAAACTGGAAACCAAATAATATTATAGAGAGGCTATTACAAACATAAGAAAACTCTTTTGGGAAGTGGATAAAAATGGATTCGAAGGAACAAGTCAAAATTTAATGTAATGATTCTCCAATTTCAAGGAATATATTTTTTGGGATGAGTTTAATGGATCAATGTAGGAAAACCATGACTATGATTTGGTTGTTTATTTAAATGTGAGTGAATATGAATTGAATTAATGTATGTAGATGGAATAATTGGAGATAAATTTGACATTTAAGACATTCAAATGCTAGATTTAGTGTTTTTATAGGGCTGATCTAGAATAATGTGGAACCAATAAGTGATCAAACATTGGGGATATGTATTAATTATTGGATTTTCACAATATAATTGATTTTATACCACAATAGAGAGAGCCAACTTAATATTGTGGATGGATATGAATGAGGCCATTGAAAAATATGGGATGGACTCTGAATAGGGATTCAAGTGAGTTTATGGGACTGAAAATTCCTTTCTCAAATCAACTGGGAATAATTTGATATGTGGGGTCAATATATCTAAAATATTAGAGTGTTTATTTACTGATTCATCCCTTCTATACTCAATCGATATGGAGGACGACCGATTGATCTATTTCTAAACCCATAGTAAAATAATTAATTAACCTATTTAATTCAGTATAGAGGATCTTAATACTTAACTGGGGACTTCATAGATATGTCAATTATGAAAATTAAATTATATAAATATAAATAATAGTTTATGAGATAAATCTGATGTCAAATAGGAGAAATTATAATTTTAGGAATTCATGTGAAAACTAAAATAAAATAGGCTTCTTTGGGAATAAATTGGAATATTATAGGGAATAAATATTAAATATGAAACATAGACATAATGGTTTTCAGAATTTTAGTGCTTGGATCTAAATCCATGTGAACATGAGAGGAGGGAAATAAATTAGAGTATTTTTATGAAATCACAAGATTATGACCCATTAAAGATTAATATGGATATGGAATCAATCTAGGATGATGAAACTACCACTTATAATAGTTTTAATCATTTATTATTTCCTCTATAATGAGGGGGTATATATCATAATGAATTTATGGTGAGATTAGAATTCCTTATTCATAGTGATTATCTCTTTGAAATGTGACTTTATTTTTGTTAATATTATTGTTCTGTTCTTCTCCTAGTGTTTTCTTGAACCATCAAAAATTCAAGGATAACATTCTATTACAATATTATGATGTGATGCTCAAATATTCCTATAGATTTGATAATAAATATGAATATATCCTTTTATTTACTCTTAGATGACCGTGATTGTAGAGAGAAGAGATACGGTGGGAAGTTCACTTATAATAATTGTTTGGTTGACTTTATACCTTGATAATTCCCCCTTATTCTATTAGTTTACTCTATTGAGTGAATTTGGATAGATTGTGTGATTTATGATATCATAAATATCACTTCTTCTTGGATGATATTATTAGTTAAAGTGGGGTTTTTATGTTTTTATTTTAATTTTATGGAGATATATTCATGAACTAGAAGTCATTTCATACATCCATGCTCATTGTTTGGGTTAGTGGGGTGTGTGATTTGAGTCATTGATGATAAACTAAGTGTGGTTGAGTGTTGAGGGATCAATTCCTTCAATAATTATATTAAAGGATCTATAGGAGTGAATCAACATTAGATTGACCTTGTTTATTTATAAAATTATTTCCATTTTTCATATTTCTATTTCCTTTTTTTCCTTTAATTTTGTCATGTATTTATTCATGTTTCTATTACTTTTTTAAAAATTAGAAAAAATAAAAAAAAATGTTTTGTTGTTTAACTTTTACAAACACATTTCATCATTTAGAAGACCCAATGGTTTTCCATTATGATTGTTTTGATCATAGAGGATGTTTATATTTGGCATAATTTTTTTTTGTTTTAATCAATGAATATTCCAATATGTACTTGATGAGAGACATCATGACCTATATAATTTATATAATGTTCGATTGACATGAGAACATTAGAAAAAGAAAAAAGGATCATAAAATATAATTAATATTTAATTTATAGATAGATTTAGAGATACATTATCTTGTAATTATTTATTCATTAATAATGCAGTTGGATACTCTCTTCGTACTATCATAGTATTACATGATCTAGGCATAGAATCCCTCTAGAAGTGATGCATATATGCTCAAAAATCTCATAACATCACCATAGACTAATTTTGTTCTATAATGATTGATCTCAATAAGTTTTGAAGTGAACCAAGCTATGATTAACATAAACAATACATCAATATCATGATATAAGTAATATACCTCACAAATAGCTATAAAACCCAATGAACGATAGGTTTAGTGCCTTTAATATTACCTATATAAGCATACTTTTTTTACTACAGTTTTGAACATTTCTCTGTAGTCATCCTCCTCTTGAACCTTTCCTATATATCCCACATGATATTATTATTTTCATAACCTATGGATGTGAATCATAATAAATGGGTGATATAAAATTCCCATTAAGGGAAAAAATAACAAAGGCCACACTGTCTAGATCATAATAATGAAGAAAATAACGACTAAGGACAAATATATAAATCAAATGAATAAAAAATAAGTTTAAATACAAACATAAAATATATTTATAATATATTAAATGATAACACTTTTACCATATAATGAGAAAATAAAACATGAAGCACATAAAAATGGTCCTAGAATGTAGGAAAGGAAGTGGTACAATCATAAAAATAGGATTTATTATCTTTATAAACATGTGTACCAAATAATGTTTTCACTCATAAAAGTTTTAGTGGAGTTAAATGTCATCACACCGGCCCTTTATAAACCTAGCTACTCACTAAATTGTTCACAATTAAAATTTTCATTAGATATTAACATCATAAAACTCACCATTTATGAATCAATATTATATATAATATATTAACATGTATAATTGTGTGTAGAGATTAATGAAACCAAACTCACCCTTTTTTAAATTAGTGACTTGTTAACCATTTCACTTGTAAAATTGTGAGTAGAGCATAAAACCATCATAATCACTCATTTTAAACCTAGTTACTCGCTAACCTGTTCGCTAAATATTTTTATGTCATAAGATGCAATAATTTACCCAATGAATTGGAGGGTGATAAAGGTCCCACCTATATCATAACCCATTCATTTATATTCCATATAAATAACATTTACTTTTAACATCATAAGAAACCCAAGTAAATATAGTTGGGTTCATGAAAAAATAAAATAGAAGTTATTTAATTTTCATAAGGGACCCATGGAAATAAAATGGGGCTCATAAAAATTACTTATAACATCTTCAATTAAATCACCAGATACCAAAAAAAAGATCAACTAAAATAATCACATAATAAAACAATAATATATGGTGAAACATGAAACATAACTCTATTGGAGATTGATTACAATGAAAACCAATTCATGAAAATATCATTTTTGGACTTTTTTGTATTTAACTTTGTAAAAGTCATAATTATGAGTATATTTTCAAAAATTGAAAATTTTTATGAAGTTTAAAATAATAACATTCATGAAAATGGATTTGGATCAAAACCACTTTTTCCCAAAAATAAAAGTATAAAGTGTAAACACTTTTCAAACATTTAATTTTAAAAATAATATTTAATAATGGAAACTTTAGAAAGATTCATAATAATTTCAAAAATGGGAATTGAAAATAATTCTAAAACATTTAATTATTTTAAAAAATATTTATTAATGTAATTTTAAAAAATACATAAAATTTACCAAAATAATATGTGGATTGGATGATAAAACCTCCTTGTTTTGAAATTATGGAAAAAGATTTTGAACATTTTGAAATAGCCTTTTCTTGAAAAAAACCATTAAGGTGATGAAAAAATTATTATTTTAAAATGAATAGAGGGGAGAAAAATGATCTTTGGAGATAAAAAAATATGATGTCCCACTAGGGAAAGGTTAGCATTGTTGGGAAGTAAAAATATGGATATGAAGGAAAAATCCATTAGGAGTATGAATTATCCTTACCAAAATAAAATATAAAAAATAAATAGAATCTTTAGGGATGAATAATTTTATGATTATCATGATATACCTATAAATTATAGTATAAATACAACATAAATTCACCATATATTATAACATATCAATCTTGAAATATTTTTTTTCAAATAATGTTGATTATAACCCGATGAAAATATTTGATTTATAAAAATCCTTGCAATGTTTTTAACTTTTGAATAAAATACCCATGATAAGTGTAACTTTAAAAAGAACATTTAATATCATGAAATATAATATAATAATGATAAAAAATTATGATAGGTTATTATTTACCCCATTTAAAAGGATATGACTTTTATTATAGGAATGTCTCATGGGATTCACGTTTGAGACCAAGAAACCCCTACCGCTTAAGAAAAATTCTAATGAAAACCCATTGAAAGAATTATATCTTGAATTTCGAGTTAAAATAACATGAATAATGAAAATAAATGATATTAAATATCCAACTTTCAATTTATAAATTTTTTAAAAGGTATTTGGTTTACAAAATAACATGTCTCTCTAGGAAGGATGTTCTGAGATGAAACCCATAAAGTAATGGTATCATAAGAATCAAATGGAAAATATAGGGAAACCATGAAATAGAAATTAATATATAATTTAAGGAATTATATTTATCATTAATGAAATCAATATTTTAGTATATATACCACATAAAAGAGTAAGAGGTTCAAAACATCAAATCACCCTTTAACTAAAGTGAACATGAGACAACAAACCCTTAATTTGTTTACTTCCATAGTTGATGCCACTCTAACATATTTTAAAAAAACATATCACAATAAAAATCCTATTTCATAAAATTATTCACAGGAATTATCATTTCATAATACTTATTATAATTCTTTATCAGGTGTGTGTTAATGAGACATTTCGTATTATGACCATCATGTTTTAATAACTTTATCTATTTTTGGCATGTTTAATAATTTTGATATCATTTAACATAATTGGATAAAAATTTAATTATTAATAATTTTATATTATGTAATATATAACTTGAATTTATTTTTAATGTTCATATTTTAGTCCATATGTGTTTTTGTTTCATCATCTGAAAACTGAATTGATAATAGCTTATTTTGGATTTTTTTAAAATGAAAAATGTTACATTAATAATAAGTTAAATAATTAATATAATATTTATAGAACCATATAATAATTAGTATATTATTTATATATAATAATAATATTATTATTCATGTTCCCATGATCATCAAAAATCATATTTTAAATCATTGTTCATAAAGGTGGTTAAATCGACCCAAAATCAAACACACTTTTTCTCATTTTGTGAGTATGGATAAAGATACATTTATTTTGATGAAATATTAATATAATTGAATAATAATGATATTTTTTATATTTTTTATGATAGTTATGCATATTATATGTTTTTTTATAATTTATAAAAATATAAACAAAAAACTGGAAACATTTCATCACGGAGGCTACAATCCACACATACACATTATTAACATTCTTGTATCTCAATGTGTGAGAGGTATAGAATTCAGATATTAAATTGAAATTTTTGAATCATAATTATATGATATATATCATATCTATTTATCATTACCACCATTAAGGCCTTCCATGAAATTCAGTAATGAAAAAAGCATCACTTTTCTTTATGAAGGCGAAAGTCCGCGCAACACACTAAAGGTTTTATTTTAGTTTTTAAAAGTGGATAGAAATGAAAAAAATTAGGGTTATACCATTAATATAGAAAATATAAATATACTAGTGATAATTAATTCATCATATTATTATGGTTAAATTATTTTTTTGACAGAAACATTAAGAAGAAAATCTTAATAGGGAGATTATACTTATATTCAAAGACTGATTTTTCAATCGAAGTTCCCATAAATTGAAGGTCTTAGGATAACTACGAGTGGCAACAGAAATATTTTTGTGGGATTGGGTTATAAGGAGTGTAAAAGTTAAGATGTAAAATTATTAATTGAATGGGTAATTGTAGTGTTTAAATGGTGTAAGTTATATCCTTTCATAAGAGGATAAAATGGCTATTTTTTGAAATACCCATCATTTTTCTATAATTCCATGGAATTATTCAAGGTTCAATGGCTAAAGAGTGGAAAAAATTATATTGTGTGAAATTATAAATTCTAAAATCATCTCAACCACATATTTGAAAATATTTTTTAATATGTTTTGGCCATTCCCTCTAAGTAAAACTCTTTTTACCATTTTTTACATTTTATCGGGGATACTATTTTTTAACCTTTGTAATTAATCTTGATAAAAAAATTAATATTGATATTATTAGCTAAATTTTAAATTATTATTTTAAATTTGTAATTTTTTTATTATCTAATTTATAAATGCATGAAATATTAACTTTAAAATAAATACACGTAATCAAATAAAAACAGTTTTTAGTAGAAAGAAGTTTTTGTGATTTAAATTTATATATAAGATAAAATTATTATTATTATTTATTATAATGAAAAAAATTTATTTAATATAATTAGTATTAATGGTATTATTCATTCATGTAAATCCCAAACCAAATGTCAACTTGAAAATACATTATTCAAAGAGAAGACCAAAAACATTTTTTATTAAACAAGAATTTTTGTTTAGTTCTAAAAATGTAAGACATGGTATTTATATTCCAAAATAATATATTAAAATTTATAATTATATTACCTAAAAATATAATTTATTAATTAAATTGTTTTTTAAATTTCTAGGATACACTATTATAATTATAAAATCATAAAAATCAATATTTTAAAAAAATTCATATTTTTGAATAAAAAATAATCTTTTCAAAAAATATTAAAAAAATTTATAAATAATTTTTCATGGGATAAGTTAAAAAATAAATTTTATTTAATCAAATTTAAATTTTTGGAATTGGTAAATTCGTTTTTTAATGAATATACATTATAATGGAATTTTTTTATTATAACCTTTTTCAATATTTAATCATATTAATTATTTATCCACTAAATAAAATAAATATTATTGGTCTATCATATTAATTTTTATTATATATTAATTAATAATATATTCATAATATGTTGTGGTTTGTTAATGTTGGGTGTATCATCTGAAATAATTTATATAACATAGTATCTGTTTTAAAGGATCCAAAATACCAAGTTGTTACATTTTACTTCTTTAAATAAATCACATACCTACAATTTTATTATTATTTACTCTTTGTAATAGAAAATGGAGTTAAAAATATTTACGTTACACATGATATTATCTGTAATATAAAATGAAGTTTATTATAATATGGATAAATCTAAAATGATTATTTTTTCCTTACCATTCCAAGGAATTCTATCTCATAAATTTGTATTAAGGTGCACGTGAATGATTATATTATATTCATAGATTATTTATAGTTGAAATTGAACTAATATATCATAATAGTTTCTTTTAAAATGTGATTTCCTATTATAGAAATTAATTTAGTGTTAATGTAATGATAACCATTATATTTTGAAAATCGAATCAATTTTTTTAGAGTTTGATATTATGATTTCCCTAATGTTTTTTTCAACAAACATAATAATTATACCACTAAATATTTTCATTAAAATATAAATCACCAATGGTGATGACTTGAGTTTATTAGAAAACATTCTAGATATAATAGTATTGATAGAAATAGGGTATTACAATTAATTTATGGTGCAGGGAAAGTGAAACCTAGTCACTAATATCTACTTTATTTATAGAAATTTCATATTATTTTCCTTAATCCCATGGTCTAGCAGATTGACGGTGTACAATCCCATCTTAATCTATAAGATTAGTGCACTATTTCATATAATTATTATATTCCTCACATCTAAAACATCAAAATGGTAGTGGATCCTTAAGAAGAACATTATCTTTATCCATATTAATAATGTAAATATTTATCATTTATTAATAGTTCGTTTCTCAATGTTTTTATTTACCACTTATAAAAAAAATTATTGTACCTTTGAGACATTCCCCTGGATTTCTCTTACATCATATTTTAGATGAATAAAATTAAGGAATTTTCCCTATATTGTCTCCATCACTTGATCTCATAATAAACACTATTTTTGTTTTATTTGGTGGGTTTAGATGTCCATAAAATATAAAGTTGTTAATCCTAATTTGAGATAGTTGTGTGGGAATAAACATAGAATTTTGAACCGTATATTTTATCCCATTTGATTTCCCAATAGTAAAATTACTACATTGACTATCACATCGATTAATGTATTTGTTATTCCAGGATCTATCCATTCCTAGACCCAAGAGTGTTGAAATTAGGGATAAAAAATTAACTATATATTTGGTTTATCATTACCATAAATGGAATTTAACATTAAAAAATATTTTTATTTTTTATTATCACAATTTCATAACGTTTCTTTAGTTAAACCCATATAAATATTTTTATTTGTCTTTGGTTAGTTTAATTTGGATTATATTTTACTTATCAACACAATCCTTAAAAGTATTAATGAATTCAATTTTTCATAGTGGTTTGTAAAGAGAATATAATCAACCAAGTAATACCCCATGGTAGTGTATATAATAGTGTGTAGTCTTAGTCCCACTCATCGTGCATGGGAGTGATGATTGATTTAATGATCAACCAACCCTTTTATAGGTGATTAACACTAGGTGCATCTGTTCTATAGCCACATATATTTTCTATTATCCTGACAAGGACTTATTTATAGAAATAAAACATATTCTAGACTATACCAATATTTCATAATTCAATCTTATACTTTGACTAAACTCAAGGGTTTTCACTGAGTTATTAAAAACCAAACATCAAATTTAACTAAAATAACTTACAAATTAATAGAAATTAATATAAAAAATTACAAAAATAATTTACAAAATAACTAAACCCTAATTTGATATAATTTAAGTGGCTGAAGCACAAATTATCATAAATAATACATTAATCTCATGACTTGAACAATACATCTCAAAAACAGTCACACAACCAAAATATCAAAATGTTTATAATAAATAACCCAACCTATCATACATAGATAGTACATATTTTTAGATAAATATCCATTATTTTACATAAACACACTCTTGAGGATCAGAAAGTTATATTGAAAAATGAAAAATTTAAAACATGAACAATAGGTCCATAAGGGAGCTATACCATCTCCCACAATGTTATTCATAAATAAAACCCTTCTCAGATATATCATACCTAAAACCTTTCATCATATCCTATGGAACAAAAATATAAGAAAGGGTGATCTTAGATGCCCAGTAAGGGTAAACCAGGGAGATATCAATATAACATGAAAATAATAGTATGGGAACATTAGAATAGAATTTTAAAACTATAACCTATATATCATAGATCACAAAGTTGAGTAATGAAATAAATCTTGGTAGTTTATAAGACACGAATCATAATAGAATCAAACAACATGAATAGTGAGGGAAAAACATTAGCATAAGAAATATATTTGTGTCATACACATAGGAATAGAAAATAATTTAATTAGCAGTTAAAGGATAATTTCTATTATTATCATAGTGGTATGGGTTCACTAGAAAACCCTTATTAGTATTCAAGGCTCACTCTCAAGACTATTATGGTGGATATAATACCTTACTGAATTGGGTTCACTTCCCATTCCAGTCATGTTTATATCATGATATATCAATTTTTCCAAATGAATTGGGTGTAGATATAGGTTCTACCAATCACATAAATAAAATCATACATAAATGTACCATGATATCATAAAAAATAAATCATATCAGAACCATTGAAAAGAAATGGGTTTCATAAAAATTTCATTATAACATAACATGTTGATAAGATATAGGTTTCATAATCATTTCATCATTTCATAACAGTATAACCTTTAAAAATATAATCAGGTTTCATAATGATTTTATCATATTATAACCATTTGAAGATAATCATGTTTCATTAACATCTTCTTGCAATACAAAGAAAACATTCATAGAAAGAATAATATTGGAATCTGTAGATTGTATCCCACTTAAATCATAATTAACATCTAAGGATGTTATCTTAGATGGAAAATTATATCTAAATATCCCATGGTAAATTTATCTAGGAAAATAAAATTAATTTGAAAATAAAATTTTAAATATAAAACTTCATAAAATATTTTTGAAATATATTTCCTCAAAAATAATCTTTTAAAACTTATAAATTAAGAATTAAAAATCATTTAAAACATTTATAGAGAAAAATATCCTTTCCACTATGATTTTTTTCTTAAAAAAAATCATTTTATAATTTTTCATGGTTTAAACTAATGTTTGAAACCTATAAATTAAGCTTTAAAACATTTAGTGTTCATGAAATCCAAACATTTCATACAATATGTACAAGTTAAAACAGAGATTCATTCCACATCTTTGGTGAAAGACAAACATTCCTTATTTGGAAAACAATATGAAAATATCTACAATTTTTTTAAAATAATAATCACATGGTTAATTTTTTTTAATAAATCATTTGAATAATTTAAAAAACATTTTCGATAACATTTTTAGAAAGCATGGTTTTTTGAATAAAAATGGTGTTTCGACCAAAATGAGAAGTAAATATGTTTTTTATTAAAAAATTCCCTTAAAATATTGAGTAAATAATGAGGGTAAAATTAAAGAAAACATTTATTTTCATTAAATAAACATAATAGAGGAAAATTCACATGTTTATATAGAGATTAATTATATTAACACATCATCAAATTCATAAACATAATGAATCTTGATAAATGATGATATTGTTACATAAAATAATTACCACTTGGGTTTCTTTGAAATCACAAGAACCATGAAATAATGAAATTAAATTAAACTTATAATATCATTAATTTTTTTCATGATATTAAATTTAAAATAGTATATATATACACCTCATAAAATAATATAGGTATATAGTAAAACATATTTCTCAAAGAAAGAAAATTGAGAGAAAAATCTCTTACCATAAGTCCAAATTATTTCAAACATTTTAAAACATCATATTTAATAAATATAATTTATTATATATAAATTAAATAACCATAATTATATATACCATACCATATATAATTTACTTATGATTTTTTATTTCCATTTTATTAACAATTCCATTTTAATGTCATGTTTCCGACAAGAACTTCTTTGTTTTTCATGTTTGTTTTTATTTGTTATTTTTTTGTCCTCTTACTTTTATCATGGTTCTATCATAGATATAATGTTATAAATCATGTATATATCTTATATATTTAGTATATATTTAGTTATAGTAAGTTATAAATGATAGATATTGAAAATGAAATACACTGTTTATGGAGACAGTAGACAACATGTATGCATGAACTCTGTTTCAATTTCCTCAAAAGACTAAGATAAATAGAGGTAAATAATATATTATCTTTAAAAAATCATATATATTTCTTATATATCAAAATATATTAATTAAATATATCCCTTATTACCTTCCAGGTAAAATTTAATTGAAAATTTAATCACATTGCTTCGCGAGGCGGTAGTCCGCCTTACACACGAATGACGTTATCAAACACTATGTGGATTTGAAATTAAAAAATGGTATATTTGATAAAATAATTTTATATGTGTTTTTATTTTTATAATATAATATATTTATAGAATATTTATATTCATAACAAACTATCAGAGGTGTTGATAAGAAATGTGACCCATCATTTCACGATGAAGTAGTTCGCTATTCACACGAGTGGCGTTATCGTTTCCCTTTTAAGGGAAGAAGTGATGTATGTTGGTAAAGAACATAAAATAAAAAAATATCAGTATAGTTATTATACTTATGTTTTTATATCATTATTTTTTTAATAATAATTGAAGTATTTGGAAGAATAAATAATATAAAATGCTCAGTTAGGGACGTTACCTCTTCTTTAGAAAACTTCTTTTGGTTTGTAGAAAAATCCTTACTAAGATGAATTTATGAATAAACTAAGTATTATTTGAATATTATATGTAATTAATTAAGGGATTTGGGTAGTCATTTAATGAAAAATATAATTATTTATGTGTGAAGAGAATAAGAGAGGGGGTGACCTTTTATAAGTGGTGTGTGGCACTGATTTTGAAAATACAAAGGTGTAACCATGATTTTTACATGAAAAAAATATAAAAAAATGTATTATTATAAATTCTTATAGGCTATAAGTTCAAAATATGGCCATAAATTATTATTTGGACATGTTTATTGGTGAATATCCCCCTTAACATTTAATTTTACATCACAGTAAACCCATTTTTTCCTTAAATGTAGTAAATAATTTCTAGAGTTTTTACTCTTAATTAATGTAAAAAATTAATTTGAAATTATTAAATAATATAAGTTATTCGAATTAAATAGATGGAATTTTTTTCCTAATTTAACTTATATATGTATCAGAACATAATTTAAAATTAAACCCACTAATTCGATAAGAAATTTAGTCTTCAAAAAGAAACATTTTCATAAATAGAGAATGTTTTAATTTCAAATATCTATAGGAAATTGATTAACCTGACATAAATTAGACTAATAAATATATAATTATAGAAATTTTACTTTTATAACATTATTAATTTTTTTTTAAATTTTTAAATGTTGTAAATGAAAAGAAATTCCTTAATAAAAAAAAATATTTCTAACTATTCACTAAAAAATTTATATTTTCATAAAATTCTCAAAATTTCACTCCAATATAATTTTGACATATAAATTTTGAAAATTATGTTTTAAAAAAATATATTCTAAATTTATTGAAAATATAATTTAATTATTTATAAAAAAATAAAATAATAATTTTTTTAGAAAACATTATTTTCGAAACATACAGTGAAAATTATAAAAAAAAATTTGATAAATTTTATTTTAATAAAATTATTATACACAATTTATAGAAAATAGTAATTAATACTAATTTATATAGCTTTAAAATTATGGTTACAAAGGTCACGTCTAAAAAATAATATTAAAAATATATCATAGTTAATTACACCTTAGTGTTGTGTGTCATGAAAGATGAACTCAATATTGAATATAATTCAAGATATCAAAGGAATTTAATTTATTTAAAAAAATAAATTCAAAAAAAACTAAGGATTTTACATTATACCCGCCTTAAAATTAATTTTCCCTCGAAATTTTTCACTCTAATACTAATAAATGAGGATAATTATGCATTATCATTTTCAAAGGTTCCCAAATCGCTTCATCCAACTTGTGGTTTTACCAAAAAATTTGGCCAAGCAACTAGTCTTTTTTAATAGAAATTTCCCCATGCAATCAAGAATCTCCACCTGTTATTCCTCATAAGAAATAACTTTCTCCTATGTTATAATCTCTGAGTTCAGTAAATGTGTAGGGTTAGTTATGAACTTCCATAACAGATATTCATGGAACCAGTTGTGGACTTGAGAGAGTTTTAGTAGAAGCACCAAATGATAAGATATTATCTCAATAGAATCAATAATTTCAAAGGGACCTATTTACTTAGTTCTTAGTCCCCTATTCTGTACAAATATCATTAATTTATTCTATGGATAAATTCTTAGAAACACATTATAACCAACATTAAATTCTAAGCCATGTTGGCTATTACCAGAATAACATTTCTACAAACTTTTTTCCACCCTTATATTCTGCTGAATGGATTTAACATTTCTTGCCGTCTCTTCAGTTATCATAGGTCGCAAAAGATTTATTTGTCTAACATCATTCAAGTAAGTTGGAGTTCTACAATTATTTTCATAGAGGGATTCCAAAATATTCATCTAAAATGTTGAGTGAAATATATTGTTATAAGAAAATTAAAATAGTGGAAGGTGTTGATCCCAACAACCATTAAAATATATAAAATAAGATATTAGTAAACTCTATAGTGTTTAAATAGGTCTCTTAGACTGACTATCTATATGAGGATTATATTTTTTCGTGGACTTAACTTTATATCTCGAGTCTATTAAATACATAACCAGAACTTTGAGGTAAATATCATATCCTGATTAGACATCATGTAATGTGAAACTCCAAGCAACCTTACAACTTTGTTGATGTATATTATTGAAATCTGAATAAGAGTGAATTTTCTATGATAGTGATGAATTGTTTGGACTTTTTAAGAAGATCGACTACAACCCGTATAGCATTAGTCCATTTCAAAATTTTAGGGAGCCTGACAAAAAAATATATGGTGATATTTTTTCATTTCCATTTTGGTATGGGTAATGGATATAACAACCCCTTATAATGTTTTTTCACTTTTCCATAACTTGATGACATAGAAAGTGATAAGGTAAAAACATTGGGATATCTCTTTTCATTCCATACCACCAGAATACTATTTCAAATATCTATAAATATTCATACTTCCATAATTAATTGATAATGAAGAACAATGAGCTTCCTCTAATAGCTCCTTCATCAAATTTAATATAGATGGAACAAAAACACTGTTTCTAAACTATATCATTCCATAATGATCAATGTTAAACTCTAGAACCATTCTAACCCTGTTTTATAACTCTACATATTACTTTGATACTTTATTAATATTCACTAGGATATATGATTGAATATTAAATTAGGAAAGATAATAAGTCTATAATTACTTTAGGACTTCAAGATTCATCCTTTTCATGTTAAAAAATTTGGATCATTTATAATCCCCATTATTGATAAGATAGTATGATCCTTTTTGATTAAAATCACCAGACACTATGTTTTCTTTCCCATGTTTGTAATGTAATGAGAGTTTGTAATATTTAATCGTATCTAACCACATTCCTTATCACATTCTCAACTCCATTTACATGAATATGTTCTTTAAAATTTTGTGATCAGTATTTATATCACAATTTATTACATAAAGATAATATATCCATATCATTAATGCTAGAAATACCACAGTTAACTCCAAATCACGAGTTGGGTAATTTTTCTCATAACACAATAATAATTATATGAAATTACCTATATATATTTCATTCTGTATAAAAAATATTCCTAGAACCTTCTTTGATAAATCACTATATATTAAAAACTATTCTCCATTGTAGGGTGATGTTAGCATAGGCGCACTTACTAATATTCTCTCCAATTCCTTGAAATTTTCCTCACATTAATATTTCCATAGGAGAATATATCCCTTAATATTTAATTTGGTTAATGGATTAGGTATTTAGGAGAAATTATATTTAAGCTGTTAATAATATTCAGCTAAACTAGGATAACTATTGATCTCGGTCACTATGGTTTGTTTGGGACAACATTTAATAGCTTCCTCACTACTAGAAATATGACCTTTCCCAACGATTTTATACCAACGGTTTGTAAAAACCGTTGGTATAGGTCCCCTTTCCCAATGGTTTGGCCAAACCATTGAGAAACCCCACTTTGAGGCCACTTTTCCCAACAGCTTTGACAAACTCTTGGGTAAGGGTATGGCTTTGCCAATAGTTAGGCCAAACCGTTGGGAAAAGTCCACAAAGTGGACACCTTTCCCAACGGTTTGGCCAAACTATTGGGAAAGGGTTTACCTATCCCAAATTTTTTCCAAAACCGTTGGGAAAAGTCCCCCAAATATCAACCTTCCACCAAAAGTAGCACCCATAATCAAGGATCTATACGAACGGTTGTGAAAACTGTTGGTATAGCTCTATACCAATGTTTTTGACAACCGTTGGTATAGATCCATTGATTTTTTATCAGATATTCTTACCAAGAACATTATATAAATCAAAATTTAAAATAATTATGAGAGTATATATATATATATTTATGTAATTATGTTTACAAAATCCATGTTAGGTTAGTGGTTAAGTCGTTCAATGATAAACTAGGGGTCCTGGGATCAAATCGCAGCAAATTTTTTTTGAAATACATATTCCAACGGTTCCATAACTATTGGTATATATTTTCATATTACTTATACCAACGGTTTCCAAAACTGTTGGTATAGGTCTATACCAACGGTTTTCCCAAAACTGTTGGTATAGACCTATCCAAACGAATTACTTGGAAACGGTTCTCCAAACCGTTGGTATAGGCTATACCAATGGTTTGGAGGCCTATAAAAACGGTTCCAAACCGTTAGTATAGGTTAGTTTTCCAGTATTTCCTCCTTTGATGGATCTATAGATATATCATATATTAAGATTATATGACCCAAAAAATGAAACCATTTTCTACCAAAATTCAAACATTGGAAAATGTGAATTTAGTTTATCCCTTATATGGTTATTTAGTACAATTATAAAGTGAACTTCATGCTCTTACATTCTCTTTAAATAGAAAATAATATCATCTATAAAGACTACCAAAAAATGATCAAGTAAATTTTTAAAAACTATATTCATTAAATATATAAAGATAGAAGGGAAATTACATAGAATTATTGGAATCAATATATATTCATAGTGTCCATACCTTTTATGGAATCATATATTGGGTACATCAACGTTCTTGACCCTGAAATGATGATATCTAGAATGAAGGTCACTATTGGAAAAGTATGAAGGTCTACATAGATGACTAAACAAGTCATCAATATGAGGTAGAGGATACTTTTTTCGTAACTATTGTCTTGTTTATATGCCTATAATAAATATGTAGTTTCATAGATCTATATTTATTATTAATAAAAATAACATGTGAACCCCAAGTTAACACACTGGATGAATGAATCCCTTATCAAGGTTATCTTGGAGTTGTTTCTTTAACTCCTACAACTCAATTGGTTCCATTGTATATAGTATTTGAAATTGGTGTGACACTAGGTATGTGTTTTATTGAATACTCAACTTCATGATTTGATGGAATACTAGTAAAATATTCCATAAAGGAAAAAAATATTATTATACAATATCCATATCATCGATGTCGAGTTTCCCCCAAATCATCTGATATAAAAATCCCTTTTAAATGGGAATCAATAACCACATAATGGATTTGATCTATATCATAAGTTAATAATTACCATCACACTAATATATGATCATAATTTGGTTTGGAATATCAATGATTAATTTACTTCCATGAAAATTGTTATGGGATTCATATAGATAAAGCTAATCTATTCATAGGATCAAATAAAATTGAACTAGAGGAATATTGAAAAGATTTACAAGAAGCTCATTCCAAAAAACATCAATTGAAGAGGAATAATATAATTTAAATTCAATAATCATACCACTAGAGGTTTTAGATACTAATTCAAGATCTTTTCATCTAATTGGAATATTGATACCCCTAGAAAAGTTTTCAAATATGACTAAATTAGTAGATTTGGAGTCAAATAATATATTAGTAGTTCTAGAGGGATGATAAATGTACCTTTCACCACATCATTATCACGCCACTCTTTAGAAACAATTATCACATGATATTTCCCCTTATCCCTCATCTTAATAGGATACTGACATCGATCATCACCATTAACTATCATATTTGGCCACTGATTAGTATAGTGACTATACTCCTTGAATTCGATACCCTGGTGTGTGGGTGGTTCATTCTATGATGATTTCTATCTATTCACATAATTATCTATCTTCTTCCCATTTCTTCAATAGTCTATTGCTTAATGAAATTACTTACCACACATAAAATATTTATCTGTCCCCTTAAGATAATTTCCTCTATATTATTTTCTACACTTCAAGCATAAAGGAAATCTAAACTTCTTCCTCCATGGGTTTTTTTCCTTTGATCATTATCTTTCATTTCGTTCCAATAACAAGATATTGATGGGTAACTATAATGTCCATATCCACTATGAGATCACATATTATCATTTACTCATTGATATGTCTGTCCCTTATCTATAAATCCTTTTATAGACATTGTTTTAATCCACTGAAGAATTGTTCAACATTACTTTTAGGTTGGATGATAATTCCAAAACCATACCTCATAAGTCTTGTAATATTTTCCTCATAGTAACCAATAGATTCACCACCCTTCTTCTTTAGCTCAAGGATTTCATTCAGAATTTTTGTTATAAAGGATATGAGGGAATTAATTATTGAAAAATTATCTATTAAACTCATCCCACTCTATAGAGTCAATTTCATCATTTTTTCTTGTATTATTAATTAGAGTGCACCATTGTTCCACATCACCTTACAAATGACAGAGATGCAAAAAGACTTTTTTTGGTTATGAACACCATAGAAAGGAAAATACCTTTTTAGTGGAATAGATACATTACTCAGCAACTATAGGATTAACAAAACCAATGAAATAAGGTGTATGTTAGATACGGAAGGATTCTATAGAACATTATTCACCCCTTTTCTATGTCGGAATTTTAAAACGATTATTTTCTTGAGAAATTTGTGTGATAATAGAGATGATAGTTTTATTCTAGCTCACAAAATGATTGGATTGTTAGGAGGAAAATCATTTCTTTTTTCATCTCCCTCAATATTAACACAGTTACCTCGGGTTCCAATCATTTAAAAAAACCAAAAATCATAGTGTAATTAAAAATAATCATATTAGGGAACCATATAATCACGAAAAATTACTTATATAATGTTTGAATTTTGACACATTCTTTTTAATCTATGGAACCTTTGTTTTATCCAAGGTCTTTCATTTTATCATCAATTAAAATTCTTCATAGTGGTTTGTAAAGTGTTTTTAAATTTACAAATCATATCCATTGGGATTAATAAACCATGTGAGAAATAAGGCCCATTTTCATGAACCAGATGATGATTATGTCCAACTCAATGTGCCCTTTTCGATGTTATTAACCCCTATAACCTATATTCTAGAGCCACATCCCCTGGTAGTATATATAATTTTTTTGTAATTTCTTGGAAACCAATCAGTCAATCATTTACCAATATTCCAAGATATTTTCCTATACATTAACTAATCCTTATAATTTTCTTAAGTCATAATCGTAGACATATACTTTAGGTTATCACTAACGTTTTTATATCATAGTTTCTAATGGTTAACAAAACCTATCCTTTGATACCAACGGTAAAGTCGAAAAATTCTCATATATAGAGATTTTCTGACCCTCTATTTCGTCAATGGTTATAAAAAATAAAAAAAAGGAAATACCTTAGAATAAAAAATGGGAAAATACATGAAGAAAATCAAGATTTTCAAAGTCATGAGTTTGGGGTCAGCTTAGCCACACAAAAGGGAATTGTCATGCAACCTACTTGTGCGCCCCAATCTGTGGGGAAACCTACTTGTACACCCAAATTCCCTTCACCCAAGGTCTTATTTTTTCCTATATATATACCCTTGGGGTCTTCATTTGTACGGAAAAATTTTCTTGAAGACCATTTGCTGCTCTGGTCTCCCTTGTGCTTATCCCAAGTCTTCCTAAACTCTTAAGGTAGTTCTTTGACACTGTGAGCAGAGGATTTAAAAGAGGATCATTAGACATAAGTTCTTTTAGTTTTTGAAAACCATAAAACTTGAACGCCAAAATCTCACAACCTACCTAAATTAGAAACACTTTCATGACACCTATTCCTTTCCTACGATATTGAGTGCCCCACTTCTGGGACCACCTATGAATACTCGTGAAGGCATGAGCCAAGCCTCGCCCAGGTATTACCATACAGGTTGTTCATCGCTTAAGTGAATATCAGGTTTCCAATGTATACTTGAACACCCATAATTTCGCACCCTTTTCTACTTGAGTGACCCTCTTTGATTCACTTACTCTCTTCAGTCTACAAGAAAAAAATCCTTCCTAAAATCCATTCATGGCAAGGCTTCTTCCCCCATGGCTCCCATGTCTTAAAGGGATTCAATTGAGACTTACACCAAAACCTATTGACTTATAATAACTTTTCAAAATGAACATTAGCGTATCTCTTATTTGGGTTTGTATATCCACATTCACAGGTTTCCAACATTTGATTTATAATGGTGTTATAGTTCATAGAGTGTTTTTGGGTTTATATATCCACTGTCACATGGACCTTTCTCTGAGGAACAATGTTGGGAAGTTTCCAGTTCAGAGGAGTGTTTGGGTCCTGACCTCTCCATTATCAAAGAGACGACCTAGAACCTCCAGTCTCTGGTAGGGAAGGTATGGTTCACACATACTTTTATTCTTTTTGAACATAGGAGAAGTCTCCGTCCCCTATTAGGATCAATTTTAGGGTAACTATCCTGGCATAAGCCCCTAGATTGTTTTACAGGAGGTAGAATTATTGCTCCTCCACTCTTCTTCAGTGCCATAGACTAGAGGAGAGATGGGCACATGGACATTCAGTACCCTATCCCTATCCTATTGAGATTTTTCTCCATGGGTAGACATATTGGTGTAAGCCCCTAAACCTTTATCCCTTATTCTTTTCATTGGACCCTTTCCCAATGTGAAGAGAACAATGGGAGGGCTCGTTGCCTCACCCTTGTTCACCCTCGCCGTCATAGGTGCACTCTCATCCACCAATGGAGGAGGAAAAGTGTATGTGTCATTGTTAAATCTTTCACATCATATGGTTTCTAACACTGAGCATGACTCACGTGGGCTTAGAGATTTATGATGATTACAAAATTTACAAAAAAAAATCACTAGAACGAACTATGAGAATTCATATTCCCACCATAATTAGGATACGTAGGAAGCCCTCTCAAGGCCCGAGATCACTAGACATCAATTTCAAGAATCTAAACCTAATTCCATTATTTTGGGAATCCACATTAGGAATAAGCCCCAAATTAAACCCCTAAATAATCAAGGAATCCTTATCAGGAAGGTAGCCCAAACAAATTTCTTTCGAAGGACTATATTTTCTTTTGGGACTTATCGAAATACATGGGCTTTGATTCCCATACACATGGGATATGTAGGAAGCCTACTTGAGGTTAAAACCCAACACATCAAATAAACCATGTTCTCCATGGGACATATTCCTATCAAGGTCTAATCTAACTTGAAAACTCATATCCTTTCCAAGTTCATTAGGCTGCTTTAGCATAATTCCCATAGAAAACTTTAACTAAGAACCTTTCATTTAGATTTCCATTCCACATGACATTAAACTATATTGATAGGTCCTTATAAAATTACCTTAAAAGGAATGACGTGTCCCATTAAGCGATATCAAACTATGAGGGTTCTTATTCCTTTCACAACGATACATAGGTAGCCCATTTTATGGGTACAATCCCAATATTCAAACAAGACTTCCTCTCCCTCGATGACAATAAATTCCAGAGTTCCCCACTGAGTGGCTTAAAAACTAGTATCATCATAATGATGATTAAAATAATCTTGAAATAGTATATTAGAGGATACCATTAATGGATAACCTAGAATACATACAGATATATCTGCTAATGAAGAACCGTGAATATATACTGATGATTCTAAATTTTACACATGTTAATAAGTGATTGTAAATTCCAAGGGAAACATATGTTATACATGGTGAACTTATAAGGATTCATTAAAATATATTAAATTTATAAAAAGAGTCCCAGAGTAAATAGAAATTCCCCCCCAAAAGGGTGTGATGAGGCTGACCTCCCATCCTCTCGACCAATGCACATTCCTAAGTATCGTAATGTTTATACTAAACGGACACCTGCCTTTGGAAATTAGGTCCCCTTTGGATAAATAACTATTTTAAGTTTTCGGTTCTATAAATAAATCCAATGGAAACCATCTGGAAGCCTTGATTCTTAAAACTAGTACATGCGTTTCAAGGAACTTTGAAAAAAATAGTGAACCCGATGTGAAACTTTAACCAAGTTAATAATGATACCCACCTATCAGACCCCTATAAATTGATAAAGGAAGGCTATAAAAAGGAATGAATCACACATGTATTCATCTAACAGATGTTACTTTAAGGTATTTTATTGTTGTTTCATGATTTTTCTTAGAACTCCCTTTAGTCTAAAATGACTTTCATAAAGACGACTTCTGCGAACTTTCCGACCACTAATCAAGGAAGATCTTCATCCACGAGGTGGACGTCATCACCCATCCAGTGTCTTAAACACTGGGTCTCTAAAGTGTTGGTAAAGGAGTATTTCCCACATGGTACAATACCGACTTTGAAGGCTTCCCGACAAGCCCTATAAGTCAATAATAATCCTCAATCTTCTGGCCAAAAATGACCTATGATCAAGAAGTAGATGGTTCTAACCACCAATTTCAACAATTTCGGGTCCTAATCCCTGAAATGCAACAAAAAAGTCCCTTCTATACAATAGGGAGGTGGATAAAGAGATCACTTAGGGCCTTAAATAAAAGATGCATGTATCCTTCTTGAGGATTCCCACCACCAATAACCGCCAGAAGAATTGCGCGGTAGGGAACCCCCAACATGATGGGGGTGTTTCCTTTGGACATTCGGCCCGGGTATCTCAAACCTGGACACAAAAGAAGAACTATCAAAAAAAAATTCCAGTCAATAGGGAGTAGGTTCTTACCTCTGCCGCGTCTGGAGAAGTCCATCAACCTAACTTGATAGCGAACAACGATCTGATAAATACACCCATCCATCCTAATTTTTCTGTCTAGCAGACTCGTTAGGAAGTAACCCACAAATCCCACAAGATAAATACAGTAGAGTAATATTAATATGCATATACACCTAATTATAAGTTATCAGCCTATCAACAGGATAGTTTGACTACATTTAAAGAAGCTCTCCAATCTAATGTGGTGGAAACTGGTAAACAAGAACATACACCAGCTTAAAATCACCAATTCTGCTAGCAGTCTGATCTTCCAGTATTGAAGGAAGTAAATAAACCATACTTTACAGGAAACTACCAGCAGGCACATAAACCTACCAATGTTCATCAAGCCTACCAAAATTTTCATTTGGCAGCACCCAGAGCATTCAGTCAGAAATCTCTGAAGAAAAATCTGGGGTAGACCCAACTCTCTTCATGCATGCATGAGTACAGTCAATACCCATTGAAAATAAAAGGAGGAAAAGAGAAGACACATACACCTAATCCAGATACAGAAAAGACGTATATTCCCATTCTGGCCACTGATGTCACCAAAAACATCTTATCAATGTTGAAAGGTAAGACGCAAATCCCATCCCATATTCTAGAAGCATACCATGATATTATAACAACCACTTCAGCAGTACCAGGGGAAAAGATACATAAATATGTGCCCACATATTGGATGACACATTATAATTCCATCCCAGAGAATATACACACCTCTGTTTTTGTCCACAAGGGTCATGGGGAACACTCCCCTATAACATACGACCAATAATATCGGAAACACACACCCTTTCTAATTGGATGTAATCGGTCTGTTCTGATGGATTCTCCAAGGCAAACACACACACCTTCCCATGATAATAAATTCTCCTAAAAAGTGTACCCCACTAGGTGTAAGAGAACATCCAAGAATAAGTATCATAAAAAAAGATTGGAAAATCAATAGCCAAACAACAATTTGTCTCCTCTTAATGATGGAGTTATTGATGCCCTCATACATTTATCTATTATCGCTCAAGATCCTATCCCCTTATTACAAAATTTTTGGAGTGGTAGTAGTAATTATGAATTTCCCCATTAGAAAAATCATCATGAAGGATTGGTTCATGAAAATTCAGTCAATCTAGAGAGCCTATCTCTGGATGAGAGCCACAACAACACTCTGTGTGGCCAGAAGAACACGGAGCAAGGGGAATCATCCATTGTTGTAATCCACCAAGGGGGTCCTCCCCATGATGGAATTTTCTACGAAATTCCTCTTCACAGTAGTATTTTTCATTGTCAAGATAGTTCTACAATTGAAAATATAGCTATGAGAAAGCCCTCGTATCTCGAGGCACTTTCAACCACAAGAAATGTCATGTTTGATGTCTTATCATTGACAGGTGAAACACTTTCTCAACCGAAATAAATCATAAGGGAATGATCACTCTTTGAAACTCCCTTTGGTCATTTTCCTTATAATATAGAGCATCC
This sequence comes from Viscum album, assembly GCA_963277665.1. NCBI lineage: Eukaryota > Viridiplantae > Streptophyta > Magnoliopsida > Santalales > Viscaceae > Viscum > Viscum album. The sequence continues at coordinate 123,717,691 of OY728139.1, read as the reverse complement.
ACTTTGGTCAGACCAAGTGGAGAAACCTCTAGTGAAAGATGATAAAGATATGTTAAACATGAAAAGACAATTGGATAAAGGGGAAATACAAATCATGTTCATACATTTGGAAAATTCTAAGTATAAAAATCCATAATTGATGGTAGAATATTGTATCATGATATCCACCTCAATTTATGGAAACTCTTTGTCATTTGAAGACCAAAGTATTACCATAGGATGAATATCAAAATCATGTAAAGGTAATATAAGGGTAGAAACGTCTAATTGACTTAACATCTCTCCCTGTTTCCCAACATCCAAAGGTTGGAAGACAGCAGAGAAATCTTCAACATTCATGTCATAATGCTCTAAATAGGCTTCACTAGTTTATTTCTAACACCCCATATGGTGTTCATATAAGAGGATGGGTTGCACATGGAGCATTGCATTTCACTACACTCCCAAATCAGCAAAGTCAACAAAAAGTGGTCTCATGAAATGTTATTGACCATGGTTAGCTAAAATCAACAGAATTTTTATGTAATCAAATGTATGATAAAAAATAGGCCTCAACTAGTTCTCATCAGGGTGAGGCCCAAAGAAAAGAAGTTTTTGAGTTACTTTTACATCAAGAATATGAGATTCTTGAGTTGACATCCTACTTAGAGGATGCCATCTGTTAAAGAATGAAAATTTCTGAAATAACACAATGATCTTCCGAAAAAGGAGAATTTAGTGGTTTTCGGATAATGTACCTAGCTAATGTCTAAAACAAAATTAAAAAAATCAGAAGACCAGTTGCACGAATCTCAACCATAGCAGTTCAAGAATCACCTGAACTTGTAAGGGCGGGGGATCATTTAATTCAACCTTCAAATTGATTAAACGAAGTTCAGAAGTTTGAAGAAGGAGAACAGAAATATCCTTAGCCTATAGGGATGGGGGATTTTTCAAATATACAATCTCCACTTCAACAAAAGTCAGTTTTCTCCCGATTAGGGAAGAAGCAACAAAGAGAGCACACAATTGAACTATCCAAGGATTACCTTCAAGTTACTGTCCATCAATCAACTCCTAAGAACCCATTATATAAGAGAACATAGTCTCATGGAAGATACCTAGGGAGATAATCCTATAAATATAATGACAGAATTCCATCAATGCATTATGCGTCAGTAAATTTCATTAACACCATTACAAAAGGTCCTCTAGAAAATGATTCTACTTTAAGGGATTTAGAAGATGAACTTATTATCCATAATATGGTACACACTGAGGAAAATTAAGAAGGTGTACATACTCGAAATCATATGCTTACCCAAAATCTATTTATGCCTTCAAATAACCAACTTCGACCCCTCCGAAAGGAGTCTTACAAGGGGAATGGTAAAAGTCATATTTCTTATCACTTTTCCACTATAGAATGTTAATATATTTTGATTGAAAAGATTTTCACAACAAGAAGAGGAGATGAAAGAGTTTAAAAGACTCAATATAGATTTAATTCGAAGCAGCATTTATTTTAGACGTACTCCCCAAGAAGATCCTCAAATTGCACATCATGTAAGAGATCTTCATCAAAGAGTATTTGTAGTAACTACATATATAGATAATTAGTTCCCTCCTTGGGTACATAAACAAGGTAGGATCAAACACATCCTGATAGGCCCATTCCCATGGGTTATACAAGTAAAATACCAGCACCATTACTAGTGATTTTTTCCAGTCATTTCATCATCTCAAGCACCAGTTGTTGTACCTACATAAATTCCAGCTCATACAGATATTCCCAAAATTCTTATGGACACAATTGGGGCATTAAAAACTCAATTGGAATCTATGGAGGAATAATGTGCGCCAGTTCCTCTTGAAAAGAATGATTACCCTAAATGGGTGGACCTGATTCCTCTCCCCTAAAATTTTGTGAATACCACATTTCCAATATTTAATGGTTCAGGAGATCCGGAACAACATTTAACACATTTTGTTTCTCATTGTGATCCCATTATGGGAATGCCTCAACAATAATAAGTAGTAAATCTTAGGCGTTTTGTGCAGTCATTACAAGGACTAGCTTTTGTCTGGTATACAAGTTTACAATCTCGATCAATTACTAGTTGGGAAGATCTCTTCCAGAAATTACTTCTTCAGTTTAGCTCAACGCTAATGAAGCTGAAAGTTTTTGATCTTACCAATTGTAAAAAAATGGAGAATTAAAGAGTTTCAGATTTAATTCCACGATGGAAAGGATTAACATATTCCTTAATTCTGGTACTCCTCCAAGAAGAGTTGATACTAATTTGTGTGGAAAATCTACGTGACGAGTTATGCACACCACTGATCCCTGTAAAATAAACAAGATGGGTTTGAGACCTTACTTCAATTTTTCAATAGATAAAAGATTATATTATTTAGACTAAGGCTAAAACTTTTGTAATTCCATCAACAATGGGAAGGATAACAGAGAAAGTAGAGGATACAATCGTTACACTCAAGAAATCACATGTACCTGCTTCTACTTCAAAACCTTCATCATATCGAAGGGCTCTGCCTATAGAGCATCAACAACAATGAACACCTTTTCAAGATGATCAAAGAGATCAAATGAAGAAATAGTTTGAGGAATTAAAAAGAAAAATTTATTCTTTCTAGAATGAAGATGTTCATGGTTATTTCATCTATGTTATGGAAAACAATTTGGTTTAGTTTCTAAGGCCGAAGAAACCAAAAAAATAAGGAGATAAATATCTTCCGAAATATTTTCCCTTTCACCAGATGCTAGGGCATCCCATTCAAGAGTATTTTTTTAAGGACCTCCTATAAAAAATGGTAGACTCTGGATATGTGAAACCAAAAAGATTGTCAGCTCGAGTATCATGTGTTACTAATACTGATCCCGAGGAAGAAGGCGAATGCCAAGAAGTTAAAAGTAAAAATGTGTAGAAATATGACGATTGGGTGATCAGGAAAATGATGAACCAAACTCAATACATTTTGTGAACACAGTTGAAACAACCTATTGTGTCTTATGCTACAATTTCCATAGTAAATCTACCTACATCAAAAGGTATACCCTCAAGGAAACGAGGTGATCAGAAGGACAAAGAGTAGTTAGAAGAAGACGAGATCATGTTAAGGAAAAATTTGTCCTTAACCATGGAAAATTTCATGCCATCCACTTAAAAATCACAAGAAATGTCCCAAAAAATTACACAAAAGAACTAATTTTCCAGGAAGAATCTTCATCAGATGAAGTATTGATCTTTGGTTCTGTTAATGTTATGCACTTAATGAATAATTATGCCAACAATGATTCTAAATATAATGAGCCAGAGTTCCTTTTACCTAATTGGGGAACCAAATAAGGCGGCCAAGGTCAAGGATATATGGAAAGTCATGGGAATTATTTAAACCACCATTTATCTCTACCCCTAGTCGAACCATTTATGTGGTAGAAACTCATGGAAGAGACCTTCAGCGAGCTCAACAAGAACTAGGAGTTTCTTCCATGCAAGACATGTTCAGTTCGAATTTAATTATTTTGGAGGATCGATAAGAAGTCACACCATCTTATTCTCATCAAGAAGATATATCTAGTTAGTCTAACCTAAAAAATACAAGAGTATTTCTATCTTCTTCTCCAATACCAGGTACATCTACATCAAAAGCATCAACTTCCATGACACCTACAAAACTGCATTTCCATGTTGAGAAACGTAGACATATGGATCAAAAGTAGGATGTTTTGAAATAACCAGCCCAAGTAATGGCTAAGTTATCAATTATGGATGCCTTGAATCTATCAAAAGATCTTAGAGAAGCAGTTACTGAGGGTTTGTCAAGTCTTCAAGAGTTTGAAATCGAAGTTACTTCCTTCCAAGGTGAACTGTCTAAGAAATGATCATGCAGAATTCCATGCCATCATATCTTTTACAGAATAAGATGAAGATGATGTTGTGCATGGAAATATCAAACCATTGTATTTATCTGGAAAAGTCAATGACATAGACATCCGACGAGGCTTCATTAATAATTTCTCAAGAGTTAACCACATTTCTATTCGTACACTTCATCGATTTGGACTGACTGAATCTTGGTTATCTCTTTAAATTTTAATGTTGTAAGGATATGAAAAGAATGATAAATAACATATGGGAGAGATGACACATAGAACTCAATTTAGAGATCATGTGTCTAATTCATATTTCATGGTTGTTCATTAGGACACAACCTTCAACATTTTACTTGAAAGGCCTTGGGGGCATCAACATGCGGCCATACCTTTGTCATACCACCAATGTCTTAAGTACTGTTTCAATGGTCAAATTAGTACATTGTATAGTGACAAGGCTTTGTTCAAATTTTTTGAAACTCAATACATTGAGGCGGAGTTTTATCACACAATAGGAATGAGGTCCATGACAAAGGAAATAAACAGAGTTAATGCATCAAACGGTCTTGAAAATATTCCAGCAAACCCATTCATACATTTGAGTACAGATTATGTGCTACCCATCAATGAAATTGAAAGGGTAAAAAAATCTAAGCACTCATCCAATAAATTCCATAATTTCAATTACAGAAACTGAGTCTGACATAACGGTAGAAATTATCGATTCACCAAGTAGTGATGAATGATTAAATGGAGATGTATTCATATCATATGATGAACTACAATAAGCCTATACCTTATCAATCAGAGTAGAATAATTTATAGTAATGTTAGATTAAGAAAAATATGTTGATTCCCAATCCATCATATCCTCTTTATTACCCCAGAAAGATCTTTCATCATCGGTAGGGTCATAAATAGTGGCCTCTTCTTCAGGATGTTTAAATACTAACACCTCTCCTAACCTAGAATGTTTTGTTTCATAATTTAATATTAAAGTAGAAACATAGGAAATAATATGTAATGAAGAATAAGAAAAAGATCTCAGGGATGCCCCTCCAAATATTGAGGAAGGTGTCTCTACCACTGTGGATGATCTTAGATAAATAAATCTGGGTACAAAAGAAGATCCACGAACCACACTAATTAGTGCAGCCATGACCTCTGAAGAGCAAGAGGTGAATAATTTATTTCTAAAGAAACATCGAGATATATATTATTGTAATTATACATAAAGGCCAGTTATTAATCCTGATGTAGCCACTCATCATTTGGGTTTTCTAGAAGAACATCGTAGATTCAAGTACATAGCAATAAGAACACACCCAAATCATTCCTCTAAAATTGAAGCTGATGTTGATAAGATTATAACACCTAAATTCATTAGGGAATTTCAATATACAAAATGGATAGAAAAAATTGTCCTAGTGAAAAAGAAGAATGGGAAAATTAGAGGTTCTATTGGTTTCAGAGATCTTAACTGGCATTTTCCTTAAGATGATTTTCTAGTTCCGATTACATATATTTTAATTGATGGAACAACTGGCTATGAAGATATTTCATTCATGGATGGATACTCTAGGTATAATTAAATCTATATGGACCCATATGATGAAGAATCTATAGCCTTCATACCCCTCAAGGTGTGTTTGGAAATTGGGTAATTCCCTTTGGCTTAAAGAATACAGGTGGGACATACCAATTTCCCATGCACCATATCTTCAAACCCTTCATAGGGAAATTTGTTGAATTTTATTTGGATTATTTGGGGGTAAAATATGGATAGCGTTCCAATCACTTGGATGATCTGGAGATCATATTCAATAAACTTTGGCAACATAGTTTGAAGATGAACCCCATGAAATGTGCTTTTGGGGTAACCTCTGGAATGTTCCTTGGATTTTTTGTATTCCATTGTGGTATCAAAGTTGATCCCGAGAGAATAAAATAAATCCTTGGTATGTCACCTACCCGAAATTTGAAAGTATTTAGAGGACTCCAAGGACACTTGGATTATATTTGGCATTTTTTCGCCAATTTGCCAGGAGAGTGTTTTCCCTTCACCGGATTAATGAAGAAGGGAGTCACCTATCAATGGATTTAATACTTCCAAGAAGTATTTCTTAACCTCAATAATTATATATTGAGGCCACTGGTATTAATGTCACCTATTGAACTTATACCATTTATTCTCTTTGTGGCACCTTTTGTGCGATCACTTGGTGCCTTCCTTGCTCAAAAAAATGTTGTTGGGAATGATAACAGTCCTTACTATCTCAATCGAACTATTCTTGATGCAGAAACTCAGTATTCAAGTATTGAAAAGTGATGTCTGGAATTAATATTTGTAGTTTATAAATTGAGGTATTACCTACACATCATGAGGTCCAATTGGTATCTCACAATAACCTGCTAAAATTTATCCTCAGTCATCCTATACTTATAGGGAATCTAGAACAATGGGATGTTATTTTAAAAAATTTTAATATCCAATTTGTGCCACAGATGGAAATAAAAGGCCAAGATCTTGCCGAATTCCTTGCTAGACATCCAACTATGGAAGATATATCATTGAATGCTAAACTTACTGATGAAGAGGTTTTCTCTATTCAAGATAATTCCCAAACATGGGAAATATACTTTGATGGTGCCTCTATATGTCCAACAAGGAATAGAATGGAAAAACCTAAACTCAATTAATTTATGTTAGGAATTGTACTTATATCCCTAGAAATTGTTGTATTGCCTTATTCATTCATGTTATGAGAAGGCGGTACCGACCATGAAGTAGAATATCAAGATCTCATTGTAGGCTTAGAATTGACACTTCAGGTGTAAGTGAATCAATTAAAAGTGAAAGGTGATTCAAAATTAGTAATCAAGAAAATTAATGGGGAATATTATACTAGAAAAGAAGAATTAATCCCTTTTTATGACTATGTCAGAGGGTTAATGACTAAATTTACCTCAGATCCAACAATGACTTATGTCCTGTGGTCACAAAATTCCCACGCTAATGCACTGGATAAGGTAGATACCACCTTGGAAGATCAAAATCAGGATGATACAATCATTATGATAGCCCATCATTGTGTGTTCTCACCTTTCGTTCAACCTAAAATGGAGGAAATTAATGTGATTAGCCTTATTTCCAATCCATATGGTCACACCATGGGATAGAGAACAATCATCATGGAATATATTTAAAAAGGATTACTTCCACTAGATAGGGATAAAAAAGAATAGATCTGTCTATGAGCGGCCAATTTTACTCTTTATGATATGCCAGATCACCAGAAGATCCTTTAAAAATGAGGCTTTAATGGAATCCTCCTCAGATTTATTGATGGAGAAGAAACTGCGACTATCATGAAAGAAGCGCATTTAGGATCTTGTGGTGCTCATCAGTCTGGGTACAAAATCTCTGGTCATATCCAAAGGCTTGGATACATTTTGGCCTTCAATGATGTAGGATTGTATAAATTTCACTAAGAAATGTCATCCCTTCCAAGTGAATGCCAACTTCATTCATCAACACCCAATGTTTCTACATATAGATAAATACTCCTGGAATTTTTCCACATTGGGAATGGATATAGTAGGACCTTATCCTCCAGCCACAGCTAAGTAGTCCAAGTATATTCTAACTGCAACTGACTTCTTCTCCAAATGGTATGAGGAAATACCTCTCAAAGAAGTTGGATCCAAAATAATTTTTAGTTTTGTTAAAACTAATATCATCACCAAATTTGGTGTCCCTCATACTATTTTGATAGACAATGGGACAAAATTTTGTTTTTCTGTGGTAAAAAAGTTTTATCAGGAACATAATATCAAATCCAACCATTCATCTCACTATCATGTAGTGGTCAATGGAATGATATAGGCCTTCAATAAGACCCTATCAAATATACTCTAGAATATGGTGGATGATGATAATAAATCATGTCTTGATAAAATTTTGAATAATTTATGGGATCATCGGACTACTACCTGTACTTCCACCCAAGAAACTCCATATTCATTGGTATAACGAACAGAAGTAGTTTTTCCAATTAAAATTCAATTGCCTTCACTCAGAGTTGAAATCTTTGACCAGTTGTCTATTGATGAGAGGTCTCAGAAATGGTTTAATGAGTTAGAATGATTAGATGTGAAAATAATGCATAGTTTTCATCATTTAAAAGTCTATCATAACAGAATAGCATAAGTATTTATCAAGAATGTTCACCTCCATTCATTTCTTCAAAGAGAATTGGTATTCGTCATCAGGACTCCAATGATACCAGGAAATAAACCTACAAAGATTAATCTCAATGGATTAAGAGCTCATTACCACTCCAACCAACATGATATTCTTGAAAAAATACTCTGTGTAATTGAACATATTATTTTTCCTCGCTGCATGATTGGAAACTGCACAGTCCCCACTTCCTTACAGCAATACTTAAAATTTCACAGTACAAATTCCTAATTGCAAGATGTTAAACTGCGTAACATCCAGAAGAATCCATGTAACATGATGTTGAAATGCATATAATCTTTTTCCATGTCTCGTGACATTAAACTGCATGACATCATCTGTTCTCGTTACACGACATTAAACTATATGACTAATGTCTTCTCTATTTGATGATAAAATCATATATAAGCAAGCATCATGGACATCATTGCTACACATTAGTGGAACATGATTCCCTCTCTTCCCTATCTCTGAGTCAGATCTGCATATGGAACTTATTTTAATAACTATGTGTGGATTTATTCTGGTAATAGAGTTTCTAATACCCGAGAACTCTTTTTCCTGACTATTCATCACATTCCCTTAGGTGGGCTTGCATAAGTTTCCTACATAACAGGTCTGTCAGTAAAAAGATGCCACTATTTGTCTTTGTAGCATATACCCTAGTTGGCCCGAAATAATACAGCCCATATAACAGGTTTTTCAAATGATGGTAATTTCATTCTTGGTTATAGTATCTTTTTCCCCTTCAAACTTTGATGACAATATACAAGAATATATATTTTAAAACATTTATTCAGGTATATTTTTCCCATTATCTATCTCTAGATTTGAAAGTGTTCAAGACTATGGTTTAAACATTTTCTTCATCATGTGTTTAAAGAAATATGAAATAACCTTGGAATCAATTGAACACATATCATATATTGTTTCTATTTCTGGTCCTAGTTGTTTGAACTAAAACAACAGAAATCATACCTCCTATGTTTGGGTCAGACCTTCGTACAAGTCATATTCCTCTAATTCTTTGGAAATCTTGGTTGGAAATCCCTCTCCATATTCAGGTTCCCTTCTTCATAAACCAAACTCTATGCTTTGGAAAATTTATATCTCCATAAACATTATTCATCTTTTATAAATAGAATGTTAAATTACTAAGAGCTCTTGTTCGTGACTATGCATCACATGCCCTTAGGTGGCCTTCCATAAGTTGCCTACATAACCAGTATGTTAGTCAAAAGATTCCAATATTTGGATATACAGCATATTCCCTAGTTGGCCCTATATAATATAGCCCCCATAATGGGTTTTTCAAATAATGGTAACCTCATTCTTGGAAAAAACTTTCTGTAATTCCTTTAGCCCTTTCCCTATATCATTCTTCAGATCCAGAAATTACCAAATCAAATTTTACAATTTTACATTATATACATGAATATGGTAATATGTTTCCAAACAAATTATCAAAAAAATGAGAGAGTCTCATACCTTTGGTCAAAGATAAAGAACTTAAATTAAATCCAGAAAATGTCCTCACTGCATGAATTAAAACAGCACATCATAATGTCATCACTGAATGACATAAAACTACACAAAAAATTTCCTCACTGCAGGACTTAAAACTGCACAATTTTATATCATAAATTTCCCATTTTGATAAATTTTAATCATTATTCATACACCAAATTTTTATAGAAGTGGTTTTCCTATTCATGACATATGCCAGCAAAAAATATCCATTTATTCTTAAAATTACTTTCCTTGGAAAAACCACCCGCTATGGTCTTGAGTCACTCAAATATTATTCTTCCCATTTCTATCAGTATTAAAATGTTAAATTCCTAAGAGCTATTTTTCTTTACTATACAATGCGTTCCCTTATGTTTCCTTGCATAAGATACCTCTGTAACATGCCTGTCAGTTAAGAGATACCACTATTTGGCAATACAACATGTTCCCTAGTTGGCACAACATAACAAAAATCCCATAATGAGTTTGTCAAATAATGGTAACTTCATTCTTGGAGGAGACTACCCTTATGCTGATACAAGTTTTAAATGTGGTGACCATAAAAATTATGGCTCAAGATTCCCCTTGGAAATATTTAAAAGAATATCAAAGAAATTCTTAGTCACTGAGTCTTGTTTGGGATCTAATTTCAAATTTATCGTCAAAGCTATTCATCCATATTCATTAAACCTTTATAGTCTAACATGCATGACTCTAAACTGGCAACAACAAAAGACATGGTACCTACCAGATTAAGAACGCGCAACGAGCAAATTGAATAAAAGTTGAGTCCCAGCTCAATAAACATAAATTTTGTATGGTTTAGGTAATATTGTGTAATAAAAAGTCAAAATATATAATGTTTGTGGGGTTTTCCATATAAGAATAGAAAAAACAAAACTATGATTACTACGCCCAATGTCCTAGGTAAAACCAAGGTAGTTAGAGAGTGTAAAAACAAAAATTATTAAAGACAAAATGCTTTTTATTTATGAAAATTTTCATCGAGGAACATCCAAAAATTGGTGTCTCTATCTCATCAAAAATCAGAAATTTTAAAAGGATTTATACATAATTTCTTATTTTATTGATAGCCTATTGATCCCCATCAGTAACCTATTGAAGCTCATTTATTTGATCAGCTCTACTCTCTTCTGCATGATGAAGTGATTCTTTTGCATCTATAATGGCCTTTGTGCCATCTTTTTGAACTTCTACTTTTAATTTTTGAAATCGTTCAAGTTCCCCTGTAATAAAATATAATTCCTGTTGAAGATGAAGTTTTTGAATAATAGTTTCTTTAATTTTATGCTTTAGTCTCTTTAACTTTGCAGTGTGATTAGCCTCAACCTGGGACAACGCTGATTGATACTCATCAATTTTGATCGACAATTTGTCTTTTATCAAGTCTTTCCAAAGCCTTTTCTCTTGTTTCCTCACTTGAATAATCACTTTCACCACAGTTTGAATTTCACGGTATTAGAAACCGCCAAATCTGATCATGATAAATAAAGATGAATGTTGCGGAATTTTTGAAGGCAGTTCATCAAGGGGAATATTAGATATTATCTTCCAAATATTCTTCCATGCTCTTTAACATGAAAGAGGAAGAGCATTTTGTAGTTCTAGGTCTGATTCAGAATCAATATCATAAGGGGGGATTTATTCAGGGATTAATGCACATAAAGAAGTGTTCTGTTCTGCTTCTTCTTGAACAATGGCTACTTTACCTTCCAATATTGTTTGGGCTGATGCAGTGTCTTCAACTATAGACCTATCCATTGAAGTTGATTTCCGTATATGATAAATCAAGAATTATTATCATTCTTAGTTTTAATGAGATAAAAAAATGAATAAAATCACAATATCATTATCTCTTACCTAGCAATTTGTTAGCATCTTGAGAAGAATCATCCCCAACATTATCATTTTTCAATATTTTTGTTTGATGTCTCTGGATGAGGAGTTATATCTTTAATGTGTTCAGGATCCTTAGAATGAATCTCAGGAAGAACTGATATCTCAATATCCACCTAAGGCAATGTCTCTTCATTTATGGGATGGACATTATTATTAATACTTCCTTCATGTATAATTGCGACATCAATTTCTTTAGATTGAACTGCATATTTAAACCAACCATGGTTAGAATGTTAATCATAAGAAGATTAAAAGGATGAATAATGAAAACTCACTTCTAGTTTATCTATACAAGGAACTCTAAAATCTTTTAAAATATTTGGTTAGTCTCACTCATGGGAGAAATTGGCATGTTTTCTTCGCAACCTTCCTCTGAAAACCTTTGACCCTGAGTAGCTTCTTCGGCAAAAGGAGCAGGGTCAAAGTTAGTTGTTTCTAGATGTTCTGGTGCATGTGATGAACCTAAAATATAAGAGGTTTTATGTTATTTATTGTTAAATTTGATTCCTTATGATGTATTTTTGATTTACCAGAAGCCTCTTCTACTTTGATAAAAGGAATGAGAGTAGTGCTAGGAATAGATGTTGGTTCCTTTGGCTTCAATTCCACTTCAAGAACCACTGTATTTGATGGAATTTGAGTATGTTCAACAATACCCTTCACGGTTTCTTGAATCTTATCAGTAGTTTCTTTCAAATAAGAAATAGAAGAATCCCCAATAATCCTAAGGAGTTTAAATTTTTTTTCTTGAATATGGACTAAAATTCATGATTATCATGGAGGATTACCACTACTAAGAATGCGCTTAACCATTGCTCTCTTTCTCAGGTTATTTTTCTTCTTCACCTTATTATAAGGGCTTGCATCATCATCTCCAAAGATAGGTATTGGAGATCGAAATACCCTCTCTATTTCATCCTACATGTCCTGTTGTCCTGGAGATATTTCTCCATATTCACGGGGTGATCCAATAGCTTTAAGAGTAGTGCCTCCAGGGCTATACTGTGGTGAAGGAAAATCAGTTATCTTTATTTTAATCAACATTAAGTTAAAATGATTTGTCCACTAATTAAGTTGATTAGAAGTTGGTTTAATCTTGCAACCAATAATGCAAGACATAGATAGTTGGATATGGAATATTAACATCCTGCAAATGGACATAACTATACAAAGGAAGATAGGTTCTTTAGTGGAAAGTTGAAATGATACTTCTTCAAATATTTTGCAATGTTTGGAAGGGTGGTGTCTCAAACGTCAATGTATTCATGAACAACGACTTTCATCATGTCAACAATACTCTCGATGGAGAGCTCATTAGCAGTTCCAATTCTTTTGAGAGCCATTGAACCTTCAAAAAGATAGAAATCATATTTTAGGTAAGTTCATTTTTGGTGTTTAAAGAATAAAATCAGCAAAGGCATTAAGACGCGCAAGTACTAACTTGGTGCACAAGTATATGTTGATGTGAAAGTATGGCGCCCCACTTATAGCCGCCAAATATAAAAAATATAGAATAAGTGTGGTGAAATAGAAGAGTACGAATGAAAGATGAGTTGTCCCCTGAGAGATGAAATTTTGGAAGTCACGAGGAATTTGACGGAAGTGAAGCCACTATATATAGATGATGCATGTCACCCTATGCACCAAAATCCTATGAGTTGCAAACATGTCTAACCAGTTGTATCACATGAATAACACAGGTGCACCCCAGTACTCTTTTATTTCTCCTTCATTCACTTTACCTCAGTATATGATCCTCTTTTCATTCTAAATCCAATTCTGAGGGGGGGGGGAATTTTTTGACACAATATTATATCAAAGAGTAGAAATAAATGACAAAGGGAAATAACTTAGAAATAAAAGTGGTAAATACATGAAGAAAATCATGATTTTCAAAGGCATGAGTTTTGGGTCACCTCAGCCAGACAAAAAGGGCATCGGAGCACAACCTACTTGCATGCCCCAATATGTCTCCCAACCTACTTGAGCGTGCAAACTCCTTTCACTCAAGGTCATATTTTTTCTTATAAATAGAACCTTGGGGTCTTCATTTGTACAGACAAATTTTAATAAAGCCCAATAACTGCTATGGTCGCCCTAGTGCTTCACCCAAGTCTTTTTAAACATTCAAGGTAGCTCTTTAACACCTAGTGAAGAGGATTTAAACGAGGATAATTGGATTTAATTCCTTTTAGTGTTTCAAAACCATAAAACTTGTGTACCTAAAGAACCCAACCTCCCTAAATCAAGAACACTTGCGCGCCACCTATTCTATTCAAAGGAACTTGAGTTCCCCACTTATGGGACCACCTGTGAATACTCCTGAAGTCTCGACCCAAGTCTCACCCATGTATTACCATACAGGTTTCTCATCACTTAAGTGAATATTAGGTTTTCAAAGTCTACTTACTCACCCATAATTGTGCTCCCTAATCTACTTGATCACCCCTCTTTGATTAAATTGGTCTCTTTAGTCTACAAGCCATCAACCCTTCCCTTAATCCATTCATGGAAAGGCTTCTTCTTCCTTGGATCCCATGGTTGAAAGGGATTCCTTTAATACCACCACTAAAAACTCCTGACATATCATACCATTGGGAATGTTACGTCAGTGTATCTCCAATTTGGGTTTTTATATCCATAGTCAGAGGTTTACCAAATTTTTTTATAGTGGGGTAAGGGGTCATGGAGTGTATGTGGGTTTATATATCCATAGTCACATGGACTTTTCTCCCAGGAATAGTGTTGGGAAGTTCTTGGTTCGGAGGAGGGTTTGGGTCTTGACCTCTCCCTTCTCAAAGAGATTACCTGAAAACTCATGTATCTGGTAGGGAAGGTACGACTCACACTGAATTTAATTCCTTTAGAACAAATTAGTAGTCTCCCTCCCCTACTAGGAAAATTTTTAGGTCAACCATCTAGGCATAAGCCCCATGATTTTCTTGTAGAAGGTTGTATCATTGCTCCTCATCTCTTCTTCAGTGCCAAAGACCAGAGAAGAGATGGACACAAGGACTTTCGTTACCCTTTACCTCTCCCGTTGAGCTTTGTTACCATGTAAATCAATCCTAGTGTGAGCCCCTAAAACTTAATCAATTGTTACTTTCATTGGACCCTTGTCTAATGTGATGAGAACAGAGGGTGGTCTCATCCCATCACCCCCATCCACCCTCGCCACCGCAGGCATTCCCTATTCTGCCGGTAGAGGAGGAAAATTGTATGTGTAATTATTGAATCTTTTACATACTTTTGTTTCTCATACTGAGCATGAATCACTTGGGCTTAGAGATTCGTGAGGATTACAAAATGTACACAAACACTCATTAAATGAACTACAAGAACTCTGATTCCCACCATAATTGGGATACGTATGATTCCCTCTTAGGGCTTGAGCTCACTGGAAATCCGCTTTAGGAATCTAACCCTAATTCCCTTAATTTGGGAATCCCCATTTGGAATGAGCCCCAAATTAAATCCTTAAATCATCAAGTCATCTTTTTAAGGAAGAAATCCCAAAATCATTTCTCTCAAAATATTATATTCTCTTATTAGACTTATCAAAATAAATGGGCTTTGATTCCCATCCAAACGGGATATATAGGGAGCCTCTTTGAGGTTAAAACCCAACACCTCAAATCAACCATGTTCTCCTTGTTCCATATTCCCAACCATGTATAATCTAACATGGAAACCCATATCTTTTACAAGTTCATTTTGATTCTTCTACATAAGTCACAAACCAAGATTTGACTAAGAACCTTTAACTTAGATGTCCATACCAAATGAAATTAAACAGTATGGATAGGTCATTATCAAATGACCTAAAAATGAATGATATGTCCCATTAATAGGCATAAAAGTACGAGGGTTATAATTATTTTCACAAGGATATGTAGGTAGCCCATTTTATGGGTACGATTACAATATCAAAACAAGCCTTCGTCTCCCTAGATAACAATAAATTCCAGAGTGCCCCACTGAGTGGCTTTAAAACATTTATCATCATAATGATGATTAAATGAATATTGAAATAGTATGGTAGAGGATACCATTGATGGAGAGCCTTGAATACATACATATATCTTCATTAATAAATAAACATGAATACGTATTGATGATTCTAAATTTTATAGATGTAAATAAGTGATTGTATATTCCAAGGTAAACTTATGTTATACTTATTTAATTAATAAGGATTCATGAGAATATCTTAAATTTATAAAGAGAGTCCCAGAGTAGAGAGAAATTCCCCCAAAAAAGGGTGTGATGAGTTCGACCGCCCATCCTCTCAACTAATGCACATTTCTAATTATTTTAAAGTTTAAAATTAATGGACGCTTTCATTTTGAAATAAGCTCCCCTTTATATAAAGATCTGTTGAATGTTTTTCGTTCCATAAATAAATCCAATGGAAACCGCCTAGAAGCAGTGATTCTTAAAACTAGAACACAAGTTTCAAGGAATTAAAAAAATGATATTATATCTTTTTAGATGGACATTAATTATATTACACAAAAACATGGTTGATGATTCTAAAGGTATAGTGCCTCTAGAAACATTTGAATAGAAAAAACTCATCCACAAGTGAGAAAAATCATCTCCCACTATATTCTTCATAATTAGAAAACTTTTTAGACATATCATACATATTACCTTTTATCAGATCCTTGTGAAATATGACATAATAAAGTCTGATATCAAATTATCAGTAACAGTAAATTAGTTAGATATCAACATATCATGAGAATAAGAGTATGTGAACATGAGAATAAAATTTGAAAACTATACCCTTCATATCATAAATCACAAACTTGAGTCATAACATAAATATTTGTTTTTCATAAGACATAAATCACAATGGAATCAATGAACATGAACCATGTGACCATGACATTGGTATAAAACATAGTTTTTTCGCATACACAATAGTAAAGAAAATAATTTACTAAATAGATTAGGGCTGATTTTGAAGACTATTATAGTGGAATGGCTTCACTCACCAAACCACTATAGTAATCAAGGTTCACTCGCAAGACTATCAAAGTGGAAGAAGTACCTTGCTGAACTGGGTCAACTAACCATTATAATAATTTTTATCTCATGAGATAACAATATTTACCTAATGAATTAGAGTATGATATATGTTCCACCTACTATGTAATGAAGACCATAGATAGTTGCGCCCAAAGATTTTAAAATATTCATCATATTAGAACCAATGAAAAGAAATGGATTTCATAATAATTTCATCATAACATAACTTTTGGAAAATAAATAGCTTTTATAATCATTTCATCATTTCATCATAGCACAACCCATTGAAAAAGAAAGGGTTTTATTAAAAATTTTGAATGGTATAACTTGTGGAAGAGAAACAAGTTTTATAAAAATCTATTCATTGTAAAAATAAACCATCCAATGAAATAATAATAATGGTATCATTGGATAATATCCCTAGAAAAGGATAAGTAACATCAAAGGATGTCATATTAGATGTAAAATGACTTTGAATGGAAAATTTGAACATTTATTAAGGAAATTGACCTTTATTTAAAAATAAAATTTTAAAACTGAAACTTCATAAAATTTTATAGAAATTATTTTCTTGGAAATATGAATTGAATACTTATAAAAGAATATTTAAAATGAACTTAAATCATTTATTTATGAAAATATGATTTCCACTTTGAAAAATAGTTTTCTAAAACATAAAATATTTTAAAAATATTTTTCTTTCAAAATAACATTTGAATCTTTTAAATTAATTAGTATAACACTGAGAGATCATGATGGTGAAAACATACATACAATCTATATAGAATAAAAATAAAGAATGTATTTTATCAATTACAATAGGGGGGGTGAATTTTATGTTTAAAACATTCATTTTTATCCTTTAGTAAAACTATGTTTATGAAAGTTAAATAAGGTAAATTCCCAAACCCTAAAATAGTTCTATGATACAAACTTTCTCAGGTTCCAAAAATATGGTTCCAGAATAGAAACATAAGAAATGTTTACTTAGGAATGATTCTACCTTAATGCCTATAGAATCTTATTTTTTAGAGTATAAACAAAATACAAGAATGTATAAGAAAGTTATAATTTCTTCTTTTATCAAAATGTAGTGAAAATAAAACTTAAAAAAGAACATTTATCCGAAGAGAAAAATTTTAACCCAAAGATTTGGGTATCAAACATACTTGGATAATGTTCCCTTGATTTATACATTCATGAATGTATGTCTTACCCACACCAGGCTAAGCCCTTGATAGGAATATCAGAATCTATCCTGATATCCCCGAAAACTGTTGAAATTTAAGGTAGTCGACACCTCTCTCTTTCTATCCCTGAAATTCCTCAACCTTCAAGGTAGTCATCACCTATTTCTTCTTGTCATCAGAAGTCCTAGATTGTACACAGTAACAATCAGAGTCACATGATGAAAATTGAACAAGATATTTAGTATATACAAAGCATGAGAGTCTTTATCTATCTAGAAATCACTTCAAAACATGTAATCACTATTTTGATCAATATATATATGTGAGATCATTCATATTAGATATTATTTATGGGAATAAATCCAATGGTTGACTCCCTCCTCCAACAGTCATATTTTTACTTGAATCTTGGAGGGCCTATACACATGTCACTCAACCAAAGGTTAGTTAGAAATAGATTGCAGGAAATTGTTTCATAACAATAACATTTGTAAGGAAAAATGATGTTACTTAACAAAATACATTTTTTAGAGTCTAAGGAAAAATATACTTCAGAGTCTAACAAAATTAACATTTTGAGTCTATAAGACATGGATATTTAGTTTATATTATACAAGGAATTTGGTAAATGAATTCTATAGATTCCGATGTATGAATTCCAATGAATTGACAGTCTGAATTATAAAGAATTCAGAGTCAGAATTATAAGGAATTAAGAGTAAAATTTTTGAGGAAATCAGAGTCTAAAATATGATGAATTACGATTTGAAATTATAAGGATTTCAGAGTCTAAATTTTAGATAATTCAGAATCATAATTCCAGGGAATTCGAAGTCGGAATTTCAAACAATTCAGAGTTTGAATTTTAGAGAATTTGGAATCTGAATTTTAGAGAATTTGGAATCTGAATTTTAGAGAATTTGGAATCTGAATATCAAAGAATTCAGAGTCTAAATTTCAGAGTATTCAGAATCTAAATTTTAGATAATTTAGAATCTAAATTTTATAGAATTCAGAGTCTGAATTTTAGAGAATTTGATATCTGAATTTCAGAGAATTCAGAATCTCAATTTCAGAGAATTCAGAATATGAATTTTAGTGAATTCAAAATATAAATATCAGAGAATTCAAATTCTAAAGACAAAACACTCTATATCCAAGAAATTGTAAGTTCTTGAGGTTTTACATAAGAATCCTAATTTTAGACCTAGTAATAAAATGATTTTGATTTAGAGAGATTATAAAATGAAATAATGAGAACAAAGGTAAGGATAAAGTTTCCTTAGAGAAAGGAAATTTTCCATAGGAAAATAATTCTTAAGGAAAAATAATATTCCTTAAAATAAAATACTTGTTATTTTCAAAAAATAGAGGAATGGAAAAGTCATAAGGAAACCTTATTGACTCAACAATATCCCCATTTTTGGAAAGCAGAAAGATCCTTACAAGAAAGAATATAAGAACTAAGATTTTTTTTATGATCTTAAAAGAAAAAACTTATCTCCATTTACTTATGAATCATGGTGAATATGAATAAATCCCCCTTAGTTTTTTAAATCCTTAAGGATCATATTATTGAAATCATTGAAGAGGTTTTTCTTTTTTTCTTGCATAAGGAAATTTTCTTTGAGTAATTTCCCCGTTAGATAAAATCCCGCTTACTTAGGACATTCTTTTCTTTACTTAGTATTATTTTTTTATTCCTTTCACCCCTTTGTGATTTTCATAAAGGAATAGAGAGAATGGAAAAAAATAAGGTACCTGAGAGATTAGAACTATATACAAAAACCAAATGAAACTCAACATGAATTTTCATTAATATAGGAAATATTGATTCAAGGAAGGTGCAACAAAAGATCATATTTGAGCTGAAAAAATGTTCATCCTTATTTTTTTACTTCAGTATGAACTTCTTCATGATGGTCTTTAGCTTCTTAAGCTCTTTATGATCTTCTTAAAATCTCTTGAGCAGCTATTTCTGATCCTCATTTTTCTTCTCATGATATTTGATCTTTTTATCCTGATACTTTTGGATTTATTTCTAATAATTCAAAAGCTCTTCTTGCTAACTAAACTTTTACTCAAACTCTATTCTGAGATATATTTCCCTCTTCAAATTCAAATAAACTTAATTGAGCTTCCCATTCAAATATTTTATTTCTTGATTCCAGGGTTCTTTTTCTAGGCTTATATTTTCTGATATAATTTTCGTAAGGTCCTTCATACTCTTATCTTCTCTATCAAAATCAACTTTCATAGAGTCCTAAAAGTCATCAAGAATTATTAGGCCTTCAATCATATTCTTAGACCACCTATTAATTTCCTTCTATGACCTCTTGTGAGAATCATAACCAATGAATAAAGAATGGAAATTTTACTCATGATTTAGGATTTTTTCTATGAGCATGATTACAGAATATGACTTCAGATTGAGAAAATGTCGAAGCAACTAACACATCGAATCAGTACTAGGATTAAGGGGAATGGTGTTTACTAACTTCTTTATTGACTGATCCACAAAGTCCTAACCCATGGAAGATGATTCAGAATCCGATTCCCTTGTAGGTGAAGAATATTTTTCTATCTCAACAACCTTTATTTTTTGATAAACCTCCAACATATTTTTTAGATACCACAACTTTTTTAGGTGTATCAACTATCACCTATTTTACTTTATCAAATCTATAAATGGTCTCTGCAGCTTTTGGGAATTCATGTTCACTATTCGATACTTGATAGATTATATCTTCATCAACCTTTTCTTTAACATCATCTTCCTTAAGATCATATTGTTGAAAAAGATCATGATTGTTGCTTTCATCATTAGATGGTTTATTAACTTTTTCCCAACCCTCGTCTTATTTTCATGGGGAAGAAAGTTTTGTAGATTCAGCCAAGGAAGTCTGGATTGGAAACTTTTCGTAAGGTATTTCCTTCTCATGATATTCTTCAACTAGGCTTATCACATCATCCATTTAATCTCCTCCACCACCACCACCTCCTCCTCCTTCCTCTTCCTGAACAATCTATTCTTCTTCTTCAGGTTCTAAAATTATCACCTTCTTTCTCGGAGTCCCTGGAACTGATTCTTATAAAAAGGATTTAGGTTCTTGAATTTTTTTTGAAACTTTCTTAGTATCCTTGAGAAGATGTTGAACAATTTCTGCCTCAGACATCTTATTATTTTTCTTATTTTTCTTTTCATATTTTTTATACTCTTAAACAACCATAATTTTCAATTCCTTTGTCTCAGAAGGATCAAGGACAGAGCTATGATATCCTTCTTTCTTATTCTTCTTCTCATCCCTTCACATGGAAACTACTTCATCATAATAGTTTTTTTGATTCTTTGTCTTTGGGGGTGATGACTGAGTTTCCTAAACTGTAGGTTTTTCAATGGATTATGGTTCCTTCTACTTTATATTTTTCTGGCCCTTCTTGAAAGTCTCTTATATTTCCAACTTCTTATCTAAGTTATCAATTTCACTTTCATATAAGTCATATAATTATTTGGATTTGTTATTGAAACTAACCTTCATCCTCCTCAAGGTATCATCACTGGAAAAGAAGACTTTGAAGGATATTGGTTTCGAGCTACATAGTATTTTGAATGAAACTATTCATAAGAAAATGGTCTAGGATAATATTTCTTGATACATAATGATTTGAAATTTGAGGGTCCCATTTTTGATATTTTTAATCATCAGCAAGATATATTCCTCTAGACTTATCTTCCTCAAGTTCACCAGAAAATCCAGAATGAAGATATCACTCTTCTTCAAGTTGTACTTATCTTCTTTTATCGGAATTAGGAAACTCAGACCCCATAATGCCAACATCATTATTTTTGTTTATAGATGGGTTATCATTGATGTTTTTACTCATTTGAGTCTAAGGAAGTGTAATTCATTCTCCTTCTCAAAGCTTTATGATTCATTTGGTAGTTTGTGGGTGCAGAAAATGGCTTCTCCTTCATAAGGTAGTACAATGATATTAACTACTATATTAAAGGAAAGGGAATTGGTTTTCCCACAACTTTTGAAGAAAAATTAATATCTCCCACCTTCATTAAAAAACTTTTTGTCTTATAGAACTCAACAAGTAGTTATGGATAAACCAGATCTTGTCCTTTAGGTTGGATATGTAGAGACTCTCCTAGCCATTCAAATTGATATGTTTCATAATGATGGAATTATACTTCAAAAGGAAGATCAGATCTACTAATCTTTCTCTGTAGATTTTCCATTATGAAATTTCCTTGATTGAATAACTTTTCTTCTGAGGAGATGATTCCAACAATATTCAGAGTTAAGTAAATTAGAAATACGGAATGAACCTTTTGAAAAGAGGAAAAGCTTCGGTACACAAGTGCTTGAAAACTAATGTGAGACAAAGTAAAGGGGGGATTTTATATAGGCGTTGAAGTGATAGTTCATATTCCCAATTTGACCCAACGGTTGAAATAAGCACGATTTGATCTGAGAGTTGAGATGAAAGCCAAAGAAGGATTTAGTATGTTCTGATATTTTGAGAGTTATATGGTAAAGATTCATATTTAAGGAAAGTGAATCTGAAAATATTTCTTAAAACTAGTTAAAATACCAACAAGAAAAAAATTTAATTATGAAAATTTAAGTAAGGAAACATACCCTGTAGATTTTGAGGAAAAGTTTCTGTAATGAGGTACCTTTAGATTCTAGAAAATTTTCTTAAAGAAAAGAAAATTTTTTAATCTAGAAAATATAGGTGGTAACAAAATTTTGTTCCAGAATTTTGAGTTTCAAAAAATTTTGATTAAAAACAATTTTTATTATGACAAATTTGATTAAGAAAAAATTTAATTAATAAAAAAAATGTACTCCCTCAATTAAAAAGAGTATCTTAATATAAAGATATAAGTTTCAATAAAAAGTTAATATGGATAATTGACTTATGATTATCATTCCTAAATTTTGTTTAATGTATTGAAATCTATTATAGGTTAATGATTTTGTAAAATATCAGCATGTTGATCTTCTGTTATGATAAATTGAAGAATGATATCTCCTTTAAGTGTGTGATCCCTAAGAAGGTGATGCCTAATATCTATGTTATTTTAATATGAGTGATGTGCATTATTTTTAATTGGGAAAATGGAACTAGTATTAATACACAAAATCTGTGTTTTGGTAAAAATAATTCCATAGTCTGTGAGTGTGTGTTGCATCGACAATACTTGATCACAACAACTAACAACTATTACATATTCATATTTAGTAGTGGAAAGTGCTACTGAGTGTTTCTTTTTTCATGACCAAGAAACTAATGAATCTCCTAATAAATGAAATGTTTCAGATATACCTTTCATATCCATTCTACATCCACCAAAATCAGCATCTAAATTTTTTTTTAAAACAAAATCAGTTCTAGAAGTATTGAAAAGTCCAAAATCCATGGTTCTCTTTAAATAGCGAAAAATTAGTTTCCATTATTTTCAATGAGATTCCTTTGGATTATATTTACATCTAGAACATAATAATACTAAAAAAATTAATTCTGGATGACTAGCTATCATGTATAGTCAAATTATTATCATACCTATAAATGATGTTTGATCTACCAGTTTCCTAGATTCATCAATATCCTGAGAATTTGAGGTACCAATTGGATTACATATAATTTTAGTGTTGTCCTATCCATAATTTTTTAGAAGATATTTAATATACTTTTGTAGAGATATATAAGTTCCTTTTGGTTTTTGAGAAATTTAAAAACCTAGGAAAAATGTTAACTCCCCCATCACACTCATTTCAAACTCATATTTCATTAGATTCGCATTTGATTCTATTAAATATTGTTGATTAGAACCAAATATAATGTCGTAAACATAAATATGAACAATAAAAACATTTTTATTATCATTCTTTATAAAAAGAGTTGGATCACCGACTCCCATAACATAATTGTTTTGGAATAAAAACTCTATAATTCTATCATATCAGGCTATTGGGGATTGTTTAAGTCCACATAAATCTTTTGTAAGTTTAAAAACATGATTAGGATAATTTTTTTCTTCAAAGCGAAAAGGTTTTTCAACATAAACTTCCTATTGAACATATCCATTAAGGAAAGAACACTTTACATCCATTTTAAATAGTTTGAAATTAAATAATGTTTCAAATCCAAGTAGAATGCGAATATATTCAAGTCTAGAAACTAGAGAATATGTATCTTCAGAGTCTATTCCTTCTTTTTGATTATAGATTTTAGCAACTAATATATCTTCTTTTCTTACTATGATTCCATTTTCAACACAATTATTTATGAAGACCCATTTTACTCCAATTACAAAAGTTTGATTAGGCCTTTCAACCAAGGTCTAGTATTGTTTTATTTAAAATACATTTAGCTCATCTTAGATGGATTTAATCCAATCATCATCACCTAAAGATTCATTAGTGTTATGGATAAGCATCCATTGATGAAACTTTCCCTGAATGTTGATCCAGATGTGGCCCAAACCCTTGTGATTAACTTTATGAATGATTCAGTGGTTATCCCCTCTCTGCCTCCTACTAAGGACAACCTCTCTTCACATGATACTGATCTAATTTCAGTGGTAGCTTTTGATCAGGTTATGATGGATACAAGTCACTAGTCAGACATGTTGGTCCCTACTCCTATTGTCCCTTCCAGTGGTGAGTCTTTTGTTAACCGTGATGTGTCACAAGTAATGCCCCTTCATCCTCAGTTGCAGAATCTAGATGTTAGGTTCTCAGCTGAGGATGGGGCCTTAATTCATGTTCCCTAAAGTAATACTTCAATGAAAAGAATGGGTGATGAGGTTGCTTTGGAAATTTCCCAGTCCTCTAATAAGTTTAGTCTGCTTATTGGAGTTTTCACGTCTTATGATTTTTGGGATGATCAGTCATATGAAGATTCAGATAATGAAGAAAATGTGTCTGATCTAGGAAGTCTTCATGAGGGGAAGATCTCTAAATCCAATTAGGGGAAAATAAATAATGATAAAAAAGGGGTTACTCTGGATATGCCTCATACAAAGGGAATGCCAGCCCTTCTCAAATGAAGATTGTCTTTTGGAACTATCAAGGGTTTGGGAATGATCCCAAAGACAAGGCCCTTAGAAATATTGTCATGACCAAAAAGCCTAATCTAATTGGACTTGCTGAGCCAAAAATGAATTTTGTTAATTAGAGATCATACAAGTGAAAGTATTTTGGTTATTCCTTGGTGGATCACAAACTAAATGATGATAATGTTGAGAGTCTATGCCTGCTAAAACATGAGTCTATCAGACTTCTTTCTTTCACTGAAGGCAATCAAGTTGTCTCAACAACTGTTTTAATGAAGGGGTACACCTTCTATGTGTATTGTGTTTATGCCTCTAATTACTACATAAAAACAGAGAGTTATGGAGTGATCTTGAGTCTTTCTTCTCACAAGTTCCTCATAATTGGATCATACTTGGAGATTTTAATATTGTTCTTCGTCCTGAGGAGAAAACTGGTCTCAGTTTTTATAGAACCGTTGCTATTGATTCTTTTCAATGCATTTATCATTGTAATCTGGTTGAAGTGTCTACTGTTGGTGCAGATTTTGCTTAGGGAAGATACACTCTTAATGAAAGATAAGATAGTAAGTTGGATAGGTGTCTCCTTCAAGTGAATGATATAAATTACATTATTATTACTGCTGGTATCATCTTTTCAAATACTCATTCTGACAATAATCCTTTGGTGATTGACTTCTCTATTGGTGGTGAATTGTTATCCCAAACTCCTTTCAAATTTAATAATTCCTAGATTCTGATTCCAGGTTGCTAAGAGATTTTTATTGATGCCTAAAATTGTGTGTGCCTTGGTTCTACCTTTTATATTTTATCTTTAAAGTTGAGGAATACTAAGATAATTATTAAGTAATGGAGTAAGTTATCATTATCTATGCTTTATGATGTCATTAAGGCTACTAAAAGCCATTTATTGGACAACCAGAATGTAAATCAGCTTCAGTGCATGCCATCTAATGATAAAATTGAGGCCTTTTCTAATTTTGATGGCCTTCTCATCCTCAAAGAGAATCTGGCCAGGTCTTTATATAATGATAGGTGGATGAAGGAAGGGGATAGGAATTCCATATTTTCCCACCGACTTCATAAAGAAAAGAAGATCTGGAGAGGTTTTACTACTCTTAATATTAATGGAAATTTGATCACTTAAGAGAATGAGATCTCAAATGCAGCCAGTGATTATTTTTATGATCTTTATTCTAACAGTGGGGCTGATAGGACTCACATGATTATGAATAATATCATTCCTAGTTTTGATGATCAAGAAAATGATAAATTTGTTGAAGCACTTGGGAAAAAGATATTAGAGAAATCCTTTTCTCTCTAAACATTAATAGTGTTGCATGACCAGATGGTTTCACTAATAATTTTTTCATGATTAATTGGGATATTTTTCATGATGATGTAATTAATGAGGTGATAGAATTTTTTCATCATGACCCCATGACTTATGGTGCAAACTCCAATTTTATTACTTTCATACCAAAGAAGGATAATGATTTGGACATTAAGGATTTCAGACTAGTTGTGATTGGAAACACCATTCCCAAATTCATTAGTAAAATTATTTCTATAGGGCTGGGAAAGTTTTCTAAGGATCTCTTTGCCTTAAAATAGTTTGGCTCTGTTCTGAGGAGGAATATTCAAAACAGTATTTTTACTGCGTCTGAATGTATTAATGTTATGAGCGGGAAGGTAAAACAAGGGAATTTTTCTACAAAGAATGAAATTTCTAAATATTTTAATACTATGAAATGGAGATTTATTTTGTCCATTATTAGGATGCATGGATTCTCTATCAAGATCACGAGCTTAGTTCAAGCTATTCTTAAGAGTTCTAGGATTTCAGTTCTGGCCAATGGTTCTCCACGTGGTTTCTTTCAGTGTTATAGGGGTGTTTAATAGGGGGATCCTCTTTCGAGGCTTCTCTTTTCCCTTGCTGAAGATTATTTGAGTCTTTTCCTCAATATCCTATTCTGAGCTATGTTATATACTCTGATCAGAGCTAGAAGGGATCTTTTTTCTCCCACTCACCTTTTCTATGTGGATGAAATTTTCTTGTTGGGCAGGCTGATAATAGAACTGTTTCATCGATTAAAATCATTTTTCAGCATTATGAGGTTGTTGCTGGACATGCCATCAATTGAAAAAAACCCTCAATGTTTTTTTTGTGATAGTGTGTAAATCAGGAAATAGAACATAGTTGCATGATACCTTGGTGTTAGGAAATGATATCTACCCTTTACATATCTTGGTGTACCTTTTTTGGGGGGACATGTGAAAAAGTTCCACCTTGAGCCTTGCCTCTCACATATTGTTGCTCAGATGGATAATTGGAAGGGAAAGGCTATGTCCTAGGTTGGAATAATCTATCTTGTTAACTCTATTATTACCTCAATTTTTTTTTATGTGTTCTATATTTATAGAGGGCCTAAGGCCCTGATAAAGGAACTCCAAAGGCTCATCAGGAATTTAATATGGATAGGCTCAATCAATGAAAATAAGTTGGTCAAGGTTTCATGGAAAGAGTGTATTAAGAAAACTAATATGGGAGGTTTAGGCATTAAAAATTTGGTTCTTTTCAATGAATCCCTTATAATAAAATTTACATGGTGTTTTTTACATCCAATTGTATATCCATGGATATGACGACTCATACTTTACATACATTGTTAATACTTCAAAATTGAAGTACACTTATTACAACATATGACAAAACCACAAAGGACCGTATAGGTATAGTGTCTTTAGAAACTGGGAAACATAAACAACTGGTTCATAAATCTTCTACAGTGTCTCCCATTTATTTCATAATATCTAGGGTCCCTTTTAGCATATTCTACTTAATATCCATCTTCCTGACCTGGGGAAAAGAAAACATAAAAGGGTGAGCTCAAATGCTCAGCAAGGGCAAATAAAGGAAATAAAAATCATATCATATCTTTTTGAAAATCATAACCTGCAAAAGAGATCATAAAATCTTAACATGGAATAAATCATAGAAGTGAAAATGAGATCCCCATAATCATAACATGAAACTTGAAACTTTTTGGCATGCACACATAATCATGGAAAATCATTTCTTGTTAGTCATGACTCATTGCCAAGACTATCTTAGTGGACAAAGTCCCTTTCTGTACCGAGTTCACTCCTCGTTTCAGTCCTGTATCACTGAACTGAAATAACCTTCCGTTCCAGCCATGTCTATCTCATGAGATATAAAATCTTTACCCAATGCATTGGAGGGAGATATAGGTCCCACCCATCTTATAATGAATCGTTTCTTATGTGTGCCACATAATCATAAATCATACATCATTGCATAACCCATGTAATACAAATTGGAATATTAAACATCATGACATCATAAAACAATTCATACAAGATAAAGGAATTCATAAAAATAATTCAATCACAACATGATCAAATCAATGTAATAATAGGGATAAAAACAGAACCCTTTATTATCTTAGATGGAAAATAATTTTGATAAAACACTTGAACTCCATTCTTGAGGAAAATATCCTTTCTTCTTCAAAAAAAACATTTTTCCTTTCATAACATGTCATACGACTTTAAAATAAAAGAAGTTGATTAAAAATAAACTTGAAAACTTGTAAAGGAATCTTCTTGGAAATAATGTTTTAAAAAAAATCCATTCATGCCGTATAAGTTAAAAAAACATTCTTCTCGTACTTTTGTTGGAAAAGTCAAAAAGTACCTCGTATGAAAAACGACAAAAGATTCCTTTCATATATTTTACTAAAAACTCACTGAAGGGTAAAATAGGATTTAAACAACTTTATGTGGATGGAAATAATATTACATATTGAAGAAACATAGATGTGGATGATAAAATACACCCCAGTAAATACTTACGAATAAACAATCTCGGATAAAAATGAGATTGTGATATTTCCCTTACCTTAGGTCCGATTTGCTTTGTATGTGTCCGAATATCCTGTATAATGGTTTAAATAATGTCATTGACTTATTCCAGAATCATAAATATTGATATGATATCATATATGGTCATATTCTTAGATTCTTGTTAGTAATATTTCATTGTTACTTGTTACTCGGGTCTTTATTGCCTTTTGTTCTTATGCGTGTTTTGCCGAATAAATTCTTATTCTTATTTTAAGGTTATAGATACCTTATATCCAGAATGGTATTAGTGTAACATATATCATATTTATTCATTCAATTCATTTATATAATTATTATGTAATGATGATCATGTAGAACGAGTCGCTTCACATCGTGGAGACGGTATTTCGTACGTACGCACGAGTGATGATATCGTTCCTATGATCGTAGAATTGTATTGGAGTATATATATATTATTTCAGTATCAATATTACTTTATAATAATCATAAATAGTTACTCATTACACCATTATACCCATCCTTGTAAGGTGATGGTGGAAAAATAGATTACACCACGGCGTGGAGACGGTATTCCGTACGTACGCACGCGCGGTGATTTCATTTTTCCGTAGGATGGATAGAAGGTGAATTAGGGTTGTTTCATATTTATAATAACATATCAGTATGTTAGTAATACTGATGTTATTACTTCATCATGAAACAACTAAAGAAGAAGAAGTTGAAGAAGAAAGAAATTGAAATGATCGGTAATGGATATTACCTCTTCTTTGGAACGCCTCTTTGAATCCTCCACTTAGAGAACTAAGATTGGTCTTTGAAGAAGACCAGGACATCTAGTATTATTCTAGGGAAGTGGAGAGGAGAAAATGTCAGGGGTTGGCCGAGCTTGAGTGCTCAAATTGGTGTGAGGAGGAGGGGGAGGAGGTGCCCTTTTATAAGGGAGGAGAGGGGCACCTTAGGAATATCTCAAAATATTATTTTATATTAAAGTCAAAATCAGTTTATAATGGTTCCAAAGGGTCTTATTTCGAAGCTAAAGTGGGGATGGGTCTAAATACTATCAACCAATAGGATTTAGACAAGTTTAGGGTGCCATTTTAACCTTATCAATTAGATTTAACTCTAAGTTAAATAATTTAACTTTTACCATGTCTTTTTGTTTTCTTTCACCATATGGTTAATACACTTACTATAACATGCCAAACGAACCCCAAATTGTTTATTACTAATATATATATCCTTATCTAATTCATTTGGCCGAACATTAGATTTTTAGGAATAAAATTACAATTAATAATATAATATTTGATTTAAAAACTATTTTGTGTCAATTTTGACACTATTTGATATATGATTTTTGTGAAAGTCATAACAGGATTATATGTTCAAACCAAGTTGATTAAATCAACACTAATATATCATAGTAACCTAGAAAATTAGTGTAATTCATAAAAAGTCTCAAATTACATTTATTTTGGTGTTTATAACATCAATTATGTCAATATTTTATTAATAAGATAATTACTGCATCATAATTGTGTCATAAATAAATTAAATTATTTAATGTCTAAAAATTATAAATAAAATACCATTATGTAGGAAATATTTTTAGATTTATAATGAATATTTATAGTCTAATTTATCTTATGTATAACCCCATATTAAAAATGATTTACTTATTAAACTTTGATTTTAACTATTTTAACCCTTCTTTAAATAAATTAATAATAAATGTCCTAATCTAATCCAAGTGGGCCTAAATGGTCATATTTTATTCCTAAGTCTGTTTTTGGTCGAATTACACTTGTCCAATAGAATTAGGACATGTGTTAGGGTAATAGTAATATCATATTTACCCTTAGTTACCCTATTTACTGTTAACCGCGGTAAAAAAAGTAAAAAGTTACTATTCACCAAAAAATTATTTTTATCTAATTGAACCACATTTTAATTACTAATATCAACAGTGTCTGTCGGATTTTCGAAATTCCATTCACAGAAGCGGTAAAATTAAGTTTTATGCAAAATTCAGTTTTTAACCTACCACTTAGTGGTTTCACTATTCATCAAAAATTGAAAGTTTTCAGAAAAATACCAAAATTTCACCCTAGGCTAATTTAGGTATTCAGAATCCAAAAATGAAGTCCATTTTAAAAAATAAAATTTATAAAATTTCAAAAAGTGGTTATTACTATTCATAACGGCTTGTTTTAATAATATTTTAATAGCATATCGTTGTTTAGTGAAACTCGGTATTGCGTACGACGCAAGCTATCGAGGAAGGTCGCGATTGCGTGTAAAGTAAGCCAAGCTAGTATGTAGTGAAAGATTCCTTTGATGATATATAAAAAACAAAATATTACTCATAAAAATATCGGGTGTTACATTCTACCCCCCTTAAAAAGAATTTCGCCCTCGAAATTTGTCACTTTGTAACAAACAGATGAGGATACTTCTCCCTCATCATATCCTCAAGCTCCCATGTAGCTTCTTCAAGTTGGTGGTTCCTCCATAAAACTTTCACCAATCGAGTGGTCTTGTTTCATAGGACTTTTTCGCTACAATCCAGAATCTCTATCGGTTGTTCTTCATAAGAAAGATCTTGCTCCAGCAGTACAACTTCTGAGCTGAGTACATGTGAAGGATCAGGTATGTACTTTCTCAGGAGAGATACATGGAACACATCATGAACTTGAGAGAGATTCGGTGGAAGCACCAGTTGGTAAGCTACCTTCCCAACACAATCCAGTATTTCAAAAGGACCGATATATCTAGGGCTCAACTTCCCCTTCCTTCCAAATCTCATAACCCTCTTCCAGGGAGATATTCGTAAGAACACTTTATCACCCACTTCAAACTCTAGGTCTTTTCTTCGGTTGTCGGCATAACTTTTCTGTCGACTCTGAGCTTCTCTTATGTGTTGTTGAATAGATCTGACCTTTTCTTCCATTTCATCAACGAGATCAGGTCCTAATATCTTTCTTTCCCCAACTTCATCCCAGCAAGTTGGAGTCCTGTATTTCTTTCCATAGAGAGCTTCATAAGGAGCCATCTGAATACTGGAGTGAAAGCTATTATTATAAGAAAATTCCACCAAAGGTAGGTGTTGATCCCAACCTACTTTGAAATCCATAGAGCAAGCTCTCAACATATCTTCTAGGGTTTGAATTGTTCTCTCAGACTGACCGTCTGTCTGGGGATGATAAGCAGTGCTGAAACTCGACTCTGTATCCAGAGTATGCTGAAGACTTCTCCAAAACTTCAAGGTAAATCTCAGATCCCGATCAGATATAATAGAAAGTGGTACTCCATGCAATCTTACCACTTCCTTTACATATATCCTGGCAATCTGATCTAGAGAGAAATCCTCTCTAATAGCAATGAAGTGTGCAGACTTTGTAAGACGATCAACTATGACCCAAATAGCATTATTTCCTTTGGATGTTTTAGGAAGTCCGGTGACAAAGTCCATAGTGATGTTTTCCCATTTCCATTCGGGTATGGGTAATGGTTGTAACATCCCCTTAGACTTCTGTCTCTCAGCTTTAACTTGTTGACAAACCAAGCATCGAGAGACATATTCAGCAACATCTCTTTTCATGCCATCCCACCAGAAGTACTCTTTCAGGTCCCTATACATCTTCGTGCTTCCGGGATGAATAGAGAATGATGAACTATGAGCCTCATCCAGCAGCTCCTTCATTAATTCGGGGATAGAAGGAACACAAAACTGATTCCTGAACTTTATTATCCCATCACAATCAAGGTTGAATTCAGGAACATTTCTCACCTTCTTTTGTAACTCAACATCTTCTTTCTGTGCCTCTTTAATCTTCACATGTATAGATGGTTGAACATTCATTTGAGAAAGATAAGATTTTCCCCCTTCCATTATAATTCAAAGATCCATCCTTTGTAAATCCATAAATATTGGATCTTTTGTGATCCTCATCATGGATAAACTAGCATGGTCTTGTCGACTTAATGCATCTGCCACCTTGTTTGCTTTCCCAGGGTGGTAATGGATTGAGCAGTCATAATCCTTAATCAGCTCCAACCATCTTCTTTGGTGCATATTCAGCTCCTTTTGTGTGAAAATATACTTTAAACTTTTATGATCAGTATAAATATCACACCTTTCACCATAAAGGTAATGCCTCCAAATATTTAATGCAAAGATTACCGCAACCAACTCCAAATCATGAGTTGGGTAATTTTGCTCATGGATTTTCAACTGTCGTGAGGCGTAAGCTATCACCATATCATTTTGCATAAGAACACACCCCAATCCCTTCTTGGATGCATCAATGTAGATCACAAACCTTTCTGCACTACAAGGCAGTGTGAGCACAGGTGCACTGGATAACCTTCTTTTCAACTCCTTGAAATTCTCTTCACATTCTTCCGTCCAGACAAACTTAACTCCTTTCTGGGTCAACTTGGTGAGTGGATTAGATAATCGTGAAAAATCCTTTACAAAATGTCGATAATATCCAGCCAAACCAAGAAAACTTCGGATCTCAGTTACTGTTGTTGGTCTTGACCATCTTTCGATAACCTCTGTTTTTGCTGGATCCACAGATATCCCCTATTTTGAGATTATGTGACCCAAAAATGCAACTTTTTGAATCCAAAATTCACACTTGGTAAATTTGGCATAAAGCTTCTCCTTTCTCAGGGTCTTCAATATAATTTCCAAGTGATCTTCATGCTCTTCCTTGCTCTTTGAATAGACAAGAATATCGTCTATAAAGACTACCAAAAATTGATCATGATAGTCTCCAAAGACTCTATTCATTAGATCCATGAAGATAGCAGGGGCATTAGTAAGACCAAATGGAATCACTATAAATTCATAGTGTCCATACCTTGTATGGAAAGCCGTGTTTGGTATATCCTCCCTTTTGACCCTTAGTTGATGGTACCCTGAACGAAGATCAATCTTGGAAAAGTATTGAGCTCCGCGTAGTTGGTCAAATAAGTCATCAATGCGTGGGAGAGGATATTTGTTCTTGATAGTGATCTTGTTAAGTTCTCGATAATCAATGCAGAGTCTCATTGATCCATCTTTCTTCTTAAAAAATAGAACAGGTGCTCCCCATGGTGACGCACTAGGGCATATGAATCCCTTATCAAGATTCTCTTGGAGTTGCTTATTCAATTCCTGCAACTCAATTGGGGCCATTCTATAAGGTGTCTTTGAAATAGGCAAAGCACCCGGTACGAGTTCTATTGAAAACTCAACTTCACGATTTGGTGGAAGACCCGGTAATTCCTCTGGAAATACATCATCAAACTCCCGTACAATGGTCATATTCTTAATCGTGAGTTTCTCACCAACCATTTTAGATAAATAACCTTCATTTAGTGGAATCAATACCCATAAGATGGAAGAAATTTCCACTGGAAGGTTATATTCATCCTTGCATCGATAGACGATCGTAGATTGATCTGGAAAATGAAATGTGACTTCTCTTCTTTGGCAATTGATATGAGCTCCGTGTAGAGAAAGCCAATCCATGCCAAGAATCACATCAAATTCCACTAAAGGAAGGATAACAAGATTTGTAGGAAGCACTTTCCCACAAACTTCGATCGGAGAAGAATTATAAACTTTTGATGCGACTGTTGTGCCGTTAGGTGTTGTCACAGCTAACTCAACATCTAATTGTTGAGGTAATACGGTGATACCCTTAGAAAATTCTTTAGAAATAAAAGAGTGGGTGGATCCAGAATCAAACAAAACATTTGCTACTTTAGAGTGGATGGTAAGTGTACCTTTCACCACTTCGTTATCGTACTCCACATCGCTGATAGAAATTGCATGTGACTTTCCTTTGTCTTTAGACTTAAGATTTTATTGACGTCGACCATCATCATCAACCCTTGTATTCGGGCATTGATTGGCATAATTCCCCATCTCCTTGCACTTGAAACATTGAAATGTAGTAGGTTCATTCTGTGTATCCCTTCCTTTTTTTTGCATCATTAGACATCTTCTTCCCATTATCGCGGCATTCAAATGCCCAATGACCTTCCTTTCCACATTTGAAACATTTACTTGTCCCTTTAAGACAACTCCCTCCATGTTTCTTTCCACACTTTGAGCATAAGGGAAAGCTCATCTTCTTTTCAGTGTGCTCTTTAGATTTTCCTTTGAATTCCATCTTCCTCTTCTTATCAAACCCATGTGACTGATGGGTTACTCCAATCTCCATCTCGACTTTGAGACCACATCGAACGATTTCCTCGTAGCTATTGAAGTCCCTTATGGCTAACGCCCTTCGAAGACTTGGTTTTAAGCCACTAATGAATCGATCGATCTTACTCTCAGGTTGGATAATAATACCAGAAGCGTACCTTGCAAGTCTTGTAAAATTTGCTTCATAGGTACCAACAGATTCATCATCCCTTTGCTTCAGTTCAAGAAACTCTTTCTCCATCTTTGTTCGGAGAATACGAGGGAAGTACTTATTGAAAAATAAGTTCTTGAACTCGTCCCATTCCATAGACTCAATTTCATCCCTTTGCCTCGTATTCTTAATAAGATTCCACCATTGATCAGCATCTCCTTCCAAACGATACACTGCTAGGATGACTTTATCATGTTCAGAACATTGAAGAACTGAAAATATCTTTTCAGTAGTAGTAATCCATTGTTCAGCAACTAATGGATCAGTAGACCCACTGAAAGAAGGTGGACGCTGCCTCATGAAGGATTCAACAGAATGTTGCTCCTTCCTTTTCTCGTTTGGAAGTCCTGCATGATTCATAGCTTGAGAAAGTTTTGTGAGCATGGCTACAAGATTTTTCATTCCAGCTCCCATATCGTTTGGTTGCTCAGGGGGACAATCATTGCATTGCCCATCGCATTCCGCATTAACACAGTTCCTTCGGGTTCCAGCCATTGACTAAAACCAAGAAGAATAGTGTGAGAAACACTAATTATAATAGGAAAACCACATAATCAAGAATAAAATTTCACACTTAAGGTTTTATCCTAGGGTATTCATGGCCATTTCTAAAACACTATGATTGTGTTCTATGCTTAGACTTATCCTTAGGGTTCTTACTAAGGCTTTCACATCCTAGTTTCCAAAGGTTGACTATACCTTTCCTCTGACACCAACTATAACGGTCTGGAATTACTTCCAGTGGACTATAATTGATACCTATTAGGGCACTCAATGGGCGGCTACACCCCCTGGGCGGGACACACCACCATCCCCAGTGGCAGCCATTTCCTCATGAAGCCCTTGGGCGGAGATCCAGGCTTCGTTCAACGCTCACATGTGAGAGTTCCCAAGGATCAGATACATTCCTACCTCCTTTACCTCTGATACCAAATATAACGACCCATACTTTACATACATTGTTAATACTTCAAAATTGAAGTACACTTATTACAACATATGACAAAACCACAAAGGACCGTATAGGTATAGTGTCTTTAGAAACTGGGAAACATAAACAACTGGTTCATAAATCTTCTACAGTGTCTCCCATTTATTTCATCCTATCTAGGGTCCCTTTTAGCATATTCTACTTAATATCCATCTTCCTAAACTGGGGAAAAGAAAACATAAAAGGGTGAGCTCAAATGCTCAGCAAGGGAAAATAAAGGAAATAAAAATCATATCATATCTTTTTGAAAATCATAACCTGCAAAAGAGATCATAAAATCTTAACATGGAATAAATCATAGAAGTGAAAATGAGATCCCCATAATCATAACATGAAACTTGAAACTTTTTGGCATGCACACATAATCATGGAAAATCATTTCTTGTTAGTCATGACTCATTGCCAGGACTATCTTAGTGGACAAAGTCCCTTTCTGAACCGAGTTCACTCCTCGTTTCAGTCCTGTATCACTGAACCGAAATAACCTTCCATTCCAGCCATGTCTATCTCATGAGATATAAAATCTTTACCCAATGTATTGGATGGAGATATAGGTCCCACCCATCTTATAATTAATCCTTTCTTATGTGTTCCACATAATCATAAATCATACATCATTGCATAACCCATGTAATACAAATTGGAATCTTAAACATCATGACATCATAAAACAATTCATACATGATAAAGGAATTCATAAAAATAATTCAATCACAACATGATCAAATCAATGTAATAATAGGGATAAAAACAGAACCCTTTATTATCTTAGATGGAAAATAATTTTGATAAAACACTAGAACTCCATTCTTGAGGAAAATATCCTTTCTTCTTCAAAAAAAAAACATTTTTCCTTTCATAAGATGTCATACGACTTTAAAATAAAAGAAGTTGATTAAAAATAAACTTGAAAACTTGTAAAGGAATCTTCTTGGAAATAATGTTTTAAAAAAATCCATTCATTCCGTATAAGTTAAAAAAACATTCTTCTCGTACTTTTTTTGGAAAAGTCAAAAAGTACCTCGTACGAAAAACGACAAAAGATTCCTTTCATATATTTTACTAAAAACTCACCGAAGGGTAAAATAGGATTTAAACAACTGTATGTGGATGGAAATAATATTACATATTGAAGAAACATGGATGTGGATGATAAAATACACCCCAGTAAATACTTACGAATAAACAATCTCGGATAAAAATGAGATTGTGATATTTCCCCTACCTTAGGTCCGATTTGCTTTGTAAGTGTCCGAAGCTCCTGTATAATGGTTTAAATAATGTTATTGACTTATTCCAGAATCGTACATATTGATATGATATCATATATGGTCATATTCTTAGCTTCTTGTTAGTAATATTTCATTGTTACTTGTTACTCGGGTCTTTATTGCCTTTTGTTCTTATGCGTGTTTTGCCGAATAAATTCTTATTCTTCTTTTAAGGTTATAGATACCTTATATCCAGAATGGTATTAGTGTAACATATATCATATTTATTCATTCAATTCATTTATATAATTATTATGTAATGATGATCATGTAGAACGAGTCGCTTCACATCGTGGAGACGGTATTCCGTACGTACGCACGAGTGATGATATCGTTCCTATGATCGTGGAATTGTATTGGAGTATATATATATTATTTCAGTATCAATATTACATAATAATGATCATAAATAGTTACTCATTACACCATTATACCCATCCTTGTAAGGTGATGGTGGAAAAATAGATTACACCACGGCGTGGAGACGGTATTCCGTACGTACGCACGCGTGGTGATTTCATTTTTCCGTAGGATGGATAGAAGGTGAATTAGGGTTGTTTCATATTTATAATAACATATCAGTATGTAAGTAATATTGATGTTATTACTTCATCATGAAACAACTAAAGAAGATGAAGTTGAAGAAGAAAGAAATTGAAAAGATCGGTAATGGATATTACCTCTTCTTTGGAACGCCTCTTTGAATCCTCCACTTAGGGAACTAATATTGGTCTTTGAAGAAGACCAGGACCTCTAGGATTATTCTAGAGAAGTGGAGAAGAGAAAATGGCAGCGGTTGTCCGAGCTTGAGTGCTCATATTGGTGTGAGGAGGAGGGGGAGGAGGTGCCCTTTTATAAGGGAGGAGAGGGGCACCTTAGGAATATCTCAAAATATTATTTTATATTAAAGTCAAAATCGGTTTATAATGGTTTCAAAGGGTCTTATTTCTAATATAAAGTGGGGATGGGTCTAAATCCTATCAACCAATAGGATTTAGACAAGTTTAGGGTGTTATTTTAACCTTATCAATTAGATTTAACTCTAAGTTAAATAATTTAACTTTTACCATGTCTTTTTGTTTTCTTTCACCATATGGTTAATACACTTACTATAACATGCCAAACGAACCCCAAATTGTTTATTACTAATATATATATCCTTATATAAGTCATTTGGACGAACCTTAGATTTTTAGGAATAAAATAACAATTAATAATATAATATTTGATTTAAAAACTATTTTGTGTCAATTTTGACACTATTTGATATATGATTTTTGTGAAAGTCATAACAGGATTATATGTTCGAAACAAGTTAATTAAATCAACACTAATATATCATAGTAACCTAGAAAATTAGTGGAATTTATAAAGAGTCTCAAATTACATTTATTTTGGTGTTTATAACATCCATTGTGTCAATATTTTATTAATAAGATAATTACTGCATCATAATTGTGTCATAAATAAATTAAATTATTTAATGTCTAAAAATAATAAATAAAATACCATTATGTAGGAAATCTTTTTATCTTTCTAATTAATATTTATAGTCTAATTTATCTTATGTATAACCCCATATTAAAAATGATTTACTTATTAAACTTTGAATTTAACTATTTTAACCCTTCTTTAAATAAATTAATAATAAATGTCATAATCTAATCCAAGTGGGCCTAAATGGTCATATTTTATTCCTAAGATTGTTTTTGGTCGAATTACACTTGTCCAATAGAATTAGGACATGTGTTAGGGTAATAGTAATATCATATTTACCCTTAGTTACCCTATTTACTATTAACCGCGGTAAAAAAAGTAAAAAGTTACTATTCACCAAAAAATTATTTTTATCTCATTGAACCACATTTTACTTACTAATATCAACCGTGTCTGTCGGATTTTCGAAATTCCATTCACAGAAGCGGTAAAATTAAGTTTTATGCAAAATTCAGTTTTTAACCTACCACTTAGTGGTTTCACTATTCATCAAAAATTTAAAGTTTTCAGAAAAATACCAAAATTTCACCATAGGATAATTTCGGTATTCCGAATCCAAAAATGAAGCCCATTTTAAAAAATAAAATTTATAAAATTTCAAAAAGTGGTTATTACTATTCATAACGGCTAGCTTTAATAATATTTTAATAGCATATCGTTGTTTAGTGAAACTCGGTATTGCGTACGACGCAAGCTATCGAGGAAGGTCGCGATTGCATGTAAAGTAAGCCAAGCTAGTATGTAGTGAAAGATTCCTTTGATGATATATAAAAAACAAAATATTAATCATAAAAATCTCGGGTGTTACAATGGAGATCTTTTCTACACATTTCATCCCAAGACTATGGAATGAGTTCTCTTGTTACTTTTATTCTTTGACTTGGTCTGCCCTAAAATCCAGTTTTACTAGTGTTATGCACTCTATAAATGGGTTGTTTGAAGGGAGTCCTTGCTGAATGCATGGAGCACTCCCAAGCATGCCACAACTCTAGAAGAGGTTGCTGTGATACCCTCAAATCTGGTGCATGCTACAATAGACTCTGTTCAAGATGGAGATTTACATGACTATGCCTTTATTTTTTCCCAGTTTCTATTTGAAATACAGAGGTTCACATTTATTGATATCGACACTCTCATCTAGAAGACATTATCCACAAGAATTCTAAGTACCAGGGGTTGGTATTGTTATATGTGTGATGGGAATATTATTACTCCTCTGTGGTTGCTGGCCTTTCATAAGTTCTTTATTCCCCCTGGTGAGTATCTTTTTATTTGGAGGATATGGAAAGGGATACTCCCTGTTCATAATCTACATCAAAAGTCTAGAATACAACTTTCCTCAGACTGTCCTTTATGTCTTGCGGTAGAGAAGTCCATTGAACGTATTTTTCTTTCTTGTGTATTCTCATACAGGTTTTGTAACTATATCCAATATATGATTGGATATCGATTTTAGATGCACAACATGGCAGAGTTCTGTTTCACTATTAATGATGTATTGTGAAGTGATCATATAAAAAGTCTAGTTCTGTTTGCTACTTCAGCCACCTTTGGTTTCATGTGGAAGACATGAAATAGCCTAGTCTTTGATAACAAAAAACTGACTTTTTAGGCTAGATTTAGACACTTTCACATGGCTATTAGCAGTTCCTCTATGATTCATATTGGTTGCATGAATAATTATTTCAATGGCCTTATTATTAGGAGAAGCTTTTGTGTCTATGGAAGGACCAAAAAACCATTGGTGTTGAAGTCAATCAGGTGGATTCCCCCAGTCCCTTCCATACCTATCAAGGTTTTGTTAAGTGTTGTTTCTATTACTACATTGGAAAAGACACTACTATTGAAGTAGAACTTTAGGCCATGATTAAGGCCATCACATATGTAGTTCATCACAGA
The DNA here is from genome assembly GCA_963277665.1 of Viscum album. Taxonomy (NCBI): domain Eukaryota; kingdom Viridiplantae; phylum Streptophyta; class Magnoliopsida; order Santalales; family Viscaceae; genus Viscum; species Viscum album. The sequence goes on along the minus strand of OY728139.1, from coordinate 123,676,893 downwards.
TGGAACTTTGTTTGGCTTGAATCTAACTCAATGGTGGATGATGATATTCTCAGGAGGTAGTCGAGGAATGTACCTTGGGTGATGTTGTAAACATGGGTTTAATTTCTTCAACTCATTGGTGATCTCACCCTTGATGTGACACATTTCTATAGAGAGGTTAATCAGGTTGCTGATGTGTGGTCAAAGAAGGCTATTGTAGATTCATGCTCAACGTCATCCTATATAGACCTTCACTGCTGTTCACATTTTTTTAAGGTAGATGCATGTGGTAATTTATATACTATGCTTTGTGAACCCCCTTTGTGATGTCCTGACTATTTTCTTTTGTTTAGTTTTATAAATTTGGGTATGAGTGGGGTTTCCTCACTCCTGGACTTTCTAGTTTACAAGTGTTTTTATTAAGAACCCTATAATCCTTAGAAGTTTTGGAATATACTAGGAAAATTTCATCAACATATTTGGGTGAAAATTTATGTAAATTATATTTATTATTCTGGATAAATAGTTTTCAATAAAATAATTTTAAGTAAGAAAGTCTAGGTTTTCTACCATTCCACAATTCATAAGGTGTTTTGTTAAGAGAATGCCAGAATAAAAATTGATTTATAGTATAACAATCAGTACTAACAGATTTAGCCCAAAAGTATTTATCTATTGAATATTCTCTCAACACAGTTGTAGTTATCTCTTGAAGAATTTGATTTCTTCTTTCAATAACACCATTTTTCTGAGTAGTTCTTGGCATTGAAAAGTTATGAGTAATTCCTTTCTTACTACAAAATGTTTCAAAATATGAATTTTTAAATTCTCCTCGATGATCACTCTGAATAGTTATCGAAGGAAGGTTTTTCTAATTTTTGACTTGGGCTCTAAAAGTTTAAAATAAGAAAAATAATCATATTTCATTTCTAGAAAATTTACCCATGTAAATCTAGTGTAATCATAAACTAAGAAAAATACATAATATTTGCCTCTAATACTTCTGGTTTGTGTTGACCAAAAAGATCCATATGGACTAACTGTAATGCCTCAGATTTTGAGACTTCACTAATTGATTTAAAACTTTATTTATGTTTCATCCCATATTGATAAGTATAAAAAACTTTTAAAGAATCAAATCTAAGCTTTGGTAGATCCTTAAAAAGTATTTTCTTTGCGAGTATTCATAGGTTCCTGAGGTTACAATGCCCTAACCTTCACTGCCATAACCATGATAGATCTTCCATTTCACTAAGGTAAGGTAGATCTTGGTTCCTAAATTTTTCTATGTTTAGTGTTTATACATTCTCTTACATATGGGTAGAAAGAATAAACTCTTCCAAGGAATTGTGTTCTAAGAATTTATCATTCATATAATTCAAAAATTAACCATTATCACATAATTGGATTGTGATAATTAAGTTTTGATTAAGACCTTTAATAAAAATAACATTTGAAATCAATTTTTTTCCAAGAAGAATAATGTTACCTTTACCAAAATTTCTCCCCGAGCATTATCTCTAAAAGTTACTTTTACTACTTTGGTCTTGATAATATTTTCAAAGATGTTTTTATTACCAGTCATATGCAGGTAACATCCACTATCCATGTAACCTTTATTTCTATTTATACTACCTTTTTTATTGAAAATCAAATAGTTAGAATTTTAGAATCTAAACTTTCTTGGATTCTGAAATTTCAAAAAGTATGATTTTAGGAATCCACATTTTCTTAGAAAAATATGCATTTTGAAAACCTAAATATTGTGTTTTATTTAAAGAAAAAATTTTCTCCCAGTGTACACCACATTGAAATTAAGTATAAAATGGAGAACATTGAAGAAAAAATAATTATTACTAAAAATAGGTTTCAAATGAGTATAACCAAATCTAGAATGATTCCATAAAGGATGAATTTTGGAATACATCTTGTCAATGTTTTCCTTACCATAGGTAATGTTTGATAGGAATTTCTTTAAGGAATATTTTTTGAATTTTGTTTAATAACCAAGTTCTTATCCTCAAAGTTATTAGTTGTAGAACTAGAGTTAGCCTGAAAAATATTTTTCTTTGAAATTATATCTTTAAGATCCTTAGAATGTTTATCCTTCTCAGAAATAACTTCTATAAGGTTTTTTGAAACACATTCAAAATAAAAAAATTTCTAATCAAGATCTTTAGAAAGATCTGATACTTATTTAGTTAAAACATATTCTATAATTTGAATTCTCTAACTTATTTTTTATCTTAGAATATTCATTTTCAAGTATTTTAGAAAACCTAGACACTTCTTCATAAGAAGGTAAAGAGTTATCTTCATCCAAAACAATTATTCATCTGAATACATAGAATACATATCACTAGTATAATTTTACTTCAAAGATACATTAGTAATAGATTCGTAATTGTGTACCTTGGACATTAGAAATTGATTTTCAATGGGTAGTTTTTCTATTAGACCAAGATTCTTATGGGTAGAAGTTTCATACATTAAGGATTCATCTGAAGAGTCACCACCACTGGCACTCTAAGTATCATTAGCATTCTATAATTTATTAGCCCTAGTCTTGTAATACTTCTTTATGTTTCCCTAATAATGTTTTTCCTTCCTATCTTTTCGTTTTAGCATGGGAAAATCTGGCCTGATGTATCCAGCCCTTTTACATTCATAATAGGTTGCTTCTGAATATTTTTTCTCTTTTATTTCTTTATTCTTATATCTATACTCAAAGTATTTCTTTCCTACTATCATGTTCATCCTTCAAGAAAGATTTTCTAGATCATTTTTAAAATGTTCACTTTCACAAGATTCAAATAGAACATTGACTTTCTTAGACATAGATCTTGTAACCATTTTTAGTGTCTTGACTTTAGTAGTTGTAAAGGCTATAATTCCATTTTCATTCTTCTTCTTATTTATATCAGCATCTATTTTCAATATTGTGTGATATTGAAGAAGATTTCCAAAACTACCATCAAGAGTGATTTGAGATACTTTTTTATTCTTATCAATAACTATACATTTTGATCCCCACTCATTTGGAATGATATCAATTATCTTTTACATAAGAGATTTATCATCTAAAACTTTTTCTCCCATTGATTTTAGACTATTGACAATGGTCATAAATCTTTGCTGAACCGTGCAAACAGGTTCTCCATAATAAAATAAAATACCATTATATTCTGCTCTAAGCATAGCTCTTCTAGTTTATATCACTTTTGAAGTCTCAAAATGAGTAACCTAAAGCTTCTTCTAGATGCAGTTAGTAGCTTCACAAGAAGATATTTGACTATATATATTTCTGGTCATAGAACACAAAAAAGTATTGTATACCTTGTAATATAATTGATATTCTGATTTTTCTTTGTTGGTGATTGTTTTCAATTCCTTGTTTAGAACTTGGTAATCCCTAGTAATAATGAAAAAAATTTCTACTCTAGTGTTAATGAAAAGAGTATTTATTCTATCTCTCTAGTACTCATAACCATTACCATCAAAATAGGTTGTCTGTTAGGATTTAAATTATCTATGGAACAAACATTCATTCTTGTCATTCTATAAAAAATATATTTCCACAAAACTTCTATGTACTAAATGTTTATAAACACAGATAAAATCCTTAAATAAAACATAATCATGAAAAGTTAAGCACGAAAATTTAGTACAAGGAAAAACTTGAGCAAGAAAACATTTACGTGGGTATATGTATTTCAGAGATCTGCTCTGATACCAATTGTAGGATCAAAATAAAGAATTAATATTCTCATTTACAATAGGGGGGACTATAAGTTAAAAAACATTCATTATTAAACTAAAGGAAAACTATATATAACAAAGTTAAACAAAGTAAATTCAAAAACCCTAAAATAGTTCTACGAGACAATCTTCCTTAGGTTCCAGAAATATGGTTCTAGAAAAGAATCTTAAGAAAAGTTTACTTTGAAAATATTATACCTTAAGAAGTATAGAATATTATTTATCAATGTATACAGAAGTAAAAGAATGTATAAGAATGTTATACTTTCTTATTTTATCAAAAAGTAGTATAAATAAAACTTGAAATAAATTAAGTAACCAAAGTGAAATATTTTAAACCAAAGAGTAGGGTATCCAAAAACCTAGGATAAAGGTCCTTTTATTAATAATTTAAAGAAAGTATATCTTAACCACACCAGGGTAATCCCACAATAGGAATATCAGAATCTGTCTTGCAATCTCCACATGACCTCGAACATTAAGGTAGTCGACACCTCTGTCTTCATATTCTAGAAGTCATAGAACATTAAGGTAGTCGATGCCTCTGTCTTCCTATCCTCGGAAGTCCTCAATTGTACACATAAACAATAAGAGTTGAACAAAGAAATATTAACAAGATGTTCAGTACACACAAATCATAAGAGTATTTCTATCTCTAGAAATCACTTTACAACATGTAATATCTAGGTTGATCAACAGAACTGTGTGAGATCATTCAAATGAGCTCCTATTGATAAGAATAATTCTAATGGTTGACTCCCGCCTACAACGTTCATATTTTTCCTTGAGTCTCAGAGGGAACTGTACACGTCTCACTCAACCAATGGTTTGTTAGAAACAGATTTCATGACATAGTTCCATAACAACAACATGTGTACGAAAAAATGAAGTTACTTAACCAAATCTATTTTTCAGAGTCTAAGGAAAAATAGAGTTCAGAGTCTGACCAAATAAACATTTAGAGTCTATAAGACATGGATATTTGGTTTCTGTTTTATAAAGAATATGGAATCTGAATTATATAGATTTTGGAGTCTGAATTCTGAGGAATTTAGAGTTGGAATTTTGAGGAATTCAGAGTCTGAATTCTGAGGAATTCAGGGTCGGAATTTTGAGGAATTAAATATCTGAATTTCTCAGAATTCCTAGTATGAATTTCAAATAATTCAGAGTCTAAATATTAGAGAATATTTATTATGAATTATAGATAATTCGGTGTCTACATTTCAGATAATTCAGAATCTGAATTTTAGAGAATTCAGAATATGAATTTCATAGTATTCGGTGTCTAAATTTCATAAAATTGCGAATCTGAATTTCAGAAAATTTAGAGTCTGAAAACAAAACACTATTTATCCATGTAATTATAATATTATGAGGTTTTCCATATTAATCCAAATTTTATAATTTTTAATAAAATGGGTTTGATTTAGAGAGATTATAAAATGAAATAGTGAGAACAAAGCTAGGGATAAAAATTTCATTAGAGAAAAGAAAAATTTACTTATGAAAATAATTTTTAGAGAAAAATAATTTCCATTATAATAATGTGTTTTTGATTTTAAAAACATATAATAATGGGAAATTGATAAGGAAACATTATTGACTCAAAAATCTATGCATTTTGAAATAAAAATTCGTTTGATATTTTTTGTAATGTACAAATGAGCCTTGTTTAAAAAATGAAATGATGATTCCTTCCAAATAAATATATAAAAAAAAAATATTGGTAAAAATGGATTTAATAAATAATTTTTATAATTCTAAAAAAAATTCAGAACATTTTTAGATAACATGGTTTTTAGAATAAAAATGGGTTTTCGACCAAAAATATAAATAAAGACAAATTGCCTTAAAAATATTCATTTAAACTCATAAGTACATAAAGAGAGAAAAATGAAAGGAAATCATGTATTTTAATTAAATAACCAAATGAAAATAAAATTCCTTATTTTCTCGAGATATTTATCATATGATTTTGTCATCATAAGCATAAACCAAATAAATCCCGATAAATGATGATATTGTAACATAAAACACTCAACACTTTGGTAGCATTGAATAATAAGAACCATGAAAGAATAATATTAAAATATTTCTATAATATAATTAGAATAAATAAATTCATGATATTAAATTTCAAATGGTTTGTATATACACGTCATAAAACAAGATAGGTGTAAAACAATCATATGTTTCAAAAAAGGAAAATTGAGACCAAAATCCCTTAACTCAAGTCTCAAATTCATTCTTACATGTTCATAAATCATGTATAATAAATATATGTTTATTATAAATATATTAATTAGAAATAATTATATATATAATTTCATAAATTATTTACTTATGACCTTGTAAAACTTTTTTATTAAAAATTATATATTAAATTCGTGTTTCAAGAAATTACTTCTTTGTTTTTCATGTATGTTTTGAATTTTTATTTTTGTTACTTTTATATTTACCATGCTTTTATCATATATATAATGATAAAAATGATATAAATATAAAATATATTTATAAAATATATGTTTATAGTAGTGAATAAATGTCATAGATAAAAAAAAATTCCATTCATGGAGACGGTTGGTCACACATACACATGAACATGGTTTCAATTTATATAAAGGATGAAGAGAAGGAAAGGTAAATGTTACATTACCATTCCACAATCATATATATTGATTTAATTTAACAACACATATATTTATTAAATTTTTCTATAATTACCTTTCAAGTAAAACGTAAGTGAAAATCGAATCACATCACTTCTCGAGGCAGTAGGACACCATACACACGAACGACGTTATCGTATTCTCTATTGAATAGATAGTAAAAAGGTATATTTAATAATATAATTAAATAAGTATATTTATGTTAAAAATTTAATATATATAAAGTACATACATTATCATACCCAATCATGAAAAGTTTGGATGTAAAACATGTCACATCAGTTCGTGAGGTGGTAGTCCGTCATACAGACGAGCTACATTATCGTTTCCCATTTGAGTGAAGTGGCGATAAATGTATGTAATAACCATGAAATAAAAAAATACATGTATATTTAATATAATTATGTTATTATATCATAAGGTCCAAACAATAATTTAAGGAGTTAGTGGAAGAAATAAAATAAAAATCTCAGTTTGGGACATCACCTCTTCTTGAGACAACTTCATCTGGTTTTCTCCAAAATACATCCTAGGTTTCCTTTATAACCAAAATAATTATTTTTGGATGAGAAAATAAAATTATATAAGGTATTTGGGAAGGTATTTTTTTGAAATAAATGGTTTTTGAGATGTCTATAGTAGAGGAGATGGGGTTCGCTTTTATAAGTGAGGTGAGTGACACAATTGTATTTTTTAAAAGAAAACATTTCTAGCCACATTTTACACATGAAAAAAGATTGAAAATGTGTTATTATCGATCCTTATAGGTAATAAGGTAAAAGTAATTCCATATAATTTTATTAGGAGAATTTTATAGGTATTTTTAACTCTTATTTTTTTAGTTTAACGCTTAGTAAAACAATTTTTACCTTAACCACGATAATGAAATTTTACTATTTTTACTATTTTTATTGTAAAATATTATATTAATTTTATTATATAATATAAATTATTCTAATTCAGAACATTTAATCCATTATTAAAAGTCCAAATAACAGAAGTGGGAGAATTTAATTTAAATTTAACCCATAAATGCGTCAAGAAAGTGGGTTTTCAAATAGAATAATTTTCATTAGTAGAGAAAGTTTTAATATAAAAATTCTATATGAAATTCATTCCAATGGAATAAATTGAATTAATAAATATATAATTGAAATAATTTCACTTTTAATACTATATTAAAAAAATTCTGATGTTTTTAATTATTTTAAATGAAAATACAATTCTTAATAAGAACCAGTATTTTTCACTATTCACTGAATAATTTATCTTTTTTGAAAATTATCAAAAAACTCAATCGAATATAAATTTTATTTTTAGACTTGAAAACTTATGTTTATTTTTTCAAATAAATTTTCTAATTTTTTTAAAAAATTACTTTTATTATCTTCTCAAAAAATGAAATTATTTTTTTTGAGAAAATTGTATTTTTGAAACATATATTTTTTTTATAAAAATTCAGTTATTTATTTATTAATATGTTTTATTTAAAAAAAATTATAATTAATATTTAAAAATAATTTATTACAACTCAGTTTTATAAGTTTAACGACTAGGTTATAATAGACATGTTTAAATAATAATATTAATAACATGTCATGGTTTGTTGAAACTCAGTGTCATGTGCAATATAATCTAATCATGTTGTTTCATTTAATGCATGATATCATAGAGATTTAATTATTCAAAAAATAATAATTCTTAAAATCTTAGGGTTTTACATTCTAAACTATAAAATAAATTTCTCTCTTGAAATATATCACTCCAATATAGAAAAATGAGGATACTTCTGCCACATCATTTCCTCAGGTTCCCACCTAGCATACTCAAACTGGTACTTTCACCAAAATACATTAATAAGTTGAGTGGTATTGTTTCAAAGAATTTTTTTATATGATCCAAAATCTATAGCATTTGTTCCTTGTATAAGAGATCTTGATCCATTTGTATAAAATTTCAGTTTAGTTCATGTCAAAGGTTTGGTATTTACATCCTTAGGTGTGATACATGGAATACATCCTAGACTTGAGATTGGTTAAGTTGAAGTTCCAATCGATATGATATCATCCCGATATAATTAGGAATTTAAAATGGACATATATACTAATGTATTATTTTACCCTTATTTCCAAATCTCATTTCCTTATTCAATGGAGAAACTGTTAGAAATACCTTATCACCAACTTCATATTCCATATCATGCCGGTGATTGTTAGTAAAACTTTTATGCCGACATTGAAAAACCCTTATATGATTCTAAATAGATCTAACCTTCTCTACAATTTATTTAGATATCTCATGTCCTAATATCATTATTCTCCAAATTCATTCTATTACATTGTATTTCAACACTATTTTCCATATATGAATTCATTATGAGCCTTCTTAATGACTGATATAAGGATATTTATCAAATAAAACTCAACTAAAAGAATGCTTTGATCCCAACCACCTTTGAAATCCATAGATCAAGTTATATAATATCATCTAGGGTATGAATTGTTCACTCAAACAGACTGTATTTATGAATAAGATATGCATTTATGAAGCATAACTCCATATATAGAGCTAATTTAATACTTTGTGAGAATGTTGAGGTAACTCTCAGATCCTGGTCCAACATAATTGAATGTGATACTCCTTTCAACCTTAACACTTATTTAATTTATATTCTAACAATATGACCAAGAGATTAGTCTTATCTAATAGTAATGATGTGTGATGACTTTTTATGTTGATTGACTACAACCCATATAACATTATTCCCTTTAGGGATTTTTGGGAGTCCTATAAAAAATCCATGTTGATTTTTTTCCATTTCCATCCTAGTATGGGAAATTGATGTAACATCCCCTTATAATTTTGTCTCTCAGCCTTAACTTTCTTATATAACAATTAATTAGAGAGAAACTATATGATATTTCTCTTCAATAAATCCCCCAAAAAATAACCTTTCAAATTTATATACATATTAATAGTTATAGGATGAATAGAGATTGAATAACTTTGAGATTTATCAAATAGATCCTTCTTCAAATCAAACATGGTTGTAATAGATACACGATTTTGGAACCTTATCATTCCTTCATGATCAAGGTAAACTAAAATAATTTTCTAATCTTTTTTTTGCAGCTCCTCATCTTCTTTTTCCCCTATTTAATATTCACTTAGATAGATGGTTAAAAATTCAATTGTGAAAAATAAAATTTATCCCATTACATTATGTTTTATAGATATATCCTTTATAAATCTAGTAATATTGGGTCATTTTTTATCATAATCATGGATAAGCTAGTTGATACTTTTGACTCAAATCATTAAACACCATGTTCTATTTCCTAGTTTGTTAATGTATTGAGAATTCATAGTTGTTAATCATATTTAACCATTTTTTATGGTACATATTCTTATATTTCAATGTGAATATATACTTTCAACTTTTTTGACCAGTATATATATCAAAATTATATCAATTGATATAATTCCACCATATCTTTAAAGAAAATAATACAGAAAGTAACTCCAAATCACGTGTTGGGTAATTATTCTCATGAACCATTAATTATCGGGAGGCATAAGCTATAAAAATTTCATTCATCATGATAGTACTTACTAACCCCTTCTTGTATGAATCACTATTGATTAAAAACCCTTATGTATTGTTGGGTAATTTAATTATATGCACACTAAATAATAATCTCTTCAATTCCTTGGAATTTTCCTCAAAGTCATCTTTCTAGAGGAACTTGGAACCCTTCCGAGTTAACATGGTGAGTGGATTAGATACTCATGGAAAATTCCCCAAAAACCATCGATAATATCCAGATTAACTAGGGAAACTATAGATCTTAGTAACTATGGTTGGTTTTGGCCAACATTTAGTAACATCTTTATTTGATGGATCTATAAATATTCCACCTCTTGAGATTATATGATCCAAAAATAAAACCTTTTGTTTCCAAATTTCACACTCTAAATTATTCATATCATTTTTCCTTCCTTAGGGTCTTCAATATAATTTTCAAGTGATATTCATGATATTCCTTGAAATTTTAAGATATATTAATATCATATAAAAAATATACCACAATCTAATCAAGGTAATCTCTAAATAATATATTTATTATATACATTAATATAGTGATGGAATTAGTATGTTTGAATAAAATAACCATATATTCATAGTTTCAATACCTTGTATAATATTCTATCTTGGGTATATCATGTTTCTTGAACATAAATTGATGATATAAAGAATTATGTTAAATATTGGAAAAGTATTTAGCACTGCGTAGTTGATCAAATAAGTCATTAAAAAGTGGTAGAGGATTCTTGTTGTTAATTATGATACGATTCAGATCTTGATAATAAATAGAGAGTATGATTGATCTACATTTCTTTTTAACAAAAATAATATGTTCAACCTAAGGTTTCACACTTGGAAAATGAATCCTATATCAAATTTCTCTTGGATTTGAGTCTTTAATTCCTACAATTCGATTGGTGACATTCTATATGGAGACTTTGAAATTGACGTGGCATGAAGTATGAGTTATATTGAAAAATCAACTCCAAGATTCAGTGGAAAACTAGAAAACTATTCAATAAATACATCAAAAAATTCCTACATGATATGAATATAATCGATGTCATGTTTATCCCCAAGAATTTTAGATAAACACACCTTTTGAATGGGAATCAAGACCCATAAGTGGTTGTGATCTCAATCAGAATTTCACACTTATCATTACACTAATAGATTATCATAGGATATTTTGGAATATAAAATTCTACTTCCCTTTCTTGACAATTGATTTGGGTTTTATGTATAGAAATATAATACATACTTAATATAACATTGAACTTAGTAAGAGGAAGAATTATAGGATTTTTAGAAAGTGTATTCCCAAAAAATTCCATTGTATAAGAATCATAGAATTTATATTTTATCATAATACCGTTTATTGTTTTCACTATTAATTCTACATTTTATCACTTGGGTGGCATCTTTATACCATTAGAAACTAATTCAAATATGAAATAATTGATAGATCTAGATTCAAATAACACATTAGTAGTTCTGGAGTTGATGGTAAGTATACCATTCACTGTGTTATTATTGCACCCCTCATCAGTTCCCACAACCATATAATATTTCCCCATTTTCAATAAATTAATAGGTCACTAAAATTATTCGTCATCATTTGAATTCAGATCTGGGAATTGGATATCATTGTTCCCATACTCATTTCATTTGAAAAACTAGAATGGGAGTGGTGAATTCTATGAAACTTTCTCTATATTCACTTTCTTAGATAAATTCTTCCCATCGCTTCTACAATCTATTTCTCAATGACCTTTCTTACCACCCTTATAACATTTACGAGTACCCTTAAGTAAATTTTCTATATATTTCATTCCACATATAGAGCAGGAATGAATAATTATTTTTTTATATTCATGGTTTTTAGAGTTTCTCTTGAACTCTTTCTTACAATTCTTGTCAAAACCATGAGATTATTGGGTAAATTATATCTTTATTTCACCATGAGAGAAAATTGAACAACTTCATTATAGTTACCGAAGTTCTTTATGGATAATTATCTCTAGAGACATTAATACACTAATTTTTTTTTTCAAATTCACTTTATGGTTGGATGATAATTCCGGAATCATACCTCAATAGTCTTGTGAAATTATCCTCATAGTCACCAAAAAATCACCATCCTTATACTTTAGATCAATGAATTCCTTCTCCATTTTCTGTAAAGGGTGTGATAGAAGTACTTATGAAAAAACAATCTCTTAAACTCATCCCACTCTATGGATTTAATTTCATCACTTTATATTATATTATTTACGAGGGTACTCCATTGATACGCTTAAACTTACAAACGATATATATACAAAATAAAATTTTCATGTTGTGAACACTTGATTATAGAAAATATATTTTCAGTTATAGTGATCAATTTCTTAGAAACTATTTGATAAATGACACCACTAACATAAGTCGGATGTTTCCACATGAAGGACTCAAAAAAATGTGATTCACTAATTTTATTATTTGGATGTTTATTATAATTCAAATATTAAGAAAATTTAGAGATAATAACAATGGTATTATTAATTATAGATCCAATAACATTTGGTTTATTAGGGTAAAATCATTACATTTTCCATCGCACTTAGTATTAACATGATTCCTTTGGGTACAAGCAATTTAATAAAACCAAAAAAAATATTTAATGAATATGAATAATTACAGAGAACAAAATAGTCGTAAAAAATAAACTATTAGACATATGAATCACAAAACCATATTTTTAATATATGAAGCCATAGGTTTGTTCTATGTAATTTATAACAGTCATCTATTTAAATTATTCGTAATGTTTTGTAATGATTTTTTAAATTAAAAAAGAATATCTCTAAAGAGAGTCAAACTAGGTGTGTGACAAGGACCATTGTTGTTCACCATGTGATGATTGATTCCAATACATTGCTATCCTTTCTATGTTATTTACACTAGGTACTTCAATGACATATCCACGTCCACTTGTATAATATTAACAGAGATGTAATTATTTTTAAGCCTCTTGGTCTATCCTTTTTGAAAATTCCAGGCCGATTTCCTATACTTTGAATCATCATTACACTTATCCATATACATATCCATAGATATATATTTAGGGTTCTCACTAAATTTTTCATATCTTAGCTTTCTGATTTTAACTAAACCTATGCTTTTACACCAACTGTAAAGACCCAAAGTACTCATAATTAGATATTATATCCTTTTTGATGAATATTCATTACATTACATAAATTTTTGGGCAAAAATCCCTTTAAGTAGCATGAAAATGTTTTTGGGTTGATTTTGATTGTTGAAAAATAAGGTTTACCTGGTCAGTTATGGTGTTTTAGAGATATTTTTGTCATGGTATATTGACAATGATCCATGGTAAAAGAATGGATTCCCTATAGGTAGTATAGAAAAATTCACATACGAAGTGGTTACGTTTCTATGTGTTTTCCAATTTTTTGGGGTCAAAATTTAGATAATGAATCAAGGATCTTGAAAATTGGATTTTCATGAATTCATTATAGAAATATTGAAAAAGAGTTACTTTTTTAAAGATTATAGATTTTTGAAGATTTTTAGATTCATGATGTAAATGGGTGTCATGAAGGCTTGGAGGTTCACAAATTCAAAAAGTGTAGAGAGTAAAAATATGTGACTCTGGGAAGTTTCATGAATGGGAAAATATCAGTGATGATTTTAAAAAAAGGATATTCATTAAAAATATATTATAGAATCCTATAAAGGTCATGTAAATCTTGGATTCTTCGTGAATGGGAAGAAAAACCTACTAATAGGCCTTTACCCACCCACCTCATAAGCATGTAGAAAGACTTAACAAAAATTCAATGGCTCTAAATTCACAAAGGTGATTAAATAGGGTCGTTCTTGTGAAGAAGTTCATGAAGAAAGAAAGTTCATGATGGTTATGTAGCTAACCAAAAGTTGCGAGTTTCACAAAAGTATTGAACATCAAGATGGATAAGTGATCTTCGCGAAATGTGTGAGCTTCACGAAGGAGAAGTCATATTCATGATAGTATATAGATTCAAAAAGGCTATGTGATCTTTTGAAAAGATAGAGATTTGATAAGGCTATGCGAGATTTGAGAACATGGTGAGCTTTATAAAAGTTATGGGGTTTATGAAAGAAGGATTTTATTTTGAAGAATTGGGTTGTTACATAAATTTTGTGTGAGATTTTCAGAAGAAGTTAGCAACGTGAAAGTGTTAAAATGGGGTTTCCAAGTAAATCTATGGTATGATTTTATTCATCAAGTGGATAAAAGTGGAACTTAATTATAAAAAAATTAGGTAAAAAACATGTTGATTAATGTGATAAAATAATGATTCATCTTAAGGACCAAAGAACGTACTTTATTTAAGAGAGAGACATGATTTAAAATTGTGTTTGGTTGTAAACCAGTAGAGACCATGAGTCTGATAAAAAATTTGTAACCATAATGCACTTTAGGGGATTTAGTATATAGGAACATTTCATTTTTATTGTCATAATACATAGCCCAATGAGGGTGGAAAAAGTAAATTTTTTGTGTCTCATGCATGATTTCATTTAATCTCATATATTGTTATAAGAAAGGGAAGGAAGTTTATTTTATTTAACAATGAAACAATATTTGAAAGAGAAGTCTCCTTAAATTGTTATACCCTAATTCAGCCCCTCTCAAGGTATTTAACCTAGTAAGGATAACAATTATTATCACTTTTAAAGGTTATTATAAATGTTTCTCTCTCAAGTGTTTCAATGGTTGTAATAAATCATAATGGGATTCTGATGTTTGATGTAAGAAATTTTCAATTATATAAGAATCAGATGAAAAACTACTTATAATCTTTAGTAATAGATGTATTTACAGAATAGATTCATTGTATTCCAGCTAGTTTTGATAGTGGTTCTTTAATAGAAGTTGATCGAAGGGAAATGTATAATGATGCTAAAGGAATTAATGATTTAGGGGGAGCCCTATCTAATGCAATATATAAAAAGTTTAATTCATTTTAGTTATCACATGATATGTAAGAAAAGATTCAAAATATTTATGAGGGTGACTTAAAAGCAAGAGAAGCAAAGTTATATATTATATGTAGGAAGTATGATGAGATTAGAATGCAACCTAATAAGTCTTCTGATGCATTGTTTTATTGAGAGAATGTTTTTGTGGAAGTCATGTGTGGTCTCAGAGAAATTATTGAATATGTAATAATTGTTACGTACATCTTGAGAATATATACACCTTGGTTTAATCAGAAAATTTCTGTACTGAAAAATCAAGGTCTAAAAGAGATGAAATAGGATAGATTTCATAATAAACTTATAACATACGAGATGAGAAATGATGACAATGAGTCTATGAAAAAAGGGATGTCTGAGGAAGTGTAAATCAAGGCCATAAAGAAGATCACTATTAAAAATAGGAAGGAATACGATTAAATAGTTTAATTCATTTCATTCCTTTAATCAATTTTACAAATAGGTAAAGGAAATAGTCTTGACATCAGTCTACATATACAGTAGGTATATGTTGTATCTGAAGGAATAAAAGACTCCATATAGGATATGGTATGAGGAGAATACAACTTTGAAATTGTTTTGAATATTTGGATATAAATATTTTATTATCAATAAGGATAAATATATGAAATTCGAATCTCGTGGATATGATGGGGTATTTCTTGTATATTAAAGAAAAGGAAAAGAATGAAAATGTTTCAATAATAATATTGGAACAATAGTTGAAATAAGTGATTTCAATTTATTATAAAATGAAAAAAATGTTTAAAAAATAGTTAATAGTTTCCGGATGATAATTATTAAGAGGGTAGAAACTCAGGAGGAGTAATAGTGAAAAATTTTGATCCATAAAAAGATACTGATTATGAATAATATGATGAAAAATCAGTATCGATATAAAATTCAAAGAGTCAAGATGAAATTTGTAGAAAAAATACCATTAGTGATTAGGTAGTTCCAATGAAAACATTGTCAATGATGCCTTTACAGCAAAAATCAATTCTATCTAAAGTAGAACGTATTTTTTTTATGTTTGTAAGATATGATAACTAGGATTAAGATATGAATAGAGATATTGAACAAATTGAGAAGAATCAATCATGGGAGGTTGTTTTGAGAAAAATTAATAGGAACCAAATTTAAAACAAATGGGTATTTTGTAGTAAGATGAATGAAGACAATATAGTGATATGAAAATAATGACCACTATGAAAAGGGTACTCTGAGACAAAGGAATCGATGATGATGAAACATTTTCATCTGTTACAACGATAGAGACAATACAATTATTCTTGGCCATAATAGTGGTCATAATATTAAATATTTTCTAGATAGATATCAAGTTATCATTTATGAATGGGTTTTTGGAATTAGAAGTGTATATCAAGAAGACATATAGTTTTATCATTTAGGAAGATGAGAATAGATATTTTCAGTTGAGAAAGTTTCTATATGGGTTTAAAAAGGAACTGAGAGCTTGTTATTACCGGAGTGATCCATTTTTGAAGAAGATTATCTTTTATCATGTTAGAGTTTATTACAACCTATTTGTCAAAAATGATAATAATCAAAGGATGGTGGTGTTGGTGTATATTAAGGAAATAATATTTAGTGGATAATATAAATCAAAATGAAAATAGTTTTAAATATTCATGAAAGGTGATTTTGAAATGTCAATGATTGGTTAAATGACCTTTTCCCTTGGTTTACAGGTGACACAAGGAAGAAATAAAACATTTATGTCTCAATACAAATATTCTAAAGAGGTTTTGAAAATATATTTTATGGATAATTCAAAGGGGATGAAGACTCCTATGGCTACCAGGATGAAAATATCAAGATATGGTTAAGGAAAAGAAGTTAATTTCATAAAATATAGATATATCATTTGTTTTATATTGTAAATAATAGAAAAACTAACATAGATTGTTTTTAACACTTTCCAAGAATCACAATACCATTGAAATACCAATTAAATCCACTTACTCATAGTGAAAATAATACATTAGTATATTAATGGAACTTTGGATTTCTATTATTGTAAAATAAAAAATATTAACAAGAGTTATTAGGATTAACAAATGGAGATTGGACCGGATCAACATATGGTAGAAAATCAACATATGGTGGTTTATTCTTTCTGGGAAGATTGATTATTTCTTTGATAAGCAAGAAAAAAAATTACATTTTATTTAGAACTGAATAAGATGAATATATTGTGGCTACTCAATATTTCATATAGTTATTGTTGATGAAGCAACATCTTAATGATATGATAATTGAAGTGAATTCTCCAATCGGAATTCATTGAAAAAATTCATGTGGTGTAAACCTTAGCAAAATTATAGTCCATTATTGAATGGCAAATCACATTGAAATCAAGTATCATTTTTCTGATGATAAGGTGAATAATTGGAATAGGAAGTTGTAGTATATTCCTACCAAAATATAGTTTTTAGAAAATTTGATGAAGGCCTTACCTAAAAAAATATTTGAGTGGCATCAACTGACTCTTGGAGTTCAGTCAACTACCCACACATGAAAAAGTGTTTATATGGGACCCATGTCCTTGGGGTATGATTTTATTTTCCCTAATGTAATGATGTGTGTTCTTTAGAATGTTTTAACCATAGAGGACTATCCTTTGGGTTCATATAAAATGGAGGAGAAAATATCTTGATAAATATAGGGGAGAAATTGATAGAGGGATCAAAAAAGGCGGGGATATTTAATTATGATGATGCTAAGTATGAATGACCAAAGGTTACAAATCATGACAGATGGGATTTATGATTAAATTAATTGATTGGTTTTATAATGAAGTGATTTATAAATGAAATCTTTATGATAGTATTGTTTATAACATCACAAATGGATAAGGTGGTATTAGAGTATGTTTTAAGGAAATATTTGATCATTATATGAATCACAAGAGGTGAAGTTTGATAGAATAATGTAGATTTTTAAAGGGGTATCATAAAGTGAAGAGTGGTCCACATTGGTGGGAACAAATCTCTCTAGGTAACTTGGTTGTGTGTTTGGGTTGATTTTTATTGTTGAAAAAAGGATTACATGGTCATTTATGGAGGTTAAGAGATATTGTTTGCAATTCATATAGATAAATTTCCATGAAAAAAGCATGTATGCCTTGGAGGTGGTATAAAAAATAGCATATACATGGTGGCACTATTTCCCAGAGTTTGCCAAATTTTTGGGGTCAAAAATTTAAAGAATCACTCAATCATCATGAATGTTAGGTTTCCATTAATGCATCATAAAAATATGGAAACTTCAGGAGTTTTGTGAATATTGGAGATTCATAAAGATGTTGAGATTCACAAAGGAATATAATGTCGGGAAGGTTTGATGGTTTATGAATGTGTGAAGGGTTGGTGTTAAAACTATAAAACAATGAGGATCTTATTGAATAGGAAAATATCCATACTACTTAATGAAAATAGGGAGATTCATGAATAATAATGGAGATCATCATTAAAAGGTAGTGGAAATAATGGATTCATCATGAATATAAGGCAACACTTATAAATATGCCTCTACCCACCATAAGCATATATAAAGACTTAATAAAAATCCAATGGATATGAATTTTGGATGGTGACTTATGAAGGTTATTATTTTGAAAAAATTTCAAATAAAACAAGTTCATGAATGATATGTTGGTTAAAATTGTTTTTTGAGATTCGTGATAATATTGAGCTAAAAGAAGATTAATGGAGCTCCATGAAAGGAGTGAGATTCACAAATGATAAGTGATATTTGGGAAATTATTGAGCTTTAAAAAGGATAAGTGAGATTATAAAAAGGAAGGATCTTTTAAAAGTCCATATGAGATTTAGGAAAGTGGTGATATTTTTTAAATTTGTGGGGATTGTGAAAAATGAATTTTGTTGTGAATGATTGGGTAGTTTCATAAAGGTTGTGTGAGCTTCATGAAAGCGGTGACCATCATGAAAGTGTTAAGAAGGTATTTCCATGTAAATATGGGGTAAATATTTTTTTATCATGTGGTTAAAAGAGTATCTTAGTGACACAAAAAATATGGTATATTATATATTGATACAAGTGATCAAATGGATATTTATCTTCAGAAAAGTGGGTACACTTTAGTTGAGATATAAATGAGACATCAAATTATATTTTGATGTAAAATAGGAAGGATAAATATTATTCTCTAAAATTTATAATAGTACTGCACTTTAGTGGAATTTTTTCATAGAAACATTGCCTTTATATGATCCTTGGATATCACCCAGTGAAGGAAAACCAAATACAATTATTGTGTCTCATGCATGATTTCTTTTTTACTCATACATTTTTATTAGAAAGGTAAAGAAGAGAGATTTATTTAATAATGAAACAAGATACAAATGGAATTTTCTTTAATCTATTATACCCTAATTCACCCCCCTCTTAGTGTATATAACCTAGTTGGGATAACACAAATGCACAAATGAGTATCATAAAGTTATAGTTCCTTTGAAAACTAAGACACACAAAATGATCCATAAGTGGGATAAATCATCTCCCACTATACTATTAATAACTAAAACCATTATTATACATATCATATATAATTAATTTCAACATAAACTGGGTAAAGGAAACATATAAAAAAAATAACTCAGATACCTTGTAAGGGTAAACCAGGGAGATGTCAACATACTATGAGAATAAGGGTACGAGAACTTGAGAATAACATTTTTAAAACCATACCATGTATATCATAGATAAAAAAAATATTCATGACATAAATATTGGTAGTTAATAATAAATTAATCATAATATAATTAAATAACATGAACCGTGAGAGCATTAAATTGGCATAATACATCGATTAATGGCAAATACATAAGCAGATAAAATCATTTACTTAGTATTTAAAGTATTATTTCCAAGGCTATCATAATTGGATGGTTCACTCTATAAAACATCATAGTATCCATGTTTTATTCCTAAGTCTATCATAGTGGATATAGCTTCTTTTTGAAATGGGTTAACTCCCCATTCCAATCTTTCTTATCGCAAGAGATATCAATCTTTACCCAATGCATTTGGGAGAGAAATAAGTCTCAGATGTAACATAATAAAAATGATACATATGTATGAAAAAAATCATAAAACCTTCATCATATTAGAACTCATTAAAATAAATGCAGTTCATATAAATTTTATCATAACAAAACCAATGAAAATGAAATGGGTTTCATAATCATTTCATTATTTCATCATAATATAATTTATGGAAAAAGAAGCCAGTTTTATAATAATTTTATCATGGTATACCCATGTAAGTATAATGGGTTTCATAAACATCTTTTAATCAAGAAAATAAACAACACAAATGAAGAATAAGAATGAAATCCTTGGATTATATCCCTAGTAACGCAGATGTAACATCGAAGGATGTAATATTTTATGAAAAATGATTTTGGAATATCACTTGGAACTTTTTTGAGAAAAATAAAACATATTTGAATATAAAATTTTAAAAAAACTTCATAACCTATATTATAATTTTTTTCATGGAAAATAAACATTTAAAATATATAAAGGAAGATTAAAAAATCATTTAAAACATTACATGGGAAAACTATCTTTAAAACATTGATTTTTTTAAATTTTAATCATTTTTAAAATAAATTTATTTGAAAATATCCTTTGAAACATATAAAGGATGATCTAAAACCTATAATTTTCATGATGTTAGAAAATTTCATTCATGTCGTACAAATTTAATTAAATATTCCATCGATATTTTTGGCAAAAACCTAAAGGGCCTTGTTTGGAAAGATACATGAAGATTCAATTCAAAAAATTATGTAAAATTTAAAATATGGGTAAAAATGAACTTAATAAATAGTTTGAATAATTTTAAAAATATTTTTTCATTCATTTAAGAAATCATTTATTAGAAGAAAAATAGGGTTTCGACCGAATAGATAAATAAAGAAATTTTTTCTTAAAAACATTTCATTAAAATCATTAGTACATAAAGATAGAAAAATGAAATAAAATATTGTGTTTTAATGAAATAAAAAAATAATAATAAAATTAATTAGTTTATGGTGATATGGATAATATTATTTCCTCATCAAAATCATAAACATTAACAATCCTCATAAATTATAAGATTCTAGCATAAAATCCTTACTACATTAGTAACTTTGAATTGTAAGCCCCATGAAAGAATTAAATAAACATAAACCTATAACAAAATGATAATAAATAAATACACAATATTAAATGTCAAATGGGATTTACATACACATAATAAAAGAATATTTGTGCATAACATAACATATGTATCAAAGAAGGAAAATTGAGAAAATAATACCTTACCTTAAGTCTCAATTTCCATCATAAAAATTAGAAACTAATATATAAAAAATATTAATTTATTAAATATCTATTAATGAAAAATAATTATATATGCCATACCATACATGATTTACTTACAACCTTTTAGTACAATATTATTAATAATTCCATGTTGAAGTCATGTTTGGAGCAATAGTTGATTTATTTTTCATGTATGTCTTGATTTGTTATTTTTGGTCCCCTTAATTTGGTCATGGTTACATAATCTCCAAAATTTTAACCATGAAATAAATATAATATATATTTAATATATATGAATTTTTATTAATCCATAAACATCACAGTTAGAAAATAAAATACACCATTCATGGAGAAAGTTGGCTATACGTACACATGAACACTATTTCCATTTCCTTAACAGATGAAGCTAAATAAAGGTAATAGTATATTAATATTAAAAAATAATATTTTATGAAATATATATCACATATATTTATTAAATTTAACCCCTGTTATAGTTCATGTAAAATGTAAGTGAAAAATGGATCACGTCAGTTCACGAGACAATAGTCCGCCTAACACACAAACGATGTTATCATTCTCACGAAAGAATGTAATGTAAAATTGTATATGTGATAATATATTTATATATTTATATTTATATTCAAAATATGATTTTTATTTATCATATCAATCACCGTACCCAACCATGAGAGGTGTTGATGGAAGACATGTCACATCGGTTCTCAAGGCAATAGTTCACCCTACACTCGAGTGGCGTTATGATTTTCCATTTGAGGGAATATGATATGGATGAAGGTAATGAATTCAATCATAAAACATATAAATATTTTAAATATAAATTGGTTATTATATCAACATATTTTAATAATAAATAAATTAGGTTATGGATGAAATAAAATTAAATGCTTGGCGAGGGAAGTTATGTCTTCTTTGGAAAATTTATTATGATTTGAAACAAAAGCATTAATATGAAATATTTATTGCCAAAATAATTATTTTATGATTAAATTAGAAAATTAATGAATTTATTTTGGTATCTATTTTATGAACTAAATGGATTTTTATGTGTGATGAGGAGAGGAGAGGTTTTCCTTTTATAAGAGGGGTGAGTGGCACACATGTATGTCTTGAAAAGAAAATGGTGTACCTAAATTTTTTACATTCCAAAAAGATAAAAATGGGTAATTATAGAACCTAAGACTTTATAAGGTATATATATGTATTTACAATATTGTTTTTACATGTTTATAGGTCATTTTATAGCTTAAATGTTTATTTTTCCCCCAGTAAACCTAGTTTTACCTTATCCGTGGTAAATAATTTTTAATGTTTTTACAATTAATTTTGATTAAAAAATGAAGTTTAACGTATTAGATAGTAAAAATTAATAGGATTCAAAATATTTAATCCATTTTTTAAAATTCATATAACATAATATGTATACTTTATTTTTAAATTAAATAAATAGATGTGATGAGAAAGTGGGTTTTCAAAGGATTTTATTTATAAGTAGGGAACTTTTAAATATCAAAATCAAATATGAAATTTATTCTAATGACCTAAATTGGGTTAATAAAGATATAATTTTATTAAATTTACATTTAAAACCATATTAAAACAATGTTTATGTTTTTAAATTTAGGTGATGGAAAGAAAATTCATAAAAATAACCAGAATTTTTCCCAATTCCCTAAAAAATTAACCTTTGTAAAAAATTATCAAGAATTCAATTTAAAATAATTTTGATTTTTTGAAAGATTAATTTATTTTTTTAAATAAATTTTATTAAATTAGTAAAAATTTATTTTATTAAATTTTAATAAAATGAAATAGAAATATTTTATTAAAAAGTAGTATTTTTGAAAAATATAAAAAACTATTTAAAAAACTACATACTTTTAAATAAATATTTTTTCTTTATATAAGACCATTATTATTAATATTTAAAACCTAGTAATTAATATTACTTTTTATAATTTTATCATCCAATTTATAATGTTCACATTTATATAATAATATTAATAAAATGTCACGGTTTATTAAAAATCAGTGTCTTGTGTAAGACATGCTAAACAAAGTGTTGCATGTAATAAAAGATATAAAGAAATTTAATTTATTTTAAAATAAAATGATTCATAAAGACTCATGATATTAAATTCAGTGTCTTGGAGATTATATATATAAACTTTTTTTTTACTACACTTTTGAAAATTTCTCCATAATCATGCTCCTGTTAACCATTTCTT
This sequence comes from Viscum album, assembly GCA_963277665.1. Lineage (NCBI taxonomy): Eukaryota > Viridiplantae > Streptophyta > Magnoliopsida > Santalales > Viscaceae > Viscum > Viscum album. Next base: position 123,653,260 of record OY728139.1, on the reverse strand, counting down.
ATATATCTCACAAGATATATTCATTTTCATAACCTGAGAAGTTGAAACATAATAAAGGGGTGAGATAAAATTCTTACTAAGGGATAAAATAATAAAGGAAATAATGGGTAGATCATAAACATGTAGAAACAAAAAAATAAAGAAAAAATATCTCAATTAGAAAACATAAAATAATATGTGTTAACCATAAATAGGAAAGATATAAATAACATATCAAATGATAGTGATTTTATTAAGGCCTAAATAAATAAAACAAGAAGCATATAACCTAGCTCACAAAACCTAGGAAATAAAATGGAACAATTATAGACATAAGATTTATTATTTTTGTAAACTTGTCTTACACCGACCCATTCAAACATTAAATTGTGAGAAGATATAAACATTATCACATTTACCCGTTTTGAACATAACTACTTTCTAACCTATTCAGATGTGAAATTTTAAGTATACATTTATTCCATCACACTCAACCTATATGATCCTAGAGACTATATAAAATTTTCACATGTAAAATCATGAATATATTTTAACGCTATCACACTCACCCTTTGTGAACCTAGTGGCTTGCTAAACTGATCATACATAAAATTGTGGGTAGATATTAACACCATCATGCTCAATATTTGTGAACCTAACTACTCACTAACCTGTTCACCTAAAATTTCAATATCATGAGATATAATCATTTAGAAAATTCATTTGAGGGAGATATAGGTCCCTCCCATATCATAATTCATACATTTGTGTGCCACTTAAATATCATTAAATATTCACATCACAAATAATCCATGGATATAAAATGGGTTTCATAAAACAACAGAATTAAAGTCATTATATTTTCATAAGGAACCCATGGAAATAAAATGGGCTTCATAAAACATATAAATAAAAGCATGAATTAAATCATTTGATACAAAAAACCTAATAAACTGAAATAAGCACTTAATAAAATAATAATATAATGTGAAACATGAAACATAAATCCAATGAAATTATATCGCAATGAAAACCAATTCATGAAAATATATAGTTGAAACATTTTTTATTTAATTTTTAATAGTTATAATTAGGAATATCTTTTCAATAATTCTCCATTTTAAAGAAAATAAAAAGAATAAATTTAATGAAAATGGATTTGGTTCAAAAAAAAGTTCCCAAAAAATAAAATTATAAATTTTAAATTCTGTGGAAATATTTTGTTTTAAAAAGAATAATTAATAATGAAAATTTAAAAAATATACATAATGTTATGAAATATCCTTTTTCTGAAAACCAAAATCCTTAAAAAGATTATGAAAAAGTTATTTTAAAAGGAATAAATTTATAAAATGGATAAATGAAGATAAACTCAATTTGATCTTCCACTAACTAAATAATAACATTTGTTAGAAGTAAAAAACATGAATATAAAATGAAAATCCATTAAAAGGAGTGGGAATTAGTCTTAACAAAAATGAATTTTAAGGAAATATTAGAATCATCAATGAAGAATAATTTTTTTTGGATCATAATTTCATTAGAAAGGAAGGATGAAATACAAAATAAAATAACTACATGTTACAATAGATAAATCTTTCATGACTATAGTGAAAAAAGAGTTATTAGGACCCAATGAAAAGTTCTGAGTCACGCAAAACCCTTAAAGTCTTTGTAGCATTTGAATAAAAATACAATTAGAGGAATAAATTTTAAAATAACATTGAATAACATGTTATATAATATAATCATGATACAAAATTTCAATAAGTTAGTTTTGAAAACATTGAAAAGGATATATGGTTTTTATAATATACATGTTTCAATGGATTTATGACTAAGACCAAGAAACCCTCAAAGATTAAGATACATTCTAATAAAAACCCCTTTAAATAAATAGATCATGAATTTGAAGTTAAAATGATATTAATAAGAAAAATAAATGATATTAATTATCTAATTGGAAGTATATATACAACTTATAAGGTATTAGGTGTATAAAAGAATCTGTTTCTAAAAGAAGAATGTTTTGAGATAAAACTTTTTATGATAATGGTATCCAAATAATGAAAAGTAAGAGAGATTAATACCATGAAATGAATATTGAAATATTATTTAAGGAATTATATTAATTTTACATAAAATTAATATGGTATTAACTATATATCTTCAAAGGGAAATAATGAAAAACATGAAATCATGCCTCCATGAATGTGAACTTGAAGAAATAAACCCTTACCTTGTTTCCTTTCCCAGTTCATGAAATTCTAACCTCTAATAAAATAAATTTCCAAATTAATATACTATTTTTAAACCCAAATCCGAAATGTTACCCTTTTATAAAACTTATTAAAATTCTTTATCCTGAGTACATTAATTAGTTATAGTGTATTATGACCATTAGAAATTAATAACATTAAATGTTTTATGCATGTTTAATAATTTTATTATCAGGACCCATAATTTTTTCCAAGTTAATTATTGATATATAATTGAAGATCATGTAATATGTAAATTATATTGGTATAAAGTGTTCTTATTTCATTCCATATATGTTTGTTACATTATGAGAAAACCGAATTGATAACGATTTATTTCGGTAATTTTAGTGAATGGAAATTGTTACATTAATAATATGTTAAATAATTAATTTAATATTTCTAAGACCATAAAATAATTATATTTTTCTTAATATATTATAATAATAATTGTTTACATGTTCACATACTTATCCATAATCGTATTTTAAAGCATAGTTCGCATTAGTGTTTAAATCAAAAAAAAACTTGAACACACTTTAACTTGATTGGAGAGTGCAATTAAAGAGTTAATTAAGTTGACATAATATCTTTATAAAATAATAATAATGATATTATTTTAATTTTTTATGTTGGTGAACTAGATTTTAATATTCTTAGATAATGTATGAAAATCTAAATGAAAAACGAAAACTGTATCATCATGGAGGCAATAATCCATCAGTACACACGACTAGGGCGCCCATTTATAAATGAATTATAGGGGTGAAGGTTTATATTAAATTAATATGTAAGTATAATAATTACATTAGATATATAATATTTATCATCATTACCACCATTAATAAAAACCTTGAAAGGCTGAAACGAAAAATAAACAACATCACTTCATGGAGGTTGTGTTCCGCACAACACACTAATGATGTTATATAATATTTTTATTAGTAGATAGAAATGAATAAATAAGTGTTATACCCTTAATAAAATAACCTATTAGTTTAATAATTATAATTAAGTCATTATAAAATTTTGGGGATATGATATTTGGATGATAAATATTATGGAGAAAATATTAAGAAGAAGATAATACTTACATTGAAGACATTATTTTTCATTGTAGTTTCAACTGAAATTACTGGTATTAGGCTAAAAAAGAGTGTATAAAGGCTTATTTTTATGGTATATAGTTATAGGTAGGAATTTAATGTTTATTTTTATCTTTTTAATGGTGTATGTGATATCCTTTCATAATAAGATAAAATGGAACTCTTGGAATCACTCATCATTTTTCAATTTTAACCTAAGACTATTCAAGAATAAATGGGTAAAAAGTTTAAAAACTAGAGTGGGGGAAATGATAAATTCAAAATTAATATCAAACAGTTATCTAAAAATATTTCTTATCATTTATATTCCATTTACTTTAAGGAAAACCCTTTTTAAAAATTTTACTTTTTTACTACAGTAACTATTTTGTAACATTTGTAATTAGTTTTAATAAATAAAATTAATATTGAGATTACTAAATAATTTTAATAATCTAATGTTAAATTTTAAAATTATATTTACATATTGAATTTATAAATGTATGTAAATTTAATTTTAAAATAAACACACCTAATAACCTAAAAATGTTTTTAGAAAAATGAAAATTATCTGCTTTAAATTTAGATATAAGAAAAAATTATAATTATTACAAACTTTAAGGACATAAATTTATTTATTATAAATAGAAAAAAAGTTATGTGTATTCAAATGAAATAAAAATCCAAATATAACCTTGACAATACTTTATTCAATGTGAAAAATAAAATAAGTTTTTATTAAACTAATATTTTTATTTTATTTGTAAATATAATTGACACGGTATTTATAAGCTACAACAATATATATTAAAATCCATAATATTATCCCATATATATATATATATATTACTTAAATGTTTTTGTAAAATCTCTAATACTCTTACATAATGATAAAATCAAAAGATTTATAATGTTCACAAAATCCACTTTTCGACTACAAAAAAATATTTTAAGAAAGAAATGGAATTTATTCTAAGTAAATTTTTATAAGAGAATATCAAAAAATGAATTTTATTTTATCAAATTGATTATTCTAAATTTATTAATTATGTTTCTAAAATATGTTTCATTATAAATAAATAACTTTTATTATAACATTTTTAAGTATTAACTTTTATTAATTATTAATCCATTAAATGGAATTACCCTTAATGGTCTAATATATTATTGTTTATTATAGATTTATTAATAAAGTCTTCTTAACATTTTTTGTTTTTTACATTGTGTGTAATTTTTAAAAAAACTATAGAACATAGTATGCATTTTAATAGATCCAAAATCTTTGGATTTTACAACATGCGTCATCCGTCATTGATCACAACAAGAATAAATTTATTGATACATGATTTTTAAGGTTAACTATAAGGATTTATAGAGTGGAGAAGGATTAATTCTCTACTTCTTAAGCAGGTTATTGAGTTGGTAATTGCCTATAAGACAATATCCAATTCCTTAATCCTCATATAATACTATATCTAATAATAATATAAAAAATATTTCAAGACATGTACAATACATGTCAATAAATAAATATCATTTATTAAATAAATAAATAAATATTTATTTAAATGATAATTAATATATCATCTCTAGATAAACCATTAATATCATTCCTTTAATCCTAATTGGTATTTAACTATTAGTAAATAATATCTACTTATAGAATCAATAAATAATGTTATGTTTTCATCGATAAATTCAATAAATATTAGCTTCACTAAATCTTGTGACTAAAAAATTATTATTATTTAACACACATATATGTTCTTAAAAATAACCGATGATTAATCCTTGGTGGTTGACCAACCTGGAATATGAATTAATCAATGAAGAATAAATACTATTTATTACAACCTATTTAATTTTGAATATAATTTAATTGAGATTTTGAGTACATATAGTCTGCGACCCTCAATGCCCCTTTCTCAGTGTAATTAGGTAGAACCACATAATGTATAAGGTTAGAATCTACCAACATGAAATTTCTCCCCAAGAGAAAGAAGAAAATGTCACAATTACATATTACCTCTTAAAAAACTTACAATGTAATATAATCTCTTTATCATAATATATATAATCAAGAGGGTCTTATGTTGGTGTTATCAACCCATGTGCACAATCTTTCTTTCTTTGAATTTCCTGAAATTAACCTTCCCAAAAAACAAAATGTACACAGATTTAATTAGGATATTATATTCCAATAAAAGGGCCATGTATATCAACTTTTTTAAATAATTGAAGGGAAAAATAATTTATGATATTATTCATTATTGGAATATCACTCGTGACACACCCAATGTATCTTATATCACTGTGAACTTTTGTTATCATGGTATTCATCAATACATAAAAGTAAATGACTCAGGATATTCATTAATAATAATCCTAATGTTTATGGGAAAATACACTTGACCACATATAGGAACATCCAATGACACATATTAATGTAAATTTCCAACTAGAAAGTCATATTGTCAAAATCTCATGTTCTAAAAAGTACATAGGGTTTACACTGTAAGACATTGTCTCAAATACCTTATATTCTCCAATATTGATATCCTAAATCATTTGGGTCCCCTAAAATGACATCATCTATCTATAGAACATATATTCAAGAATAATTTCATGGGACTTCTATGTTCCCATCATAGCATGGAACTACTATAACATCGTAGTATGATAGTTACTCATAGTACATTATAAAGTACAATATCAAACATAAGAAAAATTATAATGTGATAAGGAATTTATTGATATTAAAAAAATTAATAAAGGTAATCATAAAGTAAATAGAATGTGGTTCTTGGGCGCTAACTCCAACAGGCACCCACTTGCACTAGATCTATCTTCTAACAACCTTTAGTCTGCTAGCTCTCAAACGATATTCATGATTTTGATGAGATGATGCTTTAATGAAGGGATCTACCACATTACCTTACTTTAAAAATATTCTCACTAAAATTTCTTCTCTATGAGAAAGTTTTCCCAAGAGGTGATACTTATGGAGTATATTTATTGTCTATTGTTGTGACCTTGACTATTTTATGAGATACACTACTGTAGTATTATCACTATATAATGTGATATGGAATTTGTTTCTAGGAACTTCATCAAACTATTGTACATATTTGAGTATCCAAAGAGTTTATTTGTATATATCTTAAGTTGTTATATAACTGAAATCCAATGAATAATCAATGAAATATGGATTCTTTAAAATCTTCCATCTCACAAATCCCTTGAGATCAAAGAAATATACTATCTATGGATTCATGTAATTAAGATATACCTGAAATATAACATATATATAACTATTGATGACTTGATCCTTGTCTCTTCTATATACTAGGAATATATCCTTAGTTCCCAATGGACACTTAAGGATAGCATTTATAGTACACCAATTCTATTCTCCTGGATCAACATGATTTCTACATACCATTATCAAAGAATGGGTAACATAAAACCTATCATATAAAAAGGAATAAAATATTGTTTCTATTATAAAATTATATGGGACCTTACTAATTCTATCCCCCTCTCTATCTATCTCTCATAGTTAGTCTAAGGACACATTTTTTGAAGGGATATATTCAATGTAGCACTAGAACCAACCCACTCTTGGATTGTTACTTACTAAATATATTTAGTATCTGGTCAATTTATGTACCTTTACTTTTCCAAATTATCCTCTTGGATCTATAAAAAATGATATTTATGCTATAGATGCAGGCTGCATCACCTAATTCCTTCTTGTATAAGAACTTGTTCAACCAACCCTTGACTAACGGTAATACTAATCTATCATTTCCAATATTTAATATGTCAAATAAATATAATATTATGATGAAAACTAAAATCCCAATAATCCTATTTGAAACATATGGATCACATTAACATTGGAAATTTCCCACAAAACTCACTATGAACATAACTTTTCCTGAAGTTCCATGTGACCTCAAGTATGCCTCCCTATACACTAGATAATTTTGAATAGAAATGGAAGTCTAATGAGGTACCATAGGTCGACTATACCACTAATATATTTGTGCAAAATAATAGATAAAATCTTTCAACAAAAAATAGTAATAATTAGTTTACACATGAATAAATAACATCCCAACCAATAATAAAATGAAATGAGGAAACATACCTGTAGTCATACAAGACCAATCATCCACTAGGACAAGAATAAATATAGAATAAATATAAATTAGTAAATAAATATCTAATAGAAATATATGAAACTCTACAAAAATCCTTGATCCTCACCTCATCCTAAAGTCCAAATCCTATATAAGATACCCTAGATCAGTCATGTAAACCTAGGGCCTCACCCAACCTAAATATACAACCAAGTGAGAGTCTTACCATGTACTCATTTATATTAGTAGATTGACCTGGGTGTGAGTACATAACATATTAGGGAACCAAATACATGGTATGATATAATAACTTTAATCAAATGACATGTTCATATGACATGATTAGATATTAACCATGAATAACTACAATAAATAAATTAATAAAAACCCACTAAAAATATCTGATTTTAAATTCTGAAATGTATCTAATAATTTAGTGTGGAACAGTCCATTCACCATCACCTAATAGGGGGAAAAAGTCTTTCTATGAAGCTAGTAACTTGCATTGAACCTTAGGTACATGACCCTAATTGATCGTAACTTCTTCTCTAGTATCGCGGTGTCTTGGATCACATCGTTTTAACCTTGAAAACTAGTGAAACTAACTCAGGTATTCATAGTATATAAATAAATCCTATTTACCTCTCATATGAGTGTTTTCTCATCCAAATCATAATCTTATACATAATACAGAACTCCCATATGAGAGTTTTCTTAGTTATTTATGAAAAAATATCCCACACGAGAGTTTTTTAAGACAATAATAACCCAGAACTACCACACAAGAGATTTCATATCCAATAGTATCCAAGACTACCTCAAAGTAATTTCCTATAAAAAAAGGACCACCCTAATGTTACCATTACATATCAAAAATTACATGAGAGTGAATACCATGTCAAATAATATAAACACCACCTCCAAAAAAATTTACAATTCATTGAAAAAATAAAGGAATAATGGTTTGGATAAATTCCAAACCCTATATTACTATCAAAAACCTATGAATTCCCTCTCACTAGGGTTAAAATATCATATTTTAACCCACTGAATTCACTAAGGTCATCACAGAAATGGGGGCATCCCACTTGAGGTCCCTGGTCTTGGTGAAGTCATAGGCAATTACTTATCTCTTGGAGGGATTCCCACTTCTCAAAAATGAAAAAATACACCTGACCACATAAGCTATTAAAGGAATAATATTAATGAACTTATTGTAAAAGTCTCTATCAATATTAATACACCACCCACCCAGAAATGGAGGTATCCAAGGGTCCTTATACTATTGTCCTTTATGAAGTATTGGGGTCACCCCACTCAATCTATCAAACACTCCAGATTGGATGCACACATGATTTTCTAGGAAAGGTATGATAGGAATTATAAAACATAGTTCATTTGATTTTCACACCTAAAGGGTTTCAATTATTAAGGTCTTACTATTATTCCAATCCTTGGCCATCGACCAATGATGCATTAAGCTAGTGAAATAGGTCTACTACAACCAAGGAAATTTTTTCATTTTCTATTAGGTTTTCATGTAAGTTTAGAAATTTTATTTAAATTAATCTTCTTAAATTAAATAAAAAAAATTATTTATTAAAGGGACCACCAAGTTAGTGGAATTACAAAAAATTCACATGTAGATAACTTCATGCATAAGGCCACAGGGACGACACCAAGACCACCTATCTCATCCATATTGATTTCCAATTTTAATTCCAAGGTCTATAAGATCCTTCAAGGCACAACAAGGTCTTTATATGATCATCAAACTACCTATCTCCCATAACATAAACCAAATATTAATAATTAATTAATGTAAACCATTAAAATTATTTAATAAAATAAATCCAAATATCTAGACATCAAAAGATCACCTCTTCAAGAAATGGGGTGACTACCACCCCTAGAACACCCCCATACCTACACTGAGGAAAATCGATAACACAAGAATAATATTCCACTTCTAAACTAATTAAATGTAAATGAAAAAACATAGTAAATTAATTAGTACAGAATGATTTTTTTTAATCAATAAGAGGTGGTAGACAAATGTTATCTCAGGACTTCCTCTATGAAGGATGAGTGAAATCCCAAACTCGTTTAACCGATTCTAGCATGTTTTGGTAGAATTAGAACCAACACACTAAACTCAATTATCTAATATTATAAAAAATAGAGGGAATGAGGAAAGGAGGAAGTAATAGGAGAAAAATAACCTCAAATGTCCAAGAATCAAACATAAAATCACCAAAAAATGAAGGGAATCAATTGAGGGAGGGTCGGAATGGAGGATGACCCGTGTACACATGAGAGGGAAGGAAAAAGGGGACCACATCTTAAAATAGAATATTGGTGAAACTATACATTTTACTTTTTAACGAGACTCAAGGTTTTCTGCATTGTTTTCCAAAACCATGAAAAAACTATTTTGTAGGAACTATCCAAATTACCTCCTCTCACACGATTCATCTATGTGGTTTTCCAAACCATACACCATCGATACGAATTGTCACAATATCGATATGCACCATTTCAAATGGTCTAACTATACATATGTGGAAATATTTTTACAATTACATCATCTATGTAAATCTCACAAAATTTTCTTCGTGATCCACATGATTTACTGTAAACCATCCTCTATATGTTCTAGAAAACTATTTTCTATGAAAAATCTATGAGAAAATTTCTCACAATTAGGTATTTTCATGATTTATCCTAAACAATTCATACCAAAACATTCTAATTGGGAAGAAACCTCCAAAACATAAAAAAATTATTTGAATATCCTGTGACTCGTTTGGGGACCCTTGGTATCACAAGGGACTTGCAACATGTCCAAATCATCACCTTAAGATATCCTACCTTTTAGAATTATATTCTAAATCAAAGTTCAATATCCGACCCACATAATAATTCAATAATTATAATTAATTATATAATTTTCTGACCCATATGATCATTGGGAATTAAAAACCCCCACCATAACACTTCTCTTATCAAAGAAGTCTTAGTGTTCATCCAATTATAAATTTCAACCTAACTTGGTTGACCATTACCGTTCATAGGACCATGTTCCATTCCAAGACACTGAATGTGTTTTCTAATCATAAATCCAACACATATATATTAAAATTCTAAAATATGAACCAACATTTAAATAAATTTCTGAAACACTTATATAGTGCTCCATGAATCCTTTCATTTTAGATACATGATGGTATTGTCAAAAAATTTTTCATCTGGTCCATGGTTTTCCCCACTATAAGACATAACAAAAATAGGTTAAATATATGGTATGGTTCCTCCCACCATTAGAATTTCGTATTGAAACATGATTATAATGATCCGAAGAAATTATCAACATTGTTATTGGTACACCTCACATTGACACGTGTTGGAGTTCCATTCAACGACAATACTAGCTCTTACTCTCTATTTTTTTTTATCAAAAATGGACATGACTCCTCCATATAAGAATAACATGAGAATACTAAATTTTTATTGGAATCACTAATGAAAAACCAAAACACACCATTGGTATCCAAAATAATCCACCCGATATGGATTCTGTCCCCAACATCCAATTACACATGATAACAATAGTCGAACATCCTCTCATTGGAGTTTCTAAAAAACATTTGACTTTATCCACCAAACACCTCAAAATTATACAGTAATGATGAATTTATACCTAGAGACCTCCTGTGATCATTAAAAAATTTAGACCAAATTACATATTTGAATCCTAGTGAAATTCCATGTTTATATCCTCAAACATCCAACAAGAGTTACCAGGATCTTCCACACCACGAGTACCAAAGTACCTCTAAACCAATCACATTTGGTTCATATCAGTTCACCATGAGCCCAAATCTAATAATCAGACTCCATATGAATTGACATCTGAATTTATATCTGGAACTAAATTGGGAACAAAAATGTACTTAGATCAATTTATCCACTATCAACAAAATTCAATAATGATTATCTACCGATCGATCATTTGTATCCACAATCCCTCTCAGGAATGTGTCGTACCACTATAACCTACATCCCCCTCCCCACCATTGAAGAGTCATTTTCATCACACCCTTGAACCAAATTCTCAATATTCATGACCCAAAATCTATCATTTACCAAACATAAATAATATACATGGATATTTCTCTCACACCCAAGAATCAACATAAGACCTCAAATCACTAGGGACTTCCCTCCCATGAATATTAATTTCACATAATCCACTAAAAAATCCATCATGAAGAGGTTCATTCAATCAAATATACAGTAGAACACTCCTCACTATAAGGATTACATTGTACCACTTTTGAAGAACCATGTCAAAAGGTTCCATTGCTAGAAATGTATTTATCCTCCTGAGACATGATCATATACTACTAAACCATAACACCACATCATCCTGAAAATACATGATAGGGCCCACCATTGGTTCTTCCATCCCAGATAACCCAATTAATTTATAATGTATCCTATATAATGGATTAATATTTCAATTTATGATTCAAAAACATTGTCCACTAGTCCCATAAGTGACACAAAAACCTCCATCGGTCCTCAACCCACCCATGACTATCATTGATTTTAAATTCAATTGGTTACATTCATGAAAAATGTGATTCACCTCAATATCAATTTAATATGAATGGGTATACAATATTGTACTACCCAATAACTATAACCAAACTCATGATCCTATAAGTAGCACACCATCATGACATGGTTGATGAGAAATGACCATTGACTATGCTCCATGACAAGTCAGTCATCAATCCAACCAAATGCTTATCCACTACTCGACGCTATTCTAAGTCTTGAGTATCCCCTCACTCACTCATCATATACTAAAACAAACCTATAAACAATGTAGTCAGGAACCTGAACTATCCTTCCCTTGAAAACCTACTTTGATACCAATCATTAATACACAATGTGTTTCTTTATAATGTGAATGATTAGGATGCCTATACCGAAAACCCCTTACCACATATGGTACATCAGTCTCAGACAAAAGTGCATACCCATTCTTTCCACCTATAAGGATCTCATCAAACAGGGCTAACCCTATAATGGGTTACCTCCACATAGATAATAATCGACTCATTTGTAGTTGCATGTAACATCTCATGGTCACTAGGGTCTCTCAACCAGCCCATAGGTCAAGTATAATACAAGGACATTGATCATGATATGTCTTACACACTTTCATCTCAAAACCACATGGTTGTGCACATTCCAACAACCACTAAAGGGTCTTATACACACATATTTTAGGAACCTAGTACCAAGTCATAATTCAATTTTAACACTTAATATCATTCAAAATCCACCCCCATGGATACTCCCTTGAGAATCACAACATCATCATTCATCCCTATGATAGCCAGTGGCATAATACTGGATGATCCATACCAATGGAAAACATAATTTTTTTGGATTAATTATGTTTAATTTTATTTTAATATATATGTTAAAATTTCATATAAGATGTTATAGACACGTTAAATAACTAAACCTAAATAACAACCACCCACTGGGGTTTCAAACTACATAATAATATGCCTATATCAACTCACTGGGTAACACCATGTCCCCTACACCGAGTTACTGTATCACCATCATCGCTGTTGATTATCCCAATATAGAATCTACAAGCCCTTAAATAATAAATAATATTTAGGCATATCAAATTATATGAGTATAATACAACCCAAAAATTATATAGGATATTTTTTATGTGTTGTTATTGACACTTTAAATAACCAGACCTTATTCAATGAAAAAATTAACATTAGAAGTCCTACATGATATGTGAATACCATATTCCTGCACATGATGTATGAGATTCCTCTCTCTAATACAGTCTAATAGTTATGTCTAATGACTATATTACTTCTAATTGTTCAAGATATAATAATAAATAACTCATTAATCATAAATTTTAAACCTTAATTGATTCACAAGAGGTTAAAAACAATATGAAGCCATTTGAAACTACGAATTACTACCAAAATAGGTTTTCATGACACACTAGACCGATATCTATCATCAGCCTTGACTTGTTCCTGTATTTTATGGATACCTTATATCTAAGGACCCAAATATTCTTTTCATGTATGAATCTTATTTTCAGGTTCTTTTGAGGAAACAGGATGAAATGGGGGTTTTCTATGTACATGTCATGTACTTATAAGTACACAATATGTACCTAGAATGCCACGTATAGTGGAGTTCTGGCTGTGTGATGGAAGAATACATGTACGCATGGTGACCTCACAAACATCTTATATCAGGGTCTAGTTAAGGCCACTAGACGGTGTGTAGTTTTAAAGAACACGCACTGTACTTTTAATTTCAATTGATATATCCATGTGGGGTCACCTCTCATGTTTGTAACCATTTTCTCTTTCCGGTGTTTTTTATAGGAGTTCTTGGGAACAATGAATTCAGATCAAAAACCTGATTCTCCATCCGAGCTCTGATTGAGACACCGTCGGGTGAGTTGGAATACAACCAGTGAGTTCTCAGATCCACTAGAGCCTTTTTATTCTGATTCTTCATCTCTCATGAGTTATTCAAGTTTGGGTGTTTTTGAATTTTTTTTATCTATTTCAATCTATGTTGATTAAACAGCTAATGTTCAAGAATATCGATCGTATGATATCAAGGAAGGTGGTTTGTGATTTTTGTTGTGTGGTCTTGGATTATATATGCTTAAAGTTCGGCATACACATGTTTGGGGTATTTATTTATTTGGAATTTAATCCTGTTTGTTGCCTTCTATGGTTTGATTGATTGATAAAGTGTTTTTTTCTTATGAATAAGGTTAAATACCTTATTTACGGTACACCCCATGGGTGCATTTACTATGATTTATGGCTATGGTTGTTTGGTCTAGGTTTACTTAAGACATACCTTGTTCTTTTAGGATGGAGTTTCTGATTATATGAAATGCTTGTGTTATAATTTGTGATTATTGAACAAAGTGGATTTGACTGTGAGAGCTTCTAGAAGGGGTTAGACTATGAGAGATACCCATGTGGTTGTCTATAATTGTTTGGGTTAGACTATGAGAGTAGCCCAAGTGATCATTATTATTTAATTAAATTAATTTTGGACTTAAGGGTATAGACAGTGAGAGCTACCCAGGTGGTCGTTTATAATTATTGATGCTATGTTAACCTAGGTGTATTGACTGATAGAGCTACCAAGGAAGTCATTTTTAATTTTTTATACTATGTTGACACATAGGTATTAACCACGAGAGTTTACCAGTTAGTCATTTTAATTGATCTATACTATGTGGGACCAAAGGGGTTAGTATGCGAGAGCTTTCACAGAGGTTTGTTTATGTATGATTGAGTGACCGCGATGAGTATTCTAAGAAAAAGCACAATCTTGGACTTGGTTTTACTTGATTATTTAGATGGTCTTCTAATACATTTGTTTAATTAATACTATATGGGGGGATACAGAGTTTAAGATAGATCATAGGGTTACATTATTCAATGGATTGAATAATTGTTAAATGTAAATGAATGTAATTCGAAACTCCAGGATTGTTTAATTTTTGTTTGGATGGTATGTCTGAGTATAATATACACTATTATACCAAACGTAGGATCAAATATGTAAAATGAGATACAAATATAATAGGGGGTGAATTGTATTCTTCTAAAAAACCTTAAGGAAATTTTGTATAACCAAAATTCACACCACCTCTAAGTTCTAAAATCTTGCTTGATTCCAGAAAAGTGATTCTGGAAATGAAACATAACAAAAGTTTTCAATAACTAAGATTCTACCTTAATGATTATAAAATCCTATATAATCAGAGTACAAGTAAAGAAGTATAAGAAAGTTATACTTTCCTTAACAATACAAAATGCAGTGGAAAAACAAAGTAGTAAAATTACAAGTAACAAGTATAAACACTTTTAACCCAAAGAGGAGGGTATCTGACATCCTTAGATAAAGGTCCCTTGATTTATACTTTCAAGAAAGTCTGTATTACCCACACTAGGGTAAGCCCTCGATACAAAGATCAGAGTCTGTCTTACTATCCTCGCAATCCCTCAACTATCAGGTTGTCGACACCACTGTCTTCCTATCCCTAGAAGCCCTCGATTGTATACAACAACAATCGGAGTCGCATGAAGCAAGTCTGCACAAAGTGAAGTTTGAACAAGCTGTTCAAACTTTCTGCAAGAATCTTCAGAGTTGATAAGAGCCTCTCTCTCTAGAAATCACTTCAACATCATGTAAGAACAGATGTCAAAGTTCTTTTCATGTTTTCAAATGAGCTCCTATTTATAGGCATAACTCCAACAGTCAGCTCCCTCCTCCAACGGTCATATTATTCCGTGAATTTTGGATGGACCTGTACACGTGTCACTCAAACAATGGTTAGTTGATAATTGAAGGTGCGACATCATTTTATAAAATAATAAGTGAAAGAATAACTAAGACTGATATTCAAAATGGAGAAAATATGAAAGTTCAGAATGTAAGCAAATAAAATTTCAGAGTCTAACAAAGAATATATTCAGAGTCTATAATACAAGGATATTCAGATTCTGTTTATCAAAGGAATTTAGAGTCAAACTTAATACATGTTCATATCCATAATTTGTAATCATAATTCGAAATCAGAATTCGTAATGGGAATTCGTAATTAGAATTCATCATCAGATTTCGTAATGAGAATTTGTAATTAGAATTCATTATCAGAATTTTTAATGAGAATTTGTAATCAAAATTCATCATCAGAATTCGTAATGATAATTTTTAATTAGAATTCATCATCACAATTCGTAATGATAATTTGTAATCAGAATTCAGAGTTGAACTTCATAAAAGTTCGTATCAGGGAATTCAGAGTAGAACCTCATAAAAGTTCGTAACATGAATTCAGATCCTAGAACAGAATGCTTCATATCTAAGTATTATACCATTCCGAGGTTTTTGATATGAATCCGATTTTTATAATTATGAAAAAATATTGATTGAACAATGAAAACTAGGTAAGGGTAGATATCCTTGGGTATGAAAATTTTCCTTATAGAAGTAAAATATTGGGAAAAATCAGATTTTCTTTAAGATATGATGATTGTGATTTTCAAAACAAGTAGAAATGGAAAAGTCATAAGAAAAAACTTATTGACTCAATAATCTCCCCCTTTTTTGGAATGCACAAACATCCTTTAGAAAAAGAATATAAGGAATTAGAAAAATATTTTATTGACTTTGAAATAATGTTTATCTCCCTTTGTTCATGGATAATGATGAATACGACTAACTCCCCCTTAGGCTTTGGAACACTAAGGATCATATTCTAGATTTACAGAATGTGATTTTCATTATTAATATGGAATTATTTGTAATGAAAACTACCCATTTGATAAACTCCCCCTTACATAGGGATAATTCTTCTATACTTAAATATTTTTCCTTCTCTTCTTTAGAATTATTTTTCCTTCTCCCCGTTTGTGATTTTCAAAAAGTGTTTGAGGGAATGGAAAACAATATGATACATGAAATATTAGTACAAAATAACACAAAAGACAAGAAACGAGAGTTTTCATTAAGATTGAAAGGATATTTACAAGGAAAGACATTACAACAAAAGATAGGATTAGGTCTATTTTTCTTCTTTTTTTCTTGGGGATTATCTTCTTTAGAAGGGTTTCTAGGTTATTTAAAACTTTTTGGTTCTCCTCAGCTTGCTTTTCTAAGGCTTTAATCCTATCATATTGAGCCTTTAGAGACTCAGACTGAGCCTTAAGAACTTCAACCTACTTTGTAAGTTTTTCTTCGATCTCAATCCGGAGATTTCTTTCCCCTTTACAGCTTTGAGAAACAAAGTTAAGTTTCCCATTCAGATCCTTCACCTGTTGATTCTGAGAATTTTTCTCTAGGGTCATCTTTTCCTGAAAACTCTTTGTAAGATCCTTTATCTTGGAATATTCAGAATCAAAAGCATATTTTACATCCTGTTGAAATACATCAATATATCCAATATTTTGAATGATCTTCTTTGACCAAGTGGTCATCTTCATGCATGACCACCTGTGAGTTTCGTAGCCTATAAGAAAATATTTGAAATATGATTCTATATTTACACACTTGTCCATCACCATGGACACTGAATCTGATTTCTGATTAAGAGTGTGTTGGAGCATTTGACATCTAGAATATATGTTTGTAAAAGTTGGAATGGAACCGATTAGCTTTTTTAATGACTGCTCCACAAAATCATGGCCAAGTAAAGATCAATTGGAATCCGAGACATTACTCAGTGAGAGTGGATATTCAATCTCAACAAGATCCCTTTTTGAAGTTCCTAAAACTTCCTTCCTCTTCACTGTATATTTTCTTTGAGTATCAACAATCGCTTGCTTACCCTTATCAATCTTCGGTATGACTTGATACCAATTGTTAGGATGGTATGTCTGAGTATAATATACTCTATTGTACCAAAAATAGGATTGAATATGTAAAATGAGATACAGATACAAGAGGGGGGTGAATTTGTTTTTTGAAAAACCTTAAGGAAATCTTGTATAACCAAAATTCACACCACCTCTAAGTTCTAAAATATTGCTTGATTCAGGAAAAGTGATTCTGGAAATGAAACTTAACAAAAGTTTACAACAACTATGTTTCAACCTTAAAGTGTATATAATCCTATATAATCAGAGTACAAGTAAGGAAGTATAAGGAAGTTATACTTTCCTTAACAATGCAAAATGCAGCAGAAAAACAAAGTACTAAAACTACCAGTAACAATTATAAACTCTTTTAACCCAATGGGGAGGGTATCCAACAACCATGGATAAAGGTCCATTGATTTATACTTTCAAGAAAGCCTGTTTTACCCACATTAGGGTAAGCCCTATATACGAAGATTGGAGTCTGTCTTGCTATCCCTGCAAGCCCTAAACTATTAGGTAATCGACACCTCTGTCTTCCTATCCTCAGAAGCCCTCGATTGTATACAGCAAAAATCAGATTCGCAAGAAGCAGGTCTGCATGAAGAAAAATTTGAACAAGATGTTCAATATTTATGCACGAATCTTGAGAGTTGATAAGAGACTCTCTCTCTAGAAATCACTTTAACAACATGTAAGCATAGATGTCAAAGATCTTTTCTAGTTTTCAAATGTGATCCTATTTATAGGCACAGCTCCAACGGTCAGCTCCCTCCTCCAACAGTCATATTCTTCCTTGAATTATAGAGGGACCTATACACATGTCACTCAAACAATAGTTAGTTGATAACTGAAGGCATGAACTCATTTTATAAAAGAACAAGTGAAAGAATAACTATGAATGATATTCAGAATGGAGAAAATATGAATGTTCGGAATGTAAGAATATAAAAATTCGGAGTCTAACATAGAATAAATTCAGAGTCTATAATACAAGGATATTCAGATTTAGTTTATTAGAGGAATTCAGAGTCAATCTTAATACACGTTCGTATCCATAATTCGTAATCAGAATTCACAATCAGAATTCATACTGAGAATTCGTAATTTGAATTCATCATTACAATTCATCATCATAATTCATAATGAGAATTCATAATCAGAATTCATCATCAGAATTCGTAATGAGAATTCATAATAAGAATTCATCATCAGAATTCGTAATGAGAATTCATAATCAGAAATTATCACTAGAATTCGTAATGAGAATTCATAATCAGAATTCATAGTTGAACTTCATAAAAGTTTATATCAGGGAGTTCAGATTACAACTTCATAAAAGTTCATAATAGGAATTCAGATCCTAGAACATAATGCTTCATATCTATGTATTATACGATTTCGAGGTTTTTGATATGAATCCAATTTTTGTACTTTAGAAAAAAAATATTGATTTTACAATGAAAACTATGTAAGGGTAGATTTCCTTGGGTATGAAAATTTTCTTTATAGAAGTAAAATATAGGGTAAAATTAGATTTGCTTCAAGATAAGATGTTTGTGATTTTCAAAACAAGAAGGAATGGAAAAATCATAAGGAAAACCTTATTGACTCAATAATTTTGAGTACTTATTTGTTTATTACATCATTTTTCTTATTACCTACTATATATATTCATTTCCAGTTAAGCATTGATGTTTTGGTTATTGCCTATTTGGATTCATCTAACACCCTGTTTGAGTTAATCTATTGGACCCAAATAGATTTTATGATTGCAGGTATAGATAAGGGTAAGCACCCTTCTTCATTAGGTACTTGATTGTTGTTGGAGATGGATGGCATGTGACCAATCTGAGGCTTGCGATAATACTAGAGTTTATTTCTTTCCTTTTTGCATTATTATATGTATTTATTTCTAGCATTGTGACTTGTTTGGATATTTTTTTAGATACATATGTCATGCATCATATATATCTAGTTTAACTTCTGTTGGATTTACTTTCATTCATCCTCTGTTTACTTTTGTTGGTATTACTGCTTCCGTTATTTTTTACAATTTTTTTTCTCTGTGTATACTCTTCAAATGAGGGCATATTTTTACCAATATCACACTTTGGCCCAAACTACTAGTTGGAAGCCTCTAACATTTGATGAATTGCACTTGAAGTTATTTGACCAACTGGGTTTGGGGAACCTTTAAGAGGAACCCATATCTGATACATTATAATGTGGTATCATATGAGTTTTCTTTTCTACTTTTCCTTAATATTTGGATCTAATATACTTGGATAGGAAGTAATAGGTAGTTGATATTTATTTATGTTATGCTCGATAGTAGCTAAAACATGTATAGAGAAATGCATAGTTACCTCATATATTGCAATATTTCTAGTTTTTAAATTGTTACAGTTGATTTTATTTCACCATTGGGTGATTAACTTGTTTTTTACTATTATGAATGATTTCATTTTTTTATTTATATTGCAGCCCGATGACATGAGGGTATTATATATCATTAATAATATAGGCAGTTTCTAGATATCACATGTCATGCATTCTTATCATGCCATGTAGGGTGCATTACAGATTGTATGCAGCTGTGATAGATATTGTGATAAATATGCATGTTGTTGTGATACATACTGTGATAGAATACCTACTAATTTGATAGGGTATTGGTATATGTAAAGATTAATATTGATAGACTCCAAGATTTTTATTTTAGGTGTTATGGTCCCTCTTGGATCAGAATTTGGTGGATCATGTTTGAACTTTAAATGAATTTTCTTAAGATACGACATGAATAAGGATTCCAATATTTTATTTTCGGGGACTATGGGCTCCCATGAATTGGAAATTGGTAAGACTTGGCCAATTTTTAACATTTTTGGTGTTCTAGAGAAGTTTTAGAGGATTAATGTTTTTAAGAACTAGAAAACATAACATGTGATGTTATGAAAACACGCCATGTGTTCGTCTGTTCAGGAAGAAATGACCTTTTTTAAGTACACACCATGTACCATATGAAAATTCCATGTAGTTGTTAACCATGTGACTGGCTATGTGAGCAGTGAATTGGGGTTCGTAAACATTTGGTAGAACACGATGTGTACTGGGAGTACACGCTGTGTTGTTTTTTAATCGATTATCTGTCCAAGTGACTAACGACACGTGTGGATGGTATTTTTTTGTACATGTCATGTCTTGGGTGAATATGCAGTGCAGTGTTACACCAGCAACACCATGTAGTTCTAACTGTCTAGAAGTACCTGGACATGAGGGTATATTTAAGTGCATGTCATCTCTCATGAGGAACATGTCGTGTGTATGAGGTGTTTCATGACTGGGATGACATAGGTACAATCCCATGTTAAGGATTAAAATAACACACAATGTAGTGGTTCTATACACCGCGTAACCCTCTTTTGTGAAACTTGAATGTTTTCTTCTCCAATTATGTTCTTGCACTTATAAGTTTCCATCCTTTTTAATCTTGTACTGAGGGGTGTTCCTAACCTTTCATAGTCATTCCACCAAGAAATCCTCTAGTTGTATGACATGTATTGGGAAATGAGCAGACATAGGAAATAGAAGATCATGGATTACCAATAGATCCTACCATTGCACCGATTTAGGCACCCACTGTTATACCGGATGCAGGTGCTTATGCATATTTTCATGAAGGCTTTATGAGGATGATTCATACATTCCAGGGCTCACCACATCCTTCCCCGACTATGGAAGAGTTGACGTGAGTGTTCTAGAAACATTATCCTCCCGCCTTTTTAGGGGATGGAGGACCTTAGGTTGCAGAGTCATGGTTGATTCCATGATTTCAATCTTTGAGAATTTGGAGACACCTCATGAGAGGATAGAAAAGCTCAAAACATACATGCTACATGATTCTGCCAATTGATGGTGGGATGTTATCTCACTGGTGGGGCATCGTTGGGATATTGTTTGGGAAGGGTTTCAGTGGACCTTCTACGAATACTCCTAACCAGAGATGTTGAGGGATGAACGAGCCTAGGAGTTCATGCATTTTGAGGAGGCACTATTTTAGTGATGGATTACTCTTCTCTATTCACATAGCTTCAAATCTTCACACCTATTCTGGGGTGTGATGAGTTATCACTAGCTAAGAATTTTGAGGATGGCCTTCGTTACAACATCCAATTTCAGGTGAATGTTTTCAGGATAAATTTGGTGACTCCTATATTAAACTAGGCGCTGATTACCGATCACAATCTGAAGGAGGTTGGAATCGTGATCTAGAGAGGTTCGAAATCTTGGGATGGTACTCTTATGAATAATAGCAGGAAGCACCAAAAGGATGTTTCTTCAGGTATCCAAGTGGTGTGATACTAGTGCAGAAATAGTGGGAATACCTGACTGCATTGCCTGAAGGACCCATTCATGTTTCGATCTTGTGGAGAGAGGGATCATATTCATCGTTTTTAAAGGATGTTATCACTATGAGTGAGTGATAGGGGATATTTTATGAATCCACGTAAAGGATCATGACCGATAGTTTCTCAATAGTTTAGAAACTAGAGTTCTTCAGGCCATTCCATCCGAGGTGGTGGTCGTGGCTGTGGATGTCAGATGTTCAAATTTCAACTACAATAGGGTGGATCAGCTGAGGGTAGTCAGGCAGGGTCGCAGGGTCATGGTACATGTCAGACTTTTGTGATGGAGCAGACCCAATAGGAGTATGATCCCAGACCCTCTATGGTTGGATGTAGGAATCTAGTTGCCTCAGTTTTAGCTTCTACCCTTTTTTATAGAGTGGATTCCCATAGTTTTATATCTATTTCCAATGTATAGTGTCTTGGGCTATGTATCTTTAGTTCAGATGATGTTATGAGATTACACACTCCATTTGGGATTAAGACGACTAGTGTACGCCAGGGCAAAGAGTTTCCTCTTGAGGTTGGTGGGTGTCACTTCTTATGAGACCTCTATGTCATAAAGATGATAGGATTCAATTTCATTCTTGGAATGGACTTCTTGGTATCCATTAAATCCTTTTTTGACTGCTTCCTCAGCCGGGTGAGTTTCACATCACCCGAGGGTGGATCTTTTCTACAAAAAGGAGAATAGAATGTCTAGGTAAGAAGACTTAGACCTGAGAATCATGGGTTAGGAGGAATTAAAGCCCAGATTTCAAATTTATATTTACATGACATGGGGACTCCACATATAGAATTTCTTCTAGTGGGGAATCGTTTCACAAATGTCTTTCCAGACGGATTTTCTTGGTTACCTCTGAAGCGTGAGGTAGATTTATCTTTTGAGCTTGTGTGAGGAGTAGAATTGCTGTCTATTACTCTATATTGTATGGCTACACCAGAGTTATAGGAACTCAAGAAACAATTGGAGGAGTAGCAGGAAAATGGTTTCATCCGACCCAGTACTTCTCTTTGGGGTTCACCTATCCTTTTTTGCGAAGAAGGAATATGTTACCCTCAAACATTGTGTGGATTATTGGAAGCTTAACCAATTTATGACGAAGAACCAATATCCCATTCTGAGGATTCATGACCTCTTTAATCAACTTGGAGTATCCTGGGTGTTTTTGAAGACTGTCTTGAGATCTTTTTATCATCATTTTCATATTAAACAATAAGATATACATCTTATATCCTTTTAGAGAATTTATGGTCTATATGAGTACATTATTATGCCTTTCTGTCTCACGAATATGTTGGAAGTTTTCATGGAACTGATTCACCGATTGTTCTATCCTTACTTGAAATATTTTGTGGTAGTCTTTATGGATGATATCTTGGTGTAATCTCACACTCGACATGACCATGACATACATCTTGAGATTGTATTGAGTACACTAAAAGAGCCTCAGTTATATGATAATCTCACAAAATTACACTTTTAGATGGACTAGATAAACTTCTTGGGCCTTTTCATCTTAATGACATGAGTATTAGTAGACCCATATAAAGTGAGAGCGGTAGTTCTGTGGGAGTATCCAAAGATAGTCTTTGAGGTATTGTGTTTTCTGGGGCTATCTGTTTACTAAAGATGTGTTATTTAGGACTTCTCAAACTTAAGAGCGCCACTAGTGGGCCTCACTAAGAAGGGTGTGAAGTAATTGTGGACATATTCCTATGATTTAACCTTTTAGGAGATGAAAAAGATATTGACTTCATCCCCGATCCTGATTTTTATAGAATAGGGATGGAGGTACACTATTTACTGTGACACATCAGTTATCAAGCTAGGTGTAGTGCTTATGTAGGGGGAAGGAGTCATTGCATATGATTCTCGGTAGTTGATCCCACATGAGAAGAATTACATGACACACGATCTCGATTTGGATGTGGTTGTGCATGCTTTGTGCTATTAGAGAAATTATATTTTGGGAGATCATATTATGGTATACACTGACCAGAAAAACATAATCCATATCCTTACTCAGCGTGATCTGAATTTCAGAAAATGAAGGTGGGTTGAGTACCTTCAATCATTTGAATTCGACCTTTCCTACATGCATGGGAAAGACAACACAATGGCTGATTCCTTGAATAGGAGAACTAAAATACATATAGTTGAGTATACCATCAGAGAGTGGAATCTTATGGATATATTTTCTAAGATTCATTTGGATGTTCATGACATACATGGGAAGATTTTTCTTTCTTTTATAGCTATTACCTCTACTCTATTGGACGAAGTGTGAATG
Source organism: Viscum album (assembly GCA_963277665.1). Taxonomy (NCBI): domain Eukaryota; kingdom Viridiplantae; phylum Streptophyta; class Magnoliopsida; order Santalales; family Viscaceae; genus Viscum; species Viscum album. Next base: position 123,628,633 of record OY728139.1, on the reverse strand, counting down.
AGGAAGCTATCAGATTATAAAGGTCTAGTCCTATAGGAGAGTGTGTCAGGCAAGGACCCTACTTCTGGGTGGACCATAGGCGAGGATGAGCTTTTTCATTTTTTTGGGTGTGTATGGGTGTTGATAGACACACATGAGGATTTGAATTGATATTTTCATGCCCCAATATGAGAAGTTCATCCCGGTGTCACCAAGATGTATCAAGATTTGGATTTACATTTTTGGGGGTTAGGTATGAAGAGGGATGTATCTGGTTTTATTGTGAGATGTTCCACTTGTCAACTAGTGAAGGTGGAGAATTAGTAATCTACAGGGCTTTTACAGAAGATTCCCATTACTGTATGGAAGTGGAATGATGTCGTGACAGATTTTTGACCTGTTTACTGAAGTCACCTCAAGGGAATTATCTAGTTTGGGATTTTGTTGACAAACTCACAGAGGATTGTCATTTACTTTTGATTAAGGAAAACATTCAATGTTGTTGAGCTTGGAAGGTTATACATCTGAGAGATTGTATGTTTTCATGAGTTTTTGCACTATATATTTTTAGATAGGTATACCCGATTTACTTCTTGTATCTAGCAGGGATTATAGAGGGCTTTGGGTAAACATGTACATCTGATTATGGCTTACTATCCATAGACAAATGGCTAGTCTGAGTGCACGATTCAAGTTTTGGGGTAAAATATTTGAGCATGCATCCTAGATTTCAAGGGCTCTTGGGAGAGACACATACACCTAGTGGATCTTTCCTACAACAATAGTATTCAAGAAATGATTCAAATAGTGCCTTATGAGTATTTTTATGGTAGGCCATTACGATCGCCCCTATGTTTGCTGGAGGTAAGAGAGGAAGCTATGTTGGGACCTCGTCTTGTCCAAGAGACCACTGAGCAAGTGGATTAGATTTGGATGAGGATAGATACAACACAATCTTGTCAGAAATCTTATGATAATTACAGGAGACCGCCTATGGAGTTCGAGGTCAGAGATCAGGTTTTCCTACGTGTCACATCGAGGTTGGGACACATGAGTATTAGGATATAGGAGGATTATAATTTTATGTTTTCCTAAATGTCACGTTGAGATACGTTGGGCCGTCTAAGGGTTTAGAGAGAGTCAGTCCAGTTGCCTATCAGTTATAGTTATCCCAGTGGTACCAAGATATGAACAACATCTTCCATGTTTCTCAACTACAACATTACATTTAAAACCCACCTCACATTTTTGAACCCTAAGGAGAATGATTTAAGGGTGGATGCATCCTTCGAGAAGCACCCTATTTAGATTTTGGATTGAAAGATGAAGGTTCTACAGGGCCAGTCTCTTCAACTGGTACAGGTGCTATGTGAGCATGACTGAGTACAGGACAAGACTTGTGAGAGGGCGGCTGATGTATGATCATAGTGGCCGATGTTTTTTATGGATTCTTCTTCACCACCCTTGGAAGGGAAATTCTAGGACAAATTACTTGGGGGGGGGGGAATTTCAAAGAACCCATATCTTCATTTTAGGTATGGATCTTGTTTTTAGGTGGCTTCTGAGGAAAAAAGAAGAAATGAGATTTTTATAAGTACACATTGTGTACTCATGAGTACACTCTGCATACTTGGAATTCCATGTACAACTATGTTCTAGCTACGTAAAATATGAATACATGGCTGTGTGGTAACCTAGAAGACCTCTTAAGTCCCCGAACTGTTATGGATACAACACGATAGGTAGTTCAAAATAACAAATCATACATTTTTATTTTTTTAATTGATATATCGGAGAGGGTTCACATATCATGTCCAGAACCATCTTCTTCTTCTTCTTATGTTTCGGAAATGAGAACTCAGGAATGATGAATGAAGATTGAACCCCCGATTCCCCGTCCAAGCTTTGATTGAGACACAGTCGGGTGCATTGGAATCCCACTAGTGAGTTATCGAATACACTAGATCCATTATTCCTGATTTGTCTTCTCTCATGAGTTATTCATGATTGAGATTTTTTCACTTTTTTATAGATCTACAACTATCAAGGCTGATTCAAGGGAAGACATTCAATTATATCGATTATATGATATTGAGGTTGGTGGTTTGGGAATTTAATTGTGTTTTCTTGTATTATATAATATTAAAGTGCCACATAACCATGATTGAGGTATTGATCTATTTGGAATTTAACCATGTTTATTACCTACTATGTTTTAATTGATTGATAAAGGTTTGTTTCTTATGAGTAAGGTTAAATACATTGTTTACAGGACACACCATGGGTGTGTTTCCCTTGATTGATAGTTATGGAAATTTTGTCTAGGTTTCCGTGAGGCTTACCTTGTTTTCAATGATTTTTTTGTTAGAATGGAGTTTTTGATTATATGAAATGCATGTGTTATGATTTTTTATTTTTGACCAAAGGGGATTGGACTATGAGACCTTCCCCTAGGGGTTAGACCATGAGAGATGCCCAAGTGGTTATCTATAATTGTTTGGGTTAGATGATGAGAGCTACCCAAGTGATCATTATTATTTTATTAAATGAATGTTGTAACTAGGGGTATTGACCATGAGAGCTACCCAAGTGGTCATTTATAATTATTGATGCTATTTTTAACCTGGGGCATTGATCGTGAGAGCTACCCATGAGGTCATTTATAATTGTTGTTGTTATGTCAACACAGGGGTATTGAACTTTAGAGATACCCATGATGTCATTGTAATTGATCTATAATATATGGGACCAATAGCGTTATACCATGAGATCATTCCTAGATGGTTATTTATTTATGGTTGAATGATCATGATGAGTCTACCAAGCCAAAGAAAAATCTTGGACTTTGTTTCACTTGATTGTTTAAATGTTCTTATGTGACATCTGTTTTTACTACTATACGAGGGGATACAAATATTAGGCTAGATCCTAGTGTAATTTTATTCAACAGATTGAACAATTGATAAATGTAAATGAATGTAATTGGAAACTGTAGGATTGTTTACTTTCAGGTATTTTCAAGTTTATTACTTTATTTTTCGTATTACCTTCTATATTAATATATATATTCACTGACAGTTATGCATATATATTTTGGTGTTTTTCTATTTGGATTCGTCTGATACCCTATTAGGGTCATGATTTTGGACCCAAATAGATTATATGATTGCAGGTATAGATAATAGAAAGCTCCCTTCTTCATGAGGTAATTGATTGTTGTTGGAGGTGGAGAGAAAGGACCAAGTTGAGGCTTGCGATGCTGCTGGAGTTTATTTGTTTCTTTTGTACTTTGTTTTCTATTTTTCTTTCCAGCATTATGACTTGTTTAATTTTTTGTTAGATACTTATTCCATGCATCATATATGTCTATTGTGACTTATGTTGTATTTACTTTTAGTCTTTCTATGTTTACTTTTTTTGGTATTACTCCTTCCACTATTGTATACTATTTGTTTTTTCACTCTGTATACTCTGCTTATGAGGGAACAGTTTACCCAATATCACACTATGGCCCTCATTGCTAGTCGGCAGCCTTTGGCGTTTAGAGAAATGCGTTTGAGGTTATGTGACCAACCGGGTTTGGGGAACCTTTGGGCAACACCATGATCTGAGATTTTACATTATTCTAAGTAGGAAATTAAATGATGCCGCCCATGATACCACTTTGTAACAACCCATCCCAGATCACTATAAATAGTGACTTGACCGGTGGTGTTATTTGACCTTAGGGACACCTCACCATATTCCAGAATATGCCTATTTGTAGTGGTTTTCTAATGAGGTACTATGGGGTGACTATACCCCATACATAAAAGTGTGTAATAATATATAAAATTGACCAACATTAACTAAAATAGTAATAATCAGAGTTTTCAAGAATAAATAACATCCCATGAAAAAATTAAATGAAATGTAGAAATATACCTATAAACATACACGACTGATCACACATTGGGATGATCACATATAAAAAATTATGATAAAGTAATAAATAAGGACTAAATAAAAATATAAGGGAAGTTAATACAACCCCTGAACCTCACAACTTACTAAAATCCAAATCCCATATATATTTCCCTGACCCAATCATGAAAACCTGGGGCCTTATCCAAACATAATCTACTGCCAAGTGGGAGTTTTCCTAGGAACCCAAGTTCTATAATCGACCATGTAGGTTTTGAAAACATAACTCCGTAGGTTAACACCAACTTGGTCCCATACTATAAGGTAAATGTTGTGATTTTTTCATATAACATGATTAAATTTGAACATTAATAACCACAAAACCTAAATTTATAAATAAACACTAACAATAACTTATTTAACCCAATGTTGGACTGTCTCTGAGCATATCGTGTGGATTGTGCAATTACCATCACCTCAAAGGAAAACATTTCCTACCTTGTAACTAGTAACCAATGTTGATCATTATGTCTGTGACCCTGATCAACAATGAATTCTTCTTCCAGTGATAATGTTTCTTTGAGCACATCATGATGACTATAAGAACTAGTGTAAAAAACTTGGATCTCCCTGGTATAAAAATATGTATCACATAACTCCCCTATGAGAGTATTCTCAACTAAGGAATAAAAATATAAGTAACAAAGACCTCCCATATAGGTTTTTTTCAACAAGTAGTAACATACACCTCCTGTATAAAATTTTTCTTAAACAATAGTAACACATACCACTAAGGGAATTTCCAAGTCATTGACACAAATAAAGGAAATCAAGGGTTAACCAAATTCTTAACTCATAATCACCATCCACATCTAATGAAAATCCTCTCTCTAGGGTAAAAATGTCACTAGGGTACACATTGGGCCCCTAAGGTCATTAAAAAAATGGGGGCATCCCACTCGAGGTCCCTACTAGCTGTCAAGTCTCTGGTGATCTCCCATTTCATGAAGAGCATCATGTTTTATGAAAATTACATATATACACATGCACTTATATTTCATGAAAATAATCATACCAAAAAAATATCCTACAATTTCCTATAAATACATGTAAAATACCCATATAAATAGGGAGGTATGAAAGGGTCTCTATACTAAGGTCCTATAAGGACTACTAGGGTATCCCCCCTCAATCCACCATTCACTTTCTCTAGGAGGCATGATACAATTTCTAGGAATGGACTACTATGAATTATCAAACATATGTCAATTTATTGTAACCTATCAAGGGGTTTACATATCAAGGTCTTACTATTATATAAATTTTTGTCCATTAGCAGTTAGGGTGTAAGTTCAATTTACCAGGCCCACTATGGCCTAGACACTTTGATCCTGTTTCCATTTTTGTGGTCATGCATGTTTAATAAATTAAATTTAAATCAAAACATTTAAATTAAATCAATCAGTTTGATAGATTAAAGGGATCATTGAATTAGTGTCATAAATGAAAATATAGGTCTAGATAACTTCCTGTATATATACACTGGACTTGTACCAATACCACCTACCTCATCTATGGTGCTTTCCAATTTTAATTTCAATCGTAGATAAATCTAACAAGGCCTGATAAGATCCATCCAAGAATATCCAAGAACCCTAATCCCATACGTTATTCTCAATATAAATAATTAATTAAATATAAATATTAAACTTAATTTAATAATTTATCTTAAAATTGGCATGATTCAAATTAACTTATCATGAAGCTAATGATTATCACTTATTTGAGTAATTAAGTTTTGAAAACCCTTGAAACACCCCCATACCTACAAAAATCCAAATCCCTAACACATGATGTTGATTCCACCAATAAAAAATTAAATTTCAAGGAAAACAATTTAAAAATATGGTATTGCGACATACCTTTGTGGAATCAAGGAGAAATGGTATGTGGAGGTCATCTCAATGGGTCCTCTATATAGACTGGGTGAAGTCCCCAACACATTTGGATGATTCCACCATACTCTAGTGGAATTATATATAAAACCATAAACTTGTATATCTTAAGTTAGAATAAACCAATGGGAAAGATCAAGGGAGGAAGAAAGAAGAGGAATCTAACCTTAAATGAAAAATAATCACAGAAAAAAGCATACAAAACCAAATGGGTAAAATAAGGGTGAGTTTGGAATGGAGGAAGACCCATGCACATGAGAGAGGTATGTCAAAGAGGGGGATGTTTCTTAAAATTAAACATGTTAAAAACCACAAAAGACACTTTTTTAATGTGTCCTATGGTTTTACAAAATGTTCACCAACCATGTAACATGCACTATCCGAGTAGGACCTTCTCACATGGTTAAGCCCCATAGTTTGGAAAATTGTGTGGCAGCCAAGTGAATTGAAACTATACTGGTTTGAAATATTTTTCATGATTTTTCTTAAACCGTTATATAATCATGTTCCAATCCCCAGAAACCAGTAAAGGTCACACTATTTTTTTGATATAGACATTGTTTCCCATAAACCATTCCCTAATTGATCTAAAAAACTATATGATATACAAAAAAATCTATAAAAATACTTACACTCAGGGTGCCACTTGGTTTCCTAAAATTTGAATAAAAAACCATGTTCCCTTTTAAAAAAGATCTAAATGATTCAAAATTTTTTTCCTAGAGCTACCGAGACTCATCTGAGCAACTGAGGTACCTCTCAATCCCTGGACCATGTCTAGAATATTTTCAAGATATACCAAGTTTTATAATTCCATTTGAATAACCTATTTTAATATCCATGTCACTTTCTAATTCAAAAATTCAAATTCATTCTAGAATTTCATAACCCATATAGGCATAATAAATTATATTCCCTTATGAATCAAAATTCTTTTATAGCATTATGAAACCAAATTCTTCATAAGATTGATGATTTATTAAATCTATAATTGGATCTCTTCCACTTGAATACCATTTTAGCATTAAATTGATTCACAGATCATTCATGTTGTGTCATATAGTTATTTTATTAAAGCTTCTAATTAAGGAAGTTATTTTTGAAATCCATATTACAAATATTATAGTCAAGGAAATATTCTATAATTAGTAGAATTTTGATGGATTTAAACATGGAATCTAGAGAAAATTATTCATCATTGTTAATTCCTTTACACTATTTAAACCATTTAGCCACTAAAGGTGCTTTATAAGTATTAAATTTAATTTCCATGTATAGTTTTTTATTGAATAACCATTTTCCCCACAAAATAATTACATCAGAAAGTAGAATGATCTGAACTAATCCCTGTTTATATTATGTGTAATAAATTTTATAACTCATGGATTATTTTCATTTTCATCTTTTAATATTTTTACAGACTCCTTATAGAAAATTGGATAATTATTGGTTACCAATATTGAATCACTACCTAGGTGAATAGAAAAACATATCATTCCAGTTCACTAACATATCTTATACTCCTATGTTGTACTTGTGTTTCAGGAATAACATATTCCATGGGGTCCTATGGAATAACTTACTGTACTAACACTTAGGTATCTTGAGCATCTACTTTATTTATGTTAATATTTATAATCACAAAAATTTATAATATGGAAAATACCCTAATAATAATTATTTTATATAGAATAAATCACATAAAATAACATATGAAAAATAATACAAACATTATAAATTATGAATGAATGAAATAAGAGGTATTTCTAGAAATTAAGGAACTGATACCAATGGAATGGTAACATGACCATTGGAATAATAATATGACCCTTATTAATAGTAAATCAACTAATAGAATAATAACCCCAACCATTAATGAATAAATAAAATTTCAGTTTACTATAAATGAAAATATCATATAATTATATCATAGTATATGTAAATAAATATTTTAGAATTTATTATTCAAGTGTTGATATTTTTATAAAACATAAATGGTTATTTTTATTTTTATAATTAATATAATGATTTAAAAGAAATTTTATTTTTATAAAATGTATTCAAAAATCAATTTTTTGTTTCTTATGATTATAATATAATTTTATGAGACCTTGATTAATTTTTCAAGGTTTTATAAAATTAATTATAATTTTAAAATAGGTATTTTTTAAATAAATGAGGTTTTTAAATAAAAATTAAATTTATAATATTTTAAAAATTATTTTTATAAAATGTAGTCTATTTTTGGATTCTACAAAATAAAATATGGTTAGTTTTAATTTTTGTGATTTTTCTAAAATAGTTGAATTTTCAGTGAATAGTAAAATAGGGTAATTTACAGAATATATACATTATAAGTTAAATAAAATATTCATTGAGTCATTGATGATATAAGAACTATAATATCAAATTATCATTTTCTATTTACTATATTTATTCACAATAATCCACACTATTCATACTCTTGAGGAAGAATAATAAACTGATGAATAAAATAATGGAAAACACCCATCTCCTCCCCTATAAATACAAGTCCTCACAACCCCTTATCATCACAAATTTCAAGATTTGATCCTATTAAAAATTCTCAACAATCCTATTACAAAGTACCTTCCCACATCCAAGTCCTTTTTTATCAATAAAAGATAAAACTGTTGTTTTTTAAGGTGGTTCTCAAGGAGAAGAATTCACGAGGTAAAAACCTATTTAATTTTGTTATAACTTATTTCCTGTTTCTTTTATTTCATTATTCTATACTCACCTCACCTTATTAAAGTTACATGGTAACTAACTTATCTCACATATAATATAATTTTATTATGTTATTGGAATAATCCATCACCATTTCATTCTACTCCACTTTTTTTGTTGTAAGAATGAAAACATCATCAATGATGTGTTAATTTATCGTATTCAAGGATGAAAAGTTTTAAATTTTCTCAAACACCTTAATGGGTGGAAATAAAACACTTTTTATGGTTAAAAAAGATTATAATATATGTATTAAAGACTATTTAATGTTTTGGAACCATTATATATACGTTATATTTGTTAATAAAATAAAACTAGATCATGAAGATCATGAAACCAAGAAAATAATCAAAATGATTATCACTAATGTCTTATCTAATGATTCATACTAAAACCAAATAAAAAAAATTAAATTTAGAACCATTTAATATTATTTATGTTATTTAATAAAATATAACTTCAATTCTAGACAACCTTTCACATTTTGCAGTATTTTTTTGTACATGTATACAAGTTAACCGATAATGAAACCCAATAAAACCAACACTCCCAAACGATGAAATTGAGACTCATATCTCCTAAAAAGGCCATAAATTAAATAAATAAAATTATAATAATTCAAATAAATGTATAAAAGGTTTTTATTTAATTATTTAATAGATTTAATTTGATCATACAAGACATTAAGTTCAAGAATAAAACACTTTCAGACATAAGGTAAGTGATTATTTCTGAGCCTCGATTTTTTTCTTCAGGCTAGGATTTATCTCTCTTCCCAATTTAACTCTTAAAAAATTTATATAATTATTATAAATTCTAATTATATTTTTCATACTCATGTATAAAGATCATTTTATCCTTTTTTTGGGGATATACATGTTTTAAAAAGGTTCCCTTCCCAATTCTTCCTGACAAGCTAGCCTAATAAAAGGGAACTTCTCGATTTCTTACCCATTTTCAAGATCACACCATAATATATTTTAAAAAGTAATTATTTTTATAAAATAAATAATTATAACATGAGAAAATATATTAATCAATTTCTTATTTTATACACACATTTATTCATTTTCTATTTTAAAAAATCATAAAAGTTTCCCATAAACTGCACAATAATGTTCTATTTATAATGATTCCTAAACACTAATTTTAGACATTTTAAATTAATATTGAAATCACTTATCATGATATAATAATATTTTCCAATATAAATTTCCATGTATGATTTAATTTTATTCTTTCACGGGCACCATTATAATTTTTTCTTTTGATATTCATTTTGATATGATTATAATACCCAATTATTTTCATGGGTAACCCTTATGTTTGTGTTTGATTCCTTATGTATGTTTCTTTATGTGGAACACATATTATTTAAAATTTTATAATGGGTGCTGCCAGATATCACTCCAATTCATTTTATTATCATTTAGTCTCATGATACGTAATATGCTGTGATTTTTATGGTTGTCCTTCACTCATGCCCCATGGACAACAATATTAGTGGTTAGCATTGTGTCATTATCCTCCATGTCAAACGTGTCTTAAATAATGATTATTTTATGTTTTATGTTTCTTCCACATTACAATTAATCAATTATTACCTGATCCCATGTTGTGTATGTTATTATTCCACATTAATATGTAGTTTAATGTCATCATGTTATGCATTCTAACCCATGTGCTATGCTTGGTTATTATGTTTATTCCCTTACTAGTATTTTTTTCTTATCCATTTGTTCAGGTATTAATTTGGATATCAAATTCATATGTAAGGGATAAAAGGGTGTTAATATCTCATTATTACGATTAAAAAAAATGGTTTTATTTTGGTTTCATGCTTTATATTTATGTATATAATATTCCAAAGACACAATTCATTATGAACCTTGGATTTTAATTGACAGTTAATTATCCTTAAAATCATGTTATAATATATGTAAAAGGACAGGTCCACTATAGTTGGTATAATAGGAACGATCTAGTTATTTTTAGAATACTAGGACTAGAAAACTTTAGTAAGAACCCTTGAGAAAATTCTAGCACCATGGATAACCTAGATTGAAACATAGGGTATCACAGGTTAGGATAAAGTTTTTATTTATAATTTTAACATTATATGTTCAAATATTCCTTTTATTATGACTATTAGCTATGTTTTGAAGCCCCATAATTATAATATATTTTCCATGTGAGTGGATAGAAATAGAAGAACCCATTCCAATAATAAATGTGATATACAATTTGATGATTTCCCTAATGATATCCGAAACATGATGGTAATGGGTGATCAAAACATCATGACAGTACATATTAAAATAGTTTATGTTATGAATAATAAATTTCATAATATGGAACACCATCCTACTGATAATAAAGTGTAAGTTGCGATATAATCATTTTGGAGAAAAAGGCCTCCCATGTCTTCTGTATCTCTTGATTCCATCATCGCATAAAAATAGATTAACTCCATTGAGAAGATATTAACTATCCTCCATTGTTTATAAGATTAGAAATTTTTCTAGAGATATATCATTTCTATGGGGGAAGCTGATGAGTGGTGGAAACTGACCAAGAACACAAATTATAATGATAAAATTGATTGCATGGAATGGGAATATTTCACGAAAATATTTTCAATAAATATTTTCCCAAAAACCTTGGTATTAAGATGGAAGGTTAGTTCCTTGTACTGATGAAAAAGAAAGAGGGTTCTATTGTAATGTATAGGGAACAATTAAAAAGGATTTCATGATACAACTGTGACATTTTAAGGAACATATAAATAAATTTGGATCACTTATTTTCCAGACTAAAGCCGAGTCTATGAAAATCATAGGCGATTTGAGACTTTGGCAGCTATGATGAGAATGCCTGTTGTGCCCACAAGGTTAAAATAAAGATCTGATACTCTCAGTGGTTTCATGTGCTTGAGGATAAAATGATGTAAATGGAGTTTATATGAGAGGATCAATAGATAAATCCCATGATGGAAGGAAAACCCAATATCCCACATGTTGAAATTGTGGGAAGAAGCATCCTAGGATATATCTAAAGATAACTAGGAAATACTTAAAATATGGAATAAAGGGAAATCTCTATAATAAATTTTGAATGGATATTAAGAATCCCATTAATGTTAATGAAAAATGGAATTTTTAAATCAAAACTCATCCTATAGTGTAGTGTTTCAACTATAAGGAACATGGGAATTTTGTGATATATTTCTCCAATCTAATGGTTTTGGGAGGGAATTGATAACAATAACCATCAAGGAACTAAAGAGGGGAATATGATATCACTCCTAATATGATGGATCCCAAAAATGATGTGGTGATAGGTAATCTAGTTATTTATTCATGAATAGTGAACATACTTTTTGATTCTAGTAATACACAATCTTTCATATCTTGCAAGTTTAGTATGACTAGTCAAACATCACTTAAAAATATGGAAGTTGAGTTATCTTTGAAAATATAAATTGGTGAAATTATTGAATCCAAAGTATATAACTCCTCCCGGATTGTTTTTGGGTACCAAACCACCCAAAGAATCATTTTTTCTTCCTTTGTTGGAGTTTTATGCTATATTGGGTATGGATTCCCTATCTTTTTACAAATCCAACATTGACTATAGAGAAAGGGAGATAACCCTTCACATACTGAGGAATACTCCAATTATATACATGTGTAAGAAGGATGATGAATCTTTATCCGAATATTCATCTTAATTGTCTATATTATTTTATTATGATAATGTATATAAAGAGCAAATGACTTAAATAATTAAAGAATCATGTTCGAAGGCATTCCCATTGCGAGGGACTACACTAATGTGCTCACCGAAGAATTTCATGGTCCTCCTCCTCCTCAAGAGGTTGAGTTCTCAATTGATCTTATTCATCGATCTTTTCCAATATAAAAAAACCTTATAGAATGATATTTTTTGAGTTAGAGGTTCTTAAGGATCATTTATAGGAAAATTTGGAAAAGGGATATATATGCTCGAGTTCTTCATTGTGGGATAAACTCGTTATCCTTGTCAAGAAGAAGGATGAATCAATGTGACTCTATATTTATTATCATGAGCTCAATAAAATCATTATAATGAAAAAGTTTCCCCTTCCATGAATAAAGGACTTGTTTAATCAACTATGTAGGGACAATAATTTCCCTAAGGAAGACCATCATTTGGGATATCACTAGACAAAGGTGATGAATGGAGATAATACCAAGGAAAACTTTCGAACATTGTACGTACACTTTGCATTCATAGTTATCAAATTTTTAATAACTAATTCTATAGAAAATTTCATGGATTTAAATAATTGAGTCTTTATATATTACCTCAAAAAATATGTGGTAGTCTTCTTTGATGATATTCTGACTTACTCCAAGAGCTAGGAGGAATATGAGGATCATTTGAATACTATTATAAATACTTTGAAAAGGGATAAACAATATGAAAATTATAGTAAGTGTGAGTTATGGATGAAGTATCATTATTGGGGCATGCGATCACCAATAAAGGGATATCCTTAGACCCATCCAAGCCAAATGAAATCGAATATTGGCCCATGAAAACATTTTTAATAGATATCCTTAGTTACCTTGGTCTAGTTGGGTATTACTAGAGATTTATGAACATCTTTTTATGATTTTCAAACCCACTAAGTAAGATGTCTTGAAAGGGATAAAAGTTTTTCTAGACTGGTGAATGTGTAGTATGCTTCAAAGAGTTGAAAAGGAAGCTTATCACTACACCAGTGCTCACACTACCAATAACTGGTGAAACGTTTTTCTGTACAGTAATGCATTAATGAAGGTATTAGGATATATACTATTGAAAAATGATAATGTTATGTACTATGCCTCAAGGTAGTTGAAAATTAATTAGAAAATCTATCACATTCTTGATCTGGAGTTGGAAGGTATGATCTATGCATTAAAAATTTGGTGGAATTATCTTTATGGGGATAAGTGTGAGATATATGTTGATCATAAGAGACTAAAATAAATATTCTAGAAAAAGGATCTTAATATGCAATAATGAAGATGGTTAGAGATCATCAAGGGTTATGACTCCTCAACCACATCCATCATGGTAAATTAAATAAGGTGGAAGATTCTATATGTATAAAGGACCCTGCAATACAATCAATGATGATAATTGAGAATGGTACAATCTTTATAGATTTTTTAATGATGGACATGAGAATAATTATGGGAGGAAAATCCTCAATCCTTTCTAAAATGATTTCTTAAACATCCCACATGGAGAAAATAAAGGATGATCAATGAAATGATTTGAAAATTTAGATGAAGGTGGAAGCCACGAGAAAGGGGAAATCGTCAATATTTAAAATTGTTGATAAAGGATTAATGAGATTTGGGTCAATAATATGTGTACCATTCAATCTAGAGATAAATAAGGAGCTTTGGAATGTCGTACATCGCTCAACATTCTATATTAACCAAGGGAGAACAAAAATGAATCGAGATCTCTGAGAAACGTAATTGTGGGAGAATATGAATAATGAGATTTCTGAATATTCATCAAAGTTTGTTTAATTTCATCTTGTGATGGTTGAAACAAAAAATTCTAAGAGGACGATGCAACAATTACCCATACCATAATGAAAGTAGAAAAATATCACCATGGACTTTGTCTGTGAAAATCAGAATATATCCAAAGGAAATAATGCTATATTGGTAGTTGTGGATCATATTACAAATACTGATCACTTTATAACAATTTTAGAGGACTTATCATTAGATCAATTATAAAAAATATACATCAAATAAGTGGTAAGGCTGAATTGAGTTCCACTATCAATTTTATCTGATCATGATCCAAGATTTACCTCTATGTTATGAAAAAGTCTGAGATATGATCTAAACACTATGATGAAAATCAGTATGACATTTCATCCTCAAACTGATTTCCAATAAAAGTGGAATATGATGAAACTAGAAGATATGTTGATAGTGTATTTTTTGGATTTCAAATGAGGATGGGACCCACATATTCCATGGACGAGTTCTCCTATAAAAATAGTTTTTGTTAGAGTATCCTATTGTCTCTATATGAATCTATTTATGGTAAAAGTTATAGAACACTAGTATAATGGGATGAAGTCTGTGAATATAAAATTCTATGACCTAAAATAGTTTATGAAATGGTAGAAAGGGTGAAAACCATTAAACATCATATATGGGTATCCCAAAGTCAAGATAAGAGATAGGAATTCAATAGTCCACTAGACATGGAGTTTTAGGTTAGATACATGATATTAGTCTACATCTCCCTATGGAAAATGATCATGATATTTGGAAAGAAGGAAAGATGAGTCCCAGGTACATCGACTCCTTCATGATTCATGATTATGTTGGAGATGTGGCATAGAACTTACACTAGTCACGTCCCAAGTACATGATGTATTACACATATCCCTCTTTAATATGTTTGTCCCCAATCCCTCACATTTACTGAATTCATAGGTTGTACAATTGGAGAATGGTCTCTCTTACGGGGATAATCTAGTGAAGATCTTGGATTATAGAGATAATAGTACACACACCAAGACCACTCTCCACGTCAAAATATTAATGAATAACCATAAGTATAAAAAGGAAACATGGGAACTAGAGGAAGAGATGAAGGAGAAGTACCCACACCTATTTTCCCCATAGTTGTAAATGGCATGGGTGCAATTTCATAAGGGGGGAAAATGTAATGACCCAAAATTTTATCAACGAAAATTACCTTCTTATAAATATGGTTTATAGTATATATGACATAAAATCATATATATGACACAATAAAAACATTATAATGACAAATTAATGGAATAAGAGTAATTTATATAAATTAATGAACCTATACCAATGGAATAGTAACATGAACTTTGGAATAGTAATATAACCCTTATAAATAGTATACCATCCAATAGAATAGTAACCATACCCATGAAATTAGAAATATAATTTATGTATCTTATAAATAAAAATATTATATAATTATATAATAATATATGTAAATAAATAGATTAGAAATATTATGTAAGTGTTGATATTTTTATAAAACATAAATGTTTACATTCAATTTTATAATTAATATAATGATTTAAAAGAAAATTTATTTTCGTAAAATGAATTCATAAATTAATACTTTTTTGATTATATGGTACTTTTTTGAGACCATGATTAATTTTACAATGTTTGATAAAATCAATTATATTATTAAAATTGGTATTTTACAAATAAATGATGATTTTAATTAAAAAATTAATTTATCATATTTAGGAATTATTTTCATAAAATGGATTCCATTTTTTGAATTCAAAATGTTTGAAAATGGTTGGTGTAAATTTTTGGGATTTGTCAAAAATAGTTTAATGATTGGTGAATTGTAAAATATAGTAATTTACTATATATATACATTATATGTTAAATGCACTATTAATTGAGCCATTATTGATGTAAGAGCCATAATAAAAATTATCATTCACTCTTTACTATATTTAGTCACAAGGATCCACACTGATCATAGTTTTGAGGGAATATAAAAAACTGTTGATTAAAATAATGGGAAAACACAACTCTTCTCCTTTATAAATACCACCCTCACAACCCCTTCTCCCCAAACCATCCAATCTTTGAGCCTTGTCCAAATTCTAGCCACTAATCTTCTCAAATCTACTACCCACATCCATGATCCTTTTTTTCTCAATAAACGACCATACTCAAGTATCTCAAGGAGGTTCTCAAGAAGATGAATTCAAGAGGTAAAAACCATCTTCCTTTTCTTTTAACTTTTTTCTATTTTGTTTTCTATTTTTATTTTCTCCTAACCCCCCTTATCAATTTGGTATTGTAAATAAAGTATCACAAATATACTATTATTTAATTATATTAATGGAATAATCCATCATCATTTCATTCCCATCCCATTTTTTCTTAAAATGAAGACATTGTTTGTGATGTGTTACTTTATCGCATTCAAGGACAATGAGTTTTCAATTTACATTACCTCCTTCAAGGCTGGTAATAAAATTATTTTAATGGTTGAAAAAATTATAATATATGTATTAAAACCTCTTTAATTTTCTATAACCATTAAATATATAATGTTAATTTATAAAGCAATACTAGTTATTGGTGATCAAAAACCACAAAATAATTTAGGAAATTATCATTAACGTCTTATCTAATGATTCATCCTCACAAAAAAAAACAAATTAAATATATAAAATTTTAAAATTAAATGTAAAGACTCAGATTTTCGATGTATTTTTTTAATTATGTGGAACTATTCTGAGGCTATGAAATCTGACGACATTTCATTATGATGAATGGGGTTCCTAGAATGGAATTGTAAAATTTCTTAAGGTACGTTCAGTAAACGTGCGAGTGGGAAATCATAAATTTTGAACCGGTGCTCGAAATTGAAATCTTAGGGCACTATTGAACTCGCAGTGTCGAGATTTACCTAAGGGAACCTTAACCACGACCGCAGTGGGTTGAGAGAGAAAGTTGGTTTTGGGGGTTTTCATAGAGGATTAATAAAATAAATCTACTTTATTTTAAATATCCTCCACTTATCTTTATGTGTTGGTGGTGGGGACCTTAAACGGTGGTCGGGAATTTAATGTAGGACATTAAATGTCCGGTTACAAAAAAATGTGAAACTATCCTTCATGCAATTATGGAGGTTCATTAATTGCACCAATTAATGAATCTCTCTCAATTATGTGTCGTAATGATTAACTCCCATGGTCTATTTTCTTGAATTCATTGGAGAAAATGGAAGTTTTTTTGGAGAGGAGGATTTTGGAGGAACCTCTTGATGAAGAAAAGATCCATCAAGAAAGAACCGATGATCTTCATTTGAGAAGCATCATTAGAGGCTTGCTTCGGTATCGACATACACTGACCCATCTTCAAACACCAGACACTCTCCAACGACTCACGAGGATGGGTTTTGAATTGTTTAAATTTCAATATTTGTTGAATCATTTATTTTATCCCTTTATAAGATTATAACATGGAGGGAGCATGCCAAACAAACAAGGCTCGGTCCCTCCACCTCTTGTTCAATTGTTTCATTCTACATCGGTGTATTTTTGGGTTGGATGAAACCCAAATATGAGGGTCGTGAAGTGAAGAAGATGACCCTAGAAGCCTGTAGGTGCGATCAGATGAAAAAAATGGACCATCAGATCTCAACCCATGGCCTATGGAAGACTTCCAGCGCAACACCGGTGACCCACGTTAGTACCAGCTAGACATGGTGGTGGGGGCTCACTGTTACAGGCCGCCGGATGTGGCCACATCACTAGGCTGCAGCGGTCAGCAGGCGGCCGAGACCTACTGGCTGTTTTGATGGTGGTGCGCCGTTGTGCACCATAGGAGGAGGAGGAAAAATCTCTTTACCCACGGTAGTAGAGTAGGGCGGCCGACACTGACCGCCTGTAGAGGCGGAGTGGTGTGCTATCACACACCACTGGTGTTGGCCGTGACTCGAAGCCACAACGGGGGAGGGACCCACGCTGACTAGGCGACGCCGCGTGGCATTGCCGTTCCAAGTCCCGAATGACTTAGGCATTTATGGTAAAGGGGAGGAAGTTACCCCTTTCTAGATAAGGAGGGACCCATGACCTCCTTAATGCTAAGTCGTGCCTCCTAAAAGATGGGTTGCGCCCTTCAGTGGGCTGGGCAGCGCCTCCCTAAGGGCCGGGCTGCGCCCCCTTGCGGGTCGGGCCATGACCCCTTCGGGATGGGCTGCACCCCCTACGGGCTGGGCCAGGCCTCGCATCCAGCACATTTGATGATCCATATATGGAGCTATGATCCTTCAGGAGAGATGATCATTTTGATATAATTCACTTGAATTTTGGAGAATGATGGAGTTCAATCGGGTTGGATTGAACAAAAATCTATCTGGGCCTTCGGTACTAAAACACTTATAACTCCCAGACCGGGCGTCCGTTTGACACGCCGTCTATTGCATTGGAACCCTTACGACATGAAATTACTTTGGGTTACTCCTTTTTTGAGCTTAGTGGTAGTTGAGGTACAACCAATATCTTGAGTCTCATATTCAACAGAACTCGAGGGCACCGGGTACGGGGAATCTTGTGAGCTGACTATTGCATTGTGCTTTGTGATTGAGGTCTTTCTTGGTGGTTTTTACTTTGTGGAACTCTGGGAGATAATCAAGGGTCTCATGGTCCCTACTGAGTATTGTTATACTCACCCCTGTATAGGTTTCACCCGCACCTTGTTGTGTCTTGTGCAGACGACATACATCTTTGACCGAGGTTTGGGAGCCAGGACTGGATGGTGATCAGAGGTGGACCTTTAGACGTGACGTGCCACAGTAAAGACCGACCGTGATCCATACCTACCCATTAGGTAGTAACCATGTTGTATGATTATAGGATATTTTTCTCTATTACTGTAGTACTTTTTTGTTGGGCTTACATTCCTACCCCCCTTTACTTACAGTACTCACACCAATTTACTTTCAGTACACATATTTTTTCTAGTGCAGTTTTACTACGTGGGTTGTGCTCATTGTACAGACAATGCCTATAGAAGGTGTGTTTGGGGTAGTTATGGAATGGGCCCTGGGGTACAGTTCGTTACATTATAAGGTTAGTTAATAACATATAACTTCAATTATGGACAACCATTCTCATTTTACATGACTTTCTGTACATGTATACAAGTAAACTGATCAAGAAAACCAAGGAAACCAAAGTTCATAAATGATGAAATTGAATATCACGACCCATTAAAGGCCATAAAATAACATAATAAAATTATAATAAATAAAATAAATGTATAAAACGATCTGAGTTAATTAAATAATTAATGGATTTAATTTGATAATCTTGTACATTAAATTCAAGTGCAGAACACTTTTAGACATAAGGTAATGGATTTTTTCTAAACCTCAATTTTTTCCATCTGGTTACAGATTCCCTTTATTTAACCTAATGTAAATATTATTGTTTTTATATAAATATTGTACATTTTGTGCTTATGTTCCAAAATCATGTAAATAGATCATTTCAACCTTTTTTGGGGATATACATGTTTTTAAAATGTTCCCTTCTAAATTATTCTTGATAAGCAAGCCTGATTAAAGGGAACTTCCTAATTTGTTTAACCATTTGGAAGTGTAGCCCATAATATTTTTTAATCCAAAATTTTTTCTATAAAATATTTTATTTTAACATGAAAGAAAATCATGGTTCATTTCTAGTTTTATATATACAATTATGCCTTTCCCATTTTAAAGACTCATGAAAATTTTCCCCTAAATCACAAAAAAAATGATTTATCTATAAAGTTTATTAAGAACTATATTTACATGTTTTAAATTAAATTTCAAATAATATATCTTGATCTATTCATACATTATTAATTTCTATGTATTATTTAAATAAATTCTTTCATGGTCACCATTAAGATATTCTTTTTTGTTATTCTTTTTGACATGGTAATGGTAAACAATTATTTCTATGGGTAACCCTTATGTTTATGTTTGAAAACTTATATATAATTATTTATGTGGAGAACATATTATTGAACATGTTATGATGGGTACACCCAAATATCACTTCAATTAATTTGGGTACCGTTAAGGATCATGAGACGTCATAAGCAACAATCATGGAAGTTGTCCTTGACTCGAGCTCCATGTGCATAAATCTTAGTGGTTAGCCTTACTCCAGCTCTTCTAAGTTCAATGAGTTTTGAATCCTACTTATGCAATGTTTTATGTTGCTTCCACATTAATATGATTCAATGATTACATGATAACAATTTATGCAAGCTTCCATTTATTTAATCTTTTTTTATGTCATCATTGTATGTCTTCTAACCCATGTGTTATGATCTCTTCTTATGCTTATTCTTCTACTAGGCCTTTTAGCCCATCCATTTGTTCATGTATTCCCCAGGTTATCCTATGTTGATGTAAGGGACCAAACAGTGTTAGGATCTCATTAATAAGATAAATAATATATATTTTTATTTTGGATTCATGGTTTCTATTTATGTATATAATCTTCCAAAGAAACTAGAATTTACGATCATTAGCTTGTAATTGATGGCAAATTATGCCTAAAATCATAGAATAATATGTGTAAAAGGATTGGGCCTGTATAATATTTCTTAAAAAATCCTTCTTCAGCACGTTCTCTCTCAAAAGAATTATAATCTATTCAGTGAAAATTGAATTCTTATCTGAGGGGTTTTACAAATAATATACCTTTGTTTCTCTATGATACCCTATAATGATATACTTTGTGCGTAGAGGTACATGTTTTTTTGAGTTAGCCTTTACAAACATATATCATCCCCATGCATGAGTATGTGACAAACTGATCTTATTTAGACACCATAACATAAACGGAATACCATTTACCACTTTAATTAAGATATAGTTTATGGGGGTATACTACAGTGTGTAAAAATATCCCCAAAAGGATAATTAAATATCTACATGAATCAACATCTACCATTACATATCAATATAGGTATGGTTTATGATTCCACTAACACCATTCTAATTTGGTGTATATGGTGGAGTGAGTTGAGATAAAATCCCATAATCTACTAAAAGACTAAAATTCCTTGATTAATATATTCACCACCATGATTAGATCAATGCTTATTTATCTTATTTCCATTCTGATTCTATAATCCATTATTTAACACTATGAATACCTCAAATGAATTAGTCTATACCTCATCATGTATATATAACATTTTTTAATTAATTCATCAGTAAAATTTATGAAATAACAATACGCAACTCTAACTTATATTGGAAAAGTCCCACACAAATTAGTGTGTACGAATTATAGAAGATTTGTGGCTATTTTACCATGTTCACCAAATATTTTTTATCTTATTTAATTTTATTCATATATGAAATATTTTAAGTGGTTTTATCTCAAAATATTCTAAATGATCATCTTAATAATAATTTTTCAAATACTTTTGGTTTGTTTGACCAAGACGGTTATGTAAAAACTTGGTGGTAAATGAGCTGTGAAAAGTTGATTTATTAAAAAATAATAATATATTGTTCTTATAATTTCATTTATAATTACCACTACTTAAATGTTCCATACTAAAACATATGTTGTTTTAATTAAATAAAAAAATTTTAATTTTTAACTTGAAAATAAATCAATGTATATCTTGAAAGGATACATAAAATAAGTAATTGATAATAATTGGTACATAATAAAGATATTTTAGAACTAAAATCATCCATGTTGTCAATATTAGGTGGTAGATACCTATAAGCCACATTCAAATTTGTGCTCCATTGTCTGATCGAAGATTCACCTCTCTTCTAAAAATCTACTAAGATCCACATAGATCTAATATTTGGATAATTACATGAGTTATACAAGGTATATCTATTACCCATATATATATATAGATAATATTTTCTCCATAATGAATTAACCCTTTGCTTCCCCTTTCTTATTCAACTACGTAAAATGATTTTTGTAGTGGAATAGATATCCACATGAAAAATCTAACACATATTTTTAACCATTGTATACTATTGGATATTATTTTTCTTAAAAAGATGGTGCTTAAGATCCTTGGACCTGTAATGAGTCTTCAGACCCCTTTCCATGACATTAATTTTCTTCTTCACCATATGTAACACATTTTTTCCATACCCCATGTACCTATAAACATTTGGACATAAATAAATATGTTCAGAAAGATCCTTCTCACTATTTATAATACGATAATTCATAATGTAATTGGAGAAGATCATAGTCAGTGAGGATAAATTGATATCTATTCCCAAATCATAAAGGATTATAAAGATCAATAAGTCCAAGTTATCTATGTAACACGTCATTTTGACTGCATAATTTCCAACTGATGTCAACTCTCCAATATGGAATGTGAATAAAAAATTAGATATCTAATATCACTCATATATCACCTTTTTTACTAAAGATAACAAAGGTAAGACATGATATTATACACATACAAACCCTTGTAATGATTTAGAAGATCATTGAAAATTAATGATAGTTTAAACGTCTTACATCTATGGAATTATCCACATGTTTTAGTTATAAAGATACTTCTTCCACCCAAGCCTTTTTAGCATGTGACTTAGGAATTGGTTTTTTGGATAAATATAATTTTTTCATGGCATAATATAATATGAAAGAACCTATAATATTGTAAGATATTTTATATGGTGAGAAGGTTATATTTTTCTAGTATGTATTATATTGATATATTCAAATTTATAAGTGTTTACCTTTCAAAAATCAATTAAAAGAAAATTTTTATTACTTTATCCCGATCAAAAAATTAATTAATAAATTTTATATTTATTAATCTCACACTTATTTTAATAAAACAAATATATTTTTCCATTGGTTTTAGAATATACGTTTTATGGATATTCGAGTGGAAATGATCTATATTCATATCCTCATAACCCATACATGGTCCTGTAATGTTATTTTAAAGGTTTTAGGTAGGTGTAACTTGCTAACTACATTAACTCACAGTTCCTTGATATGTGAAATGAACTCCCCAATCTTATAATCCTTGATAATATTTTCCTAAATTATTTTATATAAACTAAACGAAGTCTTTATTGTGTTGTAAAACAATATTTTCATTCATTTTTAAGGCTACCCAAACTTCAAGATAAAATTCATTGATAATTGGAAGCATTCTGAGTTGGGTCTATCTAGCACTTTAAACTATTGTTAAATTTTTACTCAAATAGTGGAAGGGTATACTTGTACACTATATTGATTTAAGGAATTTATTATTTATGTATATATTATAAATTTTTATCTTTATTACATAGTGGTAAGTATTAAGAGGGTTTTACTAAAGTGATTAACCATATCTAAGATAAAATGTACCCACAAACCAATATATTTTAATTCCATATTCCATGATTTAAAACTCATTAATTTATATGATCATGAAAACGATTTTATAAAGAAATTAACACTATAACTTGAAACAAATAAAATAATAAAATTTTTATTAACATGATCTTCTATAATGATCAATTAATCTAGAAAATGATACTCTAACTTTTTTCCCTTAGGAAAAAACACATTAAACCATAACATGTTTCCTGATACTACATTCAACATGTCATCCTATGTATCTCTCATATTGGTTTTTCCTTAACTGTAAAAATGAACCACCTCAGCTAATTTTGGGGCTCCATTTATTACATAAGCATTACTGGCTTGTAGATTAGGGGAACCAAAGATTGGTTTAAGATATTACATACAGGAAACCATAAGAACACATACCTTTATATAATTAGATGATGGGATAGGATACATGCCATTAAATTTTTTAAATAATAACAATAAATTAAAATTAAAACAATCATATACATGAGTTTGGTATAAGATCATTATCTCTCATTTATACATAATGAATATACATCTTCAATCTAGCTAACATTCACATTAATTCATTCTTGAAAAAATAAAAAATGTCAAGTTAGACTAATTTATTAACTATGTAATCAATTAATTAAATTTATATTAATTCTATCAAAATAAACATAAATATTTCTATTATCTATATATTTATAAAAATTAAATAAATTAATTTTATTTATAACTAATAATGTAAACATGTGTACCTGTAGGTAAAAACTTGTACCCATCCACACAAATATATATAGTTATTAAATTGTGTGTTCACATGGAAGTCAATAATCTAAACACATGGAATATATTGTAAATAAATGACACATAGAAAAAATTTAAATAGGTTTAATTGTATAATTAATTTTTTCGCTATGATTTAAATTATATACATAAGGTAAAATTAATAACAAATCATGTTCTTTGGGTATATACCATGAATCATATTTTTTCCATGTTTTCGAAAAATTCCTAGTGAATGGCCATTTTTTTCACTCATGGATATGTACGAGGTACATTTATTATATGATAACTACACACTATATATCGATGATTCTAAATGGTTTTCTATTCCTCATGTTGTATAATAAATGAGTGGTACACTTAAGAAACCCCCATGTTTCCTCTAAAAAACACATAGAACACACGATATGTACATGAGGTTAACAATATATAGTTTAGAAAACCATGTTCGGACATAACCTAATCAAAAAGTGGTCCACATTAAATTATTTTTTGTTATTTTTGTCTTATTATGAATAGAATTTATCACGGTTCATCCTAGTGGAATTAACATTGGTACATGTCATGTACCAATGGCCCACACATCGTGTAGTCTTATTTTATTTATATAAAAACCTTGACACAAAATAATGGAGTCTTCTAATGTTCTTCATATTTATTTATCCTTTTATTAGATATACGATTAAGGATGAAGAAGGATAGGGGAAGAATCTGACATTTGGATTTAAAGGAGAAATATTTCTAAAATGAAAACTAAAAGAAAAATTCTATCATCGGTTAATAATTAATAAATAATTATTAATTAATTATGTGACCACTGTATAACTAATTGATGGTTCTAGGTGAAGTGGGAGAATGTATTTGGAATTAAAAACTTGTATTTTTATTGTTTTTGTAAAAAACTAATAATTTCATATTCACATGATGAATAACTATATGACTAATAGAATTAATTAAAATTTATTTAACATATAACTTTCAAAACCAAGAAGGTTGGATCATAAAAAATAATTAATAATTAATTTATTGATCTATTTGGAATATATATATATATTATAATTATTTCTTCATTGATGATGTTGTAAAATAATCTCATCATATCATCATTTCATCATAGGATCCAAGGGTTGAATCCATATTGAATTTATCCACATGTGCTTCAAAATCATTGAACATCACCAAAAAATATCTTGGTTCTATAACTATATATCCCAATCTCTTGAGTCATCCATGATTGATCAAAAAGAGAATCTATTCATGAATAAAATCCTTTTGAGGTTCTCTTGAGGGATTTAGAGAGTTTAGTAAGATGGAAACCCTAGTTCTTGAGTTCTTTCATGAGAGGTTACTCTCTTGAGACTTTAGTGAATTCACTCTTAGGGTTGTTTTTCACAACAAGAGACTAAACCTAGATAAAAATATAACAGAGGCTTTCTAGAGCTTGGTTATATTTTTTTATTTCAAATAAAACCTTATCCATTTTTTTATTCCTTAAATAACCCCATTTATAAGAATAATATAATTAATATTATTATTTTCTGGGCATTAAATCTTCCCATGAACAAATAAATATCATTTGTTAAATAATAAAATTAATATTTATTTAAATGATTTTTAATTTATAATTTCCTACCATACCATTAAATTTGTTGCATTTATAAAACATAGTATTTACAAAAATTGAATAATGAATATTTATTTAATAAATAACCATTACTATATCATGGGTGTTACTTCTATGATTTTAAGCTCTTTATACTATATGAATTTTTGGCTTTGATAGTATGTCATTGCTGAGATGAAGGGAGTTTATAATAGTTTTTTTATATTACATTTGAGAAGTATATCTCCTGTTTCGAAGAAATTTTCTTTAGATTTTATGTGGATTAACTACCTATTATTATAGGATACATTCAATTGAAATGATTATAGTCTTCATCTCTTTATATATGTTAAATATTTGCTCATTTTTCTACTGTGTAACTTCTCCCCATGTCCGGAATGATCTTCAGTTGTCAACATGACTGGGATGGTAGGATGCATGGAGATAATGAATTATCTATTGTTCTTCTTATTCTTTACTTTATGGTCTTGAAAATAACAACATGGAGTTGATTAGGTTTGCTGATAGAGGAAAATTTCCATTATGTAATATTTTATCTCTCAAATTGTTTTTCGTCTCTTCTTGAATGTATGGGCTAAAGATACTGGCTCTGCTAGAGATATATTTCAGGTGTGGAAATTACAACATTTATTCATATTATTAGTGATTTAGGTATTAAAGGAGATCCATTCAAGGATGTTTTATTGATTTATTATGAAGATATTATTTTCAAGAGGACAAATTAAATCTTCATTTTTTAAAAACATAGAAGAATTGAGACTTGGCCTAGGATTCATGTGTGTATTTTTCAATGTATTCTAATTGATGGAAAGAATGTGTACTTTTTTATTTAATTTAATTCCGGTATAAGTTCATTTAACCTCATATGTAAACATTAGCTAATGGTTCTTTAATAAATTTTCTTAGATATAGGATTGGTGACCAACTGATATCTTATTCCATTAAAAAACTATTACTGTATTATTCGCTGAAAAATATAATAAAAATTATATTCATTAACTGTTTTTATTAAATATTTATTATTATTTAACTCATATATGTAATCTTTTGAATAACATTGGATTAAATCTTAGTTATAAACTAAACATGAATAATTATTAAACCATATATTTGGAAAAATATTTATTCTAACATTCAAAATTCCAAATAATGTTCAACTAAGATTCCATTCACAATTAATGTGTTTTCATCTAGGCTCATTTATCATGTGAAATAATAGGAACCACCTAATATCTAAGGTTAGAATAGAACATCATTTATATTCAACTATGGATAATGATGTAAATTTCATAATTACATAAAACCACATATGAACACTTACTTTTTAATATGATGCCTTTATTAGGATATCTATAATTAATAAGGTTGTATATTGGTGTCATCGACACATGAACATGATGTATATTTCTTTGAATTTATTGAATTTAACCTACCCATTTAACACCATGGACATGGATTTATTTTTTTCATTCTATTCCCATTGAAGGATCTAAGATATTAACTCCCATTATAGAACATAAGGGAAAAATATTTTCTCAAATTAGTCACTATTGAAATATCTCTCATGACACAACCAATGTATCATACTTCACTGTGAATATACATCAATACAATTTCCATAATTTCATTAATGTATGTGACTTATGATATGAATTAATATTAATATCAAATTTTATGGACCAATATACACACCTTAAAATAGGAACATCCTATGGCATATACAAATGCGGTTTTCACACTGGAGGGTTATGTTAACATAATATCTATATCTAAAATTTAAAAAATGTATACACAATAAGATTGTTTATCAATGTCCTATGAGTATACACCCCAGATATAATGTATCATTTTCATCTCACCAAATTATATCATCTTGTTATAGAACATATATTCATGAATTCTAGGAATATAACTTTTGTGACTTCATCATAACGAAGAACTGCTTTTGCCTTTTAGTGTGAAAACTACTATGGGAACATTATCCCATAAACTTTAATGTAAAATAACAATAATAATATGATAATTTTTTTAATATTCAGAAAAAATATACAATTAAACATAATGTACATTAAAATTTCTTTTATGGAACCAAGTGTTATAAACCATGCAACATTTAGGGAGTTATAAATGAATTTTTGACCAAGTGTGTAACAACCCCATGTGACCTATGAAAATTTGTGTCATGAGAATGAAGTGGTGAAAGGTACAATTATCATTCACTCAATAACCAATAATTTATTATTTGATTATAGTTACTCCCACACTTTTATATGAGGAGAATTTACTGTGGGTAACACATCATGTAACATCGTTGACCTATTTCACTCCAAAGTAACCAAACCAAGTTAGCCACATGGCCTTAAGCCTAGATCCCAATATACCAATGGATGATAACTAGTAGCGAGGGTCTATGATGTTATAGTGGAAAGACTATAACCTCATGTAATAGTGGATCACAATGGTAGATAACAAGAAAAATAGTATTAGTATAACAACAAAATATATTTATAATCATAAGGAGAACATCATAAAAATAATAGAATCATATCCAATATCATATACAAAATTATGCCATTTATTTTTGATATACATTATTGAAATTTAAGGAAAAATAGCAACATACATATAGAACATGCTATTAAAATAAGAAGACAAGATTAAAATCTATCTCTAATAACATTACGAGCATAAGATCGGTCCATTACTTACGTACTATATAATAGTATAGAAAATTATGGGTCTAAATCTAGACCCTTACCATTGTTCCTACCTAAATATATGAAGTCCATCTCAGTACCAATCAATGTCCTAAACATGGTACGAGATATACTCAGTAGGCTAGCACCAATGCTATCTAGAACTATCCAGTATATGAATATAAAATGAGAAGTTTTAATGTATAATAAATAAAGGGGAAAAATAAATAAATCATATAGTGACCCAATCTATTTACAATATAAGTACATGATTATTAAACATAAATATTCAATTACTACATACCAAATATCGTGAGGCCTAGTGCCTTTGGAAGAGTAGGTTCAATTTATAAAAGGAAACTAAAAGATGTCATCCTTATATCATTATCCAAAACGAGATTATAAATCTATTTAATCTTATGAAAATACATGGGATAACATGGGGTATACATAAAATAAATTTATGATATAAAAATCCTTTTAATTGAATAAATACGAAAAGGAAGCCTAACATGTTGGTCAAATTTATAACATGATATCATTAATGTGAAGGGTATTGAGTAATCATATTAAGGAATAAGATAATTAAAATGGTATAATGAGAACATTTGAATATAGGAAATTTTTTAAAAACATATAAAATTACATAAACATAATTCAATGATAACTCCCTATACAATATCACATGATGGAAAGAGTCCCATAATGGATTTGGTTTACTCCTTAATCCCACAAATGACATATCATGGGACAAATACATTAAAAATTTGATTGTGTCTCTTTATGGGTGCACTCATTATAACAGGTTAATTATCTATGTGTTCCATATAAATTAAGGCAATCGTAAGACATTATATTAGAATTACCCATTTAAATAAAATGGATTTAATAATCCTTCCATAGATCATAATTAAAGTGAATTTCATAATGAAGTTATTTGAGAAATGAACCTTAGGAATGCATTACCCAATAAAAGGAAGGTAGAATAATATAGTTATATATGTTAGAGAAATATATAAATAATTTATAATTTTTTTATAATATTAAATAAAGGGATAAAACGAGTTAGAGAGAGAATGGTCGTAATCCAAAGAAGAGGGTGGTTTAGAGAGATCCCTTACCTCGAGCCTGATCCATCACTTGTGTTATTTATATTTTTAAATAATAAAATTAGGTTAATTATTAAATTTCTTATGAAACTTTAATGGTTACTATTCAATTTATTTTATTTTTTACCATCCTATATTTAATTAATTGATAATTTAGGTTTAAGTCAGTTGTTTTAATGATGTTTGTCTCATGTGACCAAAATCACTATAGAATATTGAATAAGGAATGATATGTTATTATTTAATAATATATAGAATAAATATCATAAAAAACATATCATTTTTATATACAAATTATACATTTAAAATTAATAATGTGTTTTGGTTATGAAAAATAAACCACATTACACTCATCGATATGGTAGGTCGTATGTTTGCATATGTAACGTTTCCATTTTTCAATGATCATAATTGAAAGGGGGTAAGTGTTGTTTTATATCTAAAAAATATAACTATATCATAAATATCTTATTACTTCCTTGAATATTCATACTTATACCATCCATGTGGTGTAATAATAAAAAAATTAATCACATCACTTTTTGAGATGATAGTCCGCCATACACATGAATGATGTTATCATTATTGAATGGTTGGTAAGTTAAGAAGGTGTATGATATATTAATTTTAAATAATTATTAATGTATCAATAATATAAAATATAAACATTAAATACATAATCATGTATATCCATGGGAGGATATGATGGAAAATGAATTACACTGGTTCATGAGGCGGTAGTCTTCCGGACACACGAATGATATTTGTGTTTCCTATTTGATGGAAGTGGAGATAGATTTATGTAATTAAATTATCTTAATAAAATATTAGTATATGGTAGATATTTATGATTCTATATTATCATGATTGAGTTGGATTTTATAGATGTGGAAGAAGAAACGTAAAGAATATTCTTGGTTCAGAATTATATGTCTTTTTCAGACCACCTCTTCTGGATTATACCTAAAGAATCTATAGATTGGATTTATAATGAAAAAAGGAATCTTGTATGTGGGGTGGGAATTAAATAGGGAGTTTGTTCTTTTATTGGAAATACACATGGATTTTTATGTGTAAATATGATAGGATAGGGGGTACCCTTTTATTAGTGTGGAAAAGGTCACACTTGGAAAATTTTAGAATGAAAATGTTATACATAGGATGTACCCATAACAAAATTCTATAAAATGGATCATTCTCGATCCTTAGATGATATATGGTCGAAATATGTCCAAAAAATAGGATTTATTCATGTTTTTAGGTCATTTTAACCCTCATCATTTTAGTTTAACCCCTGATAAACCTTCTTTGATACCGAGAATTAACACTCAAGGTGCTTACACATAATGTTAAGGCATCATGATTCCTATTCTGAAAACCCCATAGAACCTAGAATGAATTATTCTAATGATTTACCTACCCATGATTTCCACCTCTATGAAACTCATCAACAAAGGATAACCCTCTAATGAGTCATCATCACATAGCTATGAATAGACTCACTCAATGTCCCAAGTAGAATCTCATGGTCACTAGGGTCACTCACCCAACCCATTGGTTAAGTCACACATAAGGTCATGGATCAAGAGATGTATTACACACTCCAATATTAAAAAATCAGGAAAATGGTCATTCTAACACCCACTAAAATGAATTATATACAAATCTGTTAGGCACCAAGTTCCAAGTTACCATTATATAAGAGCACTGATTATAATTCAGCATCCACCCCCAAGAGTACTCCCTTGAGAACCCAAACATATCATTCATCACTATCACATCCAATGCAATCATCATGTGTGATCCATACTTAGGGAAACCAAAACATTTTGGCTTAGTAAATTTGTATTATATTCCACATTATATGGGAAAATTCCGTATCAGTTGTTACTAAAACATTAAATAACCAAACCTGAGTAATAACTACCCACAATGGTTTCTCACTAAGACATCATACTCCAATATCAAAAAACTAAGTTAAAACCATGTCCTATAAACAAAGTGAATGTTTCACCATCGTCTCTATTGATCATCCAACTATATAATCCATATGTATTTTAATTAGAAGAAAACATAATCATATCAAGACAGATGAGTATAATTAGACCAAGAACTTATATATAAGAATGTGTTATGACATGTTTTTGATGCATTAAACTACCTAAAATTAGCCAATGAAGAAAAATAATTCCATCAGGCCTACATGTTATGGTAATCCTACATGCCTACTATTGATGCATGAAATGCCTCTTGCCTCTTTGGTGTAAGTGTTCAGTCTAAAGGCTAGTTTCTTGCAATTGGGCCAAGTGAAAAAATCAATAATTCATAAATCATAAATATCAAAATTTTGTTCACTCAAACATGGTGAAAATCATTCCAATAATAATATCACATACCAAGAACAACAATCCCAATAATTTGGTATCATTTAATTCCTATAGAATTAGGTGTTCATGATACACTATCTTGATATCCATCATTATCCATGAAATGTTTCTATATCTCATATATACCTTATACTATGTAGTACATCAAATAAAAACATATTTGTTACTACTTTTTACCTTACCAAATGACCTCATTATGATCACTAACTAGACAATTGGTTATGCATGACTTGAGGCATGAATCCCCTTATTACAGAGGTTACCAAATAACATCAGTTTCTTAAGGAGGTATCATGGGGAGACTATACCCCATGTATTAGAGTTTATAATAATATATAAAATTGAAAAAAATCAACTACAATAGTAAGAATTAGAGTTCCATATAATAAATTACATCCCAACAAATAATAAAATGAAATGAAAAAACAATCCTATAGAAATACACGATCGATCACCCACTGGCCCTTTCACACATATAGAATAAAGATAAAAGAATAAATAAAGACTGGATAAAAATATAAGGGGATCTACTATAATCCACGAGCCTCACAGCTTCCCAAAATAAAAATCCCATCAAATTTTTTTAATGCATGATCAATTGTACCCGTGGCCTCATCCAAACCAAATAGATGGCGAAGTGAGATATTTCTATGATATCCAAGTGAAATGGATTTCTTAGTATGGTGTGAGAACATAAATCACTAGGGAACCACCAAAATGGTCCCATAATGTATGAGTAATGAAGTGATATGTTCATATGACATGCTTATCAATGAACGATGAATAACTATAGAACATGAATAAATAAATAAACAAATAAAATACTTGCTTTAGGATGATGTTGGAATTTATTTGAGAATTTCATATAGATTGTGAAACCTATATCACCTCTTTTGATAACATGTTGTAACATGGAACTACTAACTGGTGTCGATCCTTAGGTCCATTACCCTGCTCAACGATACCTTATTTGGCTAGTGATGGGGTGCCTCTAGGAACATCATGATGATTGTGAAAACTAGTGTATCAAAGTCATTTCTCTATAATATAAAAATTTGTATCATATACCCCCTTATAAGAGTTTTCTCGGCCATGTAAAAATCATATAAGTAAAAAAATCCCACCCAATGGGAGTTTTCTTTTCTAGTAGTAACACAGAAGTGTTATAAAGAAGGTTTCTAAATAAATGGTAACATATACACTCACAATGGGAGATCTCTCATAAAATAGTATCTGGGACCCTCCCTAATAGATTTTACCATAAATAAGTACCACCCCAAGAAAACTTTCTATCCTATATAAAAAATTCATATAGTGTGTATACCAAGATAACTAATATAAAACTTTTCAAAAAAAAAGATAACTAATATAAAAACTACCTCTACGGGTGTTTCCTACTCATTGAAAAAAATAAAGGAAAAAAAGTGTTGGACAAATTATTAACTCATAATCATTATCAACATCCACTTAAAGCCCTATCACTAGGTTCCTATTAGGGTCCCCAAGGTTATCCAAAAAATGGGGCACCGAAATTGAGGTC
Source organism: Viscum album (assembly GCA_963277665.1). NCBI lineage: Eukaryota > Viridiplantae > Streptophyta > Magnoliopsida > Santalales > Viscaceae > Viscum > Viscum album. Next base: position 123,594,974 of record OY728139.1, on the reverse strand, counting down.
CCTCGACACTATTAAGTATTTTTTATCACTTGTTTCCTGAAGGTCTTCATGAATCTCAATAGTTCCATAACTACGTATGCTCTCATATGAAATGTAAATCATTAAACCCACCAAAATATCCTACAAGGGCCTATCAATACAAATAAACCACTAACCTATATAGGGAGGGAACCAAGGGTCCTTATACTGTGGTAATTTAAGGACTAATAGGGTCTCCCCACTTAATCCATCACACACTCCCTCTTGAAGGAATCAAATAATTTCTAGGCAAGTTCCACTAGGCCTTATGTAATGTAGGCCATTTGATTGTAACACATCAAGGGTTTACATATTAAGGTCTTATAATTAGTCAAATAATTGGACATCGGTGGAAGAGGTGTTAATTCAGTTCACTAGGTCCACTATGACTTAGGCACTTTGATCATTTTCCATTTAGATTTTCATGTAAGTTTTAAAATTAAATTTAAAACAAAAAAATTAAATTATTAAATAGTTTTATAAATTAAAGGTTTTATTTATTGAGTGGAATGAACACACATATACATGTATATAGAATCATTTATAAGTATATAGAGCTAGTACTTATACCTTCTACCTCATCTATGGTGGCTTATAATTTTAATTCCAAGAATTTATAGATCAAACAAGGCCTGATAAGGTACATCAAATCTCGCCCAACCACCCTGAGTCCCTCACTCATTTACCAAATCAATAATTTATTAATTAGAAATAGTAAAATTAATTTAATAAATTAACTTGAAATTGGAATAATTACTATTAACCCAATAAGAAGCTAATGATTATTTATTCTTCATGGAATGGGGTGAAGGCCACCCTGTCACACCCTCATACCTACACTGATGAAAATACCTAACACACACCATAGATTCCACCACTAAATTAAATAAATTTAATTGAAAAAATTAATAAATTAGTAATTGTGATATAGCTTTGTTGAATCAATTGATGGTGGATGGTGGGAATAAACTCAGGGTGTCCTCTATGTGGGATGAATGAAATCCCTAACTAATTTGGATGATTCCACCATGATCCAGTCGAATTTGAACAAAAAACAGAAACCTAGAAATCCAATATTATAATAAATTAAAGGGAAAGAGAATGGAATGAACGAAGGGGAAGAAACCAATCTTAAATCCAAAAACATTACACCTAAAATCACTCAAAACCAAAGGGGGTCAAATAATGGGGAGGCAGGAAAGGAGTAAGAACCTTGAAGATGAGAAAGGGTTGGAATATAGGGGGTTGTGGCATAAAACAGAACATGTTAAAAACAATAAAAGTCAATTTTTAATATGCCAAATAGTTTCCCAAACCATGCACCAACCATAAAATAGACACTATGTATGTTGAACCCTCAAACATGGTTGAGCCATATAATTTGTAAAAGTTGTTCCATCCATGTGTATTGGAACTATCTTAGTCTATAAAATTTTCAAGGTTTCTTCTCAACCATTCGCTGACCATGTTCTCTACCCCATATCCCAGTCAAGCTCACACAATGTTTTTTGAGATCTATACAGTTTCATCAAAACCATTCCCTGAATATACTAAGAAATATGCAATATAGAAAAATAACTATAAACCTCTTAAAACATAGGTTGATGCATGGTTTCTCCTAATTAATGAATACAAAATCATTTTTTCTAGTTAGAAACCTCTAAAACATTCAAAGAATTTACCTGAAGCTCCCGAGACTCATCTGACCACCCGAGGTACCTCTCAGGCCTTAAACCATGTCCATAAAATTCTATTTATGACATACCAAATTTTATAATTCAATTTATAATCCTGGTATAAAATCCATCCAAAATTTTAATTAAATGATAATTGTTTTTTGGAATTTTCTGACTCACATGGAAACCGTGCATTATAGTTTTAAATGAAATATAATTCATTTATAGCTTTATCAAACCGAATGATCTATAAAATGGATTATTTCTTTAATTCATAAATGGATCGTTGTAAATTATATATATTTTTAGCATTAACTTGAATCATAAACCATTCTAGTTTTGTTATATATACATGTTCATTAATGTTATTATTAAGTAAAGTAGTTTTGAAATCCATCTTTAAAATATCATACTCATGGAAAGGTACTATAATATATATAATATTGATGGATTTAAAAATGGTTGTTGGAGAAAATTATTCATCATAGTTAAAAACTTTGAATCTATTTAAACCTTTTATCAACTAACTATGAGTTATCAGTATTTACTTTATTTTCTATGTCTAGTTATGTATTGAATACCCATATTCTCCCAAGAATATTTAAATTGACCAACGGATGAATAAAAACTATAAATTGGTTCTAATATAAGGAATATATTTTAGATTTTTTGGATTTTTTCCATTTTGATTATCCTAATATCTTTACTACCTCCTTGTAAAAAAGAGGATCATTATTTTTAACCAATAACGAGTCCCCATCATTGGGTAACTATAAAACCATAACTTTCTAGTTCTTTAACATCTCTTGTGATTCTATATAGTACTTTTGTTTCAGTAATAACTATTCTATTAGGACCTTTGGAATTTTTTACTGTACCAACCCTTGTGAATCATGAGATTCACAGTCATTGATGTCAATATTTATCCAATTATCCTTCTTGATCATGTACCCCCTCTCAAGAAATATGGTTTATATTATGATAATTTCATTCTAATATAACATGTTTTGTAGATAATATAACATTGTTTCCTAGGGATTCCCTATAAAGATACACATTGTGACTCAAGTTGAATGTTTGTTTCCTGAGTTGAACTTAACAAACATCTTGCATACCCATGCATGGGTATGTTAGAAGACATGTTTCTTTACACTCCATAACATGATGGGAATACCATTTACATCTTTAATTAATATAAATTTTAATTTTTCTTCATTAGTTTTTAATTCATATCCTGAAAATGATAATTGATGATCTAAATGACTCATCATTAACCATTCCATATCAATAAATGAAAGGTTACTCCTTCCATTAACACCATAACACTATAGTGTATATGGTGAATCGAGTTGAGATAAAATACCATAATACAATAGAAAGATAATAATACTGTGGTTAATACATTCACCGCCTTGATTAGATCAAAGCTTATTCATCTTATTACCAAGGTGATTCTATAATTTATTATTGAACTCATTGAATTTCTCAAATGACATTGACTACACCTCATCAAGTAAATATAATAATTTCTACACAATTCATCAATTAAATTTGTTAAATATGAATACCCACCACTATATTCTGCTAGAATAGTCCATATACATAATTTTATACCAATTATAGACTCTATGTGGCTATTTTACCGTGTCCACAAATAGTTTTTATGATCATATTAACATTTATAAACGCCAGACATATTTTAAGTGGTTTTATTTCAAAAATATTCTAACTAATAATATTGATAGATAATTTTCAAATAATTCTTGTTTACATGACAAAGACTATTATTTCATAACTGGATTTTAAATTTTTTGTTAAAACTTGATTCATTATAAATTTCTAGAATTTGGTTCTTTTAATTTAACAAACAATGAGAATTATTTAAAATTTACACACAATACAATATATCATTTTTATTAAAGAAATAGATCATATTTCATACCTTGAAAATAAAACTATCTATAACTATAATTGATATATAAATTATGTTATTGGTAATAGTTGGTACATAATTACAGTATTTTAAAACTAAAATCATACAAGTGGGAAATATTAGGTGGTATAAACTTATAGTCTATATAAGAAGTTGTGGTCCATTGGTTAATCTAAGATCCATTTCTCCTATAGAAATCTTTAAGAATCCACATAGTTCCTATATTTGGATAAAGATATGAGTTCCAAAACCGATTTTCAATACCAAATGTGTAGATATAGATAAACTTCACACAATAATGAATAAACATATAGATTACCCTTATTGAACTAGGTTTAGTGCTTCTTCTAGTGGACTATATTTCCACCTGAAAAACATAACAAATATTTCAATTTGTTTACTATTGTATCTTATTCTTCTTAGAAGGATGGTTCTCTAGATCTATATACTTTGAATGATTCTTATTTCTATTTACCTTGATTTTACATTTCTTATTCACCATAAAGACCACATGTTTTTCACACCAAATATCCCTATCAAGTTTGATATTTAATGTAAGATGCTTGGAAAGAGACTTCTTAATTTTAATCGTATTATAATTAATTATCAAATTAGAGAATATTATAGGAAATTATGATAAAAAAAGATCTATACACAACTCATCCAGGATTGTAAATACCATGATGTCTAAGATCTCTATATAACCAGTCATCTTGGCTAAATAATTTACAACTGATGCTGAATCTCAAATATTTTATATAAATAACACATTATAGATCTTAAATATCTCTTATATCACCTTCTATTTATAAATATAATGATGGGAATAATTTATTTTATACACATATATATCCTTATTATGATTTATAATCTCACTAGACATAAATGATAGTAAAAAAATAGATATTTGTGGAATCATCCACATCTTTTAGGTATAAAGATACTTCTACCACACAATAATTTTTAGCATGTGAATCAAGAATTGAGTTTATGTAACATATAATTTTCGATCATGGCATAGTATAACATGAAAAGACCGATACAATTCTATGAAATTTGTGTTGGTGATAATGGTATCATTATCTAGTATCTATCATAGTGATATAGTCGAAGCCATGTGGATTTCGATAACTAATATTAATTAAGAGAAAAATATGATTTATTTATCTAGATTAAAAAATTAGATGATAAATTTTATATTTATTAATCTCCAACTGTTTTTATAAAACCAAATATCCTTCACAATTAATTTCTGAATATAAATTCTTATAGATATTCTAGTGGGAATGATCAATATTTTGCATCTTATAACACATTTATGGACCTGTCAAGTTATTTGAAGGGTTTAAGGTGGGTGTAACTTTCAAACTACATTAAATCAAAACTCCTTGATACATTTAATGGAGTCCCCAATCCTAAAATCCTTTATAAGGTTTTCATCAACAGGTATATCTCGATAAAAAAAGTATTTCTTGGGTAGTAAACCTTAGATGTGAACTAATTTCAATTAAACATAACCATAAGAATAAAATTATATAATAATTGAATGCATCTTGACTTGGGTGGGTCAATAACTTTAAATAATCGTTCAATTTTAACCTAAGTAGTAGAAGGTAATACTAGAATAATATATTGATTTTATAGTCTTTTTATTTATGTGTAAATTGACCATTATTATATTTATTACATGTTGTTTAGTTTTTAGAGGATTTTACATAAGTGATTATCAATTTCATAAATAGAATATATTTATAATCCAATTTATTTTAAATTCAATATATCGCGATTGTTAATTCATTAATTTACGTGATCATGAAAAATCAGCCATAATGAAATTAAAAATGTTCCTTAAAAAATTATTCATATAAACATGATCTTATCCAAATATAGTTTATCTGGAGAATGATATAATAACATTTTTTCCTTGGGAAAATAAACTTTAAACCATAACTTGGTTCATGATAGATCATTCCACTTATCATTCTATGTATCCATCAGATTAGTTTATCCCCGACACTAAACTAGAACTCCCTCTACTCACATGGGAGGTCCATTTATTAAATAATATGTATTCACAGGAATCTATGGGAAACCAAAAGATATGTTTAGTAGATTAAATAAATGAAACAATATTCACAAGGACCCTTACAAAATGATATGAGGGGACAACATGCATGACATTAATTTAATTTAATAATAATAATAAATTATGTAGAAGAAAATCAAATACAGAGGTTTGGTCTAATATCATGATCACACAGACAGACAGACACACACATACGATGAATATAAATGTTCAATCTAGCTATAATTCACACGAATTCATTCTTAAATTAATAAAATTCCATGAATTAATCCAATTAATTAACTAAGTAATCAATTAATTAAATTTATCTTAATTCCTTCCAAAGAATCCTAAAAATTCCCATCATCTATAATTAAAAATATAAATATATTAATTTTATTTACAATTAATAACATAAACCCTTGTACTTGGAGGTAATAACATGTACCCATCCAAATTACTCTTCATGGGTTTTATATTGTGTATTTACATGGAATTTGACATACAGCGTGACACATATTTACAAGGAATATATTGTTAATAATTAATGAATAATCATATTTAAATAACACACAACATGGGATGATATTAAAGCATATGAAGTACACTATAATTAATTTCCATACCACAACTAAAATATTGGGTATTTATGATAGGGAAATTATGATGGGAAATTTTCCCATCGCAAATACTTGTTGACATGAATTTATTTGTGAAATATTGTTTATATTGTCACAAATAGTCATCATTTATCATAGAATAAACCATCCATTGCAAATACTTTTGGCAGGACTTCCCACAGCCAAGCTTGAAAAACTGTAGCGATGAGCATTTTTGATGGAATACTATGTCTATGTCAAATAGTTCTCTAATTTAATGTATACGCGGAATTCCTTATTTTGCATCAAAAATAAATTAAAGAGAATTACTATTCTAAAAAAATAAATTCTATCATAAATATTTTATAACAATAAATATTATATCTTATCACTTGTGCTTCCCTATTAGTCATCCTCTCCCATTCTTCCCCTCCTTCTCCCGAATATACATGCACACAACCTGCTTTAATCCCACCTAGATCTACTCTACAAAAAATTATTTTTTTAATATATCATCTTCTAAATCTCCATGGTACATATTCCTCTTATCTTCTTTTTAATTATTTTTGTGTGTTCTTTCATTTTAATACATGATTTAGTTTTTCCAAACCCTAGGTTTTAAAATTTACCCATTTTTGATGTTGTATTCGATATATAGGATTATTGTGAATTTATTAGTCTTTATTTTTATATTAACCGAGAATGCATGAGTTATTTCAATTTATTTTTAGGCATTTTAATCATTATTTTAGTTGGATATATATATATGTGTGTGTTTATCTGGTTTTGATTTTTTATTTGGTATTTATGATTGATGAAAACTTATTATTCCATGTTTTCATATTAATATGGAATTCATGATTTACTAAACTCATGATGTTACTAAACTCTCTCGTGAGGTGTTACCAAACACATGACACATAAAAATGTTATGTCACACCTAGTGTAACCTAGCATCCCTGTTATAACAGTAGTCTCATATTTGTGATACAATACACTGTTACAGAGATACATCAATTTTTTTCCCAAAATTAAAATAAAAATTTTAAATGGGATTACCATTGTGCATGATGTTCCCAAAGTCTCGATAGAAAAAAAATGATATGTCACATATAGGGTAAACCCCACATCTAAGAAGCTATGGCGGTCTTCGAATTTTCATATTATGTATAGTTAGAAAGAAACATTAAATTTTTATAAGAAATTATAATAAAAATAGTAAATTAATTACCCTTGTGTGAAATGTAACCAAACAACCAACACACACTATGTCATATGAGATATGGATGTTAATGAATAGGTTCCCCATGACGAGTGGTCCACATGGCCTCAGGTTTGTCTCCCTGAACATCAACTTCTACCGACTAGCAGTGAGGTCCTTGGGTGTGTCTGTGGGTAGAATATTCCCTCAATACCAAAGTATAGTGCATCAAATGAAAGTAAAAAATGTTAAACAGAAGACCAAATTCAAGTAAATGTTCCCAATGTCTGATATAGTCCATGAATAGTGCCCTATGAATTGCACCTATGATGGATGATCTGACTCGTGAGTTCTAGCAGTAGCATCCTCCAACTTTCTTAAGGGATGGTAGTCCACATGCTACTGAATCATTTATAGAGAAAACATTATAATTATTTGGGAATCTAGAGATGCCTACATAGTGGAGGGTTAAACTTTCTACTTACATACTTTGTGACATGGCCATACATTGGTGGGATGTGACTTCTAGGCCAATCATCATTAGGGCATGTTATGGGTTGATTTCTAGACTACCTTTTATGAGCTCCTAAAAGTAAGAATAGTAGATCAGGGCCCACCACATCTAAAGGATGGTTGTCACCAACTTCGTGGAGCATGATACGAGGACATAATAGAGGAATTGGTCAAAAATTGTCAAGAACACACCTTATAAGAAGATTAATCAGAAAAATATCATCACTTGTGGAATCTGAACATAGAAAAACTCACTACCCAAGGAATACTACCTCAAATAACCGCTTAGAAGACCATGTATAATTTATTTCTCAAGTATAAGTTTCATTTTATTTTTCATTTTACTATTATGTTCACTCTATTACCTTTCATAAAGATGAAAATAGGATAAAGATGTACAACTATTTCATTTTAGAATTTCATGATTCACTTTATAATGGATATCCATTTCCGGTGAATTGGTTCCCATAAAAAAATAACTAGAAATTACACCCATTTATTTATAGTATAATGGATTGACATGGAAAATTACTTATCCCAACCCATGAGGTCCCATAAAACTCATTAATTGAGATAGGAAATCACTCAATATCAACCAAAAGTAATAAAAACCTAAGATAACTACCACATTATCAATCAAAAATCACAAGAATATCATGCAATGTAATAAATTGAAATGAACCTATATGTCATGAAAATATTCATGACATGTAAATTAGAGGTGCATATAATGATGAATGTGACAATTTCTCTTCGGCTCATATCGTCGGGCCAAGGATGAAATAAATCCTCAATATGTGTAATAATCTATAACTCCACACATCATGTACGTCACCCAACGGTGAAATAATGTGAAATGTAATTGGAAAAAACAGAAAAAGATTATATTTTGGGTATCTTGGATTTTACCGCCAACATGGGTTGACAACACCCAAGAATGTATTATGAAAAAGTTCCCAACATTCATAATCTCCTAACTATTGTCTCCAAATTATAAAGCAAGAATGGAAAATCCTTTTATATCACTTTGTGACATCCCAAATCCAGATACAATTTAATGGGTTCCCCATGCCTAGTGGGCTATAATGCATCAAGTGCATCTCCCTGAATTCCAGAGTCTACTGACTAGAAGAAAGATCCAAGAGCGTGTCCATGGGGATACTATTCCCTCATTACCAAAGTACAACACTGTAGATGAAAGTAAACAAAATAAACATGAGGAAGCAATACAAGTAAACATAAGGCATAATGGAAAAATAGAGACAATATTAATAATAATTGAAATAACTGTAACAATATTCAACAACTGATGATGATATGCCCTGTCACTAGAAATCTAGAATACATGGATAAAAGAGAGTAGATATAACCTGTTCCAAAAAAAGTATAAATGAAATCAAAGACTATCCCAAGTATCCTTATCCTCGTCTCAGTCATCTTCAATCTAGATCCATATTAAAAAACAATAAATAAAGCCTTTGAAGACGAATTATTCCCCTTTTCAACACCTGTAACCATTTAATCAACTTCAGGTACCAAATGGTTCCTAAAGAAGGTGTGAGATAAATCTAAGTTGGAAACCACCAATGGTGTATATAACACCTGGTCCGTGTAATGGAAATGTAATAATGAGAAATCATTAATATATATAGTAAATAAGTACAATGTAACTGAATACCCAAACTACATACTTCATCATTCAGCTTGTGTCTAAACATATAAAGAATTCATTATTTTATTATTAACAGTTTGTAAATAAGGCATGTGTTAGCAATTGAAAAGGTTACAAGTTATGAAAAGGACACTTGTAATGATATTTAATAGTTAAGTCCCAAGGTAATAACCAAGGTGATGTAGACCTTAAGGGTCATCAAATAAATAATAACTATAGCCTGACATGGTGTACTAGTGTAATCCAAGGAGCATAGTCCAAGGTATTCCACAATGTGATGCCTACCGAGTCCAAGGAGTTCATATAAGGTAAAACGTGAATAAGAAATGTCTGGGCCTAATGGGATTTGACCATGGAACATACTTGTCAATGATGGATCCAAGGATTGTATCCAAGGTATTATATAATGACATGTAAATTATACTAAATTTTCATACTGAGCATCCAAAAAATATTCATGGATTAGGATCTAGGTGGGTTTCAACCTAAACGAGTCATATCCTTGAATCAGAATAGGGTACTCAATTTCTCAAGGAATTACCCAATCAAAATCAAAGTTGAGATTGAGTAAGACCATTTCTATTTATTTATTAATTTGTGTAATGTTTCATTTGGTTTAGGCCTTGGCTTTTATCAGTGTGATAATGTATAGTAGGATAAGACCTTTTAATCATGTCATTTGGTTCAAGCCTTACCTTTCATTATTCTGACAAGGACATATAGCATGAAACCATCAATTTAATCCATCTAATTCATATTTCATATTAAAGGTTCAATATGATACCTTCTAGTTATGTGGTATGGGGTAATGCAGATACGGAACTAACCATTAATTTACATTTAAGGCCATGTTATATACTTAGTATACAAACCAATTCACATTTGAAATTTTATTATAAAATTGATGAAGTTACCTTAGAAGGGCTAATTGGTGAGAATAAATGGTACTTTACGTTATGAAATTCAAAATATAAATCAATCCATTTAATATATCAACACTTACCTCTAAATGTGTCAAGAAAATTCACACCCGAATAGTGGATCAAATGTGTCAAAACACTAACCAATTATGGCATAACCTTTAACATGGAAATTATGGAGTTATGGGTGGAACCACTAAAAAAACTTCACATATTTCAAAATGGAATAACCATATAGTTATAATGATTATATACATGGCATATAAACTCAATAAACGACACATGATGAAATTAGTGGGCCTAACATGAAAATTAAAAAATCAACGGACTTGAGGGATGATTTATAGACCACACACCATTGGATTGTATGACACTCCTCCTCTGCTATTGTCCCTTGGTTTGTCTCAGATTAGAGTAGATCTATGAAAAGGAGAGAAATTATCACACCATGATATATAGTTCAAGATCAGAAGAGAAGAAAAAAGGCTTAAATAGACTCGAGTACTAATCGTTGCACATCAAACGCAAAGAACAGAAGATCGATCACACCCAAGATGAAGGAGATCTCTCAATCCATTATTTTGTTCTTCAAAAAGCTCTAAAATGAGAGAAATGGAGGATAATAACATTTGTTTACTATTATGGAAGAAGGAGAGGGATAATTAGAACATTAAGTAAAATTTAGACATTTTACCCCAAAAATAGCATGTGCACGGTTTGACTTCACAGTTTGAAAAATAGTATGGAAACCATGTGTGGTTACCTGGTAAGAAGAAGAACTAACATGGTTAGGTTTCACAGACGTGCTCCAAACGTGCGAGGAAGATCTGTTGGGAAATATAGAATCTGAACAGTTAGACAAACCATGCATCATTTCTACACGGTTTACTCTAAACCATTCACCAAGACAAGTTTTTCCCAAAATGATCAGTTTTGGGGTTCAAAAAATCTATATACACCCCTAAGAACTTCAATAACCAATTAAACATTAATATTAGGTCCAAAATAAAATATTAGACCAAAATTAAAGGATCTATAACTGAGTTAAAAACCAGGATCTTACACAAACAAATGTAATGTCATGTCTATGGTAAAACCCATATCCTGTACCTATCAGCAATCTCCAATTTTCATTCGTTGAAATATTTGAGAGCTATAGAATTTGTTTTATAAAAAAGTTTAATAAAAATAAATAATTAATTTCCCTCACATACTATTTCACCAGACACCAAACACACACAAATGTTATGTCATGCCTAGTGTAAACACAACATCCCCAATCTTACACTTGTCTTATATTTAACATATGATACACTATTATAGAGATTCTTTAATTTTTTTGAAAAAATTATAAGAAAAATATTAAGTGGATTTACTATCATGTGTAATGTTTTTAAATTCTCAACGTGAAAAAATTTTATATCACATATAGTGTAAACCCAAAATCCCATACCTAACCTTGGTCTCATATATCTTATATAAGACAATGTTCTAGAGATATTCTATTATTTATAATAAAATAGATTTTTTCTGATATAATATAATTAATATTTATATTCTTTATATGCTGAACATATATGGGCCTCAAAATCTAGTGATAACCCAATATCTCAAAATAATAATATTCCATAGAATATTCCATGGTCTTAAAATATAATAATAAATTTCTAGTCAAAATGATCAGTTATCATTATCCTTATATCAGTTTGTTAGATAACTATGGACTCAGGAAGTAGTTACTACATTCTATTACGTAGTTGTGATTGGATAAATAATCACAAAAATACCAATGGATATGGTATATATTCTATTTACATTGATTGTGTTGAAACATTTACATCATTTATATCATCAAATTCAGATTTTTTATTTAAAGGGACAACGAAATTTTAATGTCATGAATGTGATCTTAAGAGATTCAAAATGTTTGAAAATATTTGATTGTATCTATTACATTTTGGTTTTCAGAAATTTTATATTTTTTGGTATCAATGTGGTTTACAATATTTAGTATAAAATACATTTTTTGGTTTCATATCCATCATTTAGGAATCTCTTTTACGAGTTTTCTAGTTCATCCATTCAGAAAAAAACATAGAATAATATCCCAAATCCAAAATAAGAACCTTATTAGTTTTTCAATTTTTTGAAATATAATGATCTGGCATTATATATTGGATTAAATATGATAAAACATTAAGCTAGTAAAAATATTATGTTTTTCAAATAATATTTTGGAATGTCAAATTGTTTTTTTTGATCATATATTTTTATTATCAAAATTTTTGTTTTATGACAGAAATACATTACCTGCAAGTTTCTATAAAAGTAAGTTATTAGTCCATAATATTGGTCTCAGTTATTAGAAGATTCATACATTCTGAAATGACTACATATTATGTTATGGTGATTATGAGTCCACGGATAATTTTATAGTATGTAATGAATCAAGGTATAAAGGGGAACAAAAAAATAAAATTCTAGATTTTCAATGAAACAATTGTGGTATTTTACAATTAATCCTCATTTAATGTTTTTATTTATGTATTTAAACACATCTACATTTTTGAAACGACAATAAAAAATATTTTCATTAGTAAGAGTATAAATTACCCATGAGATGGTGACTCACGGAAGCACATTGATCAGATACAACCTTCTTTTTCATCAAATCCTTGTAACTTAGAGTTGGGAATTTCAATTGATGTTTTCTTTCATTTGGAATTTAGGGAAGTCAATATTCTTGGGGGACTATTTTCATTACTCCATATAAATTACCTACATGGATTCTGATGAAGTAACCTTAAAAATATTTGGCCCTATTAATTCAAAGACATAGAAAGAATAATATTGATGTTTCTTTAATCCACTATTTGACAAGTTAATTTGATTATTGAATAACACTGTGACTACATTTGATATAGTTTTAGATCATAGTTTTACATTAATGTTTTTGTTAATATGGATGATTAGTGAAATTCCTATTTTTGATATATTATATGGATGGAGCACACATTGTCTAAAATCATGTCCATACTACATGGATGAGAGAAAATAATTTCTGATTTATAATGGGAGAATGACTAGTTATTTTATCTGTCATCATAGATTTTTCTTCCTATGAATCACCATTTTTTAAGGAATAGAAATAATTTTTAAAAGTTGAATTGAAAGAGATGATAACCCAGTAGTGCTCTTCAGAATGGATGTAAAATGTATTGTCTCTGCATTATCTCTTATTATTTTTTGGACGAAGCATAAATGAATAAAAAATAAATGTTTTTGGAAGAGATCATAATTGGAAAAAGAGGTGTTTTTTTGGAAACTTCCATATTGGTATGATTTTTTGGTTTATCATATGTTTGATGTACTAGATATTGAGAATAATTTTTTTGATAGCATATTTTATACCTTGTTAGACACACATGATAAAACCAAAGATAATGTAAATGCATAGTTATATCTTTTAAAATTGCAGACATCTTGATTATGAATTATTTGAAGATGAAATATTACACAATTTAATGAATCCAAATGAATCTTACTCACTTTATAAAGAAATTATTTTATTATTTTGTCAGTGAATTTGATATTTGATGTTTCCAGATGGTTATGTATATATGTTTTCTCACTACAACAGAAATGGGCATATTACCTGTTTAAAAATTCATGAACAGTATCTCATAATAGAAATATTTCTTTTGGTTGGTCTTACAGAGATGTTGAATTCTTAAATCATGGATACATTGAACGATATTTTATATTTCCACCAAGATATTTGTGCAGAAAAATTGGATTATAATTCATTGAGTATTTCATAAATAGAAGTAGTTTTAATTTTATATAAATTTGATTAAATATTCATGTTATACTTCTTTAACTCAATGAAACATTTAATATTTCATTTTCTATATGATGTTAAATGTGGAATACTGGTACAATTCTGATAGGTTTAACCATTTGAGAGATTCTTGAAAAAGTTAAAGTAGAATGTATGTAACAAAGCATCAGTTGGAAGGTCAATTGTAGAAGCGTACCCGTAGGAAGGAATTTTAAATTTCTTCCTTTTTTTATTTTGAAACGTAATATCCTCAAAAACATAACCGGATGAGGCATAATAAGACAAATGATGATGATGTAAGAGACCATCAATTTTTATATTTTAATCATCCTAAGCATGATATTGGTGGTTATCATGAATGATGAATTTTAGATGAGGAACTCCATAGATCTCATATATATATATATATATATTGTTCTTAATTATGAAGAAATGATACTATTTTTGATGTAAGTAATACTTTTTTTATTATTCTGTTAAATATTTTTTAAACATAAATTTATTTATATATATTTTTTCATAGAATAAATGATGAAAATATCAAAAATAAAATTCATACAAACCATATCTATTTATTTTGAAGAACATCTTCATCAAAAAATTTCATATTTGTTTCAATGAATGTTAAGTTAAGTTTCTTTCAATGGAACAATAAATCAATTTTACAATGATATCTGTTATTTATAATTTTTATTGATCTTAGGAAACACACTAAGAATATTAAATTGATTATAGATTATGTATGATAATAAACCCTCCCTATAAATTAGTAAAATATTATAATGGGTATGTGGTTAATGTATTTTGATTCCAAACATTCATATAAAGTGACTCAAAGAAATAAATGAATAATTGTTTTTTGAGAGTATATCATCCCAAATAAAGTGACATTGAATTTATGGTATGTTGGATAAAATAATGGAGTTTTGTTATCTAATACCAAATTATGTAACAATATTAAAATGGCATTAGTTTGAGATTGATTGAGTATTTAAAGTAAATCCCTGACGTGGAGCCATTGACATTAAATAGAACAATCTTATTTTATCAAATGAACCATTTATTTTGGAACATCAAGCACATCCAGTTTTTTATGAAAATTACTTTCACGTTTTTGGGATATGTGAATGACTTGTGGAGTTTGAGAAAAAATCAAATGAAATGAAAATCAATTTAATAAAAATAAAAATGGTACGATTGAAGTGAAACATATTGAAGGATTTTAAGATACATTAAATTATATATCTCTTATCTAATGAGATATAAATATCGATGATGAAACTCCCCAATTATGGGATGATGATATTGATAATTTTCATAATGTAATGAGGGTTGATGAAATTGAAAGTTATATTGAAGTTGGGGACGTGAAAGATAAGGATGAATACATTATTCTTGTTGATAATAATGAGAAATATAGTTATTGATGTGTTAAATTATTGTATTTATCTACAAATAATTATTATATTCAGATATTTATTATTTTTTTATATTTTATATTTTTATTAATTTTTTTACAGGTAATATTATTATAATCATTTATATATTATTTTTTGTATTTAATATTTTTATTCATTATTACATATAAGTAAGAATACTTGATTTATATGGCTTTAGATTCTGTAGGAAATCAATTTCATTCCATCACTGAAGTAAGAATTCTTGCTGATGAGTCTGACTCATCTGATCCCTAGGATGCTGCACCTATTAAGTGGGGGCATGGACTTTCTCAATTGATGATTTGTGATCCTGTTCTAGATAGGCAACCATCTATTGATTTTGATCCTCGTTTGTGGAGGTAGGTTTAATTATTTATGATATTTATTTTATACTAACTTTATGCATTTATGTTGGTAATAAGTTTATGATTATTTGTTTATATTTTAATCTTTTCACATTTAGATTATGGGAATGATGGTACGATTCTATGGAATTATTTTTCTAATTAATGGTTTTAATGGGACCTATTTCCAATTATCTTGCGTCACTAGATGTTCGACCACCGAATTTTTTGTTATTAAATAATATGTACTTTTTAAAATTTATTAAATTACAAACATATTACTTTTAATACTCTTGAAAAATTTATTTTCTCTAATTCCTGATAGCATGAGTGATCATATTCGAGGGGCATGAGATATTTGTATAGGTGAGTGCTTGCATCAGTATCTACACAACCTCAGAAACTGAACAATGGATAAAGCTTCTAATATATGTATCTACCAGTATTTCATCTCCCATAGACATCACCATTTATCAACTAATGTATGGGATGGATTGTGAGATTACTGGAAAGAAGATACTTTTAAAATGAGGTCATCATCTGGACATCAGAGATGGGAGAGGAAATATGTCACACATTGGGATTGAAGTCATATACTTAACATACATCGACAACATATGATATGTGATATTATTTATTATTGTATATATACATTAACTATAAAAAGTTTCTTATACTGTAAAAGATGAAACTGACCCATATATTATAGAGTTTTAAATTTATAAGAACATGTATATAGATCAACGTACAACATAAGTTATAAGAAATAAAAAACATCCATATTAGGGTTATTAATTTTTTTATTCTATTTTCTATTTATATTAAACATAAATATATGTGGCTGTAACTTCCCATTCACAGGATAGTTATGTTGAGAGTAAAAAAGATTTCATTGGTGATTTGGGTTTCAATGAGGGGGCATAGATAAATTATACTTTTCATGGTGTCGAAAAAGTCTAGGTGAAAGGTACTGGTTCCCGACTGACCCCAATGAGTTATTATGGTACTTCTACGATGTCATCACTAAGATCTAAGGGAGGTCATGGAGATTGATCATCGATGTTGTTGTTCTCTTCATATAATTAGGATAGGTTGAGATATCTATATGAGATGATACATTAAATATAGAAAAAGATAAAGGTGGAGTGTGAGCAGTAGTGTTAGAGAGATGAGAAGATGTTGGAGTATATGTGATGGCTTGCATGTGGTATTGGTATGATGTTTCCTCCCCCTCAATCCTTCAAGTAATCCTCCTCCACCAAATGCCAATTAAGGATTTGTGAAGTCTTATGAATGTTTAGTAATTTGGGATTAAAAACATATAATATTTGAAACGATGTATTACATTTTTGTTTACTTCAATTGTTTTAATAATTTATAATTTTTTTAATCTTTTTGTAATTTTTGTAATTTTTTAAATAATTTTTTATTTTTTATTTTGATTTTTTTTATAATTTGATTTTTTATATTTTCAACATTTATAAACATTATTATTTTTATTAATTTTTAATTTCATTACTATATTGGGATATTTTTAATTATATTTATTTTTTAATAATTATATTTCTTTTTAATTACATTTAATTATTTTGAAATTTTTGTATTTTTTTTTGAAAAAAATATTTTTGATGGATTAATTGTCCATCATAAATAATTTAAATTGTGACGGTCCATCTTAATTAGATTTTTTAAAACATAGATGAATACCATTTGGGATGAGTTCCTGACTCATTGCAATTAAATTTTATTTGCAACAGTCTGTCACAAATACCTTTATTTGTGATGTTGTTTATGATAATGGAACATAAGCGACCTAATCCTATCACAAATGACCTTTTGCGACAGAATTTTGTCTCTAATGTACCATCGTAAAAACCACAATATCTAGTAGTGTACAAACCTTGTATTTTTTAATTTAGCAGGGAGATTAATTTAATATATAGTTAATAATCCTAACACATAGAATTTATTTTAAATAAATGACTCATGTAACACATTAAAATATGTTTAATTATATAATTAATTTCTTTATCTATATTTAATTAATTACAGAAAGTATAATGTATTTTATTTCATGTACATGGGGTATACACCATGTACGATTTTTTCCCTTTTTCATGAAACATTCCTAGGGAATGGACATTTTTATCGGGCATAGATATGTATGAGGTACATGGATTGTATTATTGTTGCGCATTGTGTGTCCATGATGTTTCACAGTTCTCCAGTACCCATATTGTTTAATAAATGAATGAAATAGTTGGGACCCAAATTGTTTCTCTCCACAAAACACATGGACCACAATACATGTAGGTGAGGTATACAACATATAGTTTAGAAAACCATGTGACAACATGAACTGATCAATAGGTGGTGCATATTAAATTCTATGAACATGTAGTTATTGTATAAAAAGTAAAATTTATCATGGTTAATCCTAGTGAAATTAAAAAGGTACATTATATGTACCATTGGGCTATACATCATGTAATATTTTTTAATTTATCAAAAACCATTCGATCCAGATGATGGAGTCCTCAAATCTTCATAGTCTTGATTAAACCATTTATTAGTTATTTGATTAATAACTAAAAAACTTAAGAGAATAATTGGATTATTTAATTTAAAGAATAAATAATTATGAAAGAAAAAAAACTATCATCGATCACGTATTAATAAATAATAAATAATTAATAATTTGACCACTCTAATACTGATTGACGATTTTAGGTGTAGTGGAAGCACTTATTTTACATAAAATAAATATTATTTTTTCCTATTGTAATAATCAATAAATTGATATGTATATGATGAATATAATTTCATAAATAATTGAATTAAATATATATTTTATTAACATATGAATTAATTATCCAAAAACATAGGATTATCATGTATAATTAATAATTAATTTATTGATATATTTAGAATTTTTTTTCATATAATTATTTCTTCACTGATGATGTTATGGACTAATATAATCATATTGTCATTTCATTATAGTATCGAAAGGTATTATTCCTTTATATGTGATACACATGTGATAAAAAACCTTTGAAAATCACTGTAAAATCCCCTAGTCGAAGCACAATAACAGAGATCCAGTCTTAATGTACATAGAAATTACATAAATTTGGGGAATACTAAAAACATTTGACAAACAGATGTCCAAACACCATATTATTTTAGTGACTTTGGAATTATGTAAATGTAAACACTAGTACAAAAGTGAGCTACAATATCTTCCACTAGGTTCTCCATGACTAGAAGCCCTCATAGACATATCATCAATGAAATATATCATCATAACATATGGATGGAAACATAAAAATAAGGTGATTTTAAATTCCCAAAAATGGTAAACAAGGGATTCATGTAACTACAAACATGATCACATGAGTTTTATAATGAGATCAAAACATTTTAAATTCATTCCCTTTATATCGAAGATCATCAAAATTAATTATGGAATAAATCATGGTAGTTCATAATAAATGGATCATTTGTAAATAAATATCATAATCCATGAAATTATAATTAAGGAATAAGACATATAATTTTTGGCATACATATAAAAATATAATTTTTTTTTTCAAGGCTACCTACCAAGACCTTTATAACATGTTAGGCTTAGGGTAAAACCCATGTTCCTTCTTTAAGATTTGGATAACAACCAATGTACCCTCTTACTTTTAGTCTTTGGAAACAACCCATGTACATTATTATTTTTAGGCTTGGGTTACAACCCATATATCAACTTGTTTTTTTCTCTTGGCCTACAACATGTGTACCCTCTTACTTTTAGGATTTAGGCTACAATCAAAGTAAATTATTATTTTCATTCTTGGGATACATCCTATGTACCCTTTGATCTCTTATAAAACTTATCATTAACCTGTGTAATGGAGGGAGATATAGGTGCCATCCATATCATAATAACTCATACATAAATGTTCCACAAGATAATAAATCCCATATCATGAACCATATAAATAAAGATGAGTCCATAAACATCAAATCATAACCTATGAAATGAAATAGGTATCATTAACATCTCATCATATAATAACCCCTGAAAAATAGATAGGTGTCATTGTCATTTATTCAAATAGAAACTGTGGAATGATGTGGTTTTCAGAAGCATATAACCCATGTAAGAGAAATTAGTGGCATAAGTATCATTCCATCAAGACATAAAAATTTCAATAAAGAATATGAATGGAAATATTGGATCATTTAGAATAATTGAATGTGTAACATCAAAAAATGTTATCATGGATGGAAAATAACTTGGAAGGATATTTTGAAAACAATTCTTGAGGTAAATATCCTTTCTTCTATGAAAAAGAATTTTTAAAATTTAAAACCTTTTGAAAACATTTTTATTGAAAAGAAATAGGAAGACTTATAATGAAATATTTGAAAACATTATTTAAAACATTCTCTTTGAAATAATATAAAGAGAGATTGAAAATTTTTTGAGAACATTTTTCTTATAAAAGTTATAAAAGAACATTGAATGAATTTTGGAAAGATTTTTGCTTGAAAACTTATTTAAGATGCATAAAAACCTTTTAAACACCATTTATTTGAAAATACATTGAAAACATAAAAATAAATCATTGAAAAATATATAAAACCATTTTCCTTGAAAATAAATTTAAATAAATATATATACAAATACATTTTTAAAATGTTTTTATAAGACATGCTTTGGAAAAACATAGATTTTTGAATGAAGAGAGAGGTAAAGTAATGATTTCTTAAAAACACTTTCTTAACTATTTTATGTACCAAAGACTATAAAAATGGAAATGATACTTGAATAAAATATGAATAATTATATAACAATAAAATTCATGAGTGCTCTTGAGATATGGATCATATGATTTAATCAAAGGAAGTGTAAACATAAAAAATATCGTAAAGCGATGAGATTATTTCATTAGACTATTACAAATTTATAAATTCAAACCAAACTCCCCATTTAAGAAAAAGAAATTACATGAAGCTTAAATTATCATGAAAATAAGGATATTAATTATATATAATTTCAATGTCAGTATATACACCTCATGAAAAAATACAGGTTCATAACATGCCTTATGTCACAAAAAAGGAAAATTGAGACAAATTGCATTACTGATTTTGTAAATTTGGAAACATAAACCCCATGAAAAAATATCATAAAATGGATATATAAATACACATAAATTTATTTATAATAATAGTTTAATTTATCCAAGGGAAGTATAAACACCAACAAAAAGGAATGGGTGGTGAATAAGGTATGTATGTCACGAAAATAAAAAGTTAGATGAAATTCCCTTACCTAGTGTCTTGAATATCATCGTACTCATAAGAAACTACTATATAATAAATAAAAGTTTATAATACATATTTCACAGAAATTTATTCTTATATCTAATTACATATATGGGTTTATTATGACTTTATATTACCACTTGTTAACAATTATATGTTAAGGTTTTTCTCAAGTAATATTCCCTTTGTTTTTCGCATCTGTCTTAATTTCTAATACAATCGATCCTTATAAATGTATCATGATTTAAAGAATGTAAAACATGATATAAATATCATATATATTCAGTATATGTGTATTATAAGAATGTATAGAATCATGAAATGTAATACTATATTCATAAATATTGTAGGTCGTATGTATGCATAAACACTACTTCTGTTTTATTGATGCATTGAAAGAAAGTAAGTAAATGAAACATATTTATATATATATATATGAATATAATATCATATAATGTGAATTAGTATTTTATATATATCATATATATTAACTAAAAATATCCTTAATACATTCCATGTAATGTGTGAATGAATCTCATCGCTTTGATGGGGTGGTAGTCCACACTTCCTCAAATGAAATTTTCATATTTACACCAAATGGAATGTATAAAGATATATATTTTAAAAGGATTAAATAAGACTAAAGACTTAATAAATATAATATATAACATATATAAAATTATTTTCCTTCATAATTTTCACCATGATAGGCGGTGATGGAAAAATGAACAATCATCATTTCGTTAGGCAGTAGGTCACCATACACAAAAATAGTATGTTTTTTGCCTATTAGATGGAAGTGTGTTTATGTGTAGGTTGAAACAATAGAATAAAAAATCATAGTATATTTCTTATACTATTTTATTTATAAAATCATGGAATAAGATGAGTTTAGTGGGTCATATAATTGAATTCATTTTATATTTTAGTAAATAATATATTTTCATAAATTAGTTATTAATATTCATAATCACTAATTTAACGTCTAGGTTTTATCTTATTATATTAAATAATAACATTTTTATAATATATTATTGTTCATCAAAAATCGGCCTTCCCTGTTACACAAGCCATCAAGGATAGTCAGTCTTGTATGTAACGTAAGATAATATCAGTGTTACGTGTAGCGAAATATAATATTTATATCCTTTTTAATCCATGGATAAATTTTTGTTGCATACAAAGCAAGAGAGACATGGTGTTTATTGTAAAATAAACTTTTTTAAATGTAGTGTGAAATTAAAAATATCAAAATGATTAAATTATTTCGAAAAAAATAATTCACAAAATTTCAGGGTGTTATAACGGCTGAACTTTATTTCTTGATTCATCCGTCATTGATCACAATAAGAATCACTGAATTGATGAAATATTATTAAGAATCTCTTGGATGATTGAGAGTGTGGAAGAGGACCGACACTCTATTTCTTAAGTTCATTCTCGAGAGTTTTCTCTCTTGTGGTTTTTTATAATACTATCCTAGGTTTTTTACAATAAGTGACTTAAACTTGATAGAAATTTAGCTATTTGTTTCTAGAGCAAGTTTAGAGTTGGTAATTTCACATTTTCTTTTATACAATTGCTTATTCCATAGAAAACCCCCATGTCCAATAAAAATATAAATAATATTATTATTTTCATGACATGTATAATTCATGCGGATAAATAAATATCATTTCTTAAATAAACAAGTAAATATATATTTAAATTATATTTAATATATAATTTCTAATTAGACCATTAGAATTAGTCTATTTACATAATTTTTATTAATTTGATAATGGAAAATTTCTATATTATTCACTAATAAATAAAATAAAATTTATATTCACTAAATATTGTGAATAAATATTTAAAATTATTTAACTCACATTTTTATTCTTTTGAATAAACTATGATTAAATATTAATGATCAACTGAACATGAATAATTAATAAAACAGAAATCATGAATAATATTCATTCTAACATGTTAAATTATAATGATAATTTAACTGAGATTCTTTATACACATAATGTGTGTTCCTCTAGGCCCCTTTCTCAGTGGAATTAGGAGGAGCCACCTAAATTCTAAGGTCAATATCCTACATTATGCCTATTCACGCATAGACAATGTCATAAATGTTACAATGACATACATTCTCATATAAACAATTAAAATGTAATATAATTCCATTATAAGTATACTTTTAATTATGTAGTTTTTACGTTGGTGTCATCAACCCATGCACATGATGTCACTTTCTTTGAGTTTCAGTAAATCAACCTTCACATATAACACCAATGAAAAGGATTTATTTAGGATTTTCTATTCACATTAAAGGGTCTATGATATTAACTTCTATTAAATAATATTAATGACAAATATTTTCTCATATTATTCACTAATTCAACATCACTCTTGACATATAAAATTTATCCGACTTCACTAAGAACGTATATCTATACAAGTTTCACCAATACATTAATATAAGTGAATCATGATACACATTAATATTAATCTTAAATTATAGGAACCCACAAACACACCTATGGTTAGAAACACCCAATGACACCTATAAATTTTTAATTCCCACTTTAGGGTCATGTTAACATAATCGCCATATTTGAAAATTACCAAAGGTGTATATCATGAGATACTGTATCAATGTCCTATAACTCTCCTCCCGTGATACCCATTATCATTTCTTTCACATAAAATGAAAATATCGGTCTATATAACATATATTCAACAATGATATCAGGGAACATCTAGGTTATCCTTATATCAGGTGTCACGACCTGACCCGACATGGGGCTCAAGTCGTAACTACCCCATACCTACTTACATAGGCTAGGGGTTGGCGACAAGTGATGAAGGCATAACTAACATAGGGATGACTTTTCCTAAGTACCTGTACACACAAAAAAACCATCTTGATGAAAAAGTTCATACATATAGAATAAAATATTCAACACTACTATAAAGTAAAAAAAACATTAATAAACCTCTAGACAGTACAATGTACAGTAGGGTATATTGAAAATTAATATGAAAAAATACACAACCAAGAAGAAATATGTCCCAACATAGAGAAATTTAAAATGTAAATAGTTAAAAGAGAGCTCTTCTCAAGTATCCCAATCAACCACCACCGTACGTGGTCCAAGAACCTAGTATCCATAAGCTCTTCTGAAGTCATGGTTGACCTATCTGTCATTTGAATGAGACACAATATGTGGGAAAAAATCCCATGAAGGGGTGATTATAAACATACCTAGAAGGACGTGACGAATTATTAAGGGGTAAAAGTAAGAGATGCATTATAAGAGAAAGATATAAGATACACAAGGTATTGTGAAAGCGTATATATCAACATAACAAAGACTAAAAGTAATCTCATCCATTAACAAGGAGATAAACACAATGAGTAGATGAAAAACCCATCAAGTCTTCACCATCAATAGCTGGAGAGTAGACTCATTAAACCATGAGAAGCTAAACCCAAAAAGAACATGGAATACCCCATGCATCTCACCTCTCCTAGAAGGAGAGTATCCAAATAGAATAGTGGATACAAAATAAGGATATATATATATATAATCAATAAAAAGAATACAAAATAAGAGAGTATGGGGATCTCTATCTCACATCAAATCCCATTAAAATGATTAGAAAACAATTCCAAAATTCCAACAATGATGAACAAAATCCCACATGTATACCCCGAACACACAATTATAAGGAAATCATTCACCACACCTTGAAAATATTCACTTTGGGTGGCACTAACTTTCCTAAACTATTTTAGGTCACGTCACAAAAAATATATCTTAGTGGGGAAAGTGTGCCTCTTCCTCATGAGTTAAAAGCTACGTCAAGATATGTCTTTTCACTATGCCACATAGTCGAGGGGACACAAACTCTATGTAGAGGACCCATACCCTAGTTTGATTGGAGGGTTCCACTCTGGTAGTTGAGGAATCAATCCCAACCTGGATGGAGGGTTCAACTCTTGTTCATAGAGGACTAATTACTTAGAATGTAGGAGGGTTATACTTAGAATTTTAATGACCCATGACCAACCCATTTGAAGGGTTTCACTCTAGTATTATTTGAGAACCCATAAACAACGTAGCTGGACTGTTTAAATCTACTATTAATTGAGGACCCTTGCCTAGCTCAGCTGGAGGGTTATACTCAGGAGTCTGTAGAGGACCCATTCCCAGCTCAGCTGGAGGGTTCCACTCTAGATTCCATCAGGGACCCATGCCCAGTCTAGCTGGAGGTTTCCACATGGGAGTAAGTATCTAGGGATTTTTTCAGATCACTATTGTCATCAGGGTTTCCTTTGATGTTTTCATTCTTGGAACATTTCACATGGTATCTCAAATTCTACAACTGAGGTATCCATCCTGTTCTATATATAAAAACATTTAGGATATGCTACTCTTGGGCCAAAATTTCAGTTCAAATGAAGGAGACATATAAGGAATAATTTTCCCAAAAAAGAAACTAGGGGTACACGACATGCATGGGGACCCACAAGACATATGTCCCACCTTCCCATCCTGGAAATGTTCCAAGCCAGCACATAGATTCATCTCATGTATTAGTACACACTCTGTAGGTGGGATACACAATGTCTCTTAGATAACTGGGACCCAGTAAGTGTGCTGCATACCCTATCTGTGTACTGGAGTACATGATCGTATACCAGACACAGTGTATCTCCACACGATTTCTTGTTTGTGTAACTCGACACGTATTGTTTCTAATAAGGAATGGGTACATGGAATGTCAGGGGAACTACAGATCGTGTCCTCATGATTTATCAACCCCTAACTGACACCACAATAGGGGTTACACGTCATGTATTCTTCAATGAACATATCATGTAGATGAATTTTCACTAGAAAACTGAAATCCAAGCTTGAATATGTAAACACTGCATCGATTATAGCCTATAATATGGTTGAAAAAAGTGGATCTGACCATGAATCATTGAACTAGTCCTTTGTTCATTGAGAAACATCATTCGGTCTCTGTTTAATGTTTTTCAGTTGTTTCTAATGTTTTCACACATTCGATCATACATTTATTGATTTTTAATCTAATGATCATTCATCCTCACCTCCCAAAAATCCCGAATCTATGCCTTTCTCATTAATCCATTTTGATTTCATCGATCTTCTTTGCTTTCGAGGGTCTGATCGAGCTCGGTACCTCTCAGCATGGTCGAACTGGGACCACGAGGATCCAACCAGGGTATAATGTGATTCCATGGTTGATAAAAGAACTAAATTAGAATTATTAAACACATTTTTCTAAGAATTCATTGTCAATGATAGAGAACATGGATTCCTATGTCAGAAAACAATGAATAGTGTAATTAATTTCTATATGTGAGCACATATATATTCTACAACTGGCGTAGATCCATGAAATGTGGTGGATAATCTCAATAATTTAATCTAAAGGAATTAAAACACCAAAATACCAGTCCTTCCTCAATTAAAGATCAATTTTCATTGAATAATACATTTTCTAATGATTTTTCCAGAGTTTTCATGTTTACTATGTTCTGATTCGATCTGATTCAGAGTTCCATAATTGTTTATCATGATCCTCCAAAGGAAGGAGAATGAGATCTTCTACCGATGATTATATAAATTATGAGGCAAACCCTATAGTGTTTTCCATACTATTATATTTATAAAATTTAATTTAGGTCAATAATAATTAATTAATTAATTTAATAAATAATTAATCCACCCAGATGAACCACCACTGAGCAAGGGGTCCAAAAATCTCACGATTACTCGTTTTTTTCATTACTAGAGTAAAAACCACATTTTTACTCAAGCGGGGTCTCAAATTTTTTATTCAACCTACCATTTTTATGTTATCCCATTTTCTTTTGAGAATATTCATGCACGCAATACAAAAATATATTTAATATTTTTTTTAAAATTAATTCCTGGAATACCGGGCCTTAGAATCACATGTCGACTCAACGTCTAACTCAAGAAATATATATAAAAATATTTAAAATTATTAAATGGAAAAAACGAGTCCCTAAATCCTTACATCGTATAAGATTTTCATATCTGAAAATAAAACTATGAAAAAAACTCATTATACTGAGGCCGAACTTGGATTTCCCACTCCTAGGAACTCTCCTTCTTGTTTATGTTCTTCTAAAACACACAAAACAATGGTATTACCCTTCCATGAAGGTTTTACTCTTTCTAATCCTCAATCTTCATTGGGTTCACCACAAAGTTGTATGCTTCCTCAATGTCTAACTCACCCCAGTTAGTGACATGCATGGAGTCATTCCTATATCTACACATCTGTGACATGTGGAAGATGTCATACACCCACTTCTATTGTAGGGGTAGGTTGATGTAGTAAGAATCCTTGAAAACCCTTTACATGATCTTGAACTACCCAATGAACCTTGGGGATATCTTTCCTCCATTACCGAATCATTATATTCCTCACCATGGAGAGACTTTTGAAAAAATGTGATCTCCCTACTTGAACTCAAAGGGCCTACTATGGAGTTTAACATAATATTTTAGTATAATCTAGGCCATACTCATCCATTCATAGATGACATGGACTTTGTCTGTTGTTACCTGCATCAAATCTGAGCCAACCAGAGATTACTCACAAATCAATATCCAGCACATGGGTGACCTACATGGTCTCCTGTATAGGGACTTAAAAGGTTCCATGCTGATGGTGTAGTGATATATGTTGTTTTATGAAAACTATACCAAGGGAAGGTGATACTCTCAACACCGGATGAAGTCAAGGATGCAATCACTCAACATATCCTTCAATACTTGGATAGTATTCTCAGTCTACCCATTAGTATAAGGTGAAAATATATACTCATCTGGAACTGTGACCTGAATTCCTCCCAAAGTCCTATCTATAATCATGACCCGAACCATGCCTCAAGATTAGGGAAAATAATCAAGGGACCTCCATGAATGTTAATGATCTCCTGTATGTACAACTATTTCTATCTCTCCACCGAACTCTGCTTGCTGACAGAAAAGAAATGATCTGACATCATGAGTCGGTCAACTATCACCAAGATATAATCATGGCTGTTTTCTATGTGTGGAATCCATCTGACAAAGTCCATGGATATGTCATCCCATTTCCACTCCAGGATCTCAAGTGGATACAAAAAACCTTTCGAAACATGGTGCTCTAACTTCACCTACTGACAAGAGAGACATCGAAATATGAACTCAGATATGGTTCACCTCATTTCGAACCACAAAAATTACCACTAAAGGTCTCTTTACATATTCCCATCACTAGTGTGTACAATAAGGGAAGAATTGAGAAACCCCCACATCATATCCTCCCATAATGTGACTGGAACAACTGTTCACCCCTAGAATAAGATGTTTCAATTACGTCCTTCCGAATATCCATCTATTGAGTCTAAAATAGATACATGACCATGTAAGACCTCACAATATATTTCACCTATATGGTACTCTCTCCCAAAAATTTTAAGTGAAGGAATCAACATCATTAACTGAAGATAAACTCTTCTCTCTTTCTCCTCCCAAGCCAACTGTAGGGAAGACAAATAATCTAAAGTTTCCAGCACTAAAAGAGACTAGGAACTCCTACCAAGGGAATATAATAAAACATTTCTATTCCCTATAATATAAAATATCTTGATATCATAGTATTGTAGGAAGTCTTACCATCATTGTTGTCTCGGGTTCATATTTCTTTGTGTGAAGACATGCCTAAGTTTCTGTTCCTATGAGTAAACAAAAAAGTAATCCCCTAGAGGCAGTGTCTCCACATCTTTAGGATGAATACTAAAACTGAAATATCTAGGTAATGAGTGTTATAGTTCTACCCATGGACTATCAACTTCCTCTACTCAAATACAATAAATTCCAGTCGCTGTATCAATATGCAGTCGAGCCCATCTCACGATGCATCACTATACACTATGAAGTTCATACACTCCTATAGTAGTCTCAACACTAGAGAAATCCGGGTCCTCTTCTTTAACTCCCAAAAGGCCCTATGTAACTACTCATACTAGTTAAACTATTTATCTTTCTATATCAAGAAAATCAAAGGGGTTGTGATTCTAGAGAAATCCTCCACATATATCCTATAGTACCACACCAAGGAAAGGAATCTACACACCATTGAAAATCACTTGGGTGTATCCCAAGAAAGGACTGATTTGATCTTTTCTCGATCCATGAATAAACCATGCTTAGTAACCACATTCTCAATTATGTGGACCTAAGGTATCCAGAAATAGAACATAGTGAGTTTACCATATATATGGTGATCCCAAAGCAAGTCTAGGACCACCCTAAAGTTCTATTCATGTCCCCTATCTACTTCAGAGTAAAATATCATGTCATTGATGAATAAAACAAAAATATGGTCCATCTATAGATCGGAAACTTGGTTCTTCAAATCCAAAAAAATGGTTTGGGTATTCATCACACCAAAGGAAATCACTGAAAAATTATAGTGGCTAAAGAAAAATTAGAATGAAAAATTTGGAATATCATCCCCACAAACCCTCAACTAGTTGTTTTCAGTCTTGAGATCAATTTTCTAAAACAATATCACACCTCAAAACTCGTAAGAGAGGCCATCAATCATCATTTAGGGGAAATTATTCTTTATCCTGGCCAGGTTCAGGCGACTATAATCCAAAAAATTCTTTATTCTCCCATCAAACTTTTTCATGAAAAACACATGAGCTACCCAGGGGGACACATTGGGTTTGATTAAAAATTTCTCATGAAGGTCCTATTACTATATCTAGAAAAACCGAAGCTCAGTATGTGAGATTTAATATGCCACGGAAGTTATTGAAGTGGTACAAGGATGCATGTAAATGCAAAAATCCAACTCCCACCTGGTAGTTAGTCCCAGAGTATCCTTAGGGGAATACATCCATGTATTACTCCATAATAGAAGTAATTCAGACACACAAATATACTACTACACTAATGGATATACTCACTAGATTATGGGTGATATGATGAATCCTTTTGATCACATAACTTACTTTCCCTATCATGAGATCTCTCTCCCCATAAAAAGAGAACATCATCTCATCAGCACGTAGGAATATTACTTTTCTATAGCGATAGTTAATCTGGGCTCAGACCATGGACAAGAAATCCATTCCTAATATGAAATAATTGGATTCCATTATAATTACAAAAATGTCCCCCGTGAACCATTATCCTCCAAGAGATATCTCGCACTTACCGAAGATAAATGATACAGAAGAAGCATTCCCTTTAGGAACCTCAAGACAATGCTACTATACATGCACCACATATAGGAGCTAATATCTCGGGTAGGGAGTATAGAGAAGGGTGAATGACTAGAAACTATGTCTACTTGTATTGAATGTAGAGTAGAAAACACACAGATCGTACCTATTATCATCTCATGCACTGCGAGATCGTAGACATCCAAAGCCTGCTACTCTCCATAGCCCCCGCTGCCACCTCCTTGAGCCTGATGTTGTTCTCATAGTGGTGGTGGTGGAAGGACCTTATAGAAGAATCCTCCACCTATAGCTTCTCCTACTCCTCTTCCTACACTTTCTCCCTTGGGACTACCATGTTCATGCATGGGAGATCCTTAATCATGGTATTGTATCTACTGTGGCTGTCCATCAACTATCTACCTAGGATTCCCTATATGCCTAGTCATGTAGTTTCATTCCATTTGACCTCACCCCTCAAAAGTAAAGAACCACCCTCTCCAGGATACCCTAGTTCTCGAGGTTGCATCTGACCACACACCTGAGTCTAATCATCAATGTATATTCTATGCCGATATCCTGGCACCTGACATCTACTAGATGATGTAGACAACTTATCTTTATGGATCCTACTACCAGCTCAAGATATCTATATATTCTCTAAAAGAACGATCTACCTTAGTAGTTACCTCTCCAGAACCCCGACATAGGGTGGATGTACAAGGTCATAACACTGGGTGAAATCTCTTTAATAAGTCCCTTCTCAAACATTTTTGTTCGGAAGTATCCATCCCATATCAATTTAGGGGAGTAACATGTAGGGTATTTGAAACCCACAACGTACTTATCCACCATCACCCCTACCTACATCAACTTCATATGCTCTTGTATCTTAGCTTAGAATAACCTTGAGGGGAAATACTCTTCATGGAATAGATGATGGATTTCATCCCACAAGAGTGTTGACTCATTGTGAATCTACGTAACAAATCCCCACCAATTCCCTACTGCACTATGGAAAAGGATGACTGCCGGTGCCACCAACTACTATTTGGGGGTCCAAAAATAAAGAAGATATAGACCAACAAATCTGGAAAATCCTACCCTTCATATTGATCTAGATTTCCACCAAACCTCAGCGGTCACAGATGCTGGAACTCATGGAGTGTTCTTAGTATGTTCACATCCTCATCCTAATATATTGGGGTGATCTTCTGCTCAATAGTTGGAGGTGCTGCAACCTTACCACCAGAAAAAAGAATTTCACGACATGGACCCTTAACTGAGGCCTCATTACTCACGATATTTTTAGGATGAACTAGAGCTAGTATCCTAGATGGATATCCTTGCAAAGACATCCTGAAAATTTTCAAGGAGTATGATGGTCAGATGAATAAACACACACACATAAATATAAAATGGGGAGATAACTCATGAAGGATAGTAAAATAATCAATACTATATGATGTATGAACCATTTATTCCTAAAACAAATATCTCAACATGCTTATTTGACAAGCGGGTAGTCAAGGTCTTGGTGAATGAGTACGTTAGCCTCCACACCATCACTGAATTCAGAAAACTAAGAGCCACACTCGAGACACATCGATACTATTTCTGTAAATACAACCTACCCTCTTTAAGGGGATATGTTTGAACATCATCCCAAATAAATAACTTTTTATGATACCAATATTTCAAGATCAGACCCAAGTTAGGGTTTGAGACACAACTACACCAAGCCCACCTAAATAGGCCAGGGAGTGACGAAAAGCACCAAATGAATAACTAACTCAAGGAGTCCTTTTACTAAGTACTTTTACACACACATATCCATCCGGATGAAAAAGTGGAGGTAAATAATAAAAGATGAAACAGTGATATGAAGTGAACCAAACATGGATGAACATCTAGACAATACAAATTACAATATATTGTAATGAACAATATATGAAAAAAATAAACACCCAACCAAAAATATGTCCCAACCTAAATTAAATAGAATAGTAAATAGGTGAAAGATAGCCCTTCTCATGTATACCTTGATCTGAACACTGTATATGGTCCAAGCACCCAATATCCCTATGTTCCCTAAATTCACGTTTGAATAGTCCTCCATCTGCGTAAGACCTAAGACATGTAGAAAATACCATGCATGGGTGAGTATAAAAATTCCCAGTAGGATACCCTGAAAACTGAAGGCCTAGTAGTGATTGATGCAATAGAAGAGAAAGATATCATATACACATGGTACAGTGAAAGAGTAAAACTAAAATGAATATAGAATTAAAGTAAGCTCATCCAAGAACAAAGGTATGAACATTGTGACTAGTTGAACTACATATTGAGTTTTTTCACATATTACAGGAAAGTAGACTCATCCAACCATGGGAAGCTAAAAATAGAAATAAAATGTAATACCCTCTATTTCCTCACCTCTCCTAGTAAGTGAGTAACCAAATCAAAGAATTGGATACAGAAGATGTATATATATATATATATTCAGTAAAAAGAATCCTAAATGGGAGAATAAGGGGATCTCCATCTGAAATCTCAACCGAGGAAAAATATTACCCAACAATTCCAAAAGTCCGACAATGATGGAAATCTTACGACACGTCTTCCATGAACACAAAAGACTATTTATTTAATTCACTAAACCTTGGTATTATCCTATTTGAGTGTAAATAACTCTATCTCGTTGATTTAGGTCACAATAAAAAAACACATCATGGTGGGGAATGTTTTCCTCTTCCTCGTGATTCTAAAGCTATGTAAAACCATGTATCATCACTATAGAACACATTTGAGGGGTCACAAACTCTATATATTCTACACATTACATTTTACGACAAGAGAGTTACACTCTAGTGATTAAGGAACCATACCTAACCCGGATAGAGGGTGCCACTCTCAATCATCAGGGACTGATGCTCTGGCCATCAAGAGGGTTCTACTCGGAGAGTCGATAACCCATGCCCAGCCCAGCAGGAGGGTTCCACTCTAGTAGTTGTCGAGAAACATGCCCATCTGAGTTAGAGGGTTCCACTATAGTAGTATTCTAGTATTGATGCTAATACCAACTAGAGGTTTGTACTTAGGTGTCTATAGAGGACCGATTCCAAACCTGGTTGGAGGGTTCCACTCAGGAATTCATTGAGGATCCTTGCCCAACCCAGTTGGAGGGTTCTACATGGGTGTAAGAATCTTATGATCTTTCTTGATTTCATCCATTATTGAGGTATCTTAAAAAGGTAATGTAGAAGAAAAAGTTTAAATCTTATATAAAGATCCACTCCAACCGGGTTGGAGGATTCCACTCTAGAAGGCATCGAGGAACCTTGCCCAACCCATTTAGAGGGTTCTAATCAAGAGCAAGAATATTATGATATTTTTTTATCTCTACTGTTATCGGGGTCTCCTCAAAAGGCAATATACCATGAAAATTTTAAATATTATCTAAAAATCCACAAATGATTTAATAATAAAGTTATAAGGTGAAAGAAACTTAAGATAGTCTACTTGCAGGCCAAAATCTGAGTACAAATGTTGGAGATACAGATGGTTGAAGTTTCTAAAAATGGAAAATAGGGGTACACGATATGTGAGGGGACCCACATGATGTCTGAAGCCACATCACATCATGACCTTTTCCTTATCTAGAACACAACTTATCCCATGTTGTTGTAAATGCCGTGAAGGTGGACATCACGACGTGTCATGGCTAACCTAGACTAGAGTCGTGTGTCTCATGCCATGTGTGTGTACTGGAGTACATGAGAGTATACTCGACCTAGTGTATCTACACATGGGTTCCCATCCATGTGACTCATCACATGGGTTCCCATACATGTGACTCATCACATGTTTTCTCATCTATGTGGCTCATCACATGGATTTCCCAACAATGTAGGGGTATATAGATTGTGATGGGGACTACATGCTTTATCATGTTTATGATTTATCAAAACCTAGCCGCGATTGAGGGAGGGGATGCATGACATTTTTCTTCACTGAACTTGGTGCGTAGTTATGTTTTCACACGAAAAACAATTTCTAACTTATTTTCCCGAATCTATCAATGATACTTTGATTTTGGCCTCTAATATTCCTAAAAATAGTGGATATTACTCTAAATCATGAATCTAGGCCATCGTTCTCATGGGAATGGTCTATCGTCATCATTGATGGTTTTCCACTCATTCTTCTTACCGTCACAACTTATATCCTAGAGTTATTGATGTTTAATCAAGATATCCGTCTTTTTAACACTATAAAGATCACATCTCTATACCATTATTATCTTTCGATTCCTATTTCATCGATCCTTCATGGTTCTAGGGGCCTGATCAAGCTCAGTACCTCTTGGAAATTTCAAACCTGGATCGTGGTGATCCAACCAATGAAGAACGTGATGGCATGGGGGAGAAATGAACCAAAAACAAATGTTATAAATTTTTTTCCATGATTTATTGTCCAATTAACAAGAATTGGTATTATAGAGTTTTCAAAGAGTGAATAAACCAAGTAATTTCTATATATGGGCATATAAGAATCTAAAACTAGTGTAGATCCAAAAAAGTGGTGGATTATCTCAATACATTAATATAAGGTCATTAAAACAATAAAATATGGTCCATACATCAATTAACGATCATTCATCAATGAAGAACATTTTTTACAATAATTTTGGAGGAGATATCATGTTTTTCGCATCTTGATCCAATCTAATTTCTATTTCTATCATCGTTCGTTGTGATCTATCAATGGAAGGCGAATGAGAGGGCTCATTGGTGATTTAACAATTGTGCGAATAACCTTAAAAGGGTTTAAATTATAATATAATTATAATATTTTTTAGGTAAAAAGGACTGAATGAATTAATTCAATAAAAAATTAATCCACATAAATGCATCACCGACTATTGAGGCTTCTAAATACCCACACCAACTCATTTAAGTTTATGTAAAGGGTAAAAAACACATTTCAAACTCAACTGTGGCTTCAAATTTCTTATCTAGCCATCAGTTTTATATTTATACCATTTTATTAATGATTTTTTGTTCATGAAATATAAAATATATTTAATATTTTTATAAAATTAATTCTTGGAACACTGGGCCTCACAATCGCACTCCGTCTTAGTTCCTATCTATGTAAATATATGTAGAAATATTTCAAAATCGTAAAAGGGGAAAATAACGGATCTACATCCTGGAACTAATTTTTTCCTTTTATGTTTAAAATTACTATATAGACATAATCACTTACTATTTGTTTCATAATTTGTTAACAACTTAATTAGTATTCAAAAAATGAATACATGTATTCATAAATTACATTGAAATTTCATCAAGGGAAGAAAATACAAAAATATGATATCTCTTGGGAGTTTTAAGTGTATTTATATCAAGTTGTGTAATCACCTCCTGTGACCTATAAAATCAATACTAATAAAGTGATTTATAATAATAAAGTTGTTAAAGGTACACTTATAATCCCCCTGAGAACTAAAAAACTATTTTTTGATTCTTATTATACCCAGTATTTTAAATGAGGAGAACCTACTATGGGTAAAAAAATATGTAACAGCTTGGTCCCAGTTCACTCCTATGTAACTGAAGTCAGTTGTCCACATGGCCTAAAGAATTCCCTTCCATATGCTAGAGTCTATAGACTAGAAGCGATGGTCTATGCTTGTATGGTTAGAAGACTATACCCTCATGCCATAGTGGTGCACAGTGGTAGATTACATGAAAAAATTGGAAGAATGACAATACTATAGTGGAGGTATAACATAATAATATAATAATAATTGGTAGGAAAACATCAGAAAAATGAAACCATCATTATCAATGTCATATAAAAAATTATTTCATGTATTTATGGTATAAGAAATAGGAATACAGGGATACAATTTTGTAGACATATACAATATTCTATTCAAAAATGAACAAATGATCAAAATATACCACCAATAGGATCATGAGAATAAGTTTCATCCATTTCTTATGTACTCCATCCTAGAATAGAAAATTAGGTGTCTAAAGATAGAACCTTCTCTATTTTCCTACCCACAAATATAAATACATTCTAGGTACTAATTAATGACCCTGATCAGGGTGTGAGATAAACTCAGTAGGACAACACAAATCATGTCTAGCATTATCTCGCATGTAAATATACAATGTGAAGTGTGTAGGTATAATAAATATAATATAATTAATAAATAAACCGTAAAAATAACCAAGACTTTTACATTTATTATTACATGATTTCTAAAAATAAATATCCAATAAGTAAACCCCAACAATCATGAGGCCTAGTTCTTCGAGAATACTAGGTTCATAATACATCGAAAGGATACTAAAACATAAAATCCTAATTTATTTATTTATAATGAATTACTAAATATATTTAAGCTCTTAAAACATTATGGGATAAATGGGGAATACATAACAGAAATGGTTGATCTAAAAATCATAGTAATGGAATAGAAATGATAAGGAATTATAAAATGGGAGTCAAATGTATATCATGATATCACAAAAGAGAAGGACCATGAGTAGTGAAATGAAATAATAACATAAGAAAATTGAATCAAATGATCATGATAACATAAGAAATGTGTTAGAAACATATAACATGACATAAACCCGATTCTAGGATTACAACCTTGGTAATATGACACAGTGGAAAAAGTACCATAATCGATTATGTTTACTTCTTAATCCCACACATGATGTCTCATGAGACTAAAGAATTATCCAATGAATTAGAATACTATTTGAGTTCACCCATCATAACATGTTCATGATCTATGTGTGGAACATAAATTAAGTAAATTATAAGTCATTATATAATAATTACCCATAGAAAGAAAATGGGTTTGATAATCTTTCCTCATATATAATCAATGGAAATTTCATAATAAAGGAATTATAGAAATGAAAATAAGGGATGTATTACCCAGTAAAATTAATGTATAATATTATTTTTATATATATGAGATAAATATATATAATTTAAAAACAATATATAAAATAAAATAGAGAAATAAAGTGAGTGATAGAGAGACTGGTCATAACATGATGAAAATGGTGGTTTAGAGAGACCCCTTACCTCGAGCCTGATTCATCACATGTGTTATTTATCTTCCAGAATAATAAAATTATGTTAATCATTTACATTATTAATAACCTTTTTAGTTTTTTTATTCCTTTTTTTTATTCATTTCCAAGATTTATTTAATTACATATTTATTTAGGTTCGAGTCGAACAGTTTTATAATGTTCGACTCATATGTCCAACATCATCGATGAAAGTTAACTAAGGAAAAATATTTTTTTATTTAATCATATATAGTTTAATAATAATAAAATAATTATCTTTTTTTACATAAATTATAATTTTTAAAATTACCTTGAGATATTGTTATAAATAATTAACTAATTTACACTAATTGGGATGCTAGGTCGTACGTACGCATGTGCAACGTTTCCATTTTTCAATAATCATAATATATTGAAAGTAAGTGTTATGTTTTAGTTATAAAATATAATTTTATCATAAATATAATATTATTTCTTTAAATACACATACATATAAAACCATTTTATACAATACTAAAAAACGAATCTTATTCCATTGTGAGGGGGTATTCCACCATACACACAAAAGACGTTATCATTCTTCAATGGATGATAAGTAAATAAGGTATATGATATATATATATTAAAATTTAAAAATAATAAAAATTTAATAAATATCATATATAAAAATTAAATACATTATAATGAATATTTGGGAGGTGATAATGCAAAACATATTACATGAGTTCATGAGATGGTAGACATCTGTACACATGAATGATATTTTTATTTCCCATTTGATAGAGGTGGATATGGATTTATGTTGTGAAATTAAAATAATAAAATATTATTTTATGTGATATATTGATGTTATTAAATCATAATTATTGAGTAAGATTTTAAGGTTCAAGAAGAAATAGAAAAAAGATAATCAGTTAACAACAACATAACTTCTTCAAACTACCTCTTTAGTATTATAAATAAATCCTACATAGATTTCCTTTATAACAAAACAATGAAATATTGGATATGGGGAGGTATTAAGGAAGGTATTTTCAAAGGTATTTTACAATCCATATGTCTTTGGGGTGTAAATATGAGAGGATAAAGGGTTCAATTTTATAAGTGGGGGAGAGGATACATTGGGAATTTTAGAAAATATAAAGTTATACCCACATTTTTCCTTATAAAAAAGGAACCAAAATGGATAATTTTTGAAAATTACATATTATACGGTCTAAACATTCACATAAAGAAGTATATGGATAATGTTTTAGGTCATTTGATACCATATCATTATAGTTTAACCACCAATAAACCCAGTCTAACATTAACCACAATAAATATTTTTTTGTTTCTACGATCTATTATGAACAAAAATTAATATATCCTTATTATATAAAATTTATTACAATTATTTAAAATATTTAATACTTTTTCAAAATTTTAATTAATATAATTGGAATAATTTAATTTAAAATTAATCCAATTGACCTGACCAAAAGTATGTTTTCCAGAGAAAATGTTTTCAGAAGTATAAAAATGTTTTTATATAAAAATTAAACATGTAACTTATTATAATTAATGAAATTGTATTAATAATAAAAGAAATTAACTAATTTTAATTTTAAATAATTTTTTATTTCAAATTTTAACTTTTTAAATGATTAAAATGAAAAGTCAGTTTTCAATAAGAGTAAGTATTTTTCACTATTCATTAAAATATATCTTTTTAGAAAATAAAAAAAATTCCTCCTAAGATAATTTTGAAATTTATATTCCAAATATTATCTTAAAATTATAAAATAACGTTTCTATAAGTTTAAAAAAATAATTTTATTATTTTCTTAAAAAATAATAAAATTCATATTTTTGAGAAAAAATTATTTTGGAAGCCTATGAAGACTATACCAATAATTAAATACAAATTTATAAATATATTTTCTTTAACATTCATACGTAAGAGTAAAAATGTGTTTAATCCCATTTATATCATAAAATTTAATATATTTTTTTTA
The DNA here is from genome assembly GCA_963277665.1 of Viscum album. Classification (NCBI taxonomy): domain Eukaryota; kingdom Viridiplantae; phylum Streptophyta; class Magnoliopsida; order Santalales; family Viscaceae; genus Viscum; species Viscum album. The sequence continues at coordinate 123,555,042 of OY728139.1, read as the reverse complement.
TAAACTCTACGTTTAAATAATAACATTATTAGTATATAGATTTTCATTAAAACTTGGTGATGCATGTCACATATTCCATCGACATAGATCTCTTAAAAAACCTCAGTGTTTTACATTATTATTACCTTAACGAATTTTTCTATAAAAAATTATATTATATATCAAGGTTAAAACAAGTGGGTGTACTTATACATCATTTGTTCCTCCAATTCCCAGGATTCCTCTTCATATTTATGGTTTCACCAAAACACTTTAACGAGGTGAGTCGTCTTGTTACATATAAATTTATCTATATCATAAAAGATATTAAATAGTTTTTTCTTATAAGAGATATCTTTTCATATATTTACCACCTCACAATTCATTACATGTGTGTGATATGTTATTTACTTCATCAATAGGTATACATGGAATACATCGTTTACTCGAGAAAGGGTTGGTGGTAGTGCTAGTCGATAAGCCACAACTCTGATGCAATTGAGAATCTTAAAGTGGTGGATTTTCTTATGGATTATCATTCCATTCAATCCATATTTAATAAATCTATCTTATTAATATATACAGAGAAGCACTTTATCCCAAACCTCAAATTTTAGGTCTCATTGATTATTATTATTATAACCCTTTTATCAACTATAAGAAGTCCTTATGTGATGATGAATGGTATTGAAAATTTATATAATCTCATAAACCATTTTAGATCCCAAAAATAAGCGTTCACTAAATTCATTACAACAAGAAATTGTTATGAATATCTTACCATGAAAGTCTTCATAAGGATCCATTGCATTCTTGATTGGAAACTACTATTGTACAAGAACTCGACTCGAGGACGATGAAAGTCCCATCATAATTTTATGCTCATTGAACATGATATCAACATTTATTTATGTTTTAGAATATTCCTCTCATATTGGATATCATTTCGGGTGTGATAATCCATATTGACGTTCAAGTCAAATTTTAGATCATGTTAGAGCCTCCTTTAAATCTTGGAGGTAAATCATAGTTATCGATAAGATACAATTGATATCAGTGTTCCATATAGACTTACCATATATATAATGTATATATTTTCAATTTTGTCAAGTGAGAAGTCATATCAAATATATACAATGTTTGTAGTATTTTTAAGATGACCCACCACCACCAATATGGCATTGTTTCCTCATTATGTCTTGGGAAGAATAGTAAAAATGTCTATGGTGGTGTTTTACCATTTCCATGTATGTATGGGTAATTTTTAAATCATCACCTTATAATTTAAACTTTTAAACTTAAATTAATGACATACAAGACACTTTTACATATATTCTATGGTCACATTGTTCATACTATCCCACAAATCGTGTACTCATAGATCATGATACATTTTCATCCTCCTTAGGTGGATGGAGGTTGATGAGTTATGTGGATAATTCAATATATTTCTTATTGTATTTATATATTATGGTACAAAAAGTCATGAATAAAATATTAAAACTCTTTCATCATTAATTTTTTAACTCCAAGGGTTTCATTTTTCTTATAACATCTACCTTCTTATAGACTTATATATCATCTATTTGAGAATACTTAATCTTCTATAGATGGGATGGTTGATGAATCATTTGAGAAAATAATGATGATATTCCTTCCTTCCTGTTTCCCATGTCTATCCATTTAATGTCTATGAAAATAATACCTTCTAAATTCTCATCATCAATAAATTCACTATACCATTTCAAGTTAGAGTGTCTACAACTTCTTTTGATTTACCATAAAGGAAATGGATTGAAAAATTGGAATCATAAATCAGATATAAAATTTTTCCTATAACATATTAATTTTGATATGGATTAATATATATTTTAGGTTCTTATGGTCTGTATATGTATCACTCTTCTCCCCATATAGATTATCTCCCCAGATTTTCTATGCAAAGATCATTATAACCAACTCCAGATCATGTGTGGGATATTATACTCATGAAATTTCTACTACCATGAGGGATAGACTATAAATTTATCATTACTAATTATTTAAAAATATAAACACTTCATTAGAGAATTACTGTATACTATAAAAGTTTCCCACTTGAGGGCATCAAGATGATTGGTGAAGTGATAAACCGGCTTTCAACTCTATAAATCTATATTTTCATTGAATGGTCCAAACAAACCTCACTCACTTCCTTATTATCATAGTTAGTGTGTTTAAAAATCATGAGATGTCTCTCACAAATCATCTTTAATACCCAACTATTACATGGATACTATGGGTATCCATTACAGATGCTGGTTGTAGACTATCATTAATTTACCTTATCACAGAAGGGTCAAAGGATATCCATTTTATAGTGAACACATGACCCAAGAATGATAATTAATTTATCCATAAATAACATTTACAATAATTTTCATATATATTATATTTTATTAATGACTTAAAAATAGTATTCCAATACTTATCATTCCCCTCATTACTTTTAGAGTAAGTGAGAATACCATCTATAAAGACTACCACCAATTTGTCAAGGAAATATCTAAAGAATATATTAATTATGTCCATAAATATATTTAGTGCATTAGTGACTCTAAAAGTAATCACTATGAACTCATATTGTCCATACCTTGTTTGAAAGTATGTTTTGTGAATATATTCCTACTTTACCCTTAATTAATGGTATCTTGAATGAAGGTCCACCTTAGAGAATCAGTAATCCCAATCTAGTTGATCTAAAAATACATATATCTATGTAAGGGGGACCATTTTTTATATAATGAATTTTTTTAGTTTTATATTATTAATATATTTGTGAATTTACCCATCATTCTTTTTAGTGTATATTTTTAGTTCACCCCACATGAAGCACTCAAGAATATAGAAGAATTTTCTAGATTCTATTATAGATGCTTCTTTATCTCTTCAAATTTAATTGTGGACATTCTATAAGGTGTATTAAATATTTGTAGATATCCATGTATACATTCAATTGAGAACTCAAAATCTCAGTCCAGATGAAGAACAAAAAACTATTTGGGGGAATACATTAGTATAATTCCTCACAATGGGCTTATCTTGAATCATTGTACTCTCCTTTTTCCCAATAATTTAGTATATATATAATTTTTCATGAGGTAGTAGTATCCATTCATAAATATATTATTACAAGGGAGATTCATCATTCTTACACTTGTATAGAATCAGGGGATGAATTGGGTTGTGAAAAGTGACCCCCTCTCTCAAAAGTTGATGTTGTATTTATATAATGACAACCTACCCATGCCAAAAATATCATCAAACTATCACAATTGATGCAAGAAAATATTTTATAGAATAATTAATCCATGAAAATTGAATGTGTTGGATTTATATTTGAGGTATTAAACCATTTTTCCATTTTTTATTCTCACTGATAGATTGACCCCATGTTCTGAGGTGGGTTTTGAATAGTTTTACTAAAAATAACTGATATGTAAAAATTCATAGAACCATAATAAAATAGTGAAATATATATTCTGGAATGAATATATAACATTTCTATCAGCACATTATTATCAATTTCCACCTATGCAGTAGTAATAACATATGATCTTTCTTTCCCTTAAGGCCTTAAATGTTGTTGTCATGATTGTCTCTAATAAATCTTGGATTATGGTATTGGATTTCATAATTATATTATTCCTTGTACTTGAAACTCTATACCATAGGCTTATTATTGATGTGAACCTTCTTTTATTCTTCAACATTAGTATGATTCATCTTTTCACTCTAACTTTTAGCTTGATACCCCTCATTTCCACATTGGAATCATTCTACGATTCCCAATAGACTGTTCCAAGGATACGTCTTCCCACACTTTTGATAAGTGGGATGATGGGTTTTATTTCACCCTTATGATTTATCATTAATAATACTGAATAAAACATGTTTTTTTGTCTCTAATCCCTTAAGACCATAGAGATTCACCAATATTCATATCAACTTGGAGGGAACAATTAATAATATCATAATAACTGTCAGTGTCTTGGATCACCAAATATTTTGATAGAATTTAGTTTAATATACTAAAGAATCATTCCATCTTACTTTTGGTGTTGATTATAAATTTAAAGGCATACATTTCAATCATTTTTATGTTTTCCTCATATTCCCTAATAGGATCATATTCATTTTGTTTCATGTAGATGAAATCCGTCTCCATTTTATATTGGAGAGTTCAATAAAAATATTAATTAAAAAATATTTTCTTAAAGTCTTCCCATTCCACGGAATCAATATCCTCTATAGACTTTGTTTTCTTGATCAATGTTCACCACTGATTGGATTCTCCCTAAATATGATAAACAACTCGAAAAAATTTCTCTTTATCTGAGAATTATAGGACAAATATTATCCACTCAATGGAGTTGACCCATTATTCCCTGACAATAGGATAAGAAGATCCACTAAATGTAGCATGACTTTGTTGCATGAAATACATGACTAAAACTTTATCATTCTTAGGTGGAGTAGGGTCTTCCATGTGATTCATGATATTATTCATAACTTGAGCTAGTTGAGTTAATACTTCCACGAAGTTCATGGATTCTCACCCAGAAGATTAGGAATACCATTAGGTAAATCATCACATTACCTCTCATTTTTTTCCCAATAATTTCTCATATTTATTTCCATTAACTAAACTAGTAAATATAATATAAGAATATAATAACTAATAAATTTACAAAAGATAAAGTTATAAACATGGGTGGAATAAATTATTAATGATAATTACATCCAAAATTATGAGTCTCTAGGTTTCAATCATGGTTATCCATAGTCATTTTTATATTATGTTTTCTACCTTAATAATTTTTCCAATTTGTTCATAAGGGGTAATAAAGTTTTTTCAAATTTCGAAAACATATCCCCAAGGTTTGTCAAACCAGGTGGGTAGTAAGGCCCATTATCATGTTCCATGTGATGATTGAATCCAACTCATTGAAATGTTTTGGGAGTTATTATCCCTAGTTACAACTTTATAATATCCACATCAATTTTTAGTATCTAGATTAGGATTTAATTTATTAGAACCCACTCACTCTATAATTCATGAAAATTTCACTATATCTTTCTATACATAGAAATATAATTATACTTTCCCCGAAGGTTCTCAATAAATTATTATAGTCCAAATTCTAAAAATAACTATACATTTATATGATATAGTCTATCATATTCCAATATTTTTACACATATTATTAAATGATTTTTAAACACAAATATCCAATTATTACATCCAAAATATCTTGATGCATAGTGTATTTGGAAGACTATGTTCCCTATACATCAAATTGAAACTAAAACATGAGATATATATTTTATTCTACATAACAAGATCATTAATCCATTTGGACTCCTACAATTTCATGGGATAACTTGAGGTCTATATAAAAGAAATGGGTGAGCTAAAAATTCTAATAAGGGAATACATATTATAATGAAACATGACTTTTAAGTCAAATATATAGCATGGTATCATAATAGTAAATTATCATGAGTAATAATGTAAAAAATACTATAAAAAATGGTATCATAATATAACGGTAATATAAGAAATATGGTATCATGATATAACATGGAATAAAAATGATTCAAGGACAACTACGCTTACAATATCACTTGGTGGACAAAGTCCCATAATGAATTAGGTTTACATCATAATTCCATAAATAACCTCTCATGAAACTAAAACATTATCCAATTCATTGGAGTTATATCTTGTAACACCCATAATAACATTTTCATGATCTATATGTGCCAAATAATTTAATTTAAAAATAACAAAATATATAAGAATTTCCAATGGAACGAAATTGAGTTTCATAACCTTACCTCATATCACAATCAAAAGAAATTTTATGATGAAAGAATTTGAGAAATGAACATAAGGAATGTATTACTACATAAAATCAAGGGATCATGATATTGTTATATATATTTCAGATAAATATATATGAAATTAAGAAACATTCCATAACATCAAAAAGAGTGATAAAGTTAGTTAGAGAGAGAGAGAGATTGGTCATAACCAGAATAAAAGGTTTGTTTAGAGAGATTCTTTATATCCAGCATGATTTATACGATTAATTATTTACCTCTTCTAGATAATAAAACAATTTTAATTATTAAGTTCATTATATAATATTATAAATTTTATTATACCTTTTATTTTTTTCATTACAATGATATATTTAATTACTTAATCATTTAGGTTCATATTGGAGGTTTTGATGATGTTCTGCTCATATGACCATAATAACCTTTAAAATTTGAATAAGTTAAAAGTGATTATTATTTAATCATATAAAGAATAATAATATTAAAATAATTATCATTTTAATATATATATTATACTTTAAAAAATAACCATGAGTTATGGTTATGAAAAATGAACGACGTTAGAATCATAGATATGGCAGGTCGTATATATGCATGTATAACAATTCCATTTTTCAACGATCATAATGGAATGAAGTTAAGTTTTATTTAATATTTACATAATTATTCTAATATAATAATAATCATATTATTTATTTAAATATTATTAAATATTCCATCCATGTGATGAGGCAATAAAAAATGAATTACATAGCTTTGTGATGCATCATTCTTTTTTACACACAAAGGACATTATTATTCTTCAATGGACCGAAAGGTAACATGGTATATAATATATAAATTTTCAGTAATGATTAATATTTCATTAGTATAATATTTAAATATTAAATCCATCAGCATGAACTGTCGTTATTGGCGATGATGGAATATGAATTATATTGGTTCACAAGGTGGTAGTATAAAGTACTCATGAACTATGGTTTTGTTTAAAATTAGATGGTAGTGGAGATGGATTTGGGTTGTGAAATTAAAATAATAAAATTTCGTTAAATTTTATACCAATGTTATTATATCTATAGTATTGATTATTATTTGAAGGAGTTGGAAGAAGAAATGAAATAAATATTCTCTGTTAAGAATAATACCTCTTCTTTAAACCATTTCCAATAGTTTAAAAAAATCCTTCTTATATTGTAATAATACTAAAGAAAATGACTCTACGAAATTGTTAGAGATGTAAAGAAGGTATTTGGGAAATTATTGGTTCAGACATAAGGATTTTTAATTATAAAGAGGAGTAGGGATGTTTAACGCCCCAACCCCAGTTACCAAGAGTCGGTACTTTATTAGATAACATTATCATGATACAAGGAATCATGACCTAAAAGACATATCAGTTTAGTATTATTAAAACAAGATACATACAGAAGTTCATCATTACATCTTGAAAAGAAATAAAACACTAATTCATTCCATTAAAAACATCTAAGCCTCCTAGATTATTCCTGCAAGTCACTCATAACTAACTTCTTCATATCCGGGGAAAAAAAACATAAGAAAGGGGTGAGATCAAACACTCAGTAAAGGTAAACAATACAGAAAAAGATAACAAAAACATTAGGAATGATGAATAATTCAAAACACATACCTTTACAAATAATAAACATGCACAATTTAGGGAAGGATTATTAGTTGAGTAAATAATGCCATAATAAAACATAGTCATGGGTATTCTACTAGTCAAATTACCACATTAACCATCATTAATATTTTTATAATGAGAGAATGTATAATTCCAGACATTCTGAAACATTTTGTCAAGTCCTAAATGAAGAAATCTAAAAATGATTAAGGCCTCAGCCAAAAAGATATATCAAATTGGGGAAGGACTCATCCAATTACATGTCTAATTGTCTCATGAGACTTATTGATGCACCAAGGAGCTATAGCAGGCTCCACCCATCACATACTAAGTACAATACATTCCTCATATGAAAAGGTTGAATCATAACATAAACATTCGTATTAATACTACTATACAAAATGTCAATAATTTAAACACAAACCATGAATGTTATAAAAATAACACATCCATTGTCAAACATATCACAAAACCTTCAATACAATATGGAATATTTGTATCATAATAAATCAACTTCAAACAAGTTTAAAATACATCAATGGATGTTGACATAGATGAAATAAAAACTTTTTGAATGAAATACCTCTTTCTATTTTGAAACCATTAAAGAGTCACATAATTATAAAAAAAATTATTTTGAAAATATTCTTGTAATCTTGTAAGGGAAGCATCGATGATGTTATAATGGAGGAAAATAACTACACCTTTCGTATAAGATAAAAAACATTCTTACCATAATTTTGACTAAAAGGTCATTAAGTACCTTGTTTGGAAGATGACGGAAAGATTCCTTTCAATACATATAAGGTCAAGAAGGTTATAAATGAATTAAACCCATATTATAGTCAAATTGTTTTTTTAAATACATTTTTAAGAAAACATGGATGTGGATGATAAAGAGGTCCCAATAGATACTTACATAAAAGAAACCTTGGATAATAAAGAGATTGTAAAATTAACCCTTACCTTGTACTTTTCCTTAGTTGATGGTATGTTAAACTCATGTATAATAGTTAATATATTGTTATGAATTTATACAAGAAATATTTACATAAATATGATATCATATATGATCCTCTTATATTGCTTTATTAATAATATTTCACTAGTATCATCATTTCACGTGTTAGCTAATTCATTTTCGTTTATATGCTTAGTTACATAATCCTTGTTTTTTGGGGATAGGATGTATTTTTCCCATATACATAATGATATTATGTTCATAAAAATTATTTTTATTCATAAAAGGAAAATTATTCTTGAATGATAACGATGGGGAAATGAATCTCATCACGTTCGTGGAGACGGTAATCCGTGTGTACGCAAGAGCAAAAATATCATTATATTAATGGTGGAATCGTATGTAATTGGATGTTTTATCATATATAAATAATAAAAAACATGTTATATTAATTATTTACATCAGTTATACTCATTATTATATTCATCAAAAAAATGAAGTGTTTGAATAACAATCTATACTACGATGAGGAGATGGTATGCCGTACATACGCACGTATGGTGACTTTGTCATTCATATGATGGACAGAATAATGAATATGGTTGTAAAATTTTTATAATAACATAAAATTATATATAATATACTGGATTTATTATTTTATAATGTAAACAACAAAGAAAGAGGAAGTGGAAGAAGAAAATAACTTGAAAGAGGTGATGACAAATTTTCCACTTCTTCGGGTTCTTTGTTTTGATTTGTTAAAAAGGGATACTTAGGTTCGATTTATGACCAAAGGAAGGAATATATAATGAAGGGAGGATAGTTTTGAGGATATTTGGGAAGGTTTTGGCCGAGTCAAATGGCTTGGGAGGTGTGGAATTAAGAGAAGGTGAACTGCCCTTTTATAAGAGAGGTGAGGGTCACTTTAAGAAAAATTTAAATATTATTTTATAATAAAATCATTTTAGGTTTATAATGGCTAAAAAATGATTTATTTCTAGTATAATGTGGGGATGGGTCGAAAACCATTCAACTAATAGGTTTTAGACAGGTTTATGTCACTATATTAACATTATCTTGTAGATTTAGCTCTTAGTTAAATAGTTAGAAATTTACCATGTCTCTTTGTATTTTTATAATATATGGTTAATAAAATTACTATAAACTTCAAAGAGAACCCCAATTGGTAATTATTAATATATATATAACTTTATATAAGTCCTTTTTTTGATCCTTAGATTTTAAAGAATATTATATCCATTAATAATACAGTAATTGTTTAAAAAACTCAATTATGTCAATTTTGACACTATTTACTATTTGATTTTTTTTGAAAATCATAATAGCATGATTACATCAAAAAAATTATTTAATAAACCCTAACATGTCATATTAACCTATAAAATTAGTGTAATTAATCAAAATTCTCAAATTACTTTTATTTGGATATTTATAATATTAATTATTTTAATCATTCTTTATTAAGGTAATTACAGCATAATTATTGTGTCATAAATAAATTAAATTATTTAATGTTTAAAAATTATAAATAAAATACCATTATGTAGGAAATATTTTTAGCTTTCTAAGGAATATTTATAGTTGAATTTATTTTATGTGTAACCGTATATTAAAAATTGTTTAGTTATTAGACTTTGAATTTTACTCTTTTAACTCTTCTTTAAATAAAATAATAATAAATGTCCTAATCTAATCCATGTGGACCAAAAAGGATCGTATGTTATTTATATGGTTTTTTTGGTAGAATTATACTTAATGACCCCATTAACTTTTAACCGTAGTAAATAAAAGTCAAAAGTTACTATTCACCATAATTTATTTTCATCTTATTGAACTACATTTTACTTACTAATATTAACCATGTCTCTCGTATTTTTGAAATTCAACTCACAGAAGCGAAAAAATTATGTTTTATGAAAATTTGCAAATGCACCTAGCAGGTGGGTAAAAGACGGAAAAAAGATCAATAAAATTTGTATATATATAAAATAATTATAAAATGAATCTAGTGAATTAAATTGAAAATATATAGGTATTATTTATCTATTTTTTACCTAAAATTAAATTAAATTAAATAATTAATTATTTAAATAAAATGTCGATTTTAAACAATAATTCAGTGTCTTTCACTATTCATCAGAAATTGAATGTTTTTAGAAAAATAACCAAAATTCACCCTCGGCTAATTCTATATTACAAATCTAAAAATGAAGTCCATTGTGAAAAAAAATTTAAAAATTTAAAAATTGGGTATTATTATTTATAATGGCTAATTTGACTGATCGTGGTGTGTCAGAATATCAAAGTTGTGTAAAATGAAAGCAATTGCATTATTCAAAGGGAAACATACTATGGAAGCGGGGGAGGGGGTGGTTACATTCTTCACTCCTTCAAATAATTTTTTCCTCAAAATTTCTTGAATACTATCGCACAAAATGATTCGGCTGGTTCTTCATCATAAGTTCCTCTGGTTCCCACGTTGCCTCTTCCATCTTATGGTTTTTCCATAGAACTTTTACCAGAAGAGTGGTTGGGTTTCTCAACACTTGTTCTCTGATATCAAGAATCTTGAAAAGATCTTCACAATAGGACAAATGAGGTTCCAGCTCAATTTCCCCAAAGGTGAGTACATGCGTTGGGTTAGGCATGTATTTTCTCAATAGTGATACTTGGAACATATCGTGAACTTTTAAGGGACCTGGTGGCATCTCCAAATGGTAATCTCTATCCCCAATTCATTCTAGGATTTCAAAAGGTATGATGTACCGGGGACTTAATTTACCCTTATTACCTAATCGTATTACTCCCTTCCAGGGAGAAACCTTCAAGAAAACATGATCTTCTACCTAAAATTCCAAATCCTTCCTTTAGTTATCGGCATAGAACATCTACTTACTTTGTGCTGCTTCTATGTGTTTTTGGATAATCTTCACTTTTTCTATTGTTTCCTCAATATGTTCTGGGCCTACGAGTTTTCTTTCACCAACATCATCCCAACAAGTTGGTGTGTGACATCTCTTTCAATATAATTCTTCATATGGTTCCATCTGAATACTTGAATGGAAGCTATTGTTATAGGAAAATTCTACCAGAGGTAAATATTGATCCAACATACCTTTATATTCAAGTGAAAAATATCTCATCATGTATTCTACGGTTTGAATAGTTCGTTCTGATTGTCCATCAGTTTAAGGGTAGTTGGTAGTGCTAAAAAAAGTTCAGTATCCAGGGCTTTCTGAAGAATTTTCCAGAATCTTGATATAAAACTGGGATCACGATCATAAAAAATCAATATTTGTAGAGACCCAAAGCTTGACGTACATGGAAATTACATTACTTTTGCGGAATAATTAATACATAACAAAAACAGACACAGAAGGACCGTAATAGTTTAGTGTCTTTGGAAACTCAGAATATAAACATCTAATCCTGTTAAAATATTTTCAACATCTCCCATATCAATATTCTCCTTTTTGTTTTTTTACATAAAACAATTCTTTATATCCTAGGGAAAATAAAACATATAAAGGGTGAGCTCAAATGTTCAGTAAGGGTAATCATGTATAAAATAAAACAAATCATATACATTTGAGCTTAAAAACATGAACATAATGTTTAAACATCAAAAGCTTGGGCAATGACATAAAACATGGAAGTACGTAAGGGATAGATGATAAAGAAACATTAAGCATGATAAAATATCATGGGAGTAAAACATGTAATTGTGGCAACCATTTATCACATGTCGTGATTTCCATAGTAGCCAAGGCATTGCTTCCAAGAACATCTTTGTGGACAAAGTCCCTTTCTGAATCGAGTTCACTCCTCGTTTCAGTCCTGTAGAAACTGAACCAGATTAACTTACCTTTTTAGCCATGTCTCTCTCATGAGATATAAGTCTTTACCCAATGAATTGGAGGGAGATATAGGTCCCACCCATCTCATAATGAAATAATTATTACTTTTGCCACAAAATAAACATACATCATTTATAATAACCCAACGAATAAAATGGGTTTCATAAACATCATCCCATCATCACATAATCCATATAAAAGAAATGGATATCATTTAATAATAAGAAAATTGAATCCATGTAAATCATAGAGACTTTATACTTGAAACATACACATATGAAATAATGTAATCTTAGATGTAAAATGGTTTTGATAAAACACTTGAAATGAATTCTTGTGGAAAATATCCTTTCTTATTAATAATCAATTTCTTTTCACAAAAAATCATGCAATTTTAAAATGAAAAGATTTTTTTGAAAATAGAAATGAAATATTTTGGAGGAAGATTCATGATAATAAGGCTTTATAAAACTGTAAAAATCCATTCGTGCCGTATAAGTTAAAAAAACATTCTTCTCGTACTTTTGCCGAAAAAGTAAAAAAAGTACCTCGTAATGTAAAGAAAATAAAGATTCCTTACATACCATGTAGTAAAATTAAAAAATGGTTAAAAAGGAATTTAAACCTAAATGAAGAAACTTTTATAAAACAAGGACATGGATGATAGAAATAACCCCAGTAAATACTTACGAATAAGCAATCTTAGAGAAAAATGAGATTTTCAAAATTATCCCTTACCTTAGGTTCGATATGATTCGTACGTATCCGAACCTACTGTATAATGATTAAAATAATGTCACTGACTTATTACAGAATCCTATTCACTGTTATGATATCATATATGGTTCAGTTATGACTTTATATTACCCGTTCTTTTGTAAGTTCCATGTTAAAGTAGTATTTTGGGTAAAATCATTTTATTTATCGTACATGTTTGGACTTTTTGTTCTTGATATTATTACTTATAACCTGATTTACTTAATTCCAAAATGTAAAACATGATTTATATGTATTATATATTCATAATATACACATATATATATAATAGATCAATAATTGGAATGAAATACACCGTTCATGGAGACGGTAGGCCGTACGTACGCATGAACGTTGTTTTTGTTTCCGTATTGAATTGAATGGAATTAATTGGATGACATACACACACATATATACATATATAAAATTACAGTACCGTTATTATGTCATATATTTCATTATTATTTATTATATATACTTTATAATCATTCATGAATGGTTAATCATTGAAAATGAATCTCATCGTGTCGTGGAGACGGTAGTCCGTACGTACGCACAGGCGATGATATCGTTCCCATAATTATTGAATTGAATTGGATAGGATGATACAACATATCAGAATTAGTATGATGTTATAATAACAATTTATAGTTATTCTTTACACCATTATACCCATCCAAGTGAGGTGGTGTTGGAAAAACAGATTACACCACGGCGTGGAGACGGTATTTCGTACATACGCACGCGCGGTGCTATCGTTTTCTGTAGGATGGATAGATGGTAAAATAGGGTTGTTGAAGACTTATAATAACATATTAGTATATGAGTTATACTTATGTTATTACTTCATAATGAAACAACTAAAGAAGAATGTGTGGAAGATGTAATAAAGTCGAAAGAATCGGTAACGGACATTACCTCTTCTTTGAAGCGCCTCTTTGAGACCTCCTCTTAGGGCACTAAAATCGGTCTTTGAAGAAGACCAGGACCTCTAGAGTGTTTCTAGGAAAGTGGAGAAGAGAACTTTTCATGGGTTTTCAGAGCTTGAAGGCTCAATGTGGTGTGAGGAAGAGAGGGAGGAGGTGCCCTTTTATAAGGGAGGAGAGGGGCACCTTTGGAATCCTCAAAAATATTAGTTTAATATAAATTCAAACCCCTCATAAAAACCTCCAAAAATGACTCCATTAAAATATTAAATGAGATAGGGTTGTAATATCATAAACCAATAAAATTTAGACATGTTTTGATATTATTTTAAACCTTATCATTTTGATTTATCCTTATTTAATCTATTTATGTTTATTTGTGGTAATAAACTTCTAAATTTTAAATGGTTATAAATAATCACATATGTGTTGTTAATTTTCCATAATTGGATAAGTTATGACATTTTGGACTATATAAATTTCAATTTATAATTTTTAAATATTTTTGTGATTTTTAATCAATTTAATAATAATTTATTTTTATAAAATAACAATAGTGTCAATTTTGACCCTATTCATTTATTTGAATTTAAATAAAATCTACACATAGGATATATTCAAAATAAAATATTTAATAGATTCCTAACAAGTCAAATTTGTCTATAAAATTCATGGAGAACATTAAATAGTTCATATAATATTTATTTTAATATTTTTAAAACCATTTATTTGGTATATCTCTTAATAACATAATTAGTACAACGTTTTTGTATAATTATTTAATATACTTATTTGTTTCATATAAATTAAAAATAAAATCCTTTGATGAAGATAAATATCAAATATTTTCTAATAATAATTTTACTCGAATTTATCATCTTAAAATAACAAGATGTAAATTTTTATCTTTATTTAATTATGAAGGTGACAACTTTGGAATCATTTAAAATAAAATATTATTAGTGTCATAATCGCCATAATAAAAATCCAAATGGTCAAGAATTAGGCCAGTGGACGATTAGGGTTTATATATACACTACTAATACGTTTGTTTGCAGATTTTTGGGCCTTTTGGTGTGTATTACTTATTTTAATAAAAACTATATTATTGATTTTTCACTAAATAAATAATTTCTGCATCATTAATGTATATGATAATAAGGTAATTAAATAACTCTTAAAAATTACAAATAAATTATCATGACAAAGAAAAAAAAATTTATATTTCAAATGAGTATTTATAACTGAATTTATATTCTGTATAAACTTATATTAAAAATACTTTAATTATTAAAGTTGAGTGAGACATATTTCACTTTCCTTTAAATAAAATAAACTAAAGGTCTTAATCGCCTCCAAGTGGGTTCTAATGGATTCCATTTCGACCCAAATATGAATTAGGATGAAATATAATCATCCAATTATATTAAGACAAGTATAAAGATAATTTTATAATATTATATTTACCCTTAATTACCCAATTTACCTTTCACAATGGTAAATAAAATTTAACGTTGTTACTATTCATAAAGACCAAATATAAAAAGTAGATTATTAATATAATTTGGACCCACTGATTCCAAATATAGAATCCATTTTTCCAAATTCAATACATAGAAGTTTCAAAAATTAAATTAAAATGAATCCCGTTGTTGAAAGAAAATGAGTTTTTTGTTTAAAACATTGCAAAAGATTGAAATTATTTGACCTACAAATTTAATGTAAAATCAATGATAATGACATAAAATATATTGAATGGTAAAAATATATTATATTTATAATTTAAAACCATTCAATATTATAATTTAACAACATAAGTTATTACGATGAAGAATGTTGTTTTTAATTAAAATATATCGTGTTTTTACTATTCATTAAAATATGAAAGTTATCAGAATAATATGAAAATTTTATCCAAGGTAAAATTTTATATCCTGATTCCAAAGAATAATTTTATTTTATAAAATTGAACTTATAAACATGTAAAAAACTAGATTTAATGTGGTTGAGCCATCAAAAGGCGACAAAACTCCATTTTTTGAAAATACTTATTTTACTTGAAAAAATTATTTTGTTCTTATACCATGTTCTAGAAAATTTGTAAGATGAATAATAATGTTATAAAATTCAAAACATAGTTAATACTATTCATAAATGATAGTTCATAAAAATATTATAACCATATATCATTGTATAGTGAGACCTGATATTGCGTACAACACACACTATCGAGGAAAGTCGTGATTGCGTGTAATGCCAGCCAAGTCAGGGTTGCGTGTTGTGTGAGAATCCTTCATTGTTTCTTATAACAGAATCCAACCATATTTCATTTATAAATTGAATATATATATATATATATACACTCAATGTGGTGTAGAATGACTATTATAAAACGAACTTGAAATTGTGTGTAACACAATCTAAGAATAGTGTTGCGTATACTGCAAGCTGATACGGTGTTTCGTATAGCACAAGGGAATCTTGTTGTAGTATAAAACACATGACATCAATTAAAAAAGAATAATTATCATAAAATATCAGGTTGTTGCATTCTACCCCCCATAAAATTAATTTCGCCCTCAAAATTCGTCGGGGTTATAAATCGTTTACGATTCATAGAAACCCACATCGTAAAAAGGAATACTAAAACATAATTTTAAAAACTAAAGTATGAAAGATAATGATTACCCAAAGTAACTCATTACTGGGTTTCCATATAGGATAGCATAGGTGAAAATATAGATATGGAAGAAAAATCTAACCATCATGTTCTGATGGAGAGTGGTAGAGGACATGGCTATGAAAAAACCAACAATCACAAAGCCATAAATTTGTAATGATCCAAGGTAACATCGGATTCATCGGATATAAAGACACTAGGACAACATTTTTTTCGTATTCACGATCATTTCCCTAAAGTTGATAATTTGAATTAGAAGAAATACTTGATTGATTTTGGTACAATCTCACTGTTGTTATTGAATTGAACAATTTCCTCTTCATCTCTTCAAGAAATGAAGTTGAATTTGTTATTCGTGAAGCGTTAGCAGATCATGTGATAGAATGATGAGTCAGTCCATCTGTTTCAAATGGTTAGAAAAAGTTATAAGTCCATCTTATGTTTAGATTAATCGTATATGGTTCCAAAATTGAACTTATACTTCATATATCATACCACATAATAAAATAAAACTAGTTTATACTAACAAGGGACTTCCTATAGGCTAGTGGTAGGTGATAAAGGTCAGTCGCACTTCGGTTGTGGGTTCGATTCCCCCAACCTTTTCTGATGCGATGGGCTCTCTCCAGTCCTACAGGCTGTCCTTTTTCTAAAACTACATTACTATAACATCCCATAAATAATATCAAAAAATAAGCTCTATCCTTAAAAAAATACTAACTTATTTCCAACATAATCCATTCCAATCTTTAGGCTTATCTAAAATACTTCTATCCAAGCTGATAGTATAAAGAAAATGATTACTAGAAAGGTTGTCTACCAAGAATATGAATACAAGAATTTATCTCACATATATCATAAGATATATCTTGTTGGTTTTATTCCAAACACATGAACACCTTAGTCATATATTCTCTTGAAACATAAATTACCATAGAACCTTAGTGAAAACATGAATTCTGTCAATAGTTAACTCTTTCGACATACAAAAATCCAAAAATTTCTATATCCTCAAACCATGATATCCCTTTGTCATTATTTTATTCATGAGCTCATGATTACTATCATATTATTTTCTCCTTATCCCTTCCATATGCACATTTCATCTTCTTTCCAAAAATATTTGAATCACTTTTCATGGTTACCGGTACCATAAAATTATTGAAAACCACAATATACTAATACAAAAATATTCTAATACACCATAAAAGTAACTCAAAAAAATTATTCTTGAATACCAATACATAAACACTTCAATCCAACCTCTTCAATTATTTTCCTGGAATAAGTCCTTCCTTGATTTAGAAGTAATTTTTTAGATCAAGGCATTGAGTTGGGTAATTCCCATGTTCTCCACAAATAAGACATTGAACTCCATAATAGTCTGTCACTGTATGACCCTTTTCTCGACACAGATAACATCTGTCCCTCCATTTTAGGTATTCCTCAAGGATCTTCTTCCCTTATTTAGAAATCTCAATCTTCCTTTCATTATGCTCCTCAACATGCCAACACGCATAAAAGTCTATCTTCCTCTTATTTGATGAATTAGGCATAACAATAAATTTCACCTTGTTAATCATATATCGCGATGAATGATTCGACATAATCACAATATCTTTCTCTCTAGGCATTACACAATTTTGTTGCTCATAGTAACCTATTTGTCCATTAGATTCAATGTTAACTGAATTCCTTCTGGTTCCCTCCATTGAGTAAAACACAAAAAGAATTCTGTGAGAGGAAAAAATCATACCAGGAAAATAACATAATCAACGGCGAGTACCTTCGACATATAAAATCTTAGGTTTAATTCTAAGATTGTTAGTGAAATTCTAGGACATTAACCTATACGTATACTTAACCATAGGGACATACCTAGACATACCTTAGAAATATCTCTATGGATATCACTAACGTTTTTGCATCCTAGTTTCCAAATGTTGACAAAACCTTTCCTCTGATACCAACTGTAGTGACCCGAAGCTTGACAAACATGGAAATTACATTACTTTTGTGGAATACTTAATACATAACAAAAACAGACACACAAGGACCGTAATAGTTTAGTGTCTTTGGAAACTCTGAATATAAACATCTAATCCTGTTGAAAGATCTTCAACATCTCCCATATCAATCTTCCCCTTTTTTTTCTTACCTAAAACCTTTATTTATATCCTAGGGAAAAGAAAACATATAAAGGGTGAGATCAAATTCTCAGTAAGGGTAAGCATGGATAAAATAAAACAAATCATATACATTTGAGCTTAAAAACATAAACATAATGTTTAAACATCAAAATCCTGGGCAATGACATAAAACATGGAAGTACATAAGGCATAGATCATAAAGAAACATTAAGCATGACAAAATATAATGGGTGTAAAACATGTAATTGAGGAAACCATTCAGCACATTTCATGATTTCCATATTAGCCCAGGCATTGCTGCCAAGACCATCTTAGTGGACAAAGTCCCTTTCTGAATCGAGTTCACTCCTTGTTTCAGTCCTGTAACACTGAACCGGATGAAATTACCGTTCTAGCCATGTCTATCTCATGAGATATAAGTCTTTACCCAATTCATTATAGGGAGATATAGGTCCCACCCATCTCATAATGAAATCATTCTTACTTGTTCCACAAAACAAACATACATCATTCATAATAACCCAACGAATAAAATTGGTTTCATAAACATCATCCCATCATAACATAATCCATATAAAAGAAATGGATATCATTTAATAATAAGAAAATTGAATCCATGTAAATCATAGAGACTTTATACTTGAAATATACACATATGAAATAATGTTGTCTTATATGGAAAATGGTTTTGATAAAACACTTGAATTGAAATCTTGAGGAAAATATCCTTTCTTATTCAAAATCAATTTTTTTTTCACAAAACATCATGAAATTTTAAAAGAAACAGATTTTTTTGAAAATAGACATGAAATCCTTTAGAGGATGCTTCATGAAAATAAGGCTTTATAAAACTGTAAAAATCTGTTCGTGCCGTATAAGATTAAAAAAACATTCTTCTCGTACTTTTGCCGGAAAAATCAAAAAAAGTACATCGTAACGTAAAAAAAAGAAAGATTCCATACATACCATGTAGTAAAAGTTAAAAATGGGTAAAAAGGACTTTAAACATACATGAAAACACTTTTATAAATCATGGACATTGATGATAGAAATAACCTCCGTAAATACTTACGAATATGAAATCTCAAATAAAAATGAGATTTGCAAAATTATCCCTTACCTTAGGTCCTATATGCTTCGTACGTATCCGAACCTCATATATAATGATTTAAATAATATCATTGACTTATTACAGAGTCATATTCATTGTTATGATATCATATATGGTTCACTTATGACTTTATATTACCCTTTCTTTTGTAAGTTCGATGTTAAAGTAGCATTTTGGGTTAAATCGTTTTATTTATCGTACATGTTTGGACTTGTTGTTCTTGATATTATTACTTATAACCTGATTTACATTATTCCAGAATGTAAAACATGATTATTATGTAATATATATTCATCATATATATATATATATATATATATAATAGATCGATAATTGGAATGAAATACACCGTTCATGGAGACGGTAGGCCGTACGTACGCATGAACGTTGTTTTCGTTTCCTTATTGAATCGAATGGAATTATTTGGATGACATACATATATTTATACATAAATCCAGTCTCATTGTTATGTCATATATTTCATGATTACTTATTATATATACTTTATAATCATTCATGAATGGTTAATCATTGAGAATGAATCTCATCGCGTCGTGGAGACGGTAGTCCATACGTACGCACGAGCGATGATATCGTTCCCATAATTATTGAATTGAATTAGGGAGGAAGATAAAATATATAAGAATTAGTATGATGTTATAATAACTTTGTATAGTTATTCTTTACACCATTATACCCATCCATGTAAGGTGGTGTTGGAAAAAGAGATTACACAACGACGTGGAGACGGTATTCCGTACGTACACATGCGCGGTGATTTCGTTTTCCATAGGATGGATAGATGGTGAAATAGGGTTGTTTAAGACTTATAATAACATATCAGTATATGAGTGATACTTATTTTATTACTTTATAATGAAACAACTAAAGAAGTAGAAGTGGAAGATGAAATAAAGTTGAATGAATCGGTAACAGACATTACCTCTTCTTTGAAGCGCCTCTTTGAGACCTCCTCTTAGTGCCCTAACATTGTTCTTTGAAGAAGACCAGGAACTATATGAATATTTTAGGGAAGCAGAGAAGATAATTTGGAAGGTATTGGCCGAGTGTGAAGGCTAAAAGTGGTGCGATGAAGAGAGGGAGGAGTTTCTCTTTTATAAGGGAGGATAGGGGCACCTTTGGAATCCTAAAAAATATTAGTTTAATATAAATTCAAACCCCACATAAAAACCTCCAAAAATGACTCAATTCGAATATTATATGAGATAGGGTTGTAATATCATCAACCAATAAAATTTAGACATGTTTTGATATTATTTTAAACCTTATCATTTTGATTTATCCTTATTTAATCTATTTTTTTTGTGGTAATAAAAATCTAAATTTTAAATTGCTATAAATAATCACTAATGTGTTGTTAATTTTCCATAATTTTATAATTTATTATATTTTATACCTTATAAATTTAAATTTATAATTTTCAAATATTTTTCTGATTTTTAATCAATTTAATAATATGTTATTTTTATAAAATAATAAAAGTGTCAATTTTGACACTATTCATATATTTGAATTTAAATAAAATCTACAAAGAGGATATATTAGAAATAAAATATTTAATATATACTTGACAAGTCAAATATTTCTATAAAATTCGTGGAGCACATTAAATAGTTCATATAATATTTATTTTAATATTTTTAAAACCATTTATTTGGTATATCTCTTAATAAAATAATTTGTACAACATTTTGTATAATTATTTAATATACTTATTTTGGCATAAAAAATAAAAATAAAATCCTTTGATGAATAGAAATATAAAATATTTTATAATAATAATTTTACTCGAATTTATCATCTTACAATAACAACGTGTAAATTGTTATCTTTATTTAATTATGAAGGTAACAACTTTGGAATCATTTAAAATAAAATATTATAAGTACCATAATCGCCATAATAAGGATCCAAAAGGTCAACAATTCGGCAAGTGGATGATTAGGGTTTATATATACACTACTAATAGGTTTTGTGCAGATTTTTGGGCCTTTTGATATGAATTACTAATTGAATAAAAACTATATTATTGATTTTTCACTAAATAAATAATTTATGCATCATTAATGTATAAGATAATAAGGTAATTAAATAACTCTTAAAAATTAAAAATTAATTACCAAGACAAATAAAAAAAATTATCTTTCAAATGATTATTTATAACCTAATTTATATTCTGTATAAACTTATATTAAAAATACTTTAATTATTAAAGTTGAGTGAGACATATTTTAATTTCCTTTAAATAAAATAAACTAAAGGTCTTAATCACCTCCTTGTGGGTTATAATGGATTCCATTTCGACCCATATATGACTTAGGAAGAAATATTATCATCCAATTGTATTAAGACTAGTTTCAAGATAATTTTATAATATTTTATTTACCCTTAATTACTGAATTTACCCTTTACTATGGTAAATAAAATTTACTGTTGTTACTATTCATAAAGACCAAAAAATAAAAAGTAGTTTATTAATAAATTTAGACCCACTGATTCCAAATATGGAATACATTTTTCCAAATTCAATATATAGAAGTTGCAGAAATTAAATTAAAATTAATCCCGTTGTTGAAAGAAAATGTGTTTTTTGTTTAAAACAATGCAAAAGATTGAATTTATTTAACCTACGAATTCAGTGTAAAATCAATGATATTGACATAAATTATATTAAATGGTAAAATTATATTCTATTTATACTTTAAAACCATTCAATATTATAATTTCACCACATAAGTTATTACGAAGAAAAAATTTGTCTTTAATTAAAATATAGCGTGTTTTTACTATTCATTAAAATATGAAAGTTATCAGAATAATATGAAAATTTTATCCAAGGTAATATGTTATATCCGGATTCTAAAGAATAAAATTATTTGGTAAAATTGAACTTATAAACATGTAAAAAACTAGATTTAATGTGGGTGCGCCATCAAAAGGCGGAAAAACTGCATTTTTTGAAAAATACTTATTTAACCTGAAAAATTTATTTTGTTCTTATACCATGTTCTAGAAAATGAGTAAGATGAATGATAATTTTTTAAAATTCAAAATTTATTTCATACTATTAATAATGGCTAGTTCATAATAATATTATAACCATATATCATTGTTTAGTGAAACCTGATATTGCGTACAACACACGCTATCGAGGAAAGTCGCGATTGCGTGTAATGAAAGCCAAGTCAGGGTTGCGTGTTGTGTAAGAATCCTTCATTGATTCGTATAACAGAATCCAACCATATTTCATTTATACGTTGAATATATATATATATATACACACACTTATAATGACTATAATAAAAGAAACTTGAAATTATGTGTAACATAATCTAAGAATAGTGTTGCGTATACTGCAAGCTAATACAGTGTTGTGTATAGCACAAGATAATATTGTTGTAGCATAAAACACATGACATCAATTAAAAAGAATAATTATCATAAAATATCAGGTTGTTACAATATTGGTACACCATGGATTCTTAAAACATCATTAATATATAGTCTTTCTGTACATTCAAGTGGTAAATCTTCTTTTATAACAATAAAATGTGCTTACTTGGTAAGACGATAAGTAATGAACCATATTGCATCATTTTTTCTAGGAGTCTTTGGTAGCCCAATGAAAAATTACAGCATAATATTTTCCCATTTCCACTAATGTATGGGAAGAGGTTTCATGACTCCTCCAAGCTGTTGCCTTCCAGCTTTCACTTCTTTACAAAGCATACATCTGGACACAAAATCTGAAATCTCCCTCTTCATATTGTCCCACATAAAAATGTTCCTTCAAATCTCTATACATCTTGGTTCTCCCAAGTTGTATAGAGAATTGGAGCTATGATCATCATCCAAAAATTCCCTTTTTAGATCCGGTATGTTAGGAACAAAAACTCTCTTCCCAGATTTCAAAATTCCATCTTCATATATGAAGTCACACAATCTCCTATCGTTCAAAACATTAATTTTATCTTGAAATTCCTCAGCATCACTATGAGAAGTTTTTATCCATACTAGTAAAGATGGTTTGGAAACTATTAGAAAATGTATTGATGTTTCACCTTCAATAGTTATTCCCATATTCATCTTTACTAGATCCATGAAAAAAGGATCCCTTTAAACTCTCATCTTGTTCAAAACTCCATGTTACTTTAGGCTCAAAGCATCTACCACCTTATTTTCCTTCCCTGAGTTTTAGTGTATTGTGTAATCATAATACATGAGTAGTTCAAGCCATCTATTTTTCCTCATGTTTAGTTATTTTTGTGAGAAAATATACTTCAAACTCTTGTGATCAGTATAAATGTCACATTTTCACCATAGAGATAGTGTCACCATATTTTCAGAAAAAATATTATAGCTGCTAACTCAAGATCAAGAGTGGGATAGTTTTTCTCATGAATTTTTAGCTGTTGTGATGCATATGAAATAACTCTATCATTAGATATAAGGACACAACCAATACTTTCTTTGAAGCATCACTACAAATAAAAAACCCATCATCCCCCAATGATAGAGTAAAGATAGGAAACTTAACTAATCTTCTCTTCAGTTCTTCAAAAACATTATTCAAACTATTTTTTCCAGAAAAATTTATCCCCTTTATGAGTGATATTGGTTAATGGGTCATCCAAGTAGGCCAAATTATGGACAAAACACCAATAATAACATGATAAACCAATAAAGCGGTGTACCATAATTATTCTCATCGTTGTTGGCAATTCTTGGATTGCCTTGGTATTTGAAGGATCAATAGAGATTCCATACTTAGAGATAATATGGCCAATAAAATAAATATCATGAAACCAGAATTCACACTTGCTAAACATCATATATAATTCATTTATTCTAAGAGTATTTATAATAATGTGCTAGTTATTTTCATGGTCTTCGTTACATTTGGAGAATACCATGATTTCATCAATAAATACCACTACAAAGTCTTCAAGATATTACTTTAAAACTCTATTCACTGTATCCATGAAGAAAGAGGGTGCATTAGTCAATCCAAAAGGCATTATTGTAAATTCGTAATGCCTGTACCTGGTTTGAAATATTGTTTTTAGAATGTCTTCCTTCTTCACACAAAACTATTGATATCCAGATCAAAGGTTAATATTTGTAAAATATTGACCTCCATGAAGTTGGTCAAATAAATCATCAATGCGTGGTAGGGGATACTTGTTCTTTATTGTTATATCATTGATCTCCCTGTAGTTAATGTACAAACTCATAGATCCTTCATTCTTATTAACAAAAAGGACATGGTATCCCAATGGAGAAACATTGGGGAAAATAAATCCATTATCACTCAATTCCTCTAGTTGTATCTTTAGTTCCAATAATTCTATAGTTCCCATTCTATAAGGGGTCTTT
Organism: Viscum album; assembly: GCA_963277665.1. Taxonomy (NCBI): domain Eukaryota; kingdom Viridiplantae; phylum Streptophyta; class Magnoliopsida; order Santalales; family Viscaceae; genus Viscum; species Viscum album. The sequence goes on along the minus strand of OY728139.1, from coordinate 123,529,676 downwards.
GATATGGGCCTTGAACCAAGAATTACATCAATGTAAAACTCAATTTCTCATTCTGGAGGATGTCCAGCTAAATACTCTAGAAACACATCAACATATTCTTGCACAATAGGTGCGTCCTCTATTAAAATATTATTTTCCTCACCCATAGTTATTTCATTCTCTTCTTCCCCAAAAATTGAATTTAGTAGAGATACTTGGGGAGGATCTAGATAAGAATCAGGCGGTGACATATCTGCTCTAAAGTGTAGGTACTCCTTATCATCATCCAAAATTGTAGCCTCATTATTCTTAAAATAAATTTTCGCATCATGGTATGAAAACCAATCCTTAACAAAGATTATATCAAATTAAATCATGGGTATGATGATGAGATCATCAGATAAAGAACATTTATATTCCCTAATTGGAGCTGATTCAAAAACCTTTGTTGCAATGATACTTCCCTTATAAGTTTTTACTGACAACTACCTTATTAAATCAAATTGAAAATATCTAATATTCATAGAAAACTTCTATGATATTAAACAATGCGATGATCCAGAATCAAATAAAGCATTGGAAAATCTTGAGGAAACCATTAAATTACCTCCCACAATGTCTTTAATATATTCAACCTTAGTAGTAGTGATTTCATATGCTTCTCCTTCATTACTTGGCCTTTTTTGAAGTAAGTTTATTTGAATATTAGGACATTTATTTGCATAATTTCCCATCTCCCTACAATTGTAGCATTGAACATTGGTAGCTTCTTTCTTCCCCTTACTATCACTAGAAAGTTGGCCTTTCTGTCCACATTTGTAGCACACTCCTTCTTCTTTTAGATTGGCTCTAGGGTGCTTCCTTCCATGATTATCACAGGGTAGAAATTAAACTCTTCCCTTACTTTTTGTTTCCTTATTTCCTTTCCTATAGTGTTCAAAATACCTCTTCATCTCTTTCTTTTCTTTAAAGTCATTAGAAATAGATAATTATTTTTCTATCTTGATTGCACATGAAACAATTACTTCATATGATGAGAAGGATAGTGGGACTAATTCTAGATGGAGAAATGGTTTTAACCCATTAATGAAATGATCAATTTTAGTTCTTGGGTTATATATATAATCTAAAACATGCCTTTCTAACCTGGTAAATTTAGATTCATACTTTGCAACATTCTCATCCTCCTTTTATCTCAGACTCAAAAATTTCCTTTATATATCCTCTTGATGGTCACGATGAAATTATTTTTCTAATAAAATATCGTTAAACTCCCTCCATTCCATACATGATACTAATTAATCCTCCTTCGTGTTTTGAATTAATGACCACCGTTGATCTGCATCTCTGGTGAGGCGATAAACTGCCATGAAAACTTTTTCCCTTTCAATACTCCCTAATGCATGAAATATTTTCTCTAAGGATCTTATCCATTGTTCAGCTACAAATGGATTTGTAGACCCATTTAATGTTGGTGGTTGTTTCCTCATGAATTGATCTAACATTTATCCTCTTCATTAGAGATCAGGGTGCTTCATACAATCATGGTTATTATTCATAACATGTGTGAGTTGTCCCTGTATGGTGATAAGATTATCCTAACCAGTTGCGTCATCATCTCCAGAATAATTATCTTGAGCAAGAGGGAAATCCTTACATGTATTACGTGTGTCAATACGGTTTCCATTACTTCCACTAGGCACCATTTCTAAACAATTGCAAACAGTAGATTAGTGTATGAACTGCAATACATTATTCCAAACTTATAAAACACTAAACATAAATTGAAAAGTTTATAGATATAATCCATAATAATAAAAATGTTTTCTTTGTGAAGGTATATACTCATAAATCCTTCACAATGCTTTGTAAACAAAATGAGAATTATCCTAAGAATATCCCCTGGTAGTGTTGTAACTAAGAGTGCAGCGAGGCCCATTGTTGTGCACCATTTCATATTCGAGTCTATCTCAGAGAATTGTTTCTAGGTTTTACACCTAGGTACTTCTATTTTAGAGCTTCCTCTACCTGATCATATCTATATAGGGATGCATTGCTTGGAAAACTCACAAAATTTCTACAGTATCAAAAATCTAAAAATTTATTCTATACTAATCCTCAAAGTCTATCTTAGGGTAATGTGCTCTAACTAGAGTTTTTCTAAATATAGTTTCCAAGGGTTGTACTAAACTTTCTCTGATACCAACTATAATTCCCCAACCCCAGTTACCCAGAGTCGGTTCTTTATTACATAACATTGGAATAATACAAGGAATCATGACTCAAAAGACCGATGAAAAGAAATACAACACTAATTTCTTCCACCAGAAATAACCAAGCCTCCTAGATTATGCCTGGAAGTCACTCATAACTAATTTCTTCATATACAAGGAAAATGAAACATAATAAAGGGGTGAGATCAATCACTCAGTTAGGGTACACAATACAGTGGATGATAACATAAACATTAGTCAAGATGAATAATTCAAAACACATTCTTTTAAAAATAATGAACATGAACACTTTATGGTAGGAATATGAACTGAGGAAATAATGGAATAATAAAACATAGTCATGGTTATTATACTAGTCTAATAACCTCATGAACCATCATTAATATTTTTATAACGAGGGAATGTATAATTCAGGAAATTCTGAAACATTTTATCAAGGACTTGGCCAAGACGTCTAAAAATGATTAAGGCCTCATCCAAACCCATATATCAAATTGGGAAATTCCTTGGCCAATTCCATGTCTAATTGTCTCATTAGACCTACCAATCCCCCAAGTAGCATGATCAGGCTCCACCCATCACATACTAAGTCCAATATATTCTTCATTTGAAAATGTTGGAATATAACGTAAACATTTGTATTAAAACTAGCATATGGAATGTCAATAGTTTAACCCTAAACCATGAATGGTATAAAAATAACACATCCATAGTCAAACATATCACAAAAAAATCAAAAAAATATGGAAGATTTTTATCAAAATAAATATTCTTTAAACAAGTTTAAAATCCTTCAAAGGATGTTTACATAGATGAAATGAATACTATTTGAAAGAAATATCTCTTTCTATTTTGAAACCATTAAAGATTCACATAATTATAAAAGAAAATTTTTTTTTTGAAAATATTCTTATAAACTTTTAAGGGAAGCTTCGATGATATTATAATAGCAAAAAATAGCCGCACCTGCCGTATAAGTTAAAAAAACACTCTTACCCTAATTTTGTCGAAAAGGTCATAAAGTACTTTGTTTGGAAAAGATGGAAAGATTCCTTTAAAAGCATATAAGGTAAAAAAGGGTATAAATGAATTTAACCCATAGCCTATTAAATAGTAAAAATGTTTTGAAATACATTTTTAAGAAAACATGGACGTGGATGATGAAGAGGTCTCAGTAGATACTTACGTAAAAACAACCTTGGATAATAATGAGATTGTGAAATTAACCCTTACCTTGTACTTTTCCTTAGTCGATGGTATGTTAACCTCCTGTATAATAGTCAAAACATTGTAATTAAATTATACAAGAACTATATGCCTAAATATGATATCATATATGATCCTCTAATTTCTCTTTGTTAATAGTATTTTAGTAATATCATCATTTCAGGTGTTAACTGATTCATTTTCGTTTATATGCTTTGTTACACAAGCCATGTTTTTTATAGATAGGATGTATTTAATTCATATATAGAATGATATTATGTTAATATTTATTATTTTTAATCATAAAATGAAAATTATTCTCGAATGATTGCGACGGGGAAATGAATCTCATCGCGTTCGTGAAGACGGTAATCTGTATGTACGCACGAGCGGCAATATCATTTTATTAATGGGGAAATCATATGTAATTGGATGGTATATAATATATAAATAATCAATAACATTTTATATTAATTATTTACATTAGGTATACTCATTATTATACCCATCCAAATAATGAAGTGTTTGAATAACAAACTACACCACGACGTGGAGACGGTAAGTCGTACGTATGCACGTATGGTGACTTTGTAATTTATGTGATTGATAGAATAATGAATATGGTTGTACCATTTTTTTCAATAACATCAATTTATATATAATATAATGGATTTCTTATCTTATAATGGAAACAACAATGAAAGAGAAAGTGGATGAAGAAAAGAACTTGAAAGAGGTGATGAAATATTTACCTCTTTTTCGAGTTATTCCTATTTATTTGATAAAAAGGGCTCCATAGGTTAGTTTAATGTCCAAATGAAAGCCTCTAAGATGAGGGTAGGAAAGTTGGGAGGATATTTGGGCAGGGTTTGGATGAAAAAAATGGCTTTGGAGGTGTGAAATTAAGAGAAGGGGAAGTGCCCTTTTATACGAGAGCTGAGGGTCGCTTTAGGAAAATCTTGAAATATTATTTTACAATAAAGTACAATTCAGTTTATAATGGCTTAAAAATGATTTATTTAGAGGATAAGGTAGGGATGGGTTTACAACCTTTCAACCAATAGGTTTTGACATGTTTAGGTCACTATATTAACCTTATATTTTTATTCAACTCTTTAATAAATAGTTTGACATTTACCACGTCTCTTGGTATTTTTATATTATATGGTTAATAAACATACTATAATCATCAAAAAAACCCCAAGATGATAATTATTAATATATATAACCTTATATAATTCCTTTTTCCAAACATTATATTTTTAAGAATATTATATCCATTAACAATACAATATTTGTTTTAAAAACTTAATTTTGTAAATTTTGACACTATTTAGTATTTGATTTTTGTAAAAATTATAACAACATGATTACTTCGAAAAAAAATTATTTAATCAACTCTAAAATGTCATATTAACCTATAAAATTAGTTTAATTCACCAAAAGTATCAAATTAATTTTTTTTTGGATATTTATAATATCAATTATTTTAATATTTCTTTAATAATTTAATTATTGCATCATAATTATGTCTTAAATAAATTAAATTTTTTAATGTATAAAAATTATAATTAAAATACCATTATTTAGAAATTGTTTCTAACTTTTTAATGAATATTTATAGATGAATTTATATTTTGTTGAACCCTATATTAAAAATGGTTAATTTGTCAAACATTGAATTTAACTCTTTTAACTCTTTTTTAAATAAAATAATAATAAATGTCCTAATCTAATCCAAGTGGACCAAATAGGATCATATTTTATTCCTATGGTTTTTTTTGGTCGAATTATACTTATCCAATTGAATTTGGACATGTATTAGGGCAATTATGATATCATTTTTACCCTTAATTACCCTATTTACTTTTAACCGTGGTAAATAAATTCAAAAGTTACTATTCACCAAATATTATTTTCATCTTATTGAGCCAAATTTTACTTACTGATATTTACCATGTCTCCCAGATTTCTGAAATTGAACTCACAGAAGTAGTAAAATTAAGTTTTATGAAAATTTTCAAATACTCCAAGGAGGTGGGTAAAAGACGATAAAAAGATCAATAAAATTTATATATATATATAAAATCATTATAAAATGAATCCAATGAATTATATTTAACTTATATAGGAATTATGTATCTATTTTACCTAATATTAATTTAAATAAAATTAATAATTATTTAAATAGAAAATCAGTCTTAAACAATAACTCACTATTTTTCACTATTCATTAAAAATTGAATGTTTTCAGAAAAATTCAAAAAATCCACCCTAATCTAATTTCGATATTCCAAATCAAAAAATGATGTCCATTTTGAAAAATAAAATTTATTAAATTTTAAAAAGTTGGTATTGCTGTCCATAACGGCTAGTTTGATTGGTCGTGGTGTGTTAGAATATCGAAGTTACGTACAATGCAATCTATTATATTATTCAAAGGGAAAAGTACTGGGGAAGTTGTGGTGTTATAAGATGGGGTGCCCTTTTATAATTGGGGGACATGACACATTTTGGATTTTTTTTCAAAAAAAAATTCATAACCACATTTTAAGCATTCAAAAAAGAAAAAAATAGACCATTATCTAATATTAGTTGATATAATGTCTATATATATTATTAATATAATATTTTGATACGTTCTTAGGTCATTTTAATCCTTATATTTTCTGTTTAAACCCCAGAAAAATCATTTTAAGCATAGATTTGGAAATTAATTTTTATTGTTTTTTAATATTAATTATAAAAAATGAAGGTAAAATTATTATATAATGATAATTATGATTAACATAAACTTGTAATATATTTTTATAAATACAATTAATTGAATTTTAAAAATTTACTATAAAATTAAACCCATAAACACAATAAAAAACTATTTTCCAATGAAATTTTTTTGTAAGTATAACAAGTTTCTATATAATTTTTTTTTTCATGTAACCGATTGAAATGAAATAAATTGGATATATAATAAAATAATATAACTAAGGTTACTTTTAAACCATTTAAAAAAATTATAAATTTTTTAATTATTAAAAGGAAAATGATGCTTTTAGTAAAAGCCAATATTTTATATTATTCATTAAAAAATTATAAATTTTAGAAAAATCCAAATATTTCATCCTAATATAATTTTAAAATTTTTATTCCAATAGTGATGTTCATTTTTTCTTATGTGTTTTCTTAAAGCGGTAGAAATTAATTATATTATTTTCTCACAAAAATAAAATAAAATCATCTTTTGGATAAAAATGTAATTACAAAGCCTATAAAGACTTTAACAAAAAATTAAGTAATTATTTATCAATATATTTTATTTTTCATTCATAATTAATTTAAAAAACTTCGTAACTTTTATTCATATGAGAAAATTTAATGGGTGGGTTATAATGATCATGTTTAAATAAGAATATCAATAGTATATTGAAGTTTGTTAAAACTTGTTGTTGTGTGTCGCATATGCTATCAACATAGCTTTCTTTTTTTTTAAACAAATTGGGTTGTTATAAACCATTTCATTATTGGTCTCTATTAGAACACTCATCCAATACTTCCTAAATTGGCCTAATCTGAGAATTTCTTTGGGTATTATATATTTTAAATTTATAGGGATAAGGCTAGAACCACTGGTGTACCACCCCCACTACATACAGACCATTTAATAGTGTTAGAAAGGTTACATTATCAATAATTTCAAATCACTGATAATCTAGGCACTGTTAAAATATGACAATTATTAGTGCTTGTAAAAATCATTGTTAAAGGACCCCATTATGATCACTTGTAAAAATGACTAATAAAGGTCAGATTTTAAAAGAGCCTAAACAATCAGTGCTTTGAAATCATTGATAAATAACCACTTAATCAAATATTTTTTACCACTAATAAAATGTTGAAAAAATTATATTTTTTTCCGAGCTAGCAGTACTAAGCACCCCATCCCCACTTCCTCAACTCTAGACCCCATCCCTTTTCTACAATTCTAATCATCCCCAATTTCTCAGCACTTTCAATCATTGTCATTAGCACTACAGAGGTCTCTGAATATTGTGCTTTCCCACATCCAAACCCAAGACCTCATAATCATAAGATGAAAGATTTATGATTACACTAATAGAATAATTCAATATTTTAATAAATTTATATTTATAAATATTTATATTTACATACATGTTTTTATACATTTATGTATTTTTAAATATATATATATATATATATTTTTATTAAATATATATATTTACATACATATTTTATTCATATATATATTTATAAATATAAATATTTATGGATATCTTTTTTATTCATATATATATATATAATTATTTTTAAATACATTTATCAAATATATGTTTGTGTGAGTGTTAATGTGTGTATGATATTTATATACTTAAATTTATTTAAATGTATTATACATTAATATTAAATTAAATATATTATTATATAAATATACATATTCACATATATATATATAAACATTATATATATATTCATATATTTTTATAATAAATTCATTTGTATACTATATTTAAACATAATGATATATTTATATAAAATCACATTTTTATATGATGTATACTCACAGTATTTACACACAAACAGACACACACATGTACACATTTATATTTCTAACATAGACACTAAAAGATTTACATATATATATATATATATGAATATATTTACATATATTATAATATACACATAAATATATTTTTTTATTAACACGCACAAGGTTATATATAAACATTTTCTTATAAAGGCATATATATATAAATATTAATTAATTTCTATAAGGGAAATGAAATGGATAAATATTAATTTTAAATGAAATGAATAATAAATAAATATTTATATTTTGTTTATAAATTTTACAATTGATTTTTATGTTAATATGTTTTTATATAATTGACTTATTATTAGTAAACATAATACAATAAGAAAATATATAAATATAAATGAAACTAAAAAATGAAAACTGATATAAATTATAATCCATTATATCAATATGAAGATATTCTTTGAGAATACATTCATTTTATATTGAAAAATAATATAATCCCCCCTTAAATGAGGCTAACATTCCATATAATCTTAAAAAATTGGGATACCGCGACTGAAATCTCAGTTTTGGATGCCTTATGGGTGTTTTTTCTTTAAAAAGTGACATCAGAATCCCTAATCACTTAGGTATATATCACATCATTATATTTGGTTTCATATGTGGTAGAGCCAAAACGGATGCCCAAATCAAATTTTTTAACCTTTTTAATTTCAAATCATGTTTTTAACGCATCTTAGACTTTTTGTTAATTAATTTAATTGTTATGTAATACAATTGTTATTAAATGATTATTTATTGATAATCAATTGAAAATTATTAATTAATAATAATTTTTAAGTAATTTATAACCCATTTTAACTAAAAATATTATATATTAAGTGTAAATTTATATTTATCCTTATATGAAACATATTTGAAAAACATATTTTATATTTAAATCAATATAAATATATTATTTTTAACGAAATATACCAGCGGTATAAAATAAAACTGATAAGGGGTGTCTTTTATTTGACTTTTTATGGCATCATAAAGGGACCCATTTATCAGTGATATTTTATTTTCACTTGTAAAGAGACCCCTTTATTAGAACGTTTTTAGTATAATTGATAAATGATCCCACTTTATCAACTATTTTTTAATACTGATGATAAAGGGGCCCTTATAAGTAAATATTCTAGAACTAGTAAAGTGAACATTAATCAGTGCTTTTTTCTAGTGTTGATAAATCCTCTCCCTTGATAAACTAAGATTTTTAGTAGTGCATGTAGTTTTCAATATATAATTATTTTCATTTTAGACTCCATAATTTTCATGGAATATAAATTTTAAGAAAGAAGTAATTATTGGTCCTCATTTATGCACAACTGTTATTGTATCCAAGAATGTTCTTTGACTTGGTAAAAAAATCATTTAATTTATTTTAAACCTAATCCCATTGAAAGAATTCCATATTGTGAATCCAAGTGTCGATCCAAGTATTCTATAATAACCCATAACCCTATGAGTCCATCCAAGACATTCCGACTCATTCAAGGCATGATATAAAGTAATTTCTTACTGAGACCACCCTATGTTTTCCACATAGTGAACATGGTATCATTCATAATTTAATATAATGTAATTTCCCTCTAATCTCATCCAAGTTATTCCTCTTCGGAAACCATGTATCACTAATCGAATAATACAAAATTCATCTTCCCAGTTAGATTTTCCAAGGGATTATAAATAAAGATCCATGTTTCTCTCCCAACATAATATAATCCTATTATAATTATTTTATTTTACTACCCGTGATGATTACATATAAGAAATTTCAATTCAGAACCCTAGTTTGGCCCATGTCATGGTATGATCTGTGGTCATGTACTAGAGGTAAACATAAACCATTTTACAGTTTACATTATTAAAATTTTCTATTTAGCTCATTAGGATTACTCAAGATTTAAGTAAGAAGAAAAAAGGGCCTAGGATTATGGAGTTACCATTCTCCATTCTTTTTATTCAAATTACATATTATTCAAAATGACAAAATCAACACACCTCAATTGGTGATTTGATTTGATTTCAAGGCACATGTAACATAGGTCGTTAAAATCCACACACCTTAAGGAGTGTATTGTGTTGAGGTAGAAATAACTAGGCTCTGAATTTAGGTTCTAAAACTACCCTAATCAATATGATACCAATTAATTTAATTAATTTTACATATAAGAGGGGATTCATGGAAGGACTATCACACAGAACAATGAAACAGTAATATAAACATTAGGACTGTAGGAAAAAACAACTAAACCAAATACCTTATATTGAAAGATGAATCATTTACTAATATCATCTTCTAATTGGATATTGAATGGGGTAAATTACATAAAAGGGAAAATACCTTTAAAACATGGCATATTAAAACAAAATTATTTATCTTTCCATATGATGAGTTAATTGAAGAAATTAATCAAGATAATTTACGAACATTGTAAGACTGGATTGATGTGATCAAAGAAACTTGAATTAGATGTCCTATGAGGGTGGAGGATCAAATACCAATAATTGAAAGTGGAGGAGTTCCCATAGGGGATTCTACTATGTACAATAAAATAGAGAAGATGGTTTTTAGTTTTTAAGGAGGGGAGATGTCATTTCTCTATTTAGAATGCCTAGAAACAGTTTTTCTACATGGTTAGAATAACCATGTGACTGATGTGTAACATCACTATCCAAGTGGGAATATACCTCACACATCATATAGCATGGTGGGACAAACCATTCATGGACCATAACCAATCTCTATATGAAATCCACCTATCCTACAATGGTTCAATGAATGGTTAAATTAACCATGTGGAAACCATGAGTTTCACCTATGTAAAATATATGCATCATTTATCATGGAAATTTTAAATTCCTCATAAGTTTTTTAAAACTAAGGTTATTCTCTTTGGTGTTGCATATTCGTGATACATGGTTATCCCTAACCATGAGAATCATCCAATTCTTCCCAAAATTAGATATTTGGGATCTGAAAAATCCCCCAGACTCTCTAAAAAACATCCCAAAACTCTTATAAACATTTATTTGAGTATAAAAGGAGTTATAAATAGTAATTTAAAGAATATATACATTTCTGAATGGCCTTTTTTTTTCTACATACCTTCCTTATCCATGAGGATAACTGACTATCATATAATAATAGTTTCAGCTAATATGAAGGTAAATCAACCTCTCTCTCCTAGGTCACATCCTATGAATCCCCATGCTAGAATAGAACCGGAACTAGTGGAACTGACCTAACATAGAGATACTTCATGCTCTTCTCAACAATAATCATTGGATACTCCTAAAAAATAATTATCAATATCTACATTAACTATAACAGTTTTTTGAACATGAGATGGGGTTGAAAGAAGTAGTGGAGATTTAAAACATGGAATATTTCATGCGTGGTTTGATAAATTTTAGGTAAATAAAATCAAATATCTACTAGATCAACTCTCTCAAAAACCTCGAAGGGTCAAATGAAACAAGGTTCAATTTTATCTTATTTCTAAATCTGTTGATGCCCCAATTTAGGTGAAACATGTAAGAAGACCCAGGCTCACACCTCAGACTCTAATTTTTGGTGTGGATGATCACTATAAGATGTATTTATGGATTGGTCTATATCTATACACTTCCTGATAATCTGTACATATTATATGGTATCCTAAAAAAGATGAGGATATCAAGGATGAATACTCCAAGCATGTATTCTAACACCCATATTGTATTTTTATATTGTCCCTTGGTCTATGTGTAATAGTATTTATTCAGAAGTACGTATGAACCCAGAGCCTTATGAATCCCATACCAGAACTAGGACATGAATCAACCACCACTATCCAATACAATGGTATATAGAACTCTTTGATGGTGTACTTTTTCCTTGATATATAGCCTCCCATATTCATCCATTGAAAATTCTTCTTGAAAATGAAAGAAGTGGGTGACCTTGGTAGTCTATTAATGATCACACATACCACATCACTACCATGAGTGGATCATGGTTAGCCCATCAAAAAATACATTGTGATTTCATCCCATTTACACATTGTAATGGGTAATAGTTTTTAAAGTACTTGTGGTTGTTGGGGTTCCACTTTCACAAGCTGATAGCTGGAACACTGAGTAATAAAACCTGCTATATAATTTTTCATACAAAGACACCAATTCATACAATGAAAATCATGATACATTTTCATAATATTGGGATACACTACCCAATGTGAGGAATTATACTCTTGTATCAACCAATATTATCTATTTTAATGTACCCAAACACATCCATGAATATATAATATCTGATCCCTATCAATGACCCAATAAGCATTGGACATCGACTAAAAATATCTTCCTTAGGATTAATCCCTTAGGATCAGAAAGTCATCTCATCTTAAATTCTCCTAAAATTGAAGAGGCCATTGATAATGATGCAATTACATACTTCCCATAACGGTCTTACATCTCCAACTGCATCTCAAATAACATGGAAATAAACCACAACTCCCAACTGGCCTCCTGAACGACCTGTGTTTGAGACATTCATCTCAGTGCATTAGCCATTGCATTTTAATTACCAAGTGAATAAGGAACCAAAAAGATAAAAAAGAGTTACTTGACTAATAGATTCTATCTAATATTAAAATCAATGTGTATGATGATTTATTTCAGGATAATGTTATCTATTTATAAAAAAACCAGTCTCCCAATAAGTAATGTCTCTAGAAACATAGGGCATGAAACACTAAAACAAGCTCAAGATCATGTATCAGGTAATTCAGCTCGTGAGGTCTCAACTAGAAAGAGTAATATAAAATGGAACAATCTCTCCATATAAAAATGGTTCCCAACTTAATTTCTAATTAATCCCAATAAAAAATTACGTCTACATGACTTAGGTAGAATCAAAATGAATGTTGAATACAAAAATAGTTTCAACTTCGAAAAGGATTTATCAAAATAATCAAACAACATTTATTTTACACCTTTAATTTTGATAAATGTAAGAGGTGCTACACGAAAAGATAAATACTGAACAATATGGTTATAATATCCATCTATCTTAAATAATATATATATATATATATATATTAAAAATATTCTTGTGATACTCTGACAACACTATGCCTCTCATCTTCTTTGGGTCCACTGATACTTATTCCTCTATGATGATGTCACACAATAAGTGGAATATATTTTTATAGAACTAAACTTTTGAGAGAGTATCATACAACACGTGAATTCTTAGCACACTCAAAATGAAATCAATATATTTCTCATGATTGTGTCATGTATGTGAGTACACCAAGATGTCATACAAAAAACAACAATAGAATAAAATAAATACTGTAGGAAAACCTGATTCATTAGGGATATAAAAACTATTAGCATGTTCATGGGTCCAAAATGCATGAAACAATACCCTTATTTGATATACCTTATATATAATTCATTACAAGGTACATAAAATGGTCTCAATCATATGTTATGGTATCTAAAACTGAAAAAAATATTTTATGAAACATGATATCCTCAAATATAAATTGAGAGGGCCTCTATACAAGGTAGTGGATAATGATTTTTAACTATAATTTTGATCAATTTACAATAATACATAAACATCATGGAATTCCTATACACTATACTAGAAAAAATCATAGGCAACCCCCACGAGGATGCACTAGGATGTATAAACCCCTTGGATTCAATATCCACTAACCGCCTTTTGAGATTCTAAAACTCAATAATATCCATCATGTAAGGAAGAATTGATACTGGTTCTTTCCATGATACTATATCACAATTAAAATCTACCTCTCTCTAAGGAGGTCCCCTAGATAATTCATCAGGGAATACATCATTGAAATAATACACTATAGGATGGAGACATGTTCATTTCATTCATAGGTTATCTATTAAGAGTCTAGAAATTTGTGATGTCACTCCACCCATACCATAGTGTTCATGTCTCAGTCAACTAAAATAAATATCCCATTATCCCTTCCAAATTAGGTAACACCCTCAAGTGTTGTGAAGGACAACCTCCAATGATATCAATGAACATAATCAAGTTAGGGAACCAACTAGTCCATTTTGATAATGATTCCAAAACCATTCATATTGAGTATGGAGAGGGTCTATATGAAATGATAACCATTTATTTTAAGGGGGAAGTCCTTACATTGATTTACAGTTTAGTATCCAATCCCCAGTAGAGTTTTTAGTGTCATTACCCAAAAAATACTAATCTTTGAGACTAAGTCTATCAAAAAATCCCATAAATAGAGAAGAATGTATAGTTCTTGGTCTAAATAAAGTAGGAACTAAAGTAGAGGCTACCAAGATCATACCTTATATAATATAAGGTCACATACTCCACACCTCTTGTAAAATTTGGTTTGTATATATCTAGAATGATACATGACCTCTTGCTACAGCCTGAATACTTAGTGTATGACCATTCTAATGGAATAATATTTCATAATATTGGCTTCCACAACCCTATAAACCTCCTCATATTTATTATATGGTAGTATTTAAACTACATACATGACTTGGAGTAGCCAATAATACTCCGAAATGTGGGTTTGGTGTATATCCCTTCACATTATGCACTTGAGAAAAATATATACCAAATCTCTAAAGTAGACCAATTTCACATCATGGTTAGAAAGTAATTGGTAACATGGTACAATGGGGATTGATATGGAATAACCTATATCACTAGTGGAATAAAAATTAATTTTATTGTGTGTTTCATCACTACCCCTCCCCCCACTAACAGAATCAAGGATACACATCCTGCTGCAAAACATACGACCTCCCTATCTAATTTCTTAACTACTGTAGCCATATCAGATGCCTCCAAATATTGATTGGTAAAGTGGGTTTGGTTTACTGTTTTGAAAATGGTAATTAACCACAAAAAAATAACCATGGATCAGATGGAACACATGATACCATCCTCAAACCTAATCACTTTCATCAAATTGTCACCAACAAGAGTTGGTGCGAAGTGATAGAGCTTAATGAAACAAAATGAGTAATCCAACATAGAAATAACACCCTACTATAAGTGTATAAAATCCACAATATGGTCATGTCTCATCATATGTGAGAATAAGTAATAATTAAAACTATCTTCAAGTTCCTCCATAACAAATATCGATGAAAATATCCATATGTAATATCTCTCCACCAATGATTTCAAGAATAACAAAGAATATATGTCACAATCATGACCCTCATATCTAGATGTTTCTCCATATGATTGATGGTAGAAAACATGTCATCTAACCCTATATAAATATTATAAGGACAACTTTATGCTAAAAAGGTAGGAGTGTACTGCTACTTTAATTCTTTTGTGATCTCTACCATATTAGGGATACCTGTATAGGCATCAATATTCTCATAAAACCCTTCATAACTAAGAATAAATTCCCAAGTCACAAATAGGAGGAGGTTCTACATGTGGCACTATAAGTGGTAGAACATATATCTCAAGTCCCACCACCTCTGGACCATGGTCATTTCCACCCTCCTGGCATATGATTCTAGGCTATTATGGTGGAATATTTCTACAATTAGAAACACACAACTAAAAATAAAATTTGATAAAATGACAACTCTCAATAAATAAGAGAAAGGGAAATGTACACATCTGTCCTATATAAGGTTCAAAACCATCTTCTTACTCCCAATGCTTGGTCTAGGATATATATACATTCTTAAAGGTTTCATAAGAGACACCACCATCACCCAATACTAAGTTAGGGTCTAGGTTAAAATATGACATCAATATCAAAGGTTATAACATATGTAGTTTCAATTTCATGTTATGGAGGAAAACACCCCTAAATTTATAATTGATATAACCATTTATTGGTAACCATTTTATTTGAGAATTTAAATTTATTAATGTTCATAGTAATATATATATATATATATATATATATATATATATATCATGGTACAGTTAGTCGATTCACCATTCCCATGGTATAAAGGCATGAGGTTTATGAATTACAATGGGTATATCTGTTACTAGAACCAGACCTTTACATATGGTATTGGGATGTTACAAGCCATATAAAAATATTTTATTAGATGAATCTATATTCAAAATTTATAAAAGTATGTTATTTATAAATTATAATAGTAATTAATGTAATCAAAATAAACTAATGTCTCCACTCCCATAACCATTATTACATAGCTCAAACCCGTAATAATTTTTTAATTATGGTTACAACATAAATATATATGGGAAAACACCATTTAAGATGATATATTAACTCTAATTAACTTATTATTTATTTCCTAAATCTTGTAGAAACATTTTTTCCAATTATAACATAACAATCAAGGAACTACCCCATATTTCAAGCAGTGCACACGGCAAGGTAAATATTGAATGACATATACATGAAATGTTAATCACCAATTGCCTATAATGATGTATGAAAAATTGCATCTTTGATATATCTATCAAAGGGAAAAAGGAAATCCCTAATAATAATTATATTAAATGCCACAAATCTTGTGCATCACTCAATAGTGAAATCAACAAAAATGTAATAGGCATCTTCCAAAATAATAAGTCACACCCCATGTTGTTTGGATTTTTCTCTATACCTGGGTATGGTTCTATTATGAATTAGATCATTACCAAATATTAGCATTTCCGGGTCTCATATATACCATGCCAAAAAAAGTAAGATAAAATTAAAAAGACTATAATACCACTTTGTAACATCCCAAACCCACTTTACGCCAAAATAGAGAAATATAGTTTCCTATATATCCTTAAGAGTGCTTCCACTTAAGAAAAATGACTCTCAATAGTAGTGATTTTCTATGATGGTATGGTGGGGATTCTATACCCTCATGTTAGAGTAGATAACAATGGTATCTAATAAGAAAAATGGAGAATTAATATAATAAAATCACAGAATCATAACATCAAAATATAATAACAATCAAAAAATAAAAAATCATATCAATTAAAAAATAAAATACACTATCATATAAAAATGTTTTGATGAATTTGTAATATAAAAATCAGGAATACAAGAAAACTGAGTAGTAGAAATATAAAAGTTTTAATAAAAGATGAACAAAAGATTGAAATATTTCTTCAATAGAATTTTGATTATAAGATCAATCCTATACTCCGATACATTTTCTCTGAAAAAAAAAATCAAGTGGTTAAACATGGACCCTTACCCTTATTCCAACATGTATCTATGAAGTATTTTTCAAGTAACAATTAGTGTCCTAAACATGGTTTGAGGAAAACTATGTAGGCCACCACCAGGGGAGTCTATAACTGTAACGCCACGACCCCAGTTACCCAGAGTCGGTGGATTATTACCTAACATTGGCATGATCATAATGAAATCATGTCTCAGAAGAACGACCAGTTTAGTATTATTGGAAACAAGATTCATACATAAGTTGAACTTTACAACTTGAAAAGAAATACAACACAAAAATATTTCATTAGAAACATCCAAGCCACCTAGATTATACCTGGTGTTAACTCATAAGTAACTTCTTCATATCATAGGAAAATGAAACATAAGAAAGGGGTGATATCAAACACTCAGTAAGGGTAAGTAATATAGTGGAAAATGACATAAATATTAAGCATGGTAAATAATTAAAACCACATGCCTTTACCAGAAATAAAAATGAATACTTTTATGGAAAGAATATGTGGTTATTAAATAATTCCATAATAAAACATGATGATGGGTGTTCTACTAGTCGAATGACCACATGAACCATCAATAATATTTCCATAATGAGGGAATGTATAATTCCAGACATTCTGAAACATTTTGTCAAGGCCTAGGCTAAGACGTCTAAAAATGATTAAATCCTCGGCCAAAACTATAAATCGAATTGGGAAAGGGCCTCAGACAATTACACATCTATTTGTCTCATGAGACCTACCGATTATTCGAGGAGCTATAGTGGGCTCCACCCACCACTTACTAAGCCCAATGCATTCCTTATATGAAAAGGTTTAAACATAACATAAGCATTCATATTAAAACTAGCATACGAAATGTAAATACATTATCCCTAAACCATGAATGGTATAAAAATAACACAACCATATTCAAACATATCACAAAACCTTCAGTATAATATGTAATTTTTCTTATGTATAACCCTATATTAAAAATGTTTTAGTAATTAAACATTGATTTTAACTCTTTTAACTATTCTTTGAATTAAATAATAAATAATGTCTTAATCTAATCCAAGTGGACCTAAATGATAATATTTTATTCCTAAGGTTGTTTTTGGTCGAGATACACTTGTCCAATAGAATTAGGACATGTGTTAGGGTAATATTAATGTCATTTTTACCCTTAATTACCCTATTTTCTTTTAACCGTGGTAAATTAAATTAAAAAGTTACTATTCACGAAAAATTATTTTCATCTCATTGAACCATATTTTATTCCTTGATATTAACCGTGACTCTCGGATTTTCGAAATTCCACTCACAAAAGTGGTAAAATTAAGTTTTATGTGAATTTCCAAATTCTCCTAGGAGGTGGGTCAAAGATAGTGAAAAGTTCAATAAAATTTTTATATATATAAAATTATTCTAAACTAACTCCAATGAATTACATTGAACTTATATAGGTATTATGTATCTATTTTGACCTAAATTAAATTTAAATAAAATAAATAATTATTTAAATAAAAATTCGGTTTTAAACTATAACTCAGCGTTTTTCACTATTCAGAAAAATTTGAATGTTTTCAGAAAAATACCGAAATTTCACCCTAGGATAATTTCAATATTATGAATCCAAAAATGAATACATTTTGAAAGATAAAATTTATAAAATTTCAAAAAGTGGGTATTACTATTCATAACGGCTAGTTTGATTGGTTGAGGTGTGTGTTAGAACTCGAAGTTGCGTACAACACATGCTACTGTATTATTCGAAGAGAAGCGTACTGTGGATGCTTGGGGTGTTACATTCTCCCCTCCTTAAAATAATTCTGTCCTCAAAATTACTAGAATACTAACACATGAAAATACTCTGGTGGTTCTTCATCATAAGTTCCTCAGGTTCCCACGTTGCCTCTTCCATCTTATGGTTTCTCTAGAGAACTTTTACCAGATGAGTCGTCTGGTTTCTCAGCACTTTTTCCCTTGTATCAAGAATACTGATGGGCTCTTCGCAATAATACAGAACGGGTTCCAGTTCTAATTCCTCACAGGTGAGTACATGTGTTGGGTCAGGCATGTATTTACTCAACAGTGATTCACGGAACCTATCGTGAACTTTGGAGAGACTTGGCGGCATTTCCAAATGGTAAGCTACAGACCCAATTTATTCTAGAATTTGGAAAGGTCCGATGTACCTGGGACTCAATTTACCCTTCTTACTGAAATTTACAACTCCCTTCCATGGAGATACCTTCATAGAAAACATGATCTTCTACATGAAATTACAAATCCATCCTTCAGTTATCAGCATAGCTCTTCTGCCTACTTTGAGATGCTTTGATGTGGTCTTGGATTACCTTTACCTTTTACATTGTTTCCTCCACCAGTTATGGGCCTACAAGTTTTCTTTCACTAATCTCATCCCAACAGGTGGGTGTGCGACATCTCTTTCCATAAAACGCTTCATATGGTTCTATCTGAATACTCGAATGGAAGCTATTGTTATAAGAAAATTCTACCAGAGTTAAATATTGATCCCACATACCTTGAATGTCTAGTGAGCATGATCTCAACATGTCTTCTAAGGTTTGAATATTCCATTCTGATTTTCTATCTATTTGAGGGTGGTCGGCAGCACTCAAACAAAGTTCAGTATCCAAGGCCTTCTGAAGACTCTTCCGGAATCTTGAAGTAAAACGGGGATCACGATCCGAAATAATCGATTGGGGTACTCCATGAAGTCTCACAACTTTATTAATATATAGTCTTTCTATACATTCTAGTGGTAGATCCTCTCTTATAGAAAAAAAATGTGGTGACTTGGTAAGACGATAAAAAATAACCTATATTTCATCGTTCCTTCTAGGAGTCTTTGGTTGTCCCATGACAAAGTCCATAGTGTTATTATCCCATTTCCACTCAGGTATGGGAAGTGGTTGCATGAATCCTACAGGATGTTTCCTTCTAGCTTTCACTTATTGACAAACCATACATCTTGACACAAAATCACCAATCTCCCTCTTCACATTGTCCCAAAAAAGTGTTCCTTCAAATATCTATATATTTTGGGGCTCCCATGTTGTATAGAGAAATTAGAGCTATGAGCATCATCTAAAAATTCCCTTTTCAGATCAGGTATATCAGGAACACAAAGTCTCTTCCCAAATTTTAAAATTCCATCTCCATACACAAAGTCACTCAATCCCCTATCATTCACAGCTTTAATCTTCTTTTGAAACTCTTCGTCACCGGTCTGAGAACTCTTTATCCTTTCTAGTAAAGATGGTTCGACAACCATTTGAAAAAGTATTGAGGTTTCACCATCCATGGTGATTCCAATATCCATCTTTACTAGATCCATGTATATAGGATCCTTTTCAACTCTCATAATGTTCAAAACTCGATGAACTTTTCTGCTCAAAGCATCTGCCACCTTATTTGCCTTCCCCGGGAAGAATTTTATCATACAATCACAATCCTTGAGTAGTTCAAGCCATCTACTTTGCCTCATGTTGAGTTCTTTCAGTGAAAAAATAAACTTCAAACTCTTGTGATCAGTATAAATCTCACAATTTTCACCATAGAGATAATGTCTCCAGATCTTAAAAGAAAATATTACAGTAGCTAACTCAAGATCATGAGTAGGATAGTTCTTATCATGAATTTTCAGCTATTGTGATGCATAGACAATAACTCTATCATTCTGTATAAGGACACAACCAAGTCCTTTCTTTGATTCATCACTATAAATAACGAAACCATCATTCCCCGATGGTAGAGTCAATATAAGATCATTGACTAATATTCTCTTCAATTCTTCAAAACATTCTTCACACTCTTTTTTCCAAACAAATTTATCCCCTTTAAGTGTGGGATTTGTTAATGGGTTAGCCAATCGAGCAAAGTTCTGGACGAAACACCAATAATAACCTGCTAAGCCAATAAAACTGTGTACCTAGGTTATACTCACAAGTGCAGGCCATTCTTAGATTTCTCTTGTCTTAGAAGGATCAATAGAGATTCGATCCTTAGAGACAATATGTCTGAGAATAGAAATCTCCTGAAGCTATAATTCACACTTGCTAAAAATACTATAAAATTCATGTCTTCTAAGAGTATTCAGTATAATGCCCAAGTTATTCTCATGATCCCCGTCGATTTTTGAGTATACCAAGATATCATCAACAAATACCTCCAAAAAATCATCAAGATATTCCTTGAAATCTCTATTCATTAGATCCATGAATACAGAGGGTGCATTAGTCAATCCAAAAGGCATTACTTTAATCTCGGAATGCCCATACCTGGTTTGAAATGCTGTCTTCGGAATTTCTTCCTTCTTCATACACAAATAATGGTATCCATATCAAAGGTAAATCTTTGAAAAGTATTGATCTCCATGAAGTTGATCAAATAAATCATCAATTTGAGGTAGGGGATACTTGTTCTTTATTATTATAACATTGATCTCCCTGTAGTCGATACATAACCTCATAGATCTATATTTCTTCTTAACAAAAATTACAGGGGATCACCATGGAGAAACACTAAGGCGAATAAATCCCTTATTACTCTATCCCTATAGTTGTTTCTTTAGTTCAACTAATTCCACAGTGGCCATTCTATAAGGGGTCAACGATATAGGCCTTGAAGCAGGAATTAAATTATTGGAAAACTCAATTCCTTGTTCTGGAGGATTTTCAGGTAAATATTCTAGAAACACATCAACATATTCTCTCACAAAAGTTAAATCCTCAATTTGAACATTCCTTTACTCACCCACCATTATTTATTTATTTTCCTCCCCGATAATTGAATTTAGTTAAGCTATTGCGGGTGGATCTAGGTAATAATTTGGGGGTGATGATTCCGCTCTAAAGATAAGGTGTTACTTATCATCATCATTAAAAATAGTAACCTCCTTATTCTTACAATAAATTTTTGCATCATGGTCTGAAAGCTAATCCATACCGAGGATTATATCAAATTAAATCATAGGTATGATGATGAGATCTGCAGATAAAGAACATTTATGTGCTCTAATGGGGACTGATTCACAAAACAATGTTGCAATGATTCTTCCCTTAGGAGTTTTAACTGAAAAATCCCTTGTTAAATCAAATTGGAAACATCTAATATTCATAGAAAATTGGGAAGATATGATACATTTTGATGATCCAGAATCAAATAATGCATTTGCTAAAATTGAGGAAACCATTAAATTACCTTCCACCACGTCTTTCAGAGCTTCTACCTCAGTAGTAGTAATAACATAATCTTGGCCTTGATCCCTTGGCATTTTCTGAGGTAAGTTCCCCTGACGCTTTGGAAATTCATTTTCATAATTTCCCATCTCCCTGAAATTATAGAATTGAACATTGGTAGTGTCTTTCTTTCCTTTACAATCACCAGCAAGATGGCCTTTCTGTCCACACTTGTAGCATACACCTTTTTCTTTTAGATAGGCACCAGGGTGCTTCCTTCTGCAATTATCACAAGGTGGAAATACAATTCTTCCCTCCTTCCCTGTTTCCTTATTTCCTTTCCTAGAGTTTTTAACAGATCTCTTCCTCTCTTGCATTGATTTAAAGTCATAAGACTTATAGAATTATTTTTCTGTCATAATATCACACGAGACAATATCTTCGTATGATGAGAAGGATTGTGAGAACAAAGCTCAATGGAGAAACAATTTTAACCCATCAAAGAAATGATCAATCATACTTCATAGGTTACATATATAATCTGCAGCATATCATTCTAACCTTGTAACAGCCCAAGATTTTATGAAAAATATTCTTTTTCATTTCACTAATGTCTTGTGTTGTACGCAACACAAAAAGGAGCTTGGACAACATGCATCCTTGACTTGCCTTGCATTACACAAAATCACAACCTTCCTCGATAGCGTGTGTAGTACGCAATACCGAGTTTCACTAAACAACAATATGCTATTAAAATATTATTATAACTAGCCGTTATGAACAGTAATAACCACCTTTTAAAATTTTAGAAATTTTATTTTTCAAAATGGACTTCATTTTTGGACTCAGAATATCGAAATTAGCCTAGGGCGAAATTTTGGTATTTTTCTGAAAACTTTCAATTTTTGATGAATAGTGAAACCACTAAGTGGTAGGTTAAAAACTGAATTTTGCATAAAACATAATTTTACCGCTTCTGTGAATGGAATTTCGAAAATCCGACAGACACGGTTGATATCAGTAAGTAAAATGTGGTTCAATGAGATAAAAATAATTTTTTGGTGAATAGTAACTTTTTACTTTTTTTTTATCGTGGTTAATAGTAAATAGGGTAACTAAGGGTAAATATGATATTACTATTACCCTAACACATGTCCTAATTCTATTGGATAAGTGTAATTCGACCAAAAACAACCTTATGAATAAAATATGACCATTTAGGCCCACTTGGATTAGATTAGGACATTTATTATTAATTTATTTAAAGAAGGGTTAAAATAGTTAAAATCAATGTTTAATAAGTAAATAATTTTTAATATGGGGTTATACATAAGATAAATTCGACTATAAATATTCATTAGAATGATAAAACGATTTCCTACATAATGGTATTTTATTTTTAATTTTTGGACATTAAATAATTTAATTTATTTATGACACAATGATGATGCAGTAATTATCTTATTTATGAAATATTGACATAATTGATGTTATAAACACCAAAAAAAATGTAATTTGAGACTTTTTATGAATTACACTAATTTTATAGGTTACTATGATATATTAATTTTGATTTAATCAACTTGGTTCGAACATATAATTCTTTTATGACTTTCACAAAAATCATATATCAAATAGTGTCAAAATTGACACAAAATAGTTTTTAAATCAAATATTATATTATTAATTGTTATTTTATTCCTAAAAATCTAATGTTCGGACAAATGACTTAGATAAGGATATATATATTAATAATAAACAATTTGGGGTTCGTTTGGCATGTTATAGTAAGTGTATTAACCATATAGTGAAAGAAAACAAAAAGACACGGTAAAAGTTAAATTATTTAACATAGAGTTATATCTAATTGATAAGGATAAAATAATACCCTAAACTTGTCTAAATCCTATTGGTTGATAGGATTTAGATCCATCCCCACTTTAGCTTCGAAATAAGACCCTTTGGAACCATTATAAACCGATTTTGACTTTAATATAAAATAATATTTTGAGATATTCCTAAGGTGCCCCTCTCCTCCCTTATAGAAGGGCACCTCCTCCCCCTCCTCCTCACACAAATTTGAGCACTCAAACTCGGCCAAACCCTGCCATTTTCCCTTATCCACTTCCCTAGAATAATCCTAGAGGTCCTGGTCTTCTTCAAAGACCAATATTAGTTCCCTAAGTGAAGGATTCAAAGAGACCTTTCAAAGAAAAGGTAATAACCATTACCGATCTTTTCAATTTCTTTCTTATTCAACTTCTTCTTCTTTAGTTGTTTCATGATAAAGTAATAACATCAGTATTACTTACATACTTATATTTTATTATAAATATGAAACAACTCTAATTAACCTTCTATCCATCCTGCGGAAAAAGGAAATCACCGCGCGTGCGTACGTACGGAATACCGTCTCCACGCCGTGGTGTAAACTATTTTCCGCCACCACCTTAATTGGATGGGTATAATGGTTTAATGAGTAACTATATATGATTATTATAAAGTGATATTGATACTGAAATAGTATAAATACACTTCAACGCAATTCCACGACCATGGGAATGATATCATCGCTCGTGCGTACGTACGGACTACCGTCTCCACGACGCGATGAGATTCATTCTCAATGATTAACCATTAATGAATGATTATAAAGTATATATAATAAGTACTAATGAAATATATTACCTAATAATGATACTGTAATTATTTATATTTATATGTATGTCATCTACTTAATTCCATTCAATTCAATAAGGAAAGGAAAACAGCGTTCATGCGTACGTACGGACTACCGTCTCCATGAACGGTGTTTTTCATTTCATTTATCTATCTATTATATATATATACTGAATATATATTATATATAAATCATATTTTATATTCTGGAAGTAAGTAAATCATGATATAAGTAATAATAATGTCAAGAACAACAAGTCAAAACACCTACGATAAATGAAACGATTTTACCCAAAACGCTTCTTTGACATGGAATTTACAAAAGAACGGGTAATATAATGTCATAAGTGAACCATATATGATATCATAACAATGAATATGATTCTGTAATAAGTCAATGACATTATTTAAATCATTATACAGGAGGTTCGGACACATACGAAGCAAATCGGACCTAAGGTAAGGGAAATATCACAATCTCATTTTTATCCGAGATTGTTTATTTGTAAGTATTTATTGGGGTGTATTTTATCATCCAAATCCATGTTTCATCAATATGTTATATTATTTCCATCCACCTACAATTGTTTAAATCCATTTTTACCCTTCGGTGAGTTTTTAGTAATATGTATGAAAGGAATCTTTTGTCGTTTTTCGTATGAGGTACTTTTTGACTTTTCCGAAAAAAGTACGAAGAATGTTTTTTTTAACTTATACGGCATGAATGGATTTATAAAAAATTATTTCCAAGAAGCTTCCTTTACAAGTATTCAAGTTTATTTTTAATCAAATTCTTTTATTTTAAAATTGTATGACATGTTAAGAAAGGAAAAGTGTTTTTGAAGTAGAAAGGATATTTTCCTCAAGAATGAAGTCCAAGTATTTTATAAAAATTATTTTCCATCTAAGATAATAAAAAGGGTTCTGTTTTTATCCCTATTATTACATGGATTTGATTATGTTGTTATGGAAATATTTTTATGAATTCCTTTATCTTATATGAATTGTTTTATGATTTCATGTTGTTTAAGAATTCCATTTTTATTACATGGGTTACGCTATGATGTATGGTTTATGATTATGTGGCACACATAAGAAAGGATTCATTATAAGATGGGTGGGACCTATATCTCCCTCCAATGCATTGGGTAAAGATTTTATATCTCATGACATAGATAGGGCTGGAACGGTAGGTTATACCGATTCAGTGAAACAGGACTGAAACGAGGGTTACTCGATTCAGAAAGGGACTTTGTCCAATAAGATAGTCTTGGCAATGAGTCATGACTAACAAGAAATGATTTTCCAAGATTATGTGTACATGCCACAAAGTCTCAAGTTTCATGTTATGATTATGGTGATATCATTTTCACTTCTATGATTTATTCCATGTTAAGATATTATGATCTCTTTTGCAGGTTATGATTTTGAAAAAGATATGATATGATTTTTAGTTCCTTTATTTTCCTTGCTGAGCATTTGAGCTCACCCTTTTATGTTTTCTTTTCCCCAGGATATAAAGAAAGGTTTTAGGTAAAAAAAGGGAAGATCTTTATGGGAGATATTGAAGATCTTTCACCACGATTAGAAGATTACGTTCCGAGTTTCCAAAGACACTAAACTATTACGATCCTTGTGTGTGTGTTTTGGTTATGTACTAAGTATTCCGCAAAAGTAATGTAATGTCCATGTATGATAAGCTTCGGGTCTCTACAGTTGGTATCAGAGGAAAGGTTTAGTCAACCTTTGGAAACTAGGATGCGAGAACTTTAGTGAGATCCCTAGAGATATTTCTAAGGTATGTCTAGGGATGTCCCTAAGGTTAAGTATACGTATATGTTATAGTACTAGAATTACGCTAACGATCATAGAATTAAACCTATGTTGTTTGATATTGAAGGTAGTCCCCCTTTATTATGTTGTTTTCCCTAGCATGATTTTTTCCTCTCACACTATTCTTTTTGGGTTTTAGATGATGGCTGGAACCCGAAGGAACCGTGTTGATCAATGCAATGAACAATGCAATGATTGTCCTCCTGAACAAACAAATGTTATGGTAGATGGAGTGAAAAATCTTATTTCTATACTTACACAAGCTATGAATCATTCTGGACTTCCAAATGAGCAGAGAAGGGAACAATATTCTATTGAGTCCTTCATGAGGCAACGTCCACCTTCTTTCAGTGGGTCTTCTGATCCACTTGTTGCTGAACAATGGATCAGTACCACTGAAAAGATATTTTCAGTTCTTCAATGTTCTGAACATGATAAAGTCATCTTAGCAGTATATCGTTTGGAAGGTGAAGCTGATCAATGGTGGAATCTTATCAAGAATACAAGGCAAAGAGATGAAATTGAGTCCATGGAATGGGACGAGTTCAAGAACTTATTTTTCAATAAGTACTTCCCTCGTATTCTTCGAACAAAGATGGAGAAGGAGTTTCTTGAACTAAAGCAAATGGATGATGAATCTGTTGGTATATACGAAGCGAATTTTACAAGACTTGCAAGGTATGCATCTGGCATTATCATCCAACCTGAAAGTAAAGTTGATCGATTTTTCAGTGGCTTAAAACCAAGTCTTCGAAGGGAATTAGCTATAAGAGACTTCAGTAGCTATGAAGAAATTGTGCGTTGTGCTATCAAGGTAGAAATGGAAGTTGGTGTTACATATCCATCTCATGGTTTTGACAAAAAACAAAGATGGAGTTCGAGGAGAAATCTTAGAATGATGGTGAAAAGAAGATGAATGTTTCCTTATGCACAAAGTGTGGAAAGAAGCATGGTGGAGATTGTCTTAAAGGGACTAGAAAATGTTTTAAGTGTGGAAAAGAAGGTCATCGAGCAGCTGAGTGTCGAAGTAATGGAAAAAGGGTTTCTAATGATGTTAATAAATAAAACACTGCAGAGAACGCACCACCAACACTTCAATGCTTCAAGTGCAAGGAAATGGGGCATTATGCTAATAAATTCCCTAATCCAAGGGTTAGTGTTGATCAACATGAGAAACCACTGAAGGCAAAGGACAAAGGAAAGTCACATGCGATCACAATTGGCAATGTTGAATATGACAACGATGTGGTGGAATGATTAAGTGTTTATGTAATGGGATTTTGAAATAATGTTGTATCATTGAGTATTGCAATATTTATTGATGTGGTATTCAAAGTGATTGATATATTTTGGAAATAAGATGATATGCGCATAATGAAGGGAAAACGAGAAAATGAAATGTTTAATAGTATTCATGAGCTCATGATTGATATAAGGACTAAGTGATATCATGGTTTGAGGATATAGAATTTTGAGGATTTTGGTATGTGGAAAGTGTTAACCTTTAACTGCATTCATGTTTTCACTAAGGTTCAATGGGTATTCAAGAGAATACATGATTAAGGCTTTTGAATGTTTGGAATGTGACCAAAAAGACATATCTTATGATATGGGGATCAAAGATGGTATTAAATCTCTGGTAATCGTTTTCACTATATTATGACAATGGACTACAGTATTATGGATAAGCCTAAAGATTGGAATACATTATGTTGGACATAAGTTAGGATAGAACTTTTTTCGATATTATTGATGGGATGTTATAGTAATATAGTTTTAGAAAATGGACAACCTGCAGGACGGGCGACAACCCATCGCGTCGGACAAGGCTGTGGAAATCGAACCCACAACCGAAGTGCGACTGGCCTTTATCGCCTACCACTGGCCTACAGGAAGTCCCAGTTTTGTAGAAACTAGTTTTATTATATTAAGCAGTATGATATATGAAGTATATGTCCATTTTAGGAACCATATGTGATTAATCTCACTATAGATCGACTTATGTATATAATTTTTGCTAACCTTTTGTTTGAGACAGATGGAATGACCCGTCATTCTATCACATGATCTGCTAACACTTCACGAATAACAAATTCAACTTCATTTATTTAAGAGATGAAGTGGAAATTGTTCAAGGCATGAACAACAGTGAGATTGTACCAAAATAAAGAAAGTATTTATTCTAATTCAAATTACTAACTTTAGGGAAATGATCTTGAAAACCAAAAATGGTGTCCTAGTGATCTTATACCTGATGAATCGGATGGTACCTTAGATCGTCACAAATCTATGGATTTGTGATTGTTGGCTTTTCCATAGCCATGTTCTATACCACTCCCCATCAGAACACGAGGGTTAGATTTTTCTTCCATATCCATATTTTCACCTATGTGGAAACCCAGTGATTAGTTTATTTGGGTAATCGTTACATTTCATACTTTAGTTTGTAAAGACATGTTTTGGTATTCCTTTTTACGATGTGGGTTTCTATTAAAAAAACTTTCGAATAGTAAACTATTTATAACCCCGATGAATTTCGAGGGCGAAATTCATTTTAAGGGGGGTAGAATGTAACAGCCCAAGATTTTATGAAAAATATTCTTTTTAATTTCACTAATGTCTTGTGTTGTACGAAACACAAAAAGGAGCTTGCACAACACACATCCTTGACTTGCCTTGCATTACACACAATCGCAACCTTCCTCGATAGCGTGTGTGGTATGCAATACCGAGTTTCACTAAACAACAATATGCTATTAAAATATTATTATAACTAGCCGTTATGAACAGTAATAACCACCTTTTAAAATTTTTGAAATTTTATTTTTCAAAATGGACTTCATTTTTGGACTCAGAATATAGAAATTAGCCTAGGGTGAAATTTTGGTATTTTTCTGAAAACTTTCAATTTTTGATGAATAGTGAAACCACTAAGTGGTAGGTTAAAAACCGAATTTTGCATAAAACTTAATTTTACCGCTTCTGTGAATGGAATTTCAAAAATCCGACAGACACGGTTGATATCAGTAAGTAAAATGTGGTTCAATGAGATAAAAATAATTTTTTGGTGAATAGTAACTTTTTACTTTTTTTTCCCGCGGTTAATAGTAAATAGGGTAACTAAGGGTAAATATGATATTACTATAACCCTAACACATGTCCTAATTCTATTGGATAAGTGTAATTCGACCAAAAACAACCTTATGAATAAAATATGACCATTTAGGCCCACTTGGATTAGATTAGGACATTTATTATTAATTTATTTAAAGAAGGGTTAAAATAGTTAAAATCAAAGTTTAATAAGTAAATAATTTTTAATATGGGGTTATACATAAGATAAATTCGACTATAAATATTAATTAGAAAGCTAAAACGATTTCATACATAATGGTATTTTATTTGTAATTTTTGGACTTTATATAATTTAATTTATTTATGACACAATGATGATGCAGTAATTATCTTATTTATGAAATATTGACATAATTGATGTTATAAACACCAAAATAAATGTAATTTGAGACTTTTTATGAATTACACTAATTTTATAGGTTACTATGATATATTAATGTTGATTTAATCAACTTGGTTTGAACATATAATTCTGTTATGACTTTCACAAAAATCATATATCAAATAGTGTCAAAATTGACACAAAATAGTTTTTAAATAAAATATTATATTATTAATTGTTATTTTATTCCAAAAAATCTAAGGTTAAGCCAAATGACTTAGATAAGGATATATATATTAATAATAAACAATTTGGGGTTCGTTTGGCATGTTATAGTAAGTGTATTAACCATATAGTGAAAGAAAACAAAAAGACACGGTAAAAGTTAAATTATTTAACTTAGAGTTAAATCTAATTGATAAGGATAAAATAATACCCTAAACTTGTATAAATCCTATTGGTTGATAGGATTTCGACCCATCCCCAGTTTAGCTTCGAAATAAGACCCTTTAGAACCATTATAAACCTATTTTGACTTTAATATAAAATAATATTTTGAGATATTCCTAAGGTGCCCTCTCCTCCCTTATAAAAGGGCACCTCCTCCCCCTCATCCTCACACCAATTTGAGCACTCATGCTCGGAGAAACCCTGCCATTTTCCCTTCTCCACTTCCCTAGAATAATCCTAGAGGTCCTGGTCTTCTTCAAAGACCAATCTTAGTTCCCTAAGTGAAGGATTCAAAGAGGCGTTTCAAAGAAGAGGTAATAACCATTACCGATCTTTTCAATTTCTTTCTTCT
The DNA here is from genome assembly GCA_963277665.1 of Viscum album. Taxonomy (NCBI): domain Eukaryota; kingdom Viridiplantae; phylum Streptophyta; class Magnoliopsida; order Santalales; family Viscaceae; genus Viscum; species Viscum album. The sequence goes on along the minus strand of OY728139.1, from coordinate 123,498,486 downwards.
TCAACTTCTTCTTCTTTAGTTGTTTCCTGATAAAGTAATAACATCAGTATTACTTACATACTGATATGTTATTATAAATATGAAACAACTCTAATTAACCTTCTATCCATCCTGCGGAAAAAGGAAATCACCGCGCGTGCGTACGTACGGAATACCGTCTCCACGCCGTGGTGTAATCTATTTTCCGCCACCACCTTAATTGGATGGGTATAATGGTTTAATGAGTAACTATATATGATTATTATAAAGTTATATTGATACTGAAATATTATAAATACACTTCAACGCAATTCCACGACCATGGGAACGATATCATCGCTCGTGCGTACGTACGGACTACCGTCTCCACGACGCGATGAGATTCATTCTCAATGATTAAACATTAATGAATGATTATAAAGTATATATAATAAGTACTAATGAAATATATTACCTAATAATGATACTGTAATTATTTATATTTATATGTATGTCATCTACTTAATTCCATTCAATTCAATAAGGAAAGGAAAACAGCGTTCATGCGTACGTACGGACTACCGTCTCCATGAACAGTGTTTTTCATTTCATTTATCTATCTATTATATATATATACTGAATATATATGATATATAAATCATATTTTATATTCTGGAAGTAAGTAAATCATGATATAAGTAATAATAATGTCAAGAACAACAAGTCAAAACACCTACGATAAATGAAACGATTTTACCCAAAACGCTTCTTTAACATGGAATTTACAAAAGAACGGGTAATATAATGTCATAAGTGAACCATATATGATATCATAACAATGAATATGATTCTGTAATAAGTCAATGACATTATTTAAATCATTATACAGGAGGTTCGGACACATACGAAGCAAATCGGACCTAAGGTAAGGGAAATATCAGAATCTCATTTTTATCCAAGATTGTTTATTCGTAAGTATTTATTGGGGTGTATTTTATCATCCACATCCATGTTTCATCAATATGTTATATTATTTCCATCCACCTACAATTTTTTAAATCCATTTTTACCCTTCGGTGAGTTTTTAGTAATATGTATGAAAGGAATCTTTTGTCGTTTTTCGTACGAGGTAATTTTTGACTTTTCCGACAAAAGTACGAAGAATGTTTTTTTAACTTATACGGCATGAATGGATTTCTAAAAAATTATTTCCAAGAAGCTTCCTTTACAAGTATTCAAGTTTATTTTTAATCAACTTCTTTTATTTTAAAATTGAATGACATGTTAAGAAAGGAAAAGTGTTTTTGAAGTAGAAAGGATATTTTCCTCAAGAATGAAGTTCAAGTATTTTATCAAAATTATTTTCCATCTAAGATAATAAAAAGGGTTATGTTTTTATCCCTATTATTACATGGATTTGATTATGTTGTGATGGAAATATTTTTATGAATTCCTTTTTCTTATATGAATTGTTTTATGATGTCATGTTGTTTAAGAATTCCATTTTTATTACATGGGTTACGCTATGATGTATGGTTTATGATTATGTGGCACACATAAGAAAGGATTCATTATAAGATGGGTGGGACCTATATCTCCCTCCAATGCATTGGGTAAAGATTTTATATCTCATGAGATAGACAGGGCTGGAACGGTAGGTTATACCGGTTCAGTGAAACAGGACTGAAACGAGGGTTACTCGATTCAGAAAGGGACTTTGTCCACTAAGATAGTCTTGGCAATGAGTCATGACTAACAAGAAATGATTTTCCAAGATTATGTGTGCATTCCACAAAGTTTCAAGTTTCATGTTATGATTATGGTGATATCATTTTCACTTCTATGATTTATTCCATGTTAAGATATTATGATCTCTTTTGCAGGTTATGATTTTCAAAAAGATATGATATGATTTTTAGTTCCTTTATTTGCCTTGCTGAGCATTTGAGCTCACCCTTTTATGTTTTCTTTTCCCCAGGATATAAAGAAAGGTTTTAGGTAAAAAAAAGGGAAGATCTTTATGGGAGATATTGAAGATCTTTCACCACGATTAGAAGATTATGTTCCGAGTTTCCAAAGACACTAAACTATTACGATCCTTGTGTGTGTGTTTTTGTTATGTACTAAGTATTCCGCAAAAGTAATGTAATGTCCATGTACAATAAGCTTTGGGTCTCTACAAACCTTGTAAAGTTAGCCTCATACTTTGCGACAGTCTCATCTTCCTTTCGTCTCAGACTGAGAAATTTCCTTTCCATATTTGCTCAATGGTCACGAGGAAAGTATTTTTATAAAAAAAGATCTTTGAACTCCCTCCATTCCATATTTGATACTTCATCATATTCCTTTGTGTTTTGAATCAATGACCACCATTGATTAGCATCTCTAGTGAGGCGGTAAACTTCCATGATAACTTTTTCCCTTTTACTACTCCCCAAAGCCTGAAATATTTTTTTTAGGGAACTTATCCATTGCTCTGATACCAATGGATTTGTACTCCCATTGAATGTTGGTGGTTGCTGCCTCATGAAGCGATATAACATCAATCCTCCATGCTGCTGATCAGGGTTCTCTATACGGGTAAGGTTATTATTCATAACAAGAGTGAGTTGTCCCAGTATGGTGATTTGCTGATCAGCACCAGTTGCATCACCAACTCCACTATAATTATCTTGAGTAGGAGGGAAATCCCTACATGGAGTTCATGCATCGATACAGTTTCCATTTCTTCTACTAGGTGCCATTTATAAAAATGGCATAAACTAGATCAGTTTATAAAACAAAAGACATAATTCCATACTTGTAAAACACTTAACATAAATTGAACAGTTTATAGATATAATCTATAAGCATAAAAATGTTTTCTTTGAGTAAGTATATACTCATAATCCCTTCATATTTGTTTGTAAAGAAAATGAGAATTATCCTAAGAGTATCCCCCGGGAGTGTCGTAACCAAGAGTGCAGCAAGGCTCGTTGTCGTGCACGAGTTCCTGTTCGAGTCTAGCTCAAAGTGGTGTTTTTGGGTTTTACCCCTAGTTACATCTGTACCAGAGCCGCCTCTACCTGCTTGTATCTAGACATGGATTTCTTTATTAGAAAACTCACAAAATCTCTACAATACCAAAATTTAGGAAGTTCTTTTACACTAATCCTCAAATTCCATCTTAGGTCTATGTGCTATAATCAGAGTTTACCTAAATCTAGCTTCCAATGTTTGTACTAAAATTCCTCTGATACCAACAGTAACGCCCCGAACCCAGTTAACCAGAGTGGGTTCATTATTACATAACAGTGGCCTGATCATAAGAAAATGAAGTCTCGAAAGACCGATCAGTTTAGTATTATTGGAAACAAGATTCATACATAATTTGACCTTTACAACTTGAAAAGAAATACAACAAAAATATATTTCATTAGTAACATCCAATCCTCTTAGATTATGCCTTCTGGTCACTCATAACTAACTTCTTCATATCCTTGGAAAATGAAACATAAGAAAGGGGTGATCTCAAACGCTCAGTAAGGGTAAGTAATACAACAGAAAATGAAATTAATATTAAGCATGGTAAATAATTGAAACCACATGCCTTTACCAATAATAAACATGAATACATTTATGTAAAGAATATTATATGAGTAAATAATGCCATAATAAAACATAATCATGGGTATACTACTAGTATAATGACCACATGAACCATCAATATTATTTCCATAATGAGGGAATGTATAATTCCAGACATTCTGAAACATTTTCTCAAGGACTCGGCCAAGATGTCTAAATATGATTAAGGCCTCGGCCAAAACCATAAATCAAATTTGGAAAGGGCCTCATCCAATTCCACATCTAGTTGTCTCATGAGACCTACTGATGCATTGTGGAGCTATAGTAGGCTCCACCCATCACTTACTAAGTCCAATACATTCCTCATATGAACAGGTTTAAACATAACATAAACATTCGTATTAAAACAAGCATACAAAATGTATATACTTTCTTCATAAACCATTAATGGTATAAAAATAAAACATTCACAATCAAACATATCACAAAACCTTCAATACAATATGATAGTTCTTTATTATAATAAATAAACTTCAAATAAGCTTAAAATCATTCAAAGGACATTGACATAGATTAAATCAAAACTATTTGAGAGAAATATCTCTTTTTTGAGATCATTTAAAAGGCACATAATTATAAACTAAAACATTTACTTTTAAAATATTCTTATAAGATTTTAAGGGAAGCTTCAACAATTTTATAATAGCAGAAAATAGCTGCACCCGCCGTATAAGTTAAAAAATACATACTTACCTTAATTCCTTCAAAAAGGTTACAAAGGACCATATTTGGAAAACAACAGAAAGATTAATTTATAAACTTCTTATAAAAATTACAAAAGGGTATAAATAAATTTAATCCATAGTCTATAAAATAGTAAGAATTATTTGAAATGCATTTTGAAGAAACATGGATGTGGATGATAAAGAGGTCCCAGTAGATAATTACGTATAAACAACCTCGGATAAAGAAGAGATTGTGAAATAAACCATTACCTCATACTTTTACTTGGTTGATGGTAGGATAACCTCCAATATAAAGGTCGAATAATTGTTACTAAATTATACATGAATCATATACATTAATATGATATCATATATGATCTTCTAACATTGATTTGTTAATAATATCTTAGTATTATCATCGTTTCGGGTGATAACAGATTTGTCTTTATTTATATTCTTTGTTATGAGAGCCATATTTGTTATAGATGGGATGTATATTATTTATATCCAGAATTATATCAAGTCCTTAAACATTATTGTTAATCATCAAATCAAATTAGTCTTGAATGGATACGATGGGGAATGAATCTCATCGCATTCGTGGAGACGGTAGTCCGTACGTACGCATGAGCGACAATATCATTATTTTGATATTAAAATAATATATAATTGGATGTTATATCATATATATAGAATAATTATCATTTTAATTTTTTTATTTACATGAATTACACATCATTATTATACCCATCCAAATTATAATGTTTTTAATAACAATTACACCACGACGTGGAGACGGTAAGCCGTACGTACGCACCTATGGTGACATGTCATTCAAAGGATAGATAGAATACTGAATATGGTTGTACCATATTTATAATAACATCACAGTATATAGAAGAAACTAGAGTAATTATTTTAGAATGGAAATATCAAAAAATGAAGAAGGATAAGAAGAAAGGAACATGAAGGAGTGTGGTGAAAACATTAAATCTTCTTTCGGTTAATCCTTTTGATATGATCAAAAGGGCTCCTTAGGATGGCTTTATAACTAAAGTAAGGGATCTAGAATTAATGTAGGATAGTTGAGAGGGTATTTTTCCAGATTTTGGGTGAACAAAAAGGCTTTTAAGGTGTGATGAATTGGTTAAAAGTTGTGTCCTTTTATAAGGGGGAGGAGGGGCTCTTTAAGAAAAACTTAAAGTATTATTTTATAATAAATTCATATTCGGTTTATAATGGCTCCAAAGTGGATTATTTAAATTTTAAGGTGGGTAAAGGTTGAAAAAAATTCAACCAATAGATTTTAGACATGTTTGGGTCATTATGTTATCCTTATCTTTTAGTTTTAACTCTTACTTAATTAGATTGACATTTACCATGTCACTTTGTATTTTTATATTATATAATTTATAAACATACTATATATCTCCAAGAAAACACCAAGTGGTCCATTAAGGATAGACCTGTCAGTATATAAGTCCTTTGACCAAACCTTATATTTTTAGGAATAGAAAATCAATTAATAATATAATATTTGTTTTAGAAACTCTTTTATGTCAATTTTGACACTATTTGGTATATGATTTTTGTGAAAATCATAACCGCATGACTACTTCTAAATAACATAATTAAATCAATACTAACATATCATATTAACCTATTAAATTATTGGAATTCATAAAAAGCCTCAAATTACATTTATTTGGATATTTATAATATCAATTATTTTAATAATTCATTAATTAGGTAATTAATGCGTCAACATTATGTCATAAATAAATTAAATTATTTAATGTATAAAAATTATAAATAAAATACCATTATGTAGGAAATATTTTTATCTTTGTAATTAATATTTATTATCAAATTTATATTATGTATAGACCTATATTAAAAATGTTTTTGTAATTAAACATTGATTTTAACTCTTTTAACTATTCTTTGAATTAAATAATTATTAATGACCTCATCTAATCCAAGTGGACCTAAATTATAATATTTTATTCCTACGGTTGTTTTTGGTTGAGGTAAATGTGTCCAATAGAATCAGGACATGTGTTTGCGTAATATTAATATCATTTTTACCCTTAATTTCCCTATTTACTTTTAACCGTGGTAAATAAAAGAAAAAGGTACTATTCACCAAAAATTATTTTCTTCTCATTGAACCAGATTTTAGTCCTTGATATTAACCATGTCTCTCGGATTTTAGAAATTCCACTTACAGAAGTAGTAAAATTATGTTTTATGTGAATTTATAAATTCTCTAGAAGGTGGGTAAAAGATGGTGAAAAGTTGAATAAAATTTTTATATATCTAAAATTATTCTAAACTAACTCCAATAAATTACACTAAAATTTTATAGGTATTATGTATATATTTTGACATAAATTAAATTTAAAAAAAATAAATAATTATTTAAATAAAAATTCAGTTTTAAACTATCACTCAGTGTTTTTTCACTATTCATCAAAAATTGAACGTTTTCAGAAAAATATAAAAATTTCACGCTAGGATAATGTCAATATTATGAATCCAAAAATGAAGTCCATTTTGAAAGATATAATTTATAAAATTTCAAAAATAGGGTATTACTATTCATAACGGCTAGTTTGATTGGTTGTGGTGTGTGTTAGAACTCGATGTTGCGTACAACACATGCTACTGTATTATTCAAAGAGAAGCGTACCGTGGAATCTGGGGGTGTTACAAGAACTATCTAGTCTGTGAATATAGAATAAAATTCAATGAAGATGCCTTTTTATTAAAAAATTAAAATATGAAAAGGAAGATGGATAGGTTCATACAAGCACACATTCCGTCATCCCAAAAAAACCAAAGAAAAGAAAAAAACTCAAAAATAAAAGTTATACTAGTAGAAATAATCGTAGTAAGAATTTCAGTAAAAATCATAATCAAATGGTCCATGATAACTAATATCCATGGTTGGATTTAGATATGAATATTCTTCCCTCTATATTTCTTTCTTAGGAGGAACAAGTTGAAAAAATTTATCATCCACAACAACATTTTTTACTTTGGATAATGCCTAACTACAGGATGTTATTTTGGGGAGTCATCCTCTACATAATCCTACCTTCCCTAGATGACCTGAGTTTACTATAATTTAATAATTTCCTCTTGGGTACTTGAAAGAATCATACCATCACACAAATATTGGGGCTCCACTAGCACATGAACAAAATCTTCCTGCTCCTTTTCCATATGCACTCCTAAAATCATGTCACCCTAAAATCAAGAAATAAGTTTAGGAAAAGAAATCCTATATTAATTCAAGGAATTCTTAAGTTACTATGTTTTATATAACAGAAGAAATTGTTCATTATTCTTTTCAACTTGAGTCTCTTTTTAAATTTCATGAGAATCATCATCCTTTTATTGTGAAAAATCATCACAAATGTTATAATTACCTCTATCAGTATAGATTTCTTGCTGCCCAAAAAATATAAACTTTTTAAATTATTTTTTTATCATATTAATCCAACATTAAGTCTCATGATGAAATTTTAATGAGAAAAAAAGTATATAAAACATTTTTACCGCACTTTTATTTCGTAAGTTTGATAACTTGACAATCATGAAAAAAGTCAGTCAATCTCTCATACTTCAATTTTAGAGAGATATCATAATCCATGAAATACAAAACTATATTATGAATCAAAATATTACTTAGATCATCTTACACCAGGACCTTACCATAGTGACCAAATTTACCAGCCTTAGTGGTATTATCCATTTTATTTGGAATATCCACCAAAGAGGAAATTTCAAAAAGGGAACCAATGTATCACTCCTGGTATGCTATATAAATCCATAACCCTAGTTTTTTCAAAGTATTCTATATAGGAACCCATGTATCACTAAAGGAATGTTGTAAATAAATTTAATACTAAACCCATATAATTTATTACACGCAGGGTACAAGGTATCATTTGGGAAATAATATAACGGAATTTCCCTCTAATCCCTTCTACAAAATTTCATTCCGAGAGCCATGTATTTATCGAAAAATAATAAAAAATTTACCTAACTAGTGATCCTATCTAAGTTATTCTATTTAAGAATCCATGTTTTACCCCTAATGTATTATAATACATTTATAACTAATATAATTAAATGTGTTTAATGAGCCATTATAAGTTGTTTTGGGTCATAACCCTTCTATATCCCACAATATTACATGACGGGTGATAATGGTATAGTAGTAAACCCATACCATTTAATAGTTTAATTAATTCAATTTTCGATTTCACTAATAATGATAACTTAAGATAAAATTAATATGATTTTGGGGATTTGGAGTATAGACCTACTATTACCCCTTTTTTATATTAAAATTTCATTTTATTATTAAGGGGAATCTAAACACACCTCAATTGGTGGTTTGATTTCATTTCAAGCATATAGATCATAGGACATTAAAACTAGTATACCCAAATGGGTGGATAATTTTGAGGAAAACATCCTTCAAAGATGTATTTAAAGATATATAACTACCCAAATCAAGGTGATACCAAATCATTTAACTAAATATATATTTAAGAGGTGTCACCTAAAAGGTGTGGTTCATGATACAATGTTGTAATACTATAAACATCATGAATTTAGGTAAAATGATCTAGACCAAATACCTTATCTTGTTAGATGAAAAATTTTCTGATATCATCATGGGATTTGAGCTAGAATGATAAAAATTTGGAAAATATAAAAATACCATAAAAATAGGGAATATTAGATTTCATATATTTATAATTTCATACAGTGAGTTAAATGATGAAAGAATGAAATATGATTAAAGAACATACCATTATGGGTCTAACATGACTGATAAAACATGAATTAGACATCATAAAACTGAGGAGGCTCAAATCCTAGAAATAAAGAGACGAGGATCGCCTACATTAGTAACTACTATTTAAAATGAAATAGAGAAGAGGGTTTTTATTTTTTAAGAAGGAATGTGGGGTAGGGGGAAATATAACTCACCATTTAAAAAGGGGATGCAAGAATTTTCCAGACAATTAGAATAAATGTGTTCCAATAGTGTGGTAGTACTATCCAAGAGTATAAATTTTGAGTCAATAATGTTTCCTTATGACTTTTCCATTTCATTATATTTTGAAAATCACAAACACTCTATCTCAAGGAAAATTTTATTTCCCTAAAGATTTTTCTTAATAAGAAAAATTTTCATTTACCAAGGAATATTTCTCCTAACCTATTTTTCATTGTTCATATTTTAGTTTCTCTAAATATAACTCTTTTTATTCATAATTGAGAAATTCAGTTTACCATCAAGAACCTTGGAATTCTATAAATAATTATATAGAGAGTATTCTGTTTTCAGGATTAGAATTCATGTTCCAAATTCTCTGAAATTTAGAATCTGAAATTCAGACTCTGAATTATCTGAAATTCAGAATATGAATTCTCTGAAATTCAGACATAGAATTCTTTGAAATTCAAAATATGAATTCTTTGAAATTCAGACTCCAAATTCTCTGAAATTCAGACTCCGAATTCCTTGAAATTCAGACTCCGAATTCTCTGAAATTTAGACTATAAATTCTATGAACTTCAGACTCCAAATTCACTAAAATTCAGACTTGGAATTCTCTGAAATTCAGATTTCTAATTCTCTGAAATTCATACTCCGAATTCTCTAAAATAAGATTCTAAATTCCTTAGAATTCAGATTTGAATTCCATTGAATTTTGGTTTCTAATTCTTCAGAATTCGGGTTCCTAATTCCTTAGAATTCATGTTCTGAATTTTTCAAAATTCAGGTTTTGAATTCCTCAGAATTGTGGTTCCAAATTTTTAGAATTCAAACTCCGAAGTCTAAAGAATTCTGATTCTAAATTCCTTAGAAACAGAATCATAATTTCCATGTAAAATAGACTCTGAATTTCTTCCTCTTAGACTCTGAACATTATTTTTCCTTAGACTCTGAAAAATATATTTTGTTGAGAAACCATATTTTTCTTAACCTTGTTGTAGTTATGAAACAATGTCATGCATTCTGTTTCTAACCAACCATTGTTTAAGTGACACATATACAAGTCCCTCAGAGATTCGAGGAATAATATGACCATTAGAGGAGGGAGTCGACCATTGGGAAAATGCCTATATATTGTAGCTCATTTGAATGATCTCAACACTGTTCTACAACTCTAGAGATTGCATGCTGCTGAATTGATTTCTAAAGAGAGAGACTCTCATTCTTTGTGCGTACTGAACATCTTGTTATACTTTTTTTCCACTCCGATTGTTGTTGTGTACAAGCGAGAGATTACGGGGATATGAAGACAGAGGTGCCGAATACCCTAAAGTTTGAGGAGTTCCTTGATAATGAAGACAAAGGTGCCGACTACCTTGACATTCAAGGGCTTACGGGGATAACAAGATAAACTGCGATATTCCTATCAAGGGCTTACCCTGGTGTGGGAAAGACATAATTGTTTTGAAATTATAAATCAAAGGACCTTTATCTAATGTTGTTGGATACCGTAATCTTTGGGTTAAAAGATTTCATACTTGATACCTGTATTGTTTCAAGTTTATTTTCCACTTTATTTTGATTAATTAGGAAATTATAACTATCTTATACTTTCTTGTACTTGTACTTTGATTTGTATGATTTTATACATTTTAAGGTTAAATATTTTTCCTTGTAAACATCATTTCAGTTTCATTTATGGAACTATATTTCTAGAATCTTTCATGTTTGTATAACTAATAGGTCTTGTGAATTTACCTTGTTTAACATTGTTAAACAATAGAAAGTTTTATACCATCATTGAAAGTTCCAAAGGAATTTTTAAAGTATACAATTAACCCCCTCTTATATATTGAGCATCTAGAATCTTATTTTTATCGTACAAATGTTATTAGAGGAGATTTCAAATATACTTATATTCACATATAAGTTTTATTGTTATAGTTTCCTTTGTTCTATACTTTCATTGCTTAGGATGTTTAACCTTGTTTACAAACATCTATTATTAACAAATTTTTTGTGGAAAGATATTTTCTTTTAGATGGCAGGAATGACTATTGGTTCGATTGAAAATTGTAATCCTACTAGACCACCTATATTTGATGAGAATGGTTATGAATATAGGAGGGATCAAATGAAGACTTTTTTCATTGACGTTGTAGTGGACAACACTGTTATGGTTACTGGAGATTACAAGATTCCTGATAATGAATTCAGAACTTTTACTAATCAAGAAAAGATAGAATAACAAATAAATTATAAGGTAATCAATATATTGTTGTGTTCCATTACTAGAAATATATATATCCAGATTTTATCTTATGAGGAAACAAATTGTATTTGGATGAAACTTGAAGTAACTCAAATTGGAACATCAATAGTTATCAAAATTAAAATAGCTATTCTCAGAGCTGGATATCATGGTTTCTGGATTCCTTATAGAGAACCAGTGTGCAAGGTACAGCAGAGGTCTATGAATATTTTTAATAGTTTAAAATCCATGGGTAAAAAAGTTTTATATGATTAGGAACTTTTATAAAAGGGTATAGATATCAAGCATAATGAGTGGGAATCTAAGAGGACAACAATAAACGAAAAAATGAAAATTACCCAGATTTTTCATGATGAGCTTTTTAGAACTCTTCTTTAACATGAGACTAGAATGAAGAGAGATGTTGATATGAATAAGAAAAATAATAAAAATAGATGTGTTGGTTTTAAAACATCTTCAAATCATATGAAATGTAGGACTCCTGAGGGAGTTACAAGATCTAAATCTAAGAGGACTATTTTTCAATCTGAATCTAGTGGAAGTGAATCTTTAGAAAATGAGTTAGCCAATATTTCCTGATGGATGAACAAGATTGTTAGACAGATGAACTTTCAATCCAGATACAAGGAGAAACAAATAAAAGACAATAAATATTCATAAGTCACTTGATATGAATGGAAAAGAGCAGGGAATATAAGGCCAAATTGTCATATGATTAAGAGAAAATATAGAAAGTAAAATCATTTTAAGAGGAATATAAATAAGTACCAAAGGCTAAATCTAAGAATGTTTTGAAATCCAAGAACACCTGGAGTGCCAGTCGTGGTGACTCTTCTGAAGAATCCTCAGAGTATGAATCTTCTGGATAGAAGAATCTTGGTCTATTAGCCAAGCTACATATTGGAAATCATTGTCTAATGGCTAAGGTACACAATGATGAATACATAACCAACGTATCCTTGAATTTTAGTTATAATGATAGTAAATATTATGAATCCTTGGATGAAGAAACTTATTATGAAGAAGATAATACTTTACCTACTTATGAATAAGTGTCTAGAATTTTTAAGCTCTATGATAATGAAAATCTAAAGTCAAGAAAAATCGTGCTAAGGAAAACTCTAGAATTTATATTCTTACTAAGGAAATATCAAATCTTTCTAATGATCATGATAAGAAAACCCATGATTTTTAAAGTATTTCAAAAAATCTTAAGGAAGTTAATTCTGAGAAGGCTAAAATTTATAAGGTTCTTGAAAAAGTAATTTCGAAGAAAACTATTTCAAAGACTAAATCTAGTGATAAAACTAGTGTTTTTGAGGATTAAAAAAAGTTATTAAACTGAAGTCAGAAATATTTTCTTTGAGGATGTGATTTTCAAACTTTACCTTTGGTAAGGAAAATATTGATAAGATGTATTCCCAAATTATACCTCTATATAATATTTTTGGTTTTGGTTATACCAGTTCAAAACAAATTGTTAGTAACAATTATTTCCTGCCTCAAAGTGTTCTATTCTACACTAAGTGTTAGTGTGGTGGGAATTTGGAAAAAAATTATTCCTTATACAAAACTCAGTCTTTAGGTTTTCATAAAGATTATTTTCCAAAGAAAATGTGGATTCCTAAAATTTTTATTTCTGAAGTTTCTCGATCCAAAAATGTTTGGGTTCCGAAAGTCTAACACTCTGGTTTTTAGGAAAGTAAAGACATTACCAACAATAGTACATGGTACATGGATAGTGAATGGTATAGGCACATGAATGGTAACAAAATATCATTTGAAAATATTATCAAGATGAAAGGCGGAAAAGTAACTTTCAGAGATAATGCTCAGGGATAAATTATTGGTATAGTTAACATTGTTATTCTTGGAAAAACTCTGATTTCAAATGTTTTATTTGTTAAAGTTCTCAAGAACAACCACATTAGAATAAGTCAATTATGTGATAAATGTTACCTTGTGAATTTTAGGAATTAAAAGTGCTTAGTACACAATTCGAGGTAAGAGTTTATTTTTTCTGCCAATAGGCAAGAGAATGTATACACACTAAACATAGAAGAAATTAGGAGCCATGATCTACCTTATCTCAGTGAAATGTAAGATCAATCTTGGTTATGACATAGAGGGTTAGTACATTGTAACCATAGGAACCTTTGTAAAATCTCTATGAAAAGACTATATAAGGATCTATCAGAGCTTATATTTGATCCTTCAAACGTATTTAATCGTTGTCAATATAGAAAACAAAATAAATTAAGTTTTAAATCAATCAGCGAAGTCTCATCTACTGATGCATTATGGTTAATGCGTATGGATCTTTTTATTCCAACATAAACAAGAATCATTGGAGGAAAATATTATGTATTTTTTTAGTTGATGATTACACTAGATTTAGGTGGGTCTATTATCTAGAAAATAAATCTGAAGATTTTTCTTATTTCAAAGGTTTTAGATCCCATGTTAAAAATGATAAAAACCTTCAATTTATAACTATTCATAGTGATCATGGAGGAGAAGTTCAAAATTATGATTTTGAAAATTTTTGTAGTAGAAAAGGAATGACTGCTAACTTCTCAGCACCGAGAACTCCTCAATAAAATTTTGTTGTCGAAAGGAGAAATATAATTCTTCAAGAGATAACTAGAACCTTTTAAATAAGAAAATGGTCACCCGAGTTAACCCATACTAGGATTCCATGGAGGAAAACATGGACATGGAAGAAAAACAAAGGGTCAATTTCTGGGGGAGAGTGATCGAGAACATGATTAGGAGAACGTTAACCATAAGAAAATCCCAAACTTATGATGTGTGTATATGGTCTTTGATTACCAAGTAGGAAACGTAAACCAAAAACTTTTTTGTTTTACATTCCTTTTCATAATTTTTAGGAATTCATTTAAAACATAAAACAAAAACATAAGAAAATATACCTATCTTCATGTAGAGTTTCATCCTTTTATAAGTTTCTAACCAAAACTAATCTTTTCTCCAAACAATGAGCATTCAAAACTACTTGGTCTCATTAAAACACAAGAATCATCTTCATAATCCACAAAAGATTAACTGTCTATTTCTTCTATCTTTAAACATTATCCCAAAAACTGAAAGGGTAAGGTAAAACAACTCTTCAAAAAGAAATAATCCCATAGGAATGGAAACTACTTTTAAATCTTCAAAGTTCCATGGTACTACCCAAAGTTCATCATAGTCCATTCCATAAACAACGGTCCTTAAAATTCCTCAAAATAAACCAAACTAAGATTGAAACCCAAATACAAGAAGGATTTGATAACATAGTCTTCCAAAATAAACTTCATTGTTCATCTCTAAACAACATCAACCACTCCTAACATCTTATAACAAAGGTATATAACCTAAACATATTTTACCCAAGATAGGATAATCATTCCCATAAGTAACCTAAATTACTATAATTCCACCTTAAATTCATCGATTCTTCAAAATATAAGTCATCCTTACTCCTCAATGAAAATACCATAGTAATCTATTTACCTCGATCATATAGGGTCCCCAAAATAGTGAACGTCTTCCAAAATAATAATCAAATTTTAATCCCCTAATCATCCCTGTCATATTAATACGACAATCGTCGCATTTCCTATCACATTGGTTGTTGGGACTTGTTCTTCCATTTCCCACCATTAACTAAGAAGAGAAAGCATAATTAGGGGCTTAAGTACTTAGCCAATAATCATGAAAAGGAACTGAAAGCATATAAGGATAACTTGTAGAAGAAAAGTATACCCTAACTTGTGATCCCCAAGGTTCCCATCTAGGTTATCCATGATCATATATTTTATGTGAATCTTTATTTTATTTTATCTTTGTTCCTTTATCAATGGTTCATACTAAGCTTATGAATTTACCAAAGCATATCCCCCGGGAGTGTCGTAACCAAGAGTGCACAAGGCCTGTTGTCATGTACCAGTTCCCATTCGAGTCTAGCTCAAAGCGGTGTTTTCGGGTTTTACCCCTATGTACATCTATTCCAGAGCCACCTCTACCTGCTCGTATCCAGACAGGGATGTATTTTCTTGGCAACCCCTTACCCAATACTCACCAAAATACAAGGAAGATTTCCTATTTTTTTAAATTTTCTATAGGGTTCTTCCTAGAGTTTCCATATCCTAATTTCCACAAATAACTAAACCATCCTTTGATACCAACTATAGAATCCCACCCTTTTTATCACATAAACTTTCATTACATTTTACAAAACCGAGGATCTTTAAGGTTTAGTGTCTTGGAAACCAGGAACTTTAAACATGAAAACATAAAACATTCTTCTAAAACACTTCAAAGGCTTCTCCTCATGTTTATCCTAGGTTCATTACTGCATCACATAACATGGGGACATACATCAAAAGAAAGGGTGAGAAAAAAGCCCAGTAAGGGAAATAAGAGAAACATTTTACATGTGAACTTGAGATACTTCAATAAGGTCATGAAAAGAAATTTAAGGCATGAGAATGAAATCATGAGGCATATCATAATAAAAATAACATTTTCATAACTTGAAGATGTGGCTACATCATTTAACATAGACAATCATGAACATATCACCAAGGTCCATCCCCAAGGTGTCATTTGAAAATTACCAAGGTTATTCACCAAGGTATCGTGAAAATTGTAATCTCTAGTGGTTACATCATTACCCAATGCATTTGAGCGTTATCAGGGTGCACCCTTAAATTTGACTTTATTATCATGTGAGCCACAATATATCATCGTCATACATTTCATAAATAACCCATATAGCATAAAATAAATGGGTTTCATTTCATAATCATAACGTTTTAAAAACTACATTAAAGACATGATCTTAATGTCACTTTAAACCCACAGAAGGGGAGAGAGGGTTTCATGTATATAAATCCCAGAATTTAAAATAGAACATTTTGATATATGTGTGAATACCCCTGTAGAAATAAGAGATTTGAGTATTCACTTTATAACATAAAATAATTTTGAGAAAAGAGAGAGAGGCACATTGAGACGAAAATTCTGCAGCATAACGGCTATGTTTCGGGGTTTTAGAAAACGTTGAGAAGAGAGGGGACATGGGTCAAAAATTCATAAATGACCCATAAAACAGTATAGGGACAAAATATAAGGGTTTTAAGAACATGGTAATGAAATTTGAAAATATACCATATGAAATGAAGAACATGAAAGGAAGACAAAAATAAGATTTCTCTTATGAGAATTCGGTAGCATAACGGCGTCACTTAAACTTCAACAAAAATGAATTGACAAGTTTAAATAGGGTCTCTCATCATATGAACATAAGAGTCCAGTATGATAGATATAGAGATCATACCCCAACATAATAGAAATAAACTTTCAAGATTTGACATGGAATTAGAACTTTGAAAAGGGAGAAAGGTGCAAGGACCACTTAAAAATTTAGCAGCCTAATGACGCCACTTTAACATCAAAATACTGAATTGAAGAGATCAAATGGTGTCTCTCATCATATGGTCATAAAATACCAGTATGATAGATATAGAGATCATACCCCAACATAAAAAAAGGAACTTGAAATAATTGACATGAAAGTAGAACTTCAAAACGAGAAGGGTGAAGAACCACTTAAAAATTCGGCAGCATAACGACGCCACTTAAAACATCAAAATACTAAATTGAAGAGATCAAATGGGGTCGCTCGTCATATTATCATAAAAGATCATTATTATAAATTTAGAGATCATACGCCAACATAATAAAAAGGAACTTGAAATACTTTACATGAACATAGATCTTGAAAAATGAGAATGGAGAAGGAATCCGTTACAAAAATTTCAGCAGCCTAACGACTCCACTTAAAACATCATAAAACGAAATAATGAGAGTAATAGGGGATCTCTAATTATAGGAAAATTAAAAGGGAAGTAAGAGGAGTATAAAATAACACCCTTTAACATAAGAACATGGAGAATAAAAGAAATTACATAAAAGAGATTTCTTGAAAAGAAAGAGAGAGATCAGATCCCTTACCTTAAAACATAACTCTTAAAACTCAAAGGTTGGGACCTTGAGGGCTTGGGGGAACCATGGTAGGACTCCTTGGGAGGTATTGAGACCATAACTTCGTTGGGGGAGAGTGGGGAGTCGAATGGTTGAGAGGATGGCTTGGTATTTATAGGGAAAGTGAGGGGACAAGGCATTAATGGCCAAGGGGCACCTCATTAGTGGTTTTGGCAAAACCATGGGCTTGCCCATGGTATTTGCCCATGTTATTGGCCACTTGGGACACCTCATACCTTATATTACTATTCATAAGTCGAACATATTGATTACATACTTAATACATCATTTAATGATGTCATTAGACACCCGTAACTTAAAAACTGTATTTTCACTATTCATCGAATATTCAACTTTTTCAGAATAATCCCAAAATTTCACCGTAACCAAATATCAACGATCTGATTACAAATATGAACTCCATTTTATAAAAATAATTTCCTAAATATTTTTAATTTCATTTTTAAATAAAAACACTATTCACCAAAAATTCATTTTTTCAGAAAAAACCCCAAAAATTACCATAGCATAATATTGGTGCTCTGAGTTCAAAAATGAAATCCGTTCTATAAAAATAATTTTCTAAATATATTTAATTAAATTTTTAATTAAAAAACACTATTCATCCAAAAAAAATAATACTTGAATAATAATTTATGAAACCGTTATTTAACCATTTTATTGAATCACATTACTTAATCAAGGTGCCTAGATTATATTAATACTTTATTTAAGTGAGATTACTAATCCATTTAGATACATTACTAATCCTAATCATAAAATCACTATTCATAATTTACTATTCATC
Source organism: Viscum album (assembly GCA_963277665.1). Taxonomy (NCBI): domain Eukaryota; kingdom Viridiplantae; phylum Streptophyta; class Magnoliopsida; order Santalales; family Viscaceae; genus Viscum; species Viscum album. The sequence goes on along the minus strand of OY728139.1, from coordinate 123,480,082 downwards.
AAAAATTAAGTTGATCTTATTAGACTCTAAATTTCGTACTGAACATAATTGTAGAAGACCATTTTTCGAAAATCATTACACATTTTTAGTTATTTAAGGTTTACACAACCATTTTTAAAATATCCTTTTTCTAAAATTCATCAAAAATATGCATACTATATTTATCCGGTCATTTGAAAATTCATAAACTTCATCATAAGAAGAAATCCCAATTTTTATTTAAAACAAAGGATTACACAAGGCAGTTACGGTCTCCTTACATATCCCCTTATCACACCAGCATATGACCTAAGTGTAAGGTGTGCTAAGGTGAGAGAATCTGAGGGAGGCTCGGGTAACATCGCACGAGTAGTAATTTCTATTAGTTTGAACTTCTCGCAAAGGCGATTCTGTTCTAGCTTCACACGATGAAGTTCGGCTTGGGTTTGGTCCAGAGCAAAGCCCAGTGGTGCTACCTCCTTCCCAAGTTCTGTTAGATGGGCTTCGATCGGTCCAAGACTACTGGGTGAGGCCATCGAATCTTCTTTCTATAATAATTAACCAAGATTACTTGTATTTAGAGGAAATAATCAAAACGTTTAGTTTCCAGAGGTCATATTGACCAATGGTCATATAACAGTCAAAGCCCAATGGTCTCATTTTAATTATACTCATGTTATAAAATGAAACATTTTTTTTGAGTATAAAAATAAAATAAATTAACACACAAAATTAGGAAACAATATTTATTCAAAATTTCGGGTCGTTACAATCTTCCCCCCTTAAGAAATTGCGTCCTCACAATTTTTTTAAAAAAAATCAGGTTTTGAAATTTCATTGAAAGTCCTACATCGGAAAAGGAGTCAGAAAAACTATTACATTAAAAGAAAGAAAGGGAAGTACAAAGGTCACCCGAGTTAACCCATACTAAGATTCCATAGAGGAAAACATGGACATGGAAGAAAAAAAAGGGTCAATTTCTGAGGGAGAGTGATAGAGAACATGATTAGAAGAACGTTAACCATAAGAAAATCCCAAACTTATGATGTGTGTATATGGTCTTTGATTACCAAGTAGGAAACGTAAACCAACAACGTTTTTGTTTTACGTTCCTTTTCATAATTTTTAGGAATTCATTTACAACATAAAACAAAAACATAAGAAAATATACCTATCTTCATGTAGAGTTTCATCCTTTAATAAGTTTCTACCCAAAACTAGTATTTTCTCCAAACTATGAGCATTCAAAACTACTTTGTCTCATCAAAACACAAGAATCATCTTCATAATACACAAAAGATTAACTATCTATTTCTTCTATCTTTAAACATTATCCCAAAAATAGAAAAGGTAAGGTAAAATAACTCTTCAAAAAGAAATAATCCCATAAAAATGGAAACTACTTTTAAATCTTCAAAGTTCCATGGTACTACCCAAAGTTCATCATAGTCCATTCCATAAATAACGGTCCTTAAAATTCCTCAAAATAAACCAAACTAAGATTGAAACCCAAATACAAGAAGGATTTGATAACATAGTCTTCCAAAATAAACTTCATTGTTCATCTCTAAACAACATCAACCACTCCTAAAATCTTATAACAAAAGTATCTAACCTAAACATATTTTACCCAAGATAGGTTAATCATTCCCATAAGTAACCTAAATTACTATAATTCCACCTTAAATTCATCGATTCTTCAAAATATAAGTCAACCGTACTCCTCAATGAAAATACCATAGTAATCTATTTACCTCGATCATATAGGGTCCCCAAAATAGTGAACGTCTTCCAAAATAATAATAATATTTTAATACCCTAATCATCCCTATCATATTAATACAACAATCGTCGCATTTCCTATGACATTGGTTGTTGGGACATGTTCTTCCATTTCCCACCATTAACTAAGAAGAGAAAGCATAATTAGGGGCTTAAGTACTTAGCCAATAATCATGAAAAGGAACTAAAAGCATATAAGGATAACTTGTAGAAGAAAAGTATACCCTAACTTGTGATCCCCTAGGTTCCCATATAGGTTATCCATGATCATATATTCTTATGTGAATCTTTATTTTATTTTATCTTTGTTTCTTTATCAATGGTTCATACTAAGCTTATGAATTTACCAAAGCATATCCCCCGGGAGTGTCGTAACCAAGAGTGCAGCAAGGCCTGTTGTCGTGTACCAGTTCCCGTTCGAGTCTAGCTCAAAGCGGTGTTTTCAGGTTTTACCCCTATGTACATCTGTGCCAGAGCCACCTCTACCTGCTCCTATCCAGACAGGGATGTATTTGCTTGGCAACTCCTTACCCAATACTCACCAAAATACCAGGAAGATTTCCTTTTTTTTTTAACTTTTCTATAGGGTTCTTCCTAGAGTTTTCATATGCTAATTTCCACAAATAACTAAACCATCCTTTGATACCAACTATAGCATCCCTCCCTTTTTATCACATAAACATTTATTACATTTTACAAAACCGAGGATCTTTAAGGTTTAGTGTCTTGGAAACCAGGAACTTTAAACATGAAAACATAAAACATTCTTCTAAAAAACTTGAAAGGCTTCTCCTCATGTTCATCCTAGGTTCATTACTGCATCACATAACCTGGGGACATACATCAAAGGAAAGGGTGAGCAAAAAGCCCAGTAAGGGAAATAAGAGAAACATTTTAATGTGAACTTGAGATACTTCAATAAGGTCATGAAAAGAACTTTAAGAAATGAGAATGAAATCATGAGGCATATCATAATAAAAATAAAATTTTCATAACTTGAAGATGTGGCTACATCATTTAACATAGACAATCATGAACATATCACCAAGGTCCATCCCCAAGGTGTCATTTGAAAATTACCAAGGTTGTTCACCAAGGTATCGTGAAAATTGTAATCTCTAGTGGTTACATCATTACTCAATGCATTGGAGCGCTATCAGGGCGCACCCTTAAATTTGACTTTATTATCATGTGAGCCAAAATATATCATCATCAAACATTTCATAAATATCCCATATAGCATAAAATAAATGGGTTTCATTTCATAATCATAACGTTTTAAAAACTACTTTAAAGACATGATCTTAATGTCACTTTAAACCCACAGAAGGGGAGGGAGGTTTTCAAGTATGTAAATCCCAGAATTTAAAATAGAACATTTTGAAATATATGTGAATACCCCTGTAGAAATAAGATCTTTTTGTATTCACTTTATAACATAAAATAATTTTGAGAAAAGAGAGAGGGGCACTTTGAGACGAAAATTCTGCATCATAACGGCTATGTTATGGGGTTTTAGAAAACATTGAGAAGAGAGGGGACATGGGTCAAACATTCATAAATGACCCATAAAACAGTAGAGGAACAAAATATAAGGGTTTTAAGAACATGGTAATGAAATTTGAAAATATACCATATGAAATGAAGAACATGAAATGAAGACAAAAATAAGATTTCTCTTATGAGAATTCGGTAGCCTAACGGCGTCACTTAAACTTCAACAAAAATGAATTGACAAGTTCAAATAGGGTCTCTCATCATATGAAAATAAGAGTCCAGTATGATAGATATAGTGATCATACCCCAACATAATAGAAAGGAACTTTCAAGACTTGACATGGAATTAGAACTTTGAAAAGGGAGAAAGGTGCAAGGACCACATAAAAATTTAGCAGCCTAACGACGCCACTTAAACATCAAAATATTGAATTGAAGAGATCAAATGGGATCTCTAATTATATGGTCATAAAATATCAGTATGATAGATATAGATATCATACACCAACATAGCAAAAAGGAACGTGAAATAATTGACATTAAAGTAAAACTTCAAAACGAGAAGGGTGAAGAACCACTTAAAAATTCGGCAGCCTAACGGCGCCACTTAAAACTTCAAAATACTAATTTGTAGAGATCAAATGGGGTCTCTCATCATATGATCATAAAAGATCAGTATGATAAATTTAGAGATCATAACCCAACATAATAAAAAGGAACTTGAAATACTTTACATGAACATAGATCTTGAAAAATGAGAAGGGAGAAGGAATCCGTTACAAAAATTTCGGCAGCCTAACGGCGCCACTTAAAACATCATAAAACGAAATAATGAGAGTAAGAGGGGATCTCTCATTATATTAAAATGAAAAGGGAAGTAAGAGGAGTATAAAATAACACCCTTTAACATAAGAACATGGAGAATAAAATAAATTACATAAAAGAGATTTCTTGAAAAGAAAGAGAGAGATCAGATCCCTTACCTTAAAACATAACTCTTAAAACTCAAAGGTTGGGACCTCGAGGGCTTGGGGGCACCATGGGAGGACTGCTTGGGAGGTAATGAGACCAGAACTTCGTTGGGGGAGAGTGGGGAGTCGAATGGATGAGAGGATGGCTTGGTATTTATAGGGAAAGTGAGGGGACAAGGCATTAATGGCCAAGGGACACCTCATTAGTGGTTTTGGCAAAACCATGGGCTTGCCCATGGTATTTGCCCATGTAATTGGCCACTTGTTCCACCTCATACCTTATCTTACTATTATAAGTCTACCATATTGATTACATACTTAAAACATCATTTAATGATGTCATTAGACACCCGTAACTTAAAAACTGTATTTTCACTATTCATTGAAAATTCAACTTTCTCAGAATAATCCCAAAATTTCACCTTAACCAAATATCAACGCTCTGATTACAAATATGAACTCCATTTTATAAAAATAATTTTCTAAATATTTTTAATTTAATTTTTAAATAAAAACACTATTCACCGAAAATTCATTTTTTTCAGAAGAATCCCCAAAAATTACCATAGCATAATATCGGTGCTCTGAGTTCAAAAATGAAATCTGTTTTATAAAAATAATTTTCTAAATATTTTTAATTAAATTTTAAATTAAAAAACACTATTCATCTGAAAAAACTAATACTTGAATAATAATTTATGAAACCCTTATTTAATCATTTTATTGAATCACATTACTTAATCAAGGTGCCTAGATTATATTAATACTTTTTTAAGTGATATTACTAATCCATTTGGACACATTACTAATCCTAATCATAAAATCACTATTCATAATTTACTATTCATAAAAAATAAGTTGATCTTATTAGACTCTAAATTTCGTACTGAACATAATTGTAGAATACCATTTTTCGAAAATCATTACACATTTTTAATTATTTAAGGTTTACACAACCATTTTTAAAATATCCTTTTTCTAAAATTCATCAATAATATGCATACTATATTTATCCGGTCATTTGAGAATTCATAAACTTCATCATAAGAAGAAATCCCAATTTTTATTTAAAACAAAGGATTACACGAGGCAGTTACGGTCTCCTTACATATCCCCTTATCACAATAGCATAGGACCTAAGTGTAAGGTGTGCTAAGGTGAGAGAATTAAGGGAGGCTCGGCTAACATCGCACGAGTAGTAATTTCTATTAGTTTGAACTTCTCGCAAAGGAGATTCCTTTCTAGCTTCACACGATGAAGTTCGGCTTGGGTTTGGACCAGAGCAAAGCCCAGTGGTGCTACCTCTTTCCCAAGTTCTGTTAGATGGGTTTCGATCAGTCCAAGACTACTGGGTGAGGCCATCGAATCTTCTTTCTATAATAATTAACCAAGATTACTGGTATTTAGAGGCAATAATCAAAACATTTAGTTTCCAGTGGTCATATTGACCAATGGTCATATAACAGTCAAAACCCAATGGTCTCATTTTAATTATACTCATGTTATCAAATGAAACATTTTTGTTGAGTATAAAAATAAAATAAATTAACACACAAAATTAGGAAACAATATTTATTCAAAATTTCGGGTCGTTACAACTCGACAACCTCTAAGGCCTACAGAGATTTTTATAAAAACATATGTACTGTTGATGAAATATTACATGTGAAATTTGATGAACCCAATCCGTTTATTTTTAAACAACCTCAACGTACATCCTCAAATGTGTTTTCAAAAACTGATTATCAACCCTTGATAAAAGATCCTTCTGATAAGGAAAATGTCCAAGTAAATATTTCTGAAGCATTTACCCTAGAAGATTTCTTACCGTATGTTGATGATCAGGCTTTACAAAAACCAAATCAGTTGTTTCTTAAGAATCATCCTAGTGATAGTATCATTGGTGATGTAAATTAACATGTAAGGACAAGTAGTTCCTTAAGATTTGAAAAAAAACATCAGGCTTTCCATTCCCAATTAGAACCAAAAATGACTAATGAAACTTTACATGAGACGATTGGATAAAAGCTATGTAAGATGAGCTAAATGAATTCAAAAGGAATAAAGTCTGGACCTCGGTTGAAAGATCTAAGGAAAATTCTGATATTGGAGTTAAATGGGGTTTCATAAATAGGTGTGATGAAAATGGAATCATAGTAAGAAATAAAGCTAGATTGGTTTTTAAAGGCTATAATTAACCAGAAGGGATAGACTATGAAGAAACCTATGCTTCAGTAGCTATACTTGAATCCATTCGTATTATAATTTTCTTTGCATCATTATTCAATTTCAAACCATTTCAAATAGATGTTAAATGTGATTTCCTTAATGGTTATGTTCAAGAGGATGTTTTTTATTGAAAAACCACCTAGTTTTGAAGATAAAAAACATCCCGAACTTGTTTTAAAACTTACCAATGCTTTTTATGGACTTAAACAAGCTCCTAGAGCCTGGTATGACAGAATTACAAGAATTTTTCTCAAAAAAATTATGTAAAAGGAAATGCTGATTAAACCCTTTTTATAATGAAATATAAGAAAAATGTTTTGACTGTTCAAATTTATGTTCATGACATTATATTTGGTTCAATAGAGTAATATTTAATTGATTCTTTTGTATATCTAATGATATATGAGTTTGAAACGATTATGATGGGAGAGTTATTATTTTTCCTAGGTTTTCAAATTTCTCAAAAACCTGAAGGAACATTTATATCTCTACATAAGTATATTAAAGAAATTATTTAAAAGTATTGATATGACAACACTAAGAGTATTAATACTCCCATTGGTACCTCAAAATCACTTGATCTTTATGATGATGGGAAACCAATGGATCAAACAACATTCAGAGTTATGATAGGAAGTTTACTATTCTTGATAGCTTGTTGACCAGACATAATGTTCTCAGTATGATTATGTGAAAGATATCAATATAATCCTCTGAAATTTCATTTAAAGGCAGTGAAAATAAGTTTTCGCTGCTTAAAGGGAACAATGGATTTATGACTCTTTTATACATCAGGAAATGAATTTGTTTTAAAAATATTTTCAGATACTGACTTTGGTGGATGTATAATGGATAGGAAAATTTCATCCAGAACATGTCATTTATTTGGAGATTCAATAGTTTTTTGGTCATGAAAAAACCAACAGTCAGTAGAAATTCCTATTGCTGAAGCTGAATATGTTGCAGCTGAAAGTTGTTATGCTCAAGTATTGTGGATGTAACACACACTCACAGAATATTGTATGTGTTTTACCAAAACACAAATTTTGTGTGATAATACTAGTTCCATTGCCTTAAGAAAAAACCCTTCACATCCCTCTTGTAAAAAACACATAGATACTTGGTATCCCTTTCTTAGGGATCACACAGAAAAAGGAGATATCATTCATCAATTTATCTAAATGCAAGATCAACTTGCTAATATTTTTAGAAACTCTTTACCATCTGATAGATTTTAATACATTAAACATAAGTTAGGAATGATAACTATAAGCTAATATTCATTATTTAATTTTTGTTGAAACCTATCTCCTTATAGTAACTAACTCATTTTCACAAGCGAAGTACATTAACTTATTAGTTAAAATTTTCGTAATCCAGATTCTAGTATAAAAATTTTCAAAGTTAAAATTTTCAAAGATAAATGTTTTTTCGTAATCTAATTTATTTTTATAATCTAAAAAAATTTCATAATCAAAATTTTCATATTATAATGTTCTTCAAGAACAATTATACTTATTAGGAATAATCTTCTTAGCAATCCAAAAGGTATGTTTTCTTTTCTAAATTTTCGTAATCATCTTTTCCATGTTGGAATTTTATTTTGGTTTCAAAATTTTTGGATTCACTTTTCCTTAAATCAGAATGTTTTTCTAAAAAAACCTCAAAAGATAGGAATTTATCAAATCCTTTTTTGGCTATAATATCAACCGTCAGATCTTCTCAAGAAGTTTTCAACCATTGGATCAATCAGGGAAGTTGAACCATCACTTCAATTGCATATATAATGGACCCCCTAATGTTTGTCCCACATCAAATCCCAATCTCTTTCGTGCTGAATATTTTCCTTTCCTACTTCAAACTGTTGTGAATTTCTCAGGTCTTTCTTAGTTACGAATGTATAAAGAATCTTATCCTCAGAAATAAATGTCAACCTTAAAGAAAATCTATGAATGGAATATTTATCATGAAAGGTTGGTAGACCGATAATTATTTAATAAGTATGATTCAATCACCTCAAAGATCATCATGTTAAATAGCTGAGAGAGTATAGCTGTATTTAACCCCAAGGTAGAGGATCCGGAAATTCCGGAGTTGCTCGTAGAGTTCTATGAATCCGTAACATTTTTCAATCAAGGAGATAAAGATAAATTTTCTTTCAAGAGTTTTGGTAAGACTTACTCTCTTTCTTATTCTAATGTAACTAGTATGATTGGAATACCTTATAAAGGAGAAGCTGAATTTTATTTTCATAATTTACCTTATGTTGAAGGAATATTTGATAAGGATTAGGCCATAGAGTGACTAGGTTTGGTGGGAGTTAATACTCCAAATATTCTTTATCTTTCATAAAATTTATGGATTATTGAACTTTGGGTACAAGGATTTATCATTCCGAGGAATGGAGATAAAGATACTGTAAATAAATGTGATATATTTGTTTAGGATTTCTTAGTGAAACTATGGAAGCTGAATTTGGTTAAGTATATCTTAGTTACGATTAAGAATATCAAGAATGGAAATCTGAAGTCTCAAATTAACATGTATATGGAAATTCTATCAAAGATCATTGTTTCTTGATTAGAATCAATGAAAATTTCTTGAAAATATAAGTCAATAAATTTTAGGGTATTGTTGCTAAGAAATAACACTCTAAGGGGAATGAAAATTGTATTTTATGTTGAATCTGGAGAGTTTTATGATTTATCAAATAAAGAAATTGATGTTTTATCAATGAATATTGTTGTAGCTGAAACCCCGAAGATAGGTGGAAGGAAGAGGAACGTAAAAGAAAATCAAGAAATAACAAAATTTTCTGTTTCCAAGGAAATTCAATCTGCACAACCAAAGTCATAGAAGAAGAAATATTATCTTGATGAGGTAGTTTAAAAATGGAGAGAGGATAAGAAAAACAAAAAAGGAGGGGAGCCTAAGTTTGTTCTGAAATCTGATGAGGAAAAATAGTTAAAAGAAAAGGTTAATGAAGATCTTGAGAAGAAAAGAAGAAGCAAAAGAAGAATATGTCTAAGGCTGATATAGTACAATATCTTTTTAAGGATACTAAGAAAGATTATAAGGAAATTCCGGTACCAGAATCCTTTTAATAGAATCAATACCAGAGACCCCATGAAAGAAGTTGGTAATTACGGAATGAGATCAAGAAGAATAAATAGTTCAAGAAGAAGAAGTAGAAGAAGAAGAAGAAGGGAGTGGTGATGCCGAGGATATGATAAAGCATATAGAAGATTATCATGATAAGGAGAGTCCTTCTGAGATGTTATCAATCCAAAATTCTGAAGCTGAGTCTTCAAAACTAGCTTCCCAAAGAAAAGATGACAAGGGTGAGGAAAAAGTAAATAAATTATCTAAAGAAGAAAGTAGCAATCATGATTTCATAAAACCATAGGGTGTTGAGGTAAGAGATGAGAAGAAACAATTTGATGATGATAAGATTGTTCCTCAATCAGATAGTGAACATGAATCACCTAAACAAGAAGAAATAATTTTAAGAATAGATATAGAAAGTTGGGTGGTGGTTGATACTCCTACCAAGTCATTGTCAGTAAGAAAGATGTTGTGCTTCATCAAAGAGGAAAGATGATGTGCTTGAAAAGTAATCCTCATCAACAAATAATTCTAATTTAGAATTATCTTCTCTTGGATATGACATTGTTGTTCAGTCTTTGAAGAAGCTGGTAGGTACTATTCTTTTATTTGCAAGCATAGATTCAAGATTCCAAATGCTTCAGTATTCCTTAAATCTTAAAACAGATTTAGTATCCATGGTAATGGATAAGGGTATCAAACATAAGGCCAATTTCAGAACATTTTTCATTAATTATGTAGCCCATAAAAGATCATGAAAGAAGATGACTAGTTGGTTAAGGAAAATTGTTGAAGAGATGAGTATTCTCGAGGAGTTTAAAGATAATGTCAATGATTATATTGAAACTGAAGATGCTAAGTTCAACGATCTCACCAAGTCTTTTGAAGAAAAGTTATATCTTAAAGAAACTACTCGGAAGAAATAAGTGAAAGAAATAAATAAGAAAATGTATTCAGTTTCTTAGAGTTGGAAGTTGGAAAGAGATCTTAGAATCGAACTTGAGGAAAAAAATTCAAAAAAAGAAGAAGCCTTGAAGGCACATGCTGATATGCTTAAAGCTCATGAAGAGAAAATTAAATCCCTATAAAAGAAAAGTGAAGATGAATATCATATACTCAAGTTCATATAATATGATCCCAAGTATCTCAAAAAGTTGAAAACTATTGTGAAGTAGTTGTTTCCAAAAGAGAAAGAGGGATAATTTCATTCAAATCCAATATTTTTTTTGTATTTCCTTGTTGTACAAATTCTACCAAATCTTATTGAAATTTTTGTTGCAATTAATATTTTGGGTTGTTTAGTAATAATATTTTCGGTACCATATTTTCTTTTCCATTCCATTTATTCCTTTTTGAAAATCACAAAGGGGGAGAAAGGAATGTCAAAAAAATAATACCAAGTAAAGAAGAAATTTCCCTAAGGTGGAGTTCATCTAAGGGAACGTTTTTATCATGAAAATTTTCATATGTAAGAAAATGAAAAATCTCAGTCAGGAAATCAAGAATATGATTTTTAGTGATTTAAAAGCCTATGGGGGAGTTAGTTGTACTCATTATGATCCATAAGTTAAGGTATATAAGTATTTATTTTCATGTTCCTAAAATATCTAAGCCCTTATATTCTTTTTTGTAAGGAAGTTTGTGATTTCCAAAAAGGGGGAGATTGTTGAGTCAATAAGGATTCTTTATGAAATTTCCATTCCTTTATGTTTTGAAAATCACAAACCCTCTATCTCAAGGAAAATTTTATTTTCCTTAAGATTCATCTTAATAAATAAATTTTTTCTTTCCCTAGGGAAAATTTCTCCTAACCTGTTTTTCATTGTCCACATTTTAGTTTTTGTAAAGATAACTCTTTTTATTCCTAAGTGAAAATTTGGTTTCACATTTAAAACCTTATAATTATATAAATACATAGATAGAGAGTATTCTATTTTCAGGAATATAATTTTGGTTCTGAATTCTCTGAAATTCAGAATTTGAAATTCAGACTCCGAATTATCTGAAATTCAGAATCCAAATTCTCTGAAATTCAGACTCTTAATTCTTTGAAATTCAGATTCCAAATTCTCTGATATTATGGATCTGAATTTTCTATTATTCGGACTATAAATTATCTGAAATTTAGACTATGAATTTCTTGAAATTAGGACATTGAATTATCTAAAATTCAGACAACAAAATCTCTAAAACTTAGGCTCTGAATTCTGATAAATTCAAACTCTAAATTCTCTAAAATTCAGACTCCGAATTCATTGAAATTCAGACACCAAATTATATGAAGTTCAGATTCCAAATTCTTTGAAATTAAGACTATGAATTCTATGAAATTCAAATTCCGAATTCCTTAGAATTCAGACTTTGAATTCCTTAGAATTCCTGTTCCTAATTCCTCATAATTCAGGTTCCATATATATTAGAATTCAGGTTTCAAGTTACTTAAAATTTAGGATCCGAATTTATTAGAATTCATGTTCTGAATTTTTTAGAATTCAGACTCCGAATTCTAAAGAATTATAATTCTGAATTCCTTGGAAAATAGAATCATAATATCCATGTAATATAGACTCCAAATTTCTTCTTCTTAGACTCCAAACTTTATTTTTCCTTAGACTCCGAAAAATAGATTTGGGTGAGCAACTGTATTTTACATACCCTTGTTGTAGTTATGAATCAATTTCATGCATTATTTTTCTAACCAATCATTGTTTGAGTGACATGTTTATAGGTCCCTATGAGATTCAAGGAATAATATAACCATTGGAGGAGGGAGCTGACCGTTGGGAAAATTCCTATAAATAATAGCTCATTTTAACGAGCTCAACACTGTTCTAGAACTCTAGATATTACATTCAACTAAAGTGATTTCTAGAGAGTGATACTCTCATGATTTGTGTATACTGAACATCTTGTTCATCTTTCTTTGTGCGGTTCTGATTGTTGTTGTGTACAATTGAGAGGTTCTGGGGATAGGAAGATAGAGTTTCCGAATACCTTAATGTTCGAGGGCATCCTTGATAAGGAAGATAGAGGTACCGACTACCTTGAAGTTTGAGGGCTTGCGGGGATAGAAAGACAGTCTCTGATATTCCAATGGAGGGCTTACCCTGTTGTGGGTAAGATAGACTTTCTTGATTGTATAAATCAAGGGACCTTTATCCAAGGTTGTTGGATCCCATACTCTTTGGGTTAAAATATTTCATACTTGATACGTGTATTGTTTCAAGTTTATTTTCCACTGTATTTTGATTAATAATGAATGTATAACTATCTTATACTTTCTTGTAATTTTACTCTAATTAGTAAGATTCTATATGCTTTAAGGTAGAATCTTTTTCCTTGTAAACTCTGTTTAAATTTCATTTCCAGAACCATATTTCCAAAATCTAGGAAGTTTGTAGAACTAAGTGGTCTTGTGAATTTGCCTTGTTTAACATTGTTAAACAATAGAAAGTTTTATACCAACTTTGAAAGTTAAAAAGGAATTATTAATGTATACAATTCACCCCCACTTGTTTATTGAGCATCTACATTCTCATTTAAATCCTACAAGAGAAACCTCAAACAATGTAGAATATAGTTAAACTAAACGTATATGCCTCGTGCACCCTCTCAGTAAAAAATCATCCCATCCTCACATAGATAGGCACACAGGTAAACAAACCTTGCACTAACCATGTGTTCACCTTTATAAAAGGTATCCATCATTTCATATGGTTATGAATCCTTTCTCACATGGTTTTTTAAAAACATTCTTTTTCTCGTTTGGTCTGCAAGGTTGCAACACTCGATTATATCAAACCATATGTCAACCGTCAAACATGACATATTATTATAAAAACTAGAGCTATAGGCTCTAGAGAAGCCTCATATACTACCAAAACATTCCCTAAACTCTTAAACTCTTTATTAGAGTAAAAAATAGGTTTAAATTTAATTTAAAAAATTTGTACCTAATTCAAAATACAGCATGTTACACATCACCACATCAATGATTAGATATTTAATTATCAGTGAAAACTCCCAATTGTACAATGATTGAATCTCAAATGTATAACTCCTCTCTGATTGATTTTTGAAGGAATGTTCTTCATTAAAATCTTTTTATTCTCCCTATAATTAAAGTTTATGTAATTATGGGTATGTATTTTAACTATAAATATAGATCCCATATCAAATGATGATATAGGGAAGTCCTATTTCATATCACAAATCAATATATAATCATCTATCAATTCAGGGACGTCCATGAACACCCATTAGAAATTTCTTCTTATTAAACGGGTCTTAATTCCTATGAATTATAGGTTTATAGCTAAAATGGTTGGGTAGAAACTAAACATAGAATATATGACTATTGTGTGGGTGATTTTAATGTATTTCTAGAAGAGATTTATAGTATTTCCATGAATCTTGAAGTTGAGTTTTCTATATGGTTCATACATGGTGTTTTTCAAATTTAAAAGACTACTTATAAAATTAATCATATTGAGCTGTAGGAATTGGAGGAAAAAATATAAGAGAATATAGATAAGGGTTAAAATAACCTATTACTTCACCATGGGGGAACCGGTTCTTCTTATTAAGAATAAAGATTAATCAATGCATCTATGTATTGATTATCATAAACTTAACAGGACCATGATTAAGAAAATGTATCCTTTCCACATATTGGTGACGTGTTAGATAAACTATGATGGGTTTAATAATTTTCAAATATTAAGTTTTGCCCTGTATATTATCATTTAAGGGTCAAAAGTGAGGAAATACCCCCAAAAAAATTCATTACAAGGTATTGAAACTAGGAATTTTTATAAATTCTATGGAAACAAAAAACATCCACCACTATATTAATCGATAAAATGAATAAATAATTTTAATATTAGATTTATGAATTTATAGTAGTATTTAAAGATGTTATTATTATATATTCCATGATAAAATAAGTTCATAGATATTATTTGAGGATTATGTTACCCTTATGAATGAAAAATTATAATAAAAATTTAAAAGGTTTGAAATTTAGATAACAAACATATCTTTCTTTGGTCCTAAAATCATAATCATGGGTATATCTATGGATTATTAGAAAATCAAGGTTATAGAAAAATATACTTGAATAACCACTATGATCTTACTATAGGGTTTTATTATATTTTCTACATACTATTGACATTTTGTGGGTGATTCCTCATAGTTTTCAAATCCATTATCCAATCTTAATCAGAAGGGATCAAAGTTTCTTTGGACATGTGAATGTGAAAAAAATTTCATAGAGCTTATAAAGAGATAATAACTATAGTTATACTCAAATTACCTTTTATTGGATAAGGGTTTGGGATATATAGTGATAAATAAAATAGGGGATTTGGATATTTGTTCATGAAAAATGACATGGTGGTAGAATATGAATCTTTCCAATTGAATGTTTATTAGAAAAATTACCCATTCCTTGATAGAGAGATAGAAATGGTATTCTTTTTTACTTGATGATTGGGAGGAACAATCTGTATGGTGAAAGGTTTGATATATATATACCTATCATTAATTAATAATGTATATTTTCACAAAGAAAGTGATGCATATATGAAAAAGGATATGGTTGGAGTTGATAAAATATTTGATTTCTGAATACATTTCCACAAAGGGAATGAAAACAAGATGAAAGATGCTCTAAGTAGAAAGGATTGGGATACCTTATCTAGAATAAGGATTGAAAAGATCTAATACCCTTTTATTAGAAAATGATGGACCTTTAAATCATTGGGAAATGGTATAAATCACATATTTATCAAATATATCATCAATCATCCATATTTGTGATGATCAAAAAGTCACATAAAGGAAGATATGGTGCTATAAAATAAGGTATGTAACATTATAGAGTTCAACCTCAATCATGATGGAATGCAATGGTTTGGAAACCAAATATGTGTTCCACTAATAATATAACTGAATAAGGAGATATTGGATAGAGAACATATCTCACCATTCTATGTCTATCTTGGAAGCACAAATATGTATAAAGATATCAAAAATAAGTTATTATAGGAAAAACTGAAAAGGTATATTGTAGAGTATATAACTTAATACATGGTATGCCAGTAAGTTAAGGCTAGAAATCCGAAGTCCAATGGGATTATTTATCCATTAGTTGTAAAAATATGAAAATGATAAAACATATCAGTTGAATTCATTGTAGGACAACATATGATATCTAAAAGATACAATTACATTTGTGATAAAGTCAATGACCTTATGAATTTGGTGCATCCAAATTATATGAATAAATATTTCTCACATGAATTACATTCCATGATATATATTAAATAATTATTAAGGCTACATGGATTACCATTTTCAGTTACACTTAATAAAGATCTAAGTATTACCTAATATTTTTAGATAAGTCGTAAATAATAATTCATTACAGAGATTAGATTTAGCACTTCATATAATCTTTAGACATAAACTCATTCTGGGAGGACCATTAAAACGCTATAAGATATACTGAGATACTATTAAATAGATTTAAAATGTGTTTGGGAGAAAAAAATTTCTTTTTATAATTCTCATATAATAATAATTTTCATTTTATTACTTTTATTACACAACATGAGGCTTTATATGAGAAAAGGTGTAGAAATCCAACATGTTGGGGTGATGTTGTGGAGCATAAAATGCCAGGACAAGATATTTTCAATTTGTGTCAAAGAAGATTCACACCATTCAATAAGAAATGAAAACTAAATTTTTTTGAAAGAATATCTATATTGATAATATTTTAAGAAATTTGGAGTTTTAAGTCAAAGAAAAGTTATTCATTCAAATACATTCTTGGATTATGGTTATGATATTTGGAAGGAATGTAAATTTAATACTTATTTACATTAGACCTTTTGAAATCCTTGATAAAGAGGGAGTTGTAGATAACGGTCTTATACATAAAGTAAACCTCTATAAAGTGTATGGATTGATCTAGGTATCACTTTATTTTAAGTAGAGAACTAAGCCTTAATAGGTATTAAACTAATAGTTTATACAGATAGATCATTTTTTTCTTATGAGAAGAAATATATAGAAATCATGATCTATAGAGATAAATTACTATATAATAAGGCCACTCTCATAGTAATAGTTTTTTGGAGGAAAAAAATTTTGAGGAATCAATTTTTTAACTTGAGGATGTAATGAGGCGTTGTATCATCATCTTTTTCAATAATGTAATGGAATCTTGAAGGAAAATTTCATTGGAATAACTTAAATGTGTTCAATAGCATGTGATAAAATCAACACAAAAAAAGAGAATAATGGTATATAAAATAAATAATATAACACATTACATGATATTAGGAAAAAAATATTTTTTAAAATAAATGATTCATCAAGAATTAAATGATTATATTTCACATTGGAAAAAAATTTGATTTTGATGAAACTAATTCTATGAATTTTTTATTTTAGATAAGTTTAATAATTTTAAGAAATTATAGGAATGAAATGTATTGATAAAATTTAAAGAATTATTTTTAAAATGAATTATTTTTATCTCTAAAATAGTTATGTAACTAAGAAGTACTAATTAAATATTCAAGAATAAAAAAAATTATTGGAAAAATTCATTTTTAGGTAAATATCTCTTATTTGGAGTATCAAATTTGTTAAAATTTATGTTATACATATATAAAAAATTATTAATCATTTATATATATATAATAAATTTTTTTGGAATTAAGAAAATATTATTTTATATTAATAAGTGATATTTTTAATATAACAATTTTTTATTTATTTAATGTGTTTTGATATAGACTAATTAAATTAATTACTAAAATTGATTGAATTTAATTATATTTATTGGTAATATATATTTTAAAATATGTTAACATTCATTTAATTATTATTATTTAAAAATTAATAATATTAAATTCATTTTAATTCTTATAGATAAATTTTTAATGAAGAAGTTTCTTACACATCACATGTGATGATACTAATATTAAAATTTATCACCTACATAAATTGTATTTTCAAAATTTATTTTAAAATTGGGGTTAAATAAATTAAAATTTGGTTATAAGTTCAATTTCATTTAATTTATTAAAATACGATTCTATTCTAAAATGTTGTCACCATAGTAAAACATAAAATGGGTTTAAATGTTAAAAACAAGATTATAAGTAAATAAATATCCCAAAAAAATTATCTATAATTCATTTGATGATTTATTTTGGACCCCCTATCTTAAATTTTAATTTTATTTAATTTTCTTCCACTTTACATTGAGAATGAAATTTAATACAAGTTAATTTAATAGTATTTATATAAGATTCAACCATCTCACTTCTAGAAGGGCCCTTCCTATTCCAATATTAAACCAAATAACCCCTTTTATGTTATCTTGAATCCATTCCAAAATTTTCTCCATCATAATAATATCTCACTTTTGGGAACCTCTAGTCCCAAGAATAATTCTTAAGCCTCTTATTGCAAAGTGTTACCATAATAAGATATTTAAGATCTCAATGTAAATGATATTTTATTATTTATTTTTCATCTATATCTTCTTCACCCACTTATTCTTGAACATTATTTTTGACTTAAATAAAATAACTTTTAAATCATTGATACTTTATAAAAGTTATAATATTAACATAAAATATCATATTCTTACTCATTTATTATTTATTTCCAAATGTGTTGTTTTTGGGTAATATACTCTCATGTGAGGCTATATTGGTCAATAATTTAAATATAAAAGTTATTGAGAACTATCCTAGAACAACCATGCTTATCGAGAAACATAGTTTCCTTGGGTTTTCTGGATACTACCTATAGTTTCTGAGATAATCGTTACAATTATTTAATCCACTCACCAAGTTGACATAAAATGGGGTTATGTTCTCATGGATTGATGAATGTGAGTATGATTTCTAAGAACTTATGATAAGGTTGGTCAGCACACCCACTATTACAGAACCATAAATGGATAAGTTTTTGTGATATGTAGCAATGCATCAAAGAAGGGATTGGGATGTTAACTCTTTCAGAATGAAATGGTGATAGGATAAACCTCCCACCAATAAAAAATTCATTATTAAAGATACCCAACACATGATTTGGAGTTAGAATTAGAAATTAATTCATTGAATATATATAGACATTATCTATAGGTAAATGGTGTGATATATATATAAATCATTAAATATTAATGTATATATTTAAATATAATGAGTTGACTATGTTCCAGTGAATATGGTTGGAGTGGATCAATGATTATGAATTCTAAAAACATTACCACCTTGGTATTGAAAAAATGTTGTGTAATACTCTAAATCAGATAGATCATGCAAGTTTTTACATGATAAAGATTGAAAGAGATCCAATATTGATGTATTTAAAGAAGTTGGATCTTGAAATATTATGGAAAAGATAAAAATCATATGTTTATCGTATTAATGTTCAACCATCCATCCATGAGAGGATTAAGAAGGAAATAAAGAATAATTTGAATTATAGAATATGGGGATGAATGTTCTTGATTTTAACTATGATTATAATGGAATGATAAAGTTTAAAATGAGTATGTGTCCCTTCAATAGCATAGTTTAATAAGGATCTATTGGATGAAGGTCATAATTCATCATTATATATTTATTCTAGATCTATAAAGATGTATAGAGAGATAAAATAATATTTCTAATGGGATAACATGAAAAGGGATATATCCAAATATTTAAATTTATGCTGGGTGTGTCAGTACATTTAGGAATAAAGACAAAGTAAAAAATGGATGTTATTACTATTACCCCATATAGAATGTAAATGGGAAAAAAATTACTATGGACTTCATTAATGGACTCTACAAGTTATCCATAGGGCACAATGATATTTTGGTAGTAGTCAATCACATCAGGGAATAACCGTATTTTATCACTATTAATGAAGATTTATCTCCTTATCAACATACTCTGTTTTATATTTAATAAGTTGTGAGCATGTAAGGAGTAAATCTCTCAACTATATCTGATTAGGATTCCAGATTTACCTTATGTTTTGGATTATATTTTAGCAGGATCTGGATAATGAGTTGAGTTTCAAAACTTCTTATCATAATCCAATATACAGCTAGTTTGAAAATAATTCCTATAAAATATAGGAATTGAATTTTATAAAACTGGGTAATTATTTTTAATCAATTGGTTTATATTTTTTAAATTGTTTCCTTTTATTTTTAGGCATTATAAATAGTAACCACATTAAAATTTACCACCTCAGTTACTTGTAAATAAATAAAGGATAAAAATAATTTGATGAGGACTTAAATATATATAAAAATATTGTATTTAGTTCATTTTATTATCACATTTCATCTATAATCATCCTAAAATTTAATATATGACCTTTTTTTCACTTATCTCTGATTTTGACCATTATAATATTTATGTAAAGGAAAAAAGTCAAATTGCCAGTGTCTTTCTTATAAAATATATAATATATATTTTGGATAAAAAAAATTATATAGTAGTAATATGTTATTTTAAATATTAGTAAATATTTTAACATGGTAATTTAATTTTTTTTTTGTAATTCAATAATTACTATAAATGCTAATGTAGGACAAAATAGTTTTTATTCAACTAATTGAAATTTAAATTAAATGATTTTAAAAAAGTTAAAATATTTTAATTTGAATGAATTATTTTATCATATTACTTTTATATATAAATTTAACATATTATTTATGTGTTAAAAGTTTATATTATAATTCCATCTTAGTATTGATTTTTTAAAGTCAAATTAAATGAATAGTGTCAAAATAACATTAATGATATTTTATTTGTATAATGTTTTATTTAATTATTTAAAAATCAAAAATATAAAGAATTAGGATAAGGTTTTAAATTTTATCCCTCATCCATTTATGGTGTAATTGACATTTTATATTAATTTTATTGGCTAATATATTATAAAAGACCATACAATCCTGGTAATTGTCAGAAGGATTTACCAGGGGTTAAAGGATAGAGATAAGGATGAAAAAATATCCTAAACTTTTCCATTTTTATTAGGATATATTATTTATACTCCTAATTATATTAAATTTTAATTTTATCAATTTACAACCACTTGTACATGACAAATAATTCATATAAATTTAATGCTTTATGAAATTTAAATAATGCCCTTCCCCTAACTTATCAAAGGACTCCCCTTAAATATTTTCTTTACACCACATTGATAAACCAAGATTATTCAAAAACTAGAAAATTTTATCACCAATATTATTATTCATGTTATAGAGGTTTTGGTATTACTAAAATAATAACCCAAATTTTCCTAAGAAGATATCCAAGAGAGGTTTCTCTAAGGGAAGGTAATCATCTTAACCGTGTTGTTCCCTTTTTTAATTCATATTTTACCACTTTAAACTATTTCATAAATTTTAAAATAAAATTACACTAGTATCTTCTATATATTGAGATGATATTATATTGATTTAATAATATTTATATGTATCCTTCTCCATCAAATGGGGAATAAAAGCATCGCCCATGTGTACAACCGACTACTGTATCACGAAACGATGTAATTTGTTTTCAATAAATATATCACATGGATATTTATAATTATATAACAAACAAATATAAATGAAATTTATGATGTAAGTATTATTTTTTAATTATAATATCATATATACATTCGTAATTTTTAATCTTTTGGAATAATATAATGTCTCTTGTACCTACGTGTGGACAGCCACCTCCATGAAGCGATGCCATCCGCTTTTCATTTCCAATTTTCGTGGACGGTGAAATGGATATATTTAATGAATATAATATATATATGATATGAATTAAATTCTAAAATGATGAATTTTTATAATATATTATAATATCCTTCATAAAATAAGTATTTTTTATCTCCATATTTTATGGATGAAAATAAATATATATATTGAATATATATGATATTTATATATTTAATAAAATTATTGATATGATGAAACCATGATAAATATTCAATGATAGAGACTGCTGAATGAATACATTAATGGAAAGCGTAGAAGTTAATATGAAAAACAACGATAATAATTAAATATTTCTAGAATGTAAGTGATAAAATGTTATAAATGTATCATATATGATATTATATATATTAATATAGTTCTTTAATATAATTATAATAAATTTAAATTTATTAAATACATGATTATTGGACCCATGAGACAAGTCAAACATGAGGTAATGGATTTCATCACAATTTATACACCATTGAGGAATTTGGTATTATAGATATATTTATTTTTACGTGATGTGTATAATTACACTTTGATGAATTTTAAATGAATATATAATTATTAATTATCATTAGAGTCTCAATTATAGTTTACCCTTTCAAGGATTTAGAGTTTAAAAGATACTAAAGAGGTAAGAATTTATTTTTGCAATCTCAATTTGTTTAGGATTGACCTTATTTTAATTGATGAATATTATAATATATCCTTCATAAAATACTTCTATTTTATCATACACTAAATATTTATGGTTAACCATTTTTTATTATAACATTTACACTCTTTGGAACATGAATCATGCATAGAAAATTTAAAAATAAGAACTAATCTTATTTCAATTTTTGATTGAGTATATTTTTCCTCCATATCTGTATTTATAAGAATTATTATACTAAAGTTATTTATATTTACTCAGATGATTTATTATGTAGATTATAAGCTATCATAATATTTTAAAATTTTTTAAATTAATATTCCTATTTTTTCTAAAATGTTCATTTTCAACTTTCTTTAAAAAATATAAAAATAATTTTATTTAATGTATATGAAATTAATAGATTTTTCAACCACCAATTCCATTTTACGTTCATTTATATTATTCTTCTAGTTTTCAATGTTTTAAAAAGGGAAAAAATTTAATTAAATCTTATTTTAATGTCTAATATAAATTTTCTTTTATTCTATAAAGGAAATTATTTTTTTATGAAACCTATAATTATGATCAATTGATAGTCATAATTCTTCTATTATAAATTTTCTATTCATTATAATTCTATTAAAACACATGATTTATTGATATTTTTTAAATAATGATTACATTTGTATTTAATATCCATATTTGTTTTATCATATATATGATATTTTCCTAAACCATATAACATTTTTGGTATATAGAATTATACTTGGAATGATATTTTATGGATTAGAGAAATATATAAAATACATATTGTTTACATGATGCAAATTGTTTTTGATAAGGTATATTATTTATGAATTAAATTGAAAATTCAATATATGAGTAATGCATTTTGAATGTAGTGATGACTGAGTCCCAGTTATATATATCCCCTAGATTCATTAAAATGTATAATAAGAAAAATTAGTTGAATAAATTAAATAGGTTTTGGTGTATGCCCATTGATTAATATATCTTAAAAGGAGGCCTTGATAGTAAGGATATCATGATGTCTAAGATCATAAAAACTAATATTAAAAGTTTCTTTCAATAAAAATTTTGTTATTATTATCCATGATTTTAATGAATTAATATTATCTATGGTTTCAATTGTTTATCATGTTTTTAAATAAATGAAATGCATTTTAGTTATTTAACTTTTCTTGTTGATTATTCCTTATTTTCTCCTGATAGATTCTATTGTGTGTATCTCTTACTATGTATTTGAGCTCACCCTACTGTTTTTCCTTTAAGCATGATTTGATGAAGGATATTATAAATAATATCAAGGATAAAATATTGTTTATTATAATATGTATATTATATTTACAATGTATTATGGGAATCATGTTTGTATCTGGTTCATTAGGACCACTAAACTGATTGGTCCTTTGGGATGAGATACCTTTTATCAAATACCAATATAATAAAGTAGACACCGACTCTGGGTATCCAAGGTTGGGGTTTCGAAATTATTCTCATGAATTTATTTTATATTATTCACAAATATTCATTATATATATACCCATTTTACTTTAAATATCATTATTTTGGATAATACATGTTTTAAATCCCCATTATGATTCACTCTTTTAAGTGAACATGATTTATGGTTACATTCCAATTTTATATTTCATACCAATTCACACCTCCACAAATTGTTTTAAACCACAAAAAACATTTGATAATATTCATTATTTTATAAAAAAAACAACATGGTTAAATTATTTTCTAATGGAAATAAAAAGCTCTTTATTTCATTAAAAGATCATTTACCCATTTCATAAAGCATCAACTGGGTAGTTTATTTATATTATTTATTATTCAATTTTTCTCATGAAATTTTACATATTAAAACTCTATGGTCAAGTAGTTTTCTTTATTATTTCAATATAAACATCAAATATGATTTAATTTATTCTTATCTTAGAAATACTATGACATATCTTTCGGTTATTATGCGAGGCCAGATTTTGAAAACAACTTCCTTCTGATGGGTTATATCATTATTATGATTTAATGTATGGTTTCTTTTCATCAAGTGGAACACATATTCATGTAAATATTATGATTTTAATTTTTTTATTTGTGGACCTAGAATTATATAATCTTCCATTGGACTGATTAATGTTTCCATATCACGGGATAAAATGAAGAGG
This sequence comes from Viscum album, assembly GCA_963277665.1. NCBI lineage: Eukaryota > Viridiplantae > Streptophyta > Magnoliopsida > Santalales > Viscaceae > Viscum > Viscum album. The sequence goes on along the minus strand of OY728139.1, from coordinate 123,455,887 downwards.
ATTTGGGAGTGAACCCACTCCACCATGGAAAATTTTCCACTATGTTTATGATAATGTGGATTGATCCCAATCCATTATAGAACTATTCCCACTATATTTATTGTATTGGGGAGTTGAAAAAATCTACCATTGGACTATATTCACTCTGTTTATTATGATGAAGAGTTAACCAAAATAACCATTGGAATTTTTACACTATGTTTATTGGAATGGGAAGTGAACCCAATCCACAAGGGGTCTATGTACACTATGTTTATGGGAATAAAGTGTGACCCTAATCCACCATGGGAATCATAACAAGATGATATGATGGCCTTAGAATCTGTCCTTGACTTATTCTTATTATATAATTTTATATATTGTTTCCATATATTTATGATTCCATAAACATAAAATATCATTCCCTTATTCCATATCTCCTTTCTTATTTCACACTCTTATTCCATGGTGTATATTTTTTCATTTGAGATTAGATATTAAAAAATCACGAATTAGGGAAAACTATTATTATACCATGTTATTTTAATAATAAATTTCGACCCTACAAATATTTTCTCAAATTATTTTGATCTAACCATTGGTGACCTGATTTAACTAATAAAGCATTTGAGCTCATCCATTTCTTCAGTATCTATTTATCAGGTTATAAAAATGATTATAAATTATGATGAGTCTAAAATATAGTCTATTATGGTTTGATTATGATAAAATGACACCAATTATCATAATATTATTTTATTATTTTGTTGATATTCATAGAAACTAAACCTTTCATTGTTGGTATTTTGTGTTTATTATAATACGTAACGTCTAACAGATGGATTTTTTTAAATGTTTCGTTTAGATTGGGTTGTTATAATTGGTTTTAGTGCATGGTTTAGTTATTTTTAAGGAATATATTAATTTTATTTAGGGATTTTTTTATTATAACATTAGTGAAATCCCTAAGGATATGTCTAATAGATACATACAAGTATAGGATTACATCTTGGTATTTTAGAAAATTTTGAGTATGTGGTTTTCCATGGAATTAAATCCCTATATAAATAATATAATGTGGATTTGTAAATGAGACAAATTATCTTAGGGTTAATAACCTAAAAAATGGACAGTATATTATCAACTAGATCTTCACATGATGAATGATTAGTGAGTCTAATATGACACCCTTTTCTAGACACTCTCGGGGTATATTATTTGGTCAATCACAATCTATTTATGATTTATTATGACAAATTAAATTTTATAGGAAATTATCTTAATAATTATTAAATTAAAAAAACTTATATTGAATCAAGTGTGATTTAGGTTTAACTGAAATCTAATTTGATGGATTTAAAGAGCAAGACACTTTAAGGATGAGTTTTCAGAAGATAATTTCTAATAATTGTCTCATGACGTTAATTATTCATCACAACATTAACCCTTTTGGTTTTATTAATGGTTTAAGCCCAAATGAACCAATTTGACAATAGATTCTATGAATAATGTCAATATTGTCCCAAAGTATATCATAATGGGATAATAATTGGAGTGGGAATCCATGTTATTATATTGAAGAAACTATAAAAAAATGTTAATAACAATGTGAACATCGTTGAGTTTCTAAAACACAATAAATAAGAAAAAGAGGTTGTCATAGAAAAGTCTAGGTGATGAAGATGGTAAAGGAAAAAAGAATCAAATTAATTTATGTGAAAAATGAGGGGAGATATACCTATGGGATATTTCCAAAGAATGGGAAACTATTTCATCCATGGTGAAGGATTTTATTGAGAAACAAAACGTTGAAGGAAAGGGAATTTTTTAGTTTATAGTATAAATAAAAATAATGTTCTTCATATGTATCTGCTAAAATATAAATGTGTTAGATGTGAATAATTTGAGCACTATAGAAATTGGTGCATAAATATAAGTGAAGAAAAAGAAAGTTGACACCAACAACATCTTACACCACGTTAATATAAAAATATAATGAGATTATTAATATTAAAGTAGATATTTTTAATTAATTGTTGATTGGTATTATTCACTATTGATTTTTAGATGTCTTATTCTATGTATGTTTTTACAAACCATTACCTATTAAGTTATAAGTACAAACTCATAGTGTAATTATTTTATCAAATGTATATAAATCATAAAAAAAGGTTTTTTGGACTATTATTCATGAAAAAAATATTTTCTTTCCTTTAATATTGTGTTTTTTTGAAATGTATTGGATATCTCCACATAAGATCCATATTAATCAATGAAATGGGGAAATAAAATCTCACGTTTGAAAACAACTTATAATCACCTATCAAAACAAGGATTATTATGATATATATTGTAAAAATAATCATCATATTTGAGTTATGATACCTAATCATGAGTAATGTTTACTTCAAATGATTATAGAAATACCCAATATTAGGATTGACTAATCATTAGGGGAAAACATATGTTTCAAAAATTTCAAAAATTGAAATCTATATAGAAATTATATATTGAGTCATGTGTATATATTATATTTAAAATTTTATTTTCATTTTGTGATTGATAATTAAAAGACTGAATAAGAAATTTATTTGGTGTGGGGTGGACATAACACCCCAAGATTTTGAAATATATTTTTTTCAAAATTAAAACTATGTTGGATAAATTGTTTCAAACAAAACCCATAACAAAAATGAGTCATGTAATATTTTATTAATATTATAAATAAAATATAATAATAACAAAATCTATAGTAAAAAAAGATTTTAAAAAATTAGAAATGATTACAGAATAGGATTAATAATACTTAATGTTTGTAAATGATTTTTTTTCAATAAATTAGTTTTCCCTTATATATTATATTTGCATTTAAAAGATAGGTTAATAAATTAAATTTGAAAAAATAATTTCATTTCTGTATTTACCATTATAATTTATTCTTATGATGATTTTTATTATATTTTTCTAAAATAAATTTTTAGGTGAATAATTAAAAAAATATGATTTTTCCAAAACCATCAATTTTATGAAATTATAAAAAAATTAATGAATGAAGGTATTTTAAACCATTTTTATATAAAAATATATATTTATGATGTAATGTAAATAATTTAATAATATTATATTTATTTTATAAAACCCAATTATATTATTTTGGAAACTTAAGTAATATTTTACTCAAAAATACATTTAAAAAAAAAACAGTTTTCATCATTGGTTGAAACTAAATAAAAAAATGAAATTTCATATTTAATATCAATATTTTAACATATTTTAGTAATTTAAATTTAACTCTTAGGTATAAACACAATATTAATATGATTAAGGATAATTACTAAGATAATGCTAAAATGATTATTTTAAAAAGTATTTTTTTATTAACATTGTGTAAATAATATTAGATTAAATAAATAAATATTTTTTGAAAATGTATCTAATATAATTTTTAAACCTATATATAAATATATTAACACTCATTAAATTGGTTATCAACACTACAAAAATTTAAGAACACCTAATGGATGAAACTTTTTTTTATTTATAATGGTTTTTCTATATATTAAATGATTTAAATGCTAATTTTCAAATATTTAGAAATTTAATTAGATTATATTTATCTTTAATTTCGGTTTATATCAAAAAAATTTAGTAATATGGGTTATCTTATATTTTTATTAACATATAAATTATTTGTGTAAAAACTAAATACTAGGAAAAAAACTAAAGAGGAAAATGTTAAAAACCTAATGGTAAAAGATTAAAAATATATTTAAATCATGTAACCAAATTAATGGTGGGCAGATTATAGATTTTAAATTACCTAATTTTGGATCCATTTACCCTTTAATAGTGTCATACTACCATAGAAAAAGTAATGGATATTTTAAAAAGTGAATTTTTTTCACTTATAAAAGGATATCAATTCCACCACATTAATAAATCTATTTAAAAAACACACATATAATTTAAATCAACCCTATTATCTCATTAACCCCTCCCAATTTCACATAATCATTTTTATTTCTAAAATACCAACCTATACATCTTTAAGGCATTTTCTAAGGGGGAAATCTAGATAGAGATCAAATGTTCTCCATCTAGCTCTCTTAATCCACATATTATCCTACCCAATAAAAAAAATTCTATATCCATTAATGTATGGTAAAATAATTATTATTAACATTCCAAAAATTTATTATACTGATGTAATTAAAGTTTCTACCTTCCTCCAAAACCAGTCAGAAAAGGAAGACATTATTATGCATTTGTGTGGACTACCACATCCATGAATGACATGTTATATTTTCCAAAAACAACTTACATTAATGGATAAAAATATTTATTTAATGAAAAATATAATTTTTTAGTATTATTTAATGAAAAATATATTATTTTTATACCCCTCCCATTCTTTCAAAAATGTGAGTGTCATCTGTGTGTATGTCTAGACTACCACATCCACAAAATGATGTATTTTATTTTATATTACTAACTAAAATGAATGAATTTAAAATTGTTTTTAATCTATAAATTATAAATTTGTTAAACAATTAATATTTTATATAGTTAATATTGGAAATTCTATAAATTAATTAAAAAGTCAATAGTCATAGTGGACTAAACCACATAAAATGAACATATCAAGAAACATTTCTTAAATTGAATAATTTTTTAAAAACATTAAAAAATAAATAAATGTTTTTATAATGAAATACTAATAGATATAAAAATATTTAATTATGGAAATTTTGAATATATTTTACAATAATTTAAATCATAGTTAATATATTGAAGGTGTTTTAGAGAAATTGACTGAACCACCTCAACTAACCGACATAAGAGAAAACTATTTAATAAATAAACCTAAGAAAATTTAATATCATGGTAAAATATTATTAATACAGTTTATAACCAACTTTATTTTATTATTTAAGATGTTAGGCCAATAAAAAAATGAACAAACACCCACAATAGGGGTTTTTTATCCTAATATTTTCTCATTGAGTTATATTTTTTATTCTACACTTTTTCAAATTTTTGATGTAAATATTTCCCAGATATATATCTATGTGATAAATTTATTTAATTATTAAATATTTAAAAATAAATATCAAGTTTTCATACCATGGTTTTTTATTTATCTTATTTTAAAGTCTTAAGTGTTTTTATTTACTCAATTTCCATTTCTTTTATTTATAGTGTTTCATGTTAAACTTCCTACTTAAATTATTTATTTTTTAAAAAATATGATTTTATTTTGAAAGTTATCTTTATTTCTAGGGAAAATTAATATTTGAGTCAAATATTCCTACTAAATTTATTTCTTCACCATTAAATTTTGACATTGTTAAAATTTACCCTTGTTATTTTTAATGACGATTTCTCTTCTATATTCATATTTTCCCTTCAGGAAAATATTATCCTTTATATTTAGGAATATAATTTTGTGTTATATCATGTTACCATTATTTTACCTTATCCTATTTTGAAAATATTTTTATATTATCAATTTTTATGATGTTGTATTTCAATAAAATAATTTTAAAACATAAAGAAGTATCTTTTGAAGAACCGTTATTACTTTTGGGATACACATTCTAGTTCTTTTCCTAAATTTTTTACTCTATATTATATTAATTTATTTCTTTAATATTCTATATATATGTTCCTTGAATATATACCTAGATCATTTTAAATTTTTTTATTGAGGATAACTCATATTTTAAGAACCCGTCATGATATTCTCTTTAACTATACCCAATTTTCATAAACTATCTAATTAATTATTTCATGTCAAGTACCCCCTCCATAATTTTTGAACCATTAATAATTATTTATAAATATAATTATTTTATGTAAAACCCTCATCGATAAATTACAATCTAAATTAAAATAACAGTATCTTTCCTTCTTTAAAATATCCTTTACCTAGTTCATTAAGGATCACCTAATATGTTTGTTTTTATTATTTCATTCTGTTTTTTTATCATGAGTTTTTCTACATTTGAAATCCATGTTAAAGAACTCTGATTAATTATTCAAATTAACATTAAAATTTATTTAATTAACTATTTTCTTGGTAATACAATGGATATAGCCTTTATTTATTCCTAATGATGATATTGTGAAACCCTATTCATTCTCATGGATTTTATCACTATTATGATTGATGTATGGTTTATATTCTTCATGTAGAACAAGTATGAATGTACATATTTTGATTTTAGTTATGTGATTAGTGGGTTTAAAAATTTATATCCCTCCAATGCATTGGATTATATTTAAATGTCATGAGATTACATTAAAATGTTTTTGGAGTAGACCTCATCCAATATTGTACTTTGTCTAATATGTTTATTATAATTGAAAGTGAACCTAATCAATCATGATACTCAGTAAAAAAAATTTATGGGAGTGGGGATTGAACCAAATCAATCATATATCTCTATCCTATATGTATATATGAATTATGAGTGATCCCAATCCCCCATAGGACTCTATCCACTATGTTTATGGGAATAACGAGTGTACCAAACCCACAACTGGACTTTACCCACTCTATTTATGTGAATTAGGAGTGATCCCAATCTACGAAGGGACTCTATACATTATGATATAGTTTTTTAGGAATTAAACCTCTAATTTTACTTATATTGAAATATTATATGTTTTTACCACATATTTATGATTTCATGAAGTTATTATATCATTCACTTATAATATTTTTTCAGGCTTATCTATCCCTCCTATGTCATGGTATATGTTTTTTCATTTGATATTACATGTTCCTATATTGTGACTTCTGAAAAAATATTATTATAAGAGGTTATTTTTAATAATAAATTTCACCATTTCTCCTTCTCTTTGAAATTATTTTTTATCGAACCATTGATGTCATGATTTACCTTACTAATCATTTGAGAATACCCATAAGTATGTTTTCATTCCCAAATTTATAAATATGTGTATAACTTATGAGGAGTCTAGAATAGAGTATAATATAATTTAATTATAGATAAATAAACATGAGTAACATAAAATAATATGCTTATTTAGCTAATCCTCAAATAAATTAAACGTTTGGCTATTAAGATTGTATATTTTTTTGTGAGTTATAATGTTTAAATTATCAAAAGGATGAAAAAATGATATTTTTATCTTGGGTATTTATGTCATGACTAAACCATATAGAGGAAGTCTTTTCTATTCTTATTATGATGAATCTAGTGAGTATTCTATCTATTTAGTTGATATAAGTGAAAAATGGATTCCACTATTGGAAAAGTAAGGGGATAGTTTTATATTGATACTCCAATTTCTAGGATGATAAGTCCCATTGATATTTAATCTGAATAGACTTATTTGATTCTAATCCTAATAATAATCATAATGATCGATCCAATCCACTTGATTATAGTGTACATGACATCCCAATTTTTACTAAGATCATATTTGGATCTACTATCTATGTGGAACCCAATACTATTATTCCAATTTCACATAATGATGTTAAAGGATACTAAGATGATTATATTTATATAGAGTAAAGTATGGTGGTACCTTAAAAAATAGTTAAAAACTCTAATAATTAAGGAGTTTTGGACCAAAATTTGGAACATGTGTTAAACGGAATGCTTGAACCAACTCCGGCGAAGTCTGCTTCTCATTCTGATTAGGACTAATTGGATTTATTGAGAAAGAAGATGTTTTAAATTATGATTCCTATACTATGTTTTATTATTTTGTGGTTTGATAAGAATCACATATTTTAATATATTTTGACATGGATGTTGAACATTCACCACTTGAAATGGAAGCTATATCACCTCTTAAATATGAATCGGCACCTCTTTATTCATCTACATATTCTTATATTACAAATGATTACATGAATGAGTTTAGACATAATAAATATTTTTTCTATATTTTTGAATTAGTTTTGAGTCTACTTAAGAATAAAAAATATTATTAGTTATTTATTCCATTTTCAAGCATATCAACCAATGTTTTTTTTGTATGATGGATCTTAATGGAGAATGAAATTCAACGGTTGAATGAAAAAGATTGATTTCTTCAATACTGTTTTAAATATTTTGTAAGGATTCATGCACTGGAATATACATCTAGTGTAACTCATCCTATTTTCTCTAAATATTATGAACCTCCAATGGCTACTATATCTATTGATGAAAGTTTCATTAGTTATATTGTAAGGGATGATTTCAATTATTTGTTAAATTTGGTTTCAAATACTTGGGAGATGATGACATCAACCATTTCCAACCATGTTGATAAAAATGTTAAATTAGTGATGGATAATGATTTTTTTTTGGAAAAAATATCTAAACTGTCCAAAATTCAATTATACAGTACTTTTTAAGGATCATCAAATGATATAGATTGAATTCCTTATTTAAAAATTTGGCTAGTATTCTGAAGATACATCTAGTAGCCCAAACATTAATGACTGAAGTTGATCAATTGAATGTTCCGCCACCTATGATGGAAATATTTATGAATGAAAAGAAGCAACTCTTTGAGACTATGGATCATGGATCTTGTTCCATAAGTGACCTCACCTAGATTATGGAACTATATATGTATATTTATAACACTAATATAGTTATTCCTTTTAAATTTTTTGTTAGAACTCCTACCTAGGTATAATCTTTTCCTACTCCAAAACAAACCCCTAATAACACCTACCATAAAAAATTTAGATTTTATATCTGTTCAGGATTTATAGAGCATCAGAACTATCGCTAGGAGCAGAATAATTGGATGAACTAATTCTCCTACTCATAAAACCACACCTTAAAAATATAATATAAAAGGAAAATATCTTATTAATCCCAATTCCATGGGATATGATGATTTTTATTTCTATTAGAATCCCTAATTGGGAATTTTTAAATATTTTACTTATAATTCCTGATTGGATATTCTATGTCTGGTTTTGTTTCATTTTTTGTCTATAAATAATTTTGTGATGTTAATTTACAGTTATCTCAGATTTTTAGTACCTTATTTATAATTAATTAATTTCAATATTTTAATTCATATTTTTTTTTTGAAAATATATAATGGGTGATACTAAATCTAGTAGTTAAAAAGTTATATTTAAATTCAAAATAAAATTAGTAAATTGATTTTTGTTTTATTTAATTCTTTTTTTATTAGAAAATTTACCTTATGGGATTTGAGATCATGAAAAAGAGATATATTGTCAGATCAATCCATCGATTACTTACTTTAATGATCTAAATCATATTTAATGTTAATATAATTATTTACTTGCTTTATAATAACAGTAATTGTTTTATGAAAAATATGCTCGTTGTTGGATTAATCATGTGTTACAATGAATCAACCACACATTGCAATCAGATGAAAGCATGTAAAACTAATTGACTATTGAGAAATACATACAAATTACTTAGTTGACAACATTTATAGTGGACCAACCATTAACATCAATATATTGAAAAAATGTGCATTGAATCATCCACATGAAGATTCTGATAATCAACTATATATTGAAGGAAATAGACCATGTAACAGGAAATTAACCTTGAGGATGACATTGAGATTCTTCTATGTGGTGTACTAAAAACACAGAGAAAATTGATTGAATGTATATTTTTACTAATTATGTCTAAAAATATAGTGATGTCTTGGAGAAACCTTTTATAGACTTAAGAGATGTCACATTGGAGCCATATGACTGTATGATAATGCAACCACATGAAGTGAATCTAAATTAACTAAAATTTATTGATTGACTATAAGGGTTTATTTTCCAAACATATCATGGAACAAGGCTGATGAAAAATTAGAGAAACCAACTTAATTGACAACAAGTACTAAAATATTCAAATTTTATATACATAATTAAACCTACTATATTTTATAGAATTGAATGATGGTTTGTTAAGTAGTTAAGATCCATCTATTCATTTATATTTGACAATATTACATTGATATGGAAATGTAGAGAGGTGTCTTCTAAAAAAATAAGGAATCCACACATATAAATTAAACTTCACTTTTATTGAAAGGCTTACACAATATACTTTCTTTATGATACTCTATTTTTATACACAAAATTTCATAAACTGAGATAAATCTTCAATAACTTCTCCATATACCCTCAATTATATTGGATGATCTCACAAGTAGGGAAGAACTCTATTGATCCAGTAAACCCAATCATAGATTAAGCTATATCACACTTTCAAATTATAATTTTCACTCTATTTTTATTTTATTTTTATTGTTTTTCTGGATTTCTCATATACATATGTTTTTTAATTCACATATTATATAAATAAGAGCACCCAAATACTATAAATGTTTTATTATTTTACATATTTTGTCCCATGAATAACTCTGAAATAGGATTGGTCGAGCATAGACTACCAAGTGTGTATAATATGTAACTCAATCTTTGTTATTGATCTATTTATTAGTTTTATTAATCATTATTGGTAGTGTCTTATTTTTAACTAGATAGTATTAGGTACCATATTTAAACTAAAATTATTATTTTAAAAATTCAACTTTGTGATTATAATTTTTATTTTAACTATTGAATATGAATTCCCTCAGAAATAAATTTCTTACTTAATATTTTCACCATGTGATTGTAACTATGTCCTAAAAATAAACACTGATAGTTTTAATTTATATGGAATATATATATATATACTTTTCCTTGTGTGATATAAATATTTTCAAATTTAATGTAATTTAATTTATTTTAACTTGGTATTTATCATACCATTTGGAAATTATTTTAAGGTAACAAATTATATATACCCACTTTATTCATTAACTAATCTATGATTAAATTTATGAGATTTTAATTTTAACATATAAATTTTAATTTGATTAAAAAATTCAATGTTTATTTTAACCCTCTATTGAGCATTCCACTAAAACCAATATAATTAATTTATAACCATTCAATTTACGATTAACATGTTTGGGGTTGTGAAATTTATTGTGAAACTATAATTCATTATTAGCATGGATTAATTTCGTAATTAATTTTGAAAGTTTTTTTAAGGGTTACACCTAGGGGAGATGGAAATCAATATCAAATTTTAATTTTGAGATACATTTTTATTTATAAATTCTGATCAAAAATTGTTTGTGAATATTGAATTATCAAATTATTAGTTAAATAAATTTTACATAAATAGATTAATTCAAAAAAATAACTATATTTGGGGGAAATTTATTTTTTGGAAAAGATTTATAAATATATGTTACCATTGTACATGTATTGGTGAAAGATAATTCATGTAACATTAAAAATTGTTTTATTTTATATAATTTATAGAGAACGTAATTGATTGAATAATAGAGAAAATGGATCATTAAAATTGATTATATTTAATTGTATCATTAAATATGGCTGGAAAAGAATTATAAGAAAAAAATATGCTTTCATGGTATTTCATGAAGGTCATAAATAATTTTATATTTTAACAAATGTGGTATTGAGTTTATTTAATATATGTAGAGAAAGACTTATTTTTATTAGTTAAAATGTGATTTTCAAGAGTATTATAGAATTCTATTTATACATATTTTCTGTTATTAATAATCGTTTATTTTTTTATACATTTGACTTACGAATGTTTATTTTTATAATAAGTTATATGGAACATATTTTAGAATTTTTGAGATGGAGATGTTATTTTTAGAATATATTATGTTAAAATATAAATAATTATATAAATTAGAGAGATGTATGACAAGGTTAGTTAAAATTATTCATGATTTGAACTACTATAGAGGTAAATAGAGTTATAATTGAAAGAAATTAATTAGTTTTGAGAGATGGGTTTAATGGTATAATATTGGATAATAATGTTGAAATTATAAAAATATGTGTTTGATATAGTATATTTAAAATTTATTAATACAACACTTTATAAATCAAGGGAGTGTCACACACCTCTACTCTATTTTATACTCACCCTTGAGATCACTTCATTTTTCAGTGACTACGATATTTTCAATAGACATTGATCGGGGATGAGATACTTATATGAAATATAATGGTATGTTATAAAACTATTTTTGGGTTATTAAATATATGAATAATTCATTATATGATAATTCATTAAGTCTTAATACTCTTATTTTTCTTCCATATCTACTGAAATGAATTTTTTTAAGTTGAATAATTTTATTTCAAGTTCATTCCAAAAGGATATAGTATCCTTAATAATACTAGATAATAAATTATTTAAATATATCATTATTTAAATTGAAATTATATGTTACATAGGTTTTATGAAATATGGCATAGGTTTCATGCTACTCACTATAGTTTATACACTCTAGACTTTCAAGCCACACAAGGGGTTATTTCATTATTTCATGGGTCAAGCCATGCACTACATGATTTTTCTAAATGATTGTGTATATTTAAAATTTTTGTTAAATATAGTTTATAATCAATTTTTTATGTGATGTTATTTATTTTAGCAATTTTATGTCATAAATTAGTGGTTTATTTGAGTAAGAAAATCAATTAAATAACATTTAGCGATTATGAAGATACAAAATCTATGTTCGTGGATCATATTCATCAAATTATGGATTTTGATTCCAAAATGTGTGATTTATGTGTTTTTTAATTAATTATACATGAAATATATTTTATTAATTAAATATGTTAAATTATATAGATAAAATTTTAATATTTATGGATTTATGAGGAATGAAAGATTGATTATTTAGGAAAAAATTATGGATCTTTGGATTTTGATATAATGGTATTTGATTTATGAAATCCAATTTGATTTTATATAATCATTGATTTGAAATTAAATGTAAAAATTAATTTTTATCTTAAATTTGTATTTTAAATTTATGATATGAATTTTACATGGAATTTAACTTTTGGAAGAAATTTTTTTAAATGAAATACATGAACCGTCGATATGATAAATTGGAAATAACTGTTGAAAATATATATAAGGTCTAGACATTTTTTGTTAGTATAATAAATTACATGGATGGGTAGTTTCATTGTATTCAATATGAATGGGGTAGAGTCATTAATTTAGAAACACTATAATAGTTTATGTTCAATGGATGAAAAATCTATGATCACATGATTTTATTTTATTTTTTTTTATTTTTTTTTAATTCTCATGATTCTGATATATAACATGGTTAATTTCTATTTTATTTATGTGTGAACTGGGAGTGATTACCTTTAGAAAAACTCCTTTTTAGTTTTTTTACATGATTATATTTTATATAATATTTTGAAAATTTAATATAAAAATATTTTTTAAATGTTAAATATAGTTAATTGGTTATTAATTTTTGAATAAATCAAACAAGAGAATATGAGAGAGTAGTATATGGAAATCCTATTGAGTTATGTGTTACTCAATCCTACTTTCACATCTTAGTGTATGAATAAATTTTTTTTTGTCATGATGTGGGAATGGGTATAGTTATCCAATTTACAAATGATTGATAACAAGAAAATAATTTATAGAGAGAAGTGTTTTTTTATTTTATTTCTATTTATGAAAATGGAATATCATAAATATATATATGTTAATAGGTTTGTTTTGGGTCTTTTATTCAAGAACATATATATGGTTAATTTATCCCCTTTTTTATTATAATTTAATGTTTAACTATTTATTATTAAATTTTTTAATTTTGTTTTGGGTTTTAGTAAAACCTATATACTCAATTTTATATAGTCATATATTTTAATTTTGGATCAATCACTTAAAATGATTATGTTTCATCACTCGACACTTGTTGAAAGTATCTAGTAAACGTGGAATGTTTTTGATTATTTTCATTTCATCAACATCAATACCTAAATTTTTTTCAATTTTTATGAAATAAAAAATCTAAGAAGCTCCAGGTTATTAAAATTTAATCTTGGGTATTCTAGTTTTCCGGAATACTAGGAAATTAAGAAATCAAAAATGAATTATTTAAAGTAGTACCTAAACTTTTTTATAAAAAATGAGTTGTCAAGGAGATCGAGTATGATAAGTGATTGGACGATCTGTTATACAATATTATGATTGGTAGGCATTTGTGACTATAATGGTATGAGATAATTATCATATTTATGCATAATCATAGATATGTGTAGAGATAACAGTAATGTGAATTAAATTTTTTAAAATTATCTCCTTAATTAGGTTTTGTTTTGAAAATGATCTCAAATGGTTTCAAATTATTTTTGTTAAAATATATTAATGTTTTATTTGGGATATTAATTTTAAAAGAAAATAATATCTATATAGTGAATGAAAATACTTTTATATTGATAGAATATTTATAAATCCTATGATTTGTGTAAATAATATTATTGTGTAGTGAATGACTAGAATTTAGGTTTTAGTTGGATTATAGAAATTACTCCAAGAAGAGAGTCTATTCATAAAAAAGAGTAAGGGAATCAATATTTTTTCTAAAATCCTAAAAACGTTTTTAATACTGACTCATGTTCAAGGAATGTTAATAGACAATGATATATCAATATAGACAATAATAGGTTTATTATATCTCAGAGTTTGAGAGGTTAAATCTTTAACTTTTTCATGCTGATAGTGGTGTACAAGATTCTAGAGGTTTTTTGAGAGGATCAAACAAAATTTATATTTAATTCATACTATATAGGGTTTTATGTTAAAATTAATTATGTACATGCTTAATAGGGTAAATAAAAAATTATAATAGATAGAAGTAGATGTATATTTTTATGATTATTTTATATGAAATTGGGTTTTAAAGATATTAATTAAATAAATTTAACTAAAGACATTGATGTTGAGGAAATATCAATACATACAATAATTGGAGAATAGAAATGTGATTTTGATGGATTATATAAAATAAATTATGTTTATATTTATTTTTTGACCAACCCACCCATATAGTGATAGTGAATAAAACATAAATTGAATAAACAGGAATGATGTGTTCCCAATGTGAATATATGTTTATTAAGTGGTGTTTGGGCCCTCAAAGTTGAAAAGATTTGAATAAATCATAGGGAATATGTTTTCAATCCATGAATAAAATCAATGGGATAAATATAAAATACAAATTTGATAGTGGAAAGAGTTATTAGTTATAACTATATTACTCTATGAAATATCTAAATTTCTTTTATACAGAATAAATTCCTTCACAAATTACCCTTTCATGAATCATCCCAACCTCTTTGAAGTATCCCATCCTCCCATGAGGTTGTTCCATTTGTGGGAGGTTATAATATGATGCATCCCAAAAAATGGTTTCATTTAATGGTGGTGTGAATTTATTTCTACCCACATATTGCTATTATATTGATGAGGCATTATTTTTTGGCCTCCTATGAAGTATTTTTCAGTTTTCATCAAATTGGCTAATTTCTAAAAAATCATGAAGAATGGTCATCTTTGTATTGTTATTGATTTTTTGTGGAATATATATCACTTTGTGATGAATAATTTAGTATGTGGATCATCATAAAAAACATCAACAAGGCCCCATATTTTAGGAAATTATTTTAATAAGATCCACATATAAATACTAAATTCTTTATTCAAATTGACACGCTGATATTAGTAGAGAAAATTAAGATATAAATATTACTAATTTTGTAATATTGATAATATATTCTTCATTCATGGAAAACTTCAGGGTAATCATGATACCATAAAGGATAAAAAATTTTAGTATATGAATATCATGAATCCCTTCATAAAAAACGAGGCTTCATAAGGAATTTTATATAAGTGGCCCCTAGTGAGAGCCTCTAAAAACAAGATAGATAACTACGATCATACTCCATTTGTAAATGTAGATATCTCTTGAATATCACGTGTCCCTGCATGTAGGGAATCTATGGGATCCCCTATTCAAAGGATTCATTCACTAAGGCCCTCCAGTTCATGTTGAAAAATAAAAACATGAGATGTGGGTTTACTATATTTATTACTACTTTTGTTATTCTCTAATTCCATATAAAATATTGGTTTGACATATCCCCCTTTCAATGAATCCAAACAAACTTCATGGATTCTTTCTATCATGGTTGAAGCCACAAAAAGGTTAAGCTATGACATCTTCCACATCCACCAAAAATACATGATTAGGCTATCAGGAATTCAAATTTGACAATCCTTATATCTTACATTCCATTTGATAAAAGGTGCATCATATTTTCCTCCCGTGATGATAGGGACTTCAAGACATTTTAAATCATCTATTTTCTTGACAACAGGGAGCCCCATTATGAAGCCATCAGTGAGTCCATCCATGGTCAATGGAACCTAGTCTATTCCACCCCATCATAAATATGATTGTATTGAGAAACTATTGGATGCTTGAGTCCATTTAGAAAGGAAGTAAATAAAATATGGAATAATAACTATATATAATTTTATTTTCCCTAAATTGAATTAGTCCTCCTTTATATATCTCCACCTAGTAATAGGTAGGAAGATTAGAGGACTAGTTCCTCTTCAGGTATATGTTCCAAGATGGTTCCCATTGGTGATATCATCAGTGAGATAGGGACACTCACACAGGGAAGTGCCAAATGTGTGAGCTCAACTCAGTATAATGATATTTCACCATTCCTGATAGAAATATACTTACAACACAATGTTTATCTATGCGACAAATATCCTTGGAAAATGACGAAAACCTATTTGAAAATGTCCTTATCTCATGATGATAAATATAGGGGTGTGGTCATATCACATGAAAATAAAACATGTCACAAAACTAATGTGGTATTTGATTCATGTTTATAGGGATATGTTGTATGCCTCAATGATGTTCAAACATAATTCATCGATCCTCAATTATTTTTCATGGGACTTATTTTTCATGACTCCATTTACATTCTTTATTACTAGGCTATATTTAACATGAGCCTAAACACCCCTTTCACCCGGTCAATGTTCCCTAGGAACCCTTCTAATTATGATATACTATCGATGAAGTCAGGCCATACTTTGAGGGCCATATTTCCTCCAGGTATCACTATAGATCCTTCATCAGTCCAAATTCCAGTTGATGATAAATTTTACTCAATGGGATATATTCTCAGTAGTTAAACCAAACCCATACCCAATAGGCCATATTGTATATGAAACCAACCTAAGCTCGTCGTGTCATATTCTTATTAAGGTCAACCAGAAAGGTCCTGTCATGCATATATTTTACACCAACCATTTCTTGTCACATATCACCTCATCATATTTATACCATGGTGTTAAAAAAAGTGTATTATTCCTTGTCATACAACCATAAAATATATTACATGTCTTATTAAACAACACTAAAATATGTGTGTTCTAACTCGCTTCCGCGTGATTTAGAGAAATCCATTCTTAAAGGATTAATCATAATTCTGAATAAACTTTCTACATCCCTATACAATGATAAAATTTAGTGTTTTTAACTTTGTGGCTTTAAACCATAATACCTCATGATTGAGGATACAAAATAAATAAAATAAAAATATGTAGAACTACTGATTCATATAGATGTTAACATCTTTGAATGTTTGTAACTAACCACTAGTACATGGTTAACCTATCCCGTACTAGTATTTGGGAATGATTAAAAAATATGACTAAAATCTATTAGAGATTCCATGAGTTTTAAATAATCACCTCAAAAGGGAGTGATACACCTTTCTTCCCACACTATCGACCAACACACATTCTATGGAATCACTAGTTAAGTCCTAGCAACTAATCTACTTTTATTAGTAGGCCCCCAACTCAATATAAAATCACCCTGTAGTGTGGATCATGCATCAATGTTTTCATTGGAAATAGAAATTCTGAACTTGACGTTAATCCTTTAATTGTGAAAATGATTATTAGAGAATGAGTTTACTTGTGATGATGCATAGATAGGATTTTTATTAATGTTAATTGAAATTCTTATATATTTTATAAAAATTACTCTCTTGAATCCCAACAAATGGAATCACCTCGATGAAAGACATATTCCACTACAACTATAAAAATAGGGGCATTATCAAACCAGAAGATATTGTCGCCAACACAGTGTCTCCAAAAATTGGTTATGAATGCACTATTTTGAAAGAACCATTTAAATATAATTATACCTACCACATGGGTCGCATTTAAATCCCTCATAGAGAAGACGAATCAATAACCATATGTAAAATGTTAGGTTTAAATAATCAGGAATAACCTGTCACCACTTTAAACCATTTCCTAAGACTTTTCATGAAACAAATAGTTGCCTCGATTATATTTTGGAGGTGTATCAGGAGGTAGAAATTTTTCACGCCTTTTATCAATATTCACCTTTGAGGGATCATTTCAACCACCAAAATCACTATCACTTTGCTACATCAACTCCTAAATAGCCCACTGGGGGTGCCTCCCAATATGTCTTTACTCTAGTCACTCAAACTAGGAACCTAGGAGATCTCTCCAAGGGATGTGAGCCATCAATCACATAGAGAAATATGTTATCTCCACCTCAATTGAATAATTATTCCAAAATAATCTAAAATTAACTAGCAAGTAGTCCCATATCCCGTTTAACACTTAAGAAGTCAACCAGTATACCTTAGGAGCACAAGAGGAACCATGTCAGCATATCCTAACATCAGCCAAGGGGTGGGACTATATTTATTCTCCCACTAATCAATATTTCTAGTTTTCTCTATAACTATTTATATAATCATGACAATATATTTTAGTAGAATCCAGGGTAAATTCACATAGTGATAATTTTATACATAAATACCCAGTCATATCTCGATGATAGTTAGAGGAAAGTTACATGTTTATATTCCCAATCACATTGAATAACAAGGACATATTCCCATTCCCTTTGAAGTATTCGTATTGGTATAATTTTAAGGGTTTGATCATATTATTTCTCATGTGTTGAAATATGATCCATATATTCTAGGAGCAACACTATAATGGAACCTCCAATATATCATGATGAATAACATGAGGGATGTGCATATTCTTATCCCCTCAAATAGAGTAGCTCATTTGGATGCTCAAGGGATAATAGGAACTAGTCACGTATTTCAACTTCAATTAAAGGGTACATCAATCACATTTTCATAAATAAATAAGGACATGATCAAGCACATATCCACATTCCAACTTGAGATCATTGGACCATAATAACACGCACTTTAAATAACGAATCTATTCATATCAAAAATAAAAATTTCTATTATAATATTCCAATTTATATATGGGAGTCTCCTAGGAGGGATCTCTCACATGAAGGTCATTATAAACAACATGTAGAACCAACATCAAAATAGAGAGAATCAAAGAGGATGAATTGTTGGGAGAATTATAAAGTAAAAAACCATACCCATATCCATTCCTTGCTCAATATTGGTGTTCTTAAATACTTAAGGAATATTTTGATAGTGGCCCAAGATTTTTTTTATTTATCATTATAAGGAATAATGAAATTTAGTTACAGAGTTATTCTCCATGATATTTCTTCCAATAGCTCTACATGTCTTCCAAATAATTCCTTTCATGAATGTTTTCCTCATGGAAATATCAATATAGATCATGAGAATTATTTTGATGCAGAGATACGCTTAAATTCTATCTATTTATAGAAGATCATAAGATAAGAAGATGATTCCCTTTCCCACATGTAGTGAAATGTACACCCCAAAGGTATTGTTTAACGAATATACTATAGGATTCCTCCATATAACTAGGTATCTGTAACACCCAAATATTTCAAAGTTCGTTATCTCTTTAAAGTAATTCAATAGCTTTCTCTACACGCAACACCGAGTTTGAGCGCACCACAACTTACCAAACTAGCAATTCAAAAAGAGGTTATGAATAGTATTAACTATATTCCGAATACTCTATATAATGTTAACATTCATATTATGTGTTTATATGACATAATATAAGAACAAATTCAATCTTTCAGATAAAAGAAGTATTTTTTTTAAAAAAGAAATTTTTCAACTTGTTAATGGAAATACCTTTTTAAATCCGATATTTTACACTTTTATATATTTAGTTTGAAAATAATAAACTATTTATTTAGAATCAAGACATAAAAATTCAGTTTTGATAAGTTTTTGGTGTTTTTATGATAACATAAATAATATGATGAATAATGAAAGATAATAAATTTTAATTCAAAACAAATTTTTTAATCAAAACTTTTTATAGTGTTAAATTATAAATTTGAATTTTTTTTAAGTATAATTAGATTTTATTTTTATAATTAAATCAAACTTTGTTCATTGGATGTAATTTCACATTTATATTGGTCATAAACACATATCAATATTTTAATAGTTTTTACTTCCCAAAAACCAGCTCTGTGGTTTTGACAATGCGAATTAATTTTAAAATACTTAAGGAAACTTCTATTTTTTTAATTTGGTAAAATATACATCATTTTTAAATTTAGAAGATCAAAATTAGCTTAGAATGAAGTTTTTGTATTTGTTTTAAAACATTCAATTTTTGATGAATAGTGAAAAACACTACGTTATTGTTTAAAAATGACTTTTTATTTAAATAATTATTTATTTTATTTAAATTTATTTTATGTTAAAATAGATACATAATACCTATATAAGTGAAATGTAATTCATTAGAATCATTTTATAATAATATTAGATGTGTAAAATTTTATTGAACCTTTTATCATCTTTTACCCACCTTTTAGGCATATTTGAAAATTTGCATAAAAAATAATTTTACCTTTTCTGGGAATTGGTTTTAAAAAATACAAGAGAAAAAGGTGAAATCAGTTAGTAAAATGTGTTTCAACAGGATGAAAATATTTTTTTGGTGAATAGTAACTTTAGAATTTTATTTACAAGGGTTAAAAGTAAACAAGGTAATTAATGGTAAAAATTATATTATTATTATCCTAACACAAGTTCGAATTCTACTAGATAAGTGTTTTCGACCAAAATAAACCACATAAATAAAATATGATCCTATTTTTTCCAGATGTATTTGATTAGGACATTTATTATTGTTTTTAAAGTAGTGATAAAAGTGTAAAATAAAAAATTTATTAACTAAACCATTTTAATATAGGGTTATACATAAAATAAATTTTACTAAAAATATTAATTGGAAAGATAAAAATATTTCCTACATCGTGGTATTGTATTTATAATTTTTATAAATTAAATAATTAAATTGATTTATGAATCAATGATAATGTAGTAATTCACTAAATAATGAATGATAAAAATAATTGATATTATAAATAAAAAAATAAATTTAAATTGATAATATGGATGCATTAAACTAATTTTATATGTTAATATTATATGTTAGGGTTGTTTTATTTTTTTGTTGATAAAATCATGTTTTTCTAACTTTTATAAAAAACAAAATACAAAATATTGTCTAAATTGACATAAATGAGTTTTTAAAACAAATACTATATTATTAAATGATATAATATTCCAAAAAATAAAGGTTAGAAAAAAGGATATATATAATTATATATATTTCATTAATTAACTAATTTAGGTTCTCATGGAATTTTATAGTATGTATATGAACCATGTTATATAAAAATACAAAAAGACATGGTAAAGGTTAAAATATTTAACTAAGAGTTAAATCTAAAAGATATGGTTAATATGGTGACATAAAGTTTTATAAAAACTATTGGTTGAGAGGATTTAGACCCATTCTCACCATATCCTCTAAATAAATCCATTTGGATCCATTATAAACCTAAAATTAATTTATAAAAAAATAATATTTCAATCTTTTCTTAAATTGACCCTCACCTCTCTTATAAAAGGATACTTCCCCTTCATTTAAAATCACACCTCCAAAGCCATTCGTATTTTCCAACCCCTACTCAAATATCCTACCAAATACCCTAAATTTATCTTATAGGCCTTACTTTGATTATAAATCCTACCTAAGGAGACATTTTGATCAAATCAATAGAAAGCACACGAAGAAGAGGTCATTATTTTAATCACCTCTTTCAATGTTCTTTTCTTATTCCACTCCATATTTATTGTTTCCAAACCAAAATAATATCTATAGTACCTTATACATACTGCGATGTTATTATAAATATGGTACAACCATATTCTTTATTCTTTCTATGCTATTAATGACAAAGTCACCATACATGCATACATACGACTTACCGTCTCCACGCCGTGGTGTAATTTTTTATTAAACATTTCATTATTTTTATGGGTATAATAATGCATATAATTGACATTAACAATAAATATAACATGTTAATTATTATTTATATATGATTTACTATCTAATTACATTCTATTTTACCATTAATAGAATGATATTGTCTCTCGTGCGTACGTACAGATTACTGTCTCCATGAATGTGATAAGATTTATTCCCCCTTCATAACAATTCAAGATTAATTTTCATTTTATGATTAAAAATAATTTTTAAGAACTTTATATCATTCTGTATATGAATCAGGTACATATTATCCATAGAAATTGCAACTTACATAACAAAACATATAAAGTAAAATGAATCAGTCAACACCCAAAAAAATGATACTACTGAAATATTATTAACAATGCAATATTATAAGATCATATATGATATAATATTAATGTTTGTGGTTATTTTATTGTTTATCAACAATTATTTAACTATTATACAAGAGTTAACATACCCTTGACTAAGGAAAAGTACATAGCATGAGTTAATTCTACTATCTCTTTATTATCCGAGGTTGTTTCTACGTAAGTATCAACTAGAACTTCTCTATCATCCACATCGGTGTTTTTTAAAAATTTATTTCAAAACATTTGACCTATTTCCTAGAATATGGGTTAATGTCATTTATATCCTTGTTTTACTTTTCAAAAATGTTTTGAAAGAAATCTTTTCGTTGTTTTCCAAACAATGTACTTTATGACCTTTTCGACAAATTAAGGTAAGAATGTTTTTTTAATATCATATTGTAGGAGAAACTATTTTATACCATTGTGATACCTTTGAATATCTACTTACAATATTATAATAATATTTCCAAAATGAATGTTTTATTTTATAATTATGTTACTTTTATGTGCAAAATAGAAATAGGTATTTCTCTGAAATATTATACAATTCATCAATATCAACATCCTTTTATGGATTTTACACTTGTTTAAAGTTGATATATTGTGATACAATCTTACATATTATATTAATGGTTTTGTGATATGTTTTAATATGGATGTGTTGTTTTTATACCATTAATTGTTAATTGTTAAAGTGTTAACATTTCATATGCTAGTTTAAATATGAATGTTCATGTTATGTTTTAACCATTTCATATGAGGAATGCATTGGAAATTGTAAGTGATGGGTGGAGCCTGCTATAGCTCCTTGATGCATCCGCAGGTCTCATGAGACAAACTAGTGTGTTAGCACAAGGCCTTGATAAAATATTATTTTTTGTCTCGGCACGAGGCCTTGACTATGTGGTTATGATGTCTGGAATTATGCATTTGATGTTTATGAAATTAGATATTGATATTACATGTGATTATTTGACTAGTAGAATATCTATGTGAATAAGTAAATAGAATTATTTGATTTATCATTGCCATATTATACTGAAGTTTAATTTTAAAAGGAATATGTTTTAGTCTTATACATTTTCATTAATTTTTATTCTTATTTATGAAAGTATCTGTTATATTTTTATCCTTACTAATAATCTAAGATCACCCATTTCTTATGTTTTATATTTTCCAGTTTGTGAAGAAGTATATTAGGATTGACTTATAGGGATATGATATGGGATATAAATGTGTTCAAAGGAGACATAATGTTGTTTTTATTTCATAATGTAATGTAAAAATTTTGTATGTATCCTGTAATTTCAAGGCTACTAAACTAATTGGTCTTTCAAGACATGATCCCTTGTGATCATGCCAACGTTATGTAACAATGTACCAACTCTGGGTAACTATGGTCGACGTGTTATAGTTGGTATGAGAGTAACTTTAGTATAAACATTGGAAAATAGATTTATAAAAACTCTTATTGAAGAATATTACCCTAAGATAATCATTTAGGATTAGTATAGAAGAACATCCGTGAAATTTGGTAATGTTTAAATTTTGTGAGTTTTCTAAGCAATACATCATTTTCTAGATACGAGCAGGGAGAAGAGGCTCTGGCACAGATGTACCTATGAGTGAAAACTCCTACAAGGAGTTTTGGCCTTTACCTGGGGTATCCTGGTACACATCAATGGGCGTTGTTGCACTCTTGGTTATGACACTCCCAGGGGATATTCTTATGATAATTCAAAATTTCTTTACATGACATTATGAAGTATTTAGGTGTAAATAGTTCCATAAAGAATTTTTTTTGTGATTATTGATAATATTCATAAATTTTCAATTTATGATAGGTATTTTATTGGTTTTTAATTATGCATTTATATTCATAAACTAACCTAGTGTATCCCATTGTTTAGAAATGGTGCCCATTAGAAGGAATGAGAACTCCAACAATATGCATGATCCAATTAGTGAGAAGGATTATATATTTCATGGTATTATGCTAAAATTTATAAGGGAAATAGTCACCCACGTATTCTCATCATATTTAGAAATAATATAACGTGTTTACAAGATAAGTACAAAATTTTATGAGTCTTATGGATTTGAAGGAAATCCATAGAAGAAAAGGATGGTAGAGAGAAAGCTGGATAAAGGGAAGAAGGGAAAGAAGGATTTTCTCATATGTGATATTTGTGGAATGAATCATCTTAGTAAATGATTTAAGGGAATGGGAGTTTGTTATAAGTGTAATGAAAAAGGACACCAAGTATGTGATTGAAATGGTAAGAAAAAGGTTTCAAATATTCAATGATTCATCTGCAAGAAGTTGGTACACCAGGTGAATCAATGTCCCAAAAATCAGAGTATACCCCAGATGATGCAATTGGATAATAATAAAGTTAGGATACTACCAGAGATGAAGATGAAGAATTTTTTTTCATATATTTTTGTTAATGAATTGTGTCATTTGAGTACTGTATTAATGATGTACAAATTATAATTATTATAAAGTATATATTAATTGTACTGTAGTAAATTTTCATTAAGGATTTGTGATTTTATGGTACCAAGTGAAGTGTCACAGTTTCAAGGTAAAAATTTTGGAAAATATATTGTTAGGGTATATATAACCTTTAATATGTTTCTGAAATTTAGATAATGTTTTCAGAATAAGATATTATTGATTTGAAAAAATTATATTGGATATTATCGACAACCTTGAAACTAATTAATATTTTTTTATTACATCATTATTGGAGTTTACAAAATTTTTAGATATAATGAGTATATCCAAATTTCTATAAGGAATAAGGAAGAATGAATGTAATAAATAAAGTTTTATGATAATTAAGTGTGTTACTATTTTTTAATAAAATACATGATAAAGGTATTCACATGTTATTACGTGGAAAAAGAGATATTCAAGGCCACCCGACCACCAGTCTTGAACCCGCAACTGATGGGTGACAAGGTTGCATCACCTACCACTGACCTACATGATGTATTGGTTTGTATAATGTAGTTTTATTTAGAAGGTATTATAGATGAATTATAAATTCATTTTTTTAAAACCCAATATAAATAAAAAAAATTACAATATTTTTCATTTATATTATCTTTTGGAGTGAGAGATGAGTTTGAGGTAGAAATTAATTAAATAGCAGAACTCTAATTTTGAAGTATTTTATTTCGTATCATATGAAGAAATTTATTCTTAAAAATTAGTTAAAGTAACTCAATCAAATTTATTATCCTAATACATTCTGTTTTCTTGAACCAATGATATTTTAAATCATCTTAGATTTACGGCTTCGAGGTACTAAATTTTCCATTTATTGTTCACTTGTTTGTGATTGATGACCCCAATCACTCCCTATAAATATTTATGTTTTCCTTTAATTATGTGTCTCTAATTTATACCAATCTTATAAAATCATAATTTGGTGGTGAATTCTTCAATTAAATTTCCCTCTTATTGAGACTAAATTTTATTAAACGTTTTTCTGATTTAGATTTTCCACGAAGATAGTTTCTATTTCAAACCTTTTATTGTCAAAGAACAATTTCAAATTGCGAGGAAGAAACTTACTAAAGGATGGGATAATGTAACACCCCAAAATTTCATAGTACGTTATATCTTTAATGTAATTCAATAGCTTGTGATACACACAACAACGGGTTTGAGCGCACCACAAATTACAAAACTAGGCATTCAAAAAGTGGTTATGAATAGTATTAACAACATTTTGAATTCTATATATAATTTTATCATCCATATTATGTGTTTCTTATATATAACATAATAAAAAATTAAATTTCTCAGATAAAAGAAGTATTTTTCAAAAAATTATAATTTTCCACTTGTTAATTGTGAACCGTTTTTAAATCCAATATTTTACACTTTTATATATTTAGTTTTACAAAATAAACTATTTATTTATAAGTGGGACATAAAAATTTAGTTTGGATAATTTTTTGTTCTTTTTCTGATAACATACAAATTTTTATGAATAGTGAAAGATACTAAATTTTAATTGAAAACAACTTTTTTAATCAAAATAGTTTATAGTTTGAAATTATATATTTGAATTGTTTTGAAGAATTATTAGATTATATTTTTATAATTTAATCCAATTTTGGTCATTTGAAGTAATTTTACATGTAAATTGGACACAATCACATATCAATCTTTTATTAATTTTTACTTCTCAGAAACTTGCTTTGTGGTTTTAAGAATAAGAATTAATTTGAAATTAATTAATTAAACTTATATGTTTTTAATTTGGTAAAATAGAAGTCATTTTTGAATTTGTAATAACAAAATTATCATTGGTTGAATTTTCGGTATTTTTTGGAAAATATTTAGTTTTTGATGAAAACTGAAAAACACATCATTATTGATTAAAACAAATTTTTGAATTAAAGAATTATTTATTTTATTTAAATTTATTTTAAGTAAAAATAAATATATAATACCTATATAAGTCCAATGTAATTCAAAGGGGTCATTTTATAATAAGACTAGATCGAGAAAATGTTATTGAACTTTTTAAAATCTTTTACTCACCTTCTAGGGACATTTGAAAAATTTGCATTAAACATAATTTTATCTCTTCTGTGAATTGAATTTCAAAAATACAAGAGACATATTTGACATCATTAAGTAAAATGAGGTTAAAGAGGACGAAAATAATTTTCGGTGAATAGTATCTTTTGAATTTTATTTACCATGGTTAAAAGTACAGATTGTAATCAAAGGTAAAAATGATATTATAATTACCCTGAAACATTTTATAATTCTATTGGATAGACCAAAATAAACCTTAGTAATAAAATATGATCCTATTTGATCCACTTGGATAAGATTTGGACATTTATTATTATTTTATTTAAAGAAGAGTTAAAAGTGTCAAATTTAAATTTTAATAACTAGACTATTTTAATATAGGGTTATACATAATATAAATTTGAATATAAATATAAATTAGAAAGATAAAAATATTTCCTACATCATGGTATTTTATTTAGACTTTTTAGACATTAAATAATAAAATTTATTTATAACACAATGATGATGCAGTAATTATCTTATTAATGAAAGATTTAAATAATTGATATTATAAAAATAAAAATAAATGTAAATAGAGACTTTTTAAGTATTCTAATAATTTTATAGGTTAATATGACATTTTTTTGTTTATTTAATGTATTTTTTCTATGTAATCAATTTTTTTGACTTTTAAAAAAACCAAATTTAAATAGTGTCAAAATTGACATAAATGAGTTAAAAAATACTATATTATTAAATGATATAATATTAATGAAAATCTAGGGTTTTTTCAGCAGGACTATATAATAATATATATTTCATTAAATAACTACTTGAGGTTATCTTGGTATTTTATATTAATTTTATGAACCATGAAATATAAAAATACAAGAAGACATTGTAAAAGTTAAACTCTTTATCTACGAGTAGAATCTAAATGATAAGATTAATATGGTGACCTAATGATATCTAGAACTTATTTGTTGAGATTATTTCTACCTATCCCCAATTTATCCTTGAAAAAATTTCATTTGGATCTATTAGAATCTGAAAATTATTTTACAATGAAATAATATTTCAAGCTTTTCCTAAAGAGATCCTCACCTCTCTTATAAAATGGTACTTCCCCTTATCTCATAATCACAGGTCCAAAGGCAATTGGATTGGGCAATACTAATCAAATACCCTCCCAACTACCCTCAATTCAACCTAGAGACCTTAATTTTATCAAAAATCGAACCTAAAGACCCCTTTTTGATCAGATCAAAAGGAAGCATCCCATGAAGAGGTAATTATTTCATCACACCTTCAAAGTCCTTTTTTCTTCCACTTCCTCTTTATTTGTTGTTTCCATAACAAAATAAAAAATCTAGTACATTATAAATACTATGATTTAATTATAAATATGGTATAACCATATTCATTTTACTATCCATCCTATTAATGACAAAGTCACCATACGTCTGTACGTACGGCTTACCGTCTCCACATCATGGTGTAATTTGTTATTCAACACTTAATTATTGGATGGGAATAATAATTAGTATAATTTATGTTAATAATAAATATAAAATGTTAATTATTCTGTATATATTATATAATATCCAATTACATATGATTTTCCATCAATATAATGATATTGCACCTTGTGCGTATTTACGGATTTCAGTCTCTACGAACGTGATAAGATTCATTTTCCCATCGTAACCATTTTAGAATAATTTTCATTTTATGATTAAATTTTTTTTAGGAACATAATATCATTTTTTATATGAATCAAATAATTCCTATCCATATAAAACACGACTTACGTAACAAAACATATAAATTAAAATGAATTAGTATACACCTGAAACAATGATACTACTAAAATATTACCAACAAAGTAATATTAGAAGATAATATATGATATCATATATGTGTGTGCGGTTCTTTTATTGTTTAATAACAATTATTTAACTATTATAAAGGTGGTTAATGTTCCCTTGACTATGGAAAAGTACAAGGTAAGGGTTAATTTTACAATCTCTTTATTATCTGAGGTTGTTTGTATGTATCTAATGTGACTTCTTTATAATCAACAACCATGTTTCTTAAAAAAAATTTAAAACATTTTTCTTATTTTCTAGAATATGGGTTAATTTCATATATACCATTTTTTATCTTTAAAAAAAATTGAATGGAATTTTTTCATTGTTTTCCAAACAAGGTACTTTATAACCAGTTCAAAAAATTTGGGTAAGAATGTTTTTTAAAAATTATACAGCAGGAGTAGCTATTTTCTAGCATTATAACACCTTCGAAGAATACCTTATAAGATTATTATAAAATTTCCTAAATGACTGTTTTCTTTTAAAATTACGCGACTTTTAAATGATTTCAAAATTGAAAGAGATATTTCTCTCAAATAGTTTTGATTTCATCTATGTCAACATCATTTTATGGATTTTTCACTTGTTGGAAGTTGATTATTATGTTAAAATCTTACATATTTTATTTAATTTTTTTTGATATGTTTGAATATGGTTGTGTTTTTTTAATCCTTTCATGGTTTATGGTTAAAGTATTGACATTTTGTATGCACGTTTTAATATGAATGTTCATGTTATGTTTCAACCTTTTCATATGAGGAATGTTTTGGGCTTTGTAAGTTACAAGTGGATCCTACTATAACTCCTCAATGCATCAGTAGGTATCATGAGAAAAACTTGTGTCTTGGCATAAGGCCTTGACAAAATATTATTTGTTGTCTTGGCACAAGGCCTTTACTATGAGGTTATGATGTCTGGCATTATGAATTCCATCATTAAGAAATTGTCTATTGATACTATATGTGATTATTCGACTAGTATAATTTCCATGTGAATAAGTAAATGAAATTATTTAATTTATATTTTCCATATTATTCAAAAGTTTAATTTTAAAAGGATTTTTTTATTATTATACATTTCCTTCAATATTTATGTTTATTTAAGAAAGTTTCTGCTATATTGTTATCTTTACTGAGCATCAGATCTCACCCCTATTTTATGTTTTTTTTTCTGGATGTGACGTAGTATATTATGATTGAACTGCAAGGATAGGCTATGGTATATGACGTTGTTGAAAGGATAAACAATTTTTTTATTTCATAATGTTATGTAACACTTATGTATGTATCTAGTACTTCCAAGTCTACTAAACAGATCGGTCTTTCGAAAATTGACCCCTTGCGATCAATCCAATGTTATTTAATTATGCACAGAATATGCGTAACTAGGGTTGGGGTGTTATAGAATTGATCCATAATGGTATTCCCCCCTTTATATTGTTCATTATAAAGGTCCTCCCCACAATGAAATCCCAAATTTGGAAGTGGGTCCTTTCCTAGATGAGTATTTTCTTAGAAGGCCTTCATATCCAGAGGCATTCAAGAGTCTGATTTTGGATAATCCAAGGTAATTATCTCCGACAAGGTACATTCCTTATCTACAATAATACAGTCTAACAAAAAAGGAATAATTTTTAGCACCTTCAAATCATATTCCAACTAATATGGCACCCCACAAAAAAGGAATTTGAGAAATGTCCACTCTAGTCAGATCCGGTTGAGTAATCTCTCACCGATGTTTAAATGAATTTAATGACCATGACAAAAAATTGGATGATGGAAATATAATCTGCATGTATTTTCATATATCCACTTTTATATAAGATATTATGAATACATTTTTATAAGAATATATAAGCTATATCTATATGAATATATGGATGACTAGTTATTATCTAAAGGTGTCATCTTTATCGTACTCAAAATATTAAAAAAACATCAAAGAGATAGGGTAACTCTAGCGTTAGATTGAAATGGATACCCATTAATTTGCATGACACCCTAAGTGGGATAAGAAAAACAAAGATATCCAATAAATATTCCTCAATTCTTTAGATACTAGGCATTATTTGATCACTGAAAGACCATATGATGTACATATTAAAGGATGGAGGTGAACCTGGATAATTTCTTTTAAATATTCTCCATATTCAATAAAATATTTTAATAATGTAGTCATGAAATGTAATATCATTGTGAAAAATCTCATTATCAAGCTAGGAATATGCTAGATGGTGTATAAAAAACACTTTTATGTCTAAATAATATAAAAATTTAACTCTATGTGATGAATCCATCGATAGATTACAATAA
The DNA here is from genome assembly GCA_963277665.1 of Viscum album. Taxonomy (NCBI): domain Eukaryota; kingdom Viridiplantae; phylum Streptophyta; class Magnoliopsida; order Santalales; family Viscaceae; genus Viscum; species Viscum album. The sequence goes on along the minus strand of OY728139.1, from coordinate 123,424,591 downwards.
AAACCATTTAATTTTTTTTGAACATGTCCCAGTCTTGATAAAATCAAAGACCATAGATATAGTGTTACCATCAATGGAGAGGAACTCATGTTCATCGAGAATTACATAGACCGTGTGTTCAAACAAAACCATGTAAAACCAAAAGGGATACCGAAATAGAAATAACAACTTTAATAGGGGAACAACCCAACCAATAGGGATACGATCACTTTTACCACCACCACCAACCCCACAATCCTTAAATCCTAAGAGAGTGTAAATTATAATTTTACATGAACCAAGTAAATTCTATCTAGTAGTGATGGGAGGATATTTTTCACAACCTTCTCATTCCATATGAAATTTATTATTTTATAAGTTAGGAGTCATGTTACAAGTGTGACCTTCTAGTTTCTCTCATTGAAAGAATAATCTATCACTTTTGGAACATAATAAAAAATGTATTTCTAAATAACCTTTTAAGATTATTCTCAGTAAATATGTCCCAAGGGATCATTATAAGGAAGAGGCAAAGAACCTTTTAAGTCCCATAAGACAAACAAATCTTCCATGAATGGAAAAAGCATTAAGAGTTGTTACTTGTATATAATTTTATATTCAATATATGATTAGTATTATTACCCTTATGATTTATTCAGGGTTATATTAGAGTAATAAAAATGGTATAATATCGTCAATATAAACCCCATGAATGATCAAAAACGTGATTTTCTTATGGAAGAGTGGGTTACAGATGTTTCTGTCCAAAATAAAATCCACAATAAAACACTTAAAGAAGGTATACATAATCGACACCTAATATAGGTTCATAATTTTTTATTTCCCCTAAATTATAAGTCAATAATACCTTGGTTAGAATTGGATAAATAAACAATTAAGAGTATGGACAAAACCCACCCAACACCAAAAAAAGTTAGGCTTTCTATAATAGAAGAAGTATTATATCATTATGGAACAGAGTTAAAGGAGTTGAAATGAATCAATGTTGAAATTTTCATGGGAAATATACCAACATAAATCCGTAAAATAGTGGCCCAATTTTGTTTCCCTTTAAACATTTCCCTCAACAAAGAGAGGCTTCTCTATCGATGGTAGAAGAATCATTCCAACCAATTAGAATGTTGTACTATGTATAATCACTTTTTTAGAAGATCCTGGTTAGTTTTCAACACATATTTTCCATTAGGGATTCTAAAATGATCTGGATTTCATAACATGATTCAGTCTTCTTTTAGTAAAAATATTATGGGTACAATAATCTGGTGTAAATACATATCTCCAAAATTTAATTTACTTTTATAAAGAATCAACAATCGAGCCGATCAAACAGATGAGAATCTCCAAAAAAATTTTATTCCTCCTGTATTGATGTGAAATATTTTTGCCAAATCAATGTCAAAAAATATATACCCACATTTTATTTAACATAAAATGGGGTGTATATTTGTGGAATTAGGTTGGAAGCCTTCTGGATTATTTTTTCAAAGTTATCACATAAGAGGATTTCATCTAGACTAGTTAGGAATTTTTGCTGGGGAACCATCATAGGACAAGTGCTAAAAAATCTTCAACACTTCAACTCATTGGGTCATCTTGGAAGAATATAAAGAAACCATCCATCAGGGATTCTAGATGAACCTAAATTATACTATATCTGCTTTTTCTAGATCTCCTCCATTCTCTTCTGTTATATTATAAGGGTGTTATTATTCCTCTAGATTTTAATGTCATCATATCACCAAAATTATCTCATTCTAGTGCGGTTTCAAATGGGTTGATCGATCTAGGAATATGGGTTATATTTATTCCCCCCTTATAGTTTTCAATTAAACAATAATATATCTTATGCTCAAGGTATTATAATTTGAGGTGGTATTGTGCATGAATTCTGAAGCTAGGTCATCCTGGTACTTTTAGCATGCATCAGTGATAGTATGTTAGTGGTTGATGAGGATTTGAAAATGATTAAATAGATTATTCGCTATATACCTAAATACATTTATTTATTTGATCTGGAATCAGATTCATCCATTGTGGTAAATTCCATAAAAGTCATTTTATAGTTACCTTGGAATATCATCTATTACACCAGGGATTCTACATCCATTCTCCAATAAAATGTGAATGATTTTCACACATGGAATGTGGGTAACGTTTCATATTGTCCTATTTATTCCAAAGGAATCTAGGTTGAAGGTATTACGGTGTTTTTGACTATTGGTTGTCTTCCTATTGATTGTGTTCATATTTTCTGATGGGATTCCCTTAGCCTTAACCATTTTCATTCCCCATGATCCCCTACTTTGTGCATGTAATTTGAGAATGTTTTTTATCTCTTAATTAAATAAAGGATTTAAATTGTATGTTAGAAAAATAAGGAATACGAGGAGTTCCCTCCATGGGGGTAGAAACCAGATCCATATGAGGAGTGTTACCTCAGGATGACCTATACTAGTTATCAACATGAATAATGAGAACATAAACTATATCTATCATCTCCTGTTGCCTCCAAAAAAGTTTCTAGATTTCCAAATATTATACCAAAACTTATTGAATCAATCATATCCTTGGTAGATAAAATTTAGGATATGGAAGGACATCAAGAACCATTGAAACCATAGAAGAAACCATATCCTTTCTAAATGGAATAATCTTCTCTTCATCCAAACACACTGAATCCTAGGTTTCATATTCTCAATGGAACTGGAAACCTAGAGTAACATATAATGCATATTATACTTCAATGTGTTCCCATGATGGGAACACTCAAGAAGAAAGAGGCATAAAAACACTTATGTTTTGTTCAAACTATTGAAGGTCATGTTTTTTACTAGTACAAAAACATACCAACTAGATCTATCACTAATTTTAAAGATCTCCATTGGATTCTAATTTACCAATTCAGTTCAACACTGAGAATAAAATAGTCATTAACCTCTCTAATTATAAGAAATTTGAGAACGATATGGTACAATACATTATTTTATGATTGAAAGGATTGAACCACACCTTATATATTTAAGTCTCATAGGATAATCTGATGAAAATATATATAAATAAATTGTATGATGAGTTTTAGAAACAATTTTTCCTATTAAAATAGCTTGGTGGATTCCATGAGTCTATAATAGTGGAAAAAGGACTAGAATATTTCATTTAGAGGACTAATTATAAATCTCATCCAACACTGACCACTCAATAAAAATGATTTGGAGATGAAAAAACAGAATCTATGATACTTAACATAGCATTGACACCTACTCTTGTGACCAAACCCAAATAATATCATGTCATAACCCATATTGAATGAAAAAAAGAAAATTTTTTCTTCATTAAGAAGGTAAAAAGAGCATAGAAATACACTATATGAATACGGAATGAATATAGTTTGTTATTTTTAAAAGGGTATGGTTCTTGCGTACATTATATCAACTATGTAGAAAAAATTTAGGCTTATATTAGGGCCAATGGATATCAATGTAGTTGGCCTCAATTACTTCCCCAATTAATGACCCTTCCACTAAATGTTGCAGCACACAATCCAGAATTTATTTGTCTTTAATGAAATCCTAGAAAAAATTGTATATTAAAGGAAAGTAATGTTGCGAAAGCCACAAACATAAGTGGCTTGTGTCTCATCCATTATACTAGAAGAGGATGGATAATCCTAAGAAGTATCAAGTGAGGAACTAATGATGTTTGATTATTAAATGTCTAGAAATATTTTTAATTGAGGTTATAATATCCTCATAGAACAACTGAATCAACCAATTATATCCCCATATCTCTATGTTTTTATTGAGATGAACTCATCAGTTCCACATTCCTCCATGAGTTGTAATTATAGGAACTGATGTGATCAGTGTAACATGTGTTAAATTCAAGAATAAGAACTAATGACAATTCCAAATCCATTACATATTGTTAGTGTTTTCATGCTTTTATCATTATTAGGATGGTAACCACTCCATTAAATGATCCATCATAAACTAAACCATAAAACAAAAACATCAATATATGAATAATTCCAATATTGATTTATCAATGCGATTCACTTTGAAAATCATTTATCTGATGAAAATATATATACTACCTAAGGTCGATTTGGATGATGATGAAGAGGTTGAAAAGAAAATAAAATCATTGGTAATATCCCTTTATAAACTCTATATAATATAAATATCTCATGAAATACACTCCACTAGGATAAATAGGACCACAAATATATTCTATAATCATTCAAGTATTTTTCAATCCCAATCATTCTGTAGGAGCAATTACAAAATTATTATTTTCTTGGTAGATTTCAAGATGTGGGAAGGATAGCTCATCTCATCCTAGATATGTAAATTTTCCCTCATGTTCTGATCAGGTAATGAACCACTAACATAGGAAACCTCAACATCTAAGCCCCAGTCCATAGATAATATTCATGTAGGGTAGCCTAACAATCTACCTCCAAGTTATAAAACTCTAAAATCACTATATAGTATTCAATAAAGGATATAAATTATAGATTCCTTTCATTTATCAATATAGCTTCACGAAGAACTTATTGAGGGTCTCCTACTCACTTGAGAGTCTGTGGTTGAGATATTTTTTGCTAAGTATATCACATAGAGGCCGACCCTATCAACTAGTATATGGTCATCTCCTTCACAGAGAATGATGAGGATATCACTATATAAGGACATATCAGTACCTTGTAAATATATATATAATTAGGAAACACTGAAATTCATTGATCCCTTAGGCATAATGGTTATTGAAGCACTAAAATTCTAGTATAAACCCTCCAAATATTTGTTTACAACAATGATAATTTGTCTCTATCTACCCGAAAAGTCAAAGGGTATGTTAAGAGAAAGAAAAATACTCTAGGTCATATCATGATCAACGGTTAATTTGTAAATATTTTCACTGATTCTGAGTTTATTATCATTCATCTGGATAAAATTTTCAATGATTTTTTATGAATACTATATATTATTTCACATACAGATGTACCTGAATTGTGCCACAATTGTGTTAAGTACACAATCAATAGAGATGAATACATGAATCATATTAATGGTAACCCTTTTAAATCCATAAAATTTCAATACATAGATAAATGATTCTATCAACGGTAATGAAAAAAACTGATGAACAGTAATTTTTTTTGGGTCGCTTACCCTAATGGTTTGGAAATAACCCCAGTCAAACCATTAAGTAGACCTGGCGATGATTACGTATTTCTCATGAACCAAATTGAAGTAATAACTCTAGGATTTGGATTTTACTCTTTCATTTTCAGGATATTAAATGCATTGAAAAACTCTATTAGTGAAAAATATGGATATGATCCCAATAAAAATAATTACTCATCAAATTTAAATTCTCTCAATTTGACTCTCAGATCAAAACAGTGTATTACATTACCATATGGATTAGAAAATGATCTTATGTAACTGGTCGGGAATAAAAGCTCTCTCATTTCATCTCCCAAATATTAGGATGTAGACACATATTCTATCCCTTATGAATGTGTATAAGAAGAAGAACATATTCGGAATACCCCCAATATAAATGTCTAGGAATTGAAACCCTCAGAGTCTAGAGAATAATGCTCATAATTTATAGAGTATAAAAATTACCTTTGAATTTCATCCTGTCCTAGGAACATCCCGTCGTTTTCCACTAACACTAGAATTTAGGAGAAGGAGAATAGTTGAAGAAGAGGAGGAAGATCTGAAATCTACCCCGACATCATTTGAGGTAGGATTATCTACCACCATTGATGGGAAAAATGTGAATATGGGTATGAAGGAAGACCCAAGAACCATGTTAATTAGTTCATATATATATATATATCCTGAATAACAAGGGACATAAGAATCTTTATAGAAGTATAACCGATATTCCTTTACATAGAAGTAGTCCAAAAATTATAATAATAGATCATGACATGTTAACCCATTATTTTTGTCTTCTCGAACATCAAATTGGATAAAAGTGATCATCCAAAAGAATGAATTTGAATCATGCTACTAAGGATTAAGCTAAAGATGAAAAAATAATCACAGAAAGCATAAGTGGGTAGGTTCAGTACCCAAAATGGATTTCTAGCAAAATCCCTATCAAGAATGAAGAAAAGGAAAATTAGGGATTTGATCAAATTTTAGGTTTTCAAAGATAATGTTCAAATGGATTACTTCCCAGTCCCAATAAAAATACTTTTGATCAAAGTAATTGTAAGTTTACAAGATATAACATTCAAGGAAATATATTCTAGACGTAAACAGATATGTATGGCCCCCAAAATATAATGATCCCACAACTTTTAGGTTACACTAAGGGGTGTATTTCAATCTATTCATACAAATATGTCTTGAAAGAAATAGGCTCCACATGTTCATGTTCACTAAAATATATCTTTGATACCTTCTTTGAAGATATTTTATGATTCTATGTAGATGCTTTTGTGGATAAATACTAAAAATTGATCATATTTCAAATCATGAGACACTTTTCAATAAAATATGTTAGAAAAACCAAATTATGATACCACTTAAATTTAAATTCATGGTGACATGAAGAATTCATTTTCACTTCATGGTATGAAATTTGGCCATTAGATAAATTTTTTGTGTTATTAACTAGAAAATTTCGTTCATTAAAAATATATGCCAATTTTATTCATCAACCCCCAGAGTTACTAAAGATTGTTAAATCTTCAAGGACATTTTCCATCTGAATAATATAATTCATGGGCATATATCCTATAGTAATATTCATGTAGTTTAATTATGTTCTTACTATCACTGACTTAGTTTTTATATTTTCCAATGATATATCCCCAAGGATGTTGAAATTAAGGATATCATCAACTTCTTGATGACAAATATCATTACCATATTTTGTGTTACTCACCCAATATTGATAGATCATGGTACTATTTTTATCTTCCAAGATGAAGGGATTGTATCACCAATATGAAATTAGGTCCAACCACTCATCATACTAACATGAAGAATAATATGAATAGATAAAGGATTCCAAAAATTCTATATCAAACATAATACATAATATAGTGTATAAATAAAATTATTGTCCACCCAAAAATCAATCATATAATTTTTTGGTTTTATCTTTCTATAACCTATACTACTATAAAAAACAACCACATAAATTCTAGTATAAAATACATATGAAATTATTCCCATTGAACTTAATTTGTATTCACTGTGAATCACCATATTTAGTTATATATCTTAATATTAGATGTCTCAAAAGTGAAATGGTGATTTGGAGAAATGTAATGTGAAATGATTGCGCACCCTATAGAACATAGAAGTCTATTATAACTAAGTGTTGTGATATTTCAATAATAATTTTCCCTTCACTCATTCATCCATGGATAGTTGGTAAGGGTTGTTATATATTTGATGGTACTAGGGAATAATAATTAAAATATAAAAATAAAATTGGTAAGGACCTTATGTTATACATAAGGTTTACTCTAATAGAGCTAATTCATTGATAAAAATGGGTGGAGAATGATTTATTCTAGCTACAAATGCATCGTTTCTAAATAAATATATCACAAAATTTCATATTCATGTAATTTAGTCATAGACTCATGACACCAAAATGATTTATTTTTTTCCCTTATCTTATCTAATAAAATCATAGAGAGATTAAAACCTAGCCTCATAATATAAACCTAAATAACACATTCATCCTAATCACCTAACATATAACTACACAACAAAATCCTTGCAGCGTGATGTAAAATAAGGTAGAACATTCGTCCTAGTTACAAAACAAAAAATTGTTAAAAAATTTCCCATTATAATGTCATGAATATTATGGTGTGTGTCAAAAATGTCCCCCACTTGTTCTCTAATATCGTAGGAGTAATCTCCCAAATCACTCTTTTTCTAGCACTAAGGATGTATCATTTCAGATTATATATTATGGTCAATTTCTCTAATCATAATGACAATGTTGTATCATGTATAAATACTTGAGATGATATGGTATATAATGCATGACCCTAAGCTTATTATAGTGGTATACTCTCTATATCCTAATTCCCCATTTCCATGTATATGAGAGAAATATATATAGATAATTCCTTTTCAAATACTATGTTTGGATTGAATCCTATCCTCATAGGATTTTTTGTGATTCCTAGATCTCACATCCTTAGCCTAACCATTACTTAAAACTAGGAAAACATCCTCTATCACCTTAGTTTTTATATATATATATATATATTTAATATTTTATTTTCATGATGCCACTAAACTATAGTGAGGAACAATTGTATTTTCTTTCACATGATTTTATAATGAGAAGAAAAGGCTTCACAGTAACTTGTCTGGCTTGATAAAATAATAATTTATCCTAGGAATAAGATAGTTTATATATATACCCCTAGTATAATTTATTCCTTGAGATATATTACTGAAAATTTTCCCTCTTCTATATATGATCTAGATCCATGTAGGAGACTTCATCATGGAGTTATTCATCCATGAAACTAAAAAAAATCCCCCCCATATTAGTAGTTGATTAACATAGGTAACCCTATATAAAGAGTCGGTGTGGATCGATTGTTGACATCACATGATTTGTAGTGATTTTGTAATTTTTTATTCTTGTCCTAGCCACAAATCCGGATATAAACTTCTCAATTGATCCTAATTTTACCCCATTTAATACTTGTAGAGTTTCAATTAATTGTTTTATTTCTCATATAAATCCATATCATTTTATTCATTGACTAGATCTATGAAAATACTCTATAAAAGGTCCCTTTTTGATAAACCAAAAATGAATGTAATCCATGTCCTTATTCCATGAAATTAAACTAAACAATTTTTGATCGACTCTAAATATCCTTAAATTAATTCTGAAGGCCACTCATACATTGCTCGAGTCCTTAAAATAGAAAAACATTGATGTAAGGGTTCTCAACATTGGTTCTATCCCTAAAAAAATCATCGGGTTATGATGGTTCTTTCATGATATTATCTCCTTATATTCGAAGATTCCCTTAAAATATAAGAACTACATGTTTCTTGATTCCTGATATATTAGGATACTTAGTGACATCTGAATCAAATATTTTGGTCCCATCGACAAGTATTCTGTAATTTCCACCCCTTTCAAGAGAACCAAAATAATATATTCATGGAAATACAATGTTTAAAATGACTCTTCCACTCTACCTGGACATCATTTTTCATGAATCACACATCATGCCTTGAGTTTGTTGGAACTCCATAAATCTATCCTTGGTTGTTGGGAACAATCATTTTCAACTCAAAATGAGACTTCAACTTGACTATGCATAAATTCCCCCAATATGGATATATATATATATGCCCCATATGGTCTATTAAGATGAGACATCTTCATTCTAATGTGAAGATACGATAACCTCCATACAACCCCAATACATCGTAATAGAATCCATCAGTCAAATATTTTTAGCAATGATCTATTATTTACTTGTTCCACATCACTACATCTGACATAGGAGCATCAAATTATGATTTAGGAAGCCAAAAATCCTTGTTCAAATGTAATTGGAACATTTTTTTTAAATTATATGCATTTTTAGTGATTCTCACCCCTATGATATAAGAATCATGACCTTAATATCTGTTTACCCTCTCTGAGATATTATATACTATCACAGGTCCCTCATTTATGTAATTTTTTCTTTACTCTTTCTAGGAAGACTATTTCATCATTTTTTATATGAACCATGACATTAAGCTATTTGAAATCCCCATTGAATTTATTTATACTAGTATATATCTTTTAATTCACATTGTTTTTCCCCTGCCCTTACTTTATAGGTTGTCCCACATTTCACTATTATTTGTTCAATGTCACGTGACCTTAAACTATAACCATCATTTTTATAGACAATAAGAACATATACCAAAGGTTAATGAGATGTGAAACCTTTTAGGTTAAAACCTATAAAGGTAATACTGAGTAAAATTCAATTCTACACTCCCTAAACCTCACAATTTTAAGACATAGGAAAAAATAGAGCGCACATTGAAAAGGTACAAAACTTTTGGGACCCACCATAAGGCCCTAGAAAATGTTTATCCATGCTCACCAAACCCAGTAGTTTTGGAAAATGTTTTATTAATGTAATATTGCCTCTCTTTTCCTATATCGTGTGTTTTTTACACATTGGAATTACCTTTAGGGTAGCATAACCCTTAATGGGTATTCATTTCATTCATTAACCCACTTTAATTATTATGTGTTTGAATCCTTGAAAATATTTCTAGATATTAGTAATAAGAATATTTGAATACAAAGGATATGTAAAGACCCAGAATTTTCATATAATTTTTTTAATATATAGAAATTTTATGAGCCCATGAAAATTGACGGTGCATGATTCCGAGGTCCGAAGTGCTCGAAATTATTTTTTGAACTTTTGTTCGGGTACATTCAGTAAACGTGTGAGCGGGTTTTTATAACTTTTGAATTGGTGCTCGGAATTGAAATCTTAGGGCACCGTTGAACTCATAGTACCGATATTCGCATAAGAATAATGTTACCTCAACGATAGATGGTTGTGGGTGAAAGTTAATTTTTGGGTTTTTTGTGGAAATAAAAAATTAAAATAATCACATTTTATTTTATTTGTGGTAACCACCCATGTGGATAATTCACAGGTGGGGACCACCTGAACTAAAACCTCCTATGAGAGGTTATGGAGGTGGGGACCACCGAGTCAAACCTCCCATGAGAGGTTATGGTGGTGGAGACCACCTAAGATTTGAAACCTCTTGAACTCTCTTTTAAGTGGGGACAAACCCCATGAACTCCCCTTTAATGGGAGATAAACCTTGGTATACTCCCCTTTTAATTGTGCCAACACAACCCATTTATTTTCGCCAATTAATTACGAAAACATTGATTTCCAACAAATTAAATAGATAAACATATTTTATTTTTTTGGATATTATTTTGATTGAAAAGTGTTGGTGATGAAGGATTGAGAGAACATGGGACAAAGATCTCCAACGAAGAACGCACTCCAGGATTGAAGAACGTAGACAACGTTCGAACCGAATTTTGAAGCGTTACCATGGAAGCGATGATCATTGGAACTCTGTTCTCCTTCACCATTTCTATCTCATGATCTCTGTCAAAAAATCTCTGAGATAGAAATTTAATTTGTGTATGATTATATTCCCATGTTCTTCCCTTTTTAAAACAAAGAACGTGGATGATTTCTTTTTCCGGTTGGGAACAATCATTGCGGAGGGGATATGATTTGATGTTCAATGATCATGTTCTTGATGAGCTGCTTTCTACCACCCTAACACGGAGGGTATGGGCGAAAAAAACATGGCCCGACCCCTATGAAAATCTTATGATGATTTGTGGTGTTGAACGCGATGAAGGCGACAACACAACGACACAGTCCTGCGGCCACTTCCGCCTCGCAACCTTCGTGCCCTCACAACACCCTCGTGGCTGAGCCACTCTACAACACCAATGACCACCGTGCCCCGCAGCTTCTCCACCTGCGGCCTCACCGTGCCTCCCATGACCACTGCCATCTGGGTTAAGCTGCCTCCATTGACCGGGCCACGCCACTACCACAGTCCGGCTAGCCACCGCGCCGCTCCGGCCGAACCACCCGCCGCCCTCGATGCCACTTCGGCTGAGCCACACGCGGCCCTCTACAATTATACGTCCAAACCTCCTGGGGTCGCATCGCTCCAGATGAACTACCCATGTCCCCGAGCCTCTCTGGCTGAGCCACCCTGCGGCCTCGAGCCGCTCCGGCTGAGCCGCCCCGCAGCCTCCACCCTCTTGGCTAAGCCGCCCCATCGGAGTCACCCTACAGTCTCGCGCCATCCGCGGTAGAACCCTCGTGGCCCCTTGCAGTCTACCGGACCACCCAGTGGGCCGGGTTGATCCGACCAGGTCGGACCAGACCCAGGCCCACTATGACCCATTTACTTTCTTTTGGCCATAACTTTGGCATCAGATGCCCGTTTGATGAAATGTTAGCGACGCTGGAAATCGTGGAGCGATACGGTCCCTTTGAGTATTCCCCCACTGGGGTTTTAGATTAATATTGGGAATAGTCAGGTTGGATCGAGCACAAATCCTTCTAGGCCCCCGAGACTAAAATGCTAATAACTGACAGACCGGGTGTCTGATTAACGCACCATATGTTGCATTGAGACCTCTATGACATGGAGGAACTTTGAGATGATTCTTTGTGGGACTTTGTGGTAGTTGGTGTATCGACCAGTATCTTGTGGAGATTATCCTCTCAGAGATGAGCGAGTATAGAGCTTGAGACTAATAGATGGATGAGACTTGACGACTGCGGACCTTTTTGACTTGAAGTGACTTGAGAAGCCCAGTAGTGAGTTCCTCTGTATGACTTTTCAGACCCAAGGTGTGGAGCACCTCTGTGTTATGCGGAAGACCTATGGTACATGACAGGAAGAGTACTTGAGCAGACCATGGTGGAGAGCACCTTTGAGTGACGTGACAGACCCATGGTACTGGATAGGAGTAGTACCTCAACAAGTCACGAGGGGAAGTGCCTCTATGTGACGTGGTAGACCCATAGTGGGGTGCACCTCAGTGTGATGTGGTAGACTCATGGTACTCGATAGGAGGAGTACCTAAGTAGTCCAAGATTGTAGGAAACACCACTATGTGACACTACATGTGCACTATACTCTATAGAGGAGGGGATCTCCAGTAGCTGAGGTGTTCTCCGATGTGAATGGGTATGTTACGTATTATTATCCCTAGAATAAATTTTTGGGTGACCTGAGTCAGTATCCTTGTGTTTTTCCTCATGATTGAGATGGATTACTTGATAACTTAGGTATATGAATGGGCATATGCCTAAGTAGGGTTATGAATTTTTTTTCGTTTTTTTATTGATACTTGGATGATTTTGTGTGACCTTGAGGGTCTCGGGGTCCCTACTGAGTATCGTTATACTCACCCCTTCACGGGCTATGCCCGTACTTCGTTGTGTTTGGTATAGACGACAAACATCACTGATCGAGACTGAGGGTACTAGGGTTGGATGGTGCTCAAAGGTGGACCTGAAGAGGAGTCAGTACACAAAAGAGATAGATGGATGTGGAGTGCTGAGGAGGAAATATGTACATATCCTTTAGGTAGGAACCTTGGAGGATGACCCAATATCTGTTTTCCTTTTTCTGTAGCTGTAATTTCTCTTTAAGTTTCTTGTACCTCAACTAATGGGTTGCCTTTCTGGCACCATTTACTTTCAACACTCTTTTATTTATACAGTTTTCTTGTGTTTGTATCTTTCTTTATGCCTGGGCACATGATTTTTCTGGTTATAAAGTAAATTCCTTCCCATGTTTTTGGAAAAATCCTTTTTAGTACTAGTTTCCATCCCCTGGCATATGGAAGGTAGGCTTGGGGTAGTCATGGCACGGGCCCCAGGGGATGGGTCATGATAGGATAATTATTTTTGATGATGCATACATGTACCAATATTGATCTACAAATGTTCCCCCATATGGCCTATCAACTTGAAGAATATTTACCCTAAGGGAATGATCATATAATATATGTACATCTTCACAATATTTCTACGGGACCCATCAATAGAACGTGGTCAATGGTCATACAGAACATATGTTTCCAATATCACTATCCCTAATTCAAATTTATTGAGTTATTATTTACAAACCCTATAATTTAACTATTAATGTGGACACGATACCCTAAAAGTTACAAATTTGTGAATCATGTTCACATTCAATGTAGGGATATGACATCTCATCCTTGATCCCTTAATATATTCTTCCCACTTGACCCAAAAATTTATGAAACGATGATCCAATATTCATGACCATAATCTAAATTACCTCTTTTTTAGTATATTCTTTTTGTATAAATATATCCCTCTATTTTATTCTTATTTGGTTCCTTATACATAAATCATGTACATATGTTGATTACCATTACATGCATAATATTTGATATATACATGTTTTTATCTTACCATAATAGTGTTGATATTCCTGATTCAACTTTATTTATATAGTACTATCCAAAGATTACACATCATATCAAAAGGGTTATAATATTTCCTAATTTATAATGAAAACTATGACATACCAGAACAATAATCTTGTACTTATGATCTATGGTCTAGATACATCATTCTAACAAGACACAAATGATGTTTCACTACCTGGTGTTGGGGGATAATAATTATTGATACTTCTTAACATGAATGTAATACTTTGTGATTAGGATTAGATAAAATAATGTTGAATAACCATATAATATGAATCCCATGTATATCATGTTACATCGGTAGTTCCTATCCATGGACAAGTGTAACAATTTCCTGACCTGATATTCATACCAATGAATACTATTTTACCACATAAATTTATGCAAGATGAAAACAATTACTTTTATATCATGGTGAGATTGCTTTCATTTTGTGTGAAATTATTTGTATAACATTGAATGAAAGATCAAGATTGAGTTTTTCAATTCTGAAGGGAAGTGATATCTTGGGGATAGTTGATCACGATGGTAATATCTTCACTAAATCCATTATCATGGTAGAAGAAGGTAAGTTTATCTAGTTAAGAAAATGAATAATAAAGAACGAAAAGTTGATGATAACATGTGTGTGTCTCACATAATGAAATATCATATGAGAAAAATATTATGTTACAAAACATTAGTTCATAGGTAAGGATTTCATTTATATTACTATTCCTTAACTCCTTACGGTCCATGATTTATTTATAGAATCTACTTATGGTTTTTGAATAGGATTCACTACTATCGAGATATGTTCCTAGATGCTAACACACATAGCATATTCAAAAGTTTGGCCTATTCTAATGATCAGGTGTATAGGTAATGGTGGGACCCACCATAGAGTCTGAAAGATTTATGATAATAAATGATCTCCACCAAATAAATAAATTCATTGTCACTCAAGTATAAAACAATTGGGTTGAATTTCATTATGTCATGTATTTCGTAGTATTTAAGTGAATAAACATGGAAATAATTAACAAATGACTATTGTTTAATATTCAATTTTCACTTAATATTTATGGTAATAATGAATCAAGATAATGAATTTCTTTTATCATGTTATATTAATTTATTATATTAAAAGTATGTGATAAAAAATAAAAATGATTTTTAAGACATAGTTGGTCATAATGTTTCATTAATGACTTATATATTGGGAATTACATATAGATGGGACGGGAAGCCCTTTTTAGGTGTTTAATCTCAACAATATAAGGAAGTTGAAGGTCTTTCCCAAGGGAATATTTATCCACTCTAATTTGAGAGTTCATCACTCATCCCTCCCGCATCCAAGAAAGAGAAGTGACAGTTCCAAGCATTTAAGCATATATATTCTTCACGAATCAGAGGGACGATGTTGTGGTGATCATCGGGAAATCCAACGTTTAATCATATCTCCCTAGAAACACCTGAATATAGACAATCAGTGTTCTTATATAATATTTGTAACATGTGTTGATGAATTAGTGGTATTTAACATTGGTTCCTTCAAGAAAAGGTCCCCAATGATTAGTGGTTTTTGAGCATGCCTTAAAATCGAATGAGGTAATAAATCATTTTAATTTTGTTCCTAAATCACTAAATGTGAGATCTATAGACTTTTATGAGTGGCAGAATGACAAAAGATTATATTGTTAAGTTGGCCAGGAGGTGAAATGTTTTAATCACTAATCCATCTACTTCTACTGTGTACCATGATACATTGACCTTGCATCCAAGGAGTATTTGATGGTGTATAACCATGAATAATTAAATTTGATTTAAATTCATGTATAGGGAATTACAATGGTCCCATTATACTAAACCATGCTTCAATCTAATCTTAGACGACTATGTTTTAGTAAAACAAATTTTTAAATTTGATGAAAACCAATTTTACAATTTCAAAATTTAAATAACACACACACATTCACTCAATCCCTCACAAAAACACACACACACACATTTTATATATATATATATATATATTAATTTTACCAGGGTTTCAGTGGCTGATGATGATTTCTGGTGAACCATTTATTTATAGCCTGGTTCTGAATGGATTTTGGTGGTGGGAAATATTTCGGATGGTGGGTATAATCCCACCGATTATGGAATTGGAATAAAATCAAAGGACTAAAAAATATATGCTTGGAAAAATGAATAACATACAATAAAATTTAAAAATGATAATGAGACGGCGAATTCTATTCACTTGATATAAAAAAATATCATTTGTGGCGACGTATTTAGTTACACCCTTTAAACATTTTATCCGCCATATTGGGAGGAAGTTTTTTGATGACCCACACATAGGTGTGGGTTATATAAATTTTTTTATAATGGAGGTAGATACATACACCTCCAATACTCCCCATGAAGTTCGTAAGGGTGCAGCCTCTGACCCATCTAGCGACATGGCCATGTTGGGCCCTGCTTAACCCAACTGGCCCTCTTTACTTCCAAAATGGGCTGAAACCCCTTTTAATGGGTTTTCAGTCTTTACAAGGCCACATAATTGTTAATTTGTTTTAAAAAAAAGTTATCATTTTTTTGAATGTGTTAAAAATTTCTAGGACCATTCAATTAATATTTTATTAATGAATATTATGTAAAATTTATTTAATTTGTTAAAAATCCCATAAATATAATATTTTTCATATTTAATTTTAGTACATGTTAATTTTTTGTGCTGAATGATCTTGATAATTGACCAAAAAATTAATCTCTAGAATGTAATTTATTATTTAAATTACATGTGATAATTGTAAAATTTAATTAGTATTTGATAGTTTATGCATCATATTTCATTTATTTGTATGTATAAGGGCCTCTATGTCCATTTTTATTTTTACAGCATGCATTTATCAATTTACCTAGAGATGATGTATTATTTTAAGGATTTTATAATTTTTGGACCACACTAATATGAGGTGGTATTTCAAATGAGACATGGATAGATTAGATATGGGTGCATGATGGGATAAGAGTAAAAAATGATTTACGTATTCAATCCCTAGGGTAATGGATGATCAATTTATTCTCAATGAATCCTCCAATTGTAACCGTTCAAGATTATTCAGGATGTTTATTTAATTTTTGTATGGATTTTTATTTTTTGGATATTTATGTTTACACGATCATATAAAATAATAAAATATAATTCATATATTAAGAAAATAAATATGAGATGAATATTTTCTATTTAAGGAATTTATCACTTGTGGGATTGATCACATAATAAATTAAATATTAAAATAATTCATTCAACATGTAATAATAAAAATTCTCATTGAAATTATAAGTTGTAATGCCTTTAGTCTCTGAAGTTTTATCAAAACTGAGTGTAAGGGTACTCATAATCCCTAATTGAATGTGCCTCCTGCTACTGGAACGTTCCTAACTGATCTATTGAATTAACTAAATAAAATAGAATAGAAGTATCGATATCTAGATTTCTACAACTTTATTACAAAAATGTCGAGTGAATTACGGTTAAAAATCCTAGAAAGCTGGGAATTCTCCAAATAGTTTAAGGACCCAACATTCAATTCACATTTCAATTCTATTTCCTTCCTTGGAACTCTTTGAGTAGTTTCATGGATATAGATCAAACTATAAAGAGAGGTTTCAGTGAACCCTTCCACTAGAATACCGAAGAGATAGATTATTCCAAATATAATATCGACGACTACAAGAATTCAATAAAATAGCGGGAGACATTTAATAATTTAATTAATCAGAATTGTATAATTTGTAATCAAGATAAATTCTTAGCTGTTATGTTTATTTATTATAGATACAATTGGAATCACCACCACAAGTTCATTATCACTACAATCAATTATGGATAAAGGTAATATCCTAATAAGACATAACTTCTATGTTTGGTACAAACATTTTCACATTGTACAAGATGGAGATAAAAAGGTTTATATGTTAGAGTCCCACCATCCTACTGATCATTGTTAGGTAGAAAGTAAGAATAATAATGAAAAATATAAGAATCATATTGATGATTCACTTGATGCACAATGTATCATGTTGTCATTGATGTTTTTTAAAATATGAAAAAATGCATGAGGATGAAGATGAATATAATATTCATTCTCATATACAAGAGTTGTATCAAGAGATAGGTTGAAATGAAATATAAAATCTATCAATATATGTTTATATTTTTTAACTAGTATAAGGAAATCATGTTGGACCTCACGAACTGAAGATGATTGTGTATATCAAGAGACCTGAATCCCTTGAATTCAAAATCAATAAAGAACAAGTGAATGAAATCACTCTCACCTATTTACTATCGATATTATTGAATTTTATCATTAATTGTAACATGAATAACATTATAAAGTTTCTCTTTGGGACTATTAGATTAAGTTCTCCAAACTAATAATGATATGAAGAGTATAACCTCTTTAGTAATTATAGGGAAGAAGAGGAGGAATGTGAAAGCTAAGGAGTCTATGACTAAACCCAAGGTGAAGACACCAATTCACCATCCTTTAAATAATACAAATATACTAATGGAGGTAAATTATTAGGAGGTTATTTTCAGTCCATGTGGAAATAAATTCCATAAAGATGAATTTTATTGTCAGGAAAAATAAGAAAGGAAAAATTTATACTTTATGTATTGTTTCCAATAAATCTAATTTTTATTTATCTGAATTTGGTTTTTGGATAGAACGAGCGGCAAATTTTTTTTATTCATATAAAGGAACCAAGGCGATTCAATAATATTTCAAAGGGATAATTGGATCTTCAGGCTATAAAAGGTATCAAAATATCATCCTTCATAGTGGGAGATTATTACATGACCATACATAGTGTTTTTGATCATGTATTAAATAAATATTATTATATACCTTTAGTTACTAGAAACATAATATTTGTGTCATGGTTATACACCACATGATTTTAGGTCATGTTTAGAAACATGTTTAGTCTCTTTTTTAAGGAAAACATATGATATGGTATGGAAAATATTAATAATCTCATGTATATACTTGAAATTAGAGACCCTATAATGGAAATAAATAAAAAAATAGTAGAAATGAGACATATAATACATTCATATGGAACATCATCCTCGGTCATATAAACAAGAATAATATGTATAAATTTCATCAAAAGGGTATTTAGCATCTACTAACCTAATACCATGGGATGTTTATCACACTTTTTTATATGGTAAAATTACTAAATCACCCTTTACCAAGGAAGGATAAAGGGAAACTGAACAATAGTAATTGATTAAAAAAATGTATGTAGTCTATTTATAATAGATTCAAGGGGTGGGATTTTATACATCACTAATTTTACATATTCCTATTGTATGTGTGGATATATCTATCTGATGTGGTATAAGTTATATTCATTTTATATGTTTAAGGAATAATATCAAAAATTAGAAAACCATCTTGGAAAATAGATTAAGGCACGCCACTCA
Organism: Viscum album; assembly: GCA_963277665.1. Lineage (NCBI taxonomy): Eukaryota > Viridiplantae > Streptophyta > Magnoliopsida > Santalales > Viscaceae > Viscum > Viscum album. Next base: position 123,405,042 of record OY728139.1, on the reverse strand, counting down.
GACCTAGGTGGAGGGTATCTCATCCAAGATTTCATTTATCACTTAATGGTGTGTGGGATAATATACCATGTCACTCCTCCTTGTATGGCTTGGTGGAATGATGTTTTTGAAAGTAGGAATACGACTTTTCATAACATGGTTAGATCAATGATGATTCATGACGATATTCCATTATACATTCGGGGATACACATTATAGACAATGACCTTTACCCTTAACTGAGTACCAAATAAATCAATAAGTAGGAGTCTATATGAGTTTTTAAATATAAATAAACCCAATCTGACACAGATATGTGTGTGGGGATGTGAATATTTTTTCAAGACTACACCTAGTGAAAAATTAGATCCCCTAGGCACAATGTGCATATTTATAGGAAATTCTAAATAAAATAAAGGATATTACCTATATAAAAGTTCAGATTAAAAAGTTATTATATAAATACATTCCATATTTTTAGAAAGGGAAAACATTTATAATGGAAATAGTTTGATAAATATTTAATTTGATGAAATTGATGCCCTTATTGCACAAGAGTTAGTACATGAACAATATCAACAAGAGATAAAGAGATATAATGATTTTTATGAGATAGTAGTACTATGTACATATACTATAGAGGTTAGATAAACAAAGAGATATGGTTTCCTAATCGTCTAGTTAGGAGAAACAATAATATTAGAGGATGATGAACCTATGACCTAAAAGGAAGCATCAGATGGAAGAGATGCACTAAAAGGAAATAATCTATGAATTCTGATACAGAGTAAATGTTTTAAAATCAAATTTATATTTCTGGGAAAACCTCCACCTGATGTAAAAACAATTGGATAAAATTGGTATTCAGGAAAAGAGATATATAGATGATCATACAAATACTTATAAAGTGGGACTAGTTTTGATGGGTTTTTTGAATGATTAAGGCATAGAATATGAAAATACCTTCTCAGTAGTAGTGATACTGAAATATATCAGAATGTTGATCATAATGGTAGCCTTACATGGGAATGAAAATTAGTAAATGGTTGTCAAAATTTATTTTCCAAATAATAAGAGAGTCCAATACATATATATGAATAAACCTAAATATTTCATTAATTAATAGAGTTATAATTAAATATCAAGCTATAGTGGTCCATTTATGGGTTTGAGTATGCATCATGATCATGGAATATTCATATTTATGAGGATAAAAGAGAATTTGGAATCTTAAAATATTAATGAAATCCAAGAGTCTATAATAAGGTTAGTCGGAATTTCATTATTTTACTTATATTATATATTGATGAAATATTAATTTTGGTAAATGAAATAAAAGTCCTACAATCAGTTAAGACTTAGTTAAATGAATGTTTCTTCATGAAATAATTGGATGAATCATCATACATTATAAAAATTAGAATCTATTGATATATATAATAGAAGATACATGGGATAATTCAATGTATATATGTTTAAAAGGAACTCAAAATCTGATAAATGGAACTATCTAAGAGAGGGTTGTTTTCAATGTCACGTGGTATCAGTCTCTCCTAGAAAATGTGACCAAAAATACAAGAGGTGACTCAAATAATGTTTTATATTCATTATTCTTTATCAGTGGGATCTATCATGTATATCATTCCATGTACTGGGTTTTATGATTCCTTTTCATTAAATATAGTGGGAAGATATCAATCAAATCTCAGAGAGATACATTGGAAAAGTGAAAAAACTGTCTTGAAGTACATGATATGTATAAATGACATGATTCTATAGTATTGAGGAGATGTGTAACTATTTATACGGGGATACACTAATGCTATTTTACATATAGATCATGATTATAGGAATTAATCACTTAGATATGTCTTGTTATTTATTATTAATGTGGTGAGATGTAAAATCACTAAGAAACATGTTGTCGCCAACTTTTAGCAGAATTTGAGTACACATGTCACGACCTGTTCCCATGGAGTCCGTTCCATGACTCCCCAAGCCCTCCTACAATAGGACATGTGTTAGATAATAGCATTGAGAAGGCAAATAACTGACTTGGGAGGCATTAGCCTTTTTACCTATACATATTCACACATCTCAAAGACCATAAAAATGATCATATGTAAAAAAATCTGACAACCATGCATGCACACATCTAAATACCATAACCATAATACAATAGGAAATATAAAAAAGTCAACATTTCCAAATTCAATCCCACTATAAAGAGTCTGTAAAACAATTCCCAAATGAAATTAACGTACTGATTGTATTGTCAAAAATCGGTAGGATCAAAACTCGGCATGTATGGTCTTACTATGAACCATATGGTCCTGGTCTATCTAATAATCCATTGAAAGGGAGATAGTCTACAAGATAAATGACCCATGTGGTAAAGGACTGTGCTCTTTGAGTATAAAAATAAAAACGAGGACACACTGAAAACACAAAGAATACATGAAAGGAAATACAGTCATCTCAACATATTTATATTTCTAAAAACCTATTATAAGAATATTAAGATGAACTTAATCAAATCACAAAGTCTAGAAGTAATTCACAACCATGGTATACAAGATTAGGATTCTATAAAAAAAATCCATGAAGAACTATCATTTTAGAGAACAAAATCTTGAGTATAATACCACTGATGGAAAATAACTGATAGGTAACTCTCGCTGGGTCTCATCATGAGAAAGAACATGCTAATAGTTAAAATATAATAAGTTACATATATGAGGATCATGGTCAGAGCCATGGTGTGATACCAGTAAATCAACCAGGATTAACCCTCTAAGTATAAGATCAACACTCTTGTAGTGTTTTTCATGAAAATACAAAGAAATCTACCTTGGAAATGAAGAATAATAGTGGATCTCACTCCAGGACTCTTTGAGGGATTCCAATGATTCTATCTAGGAAGCATTGCTGAATGAAATGTAGTCATTAGAGTATGAAATGTTTCCATACAAACCTTCAAGGACAGGATAAGAGGAAAAAAACCTAAGAAAACTTTTCTATTATATAGATTACAAGAGATCTAATCCATGAATAAAGGAGTTTATGGAATATAGTATGGGTCACACGTTGAGTCCCTTAACACAGGTTTCTACCCACGTGAACAACCCCAATATCAAGTCATGTCTGTATAGTAAAACATATCATGTAGGCTTCCCGTGTAGTCTACCATGGGTACAATACATAGCTCTGGCCTGTTTACATCTTCCCATGTACCAAAACATAGCTTATCCCATGTACCTAGTACATGAAATGTCTTGTGGGGGAGTACATCCCGTGTAACAAATCCCTGTACTACATCATGTGTCCATGTATTATAATAAGTACATGCTATGTATCGAACAAAGACCACATGCAATTTGAGCCGATACAAATACTCTATGATGTTTTTCACCACCTCAAAACCCTAGAAACTGCTCATAGGGCCCCACATGGCATGTAATCCTAGATTACAGGTCATGTGGTCCAAGATTTTTAGGAATCACAGAAGATTCTCCCCCATACCTCCACTACTAATGTCCTTCGATCTGATGATTTTACCACACAAAATAGAATATATGAGATCCTCTAGGAATTTTTTCGGTCAAAACATGCATTCAATCACCCGCTCTACTTTGAAAACCTATTGAATTGTCATTCTTTGTTACGCACTGAAGAATGTTAAAGAATGAGAATTGGGGTATACCCCATAATCTGAATTGTTCTGTCTCTATCATCCCTACTCTATTCTTCCATGCCAATACCAAATATGTGATGTCAGAAATGTGTGCACAATGATCGATTGATTGGTATTTTGTCATGTCATAGGGGAAATGAAGAACACCCATGATGAACGACAAATGAGGGGAGAAATTAACATTAATATATTTAAGGAATGATCCTCAATTTATGTTTTTGTGAATACTGATCTATCACTATTTGAATGAAAAATATATAAATAATATTATAAAGATACAAATCCTGCCAAAACCTCACAAAATAATTTCATCCCATAAGATGATCAAACCACAGATCAATCTGTTTGTTGATTGATTCGCATTTGTCATAGAATTCATGAAATTGGGGAAAATATAAAAAAACATATTCCATGACTCTCTTTGGATAAATCCCGGATGAAGAACTAATATTTATTGCATTCATTGAAGAGATCCTTCAAAATTTATGTGTTTTGAAAGATGATCCTCAATCTGTCATCATTCGCGTAAGAGATAATCCTCGAAGCTCTCTCAAATGGTTCTCTAGAGGCTCCTACATTATGTGAATAACCCTATAATTGTAACATAATAATATATTTACCGATTTTTAATTTTCAACATCAATAAAAAGTATTACAATAATTTCATTAATTATTTTATTCATTTCCGCACCCGTGATATCTTTTACATGAATGACCTGTACCGACTAATGTTTTGTTGTAACTAGGATAAAACTCATGTTCTGAAATAAATGGTGACCTTAGATTTCTTATTTGGGAACATGTTAATATTTTATTCCTAAATTTTAGGATGACTACATGCACATGTTATCTATTATATTTAATATATTTCGAACATTTATTTCGGACACACCATACCTCTAAATCACACGTTTCCTCAGCATGTAGTATCAAAAATAATCTATTTAATATCAAATAATAATACATGGATGATATGAGACATTAAACTCTCTCCATGTTGGGGATTTTTGTCCCAAAAAATTCCAAAATAGGAAATATTCAAATTGATGTGGATATTGATAATGAATACGATCCTTCCACTACCATGTGTTCTTCTTGAGATTCTCATGCCACCACAAGACATACACTAAAGGAATAGGTCACCCATGATGGATATTATCCCGCTGATCCTCTGTCTCTACTAGGTAATCAACAAATTTTTCTTCATTATTTATGTTTACATCACCCATATTGATAATTTGTGATGGATTATGCACATACCACCTCAGTTGTGACATGTGGAAGATGTCGTGTACCCAAAATTATAGCAGAGTCAAAGGAAAGTGGTACGCCACCTCGCCAACTCTATGATGTATCTGGAAAGAACCATTGAACCTAGATGATAGGTTTCCTTACAGACCAAACCTCCAAAATACATATTGATGTGAAACTTGTAAGAACTCATGGTCTCTATCCTTGAACTCCAAAATCCACTATCACCCATAAATATAAGAATTCTGATAGCTCTTTGCAGTCTTCATATTCTCCTGGATGATTAGTATATTCCCTGTTGTAACTCAGACCAACTCTAAGACCATGATTGATTACTCTCTTGGGCCATTATAACAATGTAACGACCTTCAAGGTCTCTCATATAAATCCTTGAATGGTTCTATACCGATGGTGGAATGATAGTTTTTGTTGTATGAAAAATCAACATGTGGTAGGTGATCCTCCCAACTACGAACAAAGACCAAAATGAAAGATCATAGCACATACTCTTAAACATGAATTGTTTGCTCAGTCTGGCCATCTGTTTGGGGGTGAAACGATGTGCTCAAGTGTAAATGGGTCCCAAACACCACCTCTAATACCTTCTTCAACTGAGCTTTAAATAAATAATAATGATTAGAAGAAATCATCAATAAAAACCCATGAACCACAATAGTTTTGTCAAAGACCCATGATTATCCAAGCCTTTATATCATCAAAAAATATTTTCCATTGCAATATCTTCCTAGAAAATGGATCAATTCATCATTTTTCATTGAACTCTGTAGAATGCTGAAGAAATATAATTAGGGTATCCCCTGTCATCTAAATTGCACTATCTCTATCACCGCACCTCTGTTATTCCATTTTGATCCCAGATCCATGATATCAGATTATTTCTTCATGAAATGTGTGTGTAATGATCAATTGATTATGATTTTATCAAGTCACATTCCAAAAAAAAAGAATGCCTACAATGAAAGACGAATGGGTGGAGAAAAGCACCTGAACATATTTGTGTAAATAACATTGATCAATTTACATGTCGATCTTAATCCATCTCCATTCGAACAAGAAATGAATAAATCAACTAATAATGATAAAACTCTAATAAAAACCCCACAAAATAATCCCATATAAAAAATGATCAAATCGTTGATCAATATCTTCATTGTATGATTTGGTTTAATTGTAGAATTCAAGAAAGGGGAACAGATTAATCAAAAAAACACGCTAACTTGATTTGGATCGATTGGAGAATAATAATGATGTTGTGTCATGTTTTTTGGAGAGATCCTTCTAAATATATGTGCATCGATCAACAATCCACAATCCATTGTCGTTCTCCTAAAAGAGAATCCTAGAATCTCTCTCCAACAGTTCTCCAAAGGTTACTGGGTTATGTGGCTAAAATTTAATTTTTACATAAAAATCAATTTAAATATTTTTAATTTTCTACGTCTACACACAATTAAGAAAATAATTTATTCAATCATTTTATTCATTTCCACACCCATGATTATTTTTCCACAGATGAACCATGATGACTAATGTTATGTCAAACATTGGATAAACCTCGCATTATGAACACAAATATGACCTCATATTTCTGATTAGAGAACCCTTTTAGATGTTATTGCCCTTTTTTGGGAAAACTATATGTGTGTTCTATTTCATATATTTAATATATCTAAAAACAATTGTATACACACAGGGCCCTAGAATCGCATGACATCACAATACCTAGTCTAAAATATAATCCATATAATATACACAAATTATACATAGAAAATATGAGACATTACAATATAGAAGCATCCAATGAAACAAAGGTGGTAGTATAAAAACCCAATAATTTCAGGAATACTCGTGTTGTGCCATGAAGTACAGACCGTATGCCAATTTACTATGGAAATTCTACAGTAGTGGTTCCTGCCAATGAGACTAGGTCACACCAAAAGACAGAGAATATGATTCTTGATTTTCATCAGATAAGGGGTTTTACTAAGGGAGGTGAAGGAAGAGTTTGTATAGAATCTACAGAGGATAATGTGGAAGTACCCTGACTAAATCCATATCACGATAGAATCATTATTTTTATGTGTGATCTAGTGGGATTTGACTTATTAGTCATTGAATCTTGTGTAAGGTGGAGTGTTTTTAATGGGTTCCCAAAACCCAACTCATTTATGTGATTTGATTAACTTTAGATGTATAAAATTTTAAATATACATGTTTTTATCTTAACCAAATAGTATAGATACTTCTGTGTGCACAATATTTATATGGTAATGTACATAGATTACATGTTATATAAATAGGTTTATTTTAATTCCTACACTATAATGGTAACATGTAGATACCATGATATTGATCTTAAACGTATATTCTATGTTCTGGATACATCTTGTTAACTGGTCAACGATGATGTTTGACTATCAGCTGTTGGGGTCTCATAAGCATTGAGCTATCGTCAAATGAAGGTTTCACTTGGTGATCTCAGAAGAATAAATCCTAAGGACTGAACTGCTAATAGAAATACCACATGATTCGTTTTTCATTGCTTGTTCCTATCTATGAACACATATAATGTTATCAAAAGTTGATATTTTTATTAGTGCATACTATTTGATTACAAAAGTGGATGACAGATGAAAACCATTGAATTTATATCATCATGAGGTACCCTTGTTTTGGTTCACCATTGGTTGTATGAAATTGATTTAATGATCAAGATATAGGTTTTTTCTCCTAAAAGGAAGTGATATCTTGGGACAGTGCGCAGTCACCGCACTGCTACCGGTCACCGCGCATTTGGTCTGGGTGGGTGCGCGGTCACCGCACTGCTAGTAGCGATTGTGCATTCAGACCTGGTGAGTGCGTGGCCACCCATCTATTTAGATAAAAAATAAAATTAGAAGAATGGATTAAATTGAAAAAATATTAATAAATAAATAAATAAAAGTGGGTTAAATTAAATTAAAAAAATTCTATAAATTTTTTAATAATAATAAGAATTTATAATAATAATAATATTATTATTATTTTTATTGTTATTACTATTATTATTATTGGTTAATAGAAAAAAAGTAATCCCAAAATCTACCCGGAGCACCCCCCCCGTTTCCCATCTCGTCGTCGGGGTGTCCCTCGGGTCCTTCATCCCAGTGCGGCCACCCTCCCTTATCACTCCCCACGACCTCGCATCCCAACACCCTGCACACAGCCACCGCAGCACCCAGTACCTCTCCGCCAGACCTCCCGCCTTCTCCCCTCCGCACACCGTGTCCCGACCTGCCGACAGCACCAGCGGTACTACCTCCAATATGCCTCGGCCTGCCGATAGCCCCAGCAGACCCCACCACCTCCTGGCCTTTCCCCCTATGTGAGATGTTATCCAACCCCCAGGTTCCTCGCCAGCTCCTACCTCCTTCCATGCCACCCTCTGGCCACATCTCGCCAGCCACCTCGTAGGAGCACCCTGTCAGCCACACCTATGTGACATACCTTCCGAAGGCAGCTCGAACACGCATACGCGCGACCCTATCTCCTGTGGCCTCCTCCTCCTATTCGACCAGCCCTACATAGCCCTCCTTTGGTTTATTCCGACCATCATGGTGCACGACCAGCCAACCCGAACCCCATCCTTCACCCTATTTCGGCGCGACCGGAACTTTATTGCACAACACCTCCACCTTGCTCAGATGAGGCCGCTATTCCTCTCTTCATCAAACCACATTTTTTATCTCATTATAATTTTGTTTTTATCCTTGGTTTAGGGTTAATTTTTTGCTGATTAAATCATGTTTTTTTAACATCGAACATTTTCCCTATGGTGTTATTGGAATCTCGCTGGTGCGGTTGTGGTGCGAACATGGTTTCACACTGGTTTCAGGAGCTCTGTCAACGTTTGAGGTAGGTGATTCAGCCTATAAATTGTTTTTGATGAATTAAATCACCCATTTAATTAATTTGGTAATTCATTGATTAGTTTTTGTTGTTGTGGACATAGCTTTACTTGAGGATTAATATATTTTTAGATGTGTTTAACATGTAAACTCTTGTTGTGCCACTTAATATTATTCTAAATGTTGTGAAGTTGGATTATTAAAATATATAATGGTTGTGAATCATGTTTTAATATGGTTTCTGTTTACAGTTGGTTTCAAAAGGGGATTTTGGGTGTGTTTTTGGTGTAAAATCCATGTGGAACGTCATGAATTTGTTTTATAAAATGTTTTAATGGTTTATTAAATTGTGTATAAAATGAGAAACATGTTTGGGATAAGTTTTGTGTGTGTTTGGTTAAAAAGTTGATTTGAGTGTTTTGGTATAAAACCTTGTGGTATTTCATGAAAATGTTTTATATAATTTCAAATTATTTGTTGAATAATTTGGGTGCAGTGAATTTTGGTTTTGAAAATGTGTTTATGCACACACGCTTTAAAATATATTTTTCAAACTGTTGTGTGATTTTGTCTAGTTTTTCACTCTAGTGTTTTCTTGAAATGACATGTTGGATCTTTAAAATGATTAGTAAGTTATTTTGGCATTGTGTGGTATTTTTAAACAATTTCTGGATTTTTAATGTTGTTTAATATGTAATGTAGATGGCGCGAGTTATGTTTTGAAAACATGTCAAGCTGGTTCTTTTGCGTAGATTGTTCATTTGGATTGTTTTAAGTCAGTGGTTATTTGTTTATAGTTGTTGTGTGTTTATTGCAGTGTGTTGGTGGGTTAACCCTGTGATACCACAATCATCGGCTTGTGCATGCTTGTGCGCCTTTTCAAGGCATATCGCATTGTCATGTTTGATCTATGAGTTGATGTAGGTCCCCCACTGAACTTGACTTTAAATTTTGAATTTATTAATTTCCTGATATTTTATAAATTTTAATAAATAAGATATAGTATTAGATGATAAATTTTTAAATGATCATATGATATAAAAAGAGCCATTTATTTTATACACGACACTTGAAATATTTTCTTGATGAGCGGAGACCCAGTAGTGAAAGAATGCCCGTTTGTCCTTTAAACATAATTCATAGAATTTTAAATATAGTTCTGGTTTATTGATAAATGATTTATTTTGAAGAGTGTAAAAGTGTTTTCATTAACATGAGAAATGAGGATTTTCCTTATAATTGGTGAAGGCCAGTTTGGATATTTAATAAAATAAATTATTTTGGAAAACTCTATTTCGGGTAACCTATATGTGATATTTGGTGTACGTTGACTGCATGATTTGTGTGTGATGTTTGTTCTGCTTTATTGACTTTTTTGACTCACCACATTCATGTTTATTATATGTGTTGACATGGTAATCATGCATAGTAAGTGAATCTATTGAGAATTATTGTTACACTAGCTTAGATTATGCACTGGCTAGTGACACTTAGTATGGATGACACTCTTCTAGGGGATTGGGCCCCTCGGTTAGGCCATGTAGGGCAGCACCAGGCATTAGGGTACTTTGACGTCATCTAGAGTAGGCATGCCATCAGGATGAGTCATTTGTATAGTACGTTATGGATTTTTCACGAGCTCCTATGTTCGACCCATGTTTCCTTTAGTGTTTATTTGAATGTGCCAGATGATTGATAGGTCTACTTCAGTAGCTGGCCCTTGTGTTCCACTTTTTCCATTACCTTTAGTTTGTGTTTCGTGTTTTGTGGTTTTCCCCTTTTACTAACAACTAAAATTTGCATTTTTAAATTGTTTGTAGAAATGTTTTAAAATGAAACTGACCTGTTCCTTTATAACATTAAACTTGATTTTTTAAATTAAAAAGGGCAATGGACTGTTACTTATTTTAGAAATGGATGTGTGTGTGTGGAAACCCATATCTTGTATAATTTAGTTCAAAACTAGAATTATTAAATTTAATTATTTAAAGGTAGTGAATGTGGAATAGTCTGTTGGGAACGCCTACTGAGTTTTAATACTCATGCCTATAGTGTTTTCTTATTTTTAGTTTTGTTATAGGTTCAGATGTTTGGTTCAGGTTATTGTTTAATCTACCCATGTGAGGCAGGCTGTTAGCTGTTGGAGGTGACCTAAGAGGTCACAAGGATGTATGTATAGTTTATATTTTCATTCCTCTGCTAGTTTTTTTGGTTATCTTTTGTTTTGTTTATATATTTATCTTTTGTTCGTGGGCCAAATCATTCCCAGTAGTTAAGTGTTGATGCCTGATACTAGTTTCCAGCCCATGGGGATCGAGAACACCCCTCAGGCCATGCCGTAGGCAGGATCGGGTGATTGGTTCATGGTTGACCAGGGTTGGTTCATGACAAATAAGGTCCTCAAATAGGTAATTATGATAGTTATTTTTTTCATACGAGACATTCAAATAGTTTAGTGAAAATTATTAATTAAGGTAAGAGACCTTTCTTCTCAAATTCATTTTCATGGTACATGTTTTTTGTATTGTGCACATAATTTCAATTATATGGTGTATATACCACATATTTTACAAATTATATCATTAATTTAATTTTATTTTCATTTTTTATGTTTAATTTAAATATCTATATTTTAAAGTGGTTTGATTGTAATGTTACCTAAGCCACCATAATTCCCACAATCCAAAATTTTGGAAAGTAAAGTATGTGTGGTTTTCCTTGAATTACATCAGTTCCTAGAAAATATAATGTGGATATGGTCGTGGGATAGATGAAAATAGGGATAACCACATTGAAAAATTTTGGTTTAATAAAAAATCAACCATCACTATGTGCATGATGAGATACCAAATACTACACACCTAGATAGACACTCTCAGGGTATATGATTTGGATAATTTTACCGATCACTGTAAACCTAAATTAAGTACTTTATTACCATTTATTTAGTCTCATTTCATTTAAAAATATTTAAATCAATTACTATAATTTATATTAAACCCAAAACATTAATATGTACCCTCTCTACAACCTTATTCTTATTTTTCTAGAATTTGTATTTTCTATTACAATCAGAATAACCCAAATCTTTTATGTTTATTTTTGAGATATTCTCCAAGATAAAACCCTATTACATTGAATGGGGAAATATTTTTTTCCTATATTTCAATTATAAAGATATATATTTTTCTATTTTTCCACGATTATTAAATATGTTCCTTAGGTAATGGTATGAAATTCCATGTTAATTCATACCATGAATGAATTGGACTTAATTAGTGACTGGTGTGGATTGAGATAGATAGTCCCTCAAAACATAAATAGTTATTATGAGACAAAATATCTATGGTATTGACATATACCATAACCTTTTATGTATTATGTAATGGAAGAAGGCCTTGATGAAGTGTTTGTAATGTCTAAAATTATGCATTCCTTCAGTATGAGATCAATAATTATTATCTATGTTTTTTTATTTTTATTGGTATAGTATTCTATAAATTTCAATTGATTATATAATTTCATTTATAATTAGTTTATTCCATACTATTTTTTCCACACATATCCTAGGATAGTTTCCACTGTATGCTATTCAGTACTATGAATTTCAAGTTAACCTTATTTTATTTTCATTTCACTAGGAATCATAGAAGATAACCTTATATAATTTTCAAACATATCACACAATATATAATAATGTTGTCATGGGGTTTTTAATATACATTTTATAATCTCATGTGTAATGTCAAAAATAAGTAAGCCTCCCATCTTCCATGAAAACTATGATATTGAATCCTTAGAGAAATATTTTTTTTCTATACTAGTAATGTAATATAACTATTGGATATAAGTTTTTTGAGATTGGGTTATTTATGTTCGTATCTGAATAAGTTTATTAGAATCCTAAGGTACTAGATTTATAGGAACCTAGTTGGATATCTCAAATAGTTTTGAAAAATTTATGATTGTAATGAAATGTTTCCTAGAAATACTAATAAGGATCTTATTTAACAATTAAATATCATCCCTTAATTACAAGTATGCCATTTTTTGACATAGAGAGTAAACAAATGAATATAAAACACATTAAAAACCATAGTCAATATAGAGATGTTCATCCTAATAAATCCAATTTGGCTTGAGTTAGTATAGATCTGGTCATAACCATATTAGGGAAGTTGACCCACATTATGTAAAATATACATCCCCACATTGGGTAAACTTGAAACCCAAAATGGTGTGTAACTATGTTGGACTGATTCATTTGAAAAAACCTTCATAATTCAATAAAACTACATTTCCATTGGTATATGATAAATGGATCAATTCTCTAGAAATTATATTTCTTAATTTGGGATGTAATGAAAGGGAAAATGTTCGTTAGAGGGCTATATCGCCTAAAGGGTGGTGTCGATCAATGATAATCACTATTTTACAATAATAAATTGGAATTAATGATACAAACAGTGAATGTAGAAATTTTAAGGTGATATTATATGAAAAATAATTTTCTCAGGAGAAAAGTGATGAAAAATAAAGGAAATTTATCAATCTAATTTAGTAGGAGGATAATATTAATAAGTATGGGGATAAATGATAATGTAATATAGACACGATATAAACCATGTTTGTTGAACTAAAATAAATATTGACCATTTTTATGGTATTGATATGTGTCATTTATTGGTGTTAATCACTCAGATATTTTCAACATATGATGATATTGTATAAAGATCCATAAATAAAATAATTCATTTTTGAAGACTTATGTCTTAAAAAGAAATTCACAGAATAAGAGGTTTTATGAGCACTATATAAAGAAAAAACTATCCATGGGGAATAATGTATGAGTGTAATTCCATATATATAATAACCATGTAATTAAATACTTAGATACCTTCATTAAGGGAATTTGATTTTGTTTTAACTTTGGATACAAAGTCCATTAAGATCTTAAATGTAATAGAAAGGTAGATGTTATTTATATTCAATGATTAAAAAATTAGGATATGATTACCATTCAAAATAATTCCACAAACATCAAGGTAATTTACCCTAGAATATGATTATGGAGTAAGTAAAATCATATAAAAACACTACAACTGAGATTGAAGAACCAAATGAAATGTTAATAGGCATATTGATCGAAAAATAAATGTGGTTGATTTATTTATTTGATTAATTATTTACACACTCATTTATATCATGCATGATAGAGTATAACACTGAATCATCCCCTAATTCATTGAAAACATAGTTGTCATTTAAAACACATAATGAGATTATTATTGCAATGCTGATTTATTGAGTTGTCTCTATTATGATTCTTAAATATTACCTCATGTCAAAACTGAATATTATACCTTTGATTGATTTGGACTTAATCCCAGGTATGTATTGTCTCTTTATTTATATTACAAAAATTTATTACTGATACAAAGATATTACTATTTTTGAAATGGGTATAAAATTCATTTTGTCTAGGGATATACTTCACTCCTTGATTATTTTCAATACCATACTCAAGGAGCTCACCTTGATTAAATTATTGTTGAATAGGAAGAGAAAATACTATCTATGGATTGGAAGTACATACTAGAAATAGAGGATATAAAATTTTATTACAATACATTGACTTATTTCTAGAGGAATTACCTATTAATTTACCCAATCATGAAGTTGAGTTCTCAATTAAATTCATTCCTGGTGAATTACCCACATCTAAAACTACCTATAAAATGGAAATTTTTAAGTTAGTAGAGTTTAATAAATAACTAGAGTTGGGTGATAATGGATCTATATTCCTTAGAGTTTTCACTACGGAGAGTCCCTAATTTAGTTTTTGTAAAATAAGGATAGGTTCATGAGTTAGTGCATCAATTATAGAGAGATCAATAATATTACAATATTTAAGGAGTATTCTTTACCTCAAATTGAAAACATGTTTGGTTAACTTCATGTAACCCAATATTTTTCAAATAACTATTTTCAATACGGAAATCAATAGTTATAGTTAAAGAGGAATGATATGCTAAAGATTACATTTTGTAAAATATATTAAAATTATGAGTTTAAAATGATGACCCCTAGATTGACTAATAATCATTATATTTTTATGGATATGATGAATATATAATTTAATTATTACATTAATAACATCATGCTAGTATTAAATGGTGATATATTGATATAATCCATATTATATAAATAGAATGAGAACCATCTGAGAATAATTTTTATGAATCTCGGAGAAAATGAATTAAATAGGGCATTTAGTAAGAATAAATTTTAGCTCCATGGAGTTTCTTTTCATAGATATATTTTCTATAAGGGTGAAATATATATTGATACTAAACAATTAAATTTAGTAAAAAATGGCCTATATTTTGGAATATAACAATGATATGTATTTTAATTTGTTTAACAGGATACTATCAGTGGCTTTTTCAAAACTTTTCTCAATTGGATGACCTTATATCCTATTTGACATATAAAGGGAATAAAATTATATGGTCAATACAATATGATAGATGTTTTTAAGTACTAATTGAGATATTTATTAATGCACTGGTATTATAATTACCAAAAAAAATTGAATTACTTTTCATATATAGTAATGTATCAAAAAACTGTTGATATGTACCCTTATGAAAAATGAAATAGTGTTTTCTAATGCATTAATGATATTGAAGATCCATGAATATAGTAATTCAATTGGTGGTATTAGGATAGAAGCTATAATTTTTCCTTGATGATATTAAGGTTCAATTTCTATAGATAGATATGATATATATATACATTGATCATAAATTTTAATATATATTTTTTCCCTTAAAGAGCTCAAAATGAGGAAAAGAATACGGTTGAAACTACCGAGGGACTATGATTTATCGATACACTACCACCATGGGAAGGTAAAAAAATTGAATAATCTATTTTTTAAGAGGATCCATAGTGTTATGAAAATGATTATGATTAATAGAGGTCATACATTTATGGATCACGTATAGATATATATGGTAAAATTTAGGCAAGGGGAACTTTCTTTAATTTTCCAATTAATTTATAAACCATATTTACTAGAAAAGAAAGAGAAGTACCAATATTATTATAATGATAGAAAAATTAGTATTAAAGAAAAAAATGAAGAAAAATATATAGAATTTATCTATAATGATGGAGTATCAATGTTTGAAAAGTTTTTTGGTGCTCTCTCCATGCAGAACTGCAGAGGGGGATACTAGATGAATTACATAAATCAAATTTATCTATAAATATTGATAGAAAAAAATGTATTGGGATTATAGAGAACATTTAGGAGGGGATGGAATGAAGGGGAAAATTTCATTCTATCTTCCTAGATGCATACTCTTTTAGTAGGAAAGGGATGAAATAAAACATCATAAGGGAGTGATATAAACTCTGCATATACCCATATAGAAGTTGTACAAAATTAAAATCTATTTTTTTAACTTGAATTAAAAATAATTCTTGAATGAATGATACTATATGAATCATAGATGATTTCATCACCAAGTTTTCCTGTATATTTATAGTAAGAGAAGGCCTACCCCTTGAAAACCTTTCTAGAGACTATATCAATTAAATCATGACACTTCACAGGGAACCTCTAACAATTGTATCTAATCATAAACCTCAATTAAATTTGAAATTACGGAAGAATCTTTAGAATACTGTAAATATTGAATTATATGTAAGAACCACACATTATCATTGAATTTATGGGCAGTTTAAAAGGACTATCCAAACACTAAAATGAATATTTATATCTTTTTATCTTTACTTCCAAAGAGCATAAGATCAGTATCTAACATTGGTGGAATTTTAATACAATAATAGTTTCCATTAGAGAATCTAGATTGCTATATATTAGTAATTTTATGGGAAGAGATTTTATAGTTTAATATTTTTGGACAAAGTTAGAAAAATAATGCAATAAGAACCATAACATATAAAAGAGATAACTGATAACACACATACTATTCAAAATCATAACAAATTAGCTTAAAGAATATCATAAATTTATGATGATAACTTAAGGAAGGAAATGAAATTTCAAGTGGGGGATAATGTATTATTAAAGATATACCCATGGAAGGGAGTTTTAGTATTTGGTAAAAAAAATTTAAGCCCTATATAGGTTGGGATTTTGAAATTATTGATATAATTATAGTTTTAGATTAATAAAAAGTTATACCGCCCAACCAGTATAAAGAAAATAAAATATATTATCTCTCATTAATGAGGAAATACCTTACGAATAAAAAAAATATACTGACATAGAATGGAATTTATTATTAACACAACTTTTATTATAATGGAGAGCATGTCATGATTCTTGACCCTAGATAGTCATTATTACATAATCAGACAACACGATTGGTGAAAGTTTTTTGGAGAAATCAAAAACTCAAGGAGGAACCATAGGATCATAGGGAACCTGTGTGGGAGGAATAGTCATATATATTTATTATTTTACATGTATATAATTTTTAGGATGAAATCATTAGGGTGGGGGATGTAATACCTGAGACCCTATTATAGCTAGTAAACAATAAATCCCAAAAATATTACATAATGTGCACTCTAAAGAGGCTTTATTCTGGAATTTCCATAAAATTAGAATTTTAAATTTAATTTGAAATAATTAAATTTAGTTTTTTATATATTATTTTTATTTTAAATTAAGATTAGTTTTTCGGATTTTTATGAAATAGATGATTTTTTGTTGAATAGTCAAAAAATACCGATATTACTAAAACCACAAATTTTATGATATTATCATAATAGAAGAATGAATTAAAAAAATTTTTATGCCTTTTTATACTATATATATATATATAATTAAAATAAATCATTTATGAATTATATTTTGTATTTATAAAACCCATGTTTGGCGATTTGGACACATAAGTGATATTTGACCCTAAAAACTGATTTATCCACTAGTATAAAAATTTAATTTTCCTCACTAGTATGAATTATATAATTTTATTTCTTATTTTATGTAGGCATAGTCATATTATTTAAATAGGAAAATTTCATTTTTGGGTATAAAAGTATGATTACTATGATTAAATATAATGACCACGATAATGATAATACTATAATTTTCATTGAATAGTATTATTAATAGTGTGTAATTTTAACTAATAATATAGATCTATCTATAAGAAAAATTGAATTTAATATAATTTTTAAACAGAAAATTGGATAAATTTTAACTCATTCAAATCCTAGTCGATACTAAATAATATTAAGAACACTTAATGGGGAAAACTGTTTTCTACAGAAATATGTATCTAGATAAAAAATATATTAATTTAGAAGTTAATTTTATTTTAATTAGAAAGATAATTAGGTTAAATCGAAACTAAATTAATCTTCATATCAAAAAAATGTATTAATTTGTGTTAGGTTATATGTTTTGTAAAACATAATGTACTTGGGTAAAAGTTAGTTACCCTAGTAAAAACAAAGAATGGTAAAAGAAAACATATAAGATAAAATAACGTCCAAATTTTTTATAAAAGGTATGTAAATTCTTTTTTGAAGATTTATTGACATAATATCACCACAAAATCAATTATATCTAGATTTTGGAACCATTTAACCTTGAATAATGTTATTATATTAACGGAAAATAATGGTTGTTCACTAAAGTTCATTTTTCTTCACTTATAAAAGGCGATCACCCCAACCCTTTAAATGATCCTATTTACATTATAAATATCATTTAAAACCAAAATTATATTTCTATAATAAAATTAAATTACGTTTTATAATTCCCCTAGTCAATAAATGTAATCCCAAGTCCTAAAATTCTATGGATTTTTTCATTATGAAGTTCAATATCTTAACTTAAGTTTTACATTATCCTTATTAATTTATTCATATTATTTACATTAAAAAAAATATTATAACAATATTTATATAATTATTTTAGAATATAAATTATTTTTTAGTGTTATTTTTTCAACCCTAATTTTTTATTTCCATCCACTTATAAAAAATGAATAATGTTGATC
Source organism: Viscum album (assembly GCA_963277665.1). Classification (NCBI taxonomy): domain Eukaryota; kingdom Viridiplantae; phylum Streptophyta; class Magnoliopsida; order Santalales; family Viscaceae; genus Viscum; species Viscum album. Next base: position 123,386,161 of record OY728139.1, on the reverse strand, counting down.
ATCAGTTGTGCAGACTACTGCCTCTCCTAAGCGATGACCTCTTTTTATCACCACCACCTATATTAAATTGTTATGAGGATGGAATTGAAGAATAAAAACTAAATATATAATATAATATTTAATGCTTAGATATAAATAATAATATACCTTTATTTCCACTCATTCATCAGGACATGAAAATGTTAATCATTCATTTTTGGACTACCACCTACTTGGAGTAACATTTTTCATTTTTCATATTCATTTTAAATATTTTTCAAAATAATTTAAATATAATTTTAAAAATTAAGAAAAATATAAATAATATCATTATAATTATATTATAATTAAAATATGTCAAAATATAAAATTTAATAATCATACTCAAACATAATATTATGGTATGTTCATTTTTGGGGTAGTCTAACCACATACTTGAACAATTATATAAAAATATATCATGGGTCATTATGGGAAAATAAATAAAAATATTATTATAATTTAATTAGAAAATAACGACTATTTAATGGTTATTGAAATGTTTTATTATTATTTATCTAATTTTTAAAAGATCATCTTTGATCACTAATATTACTAAAATAAGTTGAAACATATTCCATTTTGACACAACAGAATTAAAAAACATATGGAATGAGAAAAAATATGTACAACTAAAAATAATTTATCAATGAATGTACATTTAATTATATATGAATGATGATATTTTAAGGAATAAAAAAATAAAAAATAGTTATGATGAAAGTAGTCTAAAGTAAGAAAGATTACTAACACAAGATATCAAAAATAGATAATTACATACAAATATACATATATAGAGTAATTATAAATTATTTTTATGAGAGGTTATATATATTAATAAGGTCCTAAAATAGGTAGTTAATATATTAATTTTTTTTATTATAGATTCAAGAGTTTTAGTGGAAATCACGAATTAAGGTAAGGGATGTTTTATCTCAAATTCCTCTTCATGGGACATATTTTGTATCAATCACATAATTTAAATTATATATTTCATATAATTACAATTTGAATTATTATATAAAGTGGTCCTTTTATTAATGGAAATCAAAGTTCAATTATAATATCTACATTTCAATGGGGTTTGATTAAAATGTTACCTAAAATGTTATAATACCCATAAATCCCTTATTATTAAATGAAACAATTTACTATTTTTTTTGGAAATTAAATCATTTTATGGATATGGGAATTTGGATGTGTATGTGACCTATGAAAATAGGGATAATTAAATTGAAAGGTCTTGTTTAGTATCCACTTGATATTCAATTGATTAATGATGATTATTCTAAAGACTTGACAGCTAAATAGACTCTCTCGGGGGATGTGATTGGATAATTAACATGATCTTTATGAACCTTAATATTGTAATTTCCTATAATTAATTTGGTCTATAACATTATAAACTACTAAAAACAACTACTATCTTCTATTGATAACCCAACACTTTAGAAGAACTCAATCCATGACCTTATCATTAGTTCTTTAAATACGATACTTATAATTACATGACAGTACCCCATACTTTTTTTTATTTTAAGGATATTCTCCTAGATAGCCATATTATTCAATTGAATAGGAAAATATTTGTTTTCCATAATTCCATGACACCAAAATACATTTTTATATTTTTTTAATGATTAAGTAATATATTCCTTTTATAATGTTATGAAATGTCTTGTTAAATCATATAATAAATGTACTGGACTTAATAAGAGTTATGTGGTAATTGATATAGATATCCACTCTTTTCATTGGTAAGTCTCATTAGACAAACTAGATATTGTATTGGGATATTCCTAGCACGTTGATGTATGATTTATTGGAAGAAGGCTGTGATGACATGTTAATTTAATTTGAAATTTTTTCATTTTCATCAGTATAAGATTAGTAATTATAATCCATTATTTTTTTCATTTACATAGCTTGAACTCAGATTAATTTTGTTATGGAATTATTTTTATAATTTACTTATATTATTATATTTATTCTATTCTTATTATATGATACCTTTTATTGTATGCTACATCGTACTAAGTATCTAATCCCACATTTATATTCTCCCTTTCCCTAGGAAACTGAGAAAAGGATTGCATAATTATCTAGGGAATTATAGAAGATATAATATTTTGTCATGGAGTTTTTATAATTTTTTTATTTTCACAAGTTTAGTAGGAAAAATATTAAATTATACAGTATTTTAAGAATACTAATCCATTTGAGCCTTTGTTAGCTCTTGTATTATATGCCAATAATTTCAGATAAATACTAGAATTGGGTTTAGGCTTACTAGGTTATTACAATACCCACATGTGATCTATGACTACGGGAAAATCATTTAGACTCAAGTATTTGTGAATTATTATTGATGTTTTCTATTTCAAATTCAATGTTAAAATGTTTTCATGTTATCTCAATATTTCTTTACATGGTGTAAAAAATGTATTAAAAAGGTATTTATAATAGATAAAGAGTTCGATAATTGAAAAAGAGACAATTTTTCATTCATTAACCAAAAAAATGAGAGGAATATACAAAATATAGAGTTTCTCTCATGAAAATGAGGATACTATTATTACTGGACACACTCGCCAGACTATCGAACTTGAATAATTATTTTATCAAAGTCATCCATAAAATAGTGTAGTGTATCCAATGATTCAAACTTAGAATATGAAATATATTTTAGTGAATATACCCCTTCATAGATATTCAGTACCACCTTCTCCACTTCCCCGATAGGTCTCCCCCCCTTTTAGTTAATCTCTCACCATTGACCAATTCCTGAAACAGCTGATCCAACTCTTAATGTAGTAAATTCAACTATTTGATAAGACATTATACTAGATCCTAATTCTCTATAACTCAAAAATTCCGCCTCACTGCCATAATAATATATTCATAGACTTCATTAAAAATGAAATTATTCATCTCAATAAAACGGGCCATGGATTCTATAGCTATGTTATTTTACAAAAGAATTTCTGATTATTATCAGGTGGTAACTATCTATTTAAATTTAGTATAAATGGAATGGAAATCAAACCAACCATTCCTTAGAAATGATAACACATACTGGAGAATATGTATATTTACAAGCATGCCTTGTAACAGATTCTCATGGATGAACATCCTATGTTTCCCTATACAATTTTAGGAGAGGGATTAAAATATCATTTTAAGGAAGAACATATTCAGGGAATATATCACACAATGGGGGAATAATTTTAAAACCTCATAAATGGAATGTCCTATAAAAAAATGAGATTTAATGAAATATTTTTTAAAATAAATTTAATTTCTTTGATAGCTTATGTTACATGCATCAATGAGTTCATACGAACTAAGATATTTAATTAATTTATAGTTATACCCTCACCATTATAATAGAGGGTACGAATAATACTAAATAAATTTTTTAAAAAATAGTTGGTTACATATGTATAAAATAATTCATTTGGTATAAATTAATTACAAATAAAAATGAAACGCATTTGAATGTAAAAGATATATTTTTCTGGAAAAATATTTTTTTGCACACAATATTTTTTATATTAATAAATTAAATTTATAACTAATGAATAATTATTTAAATGAAATGTATATATCATATTTCAAATCATAATTTTTAATATTAATTTAACATTTTTCTAGGAATGAGATAAGATAAAACCAATTTTTATACGTAAATGTATTTTTATAGAAATAAGTTTTCATTGCGTGTTTTGTACTTATCTTATAAATAATTTAGGCCCCTTATAGATGTTTAATTTTATAAAATTGATTCCATATTTTCAATGAGGATGTTATTTTTTGAAATAGGCACCTCTAATTTTTTATCAATATTAATAGTAAATGTAGTAAAATATATCAGGTCGATAAAGGATGAATCCGGTTAATCTTGGTTAAAACTATATGATAAGGAATTAATTTCTAATACTAATTATTTATGGATAAATTTAATTCCAACATTATCACCTAAGTCTTAAAATTTATTTTTTTAATAGAAAATGTTCCAAAAAATGACCTGTATAATATTTAAAGAAAATAATGTTACAAAATATCACTCCATTAGTTTTAAATATCTATTATCTATCCGAACAAGGAAAAAAATTATTAATGAATATAAGTATCTATTTTGAGGCTAAGGAAATTATTTTCATGATATAAATTTATAAAAAATGTAATTTTTATATAATGATGATAAATTCTTATGAAAAACCAATACAATAGTTTACAAATTAATAAAAACATATAATAAATGATTTTTTAAAAAATAAAAGTATTATTATTTGAGTTAGTTAAGGTGTGAAACAATTAATTTAAAATTAATATGGCATATTATTATTATATAAAGAAATTATATTCAAATTCATACTTTTTATTTATATCTTTCATGAAAAATTAAATGAATATTGTCTAAATAGGCAATAATGATATTTCATGAAAAATTAATTTATTAAATTTAATAAAAAAGGAAAAATATTAAATGGGAATAATTTGTGGTTTAAAATTTCATCCTGTACCAATTTTTGGGACATTTTTAATTATTTTTCTAGATAATTACTTTTATATTTTTATATATTTTAATAAAAAAATCATAAAATTCACCTACCCTCAATTATAAAAGGCCACCACTCTTTTCTCCTATTGATATAACCTTGAGACATATATATTGAAATAAATCGAAAACATTATCCTCTCCAATGCACTATAAAAATTACAAAGGTGTTTCTATTCCCAAAATACCAACCCTTGAGCCTCTAAGAGGAGATATAACAGAGTTAATTAAAAGAATAGGTAATCACCTTAATCGATAACTTTGTTTTTAATTATTATTTTACGTCCTATAAATCTATTATTTTCATTATAAAATAATAAATTAAGTATCATAATCATTATTAAATGTTGTTATGTTTATGAAAAAATCATTATTCGGCCTCTTTCTTTCAAATAGATAGTAGAAACATCACTCGTTCATATGTGCGACTAATTCTCTCCACGTTACGATACAATTAATTTATCATAAGAATATTTAATGGATTAGAATTATTATGGTTTTAGATTTTATAAATGATACTTATTTAATAATAATACTTCTGGAGTTAAGATTTAAAATCTACCTTTTTTACCTTCGAAACCGTTGGAAAATGACAACATCTATCGCACATACGTGTGGACTACCAACTCCCTGAATTTATGTGATTCATTTTTCATTTTTTTATTTTATTTGGATTTAAATAAGGATATATTTAATGATTATATATGATATATATGATATAATAATGATTATAAAAATTTTATTTATTAGTCACCTTTCATTCATTACAATCGCTAAAAAGTGGAAACAACATTCATGCAGATGCATGGCCTACAATCTCCAAGAATTATGTATTTCATTTGTATATTCATATATTTTATGGATAACTGTAAATATTTATATAACTAATACATATGATATTTATATAATTATTATAATTTGGGAGATTATTGGACCATGACCAAAAGATAAGGACCGAAACAACCGAACTAAAACATACATGAAAAGTGAAGCAATTATATCCTAAAATAGTTATTTTAATAAAGAATTGTTAACAAAAAGGCGATAAAATATTATAATTAACTCATATGTGATTATATATAAATAATTATGGTTATTTAATATATTTATAATAAATATATATTTTTATATAGGTGATTTTGACAAGTATAATGGTAGTCATCTCTTAGGTAATGGATTTTCATCTAACATTTATTTTGGTGGTAAACAAGCCTTATACACCAATTTTTTATTTTTTTGTGGTTTCTATAATGCCGATGAATATATTTTATAGTGATTATTATGAAATATATGTGGATTTACCAATCTATATAATGTTATTTATTTCATGGGGATTACGATTCAAATGTTACCAAAACGGTAAGGGTTTATGTTAATTATCATTAGTTATCCAGATTGTTCATGGTTAAGATTTGATGATGAAATATTTTGATATATCTCCAAATAAACTCATTAATTTTATAATAATCTAGTTATTTCACAATAATACATGTTTATATTTCATATTTTCACCTTATGTACTCAAGAAACTAAAAATATGTTTTTAAATGAGTCTGACTTTATTTTTCTCTTCGGTCAAACTTTTTTTCTTACATATCCATCGTGTATCAGAATATTTTAAAGATTGTATCTTCTATTAGAATATTATTGTTTAAATTAATTTTAAACCTTATTTTAGTTTTAAAAAAATGTTTTAAAATTAATCTTATGATCAATTTCTAAACAAAATTATTTTTGACGTTTTACCATAAATGTGAAAGGAGTGTTTTATTTTAACTTGTAAGGCATGAAGAGAATATCCTACTGTCATTACCACTCAATGTTTTGATGACTAAATTTCAACTAAACAAGGTTATTTTAAAATAAAATATTTTCCATAATATTTTAGAAATATTTTTATTTTAAAACTAAATTTCGAAATGGAAAGTTTATTTTCCTCAAAAAATATTCCTATGATATTTTAAATGAATTTTCATATATTATATAATAAGTTGATTTTAATTATGATTTAATAGGTAAAAAATCCATTTATACCATTCATAATATTTATCTATATGGTTAATTTTTATTTGGTGATATGTTTACGAATATCATTTATTTTTTATGGGTTATTCTATAACTGATGAAATTTGTATTTTCATAAGTTATGATGTGATGATAAGATGAATGTTTTATGATCATGTGGCACACATATGTATGATTATATTTTTGTGGTGGTGTTACGTTATAACCATGGATGGTGGTTATTTTATAACCAACTACATTGTTTCTATTACAACCAAAAATAATTTTTATGTTATAAACAAGGATAGAGGGGATATATATATATACCATCCAATTAATTGGGTAAAGACTGATATCTCATGAGAAAAATTGGAATATAATGTGTATTAGACTTAGTTTTGTTTGGTACATTGTCCAATATTATAATCTTAGGAGTGAACCATGATTACTGTGATGGTTCAGCGAGCGAACCCTAAATGGGGCCAACTAGGATAAATGTTATTAATAAGAAGAGGAGGGGGTGAATCAGTGATATATTTTTCTTTTATGTTATCTTTATTATATAACAACCTATACCTATAATGAATTATTTATCTATTTTATGAAATGAAAACAATCACACATCTATAGAAAAAAAGTATTTACAAGTGTCACTACTATATTAGATTATACAGTACTTGGTATGGTTTGTAAATAATCTAATACCACATAATACACTAGGGAAACAAATACTTCTGTGTGGATACAATAAGTGGAATAACACCATTACACTTTTGTATCAATATTTTCTAAAGGATAGTAAATTCTTTTTTTCTACCATGAATTAGGTATCTAAGATTTTTATCAAGTTTCAAAAGTTGGATCAAATTATTATTTTATAAAACATAAAAAACTTATACTTTTGTAATTATTTGGAAAATAAATATTCACTTTCTTACTCAAATATAGGTAGGAATAAATTCTCCAAACTTCATTAAAAATGTATGATATCACACTCAAATTATTAATTCATATTATTGAGTTTAAAATATATTTGAAACACTTTTCTATAAATATTTATGATTCACTTCGTTACTTTCTAGAATAGTCAGTATGATTTCTTAGTCTGATATAGAAAACCTAGACCAAGACTTATTATGAAAACTTATTCTGTTTTGAAATGTATCTCATGAAACAATTTTCTAGAAAATTTTATCTACCAATTTAAAACATCACTTCCCTCACTCTCTCTTATACATGAACAATGTAATAGTGCTTTGTACTTTGAACCTTATTTATAGGCCCCTTAGAAGTGAATAGAGTGGGAAACCATTTTCATTTCCCCATTTATAATAATTATAAACATATAAATTTTAAACATGATTTAAGCATCATTTATTACCTCTGAAGTTATTCTAACCATTTCTATATTCTTCTAAAATAGTATTTTATTCTTCATAACATCATACGTGACAATAGAAAAATCATAAGATCTTAGTGAAGAAATCATATTACTCTGATACTAATTTTCATTTTGATTCCCTTGATCTGATTGAGAAATTGTAAAATATAACACTTCCCGTTTTTTTGTCCAAAAAATCTAAAATATATCATCCATAAACATCATTTCAACTTTGTTAAACTTTTAAACCCAAAATCATTCTGGTGAAAAATTCAAAATAAATTTTCTCTCATCATTTTATCTACAATGTCTCTGACTAGAAAAATGTTGTCTGATAGATCAGCCAATATTTACCTTCTAGATTCAATTACATTTTAATTAATCTTGACTCAATTTAATAAAATAATACTTTTTATAAAAAACAATACAATTTTAATTCTCACTTTGATGCATTTGATCACATGGAAATAGTTGACTATATTGTTGCACGTCGTTTGATTGATCAGTCCTAGAAATTCTTATAATAGATAGTGTTTAGACCCTTCGTATGAATAAATGTAACACACTGAATAATAGAATGGTATCCGAAATAAAATTATTTCTTTATAAAACATAGAAATTTATGATCTATTCTTTGAATCATTTCGTCTGATGAATAAGTCCTTCCAATGGTTCGATCTGTGAAAACATCTGTATAACCTTCCACATCAGAAACAATGAACTCCTAGCCTTCATAAAATTTCTACGACTAGTGAATATAAAACTGTTGATATGTTTCATAATAAATTCAAATATGTATTATCTTTTCCTCCACAAACTATAGTTTATATCCTGACATAGTATAAATGTTAGAAACATTGAAATCGACAAGGCATCATTTTACTTATAAAAAATTTTCTCCCCAATTCTATTAAAAATTATGGATCAAATGTTTTTAGATAACTTATGATGTTTATAAATTTTTTCATAGTAGTGCACCCTCATATTAAATTTCCATCAACTTGATAGATATTTAGATTCTGATACAACATCACAATCCATTCAGAAAACTCATTCCGGAAAATATGTGACTCCGAAAAAAAGTTCATCTAGAAAACATCTTTAAAATATAAAAGTTAAATTGATGGAATTTATTAATAAATTCATGTCTGATAATTTTAATCCATTATATAGTCACCCAAAAATCAAATTTGAATTTATGTTAAGTCTTAAAAAGGAAGTGAATACAAAACATTATGTAACTACTTCTTCCATTATCTGAAAAAACATCTAACAAACATATAATTATTGATTAGTGATCGAAAATAGAGGTAAAATGTTTTATATATTTATAAATATTTCTTAAAAAAAATCAAAAGGGGGATATTTTTGGGACATAGTTGGATGGATGTTTTTTTTAGAATCTGGGAGAAGTGGTTTCTGAATGCTTTTTTATTTTGATGTTATTTCATGAAATCACTTCTTTCACCATCCAAAAAAGAACTTCTATCCAATTAATTTGGTAAAGACTTATATATCTTCAGATAAATAGGATTGGTGTGGGGTGTGGGCCTAGTTTAGTAAGGTAATTTGTCAACTATGATATTCTTTGGTGTGAAGCATGAAAAATATGATGGTTTAGGGAGTGAACCCAATATATTATGTTAGTCTTGGGAGTGAACCATGACTATAATGATGGGTTGGAGAGTGATCCCCATCCACCATGATAGTATTCGAAATGTAACTTTACTACTGATGAATTTATTTTCTATACTCATGTGAATACCATAATTCCATGTCTGATGTCCATGTTATGCTTCATGACTTATGTTACTTGATTACTATATGGTTAAAGTCTTATTAATTGACAATATTTATTCCTAGAATCAAGATTATAATTTACTATTTAAATGGTGTGATTTTAAAGAGTTATTCTCATGTTATCATACCCTTTTGTTCATGTTATTTTAATGTGATCATTTATATCTAACTTGTTTACCCTTGATGAGAATATAAATTTACCCTTTCTTATGTTTACATTACATATGTTTTGAGAAATGTTATTAAGTATGATATTTATATGAATGGCTCTAATTATGAATTACTTATTGGGAGAAAATGTTGAACTTTTATAAACCAATTATTTATACGTCGATGTTTCCAAAAGAACTAGACCTATACTATTATTACATGTATTGGTATGTTATGTTATGTATATTACTCTATTAAAATGGGATATCTATGTATAAACAATCTAGGTCCCAATTTTTGGTATTAGAGTAAGTTTTAGTTAAGCTTTGGATACTAGGATGATAAATTTTGTTGAGAACCATGTAGACAATTCTATGTTTAGTATACCATCCTAATGATTTGTTAATTATCTGGAATGTCCTAGGCTAAACCTAAGGTTTCATATAAGAAGGTTTCATAATTTAGACATCATATTTTTTTTATGATTACATGGTTTTATACTATGATGATTGTTAGTAACACTATTATTCTTGGTTTCATTTGATGATTGGAACGTGAAATAATTGTGTTAATGGTTAATATGTGGGAAAATGCAATTATTTTCCTCTAGAGAAAACAATTTTTTTGTGAGATGGAATGAAAAATAATGTTTTTTTGATTTCACAACATTATCAAGATATGAATCACAATGAGCCTAAAATGGGAAAAGGAGGGAATAATGTGTTTTTTGAGTTATTCATGAGGCAAAGTACACATTATTATTTTGGGACTGTTGATCCACTATTTGCTGAGAAATATATTGGGACGAATACAAATATATTTTCCATTCTCCAGTGTTTAAAGAATTAAATTATTATTATGGATATTTATTCAAAGGAAGGGGAAGTGGATAAATGGTCTAATCTTATCATGAACATGATGAAAGATTAAAAAATTTATTCCATAGAGTGGAATGGTTTTAAGAGATTAATTTTCAATAATTATTTCCTCATATTCATCACAAAAAATAGAGAATGAATTTATTAATCATAAAAAAGGATGAAGAATCTATTGTAACCTACGAGAAAAGTTTTACAAGCCTCATGAAGAGTGATTCTATAATTATTATCGAACATGAAAGTAAGGATTAGAGATTCTTTAGTGGATTAAAACCCAATATTTAATGGTAATTATCCATAATGGACCTCAGTAGCTATAAGGAAATTGTTTGATATTCCCCAATGGTGTAGATCAAGATTGTAGTTACCCATCAATATCACTATTTTTATAAAGAATAAATATGGACTTTAATTGAAATTTTAACCATAGAGAGAATAAGATGTGATTTCTTATATGCTCAAAACATGGAAGGAATCATAGAGCTAAGTTCATATGAGAATTGGTAAAATAATTCAAGTATCGAAAGGAAGGGAATCAGGTAATCGAATGCTGATGTGATGGGAATAATTTAGATAATTTTGCGAATTGAGAGAAAGAACCACTTATTGCACAATAAAGACTCATATATTTTAATTTAAAGGAGTATTAGAATTATCCCAATCAGTTTCCAAATATAAAATTTAATGTTTTTGATAAACATCAATGACCTGTTAAGCTTGTAGATAATGTGAAATCTAACCCAGTCACTATATTGATAAGGGGTACAATAATGACATGGTGAATGGTGTACTTACCATCATCTCTTGAATTGTTATTGTATTATATGATTCAAAATATTCCCATTATTTAGTATATAAATATATATATATACACATCTAATTTTCCTTGGGTACCACCATACCACCTCAGTTATTAGATATTGTTTTGGTAGTAAATACCCTTATTTGTATGAACATCACATCTCAAGTCAATGATTTTTCTCTAATAGAAGTTTATGGGAATATATTTTCTATAAATATTCTTATTCTTCCTTTGGATAAGTTTGATGTTAGAGTATTCATGGGTTGTCATTATTTACAAAAATTAACATCAATTTATAGGTAAGGGAAGTAACATTTTATATTTCAAACCAACATATGATCATCTACCTGTGTGATGAATAATATGAACATATGATGGAAATCACATCCATTGTATGGTTCTCGGTTCAAATTCAAAAGGTTTTTTTTATCCTAGATGGTTGGGAATAAACTCAATATAAAATATATTTCTATTTTGTGGGTGGTTTCTGATTTATTTCCAAATGAATATCTTGGCCTAAAAATAAATTATGAAGTTTATTTCTCGATAGAGATCACACCTGGTTCTACACCTTTTTCAAAGAATCTATATAGAATGGCCCTGATTGAGTTTCAAGAACTGAATAAAAAACTAAAAGAGAATCTTTAAAAGGGATTAATTTGGTTAAGTGTGTCACTATGGATTTCACCAGTTGTTTTTGTTAATAAGAAATTTGAATCAATCCAAATTTTCATTGATTATCTATAACATGAAAAAATACCAATCCAGAACAAGTATCCCCTACACCATTATGATGACATGTTTGATCAACTATATAGATCAAAATAAATTATTATAATTGATATCCATTCTAGTTATAATCAATTTAGAGTCATAAAGTTTTATATTTCGCATACAACATTCCCTATGAGGTATAGGAACTATAAATTTACAGTGATTCCATTTGGTCTTAGTAATTCCCCTGATAACATCATCAATTTAATGAGTAGAGTCTCTAGATATTACCTTGGTCAGTTTTTGGTAGTATTTATAAATGACATTATTATAAATTCATATAGAAACTAAGAGTGGGAAGATCACTTATGAATTTTATTGAAGTCCCTGTGGAATGAGAATATTTATATAAAATTTAGCAAGAATGTATAATAGATTAATAAAGATTAATTATCGAGTCATATAATTTGTTGTGAGCGTATATCAGTAGATACTTCAAAGATATATGTTATTTGATGTTGGACTAGAAAAAACACAATGATCGAGATCTATAATTTTTCTGTTTGGTTTGATATTATCACTACTTTTGGGAGAATTTATCACACTATCAAACCCACTCACCATGTTAACTCAGAAGGGAAATATTCTTCTTTAGACCGATGAATGTGAAAAAAATTTATAATACCCAAAAATAATTTTACTCACTGCACCTATTATTATATTATAATATAATAGAAAAGGGTTTTTAGTCTAGTGTGTTGCATCAAATAAAGGATTGCATTTTATTCTCTTGGAAAATGATATGGTGATTGATTATTCCTCACAGAAATTGATAGTTTATAAAAAAATTTACACAATTAATGTTTTTTAGTTAAATTAAATAATGTTTTAATTAATGACATGGAGGAATTATATTTATTAGGAAAGGATGTGATATATATACTAATCATTAATGTTTAAAGTAAATTTTGATATAGAATGATTTGAATATGCGTTGGAGAAGATAGTTGAATCTAATAAAAGACTAATACTACTCAAATCATTGCCACCCTAAGAAAGTGAATAAAGTGGAATGTTCTCTAAGGTAAATGGAACATGAAATATTATCAATGATGAGGATCAAAATATATCCATTATTTCTATATTTTAAAAGGATATATATTAAAATATTAATGGGTGGGTAGAAATATTATCCTTGTGAGATGAGGGTTTAACCCTCTATCCAAGTGAATATTGAAGGGTCACAGAAATAATACAAAGAACTATAAAAGATTTTGAAAAACAATATTAATTTTCACCATGATTGTGATGGGATGATAAGGTTCAATAACCATATTTGTGTTCCTTTCATACTAAATTTTAAGAAAGATATGACTTATGAAGCTCATAGTTAACAATTCTCTAATCATATTTCAAATTAATATATATATATATATGTATATAAAAGTTTATTTTTGATGGGATAACATTATATGAGATATTTTTGTGTATGCATCACGATGCATGGTATTTCAGAAAGTAAAATCTAAGAGACAAAAATCTATGTGGACGTTAAAACCATTTCCCATAACATAATGTTAATGGGAAATCATCACCATGGATGTTGTTATTATAATATCCATAACTTAAAATGAGAACAATGCTATATGGGTTGTAATCAATCACCTTAAAAATCCATCTCACTTCATTTATATTAGAGAAAAAATTTCTCTAGATCAACTTGATAGAATTTATATTAATGAAGTGCTAAGGTTTCATGGAGTACCATATTCTATTATATCTAATCAGGATAAATGTTTTACCTCAATGTTTTGGAGAATCATCAACAAGATCTAGATATAGATATGATTTGGTATATGGTGTATCATTATTAGAGAGATGATTGGTTTGTGAGAAAAATTCATACCATTGATGATATTCTGAGATATTATTCTATAGATTTCAAAGCTGTTTGGGATCCATATATTTATCTAGTTTAGTTTTATAATAAAAATAACATTTGATCGAGCATTCAGATGGATCCCTATGAATAAATATATAAAATAATGTGAAAAAATACAATATGATGGGATGATATTGGAGAAATAAATATAATAGGACCTAACCTAGTTAAGGAAATGATATATAAGGTCATAAAAATTCAGTACACATCAAGACATCTCATAGTTGACAAAAAATTGATACTGATAATCATAGGTGTAACCAATAATTTTATGTTTTTTACAAGGTATTTCTAATAATTTCCCAATTTAATAAGGTTATGATATATATAAATAATGGAATTTTGATACCTATTTATATTTACCCTTTCATGATTCTTTATCGGGTAGGGATAATATCTTATCACTTCCACCAAACCTCTCTCAAGTTTATGATGTGTTCAACTTATCTCTCCTAAGGAAGTACAAACCTGATCAATCACATATAATAAATAAAGAGGTCATACCACTAGAACATGATATTTCTTATTAGGAACAAAAAGTACAAATCATGTATTGTAGAGATAAAGAACTACATAACAAGACTTCTTTCCCAGTGAATGTTCTTTGGAGAAATCACAAATTCAAAGAAGTTACATGGTAACTCGAGGATGAAATGAAATGAATATATCCCAATTTTTTTGTTTAAAATTTATACATTTTAACGGATAAATTCATTTTAGGGGGTGGGTACATTGTAACACCCAAATATTTTATAATTTTTATTAATATATTAAATTTATTTGATAGCTTGTGTTACATGTGACAGCGAGTTTTAACAAACCAATATATACTATTAAATTATAGTTATTGACTAGCTGTTGGTTTAGAGGGTATCAAAAGGAATAAATAAATTGTAAAAAATATATAGTTAAATATTCATACATTGATTCTTTGGGTATAAATTTATTATACATAAAAATAAATTTTATCATATCATAAAAGATATTTTTATTCTAAAAAACTACTATTATACGCATAATATATATTTTGACATAATAAATTAAAAATAATCACTATTGGTTAATTATTTTTATTGAAAATTATATATTTTATATTAAATAAAATGTTATAACATTTCATTAATATTTTTTCTAGGAATGGTATATAAATAAACCAATCATTTTTTATAAAAATCCATTTTTCTTGCATGTTACATGCTTATGTTAAAAATAAATAATACAAAATATAAAAATTAATTATTATAAAATGGATTCTGTATTTAGAATTGGTTGTTTAAAATTTCATAAATAAATTTCTTTAACTTTTGGTCAACATGAATAGTAATGTTGCTAAATTTATCCCCTTAGTAAATGGTAAATCAGGATAATTTTGGTTAAAAATAAGTCATAAGGCCATAATGTTTTATCCTGATTCTTATTAAATGATAATAACCATAACCTTATCACCTTAGGATTTATCATGTGTTGTTTAATGGACACTATTACATGAAAATTTCCTATATAATATATCAAACAAATAAAGTTACAAAATGTCACATTCTTTATTTTAAATATCTCTTATATTCCTATATAAGGAAAAAAGATATTTATAAACCAATATACATGTGTATTTGTATATTAGTGAAACTATTTTCATAATATAATTTTTTTATAAAAATTTACATAATTATATAATGATGTTAAATTCATATATAATACAGATACAATATTTCTATAATTAATAAAAAAATATAATTAATAATTATAAAAATATTAAATGCTATATAATTTGACTAATTTAAGGTGTAACAAGAAATTTTTAGATGCATATGACATATTAGTATTATTTTAATGAATTATATGTAAATTAAAACTTTTTATTTATGTCTTTTAAGTCAAATTATTTTAATAGTATCTAAATTTTAAATAATGAAGTTTTATGAAAATAATATTTTATAAAATTACATTTAAATCATAAAAATATTAAATAAAGACTTGGGGATAAACAATGGTCTAAAAAATTCATACGTTTCTAATGTTTAGACCATTTGGAACTATTATTTTTGATAATGACATTAATATATTTTAATCTTTTATGAAATTTCATGAGTTCCCCTACCCTAAATTATCAAAGGGAACCCTCCTTTCCCTTATTCACAGCACATTAAGCCTTATAAATTTACTAAAATATACTATGTTCTTTTATCCACTCCCCTAGTTACAATCTAGTTTTTCAAGTATTCCCAAAATAAAAAATCTAGATCTCAAAAGGGGATATCTAAAGGAGTTATTTTAATGAATAAGTTATCAAAAAAATCGACCAATTTTTTTTTCCTTATATAAATCCATTATATTATTCATGAAATAATAAATATAGTTTATTAAATATAATATATTGTTATTATGATTGTGAAAACAAAGTTATTCACCATCATTCCATCAAATGGTATGTGAAAATATCAGTCGTGCATACGTACGACTTACCGTCTCCACATAACAATAGAATTTATTTATCGTCACCATCATTTATGGACGTGTATTATGATAATTTTATTATTTATATTTTATGTCTATGAATTAATTATTATTATTTAATGATAATATCATATCAACCTTCTTAACTTATAAACTGTTGGAAAATTATAACATCAATCATCTATACATGTGGACTACCACATCCAAAAAATGATGTTATTAATTTTTTATTTATGTATTATTTTTATGGTAAAAGGATATATTTAATGAATATATATATATATATATATATATGTTATAGTAAGTATTATGAAAAGGTGATTTTTATCTTTCCTTTTTCCATCCGTTGAAAAATGGAATGAGTATTCATACATACACAAATCCTACCATCTCTATGAACTTTGTAATTTATTTTTCTCTCTATTTTGAAAGATACCAAAAAAAAATTAGAGGAGTCATGTAAATTTTTAAATTTATTGTTTTCCTGGTTTTCTGTATTTTTTGGGTTGTATATTTTGTGCATGTGGCTAAAAAATTAAAAATTTTGGAAGTATGTGGGAAAGTGCATAGTAGGTACACAATTTTCCCAACCTCTTCACACTTCCCCAAAAAACTGTTAAAACCAAAACAGAGGAGATTTTATCATATGGAAATGTTTTTTAAAACCGTGTTCCCTCTTAGGAGTAATTGTGATCCCCCTAGAAGAGGTAAATGATTAAGGCGTACATTTAAGAAAAACATGCACCCATGCCCATCAAATTGTGCACATGATTTTAATTACCAAAAAAAGTAGTTATAAAATACCCAAATCCCCGTTATTATACCCTAATTGACACAAAATTATAAATAATAGATTGAGATAGTTTTTGGAGGATCCCAGATGAATTCAAAGCCTCCCGACCTCCATTCATCGAACATTGAAGGGATAATTAATGATCTACACCTCCCAAAGCATGTGTTTTCTTCCCTTTTAGATTCGTCTACCTGTCACTCTCTCCCACTCATCTTCCTAGATAAAATAAGTAAGTTTATCCAATATTGGTTTTATATCTAGATCTAATATATTTTTTGACCTCGATTTGTTGTATCATGGATTTATAATTCATATCCATATCGTGGTCTTCGTCACATGCTTGACTTATCCATTTCAAAAATGGGGGTTTTGCATTGGTGATCATTATTCATCAATCTTGAGGAATGTGGTATGTAATTAATGTCCTAAAGTATTTATTTAAATTATTCATGTTTAATTATAAATTTTTTATTAGTTTTTTATAATTGGTGTAACACCCTGACCTTAGTTACCTAGAGTCGGTGCATTATTGCATAACATTGGCATGATCACAAAAGATCAAGTCTCAAAAGACCGAATAGTTTAGTAGCCTTGGAAACACTAGATACATTCATAAATTTTACATTACATCATAAAGTGAAAAACTACAATAACATAGTCTCCATATACCATACCCATATCTCTTTCAAAATATCCGTGCAGGTCAGTCATAAAATATTTATTCACATCCTGGGAAAAATAAGACAATGAAAGGGGTGAGCTCAGATGCTCAGTAAGGACAATAATTTAGAAGAAGCTTTCATAAATAAAAATAAACATTTAAGGAAATGAATAACTAAAACAAAATCCTTTTAAACATGAACTTCAACATAATATGGAAAAATTAAAATGAGATAATGCCATTTACTTATTCACATGGATATTCTACTGGTCGAATAATCACATGAAATATCAATAACCTCTTTCACAATGATGGAATGCATAATTCCAGACTATCATAACCACATAGCCAAGTACTCGTGCCAAGAATAAAAATAAGATTTTTTCAAGGCCTCATGCCAAGACACTAATTTGTCTCATGAGACCTGTCAATGCATCGAGGGGCTATAGAGGGCTCCACCTGTCACTTATTAAGTCCAATGCATTCCTCATATGAATAGGTTTAAACATATCATAAACCATAAGATAATCGTATCACATAAAACATGCATAAAGGAAACATAAAATTTTTACATTTCAATCAAAAGATACCAATACAACACATTTATATAGTAAAAACCCTTTCAAAATCATTTTCAATACCAAAATAAATGAAAATGAAAACTTTGGTTTTATTTTTAATTTAAAAAAAGTTATGGCTTGTAGAGGAAGCTGAAACTCAAATAATGGTCACAGAGGTGGAGAAGTCATTGTCGCCACATACATACGACAAAAAAAACATTCCATTTTGTCATTTAGTAAAATGTTTTGTATAAAAATATTCCTTTTGAAAAAACATAAAAGTCAAAGGGGTTTATACACCGTACAAAAGAAAGTTGTGTATAAAACAAAATATGGCTCAATGAAAGGAGATTGAGACGAAGTCCCTTACAAAGATCAGTTTTTAAATAAAATAGATCTATTATGTGTATTCACTATATTTACACAGAAAGATAGTATAAATACCAGATAGGACATAATAATATCAAGACATAATTTGAAAGTAGGAGATTAACCCATAGAATGGAAATTGGGTTAAGAAGTTCCCTTACCTCGTGTCCGACTTGACTCGACCGTTCTTCAACCTCCTGAATAATAAACTAGAGTTAATTTCAACTTTCTTAAGAACCTTTTTCAAGTTCATTATTCCTTTTATATCACATATTACCATGTTTTGAACTTTATGTAATTATTTAAGTTAATAATGGTCGTTTTGTCGATATTTGGTACTTGAGTAAAAAATATACTTCTTCTAATTACAAGTTGTTCTTGTGGTGAAATATCCATTATATCCAGAATTATATTCATCATGTAGATATCATAGATATCATATATATCCAGTATATACATGCATTTATAATATTACATTACATTTATAGGTAAGAAATGAAATGCACTGTTCATGGAGACGGTAAGCCGTACCTACGCATGAACGCTACTTTCATTTCTATTCCGTATTTAATGGAATGAAATATATTATCTATACTAAAGTTGTCTTCCTACAAGCTGACGTGTAACCTCCAAAGCCTTCCAAGTCTCTCAAATAGGCCTCTCTGCGAAAATTTTCTCCACCACCCAGCTTCCTGCATGCTTCATTCCCTCGACATTTCATTTCTTCCATTTAGGTTTCAGTTCTCCGACTCTCCGGCTTCCCCGATCATAGTTCTCTGGTACTGCCTTCGGAACCCAGTCACCCCATCACCTCCCTTTGGCTACCGATGCTTCGCACTCCTCAATCCTCATCTTATTCTATGCCTTCTCCCCATCTCCGGCAGTCGCCATCTCCTCCCATTACCGATTCTCCTCTCCAACCGTGATTCGTCCATTCCAGATTTACCACTGGAAATCATTTCCTCCCCTCGCCTACATTTTTTGCTTCATCTTCGAACATGCCTTCTCCTCCATCTACCACTTCTCGCAGTTCCTTACTCTAAACCTAGGTTTCGCGCCTCCGCCGTCAGCCCCCTCTTCCTCTACAACAACCCTCAATGCCTCCGGCTTCTCTGCCTCCTCCTCCATCTGCTCGGCATCTGGATCCTCCGCCTCCTCCAATTCTATAACAGTGACCACATATTTCAGTGGATTTCAATCTTCTTCCGGTTGTTGTATACTTATGTGAATACTCTCCATGAAATCACTCAGGTATTCTATGCCAGTGCATCAATCCCACTTGAAGTTTTTACTGCTACAAGCACACACGATCAGCTCAGCACATAATCACTTCACCCATTGCAAATACCATCACATTATTGTTTAATTTTATCATTTTTTCAGTTTGAATTAGGAAATTATTTTTATACATCTTCTGTGTGGATTTCATCTTTTATGCAGGCATTATTTGTTTACACAAATAGGCCTTCAGCTCACAACCAACATAGCATATTGTGGTTTCTCATGATTCTGTAGCGTTCCCATAAGTGTTTCATTTATGAAAACCCAACGCTCATGGGGAAGGCATCCTAAATGAAAATGTGTCATGTGATCTTAGTGAATTTAATAATTTTAAATGTGGTCCGTATAAATCATTCATGAATCGATATTCTTCTTTTCAGGTTTTCCCATTATATACACATGCATTGTGAGCATAAAGGATGAAGGATGGTCTGAGTTTTGTCTTTTTTTGTTCAACATAAAAAACTTAACATTATTTTAACACTATTTTTTCTTTGGTTATTTTCAGGGTTTTGAATTTTTCTTTATTTGTAATTGTTTCTTTATTAGTCATAAATAGATATTTCTGGCTTTCTCCATTCATCGCAACCCCTATTTCATTCCGCATCTACTTTGAACATTAGGTATGTCGTCACTTATTATCAGATCACTTGCTCCGACTATGGTTTGTAACCCTTATTCCATCTGACATCTTTTCAATTCAGTTTTGTGATTATTTATTCTCATCTTGCTTACTCTGATTATGCATTGCATCTCCAATTCTCTCCGGTATCATCTTTGTAGTTCACGTATGGGATTAATTACCTATTCCAAAACCTAACTCATGATTTTTAATTTCTCATATCATTTCACATATTACATTGGATTCAAATTTAGTTTTCTGAATTTTCATGTTCTTTTTGAAAATAAAAAACTTTTACTATGCTTAATTTTAGGTTTGTGATCATATCTTCTCAGCTTGCTTCCTACATCTCCTATTCACACATCAAGTACGAGATTAACTACCTATTCCAAAACCTAAATCCATTTCTTCTATATTACGATAAATGAACATCTAAATGGGATAATTTTGAGTGTCCTCAAAGGGATATTCATGTGACTGCAAAAAATGGGAAGCAACATTTAATATTTGACCATTTCAAACAATAATATATAATCATTTGTTCGATATTATTGGTGTTTTATATTATTTTTCTGAACCTTACTAGATGGTATTCCAAGATGTTTTTACATTGTGATATCATTGATCCATATAATTATATAAAAATTTGGGATGAATACTTAGGAGTTAAATATTTTGATATAGAAAATTGAGTTTCGCCTTTTGATTAGAATGTTGATGCAATAGTTAAAAAGATCAGTTCTATTACAAATGTCATTTTTTTAAAAACATTTCTACACATATTGTATGTATGATTGAAGACACTTTTCTTCTATTTCTCATAATTCATTACAATAGATTCGTTTCATTATGGTAATCAAACATATGGATGGGAGGAGTTTGAGTGGTCTAAAAGGATTATTTATGTGAATGCACATAAATATGTTTTTTATCTCATGTAAACTTATATTTGCTTTTCTCTTTGTATGGTTTGCTCTCTGTTGATTCAATTAATTTCAGGAGGTGGTTTCGCATCGAAGAACATGTTTTTTTCTTGTTTAAGTGTCAATATTGATGATGTTGGTACACGATTATGTGTAAGTTTAGGTTTGTGATTCTTTCTTCTTAGCTTTCTTTGTCCGACTAAGAGTTGCATCTCCTATTCCTTCCTACATCAGCTTAGTAGTTCATGTATAGAATTAATTTCCTATTCCAAAACCTAACTCATGATTTTTCATTTCTCATATCTTTTCACATATTACTTCGGGTTTAAATTTAGTTTTCTGATTTTTCATGTTATGTTTGAAAGTAAAAAACATCTGCTGTGATTATTTTTAGGTATGTGATCATATCCTCTCTGCTCGCTTCATACATCTCCTATTCACATATCAGGTAGGGGATTAATTCCATATTCAAAAACCTAAATCCTTTTCTTATGAATTATGATAATCAAACATCTAAATGGGGTGAGTTTGAGTTTTATCAAATGGATATTCATGTGAGTGAACAGAAACAAATAAAATGGTAAGAAACATTTAATATTTTATTATTTCAAACAATAATATATAATCATGTGTTCCATAATAATTCCTTCTTACGCAATCCCAAGGAGACCTATAGACTTCACGAGTAGCTCACCACTTCTAAAATGGTGTGGAAATGTCTTATTACAGATGGTATATGTCTCACCATGATGGGATATTCAATGGTTTCCTTCAACGATCCCCACACTAATGGAACAAAATTCATGGATGAGCTTGAGGATGACATAAATTCATGGGACCTTATGCATCCCATTAATGATTGGGTGAGGATATGATGATGGGAATTTCATCCCCTCCAGTTGATATTTCAGGTCATGTGACTTTCGGTGCGTCCAAAGGTGATGGTTTGGAATAATCCTTGAGTAGTCATTCCTAAGAGATCTCTGGAAGGTATATATGTTCTTTCTTCTAGGTAGGTAAATATTAGCATAATATGTACCTTAAATACAATCTTCTGTAATGACATTTGGTTGAATCCAATCATCAGGTTCCATGAATAAGGTTTTTTCTGCTCTCTATGTGGGTACATTTTGAAGACCGACTTGCTTGGGAACTCTATCTAGGTTCTCACTGGTTAAGACCGATCAGGTATTCAATGTTAGTTCATGAATTATAATGGATTAATATTTAATTCTTTGCAAACCCCCTATCTAGGTTAGATCAAAATCAACAAGGATGTTGCTTCCAAGGAAAATGCAGACTTTTATGTAGAATGAAACAAAAACATTTGATAGATAAAGTGGCGAGATTACACTTATGTATATGTACACTTTAGTATTTCGCATTGTTTAAAAATACATGCAAATTTTTTGGTGTCATAAAATGTTTAAATATACAATAAACTACTATATACAAATGTTATAAATATAGAATGTTCAATACACTTCAACAGTATACGGTATTGTATACATTACACTACTATATACAAATGCATACATTACATTACACTCCTTTTTTGTATAATCTGGTCTGTAAACAGGTTTGGAAAATACTTCTCCTTTCATACCATAATTACTATTTTTTTGTATGTAATGAATGGGAATTGATTTAATGGCAGTGACACATTAATTCATTTGTTGTACGGTGACATAAAGATGTTCATGTAGTTGCAGGTGACTAATTTTTTTAGAGTATAATGAGTTATCTATTTAATGTGTATATTAATGTAGTCAATTTCAGTACTATTCTTGACTTATTTTCACCTAGGAGGGATATTCCCAATTCATGAATCTATTTTAGATAGTTTTTACTCATTCCATGAGAATGATGGTTCTACCAATGTGCAATACTGAAGTGGGGGTGGGTAGGGGGGGCTGGGCAGGGGGCTAGTGGGGGAGGGTTCTGGTGGGGGTGGGGGAGGGGGGCTGGGCAGGGGCAGGGGGGGAGCTAGGCAGGTGGGGGGGGAGCTGGGCAGGGGCTGGGGGAGGGGGGGAGCTGGACTGGGGGAGGGGGGGGAGCTGGGTAGGGGGAGGGGGGAGTTGAGCAGGGGCTGGGGGAGGGGGGGAGCTGGACAGGGGCTGGGGGAGCTGGGGGTGCTGTGCAGAAGGAAGGGGTGAGCTTGGCATGGTCAGGGGAGGGGGGGAGCTTGGAAGGGGGAGGGGGGTAGCTAGACAGAGGTAGCGGGAGGGGGAGCTAGGCAGGGGGAGGGGGGCTGGGCAGGGGCAAAGGGAGGGAGGGAGCAGGGGAGGGGGAGGGGGCTGGGCATGTGAAGGGGGCTGGGCAGGGGGAGGGGGGCTGGGAAGAGGGGAGGGGGAAGGGGAGGGGTTATATTTTATTCCTTTTCATTAAGTCATATGTTTCCCACTATTATTATTTCTTAGAAGTTTCTCTTTATGTTTAAATATTACCACTCCAGTTCATATTACAGGTCATGTGAATTCTGGTGTGGCCAAAGGTGAAGATTTAGAATGATCCTTGAGTAGTCATTCCTACGAGATCTCAAGAAGGTACATAAGGTCTTGCTTCAGTTGATATTTCAGGTCATGTGACTTCTGGTGCGACCAAAGGTGAAGATTCGGAATGATCCTTGAATAGTCATTCCTACGAGATCTCGGGAAGGTACATACGTTCTTGCTTCTAGGTAGGTAAATATCAGCAAAAAATGTACCTTAAATACAATCTTCTCTAATGTCTTTTGGTTGACTCCAATCATCAGGTTCCATGAATAACATTTTTTCTGCTCTCTATGTGGGAACATTTTGAAGACCGACTTTCTTGGGAACTCTATCTAGGATCTCACTGGTTAAGACTGATCAGGTATTCAAGGTTAGTTCATGATTTATAATGGATTCATATTTTATTCCTTGAATCCTCCCTATCTAGGTTAGATCAAAATCAACAAGGATGTGGCTTCCAAGGAAAATACAGAGTTTTATGTTGAATGAAACAAAAACATTTGATAGATAAAGTGGTGAGATTACAGTTATTTATATGTACACTTCAGTATTGCACAATGATTAGAAATACATGGACATTGTTTGGTTTCATAAAATATTTAAATCTACAATACACTATTGTATACAAATGTTATAAATATAGAATGTTCCATACACTTCAACAGTATACGGCATTGTATACATTACACTACTGTATACAAATTCATACATTACATTACACTCCTTTTTTGTATAATCCAGTCTGTAAAAAGGTTTGGAAAATACTTCTCCTTTCATACCATAATTACTATTTTTTGTATGTAATGAATGGGAATTGATTTAAGGGCAGTGACACATTAATTCATTTGTTGTACGGTGACAAAAAGATGTTCATGTAGTTGCAGGTGACTATTTTTTTAGAGAATAACGAGTTATCTATTTAAAGTGTATATTAATGTAGTTAATTTCAGTACTATTCTTGACTTATTTTAACCTAGGAGGGATATGCCTAATTCATGAATCTATTTTAGATAGTTGTTACTCATTCCATGAGAAGGATGGTTCTCCCAATGTGCAATACTGAAGTGGGGGTGGGCAGAGAGTGGGGCTGTGCAGGGGGCTGGTGGGGGAGGGGTCTGGTGGGGGTGGGGGAGGGGGGCTGGGCAGGGGCAGGGGGAGGGGGGAGCTGGGCAGGTGGAGGGGGGGGGACCTGGGCAGGGGCTGGGGGAGGGGGGAGCTGGGCAGGTGGAGGGGTGGGACCTGGGCAGGGGCTGGGGGAGGGGGGAGCTGGGCAGGGGGAGGGGGGGAACTGAGCAGGGGCTGGAGGAGGGGGGGAGCTGGGCAGGGGCTCGGGGAGCTGGGGGAGCTGGGCAGAGGGAGGGGGCGAGCTTGGCAGGGCCTGGGGGAGGGGCAGATCTTGGTAGTGGGAGGGGGTGTAGCTGAACAGAGGCAGGGGGAGGGGGGAGCTGGGCAGGGGGAGGGGGCTGGGTAGGGGCAAGGGGAGGGAGGGAGCTGGGGAGGGGGCTGGGCAGGGGGACGGGGAGGGGGCTGGGCATGGGAAGGAGGGCTGGGCAGGGGGAGGGTGCTGGGTAGAGGGGAGGGGGGAGGGGAGGGGTTATATTTTATTCCTTTTCATTTAGTCATATATGTTTCCTACTGTTATTTTTATTTCTTAGAAGTTTTTCTTTCTGTATAAATATTACCACTCCAGTTGATATTACAGTTCATGTGACTTCTGGTGTGGCCAAAGTTGATGATTCAGAATGATCCTTGAGTACTCATTCCTACGAGATCTCATAAAGGTACATACGTTCTTACTCCAGTTGATATTTCAGGTCATGTGACTTTTGGTGCGGCCAAAGGTGAAGATTTGGAATGATCCTTGAATAGTCATTCCTATGAGATCTCAGGAAGGTACATATGTTCTTTCTTCCAGGTAGGTAAATATCATCATAATATGTACCTTAAATACCATCTTCTATAATGTATTTTGGTTGACTCCAATCATCAGGTTCCATGAATAACTTTTTTCCTTTTCTCTATTTGGGTACATTTTTAAGAGCGACTTGCTTGGGAACTCTATATAGGTTCTCACTGGTTAAGACAGATTGGGTATTCAGGGTTAGTTCATGAATTATAATGGCTTCATCTTTTATTCTTTGCAACCTCCCTATCTAGGTCAGATCAAAATCAAAAAGGATGATGCTTCCAAGGAAAATGCAGACTTTTATGTAGAACGAAACAAAAGCATTTGATAAAAAAGTGGTGAGATTACACTTCTGTATATGTACACTTCAGTATTGAACATTGTTTAAAAATACCTACACATTGTTTGGTGTCATTAAATGTTTAAATCTAAAATACACTAATATATACAAATTTTATAAATATAGAATGTTCCATACACTTCAACAATATACGGTATTGTATACATTACACTACTGTATACAAATGTATAAATTACATTACACTCCTTTTTTGTATAATCTGGTCTGTAAATAGGTTTGGAAAATAATTCTCCTTTCATACCATTATTACTAATTTTTTTATATAATGAATGAGAACTGATTTAATGGAAGTGAAATATTAATTGATTTGTTGTACGGTGACATAAAGTTGTTCATATAGTTGCAGGTGACTAATTTTTTTAGAGCATAATGAGTTATCTATTTAAAGTGTATATTAATGTAGTCAATTTCAGTACTATTCTTGACTTATTTTCACCTAGGAGGGATATGCCCAATTCAAGAATCTATTTTAGATAGTCGTTACTCATTCCATGAGAAGGATGGTTCTCCCAATGTGCAATAATGAAGTAGGGGTGGGAAGGGGGCGGGGCTGGGCAGGGGGCTGGTGGGGGAGGGGTCTGGTGGCGGTGGGGTAGGGGGGCTGGAAGGGGCAGTGGGAGGGGGAGCTGGGCAGGTGGAGGGGGGGAGCTGGGCAAGGGCTGGGGGAGGGGGGGGGGGAGCTGGGCAGTGGGAGGGGGGAGCTGGGTATGGGCAGGGGGAGGGGAGGGGGGGAGCTGGGCAGGGGCTGGGGGTGGTGGGGGAGCTGGGCAGAGGTAGAGGAGAGCTTGGCATGGCCAGGGGAGGGGGGGAGCTAGGCAGGGGAGGGGGGTAGCTGGACAGAGGTAGGGGGAGGTGGAGGTGGGCAGGGGGAGGGGGGCTGGGCAGGGGCAAGGGGAGGGAGGGATCTAGGCAGGGGGAGGGGGCTGGGCAGGGGGATGTGGAGTGGGATGGGCATGGGAAGGGGGGCTGGGCAGGGGGAGGGGGCTAGGAAGAGTGGAGGGGGAAGGGGAGGGGGTTATTTTTTTCCTTTTCATTTAGTCATATATGTTTACTACTGTTATTATGTTTTCTTAGAAGTTTCTCTTTCTATTTAAATATTATATACCACTATCTTGTCTTTCTAATATATCTTTTTGTTCGGCCTGGGATGGAAGCTCGGTTGTGGAGGTGCTTCTCAATTTTGGCCCTGGATGATTATTGAGGTATACAAAATATTTACTCCTCTTTCATCTGTATTCACTATTTAAAGATTCATCAATAACCATCCTAGGAATTTATTGTAACTAATTTGGATATCTCTTCATGTGGTTTGTTTTTTTAAATGTAAACATCGTTTGACTGCTTTTCTAAGGGTACGTTTTATTGGGGGTGGGCAGGGGGAGGGGCTGGGCAGGGGCAAGGGGGAGGGATGGAGTTGGGTAGGGGGAGGGGGTGAGAGCTAGGCAGGGTCAGGGGGCTGGGCAGGGGGAGGGGGGCTGGGAAGAGGGCGAGGGGAGGGGCAGGGCTATGCGAGGTTATCATAATTATAGTAAGTAGTTATTTTTTAGTTCAATTTATTCCAACATATTTTTAAATTTCACACCTTCTGAACTTCGCCTCCCCCATTCCAGCATCTTCTATTTTTGTTATCTTTAGTCTTATGTCCATTTTCTTCCATTATGAGTAACCAACTCACATCATTATTGGTATTAAAATTTTTAATACATTTCATAATTTTATTTCCATTTTCAGGTGTCTAACTTCAAATCATTCATTGGAGCAAATCCATGTTTTCCAAACAAGATGACAACACCTCAACAGATGAACTGCTCTTCAAAAAGCTGGATGGGAAATCCATGTTTTCATTCTGCTCATTTTTTATTATTTTCATTTTGCTGGACTGATTTTCATTAGTTTATGTTATGTAGGTTTTCTCATCATACCATATTTATTTCAGTCGTTTTCACAGTTTTCGGATTTATTTTTACAATCACTGTCTTATGTTGGATTTCACATTCACTCTTAAGTCAATATTTTTGTTTCTTCTCAACTTTTATAAATACAAATTCTTTTTAAAAGTAAAGCCATTAATGAATCCCTTCACTTTTTAGTCAACATTATTGTTTCTTCTCAACAATTATAAATATTAATTCTTATTAAAAGATCAACCATTAATCTAAAAATTCGTGCTATTGCATGGGTGAGTACTAGTTATAATTATATAAAGGTATAATATAATTCCAATATAATATAATGTACAATACCATTTAATCCATCCTTTATACATCCCACATATGGCATTAACGATTCAAATCACTTTGAGGGGGAGGTAGTCCGCACTTCCTAAAATGAAATTATCACGTTTACCCAAAATGGAAATCATAATGGTATGCCATAAATGAAAAATACAGAATCATAAGGAAAACAAAAACATAATATATATCATATATAAAAATAGTGTCATCATAATGTCCACCATGAGAGGTGTTAAAAGAATATTGAACAATCATCGTTTCGTGAGGCAGTAATTCGCCACCCACAGAAACAGTATGTTCTTTAACCATTAAACGAAGATGCGTGTAAGTGTAAATAAACTATTTCTCATAACAAGATCCTAATATATTGAAGATACTGGTGTTGTTACAAAAGAAAGGAATAAAAAGAGTTTAAGGGGTTGGAGAAGCAAAATAATACAAAATAATATAAGAGAAGACATTACCTTAAAATAGGGTAACTCTTTTTGATTTGAGCCAAATGCTTCCATGGGTGACTTCTGCCCAAAGTGAGGCTTCTAGGAGTAAAAATGGAAGGTTGAGAGAGTATTTGGGCAGTTTTTGGCAGATCCAAATGGCTTGGAAGGTGTGAATACGGTTGTAGTGGTGGGGCCTTTTATAAGAGGAGAGGAGGGGAACTCTTGGAAAGTCATGAAATGTTACATTATTATGAAGTGATTTTCGGATTACAAAGGTCCCAAAATTATATACTTAGAGTATAAGGTGATAAGGGTTCTAAATATACTCATGCAATAGGTTTTTGATAAGTTTAAGTCTTAGATTTTACATTATTTCTTCATTTTATTTAAATCGTTAATTAATGAGGTAATTGCTGCATTATCATTGTGTCATAAGAATTTTAATTTAGTTAATGTCTAAAAATTATAAAAAAATTACCATGATGTAGGAAATATTTTTAGATTTCCTATTAATATTTATAGTAAAAGTGGTAACTTATATAACCCCATGTAATAATTGTTTTCGTAAATAAACACATGTTTGTGACAATTTTATTTTTACTTTAAATAAAAAGTTATTAATGTCATTTTCTTACCCAAGTGGCTCCATGGTGTCCCCAAGTTGAACCATGGATTTTCATGATCGGCCATGACTCATCCAATAAATGCAGGACAAGTGTAAAAGTAATTTCATATTTTTATAATATCATTTTTACCTTAAATTTCACTAATTACCTTTAATCGCGATTAATTAAACATAAAAGTTACTATTCACCAAAAAATTATTTTAATCCCATTGAAAAACATTTTAATTCCTAAAGAAGACCATTTATGTCCGATTTTTGAAAATCAAATCATAGAAGTGATAATGTTTTATTTAAACGAAAAATCAGTTTTTTAACTACCACTTTGTGGTTTCACTATTCATCAAAAATTGATGTTTTTCAGAACAATGCCAAAATTTCACCCTAAGATATAATTGATATTCTGAATTAAAAAATGATGTCTATTTAAAAAAATTAAAAACATATAAGTTTCATTAATTAATTTTATAATTAATTCTCACTGTCACAACAACTAGCGTGTTTTTAAGAAACAATATATATCAAAAGATTGACAATTGTTTATGTCCAATTTCAAAGTAAAATTAATTCTAATGACCACTATGGAAAAAAATGGTAAAAATATATTCTAATTAAACTTTAAAACCACTAAATAGTATAATTTATCACTATAAATTATTTTTATTAAAAAAAGTTGTTTTTAAGTATTTTTCACTATTCATAAAAAATTTGAAGTTCTCAGAAAAATACAAAAAATTCAACATATTCTATTTTCGATATTCCGAATCCAAAAATGAAGACCATTTTGATATATAAAATATATATAATTTCAAAAAGTGGGTATTACTATTCTTAATGGCTATTTTGATTGGTCGTGGTGTGTTAGAATCTCGAACTTGCGTACAATGCAAGCTATTGCATTATTGAAAGAGAAGCATATCATGGAAACTCTGGGTGTTACATTCTCCCCCCTTCAATAAATTTCTTCCTCTCAATTTGAAACTTTTCTTTGAAAATAAAATGTTTAAAATAGAAAATACCTTTGTGGGAAACCCACATCGGAAATAAGGTTAATAAAATTTAGCCTTAATAAGAGGGAAAGAGAAATGAAAAAGTAACCACCAAATTATGATCTTGATAAAGAGAACATTGGTGAAAATTAGAGACATATATTTGGAGGAAAAACGTAAATATTTGTAGGGAGTGATTGAGGTCATCAATCTGAAACAAGTGTAAAAATGAGGGACTCAAAGCCTTCAATCTATGTTGATTTAAAATATGATCAGTTCAACAAGACATAAGGTATTAGGATAACATGTTTTTTTGTTTTAATATCCCTTAACTAAAGATTAAGAATTAATTTATTCATAAAATAAGAGATATGTATGTATATATTTATGCTTGACAAGTAGAGTTTCAACCTTCAACTAATTTCGACCACAAACTCATCTTTCAATCAAAAAGATAATAGAACACAAAAATATTATATTTATCCTAATATTACAAGGTTCAAAATATTAACACATACCATTCAGATTAGGAAAACTATTTTGTAATAACCAGGTACTTACTATAGGTTAGTGGTAGGTAATAAAGTCTTGTCGCACTATGGTTGTGGGTTCAATTCCTACAGCTTTGTCCGACGCGACGGGTTATCCCCCAACCTGTAGGTTGTCCTTCTTCTAAAACTATTGTATTATAATATTCCAAAAATAATATTCATAAGTGTTTTAACCTTAAACAATACTACCCAAAGTTCAACTTAATCCATTCCAGCCTTTATAGTTATCCAAAATACCTCTGTCCAGACATTTTATAAAATGTATCTAAATTCCAAAATCAATTGTATCATCAGATTCCTAAAAAAAAGTAAAGTTTCTCTTATTGTAACATACAAAAACATGATTACCTTCATCATATTAAAACCTTAATGAAAACAACAAGTACTTCAGTACAATAATTATATATATCACATTGTTCTTATAACTAGAATATAATCCTTATGTCCAAAAGAACCAATACATTAATTATTCCACTTCAACTGTAGTGACATCATAAGAATGTCCTTGGTCCCTTGGCCTTTTCTAAGGTAAGTTTCCCTAACTCTTAGACAATTCATTTGCATAATGCCCCATTCCCCTACAATTGTAGCATTCAACATTGATAGCCTCTTTCTTTCCCTTGCAATCCCGATCCTGGTGACCTTTTTCTCTACATTTATAACAAAATCCCATTCCTTTTAGGCAAGTATCAGAGTGATTCTTACCAAAATTATCGCATAATGGAAAATCCTTCTTTCCCTTTTTCCCTTTATCTGTCTCTTGTTCCACTGTTCTCTTCTTCTCTTACTTTACTTTATTATCATAATATTTAGAGAATTCCTTTTATGTCTTGATAGCACATGAGACAATATATTCGTATGACGAGAAGGTTTGTGAGGCTAATGCTCGACGGAAAAATGGTTTTATCCCATCAAAGAAACGATCAATCTTACTTCTTGGGTTACATATATAATCTGCATCATACCTCACTAACCTTGTAATGTTGGCCTCATACTTTGCGACATTCTCATCCTCCTTTTGTCTCAGACTCAGAAATTACCTTTCCATATCTCCTCAATGGTCATGAGGAAGGTATTTTTCTAAGAAAATATCTTTTAACTCTCTCTATTCCATACTTGATACTTCTTCATCTTCCTTTGTATTTTGAATCAATGACCACCATTGATGAGCATCTCCAGTGAGGCGGTAAACTGCCATGATAACCTTTTCCCATTCACTACTCCCCAAGGCATGGAATATTTTCTCTAAGGAATTTATCCACTGCTTAGCTAATAAGGTATTTTTAATTCCATTGAATGTTGGTGGTTGTTGCCTCATGAAGCTTTCTGACATTGATCCTCCACGTTGCAGATCTGGGTGCTCCATACGAGTAAGGTTATTATTCATAGACTGAGTGAGTTTTCCCAGTATGGTGATAAGGTGATCAGCACCAGTTGTATCTCCAGCTCCACAATAAATATCTTGAGCAGGAGGGCAATCCCTACATGGAGTGCGTTCATTTATATGGTTTCCATTCCTCCCACTAGGCGCCATTTATAAACAATGGAATAAACTAGATTAGTTTATGAATCAAAATACATAATTCCATACTTGTAAAAGACTTAACATAAATTGAACAATTTAAGGATCTAATCCATAATCATAAAAAAAATTTCTTTGAGGAAGTATATACTCATAAACCCTTCATAATGGTTTGTAAATAAAATGAAAATTATCCTAATAATATCCCCCAGGAGTGTTGTAACCAAGAGTGCAGCAAGGCCCGTTGTCGTGCACCAGTTCCTGTTCGAGTCTTGCTCAAAGTGGTGTTTTCGGGTTTTACCCCTAAGTACATCTGTGTCAAAGCCGCCTCTACCTGCTCGTATCAAGAAAGGGATGTATTTCTCGGAAAACTCACAAAATCTATATAATACCAAAATTATAGGAAGTTCATCTATACTAATCCTAAAAGTATAACTTAGGGTTATGTGCTCTACTCAGAGTTTATCTAAATCTAGCTTCCAAGGTTAGTACTAAACTACCTCTAATACCAACTGTAACGCCCCGACCCCAGTTACCCAGAGTCGGTGCATTATTGCGTAACATTGTCATGATCACAAAAGATCAAGTCTCAAAAGACCGAATAGTTTAGTAGCCTTGGAAACACTAGATACATTCATAAATGTTACATTACATCATAAAGTGAAAACAACAATAACGTAGTCTCCATATCCACACCCATATCCCCTTCAGACTATCCATACAGGCCAGTCATAAAATATTTCTTCACATCCTAAGAAAAATAAAACATTGAAAGGGGTGAGCTCAGATGCTCAGTAAGGATAACAATTTAGCAGAAGATTTCATAAATAAATGTAAACATTTAAGGCAATGTATAACTAAAACAAAAGCCTTTTAAACATGAGCTTCAATATAATATGGAAAAAGTAAAATGAGATAATTTCATTTACTTATTCACATGGATATTCTACTTGTCGAATAATCACATTCAATATCAATAACCAATTTCACAATGATGGAATGCATAATGCCAGACTATCATAAGCACGTAGTCAAGGCCTCGTGCCAAGACTACTAATAATATTTTGTCAAGGCCTCGTGCCAAGACACTAGTTTGTCTCATTAGACCTGCCGATGCATCGAGGAGCTATAGAGGGCTCCACCAGTCACTTATTAAGTCCAATGCATTTCTCATAGGAATAGGTTTAAACCTATCATAAACCATAACATAATCATATCACATAAAACATGCATAAAGAAAACATAAAATTTCCACATTTAAATCACAAGATATCAATACAACACATTTATATAATAAGAACTCTTTCAAAACCATTTTCAATACCAAAATAAACGAAAATTAAAACATTGTATTTATTTTTCATTTAAAAAAAGTTATGGCTTGTAGAGGAAGCCGAAACTCAAATAATGGTCACGGCGGTGGAGAAGTCATTGTCACCGCATACGTACGACAAGAATAAAATTCCATTTTTTCATTTAGTAAAATTCATTCGTATAAAAATATTCCTTTTGAAAAAACATAAAAGTCAAAGGTGTTTATACACCGTATAAAAGAAAGTTGTGTATAAAACCAAATATGCCGCAATGAAAGGAGATTGAGGAGAAGTCCCTTACAAAGATCATTTTTTAAATAAAATATATCAATTATGTATATTAACTATATTTACACATAATTAAAGTATAAATACCAGATAGGACATAATAATATCATGACATAATTTGAAAGTA
Organism: Viscum album; assembly: GCA_963277665.1. Classification (NCBI taxonomy): domain Eukaryota; kingdom Viridiplantae; phylum Streptophyta; class Magnoliopsida; order Santalales; family Viscaceae; genus Viscum; species Viscum album. The sequence continues at coordinate 123,351,402 of OY728139.1, read as the reverse complement.
GGATATTAACCCATAGAACAGAAATTGGGTTAAGAAGTTCCCTTACCTTGTGTCCGACTTGACTCGACTGTTCTTTAACCTCCTGAATAATAAACTAGAGTTAATTTCAAATTGATTAAGAACATTTTTCAAGTTCATTATTCCTTTTATATCACTTATTACGAAGTTATGAACATTATGTAATTATTTAAGTTAATAATGGTCTTTTTGTAGATCTTTGGTACTTGAGTCAAAAATAAACTTCTTATAATTACAAGTTGTTCATGTTGTGAAATATCCATTATATCCAGAATTATATTCATGATGTAGATATCATATATATAATATATATCCATTATGTACATGCATTTATAATATTACATAACATTTAGAGGTAAGAAATGAAATGCACCGTTCATGGAGATGGTAAGCCGTACGTACGCATGAACGCTACTTTCATTTCTATTTTGTATTTAATGGAATGAAATTATAATTATATAAAGGTATGCTATAATTCAAGTATAATATAATGTATAATACCATTTACTCCATCCTTTATACATCCCACATATGGCATTAATGATTCAAATCCCTTTGAAGGGGCGGTAGTCCGCACTTCCTAAAATAAAATTATCACGTTTACCTAAAATGGAAATCATAAAGTTATTACATAAATGAAAATTACAGAATAATAAAAAAATATATATATATATCATATATAAAAATAGTGTCATCATAATGGACACCATGAGAGTTGTTAAAAAAAGATTGAACAATCATCGTTTTGTGAGGAGGTAATTCGCCACCCACAGAAACAGTATGTTCTTTAACCATTAGACAAAGGTGTGTGTAAGTGTAAATAAAATCCTTCTCATAAAAACATCCTATTATATTTAAGATACTGGTGTTATTAAAAAATAAAGCAATAAAAAGAGTTTAAGGGGTTGGAGAAGCAAAATAATACAAAATAACATAAGAGAAGACATTACCTTAAAATAGGGTAACTCTTTTTGATTTGAGTGAAAGGCTTCCTTGGGAAGACTTCGGCCAAAAGTGAGGCTTCTAGGAGTAAGAGAGAGAATTTGGGGGAGTATTTGGGTAGAGTTTGGACAATCCAAATTCCTTGGAAGGTGTGAATAAGGTGGTAGTGGTGGGGGCCTTTTATAATAGGAGAGGAGGGGCACACTTGGAAAGTCATGAAATGTTACATTATTATGAAGTGCTTTTCGGATTCCAAAGGACCCACAATTATATATTTAGAGGATAAGGTGATAATGGTTCGAAATATAGTCATCCAATAGGTTTTTTACAAGTGTATGTCTTAGATTTTACATTATCTTTTTATTTTATTTAAATCGTTAATTAATGAGGTAATTGCTGCATCATCATTGTGTCATAAAAATTTTAATTTATTTAATGTCTAAAAATTATAATAAAATTACCATGATGTAGGAAATATTTTTATCTTTCTATGTAATATTTATAGTAGAAAAGGTAACTTCTATAACCCCATTTAGCAATTGTTTTATCAAAACAACACATGTTTGTGACAATTTTAATTTTACTTCAAATAAAAAGTTATTAATGTCATTTTCTTACCCAAATGGCTCCATGGGATCCCCAAGTTGACCCATGGATTTTCTTGGTCGGCCATGACTCATAAAATAAGTGTAGGAAAAGTGTAAAAGTAATTTCATATTTTTATAATATCATTTTTACCTTAAATTTCACTAATTACCTTTAATCACGATTAATTAAACTTAAAAGTTACTATTCACCAAAAAAATATGTTAATCCCGTTGAACCACATTTTACATTCTAATGACAACCATGTATGTAAGATTTTTTTAAAATAAAATCACAGAACAGGTAATGTTTCATTTAAATGAAAAATCAGTTTTTTAACTACCACCTAGTAATTTCACTATTCATCAAAAATTGAAGTTTTTCTGAACAATGCAAAAATTTCACCCTAAGCTATAATTGATATTCTGAATTCAAAAATGATGTCTATTTTACAAAATTCCAAACATATAAGTTGCATTAATTACTTTTATAATTAATTCCCGCTGTCACAACAAATAGCGTGTTTTTAAGAAACAATATATATCAAAAGATTGGCAATTGTTTATGTCAAATTTCGAAGTAAAATTAATTCTAATGACCACCATTGGATAAAATGGTAAAAATAAATTCTAATGATACTTTAAAATCACTCAATAGTATAATTTATCAATATAAATTATTTTGATTAAAAAATTTGTTTTTTAGTATTTTTCACTATTCATAAAAAAATGGAAGTTCTCAGAAAAATACCAAAAATTCAACATAGGATAATTTCAATATTCCGAATCCAAAAATGAAGTCCATTTTGAAATATAAGGTATATATAATTTCAAAAGGTGGGTATTACTATTCATAATGGCCATTTTGATTAGTCGCGGTGTGTTAGAATCTCGAACTTGCGTACAATGCAAGCTATTGAATTATTGAAAGAGAAGTGTGTCGTGGAAACTCGGGGTATTACAATTGGAGTTTCCTAAATTCAGTTAATTAATTGGGTAACTTTAGTACTTAAGGGATAATAAATTGGGGATATTGAGCTTGTAGATTTGTAATAATTAGTTGTTGAATTAATTATGAAGATATCAGGACTGTAAATTTGATTAATTAATTATTTAATTATTTAATTGTGATTATTGTGATGAAGAAATTGATTATATTGATGTAATTAATTATTTAATTAATTAATGAAATTAATGAGACCAATTTATTGATAAATCAATTGAAAGGATTCTTATTATTAATTAATTGTTTAATATACAAATAAAATTGATGTTACCAGTTAATTAATTAATTTAATGAAGGAAATGAAGTGATTAATTAATTATTTAATTAATTAATGAAATTAATGTGAATATTTAATTGATAAATTCTTTTAAGGTATTGGCATGATTAATTATTTTTTGAGTTATTTAATAAAATTGAAGCGACCAATTAATTGATAAATTAATTGAAGGGAAAGATGTGATTAATTTATTGTTTAAATAATTAATTAAATATATGTGACCAATTAATTGGTGAATTAATTTAAGGGGGTGGCATGATTAATTTATTATTAAATTAATTAATGATATTGACAAAATTAATTAATTATTGAATTAGTTATCAAAATTTTGAAATTATGGAATTGGGATGGATTAATTAAATAATTAATTATCAAGATATTTAAATATTGGGATTCACAAATAATTAATTATTGAATTAACTATTAGAGTATTTATATTTTATATTTAATTAATTAATTGTGGAATTAATTATTAGAATTGATGGGATTAATTAATTAGGAATTTCATTAGGGTAATTGATATAATTAATTTCTAATGGAATTAATTTTATAGAATTAGTGTGATTAATTAATCGTTGAGTTAATTAATGGAACTGCTATGATAAATTAATTTTTTGAATTAATTAATGGAATTTAAGTGGATTAATTAGTTATTGAATTAATTAATGGAATATTGGATTGTGATATTAGGATAATGAATTAATAAATTTATTATTGAGATATAAGGATTGTGATATTGGAATAAATTAATTTTTCAATTAATTTTTATGATATATTGATTGTGGATTTAGAAAAATTAATTATTGAATTAATTATTTGGAATTATTGTGATAGTTGAATTGATTGAAAAGGATTAATAAAATGATGAATTAATTAATGGATTGTTGTGATTATATATTTGAATAAATTTTGTTAATTAATTGGTTAATTAATTAATGGGGATTATTGTGATAAAAAATTGAATTTATTAGATTAATTAAATTTTTAATTATTAATTGGAATTAATGTGATGATGCAATTGGATGAGTAGAAAAAATCAAATGAGGATTTAATTAAGGGGAAATTGGAATTACTTCCTTAGACATATTAGTTGTCGAATTAGTTATGGTATATTGAGATTATTGATTAGATTAATTAATTCCTGAATTAATTAATGGAATTGATGTGATTGACTGATTGTTCAATTAATTAATAGAATTGAATTTGATTAATTAATTAATAGAATTTATGTGAATAATTAGTTATTGAATTAATTGATTGAATGATGTGAATATGAAATTGTGACATTTTATTAACTAATTGGGGAAATAATTAATGGATTTTTATGACATATGTTAATGAAACGATGAATGGTAACAATGAAATTCATACGTGAATTAAATTATGATTGGTAATGGTGGAATTTATAGGTGAACTAAATGATGAATGGTAACATTAGAAAACATATGTGAATCAAATGATGAATGGTAACAATAAAATTCATATATATATTGAATAATGAATGGTAACATTTTTATTCATAAGTTAATTAAATGATGAATAGTAACCATGGAATTTATATGTGAATTAAATGATGAACGATAATAGTGGCATTAATAAGTCAATTAAATGATGATTGGTAACAATAGAATTCATAGAATATTTAAATGATGAATGGTAATAGTTTTATTAATATTTAAATTAAATGATGAATGTTAATAGTGTAATTTGAACATGAATTAATTGATGAATAGTAATACTGGCATTCATATGCGAATTCAGTGAAGAATTGTAATAGTGGCATTCAAATGTGAATTTAAATGAAGAATGGTAAGAATGGAATTTGTATGTTAATTGAGATAACGAATGGTAACAATGATATTAATATTTAGGATATGCCCGGGGATAGTTCAATGTTTGGCATAGGTTGAAGTTGGTATTGAATGTTTGGGTCTCTAGAAGAACATAATGGTTATTTTGATAAATAAAGGGTAATTGAATTTATGTAAACTGTTTACTTTATTGGTTTTATTTATTCTTTAGATAATACCATATAATATTTTATTGGGTATTATTTTATACACATTTAGTGGGGGCCTACTATGTTATACTCACAACCTACTCCTCTTGCCTTATCGGTAACTGAATAGATTTCATGGTTGTAGGATATGTTAAGGGAAAAGATCCTATGCTAGATAACAGAGTCAGGATGGATCTTTTATGAGGGAACTAAACATAGTGTTGTGACCCTCTTTGGTAGTTTTCATTGCCTTTATATATTTTGGGTTTTTCATTTTGACACTTGACACATATAGGTATGACCTATCTACTGTTTAGTTTTGGATATTTTAGTTCATGTTTTTCTCATCATTATATATTGGTACTAATCTTGTTCTTATTTATATCATTTGGTTATTATTATTTATTTCTACTATTGTGATAATTTTATAAAGAGAGTATAATCTACCCACAATCGATATTAGACCATAACTACTAGTCGGAGATATCCTGTGTATGGGGAGGCACACCTGAGTTTATATAACGAAACGGATTTGGGGCATTAATGCATGGAACCTGGTTTGGGACATTATAATGTGGTATCAAATGTGGTTTCTTTTATTTTCTTTTGTATTAATATTTGGGAAAGATAGAAATGAGAATATAATGAGTCATTACATGGTTTGGAGATCATGCATGGTTGTAGAAAATGTATATATGAGTGTAAAATCCTTGTACCTAGGGTGGGATTGTTGTAAATGATGTGTGTCGTTATATATGAATATTATTTCACCTTGGGTGACACACTAGTTGTTTGGTGTGAGTATTGATGTTGTGATTTAATGATATATAACTCATGGCCTGGTATTGAATGAGACATCAGTATGAATTAATCATTCTAGGAACACTAGATTATTTTATGACATGAATCATTTTAGCAACGCATGGGAAATTTTATTTTGGGAAAGTTGTTGAACATGAAATGTTTTTCCTCACTTGTGTAATTATACAAAAAATGGTTCCTAATATGAAAAAAAAAAATTTTAAAATGATGAAAAATGTGATTAATGGGTGTTACTGAAAGATATGAATATTATAATTTATTTTCCCATTTTAACCATGACCCAAATATAGGATGGTTCAGGGTAGTGATAATGCCACAGTTTTGACCATGTGATGGGAAAGGGGGAATGACTAGCTATGTCATAATGTGAAAACCCCTCATGTTATGTGTGTTATTGTTTTCTAATGTGTTATAAGACATGTTTTTTGAGTTTTAGTGTTTTTCCTATACAAATGATAATTATTGGTAGGAAAACATGAACACATGGGTGGAAATGAGCCTCCAGTTGTGGAATAAGATCAACCATTGGTTTTAGGTATAGAGGGGAAGGGATGTTTTGTGCAAATATTAATCATTTTACATTGTTAATGAAGACATGAAGTTTAGGAAATGAGTATCCATCTAGTTTTTATTTTTCCCTTGATGTGGGTGGATTGGGGGAGTGAAAATGAATTAGTTTGAGAACTTGGTTGTAGGTTGTGTGAGGGACTGCTAGGTTTTGTATCGATATGGTGAGATTTTGGTATGAAGGGAAGGTTGATACATTCAATAGGTCAAGGTGTTACCATAATGGTAGGTAACATTAGTGATAATGATTTTTTTTATTTTCACTAATGAATTCTCATCATAATTTTAATTAGCAATGATCATATATACTCCCTTGACTTTATAACAAGTACTTCGAGAATGATCTGGTTTTACAAAAAGATACCTGAATGTGTTTTGATTGGATAAGGACCCAAGTATAGGTTGTTCATTTGAAGTAGTATATGTGGAGATGGATGGTGATAGGTAAGACATGAATAGTTTACAAATGTGGTTCTCATAATGGGATGATGGTCGATGGATACCGAGGATTCCATACTCATAATTCTAGAATGGGTAACAATCGATGTGGTTTTATTGTTATACGAAAGGCTAGAAGAAAATAATATATTTTAGGTTTTCAATTATGATTAAAGCATGGGTCTTGGTGGTATATTTTCACAACATATTGGTGTTAAAGTCTCTCTAAATGTGGGGAGTTATGTAATAATAATCGACACACGTAGATAGACTTTTGGTTGGAAGGGGTGGCATCAGAAGGCCAATGTGGAACCTGTAAGGTGCATGTTTAAATTCCTCAAGGGAAGGCTAGGTGGGTTTTTAGGTAGGGGATATATTTCCTTTCCAGGTGGTTTTGATGGTGAGGATGAGGTCCAATGTTTTATGGTTCATAGTTAATGAACATTGTCTTGTTTATATGGTGGAGACATTGTAAGATCTTGACCTTTTCTAGACATTTCACGAGCCTGTTTATGGGTTTTCTGTTTCCATGTTTTGATTATATTTTATTTGGGATGTAGATTGAATTCATTTGGGTGAAAAATTGAAAATTTTTTATATAAGAGGGAATGTTCAATGTAGGTTCATGATTTTCTAAAATCATGAGTCCTGCCCCAACAAACTATGCAATCCCAAACATATCGGATTCACAAAGCTGACATATGATTTTTAAAACCATGTTCCCTATTTGGAGTAATTATGAACCTCTCATTGAAGAGGTGAAAAATTAAGGCACACAGTTTACGAAACCACGTACCACTTCCTAGGAAACAATGTGCACAAATTTAATTAACCTTAAATTTAGTTATAAAGACATAAGAACTATGTCCCCTTTAACCACTAATTCACCCCAAGTTGAAAATAATATATTCCTCTCATTTTTGGAGGCCCCCGATTGGATTCTAGGAACTCCCTACCTCAATTATTGGTTAATATAAGGGATGATTAATGATATAAACCTCTATGAATATGTGTTTTATTCCCGTTTATATTTTTATCCCTCTCCCGATCCTATTCTTGGGAAGAAGAGGGATGTTTTTCCATTGTTGTTTTTATATCTAGATTTATGATTTTTTCAACATTTCTCATTTGATCTTAGAATTAGTATTTAGACCAAGATTTCAGTCTTCATCATATGTTTGACCTATTTGTTTTAAATTAAGGGTTTTTTCATTGGTGAGCATTCCTCATTAATCTTGAGGTAGGTCATCTATAATTAAAATTCCAATGACATGATTTAACTATGCATGTGTAATTATAGAATTTATATTGGTTTTTTAGAAATTGAGTTTCCTAAATTAAATTATTTATTTGTGTAAATTAATTAATTATGGGATAATTAATTGGGGATAATGATATAGTAGATTTAGAATAATTTATTGTTGAATTAATTATGAGGATATTGGGACTCAGAATTTGACTAATTAATTATTGAATTAATTATGGGAGATTGTTGTGATTGAGAAAATTTTATAATTAGATTAAATAATTATTGAATTAATTAATGAAATTTATGTGACCAATTAATTGATAAATTAATTGATGGAATTGATGTGATTAATTATTATTTGAATTAATTAATTATATTAATGTGACTAATAAATTAATAAATTAATTTAAGGGAATGCTGTGATTAATTAATTGTTGACTTCAATAATGCAATTGTTGTGGTCAATTGATTAATAAATTAATTTATGGGATTGACATGATTAATTTATTCTTGAATTAATTAATTAAATTTATGTGACCAATTAATTAATAAATAAATTAAAGGTAACGATGTGATTAATTAATTGCTTAATTAATTAATGAAATTGACGTGACCAATTAATTGATGAATTAATTGAAGGGTTTGAAAAGATTAAATAAATTTTAAATTACGTAATGATATAAATATGATTAATTATTTTTTTAATTAATTATCAGAATATTGAATTTGTGAAATTAATAATAACTAATTGATGAATTAATTATTGGGATATTGAAATTGTGGGATTCAGAAAAAATTACTTATTTAATTAATAATAAAAGTATTGAGATTGTGAATTGGATTAATTAATTGTGGAATTAATTGATGGAATTGATGTGATAAATATATTGAGGATTAAATTAATCATTGTTGTGATTAATTAGTTATAGAATAAATTAAAATAATTGGGGTGATTAGTTATGTTTTTAGTTAATTAATAGAACTGATGTGATTAATTAATTGTTGAGTTAATTAATGGAATTAAAGTAAATTTATTAATTTTTGAATTAATTAATGGAATACATGATTGCAAGATATGGATAATTATTATGTGGATTAATTATTTAGATATAAATGTTGGAAAATTAGAATAAATTAATCATTGAATTGTTTTTTTGTGATGTTGTAACTATGGATTTGGGATAATTAATTATTGAATTGAATAAAGAAAATTATTATGATTATAGAATTGATTAAAATGGACTAATTAATTGGAGAATTAATTAAAGGATTTTTGTGATGACGGAAATAATTGAATTGGATTAATTAATTGTTGAAATAATTAATTGTTATTATCATGATGAAGCAATTGATTGATTTGGAATAATTGAGTAATTAATTAATGGGAAATTAGAATTTTTGTATTGGAATAATTAATTGTTTAATTAATTACGGTATATGGATATTATTTTATTAGATTAATTAATTATTGAAATAATTAATAGGATTGAGGTGACTAATATATTATTGAATTAATTATTATAAAATAATTACATTAATTAATTCTCTAATTAATTAATGGAATTAATGTGATCTATTAATTTTTGAATAATTTGATGGATTGATGGGAGTATGAAATTGTCACATTATATTAATTAATTTGGGAATAAATAATGGGTTGTTGTGACATACGTGAATTAAATGACTAATGGTAACTATGGAATTCATATGTGAATTATATGACGAATTGTAAAAGTGGCATTTGTAGGTGAATTAAATGATGAATGTTAATAGTGGCATTCATATGTGAATTAAATGACGAATGGTAATAATGAAATTCATACATGTATTAAATGATGAATGTCAATAGTGGAAATCATAAGTGACTTAAATGACGAATAGTAATATTTTCATTCGTATGTGAATTAAATGATGAGATGTAACAATGGAATTCACATGTGAATTGAATGATGATTGGTAACTGTGGAATTCATATGTGAATTAAATTATGAATGGTAACAGTGGCCTTCATAAGTGAATTAAATTAAAAATGGGAAAATTTTAATTCATACGTGAATTAAATGATGAATGGTAATGGTGATATTCATACGTGAATTAAACGACGAGTGGTAACAGTGGGATTCATATGTCAATGGAAATGATGAATGGAAATAATGAAATTAATATGTAAATTTAGATAATAAATGTTAGGAATGAAATTTATATCAATTATATCCCCAGGGTATATTTCAAACTCCTACATAGGCCGAAGTAGGTATTGAGAGTCTTGGTGTCCATGGGAACCCATGGTTTATGTGGTTAAATTGAGTAAATGAGTAAATGTAAATGGTTTACATTGTTTGTTTTATTTATTCTTTATAGGACTTCATACACTATTTTGTCTCGATATTGTTTTAGAATCCATTGGTGTTGGCCTAATAATTCTCAGTCAAACCCTATGCAGACTACCTAATTGGTACCTGTATAAATTTCATTGTAGTAGGAAAAGTTAAGGGTAAGGGCCTTATGTTAGGTAGATGAGTCGAGATTAAGCATGGATGAGGGAACAAGACATGGTGTTGAGTCCAACATGGGTGTTGTTAGTGTCTTTACATATTTTTGGGGGTTTTATATAGAAAATTGACACATACTGGCATGACATATCTACTATTCAGTTTTGGATATTGTAGTTCCTGTTTTCCCAATCATTTGATATTGGTACTACTCTGTTTATTTTTTATGTCATTTGGTTATTACTATTTGTTTAGGATATTGTGATACTTTTATAATGAGTGTATATTCTTCCAATTTTCGATATTAGATCCTCGCTGTAAGTCTATATCCTCTAGGATATTGGGAGGTGTGCATGTGGTCATGTAGCGAACAAGATTGGGGAACTAGTGTGTGGTACACGAGTCGGGATTTTACAAATAACTATTAGAAGTGATTTATTTTTTTAACTTGTGTTACAATTTGGTAAAGGCATACATGTGAATATCATGATTATGGACACTATTAGGAGCTCGTGCATGGGAGTACCTAACATATTATGAGGGTAAAATTCATGTACCAAGGGTGGAATTGTTGTTGTTGATGTGTGTTGTTATAGTTGAATGTTATTTCACCCTGGGTGACACACTTATTGTGTTATTTGAGTATTGAATTTGTGACATTATGAGATATGACTCATGAACTGTTATGGAATGAGGGATGATTATTCAAGAATCATTAGAAAAAATCAATATTATTTTGTGATATGGATCATTTTAGGCACGTACTGGAAAATAGGTTTTGGTTATGTTATTGAACATGAAATGTTTTTCCCTAATTGTGTAATTAAACATAAAAAGGTGTATAATATGAAAAAGATTATTTTAAAACGATTAAAAATATAAGTAATGTGTGTCTAATGACAATATTGAATATGTAAATGCTTTTACCATTGTTAGTCATGACCATGATGTATGATGGTTAAGGGTAGTGATCTTGTCTTGGTTTTGACAGTGTGGTGTAAAATAGGGAATGGATTGAAATGTATTACTGTGAAAACCCAAATTGTTAACTTTGATAATGCTGTGAAATATTTCATAAGATATGTGTTTTTAATTGTAGTTTTGTACCTATACAAATAGAAATTTTGGTAAGATGGAAAGAGGGCATGATAAGAAATTAGCCTCTAGTTGTGGAATAAGATCCACCATTGGTTATTAGTATTAGAGGGGATGGGATGTTCTTTAGGAACCTTTCTAATATTACACAGATAATGTAAAATTAGGCATGGGGAATTAGTATCCTTTGTGTTTTTATTTTTAACTTTATGTGGGTGTTTTGGGCAGTGATAATTCCATAGTTTGATAATTCAGTTGTATGTTGTTCGAGGGACAATTTTGTTTTGCATTAGGGTGGTTAGATGTTGGAGGGAAGGGAATGTCAAAGAATTCTACAAGTTAAGGTGTTACCATAATGGGATGTAACATTGGTGATGGTGTTTTTTTATGGTGTTAACCAATGAATTCTTATCATACTTTTAATTAGAGATGAACATGTATACTAACTTGACATCATCTCGGGTATTATGAGAATTCTCTGGGTTAACGCCTTGCTACTAGAATGTTTTTTTGGATACAAGGCCTTTTATTGATTGTTCTTATTAAGAATTATATGTTTAGATGGATGGTGGGTGGTACACCATCAATATTTTATAAATTAGGTTACTAGGATGGATAGGTGGTTGATGGTTAGTGTTTTCTATACTCATAAGTTGAGAGAGGGTGCAATTGTTGTTGTTTTTTACATTTAAAATAATAGAAATGAACTTCCTATTTTTTGGGTTGAAATTATGATTTATGTGTGGGCCATGGTGGTTGAGTTTCTAGAAAAAGTGTTGTAAACGATACTCCAAATACGAGGATTGATATTTTAGTATTATATCTATGGTGAAAGACCTGGGGTTGGAAGTGGTTGAATCAAAATACCTATGAGGAAACTATAAGGTGCATGTTTTAATTATTCCGAAGAAGGTTATGTAGGAAATGAATGTGGTGGTTATTAATACTCTCTAGTGTTTTATGGAAAGGATGAGTGCCAATGATAAATGGAAAGTTTTTGGTAGTTGGGAATGGTGAGTTAGGAAACAAATACAGTATGGTGTGGATTGTTAGCTTGATATAGATGTGTATTTTAAGGATCATCCAATATGTGTGTTTGATTGAATTGATAAAGTGTTGTGATTAAAGAAATTACTTATAGTTATTGTATTGTGGAAACATGTGTGTGTGGAGGAGGAAACTAGGTAGAGAAGTGGATATGTGGGCTCAATGGACCGATCTTTTTGACCCATAAATATATAGGTGATTTGGAGTATAGCTCATGGATGAGGTATTATTAGGTAGGGATATTTTAAGATCCCATTATTTTATGGAGGTTTCATGGGAGTGTTCAAATGTATTATCATTCCATTTTTTGTGTAATATTTTGGGTAGTAGCATGGGTGAGCTTGGGTGAAAACCGGAAACTTTTCATAGTAGGGGAGAAATTTCAAGGTACATACACAATTTTCCCAATCCTTGAGCCCTACCCTAGAAAATAATGCAAACCCAAATATATGGTATTTTCATGGATGGACACGATTTTTCAAACCATGTTCCTTCATAAGAGTTACTATTCACCCCAGAGAATAGGCACATAGTTAAGGTGCATAGTTTAGAAAACTGTGTGCCCATTCCCAGCATTTCGTCTTCACGATTTTAATTAACCCAAAAATTAGTTTTAAAAATACTATAATACACATTTTTAACCTATAATAGACCCCAAATTGTAAAAAATACATTCCTCTTATTTTGGATGCTCTAAGATAGATTCCAAGGCCTCCTGAAATCTATTATTGGAGAATGGGAGGAAATATTGAAGATCTCCACCTCCCTAGGTATGTGTTTCCTTCCCATTTAGAATTATATATATCCCTCAATCCTCTTACCTGATATAAGAGGTATGTTTATATACTTTTTTTATATCTAGATGTAGAATTGTTATATATTGGTCATTTGATCTTGGATTTAGGATTCAGATCTAGTTCATCATCTTAAAAGCATGTTTGATTTATCTATTTCAAATTTGGGGTTCTGGCATTGGAGAGCATTCATCATCAATCTAGAGGTTGGTATTTTACAATTCATATCCCAACATATTTCATTCAATTATATCTATGTAATTTTATAATTTATGTTCATTTCATATAAATTGAGTATCCTAAATTGAATTAATTAATGGTGTAAATTAATTAATTAAGGGATAATGAATTAGGGACACTGATATTGTAGATTTGGAATAATTAATTAATAAATAAATTATGATGATATTGGGATTGTGAATTTGAATAACAATTTTTGAATTATTTAAGGGGGATTTTTGTGATTGAGAAATTGATTAAATTTTAATAATTAACTATTGAATTAATGTATAAAATTGATGTGACCAATTAATAGATAAATTAATTATTGGTATTAATGTGACTAATTAATTATTTAATTAGTTTTTGAAATTGATTTGACTAATTAATTGATAAATTATTTTAAAGGAAATACATGATTAATTAATTGTTGAATTAATTAACTAAATTTATGTGAATAATTATTTAAAGGGATTGAGGTGATTAATGAATTTGTGAATTGATTAATGAAATTGACTAGTCCAATTAATAGAAAAATCAATTTAAAGTAATGATGTGATTAATTAATTTCCGAATGAATTAATATAATTTATGTGACCAATTAATTGATGAATTAATTGAAGGGGTTGACATGATTAATTAATTTTTGAATTATTTAATGATAGTGGAATGATTCATTAGTGAATGAAAAAATTATCAGAATATTGAAACTATAGAATTGGAAATAATTAATTGATTAATTAATTATCGAGATATTTAAATTGTGGGATTCAGGAATAATTAATTGTTGAATTAGTTATTGTAATATTGATATTGTGAATCAGATTAATTAATTATGGTGGTAATTAATGTAATTTATATTATATGTTAATTATGAATTAAATTAATGGAATTGATGTTATTAATTAATTATATAATTAATTAATTGAATTAGTTTGATTAATTAATTTTTTAGTTAATCAAGTGAAGTTATGTGATTAATTAATTTTTCAATTAATTAATGTAATTAAAGTGGATTGATTACTTTGTTAACTAATTAATGGAATAAAGGATTTTGAAATTGAAATAATTAATTATTGAATTAATTAATGATATATATGGATCGTGAAATTAGAATAAATTTATTGTTAAATTAAATTTTGTTATATTGTGAATTTGGAATTGATATAATTTATTGTTCAATTAATTATTGGGATTTTTTTTTCGTGATAATGGAATTGATTTAAATGGATTAATTAATGGATGAGTTAATTAATGGATAGTTGTGATTATACATTTGAAAAAACTAAATTAATTAATTAGTGAATTAATTAATGGGTTTTGATGTGGTATTTAAAATGAATGAATTGGTGAATTAATTAAGGGGGATTATTGTGATAATGCAATCAATTGAGTTGGATTAATTAATTTACGGTTTATTTATAGGGAATTTGGAATTATTTTATTGAAATAATTAGTTGTTCAATTTATTATGGGATATTGAGATTACTTTATTATATTAATTAATTATGAATTAATTAACAGAATTGATATGAGTAATTGATTCTTAAATTAATTAATAGAATATCATTGGGTTAATTAATTATTGAATTAATTAATGGAATTGATGTGAGCAATTAATTGTCGAATTAATTGATGGAATGATGTGAATATAAAAATGTTAAATTGGATTAATTAATTAGTGAATTAATTATTGGGTTGTTGTAACATATGTTAATTAAATGATGAATGAGAGTGATGATATTGATATGTGAATTAAATGAATGGTAACAGTGGAATTCTCATGTGAATTAAATGATGAATGCTAACAATGTAATATATATGTGAATTTAATGATGAATGGTAAAAATGGAATTCATATGTGAATTAAAAGATGAATGGTAAAAATGATATTTATAGTTGAATTAAATTATGAAAGGTAACCATGGAATTCCTATTTTAATTAAATGATGAATGGTAACAATGGAATTCATAAATAAATTAAATGATAAATGGTAATAATGGAATTAAAATGTTAATTAAATGATGAATTTTAATACCATCATTAATACATGAATTAAATAATTAATGGTAAAAGTTTCATTAATATATGAATTAAAAGATGAATGGTAATAATGAAATTCATATCTGAATTGAAATGATGAAAGGTAATAATGGAATCCAAATGTGAATTGAAATAATGAATGGTAATAATGGAATTCAGATATACAATATCCTATGGGGATAGGTCAATCCCCATCATGGGAAACAACAGGTATTGAGCATTTGGATGTCAATGGGAACCTATTGGTTATGAGGTTAAATAAAGAGCAATGGAAAAAATTTAAATTGTTTTTTTTTATTTTTTTATTCATTTTTTATACAATTATAAGCACAGTTTTGTCTGGATATTTTTTAGATGTTTTAGGTGGTTTCTTAATTAGTTAAACTGAAAACCCACTTAGGATGTCTGATCGGTGCGCAAATAGATTTCATATTTTCAAGACATTTTAATGGAAAAGGTCCAATGTAAGATGGCTATGTCAGGATGGACCATGGATGAAGGAATCGAACATGGTGTTGGGGCCCTCTTTGTAGTTGTTATTGTCTGGACATATTTTGGGGTTTTCATACTTGAACTTGACCTTTACTATCCTAACATATATACTATTCAGTTTTTTATACTGTCATTCCTGTTTTTATTATCATTTGATATTGGTACTACTTTGGTTATTATTTATATCATATGGTTAATATTATTTATTTTTTATTTTGTGATACTTTTATAAATATTCTATAGTCTCCAAATGATTGATATTAAACCCTCACTCTGATGTGGAGTCCTCTGATGTACTGGGATTCGTTCTGCAAGACATGTAGCGAACCGACTCAGGTGTACCGTGTGTGGAACACGAGTCGAGACGTTACATATATAAATTATGAATGAATAGAAAAATTTATATAATGAATATATATTTTATTTTTTTAAATATTTAAATTAGTTATATTTTGGAACTATGATCAAAATCCATGAATCCAAACTACCAAACTAAATTGTATATGAAAAATGAAGCAGATATCACATGGAGGAGGGAATTTTCAAAGGAATTATTAAAAGAGAATGTTAAAAAAGGTTATAAGTAAATAATATATGGTATAAAATATTTTATTATAGCTCAATAAAAGATTTAGAATAAATCTATAATTATGAAATAGGATGTTCCGATGAATACACAGGATGTTAGACCTATGGTAACATATTTTTAACTCACTTTTAATTTCTATGGGACACATGCCTTATACACCACTTATTTTGTTTATGTGTTCTATATATTAATGAAGAATATATTTTATAATTATTAATATGAAGGTCATTTGTATTTAACAATCTATATATATTTTTATATCTTATAGGGTTCAATTGATTCAAATGTTATCGAAGCATAAAGGATTTATGTTATAATCTCATTATTTATCAAGATTATTTATGGTGATGTTATGAAGAAAAAAATATTATGATATCTATCTCAAGAAACTCATGAATTTTATTATCATATTTTTATTTAGTAATGTTACATGTTTTCCCTTCATTTTGTCACATTATGTTCTCAAGAGACCAAAAATATGTATCTAAAGAAAATCGACATCATTTCTCTATTCGGACATAAAACCATTCTATTCCATATCCATGTTTTCTAGAAATGTTTTAAAGAATGATTTTAATAATATAATGTTATTATTTAAACTTCTTTTTTAAATTGTTTTAATTTTTAAAAACTAGATTAAAATAAATATTCTTTTCATTTTGGAAAAATTCACTTTTTTGACTTTTTACCAAAAAATATGAAAGGAATGTTTTCTTTTTTACTTATAAAAAATATAATGAATTTCCCTCTATCATGAAAAGTAAATTTTTTAAGACACTTTTTAAATTCCCAAGTTTCGTTTTAATGGATACTTTTTCCATAATAGTTTGAAAATATAATTATTTTATAAGTGATTTTTAAAATGGAAGGGTTATTTTCCTCAAGAAATATTTTGCGATTATTTAATATAATTTTTATATATGATAACATAATTTGATTTTAATTAGGATTCAATAGGGATATGATCCAATGATAATATTCTCAATATTTATCTATATGGTTAATTTCTATGATATTGATATGTATATGAAACAGATTTAATTTACATTGGTTATTCTATAATAGATGAAATGTTATGAAACACATTTCATTTGCATTTGTTATGATGTAGTGATATGATTTTTGTTTTATGTTATTTATGGCACACATAATTATGGTTTTTATAATATTATGGTGGTTAAATCATTACCAAGGATGGTGGTTTGAAATATAACTGAGGATAATGGTTACCTTATAACCAAAGATATTGGTTGAGTTATAACCAAGTATAATAGTTATATTATAACCAAGGATTGTGGTTACATAATATGTCGTGACCATGAATCTAATAACCTAGAGGTGGTGCCTAATTTATTAAATTTGATTAGATATAAGGGGTAAAATCATAAATAATTGATCAGTTTATCAGTTTTGGAGAACAATATACACCTATGGTAATATTTTACATTGGTAATATAAAATAAAACATAAAAAATAAAATTCTCAACATACATGAAACTCATTAAAAGAATTGATCTTTATATCCTGGGGAATGGAAATAAATAAGGGTTTTCTAAAATTCATTTTAATGGTTGCATATAGTGAATGATATATTGAATTAATAAAGCATGAAAAAAATAGAAAGGTAAATAAATAAACACACATGAAATTTAATCAATAACATGACTATCATAATTGGATAAGTAATAATCAATATGGAATGTTAAATAAATAAAAATATGTTCCATTTAATTAATAAGTTGATAATGAAATGCATCTAGAGGTAATATCTTAATGTAAATATCATGGATGATAATAATAACAACAGAATTCTCAAAGAAACAAATTATTAATTATTGGACATCGTGACATTAGGAATCATGAAATATCTACTATAATCGTATTCTATAAGAAATTTTAAATATACAAGGTAAAAACCTATATTATTAGGCCAACTGATTTTCTATATGAGACAAGTCAATGTATCATTGAGCAATCTATAACTGGTCCACCCATAACTTCATGTCAAAAAAATTATCCATTTTTCAAATAATTGATTTAATTTATGAACAAATATTTATTATCATAATATATCCATATTGATTAAGGATACTTATTTTTGAATATTTCCCAAGTTAATCAAACAACATTCAAAATTAAACACCACATGTAATAATATTATGCGATTTAAGAAATATGTATATCCATGATATAAGGAATATGAATATCATTTAATTGAAACATTTACCAACATGAAAAAGTATTTATTCAAGATAAATACATAAAAGGGGATGTATATTCACCACATAGAAGTTTATTGGTTCGTATTAACAAAAATGTCTCAATGAAATCGAAATTGAGATGAAATGCCTTATAATGATCATAAAGTTTAAATGAAAATTATTCAATTAATGGATTATGTCTATATAATTTAAATAAATATATTACAATTTTAAATAAAACATGAAATAAAAAAATTAATTATAACCATAATATTAGAATATCAAAATCAAATAAAGAAGTAATATAACCCATTGAAAAGAAAATGAGTTATGATATTCTATACCACTAGATTTTATTCATATCAAATCCCCTTGGATGAAATAATTAAAATTGAAACATAAGAAATTTTGGATCATTAATGAATAATTATAATATATTTAAAATGGAATGTATACACACCATATTAAAGAAATTATGTTCATAACAGTACATTATTCCCCAATGAAGAAAAATTATGATGATGTCCCTTAACTAACGCTTTCAATTAGTTTAACATGATTTAAAATCATGTAAAGTAGTTTGAGTACAATTATTAATTTATTAAATACCCATATTAATATTCATAACACTATATAGATCCCTTTATAACATTTTTCCAATTTTTTTTGAATAAAATTTCTTTATTTTCATTATTTTGGGAGTTAATTGCATTGTTTTCTCATAAATTTTATGAAATTAATATCCTTGTTAATGTACATAAGAAATTATTACTTCATCTATAGAATGGTAATTTTTTTTAAATATAATATTTAATCAGTAGATACATTATTATAAATACTCTTAAAAGTATGTCATGGAAAATAATTTACATCGATTCATGGAGATGGTAGCCCGTAGGTGTGCACATGTGACAGTATCATTCCCTTAATGGGTAAAATGTAAGGGATTGGGTGATATATTAAATTTATAAAATAAATATAAAATCATATATACCATATACATTCAATAATTTTATACTTATAAATTTCCATGTAAATTGTGCGTGAAAAATGATTCACATCACTTCACATGGCGGCAGTCCACTGTGCACGTTAGTGATGTTGTCATATTTTAAACAACATAGAATGTATGGATAAATATATGATATTATAATTTAATAAGAATTTTTATATCATAAAAATTTTATATAAACAAAAATTTCATCATTATTCCAATAGTGAGAGGTGTTGTTGGAATACGAGTTACACTGGTTCACATAGTAATGTCATCCATACACACTATCGATAATTTTTTTCCCATTTTATGGAAGTGGATATGGATAATTTTTATACAATTAACATAATAATATATCATTATATAATATAAAATGGTGTTATAAAAATAGAGCGTTAATATATAAATTTATATGAAAAAACAAGGAATAAAATGAATGATCTTTTTTAAGACAATTAGCTTCTCTAAGAGAAATCTAATTTGGATCTCCAATCAATTACCCTAGAAATAGTCTTCTGGGAGAACCATAAGCCCTAGAATTTGTATAAAGATTTTTGTGTGAGTTTTCAGGGTTTGTTTCATACATAATCCCATGGTAACTTTGAATTATTTAAGGGAGTTAGTTCCCTTTTTTAAGTGGTGAAAGAGAACCTCTCTGTATATTACATGAAAATTTCTTAAAATAATCCTAAATGATAAATTCATTCAAATTTAAAAATAATCATACCAATATTAGGTGAAATTTTAGGAGAATATAGGGTTGTAATATATCAATAAAATAATATTTTGACATTTTATAAGGTAAAGTTTAACCCTTATTATCATAGTTTAACCCCCAGTAAACCGATTTTTATCGTAACTGGAATAATTAAATTTTACTCTTTTCACTAATAATTTTGATAAAAAATTATGTTAAAATTAATATATGATATAAATTATTCTTATCCAAATATTTAATCCATTTTACAAAATATAATTCACGTAAGTGGTAGAATCCAATTAAATATTACACCCTCAAATGCGATGAAAAAACAGGTTTTGAAATGGAAAATTATCATAAATACAAAAGTTTTCAATATAAAAAATAAATATAAAAATGATTCAAATAACATAAATTGAATTTATCATTATATAATGGATATAATTTTACTATTAAACCAATTAAAAATGTTATTTATATATATAAATAATTTAAATATAATGTTTATTTTTTAATAAAAATTTCTATTTTCACTATTCATTTAAAACTAAAACTTTTATAAAAAATCTGAAAAATTGTCCCTAAGATAATTTCTGTATGATAATTTCAAAAAATAATTTTATCTTAGGAGATAAATTTTATAAAAGTGTAAAAAATTAATTTTATTATAAGTTCACAATAATCGAGCAAACTGTTTTCTTTTAAAAAATTATTTTTTTCGAAAACATTTCTTTTCGAGTCAATTAATTTTTATTTTTTTATAAAAAGTATATATCCATTTAATTTATTTTATACGCTTATTAGGTATTTTATTTTCATAATTTATTTAAAACTATTCATAAACACCAACTTCATTTCTATGTTATAATGGTCTTATTTTTATAATATTTTAATAAATTATTTTTGTTTGAAATTGGTGTTGCGTGCATCACAAACTATCAAATAGATTGAAGTTATTTGGAAGGAAATAAGTCATAAAGTCCCTGGGTGGTACATTACAACAATGTATAGATGTGACATATTTCTCCCACTAATAAAATATATAGCGACCCCAACCCTAGTAGCCTAGCATCAGTGACTCCTTTATTACATTGTTATAAGATACATGGAATCAGATATCGAAGGACTGATCAGTTTAGTAGTATTGGTAAACAAAATATATAAATGATTCTTACATTAAATTTGAATAAAAAAATCACAACATTTTTTTCCATGAAAATCATTATTCCCCCTATTATATTCTTGCACACATTTCATAGTAAACTTTATGGAATCGTTAGTAAAGGATGAAAAATATGTGTGATCTTAAAAGCCAAGTAATGGTTTATTATTATAGAATAATTCATGAATTAGTAAGAATAATAAATTTTTTTAGGTAAAAAAATAAATAAAAATTATATTTAAATAAATTTACTACAACAATAGATAAGTAAATATCAATATAGAAAGGTAAATAACTGAAAACCCAAGCCATTTAATCAATAAAATATAATGAAACTCCTCCATATATAATAACATATTGAAAATATATTTGATTGTAGTATTTGAATACTAAATTAAAGACATTTTTAATTATTGGATTCCAGGATTCTCAGGCACATGATACCCCAACCATCAAAAACAATTGTAAGACAGTTTAAAATATACTGGATGAAAACCCACTTAATTAAGGCTAGCCAACATATCCTTCCCTTGAGAATATCGATGTGTCAATGGTATATCTATAAATGTTACCCAACTACATAATACCATCCCAAATAATTCAACATATACCAAATAATATATTTAATTAACAAACAATTTTCTTTATCAAATATCTGTACTGATTAATGCATATGAATATTTCATTATTTCCTAAAATAAAGAAATTCAATGTAGAACTCCATATATAGAAATGCTATATAGTTTATGAAATAAACAATCCCGTGATAAATAATATGAATAATTCAAAGGAAATTTAAATATAAATTATCATAGGAAAGTGAATATTACATGTGGGTGTTAACATCTACAAAAATGTAATCAGGAAGTGAATTTCAATACTATCCATGGTAAAAAAACATAAACCATCTAGAGAAAGAATACGAATTCTATTAATATAACATATACCTGTTAGAGTTATTCATAAATTCTTGTTGTCATTTATGAATATAAATACTATATAAATATATTTAAAAAAATTCATGAGGAAAATTTCATTATAATTTTGATATTATTCAAAATAATATTCATTGAAAATATCTATTAAAACCATTTTCTTTAAAAAAATCTCATAAACTAGAAATGGAATCTCCAAATAAATTATTTTCATAAAGGTGGTTAATTTAGTACATACATTAAAAGTTAAAAAAAGCATTCATTTATCACTTAAATGGGTAAAAAAAATTCCTTGTTCAAAAAATTACAAGAGTATTTATTTTATATATTCACTAATATAAAATGGGGAATTATTTGAATATGAAAAATATTCCATTGATATAATTTTATAAAGGGAAAATGGTCAAAATATATTTGATAAATAATTATTAAATGTTTAAAAATATTTTTAAATAATTTTTAGAAAACATGGTTTTGGAGGAAAACATATTTTTGACCAAAGAGAGAAACAAAGTCAATTTTTAAAAAAACATTTTATCAATAATTTTATGTACCAATGGGTGAAAAAATGGTACTGTTACATTAAAATATCATTAATAACAACATAATAATAAAATTAAGCAGTTTATTAGACAATGAAAAAATAATATCTTTTAATGGAAATTCTGGGATAAACAACATTGATTAGAGTGAGATAAAGAATTAAACTATTAAATGACCATAACATTGAATTGATAATAAATCAATGAATATATTATGTTTATAAACTATAAATACACTTAAGTAATTTTTAAATTTAACATAGAGTAATATAAATTCATTATACACATAATTTCATAGGGACTAAGCATTGAAGTAGATGATTAACTCAATGAATAGAAATTGAGTTAAGAAATACATTACCACATGGTAATTGTAATTCATATCCCATAAGATAAGAAAATTAAAATTCAAACTTAAATTATCATTAATAATTATTTATTAAAAATATTATATGTTAAAGGGGATGTATATACACTGTATATAATAAATTAGTTCATAAAAATAAAATACGCCTCAATGAAATAAAATTGAGACGATAAACCATATATTATGACTAACTTTGGTTGAATTTAATTTAAGCACACATATATTAATTTTAAAAAATTTATTAAATTATTTTAGAACTATATTAATATTTATAATATCATATATGATCCTTTTACAAAATCATATTACTTTTTCATTAATAATTATTCATTATTTTTATTATTTCGATTGTTAATTTCCTTTTAATTCTAAAGAATATTTTATTATTAAAGAACAAGTTCATGAAAATATTATATATTTTCATAATATTTAAAATTAATTATAGACATTATATATTAATTATAATATCAAAATAAATCATGAATGATTGTTATGAAAAATGAGGTGTATTACAATCATGGAGACCGTAGGTCATACGTACGAAAGTGTTACATTTTCATTTGTCAACAATCATTAAGGAAAGGTGTTAAGTAATATTTTAACATTATATAACTACAATAATATCATTAATACCATATTAGTTACCTATATATTTCATTCATGTGGTCTGGTAATGAAAAGAGAGCCACATTTCTTCTTAAAGGTTGTAGTCCACACATATAAAAACAATGTTTTCAATTTTACATGAGTGAAATGGAAATAATAAAAATGATACATATTACATTTAAATAATGAAAAATAAATAATAAATACAATAATTAGGTCATTTTTATCACATATTATCATTAAAATTATCATTATCACCCTCCATGTGAAGCACAAGTGAAATACTAATCAGATTGCTTCTTGAGCCGGTAGTTTGCAGAACACAAGAGTGACATCATCATATTTCATAAAGAATAGAAGATAAATAGATATATATGAAATAGTAACACAAGTGATAATTTTTTTAAAAATAGTATATGTATAGTATATATCTATTATAATACCCAACCATGAGAGGTGTAAATAGAAAAACGATTGACATAGGTTCGTGAGTTGGTAGTCTATTATATAAATGAAAGAAGATTTCATAAAAATTATGATGTAGGTGGAGATGGTTTTAGGTAATTACATTATTCTAAAAATATATCAGTATATGGAAGATAATTAGCTTATTATGTAATTCTAGTTTAATAAAAATTGAAGTAGATGGGGAAAAAATTAAAATAATGATGCTCATTGAAGAAAATTACATCTACTTTGAGTATCCACCTTAGATTTTTACTAAAGCCTAATTAGGTTGGATTTATTCCTACAACAAGGTTTTATGATGAGCAAGGTATGTTGGAATGTGATTTGGGTTGATTTGGAATATCCAAATTGGTTTTCAGTTATGAATAAAATATGATCGGGGAGGCCTTTTATATGTGGGGGGAGAGGACACACTTGGTATTTTGAAAATAATTGAGTGCTCCCACATTTTTTTATGTCAAAAAGGTAAAACATTTACAATTATCAAAACATATAAGATCAATGTTCAAAATTTGGTAATAATATAGTTTTATATAAATATATATGTCATTTTTACCGTAATCATTTTATTTTAACCCCTAGTAAATAAATTTTTACCATAACCGTGATAATTACTTTTTCACTGCATTCACTATTCATTTTGGTAAAATATTAACTTTAAATATTTAGAAAAAAGAAATTATGGGGAATATAAATTTGGAATATTTTTTTATAAATTCAATTTTCTGAAGTATAAAAAATTATGTTAAAATTAATCCCATTGGTGTGATGAGAAAATGAGTTTTTAAAGTGAAAGTGTCCAAATGTTTACAAAGTCCTTATGTCTAAATTCATCATGAACACGATTTAAATGCCATAAGATAGATTAAATGACATAAAATTGAACTAAATTTAGTTTAAAATAATTTAAAATATAATTTATAATCATAAATTATATAAATGAAAATAAAACGTTCAATTAACATACATTATTTTTCACTATTATTAAAAAAATGATTCTTTTCAATAAAAATACCAAAATTCACCCAAAAATAATTTTGAGATTAAAATATAAAAAATTGATTTTATTTTCTAAAATTAATTCTCTCAAAAGTTTTAAAAATTGCTTTAATACTATGTATGCAATGTGTGGCTAATATGTCTTTTAAAAAAATATTTTTTTCCAGAAAACATTTCTTTTTATTTTAAAGGATACATATTTTACTAATAATAAATAGAAAATTAATAAGCTGTTGTAAAATAAATATTTTCATAAGATATTTAATCCTATTAATTACCTATATTCCAACAACTGGGTGATAAATTTCTTATTAAATAATAATATTAATAGTATATTATTGTTTAGAAAAACATGGTATTGTGTGTAACAAAATATAAACTTAGTATTGTGTACATTGAAATCCATAGAATATGTTGTTATTATATTTAAAATAGTAAATATATCATAAATTATTTGTATGATATATTCCATTCTATTATTGGTGTCACTTTTCAAACACACTATCAAATACAATGTGTTTGTTTTTGAATTTAGGGGTGGTACACATTGGGTAATGATTTTTATCCCATGAGATAATTAAAAATGGAATAGCAAGTGAAACTAAGATTTTAATGTTCTTTTCCCACTATATTAGTTATAGGAGTGATCCCTTAATACTTTTATGGTTTGGGGAGTGAACCAAATCCAGTATGATACCCATGGGAGTGAAATTTTACTATTATGATGGGTTAGGGAGAAAACCCAATCCACTATGATAGTATGGGAAATGGAACTTGGATATTATGCAAAATATTTTCTATATGGATGTTCATTCCACAATTACATGTCTCAAGAAAATTTTATGCATCAATGGATTATAATAATTGATTTCTATATGTTTCATGTTTTATGAACATCTAGGATTTGTTCAATGACTCGGGATTATGATTTATGATACAAAAGGTGTGACTTTCAAATGTCATCATGATCTTCTCATACTCTTGTGGTATTATTATTCTCATGTTATCATTGATTTTTCCCATACTTACCCTTATTGATAAGCTGATCTGACCTATCTTTATATTCCTCTACCCATGTTATGAAGATTTGAAATATGTACAATATGTCTAAGAAGGGTTCTTGTGATGAATAACTTACTGGGAGAAGATATAGATATTTTATGAACCAGTGATTTATATGTCCACATATCCAAAAGATATATACCTACAATATATTACTATATATCACTATGTTATGTAATTAAAATTCATCTAATATGACGTGATTTCTATTTATGAAAATTCTAGGTCGTGATACATTCTTCTACTCATATATATCCCAATAATAAATTCTGGTTGAGATTTCAAAGAATTAATACCTCAAAAACAATAATTATATACTTTTATTACTAAAATTTATGCCTAATGTATTCTTCTGGATGTTAGGGAAAGGAAAGAGATAAAAAGAGATACTAGAACTTATTTTTATCCTTCATATCATCAAACTCTATGACATCCATTTCCACATATGAAGGAATAACTGGTTGTTTCGTTGGTGGTAGTTAGGATGAATATTTTTTATTTCACATCAATTATCATGGGAACCATATCACACATTAGAGAAACATATACAAAATGCATCTTTGACTTAGGAATTTCAGATTAACCAATATTGAGGGAAGTTCATGGTGTTTAATAAGGTCAAAAATGATATAAAATCTAAAAATCCAAAATTAACTAAACCTATTATGCAATCACATGCATTATTTCTTAATTAGAGGACGAGTACTCAATCAGATCAGAGACCATTATAAGTCCACCCATTGATGTTGAGAATGTTCGGATAAAAACCATTGACTGTGTATCAAAATCTTGTTCCAATACATTGTGAAATTTATTCAATTATATTATTGTGGGTGTACCCTATTAAATAATTATAAAAACATGCCCTTTAGAATTCAGAACATAAAAATTATGAACCCAGATATGGTTTACTACTATTAATTGTTCGATAAGAGCAAGGTTTTGAAAAATTAGGAATTAACTCTCTTATTTTTTACTGGTTATCACCTATATCAGAAACATTTTTTTATGTTTTGTGTCTACTTGATCCTTGGGAATGAACAATCTCAAATTTAGATCTCATAAATATTCATCCATTGGTGTCGGCTTTTCCTGAAGGAGGGTTGTCTCAACCAAGTCCATCCATTCTTGAGAACCACATATGGTCTCCCCAATATATGTACCTTTCAGAAGTCTAGGATATATGAGTCCTTGGGAAGTTATTTCCTTAAAATAAACAACCTTCATTGTATCACCCAATTGACCAATTTCCATTAGAGGAACAATGAATTACTTGATGTCTCCATTCAATCCAGACCCTGTTATAATCCCTCAGATTACCACACTATTGGGGTTCCTTTCCAAAAGAATCAATTTTTTATCACTTTATGGTAGTTACTACCATTGAACATGTGTATCTCAATCCATTATCTACCAATTCATTAATAAGATGTTGTTGGAACAATATTCGTTTTAGATGAGAGTTTATAATAATCACTCATCACTATTGAATTATGGTGTATTGGAATATTCTTCACCTAACACCACTTATTAGTCTCCCATGATGATAATCACATTAGAGGAGAAACCTGTAGTGGTTTTGTAAAAAATGATCATATATGATTAGAAATTTTTTCCACATATTCTCTTCCATGAGAGGAAATCTTTCTTCTATAACCCTTCTATAATAAGGGGAATCCACTCAATGTATTGTTCCCCCATTATTATATTCCAAGGAGTATATATGGGGTTGGAATCCTCTAACCCCTAAAATAATTTCAAAATGTCTGAAATATATTATCGGGGAAAATAAAATTTGAATAGAAATCTTTTTCTGCAATTCCTGGGTGTTCTTTAACATTCATCATCAATCATATCTGCTCCTGATATTAACAAATTTATCACCCAATCCAAATAATAAATAGTTCTATTTAATGAATAGATTTGGGTGAACTTGTATACGATATAGATTCTAAATTTTTCAAGCTAATATTCAAAAGGGAATGTGTTGGGGAATTTATTAATCCAAATAGTATCAGGTCAATTTTCTCTACATGAAGTTTCTGCTAGAAATATTAAATAGATATGTACTTTCTCTAATTATTTGACTCCCTTTTGGTAACTTACAATGTATCCATGCCATGGATGGGTTATAATAGAAGTTCCTTACATTCTGAGGAAGTGGGATCGAAATTCATGAATTATTTAATTGTAATCTTATATATTAAAGGTTTCATTAGAGTAGGTCATTTATAAGGAATTATTGTATTTATTGATGGATCTAGCTCCACCTATTAATCTAATATTGAAACCTCAACTAATGGAATTTCTTGAACCAACTATCTGGTTTTATATGAATGAATCCAAGAAACTAAATAGTTATTAATAAGACCATACATGTCATGAGTAGGTGTATGTTTCTCTAAGATTCCTCTCTCTTCCTATGTGAACATGATTTAGATTTGGAATGTGGCCATAAATTATTTATCTTCCCATGTGCTTCTCAGAGGAAGATAACATATTTTATAGACATAGTAAATTTCTCCCAGATCTAGATAGTTAATACACTTTAGAAATCAGATCTACATTAAGCCTGGGAACTAATTTGACTTCCCCCTAAAGATATGATGTACCCAAAATCTACATGGATTCCAAACATGGTGCCCATCATAATTCCAGTTAGAGTATCATGGGTCCTATAAAAAACAGATTCATACTAATTTTAAATATTCTTTATTTTCAAATTCTCTAATAATAACATACTTAATACACCCTTACACTAAAGATAATTTTTGAATCATACATCTTGAAAAGGTTAGTCGTTTATGAATTCATGATCACTATGCGAGTTGTTATCCAAATATAGAGGTCAAAAAAATGATCCAATAATTCTGAAAGGGGGATTCCCCTACTAATATTTCCCATGTGATAATGTAATTTTTTATGAATTGGGAAAACCATATTTATGTGGTTCCTTGTTTCTAATTTATCCTCTATTAAAAATTTCATGACCCTTACCCTAGCTTGGGACTCATTCTATTGTAGCAAGAAAACATTTAGAAACATGGGAATGAATACTTATAGTCATATTATTCAATTATTCCCAATAGAAACCTCCAAAACCACCTCAGTGAATCAATCACCTTTTATCAGATAAATATACACCCATGAGTCTGTGGTTTCATAGGATGTGAAATTTATTGAACACCTCGTTGTTGGCTCCTAACCATCTAGAGTCACTAAAATCCTTGTCCATTTGAGAAACAAAATATCGATCTTGGTGTAGAAATTCCCACTCCCTATAGATTTTCCACTTTAATGAGTAGCTCCTTATAATGAGGTGAAATCCCCTCCACATTATCCCATATTAGTGAATAGTTAAGGAACATTTCATACATTACCCCTAATATTGGTGACCTCATGATTATACAAATGTCCCAAAGATGGATAGTGATCTCTCCATTCCCTAGGTGGGATTTATTTTTATCCAGACTCCATCAACATTGAATTTCATATTAGATATTCTTGTTATAATTTGGGAACAATTATGATACCACAATGAATTTTAAAATTCCATAAACCTCAATTATCCTAGATGAATTCTCCATAGATCATCCTTACCCATTAAATCTATCCCAATTTTATCCTAAATTATCTTTTTGGTTGAATATACTTATTAGATGACTATACGTACCCATTTTCAGCTATGGACATCTATAATATTAAATCATTTTCATGGATATCTAGATTTTGTACCTTAAATTATTCTTATAATGTCAAGAAAGTGCATATTTGGATAAACCATTCATAAGGATTTTCCATGGTAAATGTACCCTTGGATGGTATTCTTACTCAAGATGTATCCAAATAATGATTTATCCTAGTGACAGTATGATTTTCATTACAAGGTATAGGGATGGGTATTTCTATTAAAAACATCATGATAAATAAAAAAATAATTTATGACATTTTTTAGTCCTAGAGACAAGAACCCAAGAGAACCAATAATTGTCGATGTATTGAAAACACATATCGCATCATATTAGAATCGATATATATGATCATGGGGTTCCTTCTCTGATTCCTCAATTGAAGGAATTTCACTTGAGTCATTTTTTAATAGAATAATGTTCTGGTTATATTTCATGGAATTTGGTAAATGAAATTGATAATGTCAGAAATGTCATATAATACTATTGGCACATTGTGAATAATGCACTGCCTATATTTCTATGTGGGAAGAAAAATTACTATACAATATCAACTTTTATTCAAATAAAAATTCTATAAAAATATTTGGAAAGAGGCTTCAAAGTACCCAATTCATAGAAGATCTTCCACAATGAAATGGTAAACTAAAAAATAATAGTAATCCAAATATAATGGTCATTCCCAAATAATTTTTCAAATGAATAAATATATAAGTTTGTAAGATATAATACATTTATCTTAGACTCAAGGATGAATTGTAAAAAATTAATCCACCATAAACCATTTATAATGTTGTGGGGCCTCTTTCTAGTATTCAAGGA
The DNA here is from genome assembly GCA_963277665.1 of Viscum album. Lineage (NCBI taxonomy): Eukaryota > Viridiplantae > Streptophyta > Magnoliopsida > Santalales > Viscaceae > Viscum > Viscum album. The sequence continues at coordinate 123,320,181 of OY728139.1, read as the reverse complement.
CACTATATAGAACTAAACCGGACCAATTTTCATCCTTGTCATTGACTTATATTTATGCTGATCGAAACCCATTATATAGAAGAGAATTTTTAGGGTTCAAAACATTTAAATGATTCAAATAATATAGCAGGAATAAGTTATATAATGAAAGACAATATCGATGGGATGAAAATGAGAGATTTTTTGTAATGTAAAGGATTTTATATAGTATCTAGGTCACCCCAAAAAGAATATTATGTGCATTATAGAGAATTCCATAGCTCATGAAGTATACATTCATTTTTAAATAATAACTTATATCATAAATAACTCATTCCTCATGTGGAGTAGTGTTATTAATGAGAGGAATATATTCTATGAATCCCACTAAGGGATGTTGTTTGTAGGAGTTGTGACTTTTTGGCCACCCATGAAGCTATAGTCACTTATGAGAGGTGTGAATTTTTTCTCTCTTAAGAGATGTTTATTATTTTTTTCAGTGGAATTAATTTCTAGATGACCATGAATCAATTTTTTATCTTTTTAGGGTTTTTCTGCCTCCCATAGGGCTTTAGGATGTGAAAACTCCACCATAAAGAATCTTCATGAGCCACCACATGTCTACCTATTTATGGAAAATGATTATTTGAGAACCACATATAAACACCTCATTACATCTCTAAATAGACACACATAGAGTGGTAGAGAGAAAATTTATAGATAAGACACCTTGAATTTTAAATCTTAAGATCTTGATATCCCTCTAGGAAGTAATCCTCATGTAATCGAGGAATGAAAATGGTGAACAAAAATTAGTTCGAAAATCTCTTGAAGACCATAAAAAATAAATATGATTCTCAAGCCTCTTAAAATAAGAGGACCTTATTGAGACGCTATATAAATGAGATATCTCACAAATCTCATGATCCCATTTTTAATCAATATAGATTTTAAAGGTGTCAAACACCTTCATGAAAGATCCCTTCACTTACCCTTACATGATGGATACACATGGTGAATTCAACTAGTTCATGTAAAAACATACCTACATAAAACTAGGGGTCCTTATAGTATTTAATACATATTTAATAATTCCCTCATTTATTGTATAATTTGAGTTCACTATAGCCTCACCATGATGCACCCAAATAACCTCTATGGATTCTCACTTTTTAGACCAATGTCCCTATTTCCTATGCTTTTTCCAAGGTGCGCACATCCGTATGTGGAGGACGCGCGGCTATTGCCCCGTATTCCCACTTTCCAAAGGCGGGTGGCATCTGTCACTTATTCAGGGACGTTTGTTCCTTGATCGAAATGTGATGATGGGATGTCAGTTATTCCTTCCATGGATTCTTCCTAAGAACTCCTCACCTAGTCTGGGTCTCCTTTATATTTTAAGTCGTGGTTCATGAATCTCATTCTTGTTCCCTTTCTTTATGGACCCTGGTAAATTACACCACTTCCTTCAGGACATTCCATGGGGTCTTGACATGGTAGCAACCTTAAGTCGAAGTAGACGGTAACATCAGGCCAATTGAGGCATATCTGGATGTGTAGACATTGGGTAACATGTATTCTTCCTCATAAGAGGGCATCTCAAGGGTGAAAACCCCGAGGCATCCCACGTCGAATTTGGGGAATCATATCCATAGTCATGTATCTGAGGTTTTCCTCATCTTCCCTTGTTTAACACAGGGTATTCTGCCATTTTAACATCTAGTAGAGGCGGTTACTCCATAGGCATGTCTTCTGATGTTTTCCTCAGGCATCTCATGTTTATCATGATGCATGTTGTGAGTTTAACATCTTGAAAAGATGTAATATGGGTGATCAGAACGTCCCATAAAGATGGATCGGAGGTGGTGTGTCCTATAGAGGGGATATATCACACTGCGAAAGCTGATCTAGATGCCACTGGGGGCAGATCAAGGAGTGTGCACCCCAGAATGGGGAAACACCAAGGTTTACCATTGGCCAAGATTGAACCTCATGGAGGTTTCCTACATACCCTCTGTAGATGAAAGGGATCATGACCCATGTAGTTCGAAGGGGTTATGAATCGGGGTGTACACAAAGGAAAATGGCCCAGAGACATGTTGGGGGATTACGTGTGAATTGCGGCCCAAGTACTGCTAGGAGTAGCGAAGAGGTGGATGGCATGATCCCATAGGGATGTGGTGGCCCGGGTGATGGAGAATTGAATGTAGTGGAGGGTGGATGAGATGGGACCATCGTGAAGGTGATGGTAGTGTCAGTATTTGGCCTCGAAGATACTTTATACGTATCCCCATGGCAGGGAATCAAAGTCATCATAGTTCGGTGATAGGATTGTGGGCCTTAAACTCTAGGCTGCTAATGGTGTTGGTCAACTGACGTTATGGGGGTCGGAACAACCGAGTGTTGGACTTGAACCCCGTGGATGATTCCTATGTACCATATCATAGCATGGATAAAAGTCCACGTAGTTCATGGTGATGTGTGGGGCTTACACTCTAGGATTCCCAAGGTGTCGGTGATCCAACGTGAAGGGGGTCGGAACGACCAGGTGATGGTGGTCTTGAACCTAATGGAGGCTTCCTACATAACTTTCCTTAGAAACGATCAAAGACCTCATAGTTCGTGGTGGGAACCGACGTGACGGTTAACTTGGGGTCCAATGGTTGTTGGGATTGAACCTCATGGAGGCTTCCTACGTACCCTGCTTTGTCATGGATCAAAGACCATATAGTTCAGGTGAGTGGCATTTGGGGATTGCACTCTAAGGCGGCCCAGGGTGTTAGTGATCCAACGTGAAGGGGGTCGTAACTACTGGATGGTGGGATTAAATATTGGGGAGGCTTCCTATGTACCTTATCTTTGAAAGGATCAAAGTCCTCATAGTTCCTGTATTAGGCATGGAACCAAATGGTCGGAACCAATGGGTGCTGGGCTTGAACCTCATGGATGCTTTCTACATACCCTACCTTAGCTGGGATCAAAGACCTTGTTGTTTGTGATGGATTTGTGGGGATTACACTCTATGCTACCCAAGGTGTTGGTGAACCGACGTGAAGGGGGTCAGAATGACTGGGTTTTAGGATTGAACATCGTTGAGGTATCTTACGCACCTTACCTTAGCAAGGATCAAAGTCCACGTAGTTCAGGTGGGTGGAATTTGGGGCTTATAATCCGAGGTGGCCTAGGGTGGATGTAATGGTCGGTGCTTTCTCTAATCCCACGTGATTCGTGTTCGGTGTGAGAAACAAGATACAGTAGAGACCTGATGATCACGTCGTGAAAGGTGTATCCGTGGGAAATGGAGCAGGGATTACAAGTGATTATAGCCCAAAAAGGAAGAAGGGTCTTATGTGTTGTTAGAAGCCCGAGGAGGTTGTGACTTACTCTAGGAGGGAGGCCCGTGTGCCATTGGGATGCTGTAATGGTGAATGGGTCTTACAGAAGGAAGCTGCCCGGGTGCTGCTCTGGAGCGACAATGGTGGATGGGGCTTACGCATGATGCTACTCGGGTTCCTTTAAAGGGCAACAATGGATGATGGGGCTTAAGCAAGGAAGCTGCTCGGGTGCCACTATGGAGTAGAAATAGTGAATGGGGCTTAAACAGGGAAGCTTCATAGGTGACTCTATGGAGTAGAAATGGTGAATGGGGATTATGTAAGGAAGCTGCTCGGGTGCCGCTGTGGATCGGCAACGGAGGATGGGGCTTACGCGAGGAAGCTGCACGGGTGGCACTATAGAGCAGGAATGGTGAATGGGGCTTACGCAAGGAAGCTACCTTGGTGCCACTATGGATCAGTTATGGTGAATTGGGCTTACGCAAGGAAGCTGCCCAGGTGCCGCTATGGAGCGGCAATGATGAAAGGGGCTTACACAAGGAAGCTACCCAGGTGACACTATGGAGTAGAAATGGAGGATGGGGCTTACATGAGGAAGTTTCCCTAATGTCTTTCTCTTGTATATCCATGAGGGAATATCAACCCACTAGTTGGATGAGGCCTTCACCTATGCGCTAGTGCACAAAAGGGATAATTCCAAGGGGCATTGGAATCCATCCGATCAATGAGATATGAAAGGTGTGAATTACATGCCCGACATTTGGAATGCAATGAAGGTGGCATGGCATTGTAGGATAACTATTGACCGTGTTTGAAACACAACATCCATATCAGTTAGTCTGAAATGGGGAAAAATAGATGAGGTTTAACTGCTGACCTTGTTCGAAACACATGACCTGACTCAAAGTGTCATCCAAAGTCTCCCGCGGCGTTGTCCAAGGATGGTAGGTGAGATGAGGTGGCATGGGACCGTGCCGTTAGGGGGTCCCTTCAGACATGGATGTGGATAAAGATATGAATGAAGGACATGAAAAGCGTGAGGTGGAGTGATGGAATGTTTTAACGGATTCTAACACTATTGAAATTATGCCACTGTAATTTTGGCATTAGGCATCTCATGCTTGGGGCATAAGTCATCTCTTGTTTGGAGGAAGAGGCATCCTATGTTTGGCACATAGGGTGTACTACAGTTTAGAGTCATGTAGAAAAGACTATTGGCATCTCATGCATGGAGGATAAGGCATCTCTTGTATAGGGCAAGAGGCATCCTATGATTGGAACATAGGTTGTACTACAATTTATAGTCATATAGATAAGACTGCGGGCATTGCATGCTTGGAGCATAAGGCATCTCTTATTTGGTGTAAGAGGCATCCTATGTTTATAACAAAGGGTGCACTACTTTTTATAGTCATGTAGAGTGGACCTGTTTAGGAATCTCATGCTTGGAGCATAAGGAAACTCTTATATTGAGTAAGAGGCATCCTATTTTGGAGCATAATGATTACTACAGTTTATAGTCATGTTGAGAGGACTATTGGAATCTCATGCTTGAAGGATAAGGCATCTCTTATTTGGAGTAAGAGGAATCCTATATTTAGAAAATAGAGTTTACTACCGTTTATAGTCTTGTAGAGAGGACTGTTGGAATCTCATGCTTGGAGCATATGGAATCTCTTATTTGGAGTAAGAGGCATCCTATGTTTGGAACATAGGGTGTACTACAACTTACAGTCATGTATAAAGGACTGTTGGCATCTCATGCTTTGAGCATAAGGCATCACTTATTTGGTGTATGAGGCATCCTATGTTTGGAACATAGGGTGTACTACAGTTTATAGTCATGTAGAGAGGACTACTTAGGTATAAGGCACCTAGCAATGGATGGTGTTGGGACTTACCCAAGGGCGGCACTCTCTAGTTCGACATGGCATAGGAGCCAAGTGATAGGGTTTGGATGAGTTTCCTGAGGAATGGTTCGACTCAAGGTACTTGGGGAATTGATGATGAGAATATCAACTCACGACATGGGAATGGAACCAAGAGGAATATGTTGAATCAAGGTGTGTCATACTGTGCGAAGGAGTCTCTCAAATCATGGTATTCCAAAGGTGGAAGGTGGGTGCGCATAAGGATGCAATTAAAGATATCGACGTCCCGACACAACAATTTTGCGGTGTGAATATCCATTTTTCATGGGGGTCAATGACGGTAGCGAAGGAACCAGCCAGGAGGGCCGGGACTGGAGACCGGCACTGACCATGAGATGGGGTGCGGGGGTTGCACCCCCATGGTATGGATCGACATGCATGATGGTAGGAGACTTGAAAAGGATAGGTTTTCGCGAAGTGGCATAATGGTGAAAAGGAGCTCGTGGAACATGGGGTCTTGCGGAGCATGGACTCGTGGGGCATGGGCTTGCAATGCATGGACTTGTGAAGCACAAACTCATAGAAAAGAATTGTTAAGGAGGATACGCGGCACATGGACTCGCAGAGCATGGACTCCCAGAGTAGCAATGCGAAGGAAGCTTCTCACGGAGCATGGAATCACGGAGCAATAACGCGAAGGAAGCTGCTCAAGGAGCGTGGGCTCACAGAGCTGCTACGCGAAGGAAAGAAGAGCTCCGCAAACCGGGATATCGGCCGCCCAAGAGGAAAAGTGGCCATCTGGAAAAGGGGGTGATCTCTGTATTTATAGGGGAGAGGCTCCGCGAAGAAGAGCTCGCTCAGCATGAAGATGGATCTTGCTCCGTGCTGGGTTCTCGAACGTTAAAGGGATTCACGAGGCCATCTCACCTCCTTGCTTCGCGGCGGGTGACAAAACTCAAATTGGTTCGTGGATCCATCTCACCTCCTTGCTTCGTAGTGGGTCTCGAACATCAAGGCGGTTTGTGGAGCCATCCCACCTCATTGAATCGGGTCAGGTTGCGAACGTCAAAGGGGTTCGCCATGCCATTGCACCTCATTGCTTCGTGGCGGGTCGCGAACGTCAAAGGGGTTTACTGGGCTATCCTACCTGCTTGCTTCACGGCAGGTTTGCAAACCTCAAAGGGGGTTTGCAGAGCATCCTTCCTCCTTGCTTCGTGGCGGCGCTCCGTGATCGCGGAGGGGGATTTGTGAATGGGCTTCACGAACCAGTTTTCAAGACCAAATTCAAATGTCTATAACTCTAAATCTATAACTTTTTTCGGGCCCTACGACCTAAATAATCGAATCTTACAAAATCAGCAATGATATTGGATCATGTATGGAAGCATTGAAAAATTTTGGGAATGAGTTTTTTGGTGTCAACAGTCCCCAAAAGGCCATGCTGAGAACTCTTCTATTTCCACCCAACAAACATGATCAAGCATTTAGGTATGCCAGAGCACCGCTCCTTGATCATATATTCACTTGATAAAATGGGACCTATATTTTTCATCCCTAATTGATAAGTCCCATAAGACATTTTTAATATTACATTAAATAATAATTAGGACCCACATCATAGGGACATCAACAACACCATACATTGGCCATGTAACCTAATTTGGATGACCACATGATGAATATAATTGGTATGGAAACATGGTGGATGATTGATTCAATTTTAGAGGGAGGTTGAAAAATATTTTGTAAGACCTATATCTAACCATATTATCACTTTACTGGGAGTGAGCCACCTTCATCGCTCCCCACTAACCAACAGTCATGAAGATGGGATGATAGGATTTATATTATGGTATAAGACCCAAGATGGTACCAATTGAAGCTATCATCAATGATACTGAATATATACTTTGGGAAGAACCATAGGCGTAATTACCACTCAATATTTTACTACCAAACATTTTAGGACGTAAATATCATTATAGCATGATTTTATACTATGTGACCAACTTCCTAGTAATAGGATAAAAAACAATATGAAACTTTTCTTTACCACATGAAGATAAACTGCATTGTATATTATTATCACATGACATTAAACTATGACCCACATAATATGTGGGATTGTATTCTTGTACACCAGGATATGTAGGTTACCATAAAGAGTTTCTGATCCAACATCATCATCCCAGTATTTTCATCCTCATGGGGCAATATTCATCTTGAATCCATTTACATACTTTTTTTGGACTATTTTCCCCCATGAGTTAGACATTCCCATTCTCTAGGGCCATATTCCCTAGGAACTCTCCTTATTCAGTTATAATAATGGTTAAATCATGTCCAACTTAGAGGTCCTTATTCCCTCCCAGTATCACCATATCTCCTTCATCTGAACATATTATAGATGAATCCTTATTATACTCTATATGATATTTTCCAACTATTTGAACCAACCTTATGCCTTGCATAATCATATTCGTTATGATTCCAACCTATCCTAATTGGGCCAATTTGTATCGAGGTCAATCAAAAAGTGTTGATAATTTATAGTCTTCACATTAACTATTTCTAGAAGAGGATTATTCATTCTTCCTTAGTGGTTTACATCAGAGGAATATGAGAGATTGAATCATGTTGGATCAAGAGTAAATGATTGAATCAAGTCTTCTTCATCATTGGTGAAGGCGTTATTCAGTAATGAATGATTATAAATTAAGTTATGTATCCTCTACTATGGTTTCCTCCCTTTTAATTAAAATATAGATAATGGATCCTTATCTTTTTTCCTTGATCTTAATTTTTTCATTCTTTGTTGGAGCCCCATAATATATAGGTTATATTTATCTGATATAATTCATCCATTTCACATACTATCACCCTATATACCCCAATTATGTGATCGTTTTCCAAGAATGTTTTTCCAATGATGGATTCAATTTTATTATGTTCTTTCCCCCAACTCGTTCATTGCATTATTATCTCTTATACCATGGTTTTATGGTTTGACATAGCCTAGGATGGTTCAAGAACAATCTAACCCATATATTCATGGATGTTTCATGGATGATAATCTAATTGATTATTTGAGGGATTCTTGAGATTAACTGCGAGTCTTGGGTGAGGCCTCTCTGGATAAAGTAACCATATCAGCAATTTAAGGACTATATAAGAAATGGTGAAGAGATGTGTAGGGTTTAGGTGGTTGGAATCCAGTAACTAGTGAGGGATCTAGCTTGGAAGTCCCAAAATCCATGCCACAACATGATTTTAAAAATAAATGGTGGTGTCAACACCATGATGATGTGTAACACCCAAGACTTTTATGAGAAATATTTTGATTTGAAATCATCAAAGGAATATTTCACTACACACAACACTAGATTGGCCTGCTTTACACGCAATCGCGGCCTTCCTCGATAGCTTGCGTCGTACGCAATACCGAGTTTCACTAAACAATGATATGCTATTAAAATATTATTAAAACTAGCAGTTATGAATAGTAATAACCACTTGTTGAAATGTTATGGATTTTATTTTTCAAAATGGACTTCATTTTTGGATTCGAAATATTGAAATTAGCCTAGGGTAAAATATTGGTATTTTTCTGAAAACTTTCAATTTTTGATGAATAGTGAAACCACTAAGTGGTAGTTAAAAAAACTAAATTTTTCATAAAACATAACATTACCGTTTCTGTGAGTAGAATTTCAAAAATCCTAGAGACAGGGTTAATATCAAGGACTAAAATGTGGTTCAATGAGATGAAAATAATTTTTGGTGAATAGTAACTTTTTACTTTTATTTACCACAGTTAAAAGTAAATAGGGTAATTAAGGGTAAAAATGATATTATTATTACCCTAACACATGTCCTAATTCTATTGGATAAGTGTAATTCGACCAAAAACTACCTTAGGAATAACATATGACCATTTAGGCCCACTTGGATTAGATTAGGACATTTATTATTAATTTATATAAAGAAGGGTTAAAATAGTGATAATCAAAGTTTAATAAGTAAATCATATATAATATGGGGTTATACAGAAGATAAATTCTACTATAAATATTAATTATAAATATACAAATATTTACTACATAATGGTATTTTATTTTTAATTTTTAGACATTAAATAATTTAATTTATTTATGACACAACGATGATGCAGTAATTATCTTATTAATGAAATATTGACATAATTGATGTTATAAATATCCAAATAAATGTAATTTTATTATTTTTATGAATTCCACGAATTTTCTAGGTTAATAGGACATGTCAGTATTTATTTAATTAATTTTTTTCTAATTAATAATTGTGTTATGATTTTCACAAAAATAAATTACCAAATAGTGTCAAAATTGACAAAAAATAGTTTAAAAAAATATATTATATTATTAATTGTTTTTTTATTCCTAAAAATCTAAGGTTCGGCCAAATGACTTAGATAAGGTTATATATATTAATAATAAACAACTTGGGGTTTGTTTGGCTTGATATAGTATGTTTATTAACCTTATAGTGTAAGAACACAAAAAGACATGGTAAAAGTAAAATTATTTAACTTAATGTTAAGTCTAAATGATAAGGTTAAAATAGGAATCTAAACTTGTCTAAATTCTATTGGATGAGAGGATTTCGACACATCCCTACTTTAGCTGCGAAATAAATCAATTTGGAGGTATTTAAAAACAGAATTTGACTTTATAATAAAATAATATTTTTTGTTATTCCAAAGGTGCCCCTCTCCTCCCTTATAAAAGGGCACCTCCTCCATCTCTTTATCACACCACTTTGAGCCTTAAATATCGTCCAACCCCTACCAATTTCTTCTCTCCACTTGCCTAGAAAAATCCTAGAGGTCCTGGTCTTTTTCAAAGACCAATTTTAGTGCCCTAAAATGAGGTCTCAAAGAAGCGCTTCAAAGAAGAGGTAATGTCCGTTACCGATTCTTTCATCTTTATTTCTTCTTCCACTTATTCTTCTTTAGTTGTTTCATTATTAAGTAATGACATCGGTATCACTAATATACTGATATGTTATTATTAGTATGAAACAACCCTATTTCACCATCTATCCATCCTATGGAAAATGAAATCACTGCATGTGCGTACGTATGAAATACCGTCTCCACGCCGTGGTGTAATCTATTTTCCACCTCCACCTTACTTGGATGGGTATAATGGTGTAAATAATGACTATATATGATTATTTTAAAGTGATATTGATTCTTATATAGTATACATACACTCCAACACAATTCCATGATCATGGGAATGATATCATCACTCGTGCGTACGTACGGAATACCGTCTCCACAATGTGATGCGACTCGTTCTACACGATCTTCATTGCATAATGATTATATAAATTAATTGAGTAAATTAATATGAAATATATTACACTAATACCATTCTGGAAATGAGGTATCTATAACCTAAAAAGAAAAATAAGAATTTATTCGACAAAACACGCATAAGAACAAAAAGTAATAAACACCAGAATAACAACTAGTAATGAAATATTACTAATAAGAAGTTAAGAATATGACCATATATGATATCATAAAAATAAGTATGATTCTTGAATAAGTCAATGACATTATTTAAATCATTATATAGGAGTTTCAGACACTTACGAATAAAATCAGACCTAAGGTAAGGGAAATATCACAATCTCATTTTTATCCGAGATTGTTTATACTTTGGAATTTACTGGGGTGTATTTTATCATACACATTCATGTTTCCTCAATGTGTAATATTGTTTCCATCCACCAACAGTTGTTTAAATCCAATTTTACCCTTCGGTGAGTTTTTAGTAAATGATATTAAAGAAATCTTTTTTTTTGTTTTTCATACGAGGTACTTTTTGGCTTTTCCGAAAAAAGTACGAGAAGAATGTTTTTTTAACTTATACGGCATGAATGGATTTTTAAAACATTATTTCCAAGAAGCTTCCTTTATGAGTTTTCATGTTTATTTTTAATCAACTTCTTTTAGGTTAAAATTGTATGACATGTTAAGAAAGGAAAATGTTTTTGAAGTAGAGAGGATATTTTCCTCAAGAATGGAGTTCAAGTGTTTTATCAAAATTGTTTTCCATCTAAGATAATATAGGGTTCTGTTTCTATCCCTATTATTACATTTAATTGATTATGTTGTGATGGAATTATTTTTATGAATTCCTTTATCTTATATGAATTGTTTTATGATGTCATGTTGTTTAAGAATCCCATTTATATTACATGGGTTATGCAATGATGTATGATTTATGATTTTGTGGCACACATATGAATGGTATCATTATGAGATGGGTGGGACCTATATCTCCCTCCAATTCATTAGGTAAAGATTTTATATCTCATGAGATATACATGGCTGGAATGGAAGGTTAAACCGGTTCAGTGAAACAGGACTGAAACGAGGAATGAACTCGGTTCAGAAATGGACTTTGTCCACTAAGACAGTCTTGGCCATGAGTCTTGAATAATAAGAAATGATACTCTATGATTATGTGTGTATTCCACAATGTTTCATGTTTTAAGTTATGATTATTGGGATTTCATTTCACCACTATTATTTATCCCATATGCTCTCTTTTGCAGGTTATGATTTCCAAAATGTTATGTTCTTATGAATATGATGTGATTGATATTTCTTTTGTTTACCCTTACAGAGCATTTGAGCTCACTCTTTTGTATGTTTTATTTCCCCAGGTCAGGAAGAAGGCTATTAAGTTAGATATGCCAAAAGGGACTATAGATATGATGAAATATTTGGGATATAGTGTAGGCGCTTTATGAACCAGTTGTTTATGTTTCCCAGTTTCTAAAGACACAATACCTATATGGTTCATTCATGGTTTTGTTATATGTTGTAATAATTTTGCTTCAATTTTGATGTAATAACAATGTATGTAAATTATGGGTCGTTATTGTTGGTATCAGAGGAAAGGTATAGTCAACCTTTGGAAACTAGGATGTGAAAGCCTTAGTAAGAACCCTAAGGATAAGTCTAAGCATAGAACACAATCTTAGTGTTTTAGAAATGGCCATGAATAACCTAGGATAAGACCTTAATTGTGAAATTTTATTCATGATTATGTGGTTTTCCTATTATAATTAGTGTTGCTCACACTATTCTTCTTGGTTTTAGTCAATGGCTGGAACCCGAAGGAACCGTGTTAATGCGGAATGCGACGGGCAATGCAATGATTGTCCCCTTAAGAAACCAAATGTTAAGGGAGCTGGAATGAAAAATCTTGTAGCCATGCTCACACAAATTTCTCAAGCTATAAATCATGGAGGACTTCCAAATGAGCAAAGGAAGGAGAAACATTCTATTGAATCCTTCATGAGGCAGCATCCACCTTCATTCAACGGGTCTACTGATCCATTAATTTCTGAACAATGGATTAGTTCTACTGAAAAGATATTTTTAGTTCTCTAATGTTCTGAACATGATAAAGTCTTCTTAGTAGTGTATCGTTTGGAAGGTGATGATGATCAATGGTGGAATCTTATCAAGAATATGAGGCAAAAAGATGAAATTGAGTCTATGGAATTGGATGAGTTCAAGAACTTATTTTTCAATAAGTACTTCCCTCATATTATCCGAACAAAGATGGAGAAAGAGTTTCTTGAACTAAAGCAAAAGGATGATGAACCTGTTGGTACCTATGAAGCAAATTTTACAAGACTTGCATGGTACACTTCTGGTATTATTATCCAACCTGAGAGTAAGATCGATCGATTCTTTAGTGGCTTAAAACCAAGTCTTTGAAGGGTGTTAGCCATAAGGGACTTCAATAGCTACGAGGAAATCGTTCGATGTACTCTCAAAGCTGAGATGGAGATTGGGGTAACCCATCAGTCATATGGGTTTGATAAGAAGAGGAAAATAGAATTCAAAGGAAAATATAAAGAGCACACTGAAAAGAAGATGAGTTTTCCCTTATGCTCAAAGTGTGGAAAGAAAAATTGAGGGAGTTTTCTTAAAAGGACAAGTAAATGTTTCAAATGTGGAATGGAAGGTCACCGGGAATTTGAATGCCGCAATGATGGGAAGAAGATGTCTAATGATGCAAACAATGGAAGGGATACACTGAATGAACCTACTAAACATCAATGATTCATGTTCAAGGAGATGGGGAATTATGCCAATCAATTCCCAAATCCAAGGGGTGATGATGATGGTCGACGTCAACAAACTCTTAAGGCTAAAGAAAAAGGAAAGTCACATGCAAATTCTATCTGTGATGTGGAGTACGATAACGATGCAGTGAAAGGTACACTTACCATCCACTCTAAAGTAGAAAATGTTTTATTTGATTTTGGATCCACCCACTCTTTTATTTCTGAAGAATTTTCGAATTATATCACCGTATTACCTCAACAATTAGATGTTGAGTTAGCTGTGACAACCTCTAATGGCACAACAATCGCATCAAAAGTTTATAATTGTTCCCCGATTGATGTTTGTGGAAAAGTGCTTCCTGCAAATCTTGTGATCCTTCCTATAGTGGAATTTGATGTGATTCTTGGCATGGATTGGATTTATTTATATGGAGCTCATATCAATTTCCATAGAAGGGAAGTCACATTTCATATTCCAGATCAATCTATGATCGTCTATCGATGCAAGGATGAACATAACCTTTCAGTGGAAATTTCTTCCATCTTATGGGTCTTGATTCCACTAAATGAAGGTTATTTATCTCAAATGGTTGGTGAGAAACTCACAATTAAGAATATTCCCATTGTACGGGAGTTTGATGATGTCTTTCCGGAGGAATTGTCGGGTCTTCCACCAAATCGTGAAGTTGAGTTTTCAATAGAACTCGTACCAGGTGCTTTACCTATTTCAAAGTCACCTTACAGAATGGCCCCAATTGAGTTGCAGTAATTGAAGAAGCAACTCCAAGAGAATATTGATAAGGGATTCATATACCCTAGTGCGTCACCTTGGGGAGCACCTGTTCTGTTTGTTAAGAAGAAATATGGATCATTGAGACTCTGCATTGATTGTCAAGAACTTAACAAGATCACTATCAAGAACAAATATCATGTCCAACGCATTAATGAATTATTTGACCAACTACACGGAGCTAATTACTTTTCCAAGAATGATCTACATTCAGGGTATCATCAATTAAGGGTCAAAAGGGAGGATATACCAAAGACAGCTTTCCTTACAAGGTATGGACACTATGAATTTATAGTGATTCCATTTGGTCATACTAATGCCCCTGCTATCTTCATGGATCTGATGAATAGAGTCTTTAGAGACTATCTTGATCAGTTTGTGGTAGTCTTTATAGACGATATTATTCTCCATTCAAAGAGCAAGGAAGAACATGAAGATCACTTGAGAATTATATTGAAGACCCTGAGAAAGGATAAGCTTTATTCCAAATTTACCATGTGTGAATTTTGGCTTCAAAGAGTTTCATTTTTGGGTCACATAATCTCAAAAGAGGGGACATCTGGGGATCCAACAAAAACAGAGGTTATCGAAAGATGGTCGAGACCAACAATAGTAACTGAGATCTGAAGCTTTCTTGGTTTGTCTGGATATTATCGACATTTTGTGAATGATTTTTCATGATTATCTAATCCACTCACCAGGTTGACTCAGAAAGGAGTTAAGTTTGTTTGGATGGAGGAATGTGAAGAGGATTTCAAGGAGTTGAAAAGAAGGTTATCCAGTGCACCTGTGCTCACACTACCTTGTAGTGGAGAAAGGTTTGTGATCTATAGTGATGCATCCAATAAGGGATTGGGGTGTGTTCTTATGAAAAATGATATGGTGATAGCTTATGCATCATGACAGTTAAAAATCCATGAGCAAAATTACCCAACACATGATTTGAAGTTAGCTGCGGCAATCTTTTCATTAAAGATTTGGAGGAATTATCTTTATGGAGAAAGGTGTGACATTTATACTGATCATAAATGTTTAAAGTATATTTTCACACAAAAGGAGCTGAATATGCGCCAAAGAAGATGGTTGGAGCTAATTAAGGATTACGAGTGCTTAATCCATTACCACCCTGGGAAAGCAAACAAGGTGGAAGATGCATTAAGTCGACAAGACCATGCCAGTTTATCCATGATGAGGATAAAAAAAGATCAAATATTTATCTATTTACAAAGGATGGATCTTGGAATTATAATGTAAAGGTAAAAATATCATCTTTCTCAAATGAATGTTCAACCATATATACATGTGAAGATTAAGGAGGAACAGAAAGAAGATGCCGAGTTACAAAAGAATGTGAGAAATGTTCCTGAATTCAAACTTGATTGTGATGGGATAATAAAGTTTAGGAATCGGGTTTCTGTTCCTCCCATCCCCGAATTAAAGAAGGAGCTGCTGGATGAGGCTCATAGTTCTTCATTCTCTATTAATCTGGGAAGCACAAAGATGTATAGGGACCTGGAAGAGTACTTCTGGTGGGATGGCATGAAATGAGATGTTGCTGAATATGTCTCTCGATGCTTGGTTTGTCAGCAAGTGAAAGCTAAGAGACATAAGTCTAAGGGGATGTTACAACCATTACCCATACACGAATGGAAATGGGAAAACATCACTATGGACTTTGTCACAGGACTTCCTACAACATCCAAAGTCAATAATGCTATCTGGGTCATAGTTGATCGTCTTACAATGTCTGCACACTTCATTGCTATTAGAGAGGATTTCTCTCTGGATCAGCTTTCGAGGATATATGTAAAGGAAGTAGTAAGATTGTATGGAGTACCACTTTCTATTATATCTGATCGGGATCCGATATTTACCTCGAAGTTCTGGCGAAGTCTTCAGCATACTCTGGATACAGAGTTGAGTTTCAGCACTGCTTATCATCCTCAGATAGACGGTCAGTCTGAGAGAACAATTCAAACTCTAGAAGGTATGTTGAGAGATTGCTCTATAGATTTCAAAGGAGGTTGGGATCAATAGCTATCTTTGGTGGAATTTTCTTATAATAATAGCTTTCACTCCAGTATTCAGATGGCTCCTTATGAAGCTCTCTATGGAAAGAAATGCAGGACTCCAACTTGCTGGGATGAAGTTGGGGAAAGAAAGCTATTAGGACCTGATTTTGTTGATGAGATGGAAGAAAAGGTCCGATCTATTCAACAAAACATAAGAGCAGCTCAGAGTCGACATAAAAGTAATGCCGACAACCGATGAAAATACCTAGAGTTTGAAGTGGGTGATAAAGTGTTCTTACGAATATCTCCCTGGAAGAGGGTCATGAGATTTGGAAAGAAGGGGAAGTTGAGCCCTAGATATATCGGTCCTTTCGAAATAATGGATCGCGTTATAAAGGTAGCTTACCGATTGGCGCTTCCAATGAATCTCTCTCAAGTTCACGATGTGTTCCATGTATGCCTCATGAGAAAGTACATACCTGATCGTTCACATGTACTCAGCTCAGAAGTTGTACCGCTGGAGCAAGATCTTTCATATGAAGAACAGCCGATAGAGATTCTGGATCGCAGTGAAAAAGTTATACGAAACAAGATCACTCGCTTGGTGAATGTTTTATGGAGGAACCACCAATTAGAAGAAGCTACATGGGAGCTTGAGGATATGATGAGGGAGAGGTATCCTCATTTGTTTGTTACAATGTGACGAATTTCGAGGGTGAAATTCATTTTAAGGGGGGTAGAATGTAACACCCGAGACTTTTATGAGAAATATTTTGTTTATAAATCATAAAAGGAATCTTTCACTACACACAAGACTAGATTGAATTTCTTTACATGCAATCGCGGCCTTCCTCGATAGCTTGCGTCGTACGCAATACCGAGTTTCACTAAACAATAATATGCTATTAAAATATTATTAAAACTAGCAGTTATGAATAGTAATAACCACTTTTTGGATTTTTATAAATTTTATTTTTCAAAATGGACTTCATTTTTGGATTCGGAATATCGAAATTAGCCTAGGGTGAAATATTGGTATTTTTCTGAAAACATTCAATTTTTGATGAATAGTGAAACCACTAAGTGGTAGTTAAAAAAACTGAATTTTTCATAAAACTTAATTTTACCACTTCTGTGAGTAGAATTTCGAAAATCCGAGAGACACAGTTAATATCAAGGACTAAAATGTGGTTCAATGAGATGAAAATAATTTTTGGTGAATAGTAACTTTTTACTTTTATTTACCATGGTTAAAAGGAACTATGGTAATTAAGTGTCAAAATGATATTATTATTACCCTAACAAATGTCCTAATTCTATTGGATAAGTGTAATTCGACCAACAACAACCTTAGGAATAAAATATGACCATTTAGCCCCACTTGGATTAGATTAGTACATTTATTATTATTTTATTTAATAAAGGGTTAAAATAGTTAAAATCAAAGTTTAATAAGTAAACCATTTCTAATATGGGGTTATACATAAGATAAATTCGACTATAAATATTCATTAGAAATCTAAAAATATTTCCTACATAATGGTATTTTATTTTTAATTTTTAGACATTAAATAATTTAATTTCATTATGACACAACAATGATGGAGTAATTATCTTATTAATGAAATATTGACATAATTGATGTTATAAATACCCAAATAAATGTAATTTTAGACTTTTTATGTATTCCACTAATTTTATAGGTTAATATGACATGTCAGTATTGATTTAATTATCTTATTTTGAAATAATAATTCTGTTATGAGTTTCAAAAAAATCAATTACCAAATAGTGTCAAAATTGACATAAAATAGTTTTTAAACCAAATATTATATTATTAATTTTTATTTTATTCCTAAAAATCTAAGGTTTGTCCAAATGACTTATATGAGGTTATATATATTAATAATAAACTACTTGGGGTTTTTTGGCTTGTTATAGTAAGTTTATTAACCTTATAGTGTAAGAACACAAAAAGACACGGTAAAAGTAAAATTATTTAACTTAATGTTAAATCTAAATGATAAGGTAAAATAGGAATCTAAACTTGTCTAAATTCTATTGTATGAGAGGATTTCGACCCATCCCCACCTTAGCTTCGAAATAAATCAATTTGGAGCTATTTAAAAACCGAATTTGACTTTATAATAAAATAATATTTTTAGTTATTCCAAAGGTGCCCCTCTCCTCCCTTATAAAAGGGCACCTCCTCCCTCTCTTCCTCACACCACATTGAGCCTTAAATCACGTCCAACACCTTCCAATTTTTTCCCTCCACTTCCCTAGAGACATCCTAGAGGTCCTGGCCTTCTTCAAAGACCAATTTTAGTGCCCTAAAATGAGGTCTCAAAGAAGCGCTTCAAAGAAGAGGTAATGTCCGGTACCAATTCTTTCATCTTTATTTCTTCTTCCAATTCTTCTTCTTTAGTTGTTTCATTATGAAGTAATTATATCAGTATCAATAATATACTTATATGTTATTATAAGTATTAAACAACCCTATTTCACCATCTATCCATCCTACGGAAAATGAAATCACCGCGCGTGCATACCTACGGAATACTGTCTCCATGCTGTGGTGTAATCTATTTTCCATCACCACCATACTTGGATGGGTATAATGGTGTAAATAATGACTATATATGATTATTGTAAAGTGATATTGATTTTGAAATAGTATACATACACTCCAATACAATTCCACGACTATGGGAACGATATCATAGCTCGTGTGTACGTACGGAATACCGTCTCCACAATGTGATGCGACTCGTTCTACATGATCTTCATTGCATAATGATTATATAAATGAATTGAGTGAATTAATATGATATATATTACACTAATAACATTCTGGAAATGAGGTATCTATAACCTAAAAAGAAAAATAAGAATTTATTCGACAAAACACACATAAGAACAAAAAGTAATAAAAACCGAATAACAAGTAGTAATGAAATATTACTAATATGAAGCTAAGAATATGACCATATATGATATCATAAAAATAAGTATGATTCTGTAATAAGTCAATAACATTATTTAAATCATTATATAGGAGGTTATGACAGTTACGAAGAAAATCAGACCTAAGGTAAGGGAAATATCACAATCTCATTTTTATCCGAGATTGTTTATACTTTGGAATTTACTGGGGTGTATTTTATCATCCACAGCCATGTTTCCTCAATGTGTAATATTGTTTCCATCCACCTATAATTGTTTAAATCCAATTTTACCCTTCGGTGAGTTCTTAGTAAAAGATATGAAAGGAATATTTTTTTTCATTTTTCGTACGAGGTACTTCTTGACTTTTCGGACAAAAGTACGAGAAGAATATTTTTTTAACTTATAGGGCATGAATTGATTTTTAAAAAATTATTTCCAAGAAGCTTCCTTTAAAAGTTTTCATGTTTATTTTTAATCAACTTCTTTTAGGTTAAATTTGTATGACATGTTAAGAAAGGAAAATGTTTTTGAAGTATAAAGGATATTTTCCTCAAGAATGGAGTTCAGGTGTTTTATCAAAAAAAAATTCCATATAAGATAATATAGGGTTCTGTTTCTATATCTATTATTACATTTATTTGATTCTGTTGTGATGGAATTATTTTTATGAATTCCTTTATCTTATATGAATTGTTTTATGATGTCATGTTGTATAAGAATCCCATTTTTATTATATGGGTTATGCAATGATGTATGATTTATGATTTTGTGGCACACATATGAATGGTATCATTATGAGATGGGTGGGACCTATATCTCCCTATAATGCGTTGGGTAAAGATTTTATATCTCATGAGATAGACATGGCTTGAACGGCAGGTTAAACCGGTTCAGTGAAACAGGACTGAAATGAGGAATGAACTCGGTTCAGAAATGGACTTTGTCCACTAAGATAGTCTTGCCCATGAGTCTTGACTAATAAGAAATGATTCTCTATGATTATGTGTGTATTCCACAATGTTTCATGTTATATGTTATGATTATTGGGATTTCATTTCACTACTATGATTTATCCTATATGCTCTCTTTTTCAGGTTAAGATTTCCAAAATGTTATGTTCTTATGAATATGATGTGATTGATATTTCTTTTGTTTACCCTTACTGAGAATTTGCTCTCACCATTTTGTATGTTTTCTTTCCCCAGGTCAGGAAGAAGGTTGTTAAGTAGGATATGCCAGAAGGGACTATAGATATGATGAAATAAATGAGAGACAGTATAGACGCTTTATGAACCATTGTTTATGTTTCCCAGTTTCTAAAGACACTATACCTATACGGTCTTTTCATGGTTTTGTTATATGTTGTAATAAGTGTGATTCAATTTGGAAATAATAACAATGTATGTAATGTATGGGTCGTTATATGATGAAACATGAAATCTTACCTATATTTCTATGAAAAAATGACTACAAAACATGTAGTCCATGACCACACATTATGTAGTCCCTAGCGGTGGAAGCTAGTGTTTTATGAAATATTAGAATAACACCCCATGTGTCCAGGACCACATGTCGTGTGAGCCCACCCAGGGTGGAAAAGCTGTGTGACATCAACACATGACTGGGGCACTATCTGAAATGAAATTCCATGTACTCTGGTAGTACATGGGCACTCCCAGAGAAGGATGATCATGGATCAATTACTTGGAACGACCAGGTACATGACATGGTACAAGAGAATGACCCGATATAAATGAGACAAGATAGTAGAATATGGCTAGGCCCCAGGTGGCTGAGACACACCATGTTGTACTACATGGATTGCTAAAACATGTGAAGGAGAGGAAACAACCAAGAGTTTCGGTGAGGTAACATGTCGTGTGATCCATGGTACATGTCATGTACTTTTTCTGAGAACTTATATATTGTGTATCATCATTTTATAGGCTCATATTTTTTCCGTGAGTTTCTTATACTTAAAAATTTTTACATTGAACATGACAGAAGCCTTCATGGTTTATTTTGAGATGTGATGTTTGGTTTTGAGAGAATGATACTTCTTAAAAAATTATTGAATAATAGTAGTGGTCGGGCATGATCATATGAGAGATTATATGGTTGGAAACCCCCAATCAAACAAGGGATTTATTCCCCCCACATTACAATACACCTAATAAGTGTAACTCCTAATTGTACTAGGGAGCATGCCATCTATTCATTTAGTGACTCCCTTTGATATACTAGGGTGCATGTCCTCTAATTACCGAGTGACACCACCTATCATACTAGGGTGCAAGTCTTCTATTAACTTTTTGGTACACCATGATAGACTAGGGTGTGGTTCCTCTACCAATAAAGTGTAATAACATTTAATAATATTGAAAAAGTAATCCTTTTACTGAGTGACATCCTCTGATGGACCAGGGTACATATCCTATATTTATCTATATACTGAGTGGTACCACCTATTATGTTGGGGCATGCGTCCTCTGTTTACTATGTGGTACCCCCTTATGGTATAAAATCATGATTTCTCTATCTATTGAGTGGGAAATTATTATCATACTCGAAAATGATTTATCTATTGGAGATTATGATCAATTAGGTTATGGGGAATTAATGAGTTGTAGGTCATCTATAATGTTTTTTCGGACAAACATGTAACCTTTTGGGCATCAATTATGGACCATTAGAGATATAGGAGGACTCATCATCCTAGGATGGGATGAGTAGATAAAGATCCTCTTTCTATCTTATATGTGTTTATTTTTGTGCTTATATATTTGATGGATTTCTCTTCATCTTTGTATAGTTTGATCTAACCATTTCTTTTATCTTTCTATTAATCCTTTTATAATTTTTAGGGTATCCTACTAGGTCTATATATACTCACCCTTACATGGGATTTTTCCACATGTTCCATGTATTATATAGATAATATATAGTTCCAAGGTGGCATTTGTGGAGAAAAGTGATACTTGGGTGCATAGACCATGTATGATGGTGAGACATTAAGATCAAGTGTTAAGAACTATCAGTTTTCCATTATTCTAATTATTTTCATGTTGGGACTTCATTTCATGTTTGGTGAGTATTTTTTCCCTTTATACATTGGTTTTACTCTATCATTATTATATGCATTCCCTATAAGTTATTTCATTCATGGTGTTACTCTACATGTTATAAACTTTTTTATTACTCCTCTACACCTTTTTGTGGAGATAGATTGGTGATATCATAAAAATACATTAAAATAATTCCTACCATTTTATATTATTCATTATGAGTCTTGTTTCCACCCCTTATATTATTGGATGTAGGCTTGAGGTTGTGACCACTCAGTTTCCTACTCACTAGATGAGACTCGATGGGTTGGTTCATTACGAAGTGGAATCAATGGAGTTCATTCATTGGGATAGTTTTTTTAGTTATCCCCCTTTTTTTATTTTATTTGTACATAGGGAGAAGGTGTGATAGTGTATCTAGTATTGCTCTCAAACTAATGAAATAAGTATCTGTGTGATGGCCAACGTATCCAGTCACCAATAAATTCTTTTAATCAGTGTACTAGGACATTAGTTTTCGAAAACTTTTGTATATAAATGAAATATGATTGGGTCCTTATAATGTACTTCTTATGTTTGTTACACACACACAATGATATATATTCTATTTGAACATGATATATCGTGATACTTTCATGTTATATCTATGATGAAATACTAATAAAATTTCAAGACAACGTTGTGATGACGACCAATTGAGCAATGGGACATCAGATCAGGTACCCATACATGCTGTATTTCCCCCAATATAGAATGGAGAAGTGATCCCACATATGTTTTAGATGATTATAATAGTAGGATTGGATGATTATATATGTATTCATAGTGCATTCTTGGAGTTTCAGTTTCAAATATGACTAATATTTCATAGCAGGAAAGATCCCTAGGAAGTTGAAAATTGGATTAAAGTGGTGGTCTAGGTTATCCACCTTTTTCAGACCCCAAATGGAAAAATGGTCACAATAGTGATGTAGACCCATCATGGATTTGCAGTTCTCTTTGGAGTTACTTACAGATAAAACATTTATATTGTGTGTTATTTGCGAGTTTTAGTGTTAGAGATCGTCTGAGTATTTGTGGTGGGACTGACCCCCCTCTTAGGCAGTATAGGATTGGCATGAACCTGTAGTGTGAGGATTTTTATGGGATAGGACCACTATTTATGGAGGTCCTTGTAATGATACCGATCTAGGGTAACACTGGGAATCTATAGAGCCTTGTTTGGGTGATAATGACATTGATTAAAGTTTTAATGAAATATTGACACTTAACCCACTAAGATTAATTCATATGATACAATCCAAATCTGTGAATGAGAGTCAGAGCTTCCCAAAGTTTACAATGTCGATGTGTGGTAGATGATTTCATCCAACATGTTTGTTTAGGATTGTTTTGATGTGAAAATGTGTCATATAATTTTTTTTGGTTATGGAGTACTTATGGGAAAGGGGAAATACAGAATCATAAAGTAGAGGCTTATGACCCTAAGGCTTTGAGTGTGATCAAGTTACAACATGTTCCTTCAATACTCCAGTTTCAATTACAGTATATGGTCATAAGACACTTTTACATGGACATATATCCTTTGTAAGTTCTAGAGATACCAATTAAGGCATTTATATCAAACCTTACGCTCAGAGGCTCCTATAGAGAGGATTGGTGATAAAAAACATTTACTTATTGTGTGACCTAACTCTGAGAGGAGAGGGATCCTCATGTGGAATGTATCTGTAGCTTGAAGTGATGACCTAAATGTTTTCCTTATTATAGAATAGTTTCATACTATACATTAATTGTTGATTTATACCATCAAAGCTTATGATTTACCCAAAATAGTTCTAGTTGCAATCAATTACTTTCTAGTTGTCTAGTATGCCCTTTTGAGTAGATGATGCAATGAGATATCATTTCATATGATATTGGAGAGGTAGGAGAAAATTTTCCTCCAGTATATTCTATGATTACCTCCCTATCATGTTATTTTTTTAATATAGAATTGAACCTAGTATGTAATGATATACATACTAGCATATCAGATGACCCCATGTAGCTATGAGAGTTGATGGAGTAGTTGGGGAGTCTACATAGTAGGGGATTGATAGACCTAGTGTTCCCACATATTTATCCCTATGTTTTTCACCTAAGGGATGTATGATTAGTTAAGGTTAGGTTTGTATTACAATAACATAAATTCTATAACTATCAAGAGGGAGATTCCACCCCCGATAACTAATGACTTATTTGAGCAGTGGTGTGGGAAAACATTTTCGTCTGATTTTGACCTCAGGATGAGTGATAAAAATCAATGGGTGTGAGAGGAAGAATTACTGAGTATGTATTCCAATAGCTACAGTGGTTTCTCATGGTTCTTGGTGATACCCTTCAGTGTGTTGAACACCCCCAATAGAGTTTTTTGGACATAGGAATCAGGTCTCCGAACCCTTTTTGGATCGGTTCATGGAATTATTCTATAGTGACATCCAAGAATAACTGGAATCCATGGTAGGGAAAAAATATACTTGAGAATGGTTCCATTCTTTCTTTAAGATTACTAAAATTTGGGGAATCTAAGTGTTAGTTATATATTTATGTGGTTGAATATCGACTTCTCGAGGTTTTCAGCCCTTTAAAAACCCTGATGTGGAAAGGGAATCCATTTACCTAGAACAAGAAGAGCCAAAGAGCCTTTGAGTAGTTGATGATGAGGTTGACCATTACTCCAATGCTGAGAATAGTAGAGGTGCATATGGAATATGTAATATTTTTTTATGCCTCTGGATCTAGGCTCGGTTGCATGTTGATGTAGATGTATCCAATGATGACATATGGGTCATGGTAGTTCAAACCCCATGATCAAAACAATGTGAATCCTAAACTGGATTTACAATCAAAAATCATTTCTATAATGTTGTAGAGTAACTATAATTTGGGAATGAATTTTATTGTTCACCCAGATCACTAGAGTCTGAAGTGTATCTTCCCTCAGAGATATCCGATGGGAAATGTGGGGGATTAATCCCTTTGATGGATGTTTCATTATCACTTAGATAGGAGGTGTCTGAGTAGTTTACTTCATTAAATATGACCTTAGAGGAGGATATGGGTGAATATTTTATTTAATCGATGGTGGTGAATCCTCCAATACTTCATCATTTGAGAGAGTATTATCTCGGAGACATCGACTGTATGGTTCTATATGACTAGATATACATTGAAGACATGGTATATGAATTTTCTAAGGGAGGGTAGAAATACATACTTTTTCATGACAAAATAGTGGTTCCAGGAACATTTCATGAGGAGGTGATGGGGGAGTTCCACACATCCCCCATGGGTTTACGTCATGTTTTGGAAAATATGTAAATGAACCTTTAGTGGATATTTTTTGGGATGGAATGAGGCTGAGTGTTCTTGAGATTATTTCTTGATGTATCACATGTCTACATGTAAAGGATGAGAATCATGATTTAGAAGGGTTGACACTACCTCTTGAGATCCTAGAGTAGAAATGGGAAAAATAATCCATGGAATTTTTGATGTGGATTACATGGTCAAAGAGATACCATGAATCCACTTGTGTTATTTTTGATGAACATAAAAAATCGGCACACTTCCATGACATACGAGAGTGGAGTTTGGTGGAGAATATGGTGCAGTTTTATGTGCATGAGATTATCCAGCTTCATGGGAAATCGTTGATGATTGTCTCTGATTATGATGAGAAGTTTACATCATTGTTTTTTATAGGATTATAAGATGATTTTGAGACCTAATTGATAATGCGTATAATTCTTCAACCCTAGATGGATGGTCATGATGCATATAATTTCCAAGAATTGGAAGATATGTTGATATCCTACATTTGAGACTTCATCCAAAGCAAAGAGGATCACATTACATTGTTATAGTTTTATTTATAATTACATTTATCAATATACTATTAGAATGACACAATTTTTTCCTACAAGGGATACCTTAAAATTCATCTTTATATTAGAATGAGAATGGCGAGACTTCTCTTATTGGTCTATAGGTGGTGCTGGTAAGGACATAGAATATTCAGTTCATCCATTGGAGTATTATGATAACCCATACCTTATATAAACTGTATGTAGATCAATGTCATAGGACCTTGGAGTTCGAAAAAGGATAATATGCTTTCTTAAGATATTACCCAAGATGAGGATTACATAGGTTTGATCTAAGAGGCATGTTATCCCAGAGTTTCATCAGTCTATTCAATATCATAGATAGGGTTGTCAAGGTTACATATCACCTAACATTTTCCCCATAGTTTGATTGAGTAAATGATGACTTCAATGTGTTGAAATTGTGTAAATACATGCCTATAACTATAAATATTATTTATTGGGGAGAGATGGACATCTAGGATAGATCAACCTTTATAGAGTATCCAGTGGAAATCAAGGATTGAAAGGGTATTATCTAGTATAGATTGTTTATTACTTTTGTTCTTTTATGGTAGAAGCACTAGATAGTGTAGGATATATCTAGTGTGTGAGAGACCCATATGCATACTCACTAACCCCACCATTTTTTACAGCTTGTAATTATTGTGGTGAAAATCCATGACGTAGGGGGTAATGTAGAGACACTACCTTTTATGGAAATGTCCATTGAAAATCCATGAATATATATGGATTTATCCTTAGAGGCAGTGATATATTTGGATATATTAGTACCTCATAGTTAATGTATTTAAAATGTTAATACAGTTCAATACACACACATGCATGTTTTTAGTGTTTCATTGTTTGAAAATTTAATCAGAAATCGAATAGGAAACCTGAGACCACAATTTATTGTGGAATGTGAGGTTTACCCTAGGCATGACCTATGGTTGGTCACCATAAAATATTCTGATGAAAATGATCCTTGGTGGGTGAGTGTAATTAAAATGAATAATTAATTTTCATATTTTATATAAAATGAACTAAATCTAATCCTATATAAATAACTAATTATAATAAGTTGTTTGGGTTATCTGTATAATATAGAGAGGATTTTAGGGGAGGATTAACAATTCTTTATTTCCAGATTGCATCCTCGTATGAATGGAGATTGGATCGTGGTTTATTGAGTAGTAGTGATCGTAGTGGGTCTTCCTAATCACTATATAATGCTTTCTTCACTATTTATTGATATTAAACTACATTTAGGAATTTTATTTATGGTTTATACCATATGGATTAAAATTTTTAGCTTAGAAACTTATATTATTTAATTGATATGTGAATAATTGTTTCTCTGCATGAACCTCATAATTTATTATGTCTATTTATCTAATAAAATTATTCATTTTCACCTTCAATAACCCTAGATAACTTAATTATGCAGTCATTTTCCATGAATTTTTGGACAAAAATGGATTCAATTATTATGCTTAATTTCCCCCTCTTCACGTCGTGCTATTCTCCATTGAAAAATGGGGTTATGGTTCAACATTATCAAGGTGGGTTTGATTATGATTTAATCACCAAATTCATATAGGGTTCATGAATGATGAACAAATATTTGATTTTTTGGATGTATCAGCATGATATATATGTTGTGGTTAAGGCCTCTTTTTATCTAGGACTTGGGGAAGTAATAAAAGTATTTTTATTGAGATAATAATTATATGTGTGGTGTTTGTGTGGCTGGAATCTAGCCAACTGTGATGGATTGGGAAAAAATGATCCTAGATATGGGGACCCAACATGATATAACAGTGAGAGTGGTGGTGCAATGAAAATTCATAACGAAATCCCTAATTTTAAATAAAGTACTAAATACATAACATATAGTACATAAACACATTTTGTGTAGTCCTCCGAGCTACAATGGATGGGATTTTAGAGAATATAAGGATCACATGCTGTTTGGTCAGGATCACATGCTTTGTGACCCGACCTGGGGTGGAAATTCTATGTGTAATCTGCACACACCTAGGGAATCATGTGGAATGACACACTATTCACTTTAAAAGTATATGGGCACACATAGATGCACCCAAGCATGACTCGTTGCCTTAGTAGGCCTAGATACATGACCAAGTATATGGGAAGATTCATAAGTATACGAGCACAACTAAGAGAATAAGGATTGGCCCAGAGTGTCTAAGAGATTATGTGTAGTGGCCAAAAATTCTGTGTAGTACTACATGGCCATCCAATCTATGTGAATTTGAGGGAATGACAAGGAATATAAGTGGGGAAATGTTCCTTGTGACCCCTCGTATACATAATGTACCTTTCTCGAGACCTTAAATTTTGTGTATCTCTATCTTATGGACTTGGATTTTGGACCTTGAGTATTCTATCCGAAGAATATTTCCACATAGAAATTGTTGGTATCCCTCATAGTGACTTTAGAAATATAACATGTGGTGTCAAGTGTGTGATTCTTATTCAGGTTATATAATAATGATATTAGTGACTAGGGAGGATCATTCATATGATTATGGGGTTGGAATCCCCCTTGTCGAACCAGGGTGCGGGTCCCCCATATTCTTATCAACATGTCTTGTGGAATCCCTATCATAATAGAGTGTAGGTCTTCCATTCAATGAATGAATCACCCTTACAGGCTGGGTGGATGTCCCCTATCTACTAAGTGGAAACCTTTATTGTACAAGAGAACATGACCTTCATTCACCCAGTGGAACTCCCCTGATAGACCAGGGTGTGGGTCCTTTACCTTATGAATTGCACCCCTATTGTACTAGGGTGTAAGTTATCTGTTAACTAAGTGGAACCACACTAATATAGACGGATTCATGGTCAGGTATTTATCATTACACTAAGTTGTACCCTTTATTATTATAGGGTGTGGGACATCTATTCAATGAGTTGTACCCCCTGAATTTCACCTGGGTGTGGGTCCTCTATCTTTTGAGTGGATTCGATTATCATGATAAAGCACTTTTAATATATTGTAAATTCCCCCTTAGGGAGCATAGAGGTGTTGAGGAGCGAATCCTCCACATGTATTTCTCAAACAGACACACAAGACACTTTTCATCTATGATAATCCTTTGGAACTACAGGGAGACTCATCATCTTAGGATGGGCTGTGGAGATAGAGATCCCATTTATCTATTATTTGGTTTTATTTTTGATAATATATCAATAATGATAATTTTTTCTCTCCTGATGTGGATTAAGATGACCATAGTGGTATATTTCTATTAGTTATTTTATGGATTTTAGGGATTCCAATGTGGTATGTATATACTAAACCAAGAATAGTCTTTACCAACACGTGTCATGTATTATGAAAGTGAAGGAAAATTCAATGGTGACCTCAAAAGAACATATTTATTCCTGGGTTTATAGACCACGCATAATGGTTGGACTTAGATATTAGTAGATATGATCTCTCAATTTTCAATTATTTATGTCATTCTATATTGGGACTTTTTCTAAAGTTGGGTGTGTATTTTTCCCCTTTACAATTTGGATTTAATCTTATATACATAAATGTATTCCCTATAGTTTATTTGGATCCATGATTCTTCTCTATATGTTACCACTTTTTTATTATTCATTTTCACATTTTTATTGAGATGATTCATTCAAATAGGCCCACTAGGCTACAAACTCCCATTTTATATTATGCCTTCTTGGTGCTTGGGGGAATCCCCTAGCCTATTGGAGGCGGGCTTTGGGTTATGACATATCAAATTTCTAGTAGTCAAGAAATCCCCATTGGGGGAAGTTATTACATGAAAATAAATTATTCATATCCCTGTAGATGATATTTATTTCATTTAAAAATACTGATAGAGAGTGAATATAAAATAAAAGTTTATCATCTTAATGGATACACTAATCAATTGTGGTCATTGATCCAAAAACTATTCTATGGAAAAAAATATAATGGAATATAATACATTCAAGGAGATGTTCTTTGAAAAATAATTTCTTCAAGGTTAATGACTTAATATAGAGCGGAAATTCATCATTCTATGAAAAACGTTTGGAGAAAATATTGCTCAATATGAAGAAATCTTTACTGGGTTATCAAGTCTTTTTTTGGATTATATATATAATCCATGTTTTAGTATGGATCATTTATTTGACAGGATAAAGATCATCGTTTTAAGGGTATTAGTATCTCATAAATTTTATGTTTTTGATAATACAATATCTTGTTATATCAAGACAAATAAATAATTATCCAATGATTATGTTTTCTAGAGATAATAAGAAAATAAGAGGGTATCTAAGAACTCTAGAAAAATAAATATGAAAAAAGGGAATAATTAATGGGTGGAATGTATAAATTTTATTAATTGTGGAAATAAATTCCTGGGAAAATTATTGTTGGTAATTAGTTTTTTCTTTCATTATAGTAATAAATTCATCGTTATCAATATTTCAAGGGTAGTAAAAAAGGAAAAAATCTCTAATTATTCAAATATATGTAGAGGGTTCACTATTTGAATGAATTCCCCAATAGTTAGGGGAATTTTACTCAAAATATTACAAATTATAAAGGAAAAGATTACATGATCACTATAGATGGGGTTTATGTTCCTAAATATATAATGACTAGTATGTCAATTAAAATATCAAATTTAGCTAATTATTTATGTTATTCTAGATCTTTTACCTCTTTTATATCTTCCATATTTTCCAATTAAAAAATATATTTTCCTATAACCTTAATAATGGTGTTGTCAATCAAGAATCGTTAGGTGAATATTACGATAATTAAGATATGTAAGTAAATCCACATTTTACGGAAAATACTTTCCCTATTTAAAAACCTGTTTATTATACATATGGATGATATTGACATTATCCTCGGTATATATTTGATTTAAAATTAAATTATAACAATTTATTTTTATTATAAGGATATTGTGATTTTTGATTGGGATAAGGATTCCCTTAACATTATTGGACATGCTACATCATCTAAATCATGTTTTAATCCACCTCCAGTATCACTCCTTAATGAAAATATTTGAGAGGAAGGGTAGAAAAAAAATTTGAATAAGAAAGGTATACTTAGATTAAACGATATATATTGTGTGGGAATAAATTGATGTGTTTTATGAAGAACTACGTAGACATCCAACTAAACATGATGTTTATTCTTCTATTGATCTCACCCTAGATGAAAAACCTTTGTCTATGAATCCATAGATGATGGCCTTAATGGAATTATTGAAAATAAAGAAACAACAAAAGGATTTTTGTGTTAAAGGATTTATACACACCCAGTGTTTCACTGTGGGGAGACCTTGTTCTTTTTATTAATAAGAATTATTGTTCTATGAGTTTGTGCATATATTTAGGGGGAATACATGTGATTACTATTAAGAATAAGCATTCTATGCACTATATTGATGTGTTTTATGAAGAACTACAGAGACATCCAACTAAACATGAAGTTTATTCTTCTATTGATCTTACCCTAGATGAAAAAACTATGTCTATGAATCCATAGATGATGGCCTTAATGGAATTATTGAAAATAAAGAAACAACAAAAGGATTTTTGTGTTAAAGGATTTATACACCCCCAGTGTTTTACTATGGGGAGACCTTGTTCTTTTTATTAATAAGATTTATTGTTCTATGAGTTTGTTCATATATTTATGGGGAATACATGTGATTACTATTATGAATAAGCATTCTATGCACAATATTGATGAATTATTTGATCAAATTTATGGATCTAAATATTTTTCAAAGATTTATCTTCATTTTGGGCATCATTAGCTACAATTAAATAAGCGTGAAATTCCAAATACAACATTTCATAATGGCCATGGGCATTAATCATTTTCAATAATTCCCCTTGGATTGCCTATTGAACCCTATTTTTTATAGATCAATTGAAGTTAGTATTCAAGGATTAAAATAGTAATAATTGTGACATTTATTAATTGTATCTTGATATACTCTAAAATATATAATGAGGATAAGGTTCATTTGTGAATTTTTATTAGTACTCTTATGTAAAAGGACTTATCTGAGAAATTATAAAGTAAAATATATGGATTCATGATTTTTGTTGTTGTCCATATTATCACTAAGGATGGAATATCAATTTATCCATAAAAAAAATCCTATGAACACTATGAAATATAACCATGATATGTAGTTTTGTTATATTAAAATGTTCATATAAATAATTTTTTTATATTTATTTCTTGATTTAAAAACACATTAACCTGGTTGACATATAAAGGGGTTATATACAAATGGTCAGAATAACAAAAAATAATTCTTGGAATAATTAATGTGTAGATTAACCAATTTAATGATATTTAATTTACTATTATGATGGAATGGATTTGTGATATACTATGATGAATCCCAGAAAAATCTTGGATTAGTCCTTATGTATAATGATAGAGGTTTTCCCTATATATAAATGAAGTCAATGAATAGTGGATAGATTTATCCAACCCCAGATCTTCAGTTGGAACCTATAATATTTTCATTTGAAGATATGGTGGAATTACATTTAACATGAGATATGTGAAATATATGTTGATAAAATAGTTTTAAATACTTATTATAAAATAAATAGCTCGACATGAGGTAAATAAAAAAGTTATAATTTATAAAAAATTGTGATTTCCCAATTCACTAATAGAAAAGGAAGGATAATATGATTTTAGAGCTATTTAGATGAAAATATCATAGTGTTTTGACTGAAATTAGATTTTAAAAATAGAATATATTCACGGAGTTAGTAAATTTGGATTTGGTAATTAGTAAGGAAGTGGAAATGTCATATCTATTCAAAATGATTTCCAAACCATCCTTATTAGAGAAAATTAAAAATCATCAACTTGATGATAAGAATATTAATAAGAAAATAAAATCCATGAATGATGTGATATTAGTTGAGTTCATCTATGAAGATGATATTTTTAAATTTGGAATGGTACTATGTGTTCCCTCTATGGATGAGGTGGGAACAGAATTATTAGATGAATCTTATTGCTAAAATTTCCCTTTAGACCATAATATCACCAAAATGTATGAATATTTGATATAATATTTATGTAGAAAAATATGGAATTTAAAATTTTAGACTGCATATCAAGAATATTTTTTTCAATACATGATGTATAAGTGAAAACAGTCCTAAATTTTTCATGAAATATTTACCAATTCCTATGGGTAAATGGGATGATATTATTATATAATTCTTCACTAGATTTACAAATAATTCTAGAAATAATAATACCGTAAGTGTTATTATTGATCACAATACCAGGTCCACACATTTATTCACTATAAAGGAAAATACACCTTTTAAGTGTATCAACTGAAACTATATTAATGAAATTATTGGAGTTAATGGTGTGCCTTTTTGGATTATGTCTGATCAAGATTTTTAGTTTATATTTAAATTAGGGAAAATAGTTTAGAATGATTTTAATACCAAGAAACATTTGAGCACCACCTATTATCCTCAATATAATAAGATGTCTGTTAGGACTATTCAAGCATTAGAGGACGTGTTGAGCACATTATCACATGACCTTCATATCACATGGGATAAGTATTTACCTTTTATGGAATTTATATATAAAATTAAGTTCAATTGAAGAATTTAAATGGAATCATATGGTGTATTTTATGGAATGAGGTTCTTTCAATCCCCAACCTTGATTTTTATTTTATAAAATTACATACTTATTTCATGATCATTTGGATGATGTTTGGGTTTAGTTCTTAGTGGATGTTTTTTAATTTTTGGGTTTTGGTCTATTTTTGGCCCTACACTTGGTTAGTGTGCATAATTCTCCCAATTAAACCTTTTTTTATCAACCTTTTGGGAGCCTTATGTGGTTTCCTCATCCTCTCATCATGTATTTGAGTGACTTATTATTCATTCATATATTTCTTTTGATTTAATACATCTTTTTTACTTACCCTCGTATTTTAATATTTTTTATTGGTCATTATTTCAATATTATCCTTATGATATAAGCCACAATGCAATTGTTTTATTATTTCGGTTTATCATTTGATTATAGGGTGTGTATTTCCTCTCCTGGGTCTTGTTCTTTCTTCTCCTGATGTTTAATCATATTCACAGAAAATTAACGTAGCTGTATCCATCCATTACCTTTTGAAAACATTCCTTATGATGATAATTATTTCTCAATTAGTTTATAATTGTGTTATTCATGATTGTGATGTGTTGTCTTGATTTATTATGCCTTTCCTTGTTGGCGGTTTTTTGAAAACAGGGTTTCTAAAGGATTCACATAGTAATTTTTATACATCCCGAATCAATATATATATATATATATTCAATGTGTTTGATAAAATTCCAAGTGGAATTTAATTTTTTTTGGGGTATTTTTGAATTGTGTTTGAAAAAGTTTTATATTTGGTAACTTGGATCACATACTAAATTATGGTTTGTGTGAGTTTTGGTACCTATATTTGTATTGTTTCTTATGGGAGAACATTGTTACTTTCGTGTGACACTCCTTGTGTTTAATTATGATATCTCTTGTATTCACTTAAAATTAATATTTGGTATTTACATGGATATATATATATATTTAGATGTGGTTTATGTAACTCCTTATGCACATGGGGTATATTGATAGATGTACACATGCATATAGATGGTAGATTCCATGAAATTAATATCTCCCAAGTTCATATTTTTATCTCAAATGGTTTTGTTCAAGTTTCAAATTTTTTCTCAATAGATTTTACTTTCCAAATGACATAAATATGTGTATCAAATGTGGTTCCTAAACATTGGGAATTTTTTCCTTGGAATTTTTTGTTGGAAAATAATCTTGATTTTGGTGACGGATTTGGAAAGAATGGTGTTTTAATTGGAAATAGTTCGGTACTATATATTTTAAGCACTATATGGTACTTTGAGATGTTTTTTTTGGAAATTTTCCTCGATTTTTTTTATATTTAGGCCTAATTAGAAATTTTAAAAGGTTTTCTTCATAATCGGTACCCCTATAATTTTACTTGTGTTGGGGGGGGGGTCATTGTAGAAATGTTTTCAAATAGATGGAAATGATTTCATAGTGGTATTTGTGTGTTATTTTTAATACGAATCTTTTTGGTGTTTTAGTTTCCTATTCTGCTGAACTATTTATTCTATTTCTAAATGTTTTAATTTATATTTTTCTTTGTACAAAAAACATATTTTCCATTTTCCAATGCATTGTGTAGGTTGTGTTTTCAATTTATCATTTGGTTTTCAAAATTTATTTTGAGAGTGGAATACTTTTTAAATTTGAAACCCATGATTCATTTTCAAGAGTATTTTAAAAAATCAATGTTGGGTTTTTTTAATTATAAAAACATTATTTCCTATTTGAATTTTCAAACTTCTGTTTATGTACTATTTCATGTAAGGTCATATATGGGTTTTATAATTCATACCTATTTAATTATTTTAATTACACAGCACAGTTGCCCCACTCGAAATTGATTGGCTTGATATGTTTTATAGGGTCATGAACTAGTTCATACTTTCTCATGGAGTGAGACTAGTTCTTTGGTTGGTAGTAACTCATGTGGTCACATGGATGCATGTATAGTTTTTATTTTGTTCAATTTACAATGATTATTTTATACATATTTTTCATGGATATTTACCTATTATTCCTTGGGAAAAATATTGTCTAATTTAGTAATTCATGATTCTCAACACTAGTTTCCATCTTAGAAGTATTGCGAACGACACCCATAACATTTTTTGGGCCAACTAAAGTGATGATTTTGGGGTTGACCTTGTTTTGTTCATGAAAAAACGATATCTTAGAAGCCCATTGATATTTGGGTTGTCTGGTAGGCCGAATATAGGATTATCAAAACTTGAGAGGTAGGTATGGGAAGAGAATCATTAACTCTTGATCGTCTCGAGCCTTGATTTAAAAGGTATAATTTGGTATTGTGTCTTTAATTTATATTTTTGGTTTATATTGTTGGATATTGTTTGGATTTATGAGTTTGTGCATGTTGGGTGGTGAAAATGGAAGTGATAAGGTGTCACATGGTGAGATTACATTAGACAGAGAACCATATGTATCTCGAGTGCATAGTTGAAATAATATCAGTTGTTGGTGAATTTTTTGGTAATGGTCTACTAAATGATGTGGTCAGGTTATGAATGACCATGGATTCCATATTTTTGGTTTTTTTATGTGGGTAATACTTTGGATTTCTTTTAGATGGTGGTAGTGGATTTTAAATGAAAATGGTTCTTAAGGGAGAAATTAATTTTGGGACAACATTTCATTGAAAAATTTAGATTTGGCGTTTTTATTATATTTGGAAATCAGTTTTGGTGTTGAGAAATTAGTATTGGACTAAAATGGTTTTGGATTTAAAAGGGAAATGGTAGTTTTTGAGTGATTATATTTGGGTTTTTTTCAGTCAGGATTGATTTATGAGTTTGGTGTTTTTGTTCTGGATTTTATTTCAGTTCATTTTTGGGTTGATAATATTTAGTATTCTTGTTTTTCGTGTTATATGGATTATTCCACCTAAAATGGTCCCAAGGGTTTTCAGTGAGTCACTTCTATGTATTGGCTCTTCGCATGCACCAAATGGAGTGGAGAAGCCACAATCTTCTAAAATTATTCCTATTTTATAAGGTGATCAATGTCTATAAAGGGATTCCAAATGTCTTGATAAGGTTGATAGTTTGTATGTCTTTTTGAACTATTGAGTCCATGAGGGTGTGAGCTATTAAATTTTTATTTTTAGGATAGAGTTATCATTTTTAGAAGGTGATCTTTCCATCATCATTAAAAATTTTTATTCCTTGGAATGTTTTGATGAGTATAATCATCCAATGGTTTATACTTGAGGTTGTTAAGGTGATGAAATTTTAAGGTCTCTTGGTTGTTTAGTAAGTTCAACATTTGATAAAGGCCCATGATTACCTTTTGAAAGATCGTGTTTCCTTTTATCCAGAGATAGAATCCTAGAATCCACACAAAGTTCCTCTTTTAATGTGCGGGTATTCATCTATATATTAATGATAATGTTATTTCGTCAGGGGTTTTTTGGGAATAAAGTGGATGAGGAATTTTTAACCAAGGATGTTCTTAAATGGAGGTCCGTAGTAGTTGGAAACCCATTTCGTTCAAAGATTGGGAAGGTTTTATATATATTGATAAGTGTTAACAAGGGAAAACTATTCTTGAGGGTTTGTTAATTCGTACTTTTTGTTCATCGAGTCACCCTCTCATTTGCTTCAAAATTGGTCAATTTGGGAAATAAAAATCTTATTTTAATAATCTTGTGAGGTCTTGTTGATAAAAAGTCATTTTATACCACCTAGAGATGTTCTATAATTTTTATATCCCAATGAGGAAGTCATAGACTAAAGACTACAGTTCATGAATTTGGGTAGGCAGATTCATGAAGACATCATTGCTCTATAAATATTCCCTAGAGTGAATCTTTCCACATAGTTTGGAAATATCTAGGTGTGGGGGTTGTTAACTCAACATTTTTTCTATGATGTTATTCTGGGGATTATTTAATTTTTTTGTCTGTAACAGTTTTTAGTTTATTAATTTCATACTTATTTTGAAGATCTTGGTAACCCATTTATATTTAAACCTCTATAGTCACACCTTTTGCATGTAAAATTCTTTAGGGTGAACCTTTTTATAGAGTATATTTAGTCTTGGGTGGTTCTTTTGTTGGAGTTGTTTGGGTCTTAATGAAATGTTGAACCATGGTTTGGTTTAGTGTGGGGTTGTCTTCATTTTTTTGGATTTTCCCCCACACTATGAGTTTTGGTTTCGATCCATTCTATATAGGTTTTAAATAGTTTGGAGACCCAAAAGGGTGTTTTTGTTCTGGTTTTCTTTGGATTATATTAGGTGTGACTTGTGGAGATACGAGTCACACAAGTGAGATTTTTTTTGTTCTCATTTTGGGTTTAGTGACATTCATAGGGAATAAATGTTTTTGGTGGTGATTATTATCACACCCCGACCATGTTTTTTATTTCATATAATTGTTTTCTTAATTCATGATCATGAGTTTCATGATTAGGTTGAGTTCTCAATGGATTTTTTGAGTTTTGGGTGTTTTAGTCTGTCTTTGGCCCTATGAATGATTAGTGTGCATAGTCTGTTGATAAAATTTGTGACTGGTAGATTTAAAGGGTATTTCTAGTTCAATTTATTTTTCGAGGGTCTGTGAATGGTTTGGCCCAAATAATGCGAGGAAAAGCAGTATTGATGAAACCTTATTGGGGTGTCTGTGACGTAGTACATGAAATGCACATGGTTTTAGAAAATCATATGAAAATAATGCAAGGGTATATTTAATTTTGATAGTGATAGTTCTCATTATTGGGGAATGGTTTCCTATACTATGGAGAAATCCCATGAGAGGGTGGTTTCCCTTCTAATAGGGCGTGAACAGTAGGTTCCCGGATTGGTAAATATTTTATATGAACTATGGAACCTTCCAAGGTTCCTAAGAAAAAAATTTATATGTTTTCCCCTCTTCATTTTTATTTCTAAACCAGTTATCTCTTATCTCACTCATTTGTATGACCTCTTGGGAGCCATGTGTATCTTCCTCCTCTCCTGTTGGATTTGAGTCCCTTCTTCTTCAATCTTGGCTATGTTTTTTTTGGATTTTATCCATATTTACTCTTACTCTATTCTTTACCTCTTGTTTCAGTCTTCTTATTTGGATATGATCCTTTATGGATGAAACCTAGGATGGTATTTAAGTTATATAGGATGATTATTTTGATTTCAAGGTGTGTGTCTTGATGCTTCAGTCTTTTCCTTCCTTACCCTAGAGTTTTTTTGAATACACACATCATTGTTTTTGGTGTCTCTGTCAATTTAATTTCTAAAACATTCCATATTATTATTGATCTTTAAAAATTAGTTCCAAATTTTGTTCTTAAATATCATTAATTGTTTTATTTTTTTATTACTCATTTACTTGTTTGGGGTTTGTAGAAAAAGGGGATTCTAACAGATTTTAGTGGTTATGCCTAAAAGTGCCACACACACACACACATATATACATATATATGCAGCCTATTTGAAGAA
Source organism: Viscum album (assembly GCA_963277665.1). Taxonomy (NCBI): domain Eukaryota; kingdom Viridiplantae; phylum Streptophyta; class Magnoliopsida; order Santalales; family Viscaceae; genus Viscum; species Viscum album. Next base: position 123,280,983 of record OY728139.1, on the reverse strand, counting down.
ATTAGAAGTGTTCTTTAAAACAATTTTGTGTATTTTGGAGGGGGTTTTTATCTTTTTTAAACATTGGTAACTTGTTTTGCATTTATAATTTTTTTTGTGGATTTTGGTTGCTAATTTTGGTTTTTTCTTGTGTGTGAACATTGCTAATTCAGTTTGATGCTCTTTGTGTTTCATTATGACATGTATTTTATTTCATTAAAATCAATATTAATAATTTACATGGATACATATATATATTCTGGTTTGGTATGTGTAACTCAATATGCACACAAGCACATAATTGCTAGATATCATTGAATTCCTCTTTTCTAAAAACCAGTATTTACTTGGAATGGTTTTCTTTGAGTTCCAAAAAAAATTCTCAATGGGAATTGGTTTCAAAAATACATTAATATTCTTTTGAATTGGGTTATCTAAATATTTTCTGTTTTTATCCATGGATGTTATGGTTGGACAATCATCTTGGTTTTATAAATGGTTTTGGAAAGAAGGTTCTTTTATTGGAAATGGTTGTAAACTGTAAGTTTATAGGCCCGATTGGTACTTTTAAATATTTTTTAAAATTTGATTTGAACACCTATTATGTGTAGAATTGGTTGGAACATGAAAAGGTATTTGTGTGATAGGAAACCCAATAGGTTTCGTCCAATAGAGAGGATATTCACATTAAAGGTATTAGGAAGAGGTCAAAGCATACACAATGTCATATTTGATATATTTAATTCCAAGAGTGTGATGACCTCCACAGTTTACCTTTATAACATTATCATTGGGTTTATTGATTGTGTCTATAATTAACAGTTATGTTTTATGTAAATTTCTATATTATATAAACTATCTTCACCTAGAGAGTCTTATAAGACATGTGGGATATAACACTGGGGAGGATGGTTAGAGAATCTTGGATTGTTATTGACTACATGTTACATTATATACTGGAATATGGGTAAAATGTGTACATATAAGATTTACACTTTAGATTTTTATTAAATGTCGATGATTAAATATCACTATATTCTTTTATTCCTTTATGGTATTTTAGTGTACCATTTTATGGAACATTTCTTTTGTTGTTTTCTTGTTTGATATATCCTATTACTTCAACATAGTTCATATTTTTAATTTTATTATGATTTATATGGGCTATGATTTTTATTAAACCATTATTTTCTGGATGTGGTTTTGATATGAGAATGTATTTTAAAAAAAAATCTATGTTTCTTTTTCAATTGTGTAGTTTGGAAAAGCTGAATTTTGATTTTCTAAATCTAAAAACCCTATTTTATATTTATATTCTCAAACTATTACTTATAGACTATTTTGGAAAATGAAATTTATGGATTCCATAGTTCTTACCTAATAATATGTTTTATGCTCAAACCCTACTCTATCCACTAATAGATAGTAAAATTGAGCTATTCTTTAGGTTTAGTTTTTTTCTCAGACACGCTCATGGAACTAGATTATTTCTATGGTCAGTGGTGATCCTAAAAGAATCATGGAGAAATATATTATTTTTTCCTTTTTTGATTCAGTATTTATTATATATTTGATGTTCATGTTTATTTTACTATTCTGACATAGGCTAAATAATTCCCAATCAAGCTATGTTTGATGTGCGACGCTAGTTTCTAGACCTAGAGGATTGAGAACACCTATCGGGCCTTGTTATTGACTGGATCATGAGACTAGTTTTGGGTTGACATGGCTTGGTTCATGACAAGTTGTATACAAACACTTTTGGGAAGAATTTAGTGAAATGAAGCTTATATATTCATATCATATTGAGGATATAATGGTGAATGTGAATACTATTTTGAATAATATTAATGAACCTTGACATAATAATAATGTTGATACCACTAAAAAAGGAAGGATATATAATATAAAGTGGGAGATGATATTTTATTAAAGGTATATCCAAGGGAATTTTTCGTATGGTTCATCAGGAAAGGGAACAATTTACTAGGTACATAGTTGCTTAGGAAAATCTAGACAAAATCATAATTGTGGATTACTATTTAAAAATACCACCTTGCCTCTCTAAAGTTTGTGATGTGTTCTTTATCTCATTTTAATATGATTATATTCTAGAACCAATTCATGTTCTAACATTTTAGTAAATATAATTGAGACCTAATTCATCTTACTGCAAAGATCCTATAAAAATTCTGAAAACATGAGAAAAAATGTTAAAAACTAGATAATTCAATATGTAAAGGTACTTTGTTTAAATCAGAAGATATAATTGGTGATGTGGGAACCTAAAGAAGTTATGATGAATAAATAATAAAATCTTCTCATTAGGCGACATGGTGGAAATTTTTGGGATGAAAATTTTGAAGGATTGAACTATGTAACACTTATGTATCAATTACAACAATCTTTTCACTCTAGAGAAACAATAACACAATGAAAATAAATTTATTCAAAAATGTGATTAAAAAATAATTTCCCAATATTATTTTTATTTGATAAAATAAATGACATTTATTAATTAATCCTTCAAAAATTATCTTAAGGTTTTTTTGATATATTTTAATTATGGTTTATTTTTTTGTGAATAGTGAAATATATGAATTTTACTATTATTTTTACATTTTTTAAATAATAAAGATTTAAGAATAACTTTAAATATTATGATTTTTTTATAGAAGAAGTATATATAAACTAAATAATTTAATTCATATTAAAAAATAATTTCAAACTTATAAATATATCCTTGAGAATTTGGAATTAGAAGTGGTGTTTTTCATAATTTAATATTATTGTTAATTATTCTATTTTAATCAAGTATTTATAGGTTTAATTTCGGTTTTGGATTAGTTTTAAAGAAAAATAAGTCCCCAATTATTTATCAAAATCTAACTAATTCCCTTTGAATCAAAATTTTATGTTATTTTTCTATGAAATCATTTTTATACTTTAAAAGAAAATTTTTCTAAAAATGGGTTTCATTGATTTTTGTGAAATTATATTAAAATTAATTTCAACCCATTACAGAAATTTAATTCTATAAAATTGATCCTAGGTTTTTAATTATCATAAATAATATTTGGTAAAAAGGCTAGTTTAATTTTTTGTCATAATGGATTGAAAAAATAGTGATACTTTGTATCCATTGTTAGGATTTAAATTTGTTTACTAAGGAGTTAAAGTAAGAGATAAGTGTAAGAATGACAGATAAAAATGTCTACATAACACTATTTAAAAAAAAATATAGTCATTTTGGTTTCTTAAATTTTAATTATTTTCCATTTAGTGCCACTTTATTTAGAAAAAGTCTTTATATCATTTAAATATTTTATGTAATTCTATGTGTGTCCCTCTCCTAACTTATAAAAGGGACCCTCTTCCATCCTTATTCACAATATTTGATAATTATAACTCCAGCAAGGCCAACCCAAAACCCTTCCTATATTATTTCCATTTTTTATTAATATATCATTCTTCTCATATGACCATCCTTATTAAGATTAATGTGCAGGCAATAGGAATAATCTCATAGAAGAGGTGATCCTCTTTATCGAATATTTCAATTTTTATTTCCTCCCATACATCCAATAAATAAATGGAAACCATCCTAATATAATGAATATATTTTCATCAATATATAAACATTTTATTATGAAAATGTGAATACCATTTTATACCACCCTTTCATCATATGGAAAATGAAAGCATCGATCATGTGTCTGAATGGTCTACCATCTCTATGTAGTAGTGTTATATTTTATCTTTAGGAATTCAAATGGATGGTTAAAAATATATAACTATTGATTAAATAATATATTTATGAAATTATTATGATTTTGTAAATATATTATATCATTTTCCTTCTTACCATTATACCCATTAACAAATTATAATGTTTCTTGTTCATATGGGTCATCTACCACCAGCATGAAGTAATGTGATTCATTTTTCATATACACCTTTAATACATGATTATAAATATGTATAAAATGAATATATATTATATTTATATCATAATTTACTTTCTATATATTATGGAACCATGATCATGATGCGAGGACCATAACCATTGAATCCAAATAAACAATAAAAAAGAAGTATTCAACATCCAAAATGACAATGATAATGAAATATTGTTAATTAATTGGTGATAAATATCTTATATGTAAAAAATTTATGGTATTATTTTTTTAATAAAATTATTTAATATCATTATAATAAATCTAATTTTATTATACAAGAGGTTAATAGCACATGTGAAGCAAGTCAGACTTGAGGTAAGAGTTTACCACACAGTCTCATACAAATTTTGTGTTCAAGTTTACATTGGTATAATTATATGACATTCATTTCTTGACTGCATATATTTTAATCTATTATAGTTTATTTCTTTAAATTAGATATTTTAATTTTATTTCCCTCTCTTTATGTACTCAAAATTTTGTAATAATGTTGTATTGAAATTTACTTTGTTTTTGTATTCAGTTGGTATTATTATTATTACATTTCAACATTTTACTTAAAATGTTTTGGATATTTTTTAAAATATTAAAGAAGTATTTATTAAATTCAATTTGACACATGTTTGAAGTTATATAATTTTTTTTAAAGGTGTCTTCTTGTCATATTCAGAACATGGCCTATTTTACTAATGGTGTGAATATAATCAATTGTTTATTGTTAACTGCATGAATAGATTTTATAGTCATCGTGAATATTTTTTTACATGAAGCATCTTTCACATTTTTCTATGTTTATTTTCAAGGAAAATGATTTTCATAAAATTTTAGAAATTTTTATATTTTAAATTTGTGATTTAAAATAAAAGGGTATTTTTCTTAGGAAATGTTACATTGATATTTTAAAAGTATATTAACCTATTATAGCATTCGTAGAGGAATAATATGATTTATTGGGGATATAATCCAATGGGACCATACACTATATTACTCTAGATGGATTGTGATCGTGTTATTATATTTATTTTTTGGGGAAATTATTAATGTTTTTTTCAACATGAATATATATATTAATTATGTATATTATTTTTCATTATTTCATTCATATGATGAGTTAGTTCAACATGATATGTGAAAATTTGGGACTTTTATAACCCCCAATGCATTGATATGTATCATGAGACACACTAGTTTGGGTATTTGGAATATGCCTTTCCTATTAATGTATTATATCTTTTCACAAGTCCTTGAAAATATGTTTATGATGTACAACTTAATGAATTATATCATTATAAAACTACTTATTATTATCCATCTTATTATTTATGTTTTTATATAATTCATGTATATGTTTTCCTTTTATGTTATTTGTTATATGAAATATTTGATTATTTTTTATCTCTACCACATTATTCATGATATAATTATTTTATTATAACTTCTATTATATGAATTACTGGTTGTGCCCAAATTTACCCTACTGGTAAAAGCGATCGATGTAGTAAATGTAGGGGTCGAATCCACAGGGACCGAAGAAGTAACCTTGAGACGCTATGATTGTGTGAAGGATGGGCTATGAAGTAGACGACTTTGGGTTTGATTTTGGATGGTTTTTAATGAACACTAATAAACCTACGTGAATTCGATTAAATGGAAATGGGTTGATCTTAGGAATATGCTCGGGGTGGATTGAATGATTTTTACTTCATTAGACAATTTTGGTTTCATTAATTTTTTATGAATCCATTCTTCAACAATAAAATTACATTCAACATTTTCTGGTTGGGTGCTTACTAAACACAGTTACTAATCCTGTATACACATAGAGAACCAAATTCATGATCTCTCTGAGGTATATGGTCATTTAGTAATTGAATTTAGTTTTCTCAAACACTGTAAAGATGAAGAGTATAAATAATTGATGAATGGATGTCTTAAATTAATTATCCAATTAACAACAATTCGTTCATAAAATGACATTCAATCCAGACTTTGCATCCTCCTATGATCATCCCATTAATTTTTTAGCCCTCTATTGATGGTATACTCTCAACAGTGTGCGGAAGATGGCTAACAAGAATTGGATTGAAGAAATTTAAACCGTATAAATAATGAGCACTCCTCAGTGTGTGTGAATGAAATTCACACCTATGTGTGAACTAATTCACAACAGCATAGAGATATCACTATGCTTTGTGATAATAATGTTTTAATAAAAGAAATGGAAAATATATAAGTGAGTGAAGTTTATTAAGAACATAAAGATACAAAAAAGAAACTTATATGGAAATGGAAAACATTACAACGGAAATTTGGAAGCATAACCTTACAATGAAACAAGCAACAAAAGATGATATAAAAAATATCCACCCCTATTACCTTCACCAATAGATCCTTATATAGGAATATTAGGAGCCTTAGGTCCATCCCCAAATAATTAATTCACCCCCCAACAATTAATAGAGTCAAATGGAGGGTGAATAATCAAAATGAAATTGATGTTTCGAATTTGACCCGGAAAACTGTCGAGATTCGTCCACCATATTGATGTGTGAATTCCAAAATGAAGAAGGCCGAATCAGGAGGGGTTGTATAAGGTACATATCTTCGTACATATGTCCTCTATGAGCTGTAAATATTTCAGGAAATTTAGCTCATCCTTTTGGATGTTATGGTCGAAATAGTGGGACGGATTTCTGTGTATTAATGTCGTGTCCATCATTTAAATCTCAACTTCAGATCCCTTTATCATCATAAAAACATCAGAATTAGCTCCGGAAACAGTTGAATAAAATGGTCCTCATATTATTATCTTTCTACTTTATAAATGTAAGCTTCATTGGGCTTGGTTTCTAGGCCCCACATTTGTTTGATGGGCCTTAGGCCCATTATGCTTTTTCCAGCAAGTTTCTGCCTTCAGGCGCAAAATTCTCCATCTTCCTTTGGGATTCATCCAGCGGACCTAAAAGATAAAATGTTCCAAAAGAAGTGGTAAATAATATCCCAAAATTTCAAATTCAGAAAGTGAATATAATATTGTCAACAAACATATGAATGATTGGGCCAAAATTTACATTTTAAACATGAATTGCATTTTGGATGAGAAATGAAGTTATATTTATGTAATGCACTAAAAAAATGTTTATGGACTTTGGAACAATGAATATAAAGATATTAAAAATTAATATTAGACACTTTCCGTGAATAATCACACCACCCAACCTGAGTTTTTCTAGTCCCGAGCAAAATAAATTAAAAATATGAAATTCAAATCCCTTTTTCCAAAAACATTTTAATACATATTGCTCACCCAAATATCTAATACCAAAAAAATTATGAAAACCCATCAAAATCATTAAAAACAAGCTAGGTCCATAATCATATCCCAAGCCCAAGCCCAATCCTTTGTTCAAATTCATCGCCACATTTCATCCAATTCCAATTAAGCATGATAAAGTGTTGTGCATCATAAAAGATATGGGGCCCATTTTATTGTTCAAGGGGAAAAATGGAAGCGCTAGGTGGGAATCACATTAAACCTTAAGATGATTATCCCTTTTTTATTTTTTATTTTTTTTATTTTTTAACCACAATAGATATGAAAAGACTAACTCTGGGCAAGACAACTATGGAGTCACGATCCCCAACTGACGGACGCCACGCATTTGGACAAAACATTGCTCTATGTGGTCTTTTTTTTTGTTTTTTTTTTGTTTTTTGTTTTTTGTTTTTTCGGATACTCAAATTAAACTAAAAGTGACCCCAGAACCATTTTCTATCATTAAAGGGACCCAAGAACTCAAATTTACACCCACGATTTAGTAGACGTGCATTGTGGCATTTTTATTAAGAGGATGAAATTGTAAACATTGAAAAATCACATCGGACAACCGCACTTTCCAAAAACTATGCTCATGAACTTAAACTTGCATGAAAATCAGAATCAAGGCATGAAAAATTTATTTGATATCCAATTTTAGAGTTTGCAATGTGTGTTTATCATGTTTATGGTTAGTGGAATTTTTCTTTTCATACATGTTTTTATTCACCAAATAAAAAAAATCATTTTTATCTCCCCCCAACTTAGAATGACACTATCCCCAGTGTATAAAGAAAAGAAAAGTTAGAAGTGGGTAGGAGAGGAGGTCAAAGATGAAATTGAGAATGATAAACATGGAACAAATTCACCTAGTTTTTAATGTTGATGTTCATGAAGCTCCAAATTATTCCATTGATCTCTTTGGGGATGTAGGCACCTCCTGGATTGAACATGTATCACCCAAAATAGTTCCTGAACCATGAAAATAAGGACAAAGTAGACAAAACAACAACACAATGATTTATTTAATTCCAAGTACCATCATTTTCATGTTTTTTTATATCAAACTAAGGATACATTGTCTTCTTTTAAATTTCTGGGTAAGGTATTAGTCAGGGATCACACCACGTGACACAGATGAATACGGTGCTCCCCTTTTATACCCATCCATACTCATAAAATAAGAACAGGTCAAGAGTCTAATTTTTTTTAACCTACAAAAACATAAATAAAATAAACTTATGATACATTGTCTTCTTTAAATTTCTGGTTAAGGTATTACTCATGGATCACACCGTGTGACACGGATGAATACAGTGCTCCCTTTTCATACCCATCCTTACTCATAAAATAAGAACAGGTCAACAGTCTATATATAAAAAAAATAACAAAATTAAGAAGAAGGAAACAAAAGATGATTCACAGTGATTGGAAACATGAAAACCACAGGTTGCCTCCTGTGCAGCGCTTTTTTTTAACGTCGTTAACCCAACTTATACCCTAAATCTATCAATTTTTCTTTGGTTCATATGTTGGCTCAGTTAAATCCTCCTTGGTTTCTTGTTTATTGAATGATTCAATGAATGGTTTTAACCTATGACCATTGACTTTGAAGATATGACCACTTGTGGGATCCTGAATCTCTATTGCCCCATGAGGGTACACATGATGCACTAGGTATAGACCAGACCATCTGGACCTTAGCTTTCCTGGGTGTAGATGAAGTTTTGAACTATACAAGAGCACAAATTTTCCCAGTTCAAAGTGTTTGAATTTGAGATTCCTAGATTGGTAGGCTTGAACTTTAGATTTATTGATCCTTGAATTTTCATAAGCCTCCATCCTAAGATCCTTGAGTTCATTAAGATCTAATTTCCTTTTTGTTTCAGCCTAATAAATGTCAAAGTTCATTTTTTTTTATTTCCCAAGAGGCCTTATGCTCAATTTCAACAGGTAAATGACATGCTTTTCCATAAACCAATCTATACGGTGACATTCCTAGGATAGTTTTGAAAGCAGTTCGATATGCCCAAAGGGCATCTAAGAGTTTCTCAGACCAATCTTTCCTAGAGGGATTGACAGTTTTTTCACGAATTTTCTTAATTTCTCTATTTCCTAACTCATCTTGACCATTGGTTTGTGGATGGTATGCAGTGGAAACTTTATGAGTAATACCATACTTATACATGAGTGAAGAGAATGGGTGGTTGCAGAAATGGGTTCCACGATCACTGATTATAGCCCTAGGAATTCCAAATCGAGAAAATATATTCTCTTTCTGAATCGGATCACAACATGGTGGTCATTGGACTTGGTGGTAATGGCTTCAACCCATTTTGAGACATAATCAATAGCTAAGAGGACATAGAGGTATCCCTTAGAGTTTGGAAAGGGTCCCATGAAATCAATTCCCCAACAATCAAAGATTTCAACGACTAGAATGGGAGTGAGGGGCATTTGATTCCTTTTGATAATGGATCCTAATTTCTGACATTGAGGACAACTTTTTCAGAATTGGAAGGAATACTTAGTGAGTTTCGGCCAGTAGAAACCACTTTGGAGGACCTTTGATGTGGTTTTCTATATAGAAAAGTGCCCTCCACATGATTCTCTATGACAAAATTTTAGAATGGACTCTTGCTCAGACTCGGGAATACATCTCCTGATGATTTGATCAGGACAGAACTTGAAGAGGTAAGGATCATCAAACAAATAGTGTTTTACATCAGAAAGGAATTTCCTCTTAGATTGGGTCCCCATGAATTTTGGAATGTCACCCGTCACCAAATGGTTTTCTATGTCAGCATACCAAGGCCAATCACTCACTGAATAGAGGTGCTCATCAGGAAATGAATCAGACACAGAAAGGTGGTGTCAGTTGTCTTTGAATTCCATCCTAGAGAGGTGATCAGCTACAATATTTTCAACACCCTTTTTATCCTTAATGGTTTAATCGAACTCTTGAAGAAGAAGGACCCACCTAATCAATCTAGCCTTGGCATCTTGTTTTTGGAAAAGGTATTTTTGGGCTGAATGATCAGTGAAGACAATGATGGGTGATCCTAAGAGATAAGACTTGAATTTCTATAAGGCAATGAAAATAACAAGAAACTCTTTCTCAGTGGTGGTGTAGTTTATTTGTGCATCATTTAATGATTTTCTTGCATAAGAAATAACATGTGGAGTTTTCTCACACCGTTGTTCTAAGACTGCTCCTACAGCGAAATCACTTGCATCACACATGAGCTCAAAAGGAAGTTTCCAATTTGGAGATTGCATGATAGGGGGAGATATAAGAGTTGACTTGAGTGTATAGAATGATTCCTCATAGGTTTCTGTCCATAAAAATGGAGCATCTTTTACCAATAGAGCACAAAGTGGTCGAGAAATAGAGCTGAAATTCCTAATGAACCTTTTATAAAAACCATCATGTCCTAAGAAGGACCTCACTTCCTTAACAGTTTTAGGAGAGGGAAGGTGAAAAATGATGTCAACCTTAGTTTTATCAACTTCAATCCCTCTACCAGATACCAGATGACATAGAACAAGTCCTTCCCTTACCATGAAATGAAAATTTTTCCCAATTTAGTATGAGATTCTTATCCTCACACCTTGACAAAACCTTTTCAACATTTATAAGGAATCCCTCAAAAGTATCCCCAAATATGGATAAGTCATCCATTAAGACCTCTAAAAAATCCCCCACCATATCCGAGAATATTCCCATCATGCACCGCTGGAAGGTACTAGGGGCATTACATAACCCAAAGGGCATGTGCTTGAAGGAAAAAATGCCAAATGGACAAGTGAAGGTTGTTTTTCCTTAATCTTCTAAGGAGACTTCGATTTGATTATACCCTGAGAATCCATCTAGGAAGCAATAGAATTGATGACCCGCCACTCGCTCGAGGACTTGATCAATAAAGGGTAAGGGGAAATGGTCTTTCTTGGTACAAGAGTTGAGCTTCCTATAGTCAATACAAACTCTACATCCACTAATGACCCTTGTTGGAAGCATCTCTCCATCCTTGTTGGTTATTACTGTGATTCCAGCCTTCTTTGGAACCACATGGATTGGGCTAACCCACTCACTCTCAGCTATAGGATAGATGATACCAGCTTTTAACAATTTCAAAAGTTATTTTCTCACTACTTCCATGAGATTAGGATTGAGTCGCCTCTAAGGTTGACGACATGGCTTTGAATCAGATTCAACAATAATTCTATGAGTCCCGATAAGTGGGCTAATCCCAGGGATATCAGATAGGGTCCATCCAATGGATTTCTTGTGTCTCCTAAGAACATCTAGAAGCATCCTCTCATGATCGGCTTCAAGGGAGGAAGAAATGACAACGGGAAAGGATTGATTATCCCCTAAGAAAGAATACTTTAGTGATGAAGGTAAGACTTTAAATTCAAGATCATATTGGTTATGACTTTCCAAGAATGGATGAGACTTTGTATTGAACTTAGTTTCTTTGTTCAGATATCTTGACAAAATTGGTTCCTTGTGAACAGAATTTTCATCCACTAAATTTTCCAGAGTAGTGTCATGAATGGATATGGACTCAATTTTATTGATTTCAACCATGGTATCATTGATTGGTGATTCTAGAAATTCCTCAATAGATTTGTCTGAAAGAGATTCAATCCAAGGAGGAAAATTTCCCTCATGTGAATAAAGAAAATAAATCTCTTCTTGACTTAACCATCCTTCGGTAACTCTTTGATGTTCATTGAGTTAATTATCAACACTACCAATCCAATTAACCTCATGGATCTCTTCATCATCCCCAATTTGAGAGTTTTCATTGTAGATGTTCAAGTCTAGACTCATGTTCCTAAAGGTGAGGGTCATGTTCCCATTTCAGACTTGGATTACAGAGTTTATTGTTGTAAGGAATGGACGACCAAGTATGATTGGGGTTTTCTACCTAAGACATAAGCTTGGGTTATTTTCCAGAACAATCAAGTCAGCTGGGTAAATGAAATTTTCAACTTTCACCAAAAAATATTTTAAGATCCCCTTTGGAACTCGAACACTACGATCAGCAAGTTGAAGAGTGACAGATGTGGGTTGGAGTTCTTCGAGCCCTAAATGACAGTACATGGCATAAGGAATGAGGTTCACACTTGCACCTAGATCACACAAGGCTTTGACAAATTTGTTCTCTCTTAGTTCAACATTTATGTAAGGGCATCCTGGGTCTTTCATCTTAGGAGGAATGGTCCCTTGAATGGTGGTACTCACATTAGCATCCAAAAGGACTTGGTTTTTATGTGATAATTTTATTTTAAAAGTGCAAAAGTCCTTAAGGTATTTTTAGTAGGAAGGTATGGTTTGGATGGCATCGAGAAGGGGAATGTTCAACTTGACTTGTGAGAAGATTTACCTCAATGTTTCACTCAATTCAGGCTTGGTTTTCCCACTCATGCGTTGAGGAAATGGTGCAGACTGTGGAGTTGTTTGTTGAAGTGTTGTTTCTTTCACTTTATTATCAGTTTCTTCAGTTTGATGTTGTAGTTCATTTGAATTTTCATTAGAGTTTGAAGCTTCACATGGTTCTTGAATTATCTGTTCAGGTTTTTCAATTGATTTCCCACTTCTTAAAACTGTCACAGCCTTTAGTTGTTCGTTAGTTGTTTGAGTGAAACTTGTCTCTCCCCTTGATGTTTGTTGTGGAATGGCCTGTGTGGGCATGGGTGCCTTTCCAGTTTTTATGGTTTGAAGTTCTTGTTTAATGGATTAGAATTCTGAGTTCATTTTGTCCATTTTTTTACACAGTTGTTCTAGTAGGCTTTGTGGAACATTTTGGGTTGGTGCTTGAGCTTGTGGGTTTATCCCAGGAGGATACTTTGGTTGTTGGATAGGTTGTTGAATTGGTTGTTGGATAGGTTGTTGATATTGGACATGAGGATGTTGGAATTGGACCGGTTGTGGTTGGAACTGATTATGAAGTTGAAAGTTGTTGAGGGTATGGGTTGATACATTGTTGTTGTGTTGGTTATTGATTGTCCTTCCAACGAAACCCCGGATGGTCATTATACCTTGGATTGAAGGTGTTCATGAATTTTGGCTTTTGAAAGTTCATTGCATTAACTTCTTCTGGTGGTCCTCCTAAAAGAACATCCTTGATGGAAGGAATGGTTGGGAAATTATCAGTCGTGTGGTCATTCTTGTCACAAATTGTACAAACAAGCTCAACAGTTTGGGTTTTGTGGACCTTCCTAAGATCAATCTCCTCAACTTTCCTCATGAGTGCAGCAAGTTTTTCTCTAAGGTTTTCTTCTTCTCCAAGATTGTACATTCCACCAGATTTGGGTGGCTTCTCATAGTATGGTGATGTTCCCCATGTTTGGTTTTGTTCAGGAAGATTTTCTAGATACTCGTAAGCATCATTTGGGGCTTTGTTTTTGAAGGTTCCATTACACATCATATCAATGAATTATTTGTTTCCGGGACCCAACCCTTCATAGAAAATTCTCACTTGTTCTAGGATTAAGAAACCATGGTGTGGTACCATGTTTAATGTGTCCTTGAGCCTTTCCCATGTTTCATTGATTGTTTCTCCCTCTCTTTAAAAATAGTTTTGTATGCTCTTTTTAAGTGAAATTGTTTTGTGATGGGGGAAGTATTTTTTATAAAATTCTCATTGAAGTTGGTCCCAAGAGTGAATGGATGCTGGTCTCAAATTGTTTAACCAATTATTTTCTCGTTCCTTAAGGGAAAAAGGGAAAGGTCTCATTTTAGAAGATTCAATTTGATTTGGTTGGAACATGGTTTCGACAATGTCATTAAATTATTTAACATGAAGGTAAGGCTTCTCAGACTCCATCCCATGAAAGGTTGGAAGGTGGTTCAGGACATGGGGTTTGAAAACATATTGGGCATATCCTATGTTATCATGCCTAATGCATGAGGGTGCATTGTTCTAGGTTGGTGTGAGGTAGTCATTCATGGTCGGGTCTGCAACAATTCCCAAGTTAGGGTCTTACCCGTTTTTTTGGTTCCCTCCCCAGTTTATGATTTGGTTTTTTGGGATATTATCCATTGTATCGAACTCAACGTATGAATTTGGAGTATTAGGAAGATTTAGATCTAATGTAAATAGACCTCTTTTATTTCTTGACTGCCCATCCCTAGGAGTATCCACCGTAACTAATCTGTTTGAGTTATCTCGGGTGTAGGCGGACATGCGCCAAAAGAAAACAAAGTGAGAAAAGGAAAAGATAAGAGAATTGGGATGAGAATAGAAGAATGGGGGTAAAAAAAGAAGGTTTTTGGTCTAAGGATCATAGTTGGTCCCCGGAAATGGTGCCAAAATTTGGTTACGCCCAAATTCACCCTACTGGTTAAAGCGATTGATGTAGTACATGTAGGGGTCGAATCCACATGGACCGAAGAAGTAACCTTGAGATGATATGATTGTGTGAAGGATAGGCTATGAAGTAGCCGACTTTGGGTTTGATTTTGGATTGTTTTTAAAGAACACTAATAAACCTAAGTGAATTAAATTAAATGTAAATGGGTTGATCTTAGGATTGTGCTCGGGGTGGATTGAATGAATTTTACTTCATTAGAAAATTTTGGTTTTATTAATTTTTGATGAATCCATTCTTCAAAAATAACATTACATTAATCATTTTCTGGTTTGGTGCTTACTAAACACAATTAGTAATCTCGTATACACTTATAAAACCAAATTCATGATCTCTATGAGGTATATGGTCATTTAGTAATTGAATTTAGTTTTCTCAAACACTGTAAAGATGAAGAGTAGAAATAATTGAACAATGGATGTCTTAAATTAATTATCCAAATAACAACAATTCGTTCATAAAATAACATTCAATCTAGAATTTTCATCCTCCTAAGATCATCCCATTAAGGTTTTAGCCCTACATTTATGGTATACTCTCAATGGTGTGTGGAATATGGCTAACAAGATTTGGATTGATGAAATTAAAACCACAATAATAACGAGCACTCCTCCGTGTGTGTGAATGAAATTCACACCTATATATGAACTAATTCGCAACAACACAGAGATATCATTGTGCTTTGTGATAATAAAGTTTTAATAAAAGGAATGGAAAATAGAGAAGTTAATGAAGTTGATTAAGAACATAAAGATACAAAAAATAAACTTACATAGAAATGGAAAACATTACAAAGGAAATTTGGAAGCATAACCTTACAATGAAACAAGCAACAGAAGATGATATCAAAAATATCCACCCCTATTCCCTTCACCAATAGCTCCTTATATAGGCATATTAGGAGCCTTAGGTCCATCCCCCAATAATTAATTCACCCTCCAACAATTAATAGAGTCAAATAGAGGGTGAATAATCAAAATGAAATTGATGTTTCGAATTTGACCCGGAAAACTGTCCAGATTCGTCCACCATATTGACGTGTGAATTAGAAAATGAAGAAGTCCGAATCCAGAGGGGTTGTATAAGGGTAATATCTTCTTCCATATTTCCTCTATGATCTGTAAACATTTCAGTAAATTTAGCTCATCCGTTTGGAAGTTATGGTCGAAATGGAGGGACATATTTCTGTGCATTAATGTCGGGTCCACCATTTAATTCTCAACTTCAGATCCCTTTATCATCATGAAAACATCAGAATTAGCTCCGGCCACAGTTCAATAAAATGATCCTCATATTTTTATCTTTCTACTGTATAAATTTTAGTTTCATTGGGCTTGGTTTCTGGTCCCCACATTTGTTTGATGGGCCTTAGGCCCATTATGCTTTTTCCAACAAGTTTCTGCCTTCAGGCGCAAAATTCTCCATCTTCCTTTGGGATTCATCCAGCGGACCTAAAAGATAAAATGTTACAAAAAAAGTGATAAATCATATCCAAAAATTTAAAATTCAGAATTTGAATATAATAATTTCAACAAAAATATGAATGATTGGGCCCAAATTTTCATTTTAAACATGAATTACATTTTTGATGAGAAATGAAGTTCTATTTATGTAATTCACTAAAAACAATGTTTATGGACTTTGTAACAATGAATATAAAGATATTAAAAATTAATATTATCCATTTTCAGTTACTAATCAATTACCATACTAATAATCTAAGCATACCATTTACTATTGTTTCCTTTCCCTAGGATTAAAAGAAGGGATCTGTGAATTATTTTAGAGATTTAATATAATAAATAATGAATCATTCACTACAATTTTTGAGTTATGTTTCATGTTTTCCAATTTAATGTGAGAATAATATATGTATCTAGTCTCACAATACCACTAATCTATTCAATCATTTGATATATGATCCCTTTTATATAGATATATTGTAGTAAAATAACCAATGACTCCATGTTACTAGATTCAAGGTGTTAAACAATCCCTACTAATTATTCATCACAATATAACATATAATCCTTACCTAGAACATGTACATTTAGTATCATAGAATAAATCAAAATCAAATTAAACTCCTAAAAAGGTATATTTTATGTATCATACCATATAAAATTCACTTCATCATTTTTCAAAGTATACATCAGTGTTAAAAAATTAGTGATGTCCTAGATAATATTTTAGTAGAATCATTTCAATCCCTAAAAATTAAAAATATCTAAAAAATTAGTAGTTATATCAAAATAAACAATCAATTTTAACTTCATAGATTAAACATATATCTATATCATCGATATCCAAAGCCCAAATGAGAATACCTTATTAATATAGAGTAGACTCTTTGGGAGATTGGCATATAAACAATGGTTCCTCAATGCACTCAAGAGTATCTCCCAATGGTGATCATGATTATCCCTCAACTGGGTGTACATGATAATTTCATTAATAAATAAAACCATGAATAAATCTAGATATTTATTTAATATCCAATTCATCTGGTCAATGAAAAAAATAAACTCTTTTTTTAAACCAAACAACATCATGTAATATTTATAAAGGTCATACCTACTCCAAAAAATATTACACATAAAATCTTATATACTCAAATATAATTACGGATATCTCAATATCTAGTTGATATTTCATTACTAGTATGATTCCCTAAACAAAATAAACATTTCATTAATAAAGGTGATGAGATACATGTTGTTAATAATCACTTGGTTCAGTCATTGGTGGATAATAATAGAGAACCCCAAAGCGATTTTCATTGTAAAATATACGCCTTCACATTCATATCCTCAAGATGAACCTTCATTATCTAATATCAAAATGATACATCTAATATGGAAAAGTACATGATTTTTATACCATGTTTATGATCAATTATGAACACAATCTCACTCTCTAGTGGAAACCCCAAAAAAACATCAAGGAAAACAAATTCTAGAATATATTGACTATGGGATAAATTGAATGTTTCATCATCTTCGAAAACAATACCAACTTATTTGACCATGATCTTTCTTGTATATTAATGTCTCGGTCCAAATATTCCTACCTATAAACTATTCTCCCTAATGTTGGCAGTAAAATTACCCTCTAATGACATGAATGAATACTATTTGTGAAATTAGTCAACTATTACTCAATAAAGAGTCATTAAATCCATAATTATGACAACATTGAGCTGTTAATATCTAATTCAGAGAAATCCTAGACAATAATACATCCAATACTCATTATAGTGCACTTTGTATATATATAAATAGTATAACTACACTACCATTGTAATATTAATGAGAATCACTCCATATAGGTACTATACTAGTAAATTAATGTTCCTAAATATATATTTATATATAAATGAGTATAACATACAAATATAGAATAAAATAAATAATGTGATCAATTCCATAATAATTATACTATAAAATATTGATAGCCCTTCACATTGATTAGTTAGAGCCTTCTCAGTGTTAGGAAACTAGAATGAAACCTTAACTTGATCTCTCAATATCTAACTCCACTTAGGGGAATATCCCTATTAGAACCATTTACTTTTCCCTTGGGATCCACAACCTCCCCCATGAATTTAATGACTATAGGAACCCTGAACACTGTACATATTCTATGCTCCTAGAACTTATTTGGAACCACGAGTTAGAAAATATTCATACCCAGTATCTAAATATAGTGCGACTAAAAATATTCTATATACGTTCACCATCACCCCATATGTTTGGAATTCTTTCATCATCCATTTATAACCAGGATATACATTACCTAGTAGTTTATACTAACAACACTAGACAATGAATTTACCTCTAAGATGTGTGAACAATCCCTAAACCATTTTCTCAACTTATATCCACTTTTTAGGGACTCCTCATTCCTTTTTTTTCACAGCTCTCAACAATCCACTCCAAAACATGGAATAAGAAGTATATCGGTAAAATGATCTACCAACATTCTAATTTTTCTCTATAATAAGGTGTTGATTCATGACCTTGATTAATAATGCGAAGTGCAAGATATTCATCTATGATTGAATTTAATTCATTATGTCATCATTAAAATTATAAATTATAGAACTCTAATCACCCACTATTATAGGTGAAAACCTTAATAAATCAATAAAGAAGGCCATATTACCCAATAATAACATGAAACCCTAAATAGGATTATTAAATCTCTTGCACTATCATTTCATATAGTCACTATAATGATATTATCAAAAATTTGAGTATGAAAATCCTTCCAAGATAACCCTACATGATGGTCTACATAGAGTAAAAGTCCCAAGTAATTATTTTTTATCCATCGATGCATGAGGGAAATAAGCTTTTCCTACCTCTTAGGGGGTATCTCAAGATAATGAAAGATGATGTACAAGGAACCTATCCAAAACTCACCAACCTATAGTTCACTAACACTAATAAATAGTAGTAGATGCTACAAATAAAACATTTTCATTAGGAATGACAATATTGAACTAACACTCAGTTCACAAAGCCCTATATACCATAAAAAAGAATTAGAGTCTCTGAGAGATAATGATAAATGGATGGAATATGCACAATTAGAAGTCTGGATTCCACTATTAGTGCAGTAAGCTCACATGATCCCTCCATGAACCGAATAAGAGGTCAATATATTGGAATGTCCCAATAATGCCAACCAAAATATTTAAATCATAATTTTTTCACATATATTAATATCATAGTTTAGGTATGATATAATAAGCACATACTGAACTACACTAAACACATAAATAATTATATTAGGGTCTCACCTATTAGCTCATTTTTTACACAACATACCCAATATTAAGCTATGTATAATCTCATATTGGTCCACATGACAAAAAAACTATATTCTAGAAGAAATATTTAATGCCCAGGGGTTGGTTAATTAGAGTGAAATATATATATTATATAGAAATTCAAAATATATTTGATTGTGGACATTTTATGAAAACAATCTATGCATCATAAATATAATATCATCCACAAATAATCATATGAATTTCATGTGAGCCATATATATATATATTTTGGATAAATATACATATACCCTATTGAAACCATGGGCCAAGAGTAAAAGAAATAAATTTTAAATCACATAAAATTTCTCAGGGAACCCCAATAGTAAATCTCACAAACCAAGATTATTAACCACATTCCTAGTAATATATACATCCCTTAAACATGAGTTAGATTCTCGCAATCATATGTTTTATAACAAGTTCTAATAACATCTTAAATTTTTTATATAATATCCAAAATTTTTCTACAAAAATAAATAAGTCTCTAATTTTATTTTTTATCATCCCCAACCCGATTCACCTCTATAGTGAATGAACTGAGTTTCTACAAAAATAAGTAACAACTGAGATTCCATAAATTAAAATATGTTTTCACTTACAAAAATTCATATGGAAAATAACATGATGTATTTTTCGATGACCTTATATAATAAAGTCAAAAAGTAAAACAAAAAATATAGCATACACCTTAAAAAATAGTTTTTAGATATGGCCCAGTCTCATTTAACAAATTTAATCCATTATCACTACCCAACCATCCAATAAAGAACTATTTTCCTCACCTAAATTTTGAATCATTAAATATTATTTTGTAGGAGGATATCAAAGTAGTTTGTGAGTATAACTTAGTAAGCCTAAGCTAATGGTGTCATTAAAATTTATATTAAATACAATCACTTTTTTATATAGAACTAAAATAAATAAAATTAAGTAAATAAATTATTACATCATGGAATGATTAGTAGCTAATACACTTGTGAGAAGACCAGCTTTGGCTTGTATCAGAATGAAAAAATATACCTTTGGCTTGGAAACAAATATGAGGTTGAATAATGCATCAGTACTCATATCATATTCAATGTCAAATATCTGTCACCAATGAAAACTTCTATGAATAATTCATCTATGTTACATTTTCTATTGGGGAATGATACATTACAATTCCTCCATCATTGAAAAATTATCAATCACCTACTGAATACATAATCACCAATTATTGGGGGATGGTATACCACAATTACATATGTTTAGATGGATAATTTACCAGTAATACCAACCAATGGTTAGAAGAGTGGCTACCATGACAACTCGTGAGGTGGAAAATTCACCAACACTATTAAATTACATGGGTAGATAATATACCACTAACAAACATCCTTTGGATGGATGATAACAAATTGATAATAAAATTTATGTATACAAAATATCATCATTAAAAAATCATGGTTGGATGAAATAACACTATTATAATCTACTAATATCGATTATGTACAATAGGTAACAACTCTTGGGTAGATGATTTACCTATACAACCAACCTCAAGAGTAGACATTGTACCTAAAAAACATCTCATGGTGAATATCTTACTTCAAAAAATCACATCCTTGGTGGAAAAGATATTTTTGAAATAGATAGGGTGTATGATATAACAACAGTAATAATCTCTTGGTAGTGATATACCACCATCCAAATATTCTATAAAATGAGTTATCATAGTTTACCAAAGGTCACAACTTTTATAGATAATGATTCATACAAGAGACATACTCAAAAGGTAAAAAACCTACTCAAAGTCTCATTATTAGTGTATCCTAACCATATATTATTGTCTTTAAATTTCATTTACAATCATGAAATGTCTAGGAACATCCCTTATTGAACTATCGATCACAATTATAGATAACATTCCCTTTCTAGATTCCACACCACAAAGTCCCAAAATTTCACCAAAGGTAAATTCACTTCGATGACCATGCATTGGATATTAAACCCACACATGACAAATCCTTACACAATCAACCGAATTTTACCTTTAAATAATACAAGAGTCAATTTTAAATTTATTACAGTGGCCTATACTTAGTTGACACTACTTATATTTCAAACAACACTTTCTAACTCAATAAACACTAACGAAAAAGTAAAGGATCACCTAACTAGACCCATCATGGTCTTTATAATTGGGTACCAAAAAATAATTTAACCAAAATTGGTATATTATACAAAATATATCAAAATCCCAAAAATTAGTCATAACTAGTTGAGGATGGCAGAGTACTGAAATAAACAGGGATTATTTACAAGAGGAGGGATAACCATAATCATGGAAGTATAATTTGTTTACTGACTGTTAACTATATCCCAGAAAGAAGGATACCACTATATTGAAGAAGAAGACAAAAAATAAATGGATATGGGATATGTAGAGAGGGATAAAATTAAGGGGATTCTTATTAACTAACTATTTTTTTAAATGGCCACATGTGCCCACTAAGAACCCTCCTCCTATATGACGGGTACATGGTACCCAAATTTTTCACATTATATAAGAACTAACCATGAGGTGTACCTAGAAACCCACCCACTATATTGGGGGGTCACCTGGTAGTACTTACTTGACCACTAGGTACCAAATATCTTCTTTTATGATGAAAAGAGTTCTGAAACAAGGTTTTTCATCCCAAAATGGACACCCACAGTCCTACAAACACCTCCAATATTCTAAAATAACCAAAATATAAATATTATTGGTAAAAATTAGTTCATATTCATACATTTAATACAACAATCAAATAATTATGTTGAAAAGGGTGCAATGCTCGATAGATTTATTAACATGAAACGTCGAGCTTTATGTAAACTTTAATATAGTATAAATATATTATTATTTTCATGTGACCATTATGACGAATTTATTAAATTGGTCACATGAATATGGAAACCCTCATTATAAAAAAATATGTATAAAAAAATTTTATAATAAAAGGTTATTTGATTGAACATAATAAACATTTACCAAAATTTCTGTAAAGTTGTTTTACGATTCAAAAATATATTTTCATAAAAAATTTATTTATTTAATTTTTAGTGAAATAATTATAAATAATTTATAATATTTAGTAAAAATCATTTCATGGAATAAAAATATTTTTTGAAATCATCTTCTGAATATTAGCTTCTGGTGAATTTTTGTGGTTTGTTCTAAAAAGATTAATTTTCAATGATAAATGAAAAAATATCATATTTATAAAAATTCTAAATATTTTCTATAAATTATGTGATTTAAATATTCCATTATATTGTTTATTTTGTTTTAATGTAGTATAATATCGATTTTATTAATTATAATATAAATAATTCTATGGGAAAAAATATATATTTTGTCTTTGTATAAGTACAATTTTATGCGTAAAAATAAATTTTTCTAAAAAACATTAATTCATTTTACACATTTGTATTTAAATTGATTTTTGATACTACTAAAATTTGAATACTAAAAAATTTATTCCATATTTTTAATCATGTGGTTGAAAATGTATTCCATATTTTTGAATAATGTGGTTGAAATTTTTATAGTCGGTGTCGAAATGAACATCCTATATATTCCAATAGAGATCGTTTAATCCATTTTCCTTTGATTATAATATTTATATTATTTTATGTAATTGATATAATAAACAATGTTACTTTCTTGATTCTAATTTTTTTATTTGTTTTTGAGTGTGTAAATAAGTTAGTAGTGAATATAAAAGGTTTATTTTGAAATAAAAAAAATTAACTTCTTGATATATTTTTTTAAATAGTGAGGATGATATAATTAACTTTAACACTTATGTAGTATAAATTAAATGCTTGAAAAAGGAGTAGAAAAATAAAGGCAAATGATTTTATAAATTATAAAAATTATATGTTTTAAATTAATTGTGGAATTCCATGGATTTCATGGGAAATTATTAATTCTATGTTATGGTAAATGTGTTTATATTCAAATTCCATTTATGTATTGAGGAATTTGAATTAAAATTAGATTAATAGTCCTAAAATTTCTTTGATGATAATTTATGATAAAAAATATTTTACTAAATGATTTAAAAATGTAAAAATATTGAAAATAGACAAGTGGGAGGGTAAATGATCTAAAATTTATCTGTGTTGAATTTTTTATCCATTTTTACCCTATTTTTAAAAATATCAGACTTAATGGCTAAAAAAGTGTTACTACAGTTAAGGTTAAAAAGGGTTAACTATGGGGTTAAACACGAAATAAGGCTTAAGATATGTCTTAATCACGTATAAATTTAATTGTTTGAATGTATATTTCTAAAACCTGAGATTTTTATGAGAAATATTTTTTTTATGTTATATACATCATCAAAGGAATATTTCACTACATACAACAATAGCTTGGCTTGCTTTACACGCAATTGTGACCTCCCTCGATAGCTTGCGTTGTACGCAGTACCGACTTTCACTAAACAATGATATGCTATTAAAATATTATTAAAACTAGTCATTATGAATAGTAATACCCACTTTTTGAAATTTTAAAAATTTTATCTTTAAAAATGGACTTCATTTCTAGATTCGGAATATCGAAATTAGTCTAGGGTGAATTTTTGGTATTTTTCTGAAAACATTGAATTTTTGATGAAAAGTGAAAACACTGGGATACTATTAAAAAACAGACTTTTTATTTAAATAATTATTTATTTGATTTAAATTTATTTTAGTGTAAAATTGATACATAATACCTAGATATGTTCAATGTAATTCATTAGGGACATTTTATAATAATTTTAGATATATAAAAATTTTATTGAACTTTTGACCGTCATTTACCCACCTCCAAGGAGAGTTTGAAAATTTTCATATATCTTAATTTTACCGCTTTTGTGAGTGGAATTTCAAAAATCCAAGAGACACGGGTAATATCAAGGAGTAAAATGTGGTTCAATAAGATAAAAATATTTTTTGGTGAATAGTAACTTTTTACTTTTATTTAAAACGATTAAAAGTATATACAAAAATTAAGGTTAAAAATGTTATTATTTTTGCCATAACACATGTACTAATTCTATTGGATAAGTTTAATTCGACCAAAAACTACCTTAGGAATAAAATATGACCATTTAGGTCCACTGTAATTAGATTAGGACATTTAATATTATTTTATTAAAAGAAGAGTTAAAATAGTTAAAATCAAAGTTTAATATTTTTTTTAATATAAGGTTATACATAAGATAAATTCGACTATAAATATTAATTATAAAGATAATAATATTTCCTACATAATTGTATTTTATTTATAATTTTTACACTTTAAATAATTTAATCTATTTATGACACAATGATGATGGAGTAATTACCTTATTAAGGAAAAATTAAAATTATTGATATTATAAATACCCAAATAAATGTAATTTTAGACTATTAAAGAATTTAAGTAATTTTATAGGTTAATATGTCATATTAGTATTGATTTAATTTACTTTTTTCGAACTAATAATGCTGTTACGATTTTCACAAAAAATCAATTACCAAATAGTGTCAAAATAGACATAAAATAGTTTTTAAAACAAATATTATATTATTAATTATTATTTTATTCATAAAAATATAAGGTTCGGACAAATGACTTATATAAGGTTATATATATTAATAATTAACCACTTGGGATTCGTTTCTATTGTTATGGTAAGTTTATTAACCATATAGTTCAAGAAAACAATAAGACACGGTAAAAGTTAAATTATTTAACTTAGAGTTAAATCTAAATGATAAGGTTAAAATAGCAACCTAAACTTGTCTAAAATTTATTGGTTGAGATTATTTATACCCATACCCACCTTATCATATAAATAAATATATTTAGAGCAATTAAAAACTGAATATGTCTTTATTATAAAATAATATTTTATGTTTTTCCTAAGGTGCCTCTCTCCTCCCATATAAAAGGGCACCTCCTCCCTCTCCTCCCCACACCGTTTTAATCCTTCATGTTCGGCCAAAACCTGCCAATTTCCCTTCTCAACTTCCCTATAAATATCCTATAGGTCCTTGTCTTCTTCAATGACCATATTCTTTCCCTAAGGGGTGGTTAAGAAGAGGCACTTCAAAGAAGAGGTAATGTCCGTTACCGATTATTTCAACTTTATTTCTTCTTCTACTTCTTCTTCTTCTTTAGTTGTTTCATTATGTAGTAATAAAATTAGTATAAATAATATGATTATATGTTATTATAAATATTAAACAACCTTATTTAACCTTTTATCCATCCTACGGAAAATGAAATCAACGCGCGTGCATACGTACGGAATACCGTCTCCTCGCCGTGGTGTAATATGTTTTCCACCACCACCTTAATTAGATGGGTATAATGGTGTAAAGAATAACTATATATTATTATTGTAAATTTATATTGATTCTGAAATAGTATACATACACATCAATAGAATTCTACGATCATGGGAACGATATCATCGCTCGTGGGTACGTACGACCTACCATCTCCACGATGTGATGCGACTCGTTCTAAATGATATTCAATGAATAATGATTATATAAATAAATTTAATTAATAAATATTATATATATTACACTAATTCCATTCTATAAATGAGGTATATATAACCAAAAAATAATAATAAGAATTTATTCGACAAAACACGCATAAGAACATAAATCAATAAACACCCGAATAACAAGTAGCAATGAAATATTACTAATAAGAAGCTAAGAATATGACCATATATGATATCATAACAATAGTTAATATTTTTAAATAATTCAATAACATTATTTAAATCATTATACTTTAGGTTCATACACGTATGAAGAAA
This sequence comes from Viscum album, assembly GCA_963277665.1. Lineage (NCBI taxonomy): Eukaryota > Viridiplantae > Streptophyta > Magnoliopsida > Santalales > Viscaceae > Viscum > Viscum album. The sequence continues at coordinate 123,254,673 of OY728139.1, read as the reverse complement.
ATCAGACCTAAGGTAAGGGAAAATCTCACAATCTCATTTTTATCCGAGATTATTTATACTTTAGAATTTACTGGGGAATATTTATCATCAAAATCCTGGTTTCCTCAATATTTAATATTACATCTATCCTCCTATAATTGTTTAAATCCAATTTTACCCTTTGGTGAGTTTTTAGTAAAAGATAAGAAATGAATCTTTTGTCAATTTTTCAGTACGAGGCAGTTTTTTGAATTTTCCGGCCAAAGTATGAGGAGATTTTTTTTAACTTATAAGGAATGAATAGATTTTTAGAAAATTATTTCCAAAAAGATTCCTTTACAAGTTTTCATGTTTATTTTTAATCAACTTCTTTTAGTTTAAAATTGTATGACATGTTAAGAAAGAAAAATGTTTTTGATGTAGAAAGGATATTTTTATCATGAATGGAGTTCAAGTATTTTATCAAAATTATTTTCCTTCTAAGATTATAGGATTCTATTTCTATCCATATTTTTACATATATTTGATTATGTTATGATGGAATTAATTTTATGTTGTCCTTTAACTTATATGGATTTTGTTATGATGACATGATGTTTAAGAATCCCATTTTTATTACATGGGTTATGCTATGATGTATGATTTATGATCATATGAAACACATAATAATGGTATCATTATGAGATGGGTGGGACCTATATATCCCTCTAATACATAGGGTAAAGATTTATATCTCATGAGATAGACATGGCTGGAACAGCAGGTTAATCCAGTTCAATGATACAGGACTGAAATGAGGAGTGAACACCATTCAGAAATGGACTTTGACTACTAGGATAGTCTTGGAAATGAGTCTTGACTAATAAGAAATGATTCTCTATGATTATGTGTGTATGCCACAAAGTTTCATGTTTAATGTTATGATTATTGGGATTACATTTAACTACTATGATTTATCCCATGTTATGATATTATGATCTCTTTTGCAGGTTAAGATTTTCAAAATGCTATGTTCTTATGAATATGATATTTCTTTTATTTACCCTTACTGAGAATTTGAGCTCACCCTTTTGTATGTTTTCCTTCCCCAGTTCAGGAAGAAGGTTATTAAGTAGGATATGCCCAAATGGGAACTAGATATGATGAAATAAATGGGAGAAAATATAGATGCTTTATGAACCAATTGTTTATGTTTCCCAGTTTCTAAAACATTATACCTATACGGTCCTACTATGGTTTTGTTATATGTTGTAATAATTATTCTTGAATTCTGACGTAACAACAATGTACATAAATTATGGTTCATTATAATATTGACCTTTTAATGTCCTAACATTTAGATTATGGTTGTTTGGTTCAAATTTAAATGATTATGATATATATTTTATATAAATATTTTATGTAATTCCATATGTGTCCTTTCTATCACTTATGAAGGGGTGCACCCTCTTCTCCTTGATTGAAAATGTTTGAGCACTATAGACCATTTAATAACCTATTATAATATCTTTATATCTTGAATCCCTTAATCCTTGGGCCTTTTTACTTCTCTTAATACCATCATTAGAATTATTAATGTGTAATGTAAATGTTGTCTTACAAAGAAGAGGTAATAATCTTTCACAACTATTTTAAGGTTTATTTATTATTATTTTTATTAGAAATTGGTTTTATCCATCCAAACATGGTGAATATGGTATCTTAAAAATTGTTTCTACTGATGGAGAAATGTGTGGTGCCTGATGGTTTATTAGAGAAGGTTGGGTTCTGCTTAATCACTCATATCAGGTGCACTGTTTTCATTTCGAAACGCCCAATGGTTCCATATCAAATGATACATGGACATTCTTTCTAAAGGGAGGTGTTATCGAGGTCATTTTTACAACAATTCTTAAAAACTCACATTGGTCTAGAGGATGTGAATTCGGGCTCATCACACCCTTTTGGGGGGAATTATTTTCTGTTTCGGGACTCTCTTATAGATTTAAGATGTATTCTTATGTCTGTGAATCATTGGTTTATACACAAGAATAGTATCCCCAGATTGCTCCTGTTAGGAAATTCTTAGAAAAACTTAGTGATTCAGAATCATTTAGGCCTGAGTTTTACGATCCCTAATTGTATTATTGACTTGGAGGAGTTTGGAGTCATTGAGACGACACGAGCTTGAAGCCTCATAACTGGGTGCTCTAGAGTTTATTGTCATCTATGGGGGACAGATAACAACTTGGTAATTTATATCAAACCTGTGATATGAGCATCATATGTATCATCGTGATAGGAATCAGAATCCACGTTGTTTGGTGCCACTTAATGGGGAAAACCACATTTTAAGGTCGTGCGACAAGTACCCAACCGTATAGTTTAATGTCAAGTGGCAAGGACCTCCGAGCGAGAGATGCCTGGTCAAAGTTGGTGTGGGGCTTACACCAAAGTGGTCCGGAAGACCCAAGGGAAGTGATTTACTGGGCCCAAATATGGTCTTGTTGGGGTATAAGGACCTGGTCTGATAAGGAGAGATGTGTATTAGACATAGATATCGGGATTTCTCCTTGGGGAGGTTTCCTACGTATCCAGTTTGGTTGGGAATAGAAGTCCATGTAGGTCTTGGAAGATTAGGGATTACATGTGAGAGTTGCCTGTTATTGGGATTGAACCTCAAGGAGACGTCCTACGTACCCCTCTTAGGAGACAAGGATCAAAACCCACATAATTTGTTGAATCTTCACTGTTGTGTGGATGCCACAACCATCTCAAATCTCAAATACCACGTCAGTCATGCTTAGTGCGAGAAACAAGAGAAGGTTATAGAATTTTCATGTCTCGCACTTTTCCTTCCTCAGGGGAAGGTGGCCGGAACTGTGTGACTCTCATTCTTCCCGATGTCAGAGGAAGGTAAAAGTTGCAACAACATGACCGGGGGTGAGGCGGGGGAGCAATGGAACTTCCTGGAATAGAGGGGAAGGCCATTGGATTCTAGCGAGGATGGTGTGGGGCTTACTCTAGGAGGGATACCTAACCACTTCTAGGAGAGGGGAGAAGTGCTCACTGCTAGTAATCATCAAAAAGGAAATGCGAGTGGGGTCCCTCAATCCTGGAAAGTGGAGAGGTAGAAGGGGGACTCCCAGGCTCGGACCCTACACTACCTTGGGAATGTGAACCCAAGAATGCTTCAGGAATCCGCTCAAGGGTCAGGGCAACACCCTTGTCCTCACCTACCATGGGTGTGTGATCTAAATGTGGTGCGCTGACGCGCCTGAAGGTTTAATCATACGAGTCTGGTGGCTTCATTAGAGGCCTTGGCTCGGGGCCGGTGAATAGGCCACAGTAGGGATTGCAGAGGATCGGTCCGGATTGGAAGGGTTTTATCTGGCTCAGGGAATGGAAACACTGAAAATTTGGTGGGCCCCACTGGTGCATGATGAGTGGCACCCTTCTCGTAGGGGGGATATGCGGTTGGAGATGTTGTCTGCATACAAGGGTGGTACGCAGACTAGTAGGCATCCTGCGTACTAGGGTGGTACGCGGCATCGGGTTCAGCCCGCGTACCAGGTTGGTACGTGGTGGAGACCACGTGAGTAGTGGCAGCTAGGGGCGACACTGGTCGAGGGTTCGACGGTCATGGTTTCTCCTGCATAGGAGGGTGTTATGCGGTGCGTCAGATCGAACAAGGAGCATAATCTCCGTGGTCCACGGGGAGTACATCCATGGAGGGGCCATGGATCGCAGTTTTTATTTTATGTTTTCAATTCACCAATTCGTTATGTGTTTTTCAGTTCCTTAATAATTCGTTTCAATCTTCATACCTATTCTGGTTTGCGAATTGGAAATTCACTGTTCACGAAATCCTATCCTCCTTCCTCCAAAATTCATCCACCCAAACCTGATCGATCTCCCATATTCTCCCCTCAATTCCATTTTATAGAGGGGGAAAGATATGTATCTGTGGTCATGCGGCACCTTTTGTGGAGGAACATGACCGGAAACTCGTTTTAGGGATGACTTGTTCAATCCACAACTCACAGGGGCATTGAATGCACCTAATCTATGAACCAAATTGCTGCTTTGTGGCCATGAAAGACTCCTCCTATATTCTGCGAATGATAGCGTATGCAGTCTGGGCTGGCTGGCACATCTCGCGGCTGAAGGGAGTTTGTGATGGCAGACCGTCCTGGCACCCGTCCTTCTTCGTGCCCGTGGAGGAGTTCCTGCCACCCTTTCACAAACGATTTTGGCCCGCAAAGTGGGAGGCTCATCGAACTGGCCGCGTACCTGTCGGACCGGTACGGGGACCAACCGGTCCTATTCCCATCGTGAGTATTCTTCATGTTTTTGTGAAATACTAGATAGAATCCTTTCTCAAATTAAGGGGTATTCCCATTATCTTTTGTCGATTTTTCAGGACCCAAAAAATTCCCCCCATTGGAATGGGGTATGATCAGAACAAAGAGGAGGCTATTCTGATGTAGAGTGGTCCTAAAAATCGATGAGTGATTGGACAATGATTTAAATTTTCCCTAAGCCAAGGGACTCAGCGAGCAAAGTTTGAGTTTTTCTAGGGTTTTGTAGATAAACCCTACAAACATTTTATCTTTTCCATCAATAACCTATGTCTTTCCTGGGCCCATTTAGAGTGGACCTAGATGGTATAGCCCAAATTTTGTTTAGGTAGCCCTTTTCAGGTTTTCGGCCTAACGGGCATTGTGACACTTTTTGTGAGTGGTTTAAAGTCCCCCCGACAAGACTATAATTACTGATGTTTTAGGTTGAAAATTTTCGACCAGATATGGTGGGGTGAGGGCCCCAATGGGATTTGATTAGTTAAAAGAAGCCTTTTTATATTTCAGACACACATGAGGGGAAATGTTTAAATTTGAGCAACATGTAGGGCATGTCTCGAGGCATAGGAGTCTTGTCGGCGTACTAAGGAAGGAAAAACGTCACCCAAGGAAGACTTTCCTTTGGTGGATGGGCCAGGGGCGATCAATATGTAGAGTCGCTGAGGGCATGGTATGCATATTCGTGAAAAGGTGTCATTAAATCAACAATTTTCCATTTCTGAGTTCCTAAAAACATCCTGGATATTCGGATCATGGAAACCATCATGGGTGGCTTAGAGAGTTTTAAAACCCACCAGGTGTGGCTTGAATAGCCATGTGATGTATGAAAGGATTTGGGGACATCTGTATTAATTAGTAGTGTGGACGAGAGGCCACTTTCCTATGCATTTAGTTAGCGTAAAGTCTGGTTGGAGCTTGTCGCAGTTTAAAGTCATGCAGCAGGGGCATTCCTTAAAATGGAACGGCTTCTCCTGGTTCTTGTTAATCTCGTAAGAGACATTCCACCATATTCAGGAAGGGTTGTGAAAGAGGTTGGTAAATTGTAGCACAGAGGGTCATCGAATCCCTAGATGGACATGGGGGCTGAGAGGCCAAGAGGCGTATGGAGAGAATCACTGACTAAGGAAATCTTGCCTTTGGTAGACGGGACAGGGGCGATCAATAGGCAGATCCGCTAAGGGCATGGTGTGCATTGTCATGCAAAGGTGTCCATAGTACAATTATTGTATTCTCCGGATAGCCGAACAACTTTAGGGAAGTTGAGATCTGGACCCACCAGTGGTGGCTTGCAAGAGTTCGGATTTTTATGAGTACATAGTGTGATTTATGAAAAAAGGGTGCCTGAATACAAGAGAAAAGTCTAGGCTAAAATTACCAGGAATGGGTAAATTCATCCCTTCTCACACTAGTGTGATATGGTGGTATGTGTAGGTATGGAGTATGTATTGAGGGAAGGAAGAAAAACTCTATTCCTGATTGAACCCGTGAAGAGTTTGACCATGCAGTTTAACGTCATGTAGTAAGGACAGCATCCATGCAGTTTAACGTCATGCGGTAAATACGGGGAGAATTATTAAAGACACTATGCAGTTTAATGTCATGCAGTGAGGACATGGGCATTATTAAATCTGTTAGAATGCTTGTAGTTGGAGGCATTTCATTGGATGTTTAATTCATGGTCTTTTCAACATCATGCCATGCAGCAAATACATGCTCCGTGCAGTTTTTTCTTTATGCAGTAAGAACATTGTTGAAAAGACCACTCTTGATTAGAGTTTAACTGGGCCCGAATATATCTGCATGTCCAAGATGTGGATAGGGATTGATGGTGTAAATCATGGTCACGAGGCTTCTTGTATCAGGGGAAATGATATGGGGGCTCTGAGGCCGGTAAGCGTATAGATCTAGGAAGAGCATCGCCTGAGGAAATATTTCCTTTGGTAGACGGGCCATAGGCTATAAATATGGAGATCCACTGAGGGAATGGTATGAATAGTTGTGAAAAGGTGTCCACGGGTTGATGAATTTCCAGTTCTGATGGACATGAATGATCACGAGGATCTGTGATTGTCTGGGCCACGAAGTCTGTCATTTGGTAAGGAAATATCCGGACATGTCGGGGATGTTCGTCCCTGGTTACTGTTAATGCTCGGGGAGTTCCCTGAGGTGATTTATCTTGCGCATGGGGTGTACCTTTACTCCATGCAGTTTAAAGTCGTGCAGTAAGGAAGAAGTACTCTTAGTTTAACGGTCATAGAGTTCAGACCATGGGGTGACTATTGCTATAATCACCTAGAGGGAAATTGAGTTAGGATGCTCTAGTATACGCTGAACAAGTGTGGAGGAATGAGGGTGTAAACAGAAAAACTAGGGTTTCCAGGATCAAGAGATACAGTGTGGGTATCTGAGGCCGATAAGCATACGAATCTAGGAAGAGCATCACCTGAGGAAATATTGCCTTTGGTAGATAGGCTAGGGGCTATCAATATGCAGATCCACTCAGGGCATGGTATGAATAGTCCTAAAAAAGTGTCCACGGGTCATTGAATTTCCACTTTCGATGGCCATGGATGATTATGAAAATCGGGGATTACTCATAGCCCATAGTTCAGCCTATGGGGACAATGGTATCCAAGCATACAAGAAACATCTTTACCAAAATTTCCAGTTGATTCGAAGTATCCTAGACCTGGCTTGATGTTTGTAGATGTAGATCGTCATGTGAACCACTGGCGGATACATAGGCTAACCAGGTAGGCATACCCTGGAAACGTTTGGATATGAGAGGGGAACAAACTTGTAAATCACGGCTTCATAAATTTTTGGATCAGAAGATATGATATGCGGTCTCTGAGGTTGGTAAGAGTACAGAAATAGGATGAGTATCTCCTAAGGAAATCTTGCCTTTGGTAGACGGGCTTGGGGATATCAATATGCAGAGCCGTTGTGGGCATGGTATGTATAGTCATACAAAGGTGTCCACGGGTCGATGACTTTCAACTTTCAATGGCCATGGGTGGTTATGAAGATCCACAATTATCCAGGTCACGATGTCTGATGTATGGAGGGGATGTATCCAAAGGCGCAAGGAGTTTTCCAATCATGTTTCTCCATATATCTTGGGTAGGTCACGATGAAGTCCATGCAGTTTTAACGTTATTCAATGAGGACGAAGATGAACCGACATGAAAAGAGGATTCCGTGCAGTTTAATGTCATGCGGTAAGGACATAGATGAACTGACGTGAAAAGGGGATTCCATGCAGTTTAACGTCATGCAGTAAAGATGAGGGGTATATAAACCTGTATTTTCTTTTATTGGAGGCTAGGCTAAGAAATAATATCTTAGCGTTTTTACGTATCCTGCGAGGGAAGGAATCAATCCATACATAGTTCTTTTGGGGAATACACCCCATATAGGTCTTCTCCGTACGGGGGAAAGGGGAAATTTTCTTCTTATCTGTGTAGTTTAACATTGGGTGGAAAGGATGAGGAATAAACCCTCGTTCGGGTCTGGTCCTTACAAGTGGAAAAATGGGTTATTTTTAGCTTTATTTGGGGTGTCTGGGCCAGGATTTTGGATCCTGGTGTCGCTATGTATCATGCGAGGTTAGGAATCAAGCTGTACATAGTTCTTTAGAAGATAATACACCCTGTTCAGGTTTGGTCCATACACGGGGGAAAAGGGAATTCCTTCATTTGGGGGTTGTTGGGATAGGTTGTGGAATTCTGGCATCAATCTGTATCATGTGAGGGCTAGAATCAAGCCGTTTGTAGATATTTTTTAAGATAATACAACCCGCATAGGTCTGGTCCATACATAGGGGAAAAGGGCATTTTTTAACTTTATTTGGGGATGGCTAGGCCAGGATACAGAATCCCGGCATGGCTATGTATCCTGCACGGGCAGGAATCAAGCCGTACGTAGTTCTTTGGAATCCTTGTAGTTTAACATCATGTGGTGAGGATGAAATAATCTTAGTTTAGAGCCATATAGTTTGGACCATTTGTGCTTGGAAGTTCAATGTCATATAGCTCGGATGATAACTGCTTTTGGTTATGTGAAATACTTCTTCAAAAATCTCATATTTGTAGGAGCGGTAGTGAACTTATCGTCCATGGAAATCAGAGCATATGATCTGTTGGAGTAGTCCTTATGTATAACATATGGTCCCTCCCACTTGGACTCCAGCTTTGGAGGTTTCTCTCCGGATATCATGGGGGTTCGGAGGACCAACACCAATTCTCCATCAAAGAAAGACCGAAGACGAACCTTTTTTTGAAGGCTCATGTGATCTGGTTATGATATAATTCCAAATGGTGCAAAGTGTGCAACTGATTCTCATACAGCTGTTCCAATTCACCTAGTCATTCTTCGGATTTCTCATCATTGGATAACTGATCAAAAATGGAAACATTGAGCGAGGTAAATTGGAGGTCAATGGGTTGGAATGCTTCTGTTCCGTATAATAATGTGTATGGAGTATCCTGAGTAGTGGTGTAGAATGTGGTTCGATAAGCCCAAAATGCATGAATGAGTTTATCCGGGCATGATTTCTTGTCTTTATCCACCATTTTCTAGAGAATGTTGGAAAGAGTCTTGTTGAAAGCCTCTATCTATCTGTTGGCCAAAACATGGTAGTGGGATGAGTGGTTAGCATTGATACCATATTCTCAGTACAGTTTCTCCAATTCAGCAAAGCAGAAGTTGGTGTTGTATCCATCAGTATGGTACGAGGGATTCCAAATCTTTTGATGATATTTGATTTCACAAAGCTGACAATGTTTCATGCCCCGACCTCCATGAGGGGTACAACCTCTACCAATTTGGAAAAGAAGTCAGTTGATGTGAGGATATACATCAGTTGTTTGGCCGTGGTGGGAGGATACGGTCCCACGACTTCCATTCCCCATATGGAAAATGGCCACGAGTACTTGGCCTGATGAAGTAACTCCGGGGGTTGTGGATTAACGTTTTCTTGAATTTGGCAGGAGTGGCATTTTGTAGTAAAGTGCCCGCAATCTCATGCCACGGTGGGCCAATAGTACCCAAGCCTTCGAACATGATGGGAAAGCTTAGACCCTGACTGATGTGCCCCACATACTCCAGCATGTACTTCATTTATGATAGTAGTGGTTTCTTCTACATCAATGCATCTGAGTAGGACTCCATAGAGGCCTTGTTTGTAGAGGACCTCTTGATGACCGGTTCCACCATATAGGACAAAGTTGATTTCCCTTCTCCGTATTTTCTCTTGTTCAACCATGTCTGATGAAATTTCTCCCCTTTGGAGGTACATTGCAATGGGGGTCATCCAGCCAGTGGTAGGAGGATATAGATCAGGGATAGGATTGACTTCGTTAATTTCATCTGTCTTAGTCTGAACAAATGGAAAGACCATTTGATGATGACCAATACTGATAATTGTTTCATCCTTGTCTGGATCAGCTAGGGTTGTGGCCGCATTAGCAAATGCATCGTCCTTGTCATTCCGAGACCAGGGAATATAGGTCAATGTTTCTCCTATGGAGAATTCCACCATTAACCCTCGGACATGGTCAAATAGGGGAATGAACTCCTCCTTTTTAATAGCATAGTCTCCATTGACTTGCTTGATGACCAGTTTCGAGTCACCTTTTACCTTAAGGTGTTGTACTTGTGCCTGGAGTGCGACCTCTTGCCTGAAATTTGGTCTTGATACTCCGCCTCATTGTTCGTACATCCTTCTGAGAGGTGGAAGGAATATGGAAATACTACCTTTTCTGGGGACATGAGTATGATCCCCAAAACGACCTTGTTAAATTTTGGATCCTCAATACTCTTCCCTGTCAGGCTTCGGGATGCGTCGTCGAAGTACATTTCCCATGTTGGGAACTCCTCTTGAACTGAGAAGATGTATTCATCAGGTAGTTCAATATCCGGTGTAGTGGTCCCTATCAAGGGTTGCTCTACCAGAAAATCTACTAATTCTTGTCCTTTGATGGATTTCTAAGGCAAAAATAGGATTTCAAACTATTGTAGTATTATTGCCCATCGGGATAGGAACCCGGTCTGCATCGAGTGGCTGAGGATGTACTTGAGCGGGTTACTACGTGAGACCAAATGGATTTCATTATGCTGCATATAATGTCACAATTTTTGAACTATGAAGACTAAGGACAAAGAACTCTTCTCGATGCTTGAGTATCGAGTTTCAGTGTCAATCATGGTTCGACTGAGGAAACAGAGACTTTTTTCACTGATGTCATCATTTTTCTGTGCGAGGAAGGCTCCCAGTGATAGCTCTAGGGCCGTCACATATAGGATAAGAGGTCTTCCTTCATCTGGGGGCATGAGCACTGGTGGGCTTTAGAGGTACTTCTTTAGGCTGTCGAATGCCTCTTGGAAATCTTCTGTCCATTGGTACGTAACCCCCTTTTTCATTAACATGGTTAAAGGAAAATATTTATCTACCAGGTTGGCTATGAACTTCCTAATGTAGGTCAGGTGTCCTTGGAATCCTCTCAACTCATTGAGATTTCAAGGAGGTGGTAAACAAAGAATAAACTTTGTCTTTTCAAGGTCGACTTCGATTCCACAATGGCGTCCGATGAATCCAAGGAATTTCCCTGAGGTAACCCTAAGTGCACATTTCAATGGGTTCACCTTTAGGATATGTTGTAGAAGTTTGTTGAAGACAGTTTCAAGGTCTGATAGGTGATTTAAGCAGTGTCTTGATTTGACCACCATGTCATCCACGTAGAATTAGACGAATCTCCCCAGGAATGGTTTAAATATACGATGCATGTTTTATTAATATGTGGCGCCAACGTTCTTGAGACCAAAGGGCATGACCCTGGAACAGATTATTCCTTGAGGGGCCCTGAAGGTAGTGGATTCTTCGTCTTCTCGGGCCATAATGAATTGATTATACCCAGAATAACCATCCATGAAGGAGAGAGCCTCATACCCGGTCGTTACGTTGGTTAATAACTTGGTGATCTGGACCGGGAAATCATCTTTCGGGCAATGCCAATTGAGATCTCTAAAATTGATGCATACACAGATTTGTATATTCTTTTTCTTGAAGGGGGAAATGTTGGCTAGCCAGATGGGGTATTAGACCTCCCAAATGAATCATTATTTAATAATCTTATCGAATTCAGCCTCTATTTTGGCAGCATGTGTGGGGTGCGTCCTTCTGGCGGCTTGTTTATAGCCACGGTGGTCTTCTGACAGAACTAAGTGGTGTGTCGCTACTACGGGATCGTGTCCCAGCATTTCTATGTAATTTCAGGAAAAACATCTCGATGATTCTTTAGGAAAGAGGTATATATCTCACGCTCCTCAGGAGGGATGGCTATACTAATGAGTGTGGGCCTTGGATCTTCCTTAGTAACCCGATTAATTTCACTGAGCTCATCCACAGTGTTGGAGATACCTTCCTCAACTACTGGAGGTGCATCCCTGAGATCTTCCTCCTCTTATTCCAAAACATTATCATTTTATTTAATAGATGGGGGGAGAGTTCTCAACACAAGATCTTGGGAGTCCTGAGGTGAGGCATTGTGGGAGTCCTCTCTCAAGGTTTCACCCCCAAATTGAGGGTTAGCAGTCGTTTCTGTACTGCTATGCTCGGGGGTCATGGATGAAGTCATGGGGATAGCTGAGTATGTGTCTGGACTTGAACCCCTACTCTCAACATGGTTGATGGGCAGTACATAGTCTCCGTTGAACTTCTTGAGGTGGTTATCAGGAACCATTTCCATACCGTTTGGAGTGGGAACCCAATTGATACCATCGACAAAGCGCTTCTTTTTCTTTTTCTCATAAAACTCGGTGTCAATGTAGTGTGACACGGAGTGCTCAAAAGGGGCCTTGTCAGTGTGCAATGTCTTACCTTTTCCATTGACACAATACTTAATACACTTGTGGTAGGATGAAGGAATGGCCATGTGATTATGGTGTCACGGTCTTCCCAGCAGGGCGTTGAATACAGTGTTCTACCGGACCACCATGAATTCCGAGTAGGCTACAAGTTTTTTAAAATTGGTTTTTAGCTTGATTTGTCCCATTGGCTTCTGTTCACTCTTGTCATAACCCAACAGAGTTGTGTCTTAGGGTATTAAATCGTCCTCACTATATCCCAACTTACGAAGTGTCCATAGGGGAAGGAGGTTAACTCCAAAGTCATTGTCAATAAAGACTTTCCAGATCTCAACATCATTTTGCGTACCGGACACATATAGTGGTTCAATGTGTCCTTGGATGATGACATCTTGATCATGATCGGTGAAGGAAATCACTGTATTGAATTCAGTCAGGCCAGTCTCCGTGTGGTAAATCTTGGCGGTGGCTACCTTGGCTTGAAACTCATGGGGGCTGAGCAAGGCTTCTATAAGCACCTCTCTAAGATTTGTTGACAAACTCAGGGCATCCAGGATTGAAAATTTGGCTGGTACTGACGCCAGCTGCTTAAAGATATCATATTTCTGCTTTAGTGGCCAACACTTCATTATTGGTGGGAGAGATTTAGCAAGAACTTTGGGAGCTAGAGTATGTGATAAGGAGGGACTGGCCATGGGGTCGGATATTGACGGTGTTCCCACATTCTGGGGACTCGACGCGGACAGTCTATTTGTGCACACTAGGCTGATAGACACTTGTTCCTCCTGTGATGGGTACCACAGAATGATGGGGCCAATGTGGATGCATGTGGAGGTGGAGTGATAATCTTTCTCCTACTGAGCCCGTTGAAGGGATCTCCCTTGTGTTTCCGTGATATTAATGGTTTGGGCCAGTGTAAAACCATAGGGTTGATTTCGGTCGTGACTATGCCTCCCCTGGTATCCTCTATTTCTGTGAATCCTCCTCCTACCCCCTTGTGTTGGTAACTCGGGTTCGTAACCATACCCTTCATCAGGGAGAGATTCCATTAGAGAGATGAAGTTGATGGAACCAAAGATTACCTCATCATCCTGTGACAGGTCAACCTGGTCTGTTTTCCCTGATGGGGTCGTTTGGTGGGTCGGTACCTGTGCCAACACGTTTGAGGGAATAAAATCCGACAGTGTCGAGGCTAACTTCAGCCTCATTGTAGACTACTCCTCTTGCGCTTGTCTCCTCCCTTTTTGATTACACCTGGATGAACCACTCATGGAGGTCTGTGAGGCCAATATTATCAGTTGTATGGCATTAGGGGCTGTTGGTGGCAACATCGGCTGCTGTAGTTGAGCTCATAGAATTCCCTGATCTCGATTGACAGTCTTCCGAGTTATCCAGTCGTCAAATTTTTACCCCTTCATTCAGGTGACTTCCTGCCACCCCTACCCTCTGTCTGAGTCGGTGGTAGAAATTTATGTCATATGTGATGGGGGTGGTCCAAGATCGACCTTCCCAGAGTCTACCATCCTTTAAAAGAGGTCTTTGAAGATGAATCATTTCTGTATATAGTGCCCCATCATTCAATGGCAGGGACAGTAATATGGCCTGTCATCATGGTTGAATTCTTCGGGCTTCCTTGTCTCCGGGAGGTGGAGCACATTAGAATTCATGGTGGTGATGAAGTAGTCGCATAAATGGTCCTCTCGAAAATAGTATACTTTATGTCTTCATTCCTCGAACTAGTTCCACTTCGATCCTCTCAGATCGTCCCACTTGGGTGGTGGCAGCCACTGACATACATGGGTCCTTTGATGATTTGGTGCAGGCCTAGGTGGTGGAGCAGGTGCAGGGGCTGGCTTGAGCATGACAGTGGATGATTCAGCTCTAATTTCTCTCTTTTCAAGAGCCCGTGAGTCTATTTGGGACTTAAGATTAGTCTGGTATAGGGAGTCTTCAATTATCTGGGCAATGGTAGAGAGATTTTGGAAGCCAGTGGTGCACTCTACTAGTATTAGTGGTGTTCAAAACTCATCTGAAAGTTTATCGATGCATATGGGAAGCATCTCATCTTGGGGCATTGTCATGTTCAGAGAGTAGGTTAGACCCTTCCATATGGCGATGAAATATGAGACCCTCTTGTTCTACCTATGTTTTCAATTCATGAGGTCGCTGAATGTTGTTTTAGGCAGCATTGAGATGGAGTGGAATAAGACTACTACCGAAGATATTCACATCTTTTTAATGACTGAGCTGGCAGACTCATATACCAGATGAAGGAAGATCCTTGCAATGTCCGCATGAAGCATTTGAGTTTCACTGCTTCTCGTTGTTTTGGATTTCCCATCATAGGGTCGCAATAAGACGTGTAGATCATCAAATGTTTTTCTGGATCACCCGATCCATTGAAAATAGGGAATATAGGGCACCAATAATTGGGTGGAGGGGACGTGTTTCTCACCCAAGCTGGGTAGGGATTTTTCTATGGCTATAACAGAGCACACCAACCTTATTTTGCTTCCAATCGAGCTGTTAGTGCCTCGATGGTGTTGGCAAGACCCTGGTTCACATCCTATTGGGCCGGGTCTTGGGCAGGTGTTTCTTGAGGCGTTGCTTGAGGATTCGGCTCGGCTGACACCAAGGGGGTGAATGTTGTTTGTGACACCTTTGGAGGGTTCAGATGTACTTACTCTGATTGCTTCCTAAGTAGAGGTATGTTTTGGTATTCATCCAAACCCATGTTCAGGTAGTTGGATGGGCCAGGCACCGAATTGGGCGGGATCCCTGACCGCCCTTTGTTTTTCAAGGAAAACCTTGGTCTTTGAGGTGCACTTGCTGGGAGTACAAGGTGTGGTTCTTCTTGGGAAGAACTTTTTATAAGACGGTTCCTCTAGAGTAGCCTAGTATTAAGCCGCCTCTATTCTTTCATTTCCTCTTCCTGTCGAGAGAATATCTCTTCGAGCGTAAGTGGCTCGTTTTATCGAGAGAAAAAGGCGGGTAAAGGGTAAGTGATCCCATGTTCTTGGCTTGTTGGAAGCTCGCAGGGTAAGCGGAGGAGGGTTAGCTTGAAGGGATGCCATATATAGGATGGACCTCTAGTTTCGGGTGTGCACACCTGATGGTTCATTGTGAATCACAGCCTGAACAGAACCATCATCTCCTGATCCATCCAGATTTGCATCATCTTCAATGCCACCTCTGGGGTCAACCTCTATGGCATTGATGGATGCATATTTTAGGGTGGATGAGATGTCATCTTCAAAATAGAAAAAGGATCTCCCATGCCTTTTACTAGTCTTCCTTATCCTATCCCAGGATTTCATTTGGACTCTTTGATGAAGGGTGATGTTGAGAGTTCTTTTATGCGACCTTACGGTACGACTCCCTCTTGAAGGGTAAAATGATTCAAAGGAAGGGATATGGATGGAACCTCCTCTCTTGACTGTCCTCCCCTGATGAGATAATTCTGATTCTCATGGGGGAGGTTGTTGTTGAGGTGGTAAAAATGCCCCCAGCCCTGAGGGTTGGGGTTGGCTCTATTCCTTGGACGTTGGGTCTCTTCCCATTTTCATTGGTCTTACGGGGGCATTTTTTGTTAAAAATTCCCCCAACCCTACAGGCTGGGGTTGTGCCTGGATTTTGGCAATGGATGCTGCTATCGCTACCTGCCTGATCTTGCTTTCCCCTCTTCGGGGGTGAACTGGAGCTGATGCTGAGTTCACCTGTGAATCAATCCCCTCTGGGGATGTAAGAAATGACTACTGATTTGTCTCACTTATGCGAGAGACCTATTGTATTCTCTCGGTGGCATGATTCAGGAGTTCATGAATGGCTTGTTCCCATCGGTCCTGACACTTCTGGGACTTACTCAAGGCCTGTATCTGTTGGGTATGTCAGCTTTCCTGGATATGGACCCCACTTGATTGTTTTCTTAACATAATGACGTTACAAGACATTTTGTCGAACATGGTCTTCTAGGCAGGTGGCGGAGTGAAATGCAGAGCTCCATGTTCTCCCCAACCTCTAATATGGTCTCCCATCAGAGCGTAACCAATGAGGTAGCGCAACTGGTGCAGTGTATAGAGGCAGGCTAACTCAAGGTTTCCATTACGCCACTCAGGTCACAATTGTCGTGCCGAAGGAAGATCTTCCAGGTCGATGTGACACAGGAGGTCTCCTGTTGTCTTGACATGGTCTATATACACCCTCATAGAGAAGGAATCTTGATTTCAACCGATAGAGGATTGTTCATATATTGGATTAGATTTTGTGCACACTTTCTTCTGGAAACTGTTTGGGTATGTTGAATTCAAAGGTGGTCGTGGGCCAAAACATAACTGGTACATCATCTCTGGCTAGTCATTTTCTCAGCTACAACATGTTGGCATACTCCTCCGCTAGTGATTCCTCTACCTGGTCAGCCAAAATGATATGCTCACCGATAGTGTGGTCAGAGGTAGTGGGGACGGTAGTTATTGAATTATCATGTGGGCGATTCCAAGGTGGTTCAGAAGATAAACGTGGACCCGGACCATCTGCTGATTTAGGAAGGGAGTCGTTGGCGACTATATGGGAATCTGACATGCATGATCCCATCCTTCGGAGTGCCTTCGCATATGAGGGATTTTTTGTGCTTGATTCGGCAGGGGGGCCTTCCTGTTGATATGATATGTCACTGTGGGGAGGACCTTCACAATGGTAGCTGCAATGGTGTGGAATACCATTACAGATGTCGCAGGGAGAGAACATGTGGGGTACACCCTGGGGAGGGCCTTCAAAATGTACCACAATGAGGGGTGGGCCTTATCGTTGATCGGCGTCTAGGTAGGGAGGGCCTCCACTATCCATGTCATAATGGTCACGGCTATTATTACTGCGTGATGCCTCAATGCAAAGGGGACTTTTGCAATGCATGCCGTGGGGAGGTCCACCAAGGCGTGTCGCAACATGGGGTGGACCTTCTGGCTGTGTAGTGTTGTTATGTGGAGGGCCTTCGCAACAAATTCCATCGTGGTGGGGATAACCATCATGGTTTGATGTTCGATGTGTATCCTGGGGAGGAACATTAAGACACACTATGATAAGGGGAGGAAGTTATTATTGCTTAGGGCCATTGCGGGGAGTACCTTCGCAATGTTGGCCATGGTGGCGAGGACTACCATCACATCTGCCGTAATGGTGAGGACTACCATCACAACTGCTTCAGAGAGAATGTCTGTGGGGTAAACCCTAGGGAGGGCTTTTAGAATGTAACAGAACAAGGGGAGGGCCTTCTCATTTTATGATGTATCTACGGGGAGGACCTTCGTTATCAGCGTGTTGAGGACTAACATTGTGGTCTGATGTCTAGTTGCGTAGAGTGTCGTTGCAACATAACCCCTGGGGAGGACCTTCAGGGTAGGCCACGACAAGGGGGGGGCCATCTTGTTGTGATGAGACGTCACTACGGGGAGGGCTTCTATAGTTGCGACTATGATAGCGAGGACTACTATCATAATATGTGGTCCCACTACACAGAGTGTGTTTGTAGTGTATACCCCGGAGAGGACCTTCCGTATGGACTGCAACAAGTGGAGGGCCTTCTAGCTACCCGATATTCTAGTCACATGGAGGGATTTCATGACTTGCATCATAAGATAAGCTCTTGTGATCGATCATTATATGCTCGTGGGGGAGGCCCCCGCGGTGCTCTGGGGAGGAACTTCAGATCTACTAGTAGCGACATTACGGGGAGGTCCTTTGCAAGTCCTACTGCCACTCCCATAATATGGTAATGGTTGGGTAGGGTTTTGAGCCTTAAACATGTGCTTAGTGTCATTTATAACCCCATTTTCTAGAAAATAGGAGTCAAGATACCGCTCTTTATTTTCCAACATTCTTCGGTGCGTTCGGTGACTTTCTTACAGGCAGCATGGACCATCTGCTGTTGATAACGACCTTCAGCTTTGGGTCCCTATAAATTTGGGTCCTGTGATGCTGCCAGGATATGCCGATGAATATATTGACTATTATTAGGGATATATTCATACTCTGGAGAATCCAACATGACTGATAGGTGTCCCCTAGTTGGAACGAGTGAAGCTGCTCGATTTGGTTGCCCTTGTATCGCGGAATATGGCCGATGACCCTTCTGGGAAAATTCAGGGATGCAAATATGCTCTGAGGTGTCTACCTCATCTCATAGAAGAGTTTCCTCAATTGGGGATATGGGATCACATGCCCGAGTCCTTTCTATTTTCGCTGATGCAATTATATTCTATAATGTCTGCAAGATATGATCTGGGATTGATACCTGCTCCTCCATCATTGACATGATATGCAGAGAGACTTATTTAGCTGGAACAGGTATGAAGTCCCATTCTTGTATCAGGTGAGGAATATCCTACTCCGGTCCTCTGGTGGTCATTGAGTACTAACAATTCTCTTGTGTCGATGTAGGTGAACGAGTCTTCCCCTATGCCGGGATATTCTGGTTTATCTCTTTGTTTTCCGCCACATCGGGATGGCGGACTTTACATGCATCCGCAGGGAGATGGCCATGAATATTTTGGTTCCCCATCATATCGTGTTGGTGGCCTTTGTTGGAATGGAGAAATTCCCACCTATTAATTGCCGCTATATTTGAATGATGGGCTTTGTTGATCGCCACCACATAGGGATGGTAGGCATCAGGAGCATCTTCTAGGAGCTGGTCCTGCATGCACTGGGTTTCCCCCACGTCTAGTTGGTGGGAATCATGACCCTGGGCAGGTAGAGGTGCCCTCCAGGTAGGTTTTTGTCCTCTGTGAGTGACAGGCTTGATAGATCTTGGCTGGGATCCGCACCTTCTCGTATAATGCCACCATGTCTGGATGGCCGGATTTGGAGAAGCGAACTGGTGTATGTGCCTTCTCACAATATGTCTCTGTGTCTGGGTAGTGGATATCCTCCTCGAGGACAAGGGTGATGACCTTTCCCTGGTTTTACGTTTTCTGCCCTCATCGGGCATTTCGGGGGCTAATGCTCGGGGAGCGTGGGCCTGGATCCTGGGGTTGACATCATCCTTAGCATGGGTATATTGAGTCGTGGCATAACAGCGATGGCGTCTTCCGGCACGGGATTTAGAGCGGGACCCTTGTTCAGTGGGGATGATGTCCTCGGTGTTGACCTCATCTTCCTCCCAAAGATAAGGGAGTTACTTGTTGTCTCATTCTAGGGATAGACTCCCGAAATAGTTTGAGACGTCAATAGGAGCCGTCTGGATCAGCTTTCGCGGCCGCTGCTAGGCAGGCGACCGACAGGACTTGGTGTCTTGGAGGGCATGCATGGTGGCCTCCACCGTCAGGAGAGTACTGTTCAAGTGGTACTCCCGGATCAATGCATCCGAGATCCAGCGTTGAAGACGCATGGTAGGTGATGGGGTCAATCATTTGTGAGGACTTCTGGTCATTGCGTTGCATGAAGTACGCGTGTGTGAGTTCCTCCGTAATTCCATTGGATCGAAGGATGTTCTGATTGGTACCTGTAAAATATTTTAACAAATACAAACAACAAACCCATAAAAGCAGCGTCTCATAATCCCATGTGTAATTAATGACCATTCAGGGCCCTCCTTGTGAGTATAAGGGGGAATAAAGTTGGATTAGGTTAAATCTTTCATGGTTAGTTAAATATTCACGTCAAGTTCACCATTTTTTCTTCAACCGATGGAGAAACGTGTGGTGCCCGACGGTTGATTAGAGAAGGTTGGGTTCTTCTTAATCACTCATATCCGATGCACCGTTTTCATTTCAAAACTTCCAACGGTTCCATATCCAATGATATGTGGACCTACATTCCAATGGCAGGCGTTCATTGGGCCATTCGGCCAACAATGCTTATGAACTCACATTAATCGAGAGGATGGGAAGTCAGTCTCATCACACCCTTTTGGGGGGAATTATTGCTTGTTCGGGGACTCTATTATATATTTATGATGTATTAATATGTTCTTGAATCTTTGGTTTATACCCAGGTATAGTATCCACAGATTACTCATGGTTAGAAATGGTCAGCTAAACGTAGGGATTAAGAATCATTTAGGCATGGGCGTTACCATCCCTTATTGGATTAATGACTCTGAGGAATTTGGACTTATTTAGAAGGAATGGTCTTGAAACCTCATAACTAGGTGCTATAGAGTTTACTATCATCCAGGGGGACATATAACAAATTGATCATTTGGATTGAACCCATGATACACGCTTCCTACGTATCCTTATGAGAGGAATCAGAATCCACGTAGTTCAGTGCCACTTGACTGGGCACATCAACTTTTTAGGTCATGCGACAAGGACCCAACTGTACAGTTTAACATCATGTGTCAAGGACCTCCGAGCGAGAGATGCCCGGTCAAATTTGGTGTGGGACTTATGCCGAAGCGTCCCAAAAGACCCAAGGGAAGTGATTTCCTGGGCCCGAAGATGGTCATACTGGAGTATAAGGACTTGGTCTAATAGGTAAAGATGTGTATCAGACTTATATATCCGGCTTGCACCTCAGGGAGGATTCATACGTATCCTAGTTGGTCGGGAATCAATGTACACTTAGCTCTTGGAATATTAGGGATTACACGTGAGGGTTTCTTGTTATTGAGATTGAACCTCGAGGAGGCGTCCTACGTACCCCGCTTAAGAGACAGAGATCAAAACCCACATAGCTCGTTGAATCGCCATCATTGTGTGGATGCAGCAGCCATCACAAATCTCTATTCCCACTTGAGTCATGCTCGGTGTTAGAAATAATAGAATGTGATAGAATTCGAAAGTATCTCACTTTTTCTTCCTTGGGGGATGGTGGCCGAAACCATAAGACTCTCCTTCTTCCCTAAGTCAGAGGAAGGTAGAAGTTTCACCTACAGGACCATGGGAGAGGCGAGGGAGCAAGGAAACTTCCTAAAATGGAGTGGAAGGACATTGGATTCCAGAGAGGATGGTGTGGGGCTTACTCCAGGAGGGATACCCATCCCATCCCAAGTGATGGGAGATGTGCTCACCGCTAGCACTCGTCAAAAGGGAAATGCGAGCAGGTTCCCTCAATCCGGGAAAGTGGAGAGGCAGAAAGGGGATTCCTGGGCTTGGACCCTGCACTACATTGGAAATGTAATCCCAAGAATGCTTCAGGAATCTGCTTAGGGGCCGGGGAAACCCTCTTTCCTCACCGATCGTGGGTATGTGAACTCAAAGTGTCATGATGATGCGCCTGAAGGTTTCATCATACGAGTTCGGTGGCTTTGGTAGAGGCCTTGGATCGGGGCCGGTGAATTGGCCAGAGAAGGGATTGAAGAGGATAGGACAATATTGGAAGGGTTTTATCTGGCTAGGGGAATTGAAACACCAAAGGATTTGGCGGGCCACATGGGTGAATGAGTAGTGGCGCCCTTCGCGTAGGGGGGGTGCTATGCGGCTGGAGAGGCCGTCCGCGTACCAGGGTGGTACATGGACTGGTAGTCATCCTACATACCAGGGAAGTATGTGGCTTCAGGTTTGGACCTCATACCAATTTGGTATGCAGTGGAGTCCAAATGAGTAGTGGCGGGTAGGGGTGACGCCGGTCAGGGCTTCTCCTGCATCTGAGGGTGCTACATGGTGTTTCAGAATGAAAAAGGGGCTTAAACTCCCTGCTCCATGGGGAGTACATCTACAGAGGGTCCATGACTAACAGTTTTTATTTTATGTTCATGGTTCACCAATTCGTTATGCATTTTTTGGTTCCTTATTAATTCATTTCCATTTTCATAGATGTTCTGGTTCACGAATGCGAACATCGCTGTTGGAAAAATCCTAAGATCCTTCCTATGGAATTCTTCCACCCAAATCTGATCGATCTACCCTCTTCTCCCCCTCAATGCCCATTTATAGAGGGGGAAAGAGATCTATCTGTGGTCATGCAATGCCTTTTACGGAGGCCCATGACCGAAAACCCGGTTTACGAATGACATAGTCAATCCAAAACTCACGGGGGCATTGAATGCACCTCATCCATGATCCAAATCAGTGCTTTGCGGCTGTGCAGAGCACTACCTCTATTCCGCGAATGATAGCGTATGTGGTCTGGGCCGGCTGGCACGTCTCGTGGCTGGGGTGGTGCGTGATGGAAGACCGGCCAGGTGCCTGTCCTGCTTCATGCACGCGGAGGAGTTCCCACCTTCCTTTTGCGAATGATGTTGGTCCGCGGAGGGGGTGGCTTACCGAACCGGTCATGTACCTGTCAGACCGGTACATAGACCGAACAGTCCTTTGCCTATCTTGAGTATTCTTCACGTATTTGTTGTAAATTGGGTAGAATCTTATCTCAAATTAAAGGGGATTCCCATTCTACTTTGCAGATTTTTCAGGACCCTACAAATATACTATGATTTTGTTATTATTATAGGACAGTCAATTTTGACCTTCTTTTAATCAAATGTGAAATGAATGTATCATTCATGCATATGTGTGGACTACCGCCTCCACATAATGATGTTTTTCCTTTTCAATCACTGTATTTAATAGTTAGTTCTTATTATGGAATTAATATTTATATATGATATATATAAAATTGTAATTATTCTATAATTATAATGACTTATCCAACTTCATACCTTCACCTTTTCTAGAAACTTTTAATACTGCTTATGCATAGGTGTGGACTACCACCTCCATGAAGCAATGCGATTCATTTTCATTCATGCATTAAATTGAATTTAATAAGGATATATTTAATTGATTTATATTATATTTATGATAGAATAATAATTATTTAAATTTTAATTATTATTTACGTTTATTTTTTTATCTGTCAATAAGTGCGAACATCGCCTGTGTGTATGGATAGATTATCATATACATCAAGTGATTCATTTTTTATCATCACATTATATTAATAGTTATAAAAGTGTATATAAATCATAAATATGATACTAATTGTATGATTCAAAATATTTATGACATTGAACCATGATAAAATTTCAAGGGTGGAACTTCTAAACTAGAAAATGAATATAAAAACCCGTTATCGCATGGAAAAAATATTTTGATAAATAATTGTTAATAAATGGGTGAAAAGATTGTAACAAACCAACCTAAGTTGACCTAACACATTACTCAATATATCCCATCATAAGCCCGCAAGCGTGCCTCCCCAAATTCCATAGGCTAACAACCAATAGAGAGGGACTATAAAGTATAGTGGGTAGACTATGACCTCTGGCTAGAGTGTAATAACAACACAAATAACCAGACACATACATAATGATGAACATTAGAGTATGAATAATAAAGAAGTAAAATATAAGCATGTTATAATAAATGGAATGAAGGGTACAATAATACAAACTCAAAGAATGAAACATATACAACAGATGGACGTCAAATAGGCCAACCAAATATAGAAAATAAAAAAATAAAAAAATAAATTAAATAAGATCCACTACATACCCTAAGACAAACCACATACCCATTCTCCACGATTTTCATTTTGCACCATCCTGATCATGAAAATCAAATAAAGTATATCTTCTTGATCAAGAAACACTTGGACTTAGCACCATCAATTGTGAAACCTATGTTCCAACATGAAAACATACATCAAGTCTGTACACACATCGAGGTGAATGAATAGGGGGTGAGAAAAAACCATAGTAAGACACCCCTATTGGTGAACCTATAATATACTATCATAACAAGTGCATGCAGACATAATATTCCCAACATAGTTGAAAAAAAAATTATAATAAAACAAACAAAAACATAAAATAGAGGAAAAAATGAAAACATACAAACACAGGTTCTAGTCTAACACCTGAGGTAAATATACTCCTCATCTTCACCAAAACATTGGATTTATAGCATATGGATAACCCATCCACATGAAAACTAGCATGTACTCAAGATCTACATAAGAACTCCAATATATCTATATTCACATACACAAATTATGGACCCTATTGAGTAACCATATGCATGCACATTAGAAACAACATATTCCAATATCTAGGACTCCAATTTTATGATCTGAATTAAAAAAAACATATAGGGTGACACAACTAGAGAACATGTTAGTCCTAATGGTCTTACAGAATGAATATGGAACTTGGAAAAATGGTCTTACAAAATGAATATAGAACGAAATTGTTTCTTTTTGAATTATTTTGAAGGACATTAATTGTTGAGAAATTATTAAATATGAAAAAAATTTAAACATTAAGGGGTTGGATAACCACAAAGGCTAGGAGTGACTGTGACATCCAGAGTCATTATGATTATCATCAGTACTAATATTGTGCTACCCCTTCACAATTTTTTTTTCATATGGTCGGAATGTTTACCATGACTTAAACTTAGCATAGGTACATTTCAAGGTCATATTTCCACCTTACCAGACCCTATACTAACAATTGGTAAACCAATAGTGTGTTCCATCTTGCGGACCATGTGTTCAAAAATTATGTAATAGAAAAATAGATAATAAAAAGAAGAAATAAAATTGATTGTGCCACCACTCTCAATGTATGAATACCTCTTGTGAGCACCTAGTTTTCAATAATAACACACCGACCATGAATTTCCTAGTATAAATGATTACTATATGATTTACCAATAATATATTATCATGTATATACCTTCTATGATGCCATCAAAAAACCCAAATAACCCACTCCCCATGAAGAACATGGTCCCTCTTGACTGTTTCCTAGAGATAATTCAATCTCTAGGAACATATCCAAAATTTTCAAACACCATTTATCTACCACCACAATGAAAAATAGGATGCCACCTACCCTGTCAATGACACCTACTTATTACACCCTAGGATTTTAGGTGAGTTTGGAGGGAAGCAACCATACCATAAGAATTAAAATACTACTTGACTCAATCTAACCTCTACATTGATCAAATGTAGGTTCAATCTGAATGTTCCATGTTAAAATCCACCCTATATGCAGAGTCTTAGAGGGAGCATTGGAATTACACTCTTCCAAGAAAGAGAGTAATTCTTTTCGACAATAGAACCATTCCACAAATAACCAGTATCCCATGAGAACATTAATAAAACATGGGAGTAGTTTTAAACTAATGTTTTTAGAATATAACTTCACCATTAAATAGATAAATTATCGGGTGTAATTTTCTAAAATGGGGAAAGTAATAAAATCCATTATATTGAAAAAATTCAGAATCAATAATAATGAAGTGGATGGAATTTTCATTATAGTGATGGGAAAGTTTGAGTTAAAGATACTATAAAAATATGATGTTTCATATGTAAGAAAAATTATTCCTAATAGTTAAAGAATGAAATGATCCCCATTAGCAACTTCCCAAGCCCATTTTTCCTCCAAACATAATGAAGACACTCACTATGATACGAAGAAATAGATGAATCCACCTTCCAAATGATATTGGGATATATAGTGTAAGAGCACAAATGTATTAATAAATTAATCCATACCCTTCCTTATATACTGGTTTCAGCAGTTGATCTAAAAGTAGACATGATCCCTCTTTAAAGATGAAATTATAGAATTCAATGCAGAAACACATACCACTCACATGAGGAGAATCAGGACTGCTGAGCATTCATCTGTATAAGGTTATCACTATTGAAAAAATGTGGAGAGATATGGGATACTATTAGACTATGAGAATGGGATAATACTCATGAAGTAATGGCGACTCCTTTGGTTTAACTCTCATTTATTTTTCAACCTTGGATGATGGCACACTAGCACATCTGTGATTTAGCTGAGGAGAATCCCTTAACCTCCCCTATTTTTGAATTTGTACATTTCAATGGTATTACTAACTGCTATATAGGATTTTTTTTACTAATAGATATTTATTTTTATTTTTTCTTTTATGTTCTTCTTCTTACTACTCACATTTCAAAAAAATATCTTATATTAAATTCACTACATGTGATTGAAACATTGGGATGATTCAAGGGTGAATGTAGGTATCCACTCACTAGGCTAGGAAAATCTAATAAATATAGTGATAATTATGTTTCCTTATATAAACTAAAATATCTTGATATAAGAAATAAATTGGATTCAATTTATGAGAGGTTGATTATAAATTAATTGAATAATGATTTGATAGGTATAAAATGGAATAATCCAAAGCTAGAACACTAATTCTTAAATTTGTCTTAAAATCAACCAAATCTACCTAACATTTAATTTATATTTAACCCATAATACAAGAATTCAATTTACAAAAAAAAATCTTCTCAAATAGCAATATGATTCCCACTTTTACTACATATTTCTCAAGTTCATTTTTTTGTTAATCAACCTCTAATAGGTATGCATAAAACCTTTTTTTACTTTATATGGATGTAAGTGTTTTTTTAAATATTGTTAATTTTTTTTTTTCAAATGACCAGATCAAATTCTTCAAACATTACTGGTCTCGATCTATAGGTTGAGAGAACCCTACGGGAAATACTCAAGCTCTTTAAGGAACAAGGAACAAGAGGAAAGATCATTCATCAACATTTCATTTTTTGATTATCCCTTCTCAGTTTCATCCTAATCATGTGATACAATATAATTTGAAAATATGGATGGTAATATCACTCGAGTTAACAGAACTTTAAAATAAATTTATCAACCTAATTTCAATATTAATAACTAACGATTAAAATTAAATGATCAAAAAAAAATATTGAAACAAGACCGGGATTATTGATACACTGATTATGTTTTATTGGATATATTTTAAAGACCCCAATATGTATTTAAGACAATTTTATTAACTTTGAAATCGATTTAGAAACAAAGGAGTAACTGAAGCTCAAATTAAATTGGTGGATTTTACTTTCTCACATGAATAAGAATCCAAGGAGTGTCTCTAAAATCTATAGCATGTAGAAATAAATTCATGGGAGGAGTTATATCATAAATTCCTCATGAAATTAATTCCTTCTATTTTTTTAAAATTATAAATGAAATTTATAAAATCAAAGAGTAAAATTGAGAAACTCTTTTTGAACCCTAGAAAAGATTAAAGAAACTAACCACATCATGGCCACACCATCTATATGAATAACATCACATCTTGGTATTTTTCTACCAACAACTGAACGAAAATCATTTTAACAAACATTATGATTCTTCTTGGGAAGAATTTATTGATAATTCACCAACTGAGTTTAGATATTTCCTCGGATGCATCTTACAAAATTCCCAACATTTGGTACTTGGACTGTAACCAGAGATGTACATGTGAAAAAAATTTCAAACTCACCATTGTTAGAAAATTAAATAGAATAATTAATAGCCCTTGAGATAGAATTAAATGTGAATAATGTATAAGAATCATTACCCACAACATCCTCTAGAATCAACTAACTCTTCTACTCACATGATCTTTTTACTAATGGACTTCCTCAAGTTCAGGGAACTAAATGTTGTGATCCCATGTTCTAGATGCGATTATAAAAAAACCACGTGGAAACCAACTATTTAGGGAATTTACCACTAAAAATTTGAAGTTGGGAGATAATATACTCAATGACGACAATTTCAATAGGCGTCTCAACAAAATTTTCAATTCTTGAGATATAATATCCAATGATATACAAGCTACAAGTAAGGAAAAAATAATAACTTTCCATGAAGGACACACTGAGATAGATAATAGAATATAAAAATAATCAACACACCACCCTCACATCTCTTGGATCTGAATTAAAATAATTAAAAACATATTTTGGAAAGCTCATGACCACAAAGAATAGTTTTGAAAATCTAGGCTCAAGTAGGATTCCTGCTGATGAAATTCCAAATCCCAGGGGAACTTAGAGGTCTATTAAATTTCGGAGTGGAAAATAATTGGAAGGATGTAATGTAAAACACCCAAAAATTGAAATTAGATGTAAAGAGTTGCAAGAATTTAAAGAATAATCACTAGAAAAAGAACCTGAGGAGGAGGAAGGGAAGGAATCCTCAAAAGAAAATATAAAAATTACAAGAGATATATAGAAACCCCCACCTCCCATCCATACAATAATCAAATAACCATGATAAACCATGGGTGAATCATTTTAGAAAGGGATGTTTGAGGAATAATGCGTTTTCATGACATATAAAATTTATTATGTTTTTAATATTTTTTTATATTATAGGCAAGACACTAGGTCATTTCTCAAGAAGTGTTTATAGGTTTAGATTAGGCATTTCTATGAAAATGTACCAAGGGTGATTTTGAAAGATGTTTAAAGAAGAAGACATAAATTAAAGAGTTTAATACTTGATAGATTAAGGTGGTGTTTTGAGAATAATGATATAAAGGGATAATTGTGATTTTAGTACACACATTCCATGTTCATTTTTCATAGATACTTGTTTAGGAATGGAGTAAATCTTTGGTTCAAATTAATTAGAATGTAGATTAATTCCTAACCTTGTATTTCAATGCTTAAAGAACCCAACCTTGACAAAACAACCTTATTTTCTGGGACCAACACTTATTCATGGAATAATAGCTTCTAAATTTGATTGAATTATAAAAAATGTGGGTATTAAAAGGATTCTAGTGCTTCCCAATCCTAACAACACAAGCCACCCACTCCAAACCTTAGACCCATCAGTTAGAAATTAAGATCATTACATTCATATGTATCAAAAAATCATTAAAATATGAAATAATATATGGTACATGGAATTAAATGTTTAAACCTTCAAATTACTCCAAATCAGTAGCTAATATATTCATCTTAACTTCCGTAACATGTGTGTAGCTCCCTAATAATGAACACCCACCCTTTAGCTCAACATAGGGAGGAGGAGGAAGCATGGGTGGAGAAACTTCTTCATTATTGACCCCCCTATTAGGATATGGGCCTCCAGATTTTCTAGAAAGAGGAGAGGACTTCTCTTGAACTCCAAATTTTCTGCACTTCACCCCTTGGCCAATCTAATAAATGGGGATCCCAAGGATCTATTTTAAAGTAATATTGGATGGTGGTTTTGAGCATCCTAATTTCCAGAAACCACATGGTTCACGGTTATCCATGGAAAGATAGTGTTATCAAACTTTTGAAAAATATAATAAGTTTTAGACACACCTTTTTTATATCTTCACCAAATGTTTTGTTCCATTTAGACCAAAAGAGATTGATATATTGACAGAACACTCTAAACCAATTTTAACTTCAAGAAAGATTCGATGTGGTGGAAAAATCAGTCCAAATGGGCAACTATATGACCGAATTGACATTCAGTTTCATCATATAAAATGTAACCAGATAAATTTAGGACCATCCTAAGACAATAAATCCCATTTGAATGCATGGTATAGTAGCAGTATGCGGTTGAGTCCACTAGTGTGCATGGATCCTGAAAATTTTGGCCCATTTTTCTTGGACATCATCATAGGCCCTCCAAACCACCTTCAACTTCATTGAAATTATCAAAACAAGTATAATTTCCCTTTATCATAGTAAAAAAAACGAAATAATTGAAACATACATGAAGTTAAATTTGTTATTGTTTTTATAATTTTCAATACAAAACTAGTTTAGCACAGTGGTGTAAGGGTGAAAATGAAACAATGAATCACAGTGAAATCACAACCCCACACCTAAAAGTTTTCACTCTTGGGAAAAGTCATATTTTCCAAAATTATGTATGTATATATTTAAATATTTATAAATATTTAACATACAATGAAAATTTAATTCATGAAAGAAGTGTGATCAAACGAAAAATCACACTAAGGAGTTATTCTTAGTGATCAAACAAAAATATGTCTCAAAAATTGTTTTAGAATGAAATTCCCAGAGCTAAATGATGCAAATTTGAGAAAATAGTTCAAAAGATAACCATTTAACAAATTATCTATGTGTCTGTGTGACAATCATTCCATCCAATTACATCAACTTTCTATGATGTAAATACAATGTTATTTTATAAATTGTCTACTTATATGATCCTTTCCACCAATCCTACCCTATATCCAATGAAATAAGATTCCAAGACCCACACATTTGAGTATTCCTAGAAGTAAAAAAATAACCTCATGAACTAGATATCCCATATGTTTCACATTTCATCACATCCATTATTTATTAATTTTTAAAAAGTTTCTCTAGGAACAAATCTCACGCTATTCTCTCAACCCATTATTTATATCCTTAGGAAACTAATAGTAACAGTTATAATAAAAATAAATGTCGTCGAAAGGTGGGTTTTGACCTTCCCAATAAATAACCATTATTTATTTTTATTTTTTGAGGGCATACAATAGTCAGATAAAAGGTAGACACACATAGGTCAATCTAGTAGAGTAATAAAATAGCTTGGATAAGGAATGAATGTATGACAAAATCTTTTTGTAAAGTAGATAAAAGTAAAACTAAATTATATTTAACTTTTATTAAGTAGATATTTTCACACTTAAAGGTTGGGTAAAATGTGAGGTGGATAATTTAAGTGAAACAATTGTCCCTTAACTATTCACACAATGTACATCACTTTTCTCAGAGGTTTCAAATTGATGCAACCATTTATGTCATTGAATAAGAAAACAAATTCATGAAAAATTAAAACCTCAATGTTAGATTCATGCTAAAACACACATTCTGTCATTCTATCTTTTTTTTAAATGTTAAAAAAATATGAAGAAGTGAAATTCATTATGCATTTTCAATTGTTTTCTTAGTTTCCTGATTAAATTCTATGGGAATATTTTTCCATGATAATATGGGTATCAAACATTAACATTCCAATACAAAAGTGAAGGGGATAATGAGGTGTGCGAGTAAAAATACAATGAAAAAATCCAAAAAAGGGAAGAAAGAAGAAATATAATTAAATTCTTAATGATCTCAAAATGGGGGAAGTGACAATACTTTGCAGTAATCCAAATGAAGAAGAAATAAGGGCAATGATAACAATTACAAACTATCCCATGAATGTACCCACCCCCTACACCTAGAGTGCATAGTTTCATCAATGTATAACATATTTTATTTTGAATGGAAATAAGAAAGTAAGTGTAAAGGAGAGGTACCACCTGGTTTATTGGTCGTGCAACATTGAGTTAATCTCATAAATAATTCTCCCTAAAAACCTACATGATAAGTTAGAGAAAATAATATAAGAAATTTATTTATTGAATGATAAAGGAAAATAACATAAAGCTAAATCATGGATTAACTCTTAATTGGGGCCTATATTTTGACTGCCTCTAGATGGAAAGTTCTAATGAGCTACTCGCAGTCTGATGGTGGGTGAATTTTCATTGAGAGGAACCAAGCACACTTCTCGTTTCAAGATTTTACTTATTTGTTATTTTTTAGGAATACATGGATATACTATATTAAATCTACCTCCAATTTAATGAGATAAAACTTACATGGTGGGGGTAGGACAATGAATGAGACATCGAATTTCTTGGTTTCCACTTACACAAGCTCGACTTCATTCTCTAATGCTTTCATTAGGTATGATTTAATAATGGTGTCAATGAGAAATTCATAGTGTAATTATTTTTGAATAAAATTAAAAAATATTAATCAATATCAATTTCTTCCATTTCAATGTTTGAATCTTGTGTATCAGTTTCCTCTAGTTATTCCACTTTGATCTCCTCTTATAACCCCTCTAATAAATTCTCATCGTGTTCAAGGAGTGAATGTGAAAGAGAGAGGCCATTGATCTCATCTAAATGATTAATGGTAACATAATCAGATGAGAAATGTTATTTTACAAGCATAGTTGTATCATCGATGGTCATGAGATCCTTACTGTTCAAAAAATCATTAATTAAAAATCATACATGACATTTCTCTGGACAACTACAACATTCAATGCATGATTCTGTACCTATCATGTGTATCAATGATGGAAAAGTAAGAAGGGGTTCATAGGAAAGAATATATTTTTTTTCATCCATGTTATACATCATTATTTCCATTTCTTATTTTGTTCCATAATAAGTGGGATTTAGAAAAGTCTCAATGTTGTGGTGTGTCCTCCATTAAAGTGTTGTCTTGTGTGTTTCAGTGTCATTGACATATAGTCCTCTCTAGTTTGGTATCAAAAGGAGTTAAATATAATAGAGAGGAACACATTATATTCGAAACCTATTAAAGAAATAAATTAGAACACAGAAATATAGGTAATGGTAAAAGATAAATGAAAATATTAACAAAATGTAAAAAAAATTATCATGAACGCGAACTAAAAACCTAAGGGCTCCCTAAAAGTGGTTCCAAATTTTGAACACATTGTCATGACATGTAAAATAGATTATGTTTTTTAGAATGATTTATAGAATAAATAAGAACCTAGTTTGTCTCTCTAAGAGAATTGATAGGTTTAGAGTATGCATTTTTAATAAATAGTAATAAAAGGGGGAGGGGGTGATATTGAAAATAGTATTAAGAAAATAATTTAACTTAAAGATTTTTATAGTTGATAGATTAAGGTGGTGTTTTGAGAAAAATGAGAGAAATGGTTCATTTTTATTTCACTGTAGACATTTCATGTTCACTATTTACATATATTCATTTAGGTTTGGAGTAATTCATTGGTTCAAATTAATTGTAATTATGATTAATTTCCAATATTTTATTTCAATTCTTAAAGAACCAAACCTTGAAATATAAATTGTATTGTCAAGGTCCCAAAATTATATATGGAATGATAGAATCCATATTTTATATTTAAATATAAATAATTTGGATATGAAAAGGATTATTATGTTTTCCAATAGGAACAACACAAGTCACATACACAAAACCTCACATCGATTGGTTATAAATTAAGAGAATAATATTCACATGTATCAAAACAAGCTTTAAAATATAAAATCATGTATGGTATATTGAATGAAATGGCAAAAAAACTAAATTATTCCTAAAAATTAGATAATATATGTTTTGGATCTCCCTTGACATGTGTGTATCTCCCTCACAAAAAAGGCCCATCGTTTAGCTCAACATTGGGAGGGGGAGGAAGCTCAAGTGAAACTCCTTATTCATTCTTGACCCCCCTTATGAGGATAGGGTCCTCCCAAACATGTAGGATGAAGAGAGGGCTCCTAAAAACTCCAAATTGGCACAACCTCAGTATTTTTCCAAACTACTAAATGGGGATCCCAATGTGTCATTTTATAGGAAAATTGGAAGGTGGTTCTGAGTATCCTAATTTCGGTAAACCACTTGTTTCATGGTTTTTTAGGAAAAAACAGTATTATCTCACTTTGTACAAACCTATAATGTTTTACCCAAATTATTTATATCTCCATATAAAGTTTGGCTCCATTTGGAAAATAATATATCAAGATATTGACAGACCACCGCACACAACATTTGACATTGTGGAGATTCGGTATGCTGGACAGATCATTCCGGATGCGCCACCAGATAATTGAATTACCTTTGGGTTTCTTCATAAGAAATGTCCCCCATTGAATTTATGACCAGATAAAAAAATATCATCCCATTAAGATTTACTTTTATGTAGAAGTATGTGGTTGAGTCAACTGGGGAGCATGAATCCTGTGCAGTTTGACCCATTTTTCATGGACATCATCATGGGCCCTCCAAAGCACCTTAAACTTAATAAAATTATCCAAAAAAGTACCATTTTTCTTTTAAAAAGTAAAAAAAAATAATTTAATCAAAAATTAAGTGATTTTTTTTATATTTTTAATTTCCAATACAAAACTAGTTTATCACAGAGGTGTGAGGGTGTAAATGTAATAGTGAATCACAGTGCGACCAGATGTCATAAAAAAGTAGAGATAAATATCCCCAATCTGAATGAAATTCACTAGATTCAAAGGTATGAACGAATAATTAAGGAAATTTTCACCAGTAAAATGTGATCAAATTTAAATTAAGGGGTTCAACTTTGATAGAATTAATTTTATATTTTTTCCCCACATATACACCAAAAATTCCAAGATCCATATACATTTTCTATTCCCTTCATTATTGGAAACATAACTTTTTCCAATGAACTATTTGAATTTTTTTCCTCAATTAATTTAATTAATTATTCAATATATTCTTATTTACATTTGGGATAACATTAACCCACTAGTGTGGTTGTACAACATTTCAAAAGAGACACTTTATATTAGGTAGGTGTCTTTGAGGATGTCCTAATAAGTGTACAAGGTTCCCCATTACATACTGACTTCTACAATATTGACATGGATGATGTAAAATTTAAAGATCTATATCCCATTATTCTAGTAAGACCATTAATAAGGACTACTAAAACCATTATAAATGAAAAATAATGAACCCTTTTCATGAAATTTTATGATGATAAATTCGATTAAAATTTTATTGATTTAATGAAACATCCACATGAATAAATTATGTTTTCACAAAAAAACATTCTAAAATACATCATTCCTCTATATAGGAACATTAAATTATTTATAACATAATTAAACTAAGAGAATATTTAGAAAAACCAAACACACAAGAAAAAACTATTTTTAAAATGAACTTAATCTAGAGATAATTTCATATGTTGTTCACTTTGAATAATTTTATGATAATTATTTTAAAGAGTTGAATAAATTGGACACTAAATTTTTTTCCATATATAAATAGGTGGATAGTATGGAGAATAATGAAATTAATACATCTCTAAAAACCCATGGAACTATAATCAAATCTACTACACCTAAATACAAAATATTCTTTTTAAATAGAGTATTAGAAAAACTTAGTCTTAATTTCCAATAATATAGAACACAACCATGAAAACCAATAACTATAAATCCTAAAAAATAATGTGAAGGCCATAGGATAATCATTGGGAGATATTATATGAATGAGGCCAGCCACGTGAATACACATAATGTTGTTGAAAAAATGTTCCATGTTAGTAATAAAACCACATAAAAAGATCAACCAAACCATCCATGAGGTAAGAAAAAATAAAACAGAGAGAATTTTAAAAAAATTTAAAAACTACTCCATATTTGATTCCCAATTTGTGTTCCCCATTCAAAACATTCTCAAAGAAAAATGGTAACAAAATTTTGAAGAATGTCAAAAATGAATTGGAACCCACTAGAATCCATAATAGTTTGAGAGTTTTTATTGATAATAGGATATTATAACATGTAACTATGAATTACCATGTCCCCATTCCATTCAATTCCAGATGAATAGTAGACCTCACTTTACGTATGCTAGTGATGCAAATAACTTATTTAGGAACATTTATATTCAATAAGAATCCTAAAAAATTTCATTACAAAGTCAAATCAAATATAAAATATTCATATATACTTCATGTATATATTCTCATGTTGACTATGAACTATTCATGAATGTCATATAAGATTTATATTTATTAAAAAATACATTGTATTCTCATCTCATAAAACTTTTGTATAATAATTATTCATTTATTATTTCTTGTGCAAACTGAAACAATCTCATTAATATAACATTATTTAAAACAAAAATTTAATATTTTTCTTATATTTTACTTTTAATAAACTTTATTTTTATCATGTATGGTATGTGGGGTTCATGGAATTAATGGGTTTCATGAAAATTGTATCCTCTCCAACTTCGTGTGACTAACTAGGGTTTACATGATCTGTTATATTTACCATCAGGTGATCCAGGTAAGGATCAAATTGTTGTCATCCTTTCATTCAAATATCCTAATAATGTGGCGTGTATATTTTTAATGTTATGTGAGGGATTCACATGAAAAATAACACAAAAATTTCTATCCATTATGACACGGGTTTGTAAGTGGGATCCCTCTAATAAAAAATGTTTGTCTATGGGTTCTGTTGAAGTTACTTATATTATAATATTGATGTGGCTAGAGAAAATTCCATGGGTTTCTTTGCATGAAATTTTTTGTTTGTCCACAAGTTTTCCTTCATGTGACAATCATTTTTTTCATTGACTCA
Organism: Viscum album; assembly: GCA_963277665.1. Classification (NCBI taxonomy): domain Eukaryota; kingdom Viridiplantae; phylum Streptophyta; class Magnoliopsida; order Santalales; family Viscaceae; genus Viscum; species Viscum album. Next base: position 123,218,585 of record OY728139.1, on the reverse strand, counting down.
AAAACCTTCATGAAAGAAAGAAAGGCTGCATGAGATACTCCGTTTGATTGGTTCATGTAAAATATTTTTTACTTAACAAGAATAAATCATGTGGTCATATCTATTTTGAGATCTTATATTCTTCTATCCAAGTTATATAGTTATTTTTCTCATCTCTTTCTATATTGAAATCAATAGTATCAAACCTCTCTTCCATAAAATTTTTATTTCATTTTGAGGACTCAGTTAATACACTGTAAAACATAGGATTTCATTAAGGAATAAATTATTAGCTTATGTGATCATCATTATATTCTAGAGTGATCAAGTACTTTCCATTATTTATTTTCGTCATCAATTAATAGATAATGCAAACCCCCTTTGGAAAATCACTTGATTACCATATGATCATACCAAACAATTCACATGAGTATATATATAAAATTTTTAAGGTCACATGATAAATGACAAATTATTATTCATGAAACGGGTTCAGGGTTATCGATCTATTGTCACATGATCAAGAAAACATCATGTAGTGGAACTAGTTATTGTCATTTATTCATGAGATGAAATCATGAGAGGTCACTAGTTCTTGTGATGACATCATGAATATCATATGCATTCAAGACATAAATTGCATACATGTGCCCGTTATTTTTGATCATGTCTCTTTACCTTTAGTTCATAACTTGATATGGTTGTTATCTCTATTTATGTGGGAATGAGACTCATTGTCTAACGGTTGAAGAAGATAAGTGAATTTGAATATTCATAGTGTAGATGATCTGGTGACTAATTCAATTTTAATAGAAAAACATTTGTTTTGTATATATCTTCAAATGAAGTAGGAATAATGCACATAATCTCTACATCCCTATAAAAAGAGTTTCCGATTGGTCTCACTCATTTTTTATAAGTCTTTTCACTTAGAATTTGATCTGAATACATGGAATCCTCACTTGAAACACTTTACAACCCCACCTTATGATTCACACCTTATCGATACTAGTTGACTAAAATTATGTTGGCCCAAAGAGGACCACCCACGTGCCTACGCATTTACATGATCCAATAGAACTATACATGTCCCACCCACTACATAGCCTCCATGAGGACTCCTTTGGAAGGATCTTTCATGGGATTGACACTCAGGCCCCCCCAAGTGTTGTTGAGTTATTTCCCTTACGGGATTGTGGGGTTGAACCAATATTTTTTATATTAATAAAACATTTAAATAACACTTATCATATATATCAAGTGTATAATAAAATTCCAACCATCAATAATTATTTTTTAACCATCTCAAGATCCATCTAATATAAATAACTCTTCACAAAAAATGACGTTTGAATTGTTTCTTGGTCTTTTAAGGCTTTATAATTTCTCATCCATCACAAATGGATGAAACTTTTATCATTTTCATTATTTTTGAAAATGTTCTGGTACCATTAACCAGTAGGACAGTTCCTTAAAAATGATGATCTACTCAATCAATAATCAAATTTATCATTAAATTTTTCTCAATTATGAAATCCAATGACATAAAGTGAATCAATAATAATTATCCAAGAATCACTACTTCATTCAAAATTACCAAAGACATACTAAAACATCATTGAAATCAAATGAAAAAGTGAGTTTTAACAGTGATTCAAAATGGTATTTGAGAAATATTTTATTCTATTCTTTTGGAAAAACCTTGGACATACACTAATACAAAACCTCCCTATAGCATCACTGGAATTTAGCATCACTCAAAAAATTCATTGATAAAGTCCATATTTATGAATGATAAAATAATATATAATAGAGTAATCCCTATATTAGTGGTAAAAATTGCTGATAAAATGCACCCTTTATCAATACTTCTTTTTTATCACTGATAAAAGGTAACCTTCATCAGTTCTTTATTATAGCGCTGATAAATGAAATCAATATTAGCGCTTAATTTATGGAGATGATAGAAGGTATCCTTTATCAGATCCTCTTTATTGAAAATAAAATATTCCATTCATTAGTTATGTTTTAGCACTGATAAAGGTCCAAAATAAAATAAAAAATTAAACAAATAAAAATAAAATGAGTAAATTAAGAAAAATATGAATCATTTTATTAATTAAATATTTATTGATAAAAATGAATAAATTTCAAATACATATATATATTATAAATATTAATAAATAACATATATAAAATATAGATATATAAAATGAATAACTATAATATATATATATAATTTTAATTAAAAACATATTAATGTATTATTTATTTTTAATGTTTTTTGATTTTTAATTTATTGAATATTAAAAATCGTGTGTTGCATTTATTTCACACACACACACAGACACACATGTTAATCAAATTGTATACACAAATGCACACTCAAATATATTACAAAATATATAGAAACACATACACCTAATATTTATATAATTTATTCAAATTTTTTTATATATTTGAATTTAATTATACCATGAAGCATTTAATATATATTTAGTTTTAAATCATTATATTTTTATAATATTCTCAAGTTAGGGTATTACTTTTCAATGTTTTTATGTTTTATTTTATTTTTGAATTTGGTCATTTTTTACTATCAATTTATATATATTAATTTATTATGTTTTAGAATTTTAAATGTGTATTCATCCACGTCAATATATATATATATATATCCATATTTTTTTTAATAAATTATATTTAATTAAAAAAATTATCCATTTTTTCAATATTTTTAAAGTGTACTCATTTTGAATTATTCAATTTGACTCATTTTTAAAATTAATGCATTTAAGATTATATATCAATTAATAATGGTAGAAATATATTTATAATTAAATATTTATAAATAAATACATCTATAAATTTATATTCACTATATTAATAATTAATATATAAAAATAATTATAGTAAGTTATTAATTATTATTTTTAAGTAAGTATTTATATATTTATAAATAAATTACTATATATATTTAATTATGTATAAAATTATAAAAAAATTTACTTAAATAATTAATATTAAAAAACTTTTAACAACACTTTTTTAGCACTAAAAATGATAAATCCTTATCAGTGCTAATAAAGCGATGTTAAAATAAATATTTATCAGTGCAAAAACGTTAGCGTTGAAAAATATGTCATTATCAGTTCTTTTTTAATGGCAATAAAGTTCGATATCTGGCAGTGCTATAGAGAAATTGATAAATACTACTTTTTAGCACACATAAATTTAGCACTTATTAAGGGATCTTTATCAGCACTTATTGGAACACACTACTAATGGTGTCCCCGGTCTATTTAAAAAACACTTACCATGACTTAGTCACTCACAATTCTCAATCTCTAACGGAAATCATCTGCTACCGGGGAGACTCCTATACGTTCCCTTGGATTAATCAAGGATATAATCCATTTTATATTATTTTTTACTTTTATTTTTTACTATTTGATGTTTTGGCTATCACATTTGGTGTTTTTGCGCTGTTATTAAACATGAAGATCCCTACTTCTCTTCTCATATCTACAGAAAGATATCATGTGTGGTTTTATTTCTTCTTCTCTTTTAATATGTATTTGAGTAGCCAACCCATTTTTTAGAGATACATAAATAGATAGTTTACTAAACTCTCGACATTAACAAGTATACCACTCAACCCCATAGTTTTCTCTTTATTTGAATAATATAGGGTTCCTAAATCTTGGTAATTTCTCAAATTTAATTCATATTATATACTAGATTATAGATTTGAATGGCTAAATTATGAGGTTACTTATGGAATAGGGGAAACCAATTTGTGACCCTCATTTATGGTTGAGGAGCATATAGGGACCAAGGTATGTGTAAAAATCATTAAAACATGTTTTTTTGTTATTTTTTTATTCATGTAAATTGTTAAACTGTGAAATGGGTTATTTATATTTATTATTTTTATGAGTAATTTTTCATAAAATTAAAAAAATTTTAATTAATTATCCACGTACTGAATATTATTTTAGTGTTTCTTGTTGTGAGATTTTTGGGTTTCTAATTAATTTAAGATTATTATTAAGCATTAACCAGTCATACCATATGATTAAATTTTTATCATAGAATATGATTGACTTTCAGGGATACCACTCTCGAATATTCTAGATTAAAACAAATAATATCATTATCAATCGTAAATTATTATGTTATTAGAGGTAATTATAGATATAATTCATGGTATGTGGTATAATTATCAATTATTAGATGTATTTATGATTCCTCTCTAAGATTTTATGGTTAAATATCATAATAATAAATTTAGGATTCCATTGAATAGATTCATTTAATTTATAAGAGTAAACAATTTCTAGATAAATACTAAGTATAAGTTGAAAAATTCACCCTTTAAAGGGATGAATGTTATTGGAAGGATATTATGGTGGATTAATAAAACATCAAAAATTGGAAGGTGAGTAATCCTTCAGTAGATAGAAGTGATGTCCAATATAGGTGTGGTGACATTCATTTCTGCAAGACCATTAGAGTATAGTTATTCCAATTCCTCTTCAATTGATGATACTTTTTGAGTGATTACTTTTATTTAGGTTCTTAGGACACATTAATACTTTGACACTTTATTGTCTTCCATCTGTTGATGATGAATTGGGCTCCCACTTTCAAACTATCTTTCCTCCCATCATTGTGGTTCTAAAGTTCATTGATGACATACCTCCCGAATAGTGATGGTGGGAAGGCTAGTATGAAAGAGGTAATGAGTATCCTTAAATCCATCATCAAGATATGGAAGATAATCAAGAGTCTAAGGATGTATTATATAAAGGTAGTGAAGGTTAGTTGTACTATACTACTAAATTATTATATCTCTTTTCATGAAAGTAACAATTTTCATGCAAGATTGATTCAATTGTTGACTTTTATGAATGGAGTGTATTATGTTGTTTACATTCAAGGGAAATTAAATTTTTGACTAATCATGTAGACAATTTATTGTAAACGTGATTATTTTTCCAATACTGAGAAAGAACAAACAGTTGATGATAAAAATGTGGAATTATTAAGGGATCAACAACATGTTGATGAAAAAGGAAAAAAACATGAACAATGCGTCATCATAATTTTTAATAATATTATCAAAGTAAGAATGAAGGGTATAAAACATGTGGTTGACTGAAATTAATGTGGACAACCTATTGACCCCAACAAGTCAACATTCATTAGTTATATTATGTTCACAATGAGAATGAATGTTCCAATTGATATTGACTGATGGCACCATGTCCAACATGTAACAAAGGAAATCTATTAAAAATATATAAGGATAATTTTAAAAAACAATTTCTATATTTTTTGAAAAATTATATAATAAAAAGTTTATTTATATTTCATTATTACTTGTAGACTTTGTTTATTTTAGAATATTTCTATATAAATTTATCTTAATGGAAGATGTAAAATCCCATAGAGGCTTCTAAACACCTCTGATGAAGTTACATCTTAGGAATGATGGGGGTCAAAAAAATCCCCATGCACCACTTTGTTATGCACACATTATAACTCAAGAAACATAGACATCTTTCAGAAATCTTCATAACGAGAAATCATTTCAGGTGCATTACGATTGATAATATATTTTTTTCATTATTTATTTTATCCAACAAGATTCAAAAAATTTATTTAATGAAAAAACAAAAGTGTTCTGAAAATAAAGAGCATGTATAAGAACCAGCATACCCCTATCACAACGGAAGGATGGGGTACACTTTACTAAAGAAGAAATTGGTATTTACTTTAAATCAAAAATAATAGATTAATTATGTGATATGAAACAACATATTATCCTTTGTTTATATTCATATTGATGAATCCAAATATTAAGCCACTTCTATCCCATGTCATGTTCTATTGAAGGAGGATCGTGTAAATAAATATGGTTCATTAGTTGATGAAAACATAAAATCGGTATTGGAAGCATGTTTAAGTCTTAGAAAATTGTAATTAGTTATGATTTATAACAATATTACTTAAAATAAATATGTTCATATTATTTTATATGGTTTAGACACAATAATCAGAAATGGTCATACCAGAAGAAAAGTGAGTTTCAGTAATTTTGATGTTGCCTAAAAAATATGGTCATGTTAGATTATTAGGTTTTGGAGTTTCTCCATAAACATAATTTGAGATGATAAAACCACACAAAAATAAATATAAAATAATTAGATGAATGAAGATAAAAATAGAATCACTGTAAAATATTATTATTTTCGTTTGTTTTGGAAGACAAATGTATATAAAAATATCAAATAGAACTGGCCATCTGGAAAAGAACCACACATGATCCAAATGATCACACTAGCTTTGAGGATAGTCATTCCCCCCAAACCTTACCCTAGTTAATAATATTTTTCATTAATCCTTTTCCAAAATGTCAATAAAAAAACTTTTGATAAGATTATATTAATAAAATTAGGAATGGTGTAGTTTTATGTGATTTTTATTTGTCAACAATGATGTAATATTGTGTTGTAAGGGGTACAATGTATAATATCATGGGAGACCATATAAACAATAAACCTATCCCAGAATATCACATGAGGGTGGGTATTGAGGTAGCTTATGAGACAATTGTTGAGTATCCTCTTCGACTTGATGATCTAGACATTGCAACAGTCTAAGAATGTATTGGAGATATCGTAGCATGGTCGTATAATATTATAATGTAACATGAGGTACGTCTTTAACCATTTTTATCTTATAAATAACATGCAACAGTTGATGAAAAAAAGGTTTGAAGTGAGGTATGATTTTATGAGTGGATAAAGTGGTAGAGAAATGAAAGTTAAAATCAAGAAAATCAACTTAATCTATCATGAAAAAAAAATCTGAGAGTTCCTTCTCTCACCCAGTTCCATAGAAAAAATTATTAAAATTACAACTTCATTCATAGAACACATTTAAAGATAAATCTATATATTATATTCATTATGAGGAATAAATAATTAGTGTTTCCATCATAGATGGAATTGGACTAGAGACACTAAATGAAGTTCTCAAGCATGAATGGTTGGGAATCTTAGTTATAAATACACACATAAGGTATATTTTCATAATACTAATGTCCAAATAGTCAGCTAGATAAGTTTATTAAAGTTAATATAAATTCATATTTTTTAGAAGAATTTATATTAAAACTACATAAAAGGAATATTTACCAAACCATCTTTAGGATTCATTAATATCAGTATCATTTCTATATAACAAATTACATTGTATAAGGAAGAAATAGATAAGAAAAGAGATTAGTTACTCCATGATTTTTGTAAAAAAACATTAGATGACAGAATATATTTGGTTCCAACAATTCTAGGGTAAAACTATACATTCTAATCACTTCAAATTTATTTTTATTGATTGTATTACTTAATGGTTTTTGTTATTTAGGAGGCATTGGATGATGATAACAGTCAACATAGACACCATGACTATTTATATTTGGGAATCAATTCGTGGATTTCCAACCAACCAACCACACATGATGTGTACGGTGAATATTTAATACACTATTATCAACATTTTATTCATTAAATTTTAATTATATGTTAAGTTTCTGTTTTAATGAGATTTTTTTATGATGGGGTAGTCTCTAAATACATGATAAATCCTGGCATGTGGTTGGCATCCAAAAATCGAAAGCCTATGTATTAATATTAATGGAAAACATTTATGGTATATATAGAAATATTTAACTATCAATACATTTAAAAACAATATAATTATTTTGGTTTATGTTTTTTTAGTTTCTAAAACAATATAATGAAATAGAATTTTTATATTGTGTTTTCAAATTTATGAGAGAAATCATATATCGTGAAAAAAACAGCATCCCCCTATAGGTAATTTCCAATGATAATTACAATTTAATTATATATATTTCATAACATATTTTTGTTTATATATTCTCAGTACTATCAAGATTTCTGATGAAAGTGTTATTCAAAAGAATAAATAAATTTATTTACAGATGAGTGGGTATCATACTTTTTTACAGAACGTGTACCAACAACAAATTTAAGTGATTGCATGCTATGTTTGTGATCTAGTATGAGTTATTACCATCGAAAAATATTTGTGAGGATAAACATTAATTTCAGAATGGTTATATATTATTCTTTATCTTTTTCTCACGTAGAATATTAACGGTGGAAATAAATTTTTTTAGAAGAACTGACCAACAAACAATAAAATTGTTGGGAAAATGAAAAGTTATAGGTGGAGGAGGATGTGAAGGAAGAGTCGAATTCGGTGGAAAAGTCAATGTCAGAGTCCAATGGGGAAGAGGAGGAAGAGTTAAAGACCTAGGTGGAGGAGGATAAGAAGATCGAGCTTGAAAATGATAAAATTTTTGGGCAATATAGTAGAAAAGGGATCATACCATTATTTTGTTTGAGAAAAATTATTTTAACATGAACATAACACTTTTCACTTAAGATAAGTTCCGTTGTACACCATTCCAGTTTAAATTTTAATTTTAGTAAAAAACACACGTGTCATTCTCAAAAACAATCTAACACATTCAGATTGTATTAGTACTTTAGTAAAATTATCCAAATGTTATTTTTGATATGTATGTATCAACCGCACCTCCATTTTTTCAATTCAAAAAAATCCATTCATTTTAATAAAAAACTATATACTCAAAACAAATAAATCACATTCTGATTGTTTTTATACTTTAGTAAAAATATCCATGGTTCATTTGGGATGTGTATCATTCATCCACACCTCAATACGATGCATGGTGAGACTGGTTTGACTCCAACTGTATCTTTTTTATTTAAAACTGATATTTGTGTTAATAAAAAACTGACATACTCAAAACCAAGTGAACACAATCCTATTTATTTGGTAATTTAGTAAAATGATCTATGTGTCATTTTTGACGTGTAATGATCATCCACAACTCAATCTGATGTACACTGTGATTGGGATGACTCCATGTGGGTCCCTTTTATTCCAAAGTGACATTAATTTTAATAAAAAAACAACTTAATTACTAAAAACTGATCAAATTCATTATGATTTATTTGATACTTTAGTAAAACAATCAATGAGTTATTTGGGAATTATAGTATTCAGCTACTCCCCAATCCGATGTATAGTGTGACTGGTATGACACCAAGTGCATCTTTTTTTATTAAAAAATAACATTAATGTTAATAAATTTTTTTTGGCATACTCAAAACAAGGAAAACATATTTATATTATTTTTTTACTTTAGGAAAATGATCCATATATAATTTGTGATGTGTAGGGATTAGATGCACCTCAATCCAATGCACGATGTGACCAGTATGACTCTAAGTGTGTCTTTTTTATTCTAAAGTGACATTAATTTTAATCATAAAAACAAATAAGATATTCAAAAAATAAAAAAAACTGATTTTTGATAATTTAGGAAAATTATCCATGAGTCATTTATGATGTTTATCAATCAATTGCACCTTAATTTTATGGATTGTGTGACCAGTATGACTCCAAGTGTTTCTTTTTTATTCAAAACTGACATTATTGTTAATTAAAAAATAGCATACTCCAAACTAATAAAATGGATTTTATATTGTTTTTCTACTTTAGGAAAATGATGTATACATAATTTTTTTATGTACAGATTTCCCCCACATAAATATGATGCACAGTGTGACCGGTATGACACCAAGTGATTTTATTTATTCAAAAGTGACATTAAATTTAATAAAAAAAACCACTAACATACTCAAAACCAAGGAAACACATTTTGATTATTGTAATAAATTATGAAAATTATAAATGAGTCATTTGGGATGTGTATCAATTAGTCTCACCTCAAACTGAGGCATGGGGTAACTGGTGTGACTCCATATAGATCCTTTTTATTTTCAAATAGACATTAATGTTAATAAAAAACAACTAACATACTCAAACTTATCAAACACATTTAGACTATTTTGGTACTTTATTAGAGTGATACATACATCATTTTTGACATGTAGGGATTAATCACACCTCAATATGACACACGATGTGACCTGTATGGCTCGAAGTGAATCATTTTTATTCAAAAGTTACATTCATTTTAAATAAAAAATTATAGACATAATCAAAACTAAGGTAACAAATTCCGATCATTTTGATACATTATGAAAATGATCCATGAGTGATTTGGGTTGTGTAGAATTTGGGTTTACCTCAATTTGATGCACAGTGTGAATGGTATGACTCAAAGTGCATCTTTTTTATTTATAATTAACATTAATTTTAATAAAAAAACAACTAAGATTCTCAGAACTGAGAAAATGCATTCTTATTGTTTTTTGTACTTAGGAAAATGATCCATACATGATATTTGACATGTAGGGATCATCCTAACCTCAATATAATGCATGGTGTAACTGACATGAATTCCATTTCATCTTATTTATTCAAAAGTGACATTAATTTTAATCAAAAAACAACTGACATACTCTATAATTATGATTCATTTTATTATATCTGTGTTAGAAAATTTATTTCATTTAAATTCAGTATTTTTATCTTATTTTGGTAATTTTTTTACTATTTCTATTAATGTCATGTATTGTTGCACATTATACCTTTTTTATTGATATAGTGTCCTACTGCATCACACTGCAATTTTCACCTTTAGCGGTGATATTACCTATCATGATAAATCTGCCCTTCATTAGTGATTTTATAAGCACTGATATGGGGCTCCTTTATCAGAGCTTATAAATGCGCTACTAAATTCTATCTATATCATCGCATTCAAAAGTTAAGATAATGGTTTGTTTATCAACACTAAATTAAAGCGTTGATAAATGGGGACTTTTATCAGGGTATTGAAAAGGGCTTCTAAATAATACCTTTATCATTGGTTTTATTTGTGCGCCTAAATATCCCTTTCATCAAAAATTTTTTTGTGCTATTAAAAGTAATAGAATTTTAACCATTTTAAGGTCATCAGTGCTTCTATAGTGTAGATAAAATCATATTTTAGCACTATTAAAACCGTGTTTTGTAGTAGTGATGGTGGAAAGAAGGTAGGTTGAGTGGGACTCTTTTTGGGACGTTACAATGTGCTTATCCATATCATGTGTAATAGACATCTGAGTTATCATCTATGATATTAAAATTACAATTTTATAAATACATCAGTGCATTTATGCATCATAATTAGGCATGTATGCTCACATTCTATATATATATATATTCTTATTATGTGATGAATACTAGTTATTTAATTTAATTCTGTGATTGTGATATGATTTTTGGATAGATTTGTATTTATTGATGTCTTATATATCTATTTTTAAGGGGTTTTGATACATCGAAACTAGAATTAATTTGTTGAACGTAAAAATATTTGTCATGTTTTTCATTTATATGACATTGAATGACATACAAGGATGAAAACCATAGTTAATATTATGCGGGATATACCTTGGGTTATAATTATAATACTAGGATATTTTTTTTATGATATGATTGACTGATCTAGAATTTCCCTATGAATTTAGTGTTTTGTAATATTTCATTCCCCTTTTAGAAGATTTCTCCCTAAAGAAGACCAACGGTACCACTAGCCCTCATGGTCCAGGATGATATTTCTATGAGGGTCTAACCTACTCCATTTCCTATTGTATATGAGCGTGTATTGGAGAAAAATTATGTACCTACTCTAGTGATGAAGGTAGTATTCCCAACTCATTTGAGATTCGTTTCTCATTTTCCTACCTATGGGTGAGGGGAACCAATATCAATGGTCTATAATTTCAGTGACTTCTATCTCTACCATCCACCAGTGTGTCAGAGTGATGGAGGGTCGATGGTTTAGGATGACATGATAGACATTATTGATTGTGTATTTAACATCATTGAGACAGCTACAAATAGTATGGTGAATATGGTAGTGTTCATACTACTAGGACCCTCTAGGAGATGTTTTGGAATGATGGGATTTGTTGGAAGACATGAGGATATCACCTATAAGGCAATCAAGGGGATATTCTTCATGGAGTTCTTCCCTAATATTATGAAGCTCGATATAGGTAATGAGTTAAGGTGGTTACAATAGGGTACCATGATGAAATCTATGTAATATAATCATTTTAATAATAATATTTTTTTCTCCTTTCTTGTCTAGGAATGAGGAACAAAAGTCTAGGAAGTTGTAGACTAGTCTCCATCCATACATAAAAATATATGTGTGGGGATTCAACCTAATGAAATAAATTGATATTTTTTATTAAGACATACCAATCAAGAAGGTATTAGAGGGGGATTGAGTATTGGTTTTCTTTCAAAATTCAGAATTTAGGCATGTTGACATTCTATGATAGCTATGAGTGTTAGTTCTGGAAGTAGGAAGAGGATGACTGAGGACCTGTTATAGGGTGGTAATTTACCTGTCGACAATAGTAATACATATTCATCCATATTAGTAAGAGTTGAAAAGTGTGTCAATAGTGGGATGGAGGAATATTGTCACATGTTTTTTATGACACCCCAGAACAAGTGTCATTGGTGTGGTAATATAAGGAATATCAAATATATCTGCTCTAGATATTTGAGGTTGAGGTTCTTTTTGGCTGCATGATAGAAGTGATCTATAATCGATGTATTTGACTAAGGTCCTCAATAGAAATATCATATGATGACAACCCATGCATATTAAGAATCTCAGTTACATGGCTGTGGGGGTAGTGCAGTTTGAATTTATGTGGTGTATAAGACTGTGAAAAATGGAGGTGGGGGACCATTTACTACTTGGGGAATAGTCTTGATCACGTGTATGTATTCTACCTATTTCTCTGATACCCCTATATCGTATAATTTTATCCCAGCAAAACTTATTACTAGAATAGAAAAACTGGTGAATTTTTATTCTAAGTTACTATCCCCAAATACAATGATGTGTATGAATGTGGACTATTTTCAGTGACACCTAGAGTATCCTGTAATTGTTTCTAGTTACGAAGATTAATGTGACTTCATAATTATGTATATAATAAGATTCTTTGTGATTCATGGAATGGACTGGTTGATCAGTATATGAGCTCAATTTGATTTCTATTAGAGATGAGTATCATTTAAATCACCCAAGGGAAGAGTTACACAATGGATGGAGAGTGGGAACTTGGAGTTGATATAGTTTGTTTAAACCTGATTTTTATTAGGATGATCACAACATAGATTTTTTGGATTACATTTTTTAGCTAGATTAACTGTAGCCCCTTGTATTTTCTCCCCTGGTGGACCTTTATAAGTACATATTTCTATAAGATTTCATAAGACATACCACTGATAGAGTTATTTAATTTGAGATAGATATCATATCAGGTGAAGAACCCATTTTGATAGACCCTTATCATATGGATCCACTTTACTTAAAGGATATCGATGTACAATTCAAGGAATTATAGAAAAATGGATCTATCAGGACAAGTATGTAGAGACCCGAAGCTTGACGTACATAGACAATACATTACTTTTTTGGAATACTTAGTAAATAACAAAAACAGACAGACAAGGACCGTAATAGTTTAGTATCTTTGGAAACATGGAACGTAATCTTCTAATCGTGGTGAAAGATCTTCAACATCTCCCATAAAGATCTTCCCATTTTTGTTTCCTTACCTAAAATCATTCTTTTAATCCTAGGGGAAAAGAAAACATAAAAAGGGTGAGCTCAAATGCTCATTAAGGGTAAGCATGTATAAAATAAAACATACCATATACATTTTAACTTAAAAAAACATGAACATTAAAAATCTTGAGCGACGACATAAAACATGGAAGTACATAAGGCATAGATCACAGTGGAACATAAATCATGATAAAATAGCATGGGAATAAAACATGTAATTTTGGCATCCATTAAGCACATGTAATTATTTCCATAGTATCCAAGGCATTACTGCCAAGACCATCTTAGTGGACAAATCCCTTTTTGAATCAAATTCACTCCTCGTTTCAGTCCTTTTTTACTGAACCGGTTTAACCTGCCGTTCTAGCCATGTCTATCTCATGAGATATAAATCCTTACCCAATTAATTGGAGGGAGATATAGGTACCACCCATCTCATAATTAAATCATTCTTACTTGTGCCACAAAATAAACATACATCATTCATAAAAACCCAATAAATAAAACGGGTTTCATAAACATCATCCCATCATCACATAATCCATATAAAAGAAATTGATATCATTTCATAATAAGAAAAGTGAAACCATGAAAATCATAGAGACATTATACTTGAAACATAGATATATGAAATAATGTTATCTTAGATGAAAAATGGTTTTGATAAAACACTTGAAATGAATTCTTGAGGAAAATATCCTTTCTTCTTCAAAATCATTTTATTTCCACAAAGTTCCATACAATTTTATAAGAATAGAATTTTGTTTAAAATATTCATGAAATCTTTTTGAGGATGATTCATAAAAATAAGGCTTTATAAAACCGTAAAAATCCTTTCATACCATATACGTTAAAAAAACATTCTTCTCGTACTTTTGTCGGAAAAGTCAAAAAGTACCTCATACAAAAAACGTCAAAATATTAATTTCATATCTTTTACTAAAAACTCACCGAAGGGTAATATAGGAGTTAAACAATTGTAGGTGGATGGAAATAATATTACATATTGAGGAAACATGGATGTTGATGATAAAATACACCCCAGTAAATACCAAAGTATAAACAATCTCGGATAAAAATGAGATTTTGATATTTTCCCTTACCTTAGGTCCGATTTGCTTCGTAAGTGTCTGAACCTACTGTATAATGATTTAAATAAAGTCATTGACTTATTCCAGAATCATACTCATTGTTATGATATAATATATGGTTCACTTATGGCTTTATATTACCCGTTCTTTTGTAAATTTAATGTTAAGGAGCGTTTTGGGTAAAATCTTTTCATTTGTCGTCCGTGTTTTGACTTGTAATTATTCATATGATTACTTAGATCATGATTACTTAATTGAAGAATATAAAACATTATTTATATATAATATATATTCAGAATATATATATATATATATATAATAGATCAGTAAATGGAATGAAATACACCGTTCATGGAGACGGTAGACCGTACGTACGCATGAACGCTGTTTTCTTTTCCTTATTGAGTAGAATGGAATTAAGTAGATGAAATAAATATATATACACATAAATACAGTATCATTATTATGTCATATATTTCATAATTACTTATTATATATACTTTATAATCATTCACGAATGGTTAGCGTGGAGAATGAATCTCATCGCGTCGTGGAGACGGTAGTCCGTACGTACGCACGCGCGATGATATCGTTCTCATGATCGTGGAATTGTATTGGAGTGTCTTTATAAAATTTCAGAATCAATATCACTTTACAATAATCATATATAGTTATTATGTACACCATTATACCCATCCAAGTAAGGTGGTGGTGGAAAATACATTACACCACTGCGTGGAGACGGTATTCCGTACTTATGCACGCGTAGTGATTTTGTTTTCCGTAGGAAGGATAGATGGTGAAATAAGGTTGTTTCATACTTATAATAAAATATCATTATATTATTGATACTAATGTTATTACTTCATAATTAAAAAACATAATAAGAAGAAGTGGAAGAAGAAATAAAGTTGAAAGAATTGGTAACGGACATTACCTCTTCTTTGAAGCGCCTCTTTGAGATCTCTTTTTAGAGCACTAAAATTGGTCTTTGAGGAAGACCAAAACCTCTAGGATGTTTCTAGGGAAGTGGAGAAGATAATTCTTCAGGGTTTGGCCGACCTTGAACGCTCAAAGTGGTGTAAGGAAGAGAGGTAGGAGGTTCCCTTTTATAAGGGAGGAGAGGGGCACCTTTGGAATAACTAAAAATATTATTTTATTATAAAGCCAAACTCGGTTTTAAATAGCTCCAAATTGATTTATTTCTAAGCTAAGGTGGGGATGGGTCGAACTCCTCTCATCCAATAGAATTTATACAAGTTTAGGTTCCTATTTTAACCTTATAATTTATATTTAACTTTTAGTTAGATAATTTTAGTTTTACCGTGTCTTTTTGTGTTCTTACACAATAAGGTTAATAAACATACTATAACAAGACAAACGAACCCCAAGTTGTTTATTATTAATATATATAACCTTATCTAAGTCATTGGGACGAACCTTAGATTTTTAGGAATAAAATATCAATTAATAATATAATATTTGTTTTAAAAACTATTTTATGTCAATTTTGACACTATTTAGTAATTGATTTTTGTGAAACTCATAATAGACTGATTAGTTCGAAAATATTTAATTATATCAATACTAACATGTCATATTAACCTAGAAAATTAGTTTAATTCATAAAAAGTCTCAAATTATATTTATTTTGTTATTTATAACATCAATTATGTCAATATTTCATTAATAAGATAATTACCGCATCATCTTTGTGTCATAAATAAATTAAATTATTTAATATCTAAAAATTACAAATAAAATACCATTATGTAGGAAATATTTTTGTCTTTATAATGAATATTTATAGTCAAATTGATCTTTTGTATAACCCTATATTAAAAATGATATACTTATTAGACATTGATTTTAACTATTTTAACCCTTCTTTAAACAAATTAATAATAAATGTCCTAATCTAATCCAAGTGGGCCTAAATGGTCATATGTTTTTCCTAAGGTTGTTTTTGGTCGAATTACAATTATCCAATAGAATTAGGACATGTATTAGGGTAATAATAATATAATTTTTTCCCTTAATTACCCTATTTACTTTTAACCGTGGTAAACAAAAGAAAAAATTTACTATTCACCAAAAATTATTTTCTTCTCATTGAACCACATTTTACCTACTGACATCAACCGTGTCTCTCGGATTTTTGAAATTTCACTCACAGAAGCGGTAAAATTATGTTTTATGAAAAATTCATTTTTTTAACCACCACTTAGTGGTTTCACTATTCATCAAAAAAAGAAAGTTTCTAGAAAAATACCAAAAATTAGGCCTAAGATATATTTTATATTATGAACTGAAAAATGATGTATATTTTACAAAATTCAAAACATATCAGTTTCATTTAAAAATTAATTCCCGTCGTCAAAACAAATAGCGTGTTCTTAAGAGATAATAACTTTCAAAAGATTGACATTTGTTTATGTCTGGTTTAAATGTGAAATTACATCCAATGACCAACCTTGTATTAAATTGTAAAAATATATTCTAAATATACTTTAAAACCACTCAAATTAATAATTTATCACTATTAATTATTTTTATAAAAAAGGTTATTTTAATTAAAATTTAGTAATTTTCACTATTCATTAGAAAATGAAAGTTATCCGAAAAGTACCAAAATTTCACCCTAAGCTAATTTCGATATTCCGAATCCAAAAATGAAGTCCATTTTGAAAAATAAAATTTACAAAATTTCAAAAAGTGGTTATTACTATTCATAACGGATAGTTTTAATAATATTTTAATAGCATATCATTGTTTATAGAAACTCGGTATTGCGTACAACACACGCTATCGCGGAAGGTCACGCTTGCGTGTAATGCAAGCCAAGTCAGGGTTGCATGTTGTGCAAAAATCCTTCGTTGTTTCGTATAACATAATCCAACCATATTTCATTTATATATTGAATATATATATATATACTCAATGTTGCGTAGAATAACTATTATCAAAATTGTGTGTAACACGATCCAAGAATAGTGTTACGTATATTTCAAGCTAATACTGTGTTGCATATAACACAAGGTAATCTTGGTGTAGCATACAACACAAGACATTAATGAAATTAAAAGAATATTTTTTTATAAAATCTCAGGGTGTTACATTCTGCCCCCCTTAAAATGAATTTCGCCCTCGAAATTCGTCGGGGTTATAAATGGTTTACTACTCAAAAGTTTGTTTAATAGAAACCCACATCGTAAAATGGAATACACAAACTTGGCTTTAAAAACTAAAGTATGAAATGTAACGGTTACCAAAATTAACTCATCACTGGGTTTCCACGTAGAAGAACATAGGTGAAAATATGGATATGGAAGAAAAATCTAACCATCAAGTTTTGATGGAGAGTGGTAGAGAACATGGCTATGAAATAGCCAACAATCACAAAGCCATAGATTTGAGATGATCTAAGGTACGATCTGATTCATCAGATATAACGGCACTAGGACAACATTTTTGATTTTAAAGATAATTTCCCTAAAGTTAGTGAATTAAGAGAAATACTTACAAGATTTTGGTACAATTTCACTGTTGTTTGTGCTTTGAACAATTTCCACTTCATATCATAAAGAAATGAAGTTGAATTTGTTATTCATGAAGTGTTAATAGATCATGTGATAGAATGATGGGTCATTCCATCTGTTTCAAACAAAAGGTTAGAAAAAGTTATCAAATATACATAAGTCCATCTATGGTGAGGTTAATCGTATATGATTCCAAAAAATGAACTTATACTTCATATATCATATGGCGTAATAAAATAAAACTAGTTTCTACTAACCAGGGACTTCCTGTAGGCTAGTGGTAGGCGATAAAGGCCAGTCGCACTTCGGTTGTGGGTTCGATTCACACAGCCTTGTCCGACGCGATGGGCTATCGCCCGAACTGCAGGTTGTCCTTTTTCTAAAGCTATATTACTATAACATACCATCTATAATATCGAAAAAATGTTATATCCTAACTTATGTCCAACGTAATTAATTCCAATATTTAGGCTTATCTAAAATACTTCGGTCCAAGGTCATAGTATAAAGAAAATGATTACTTGAAATTTCACATAACAATCATGTGAATGCCATCATTTATCCCCCATATATCATAAGATATATCTTGTTGGTCAAATTACAAACATTTTAATACCTTAATCATGTATTCTCTTGAAGAATGAATACCCATTAATTGAACCATAGTGAAAACATGAATGCAGTCAAAAGTTAACTCTTTCCACATACCAATATCCAAAAATTCTATATACTCAAACCATGATATAACCTTCTCCTTATATCAGTCATGAGGTCATGAATAAGGTAAAACATTTCATTTTCTCGTTTTCCTTTCATTATGCACATATCATCTTTTTTCCAAAAATATCTCAATCACATTCTATGGTTACCGGTACCATTGAAAACCACAATAGACCAATACATAAATATTCCAATATTCCACAATACTATATACAACATTATTTTGGAATCCCATTACATAAACACTTAATCATTCCACCACATCGTTTTCATATTCAACATCGCCAATAGTGATCGTATGTGACTTCCCTTTGTCCTTTTCCTTAAGTGGTTGCTCATGTCGATCATCACTAACCATTGGATTAGGGAATTTATTAGCGTAATTCCCCATTTCCTTGCACTTGAAGCATTGAAGTGTTGGTGGTTCATTCTCTGCAGTCTTTTCTTTATTCACATAATTAGAAACCCTTTTTCCATTAAATAGTCACTCAGCTGCTCGATGACCTTCTTTTCCACACTTAAAACATTTTCTAGTCTCTTTAAGACAATCTCCACCATGATTCTTTCCACACATTGAGCATAAGGAAACATTCATCTTCTTTTCACCATAATTCTGAGATTTCTCCTTGAACTCCAACTTTCGTTTCTTGTCAGAACTATGAGATGGATATGTAACACCAACTTCCATTTCTACCATGATAGCACAACGCACAATTTCTTCATAGCTACTGAAGTCTCTTATAGCTAATGCCCTTCGAAGATTTGGTTTTAATCCACTGAAGAATCGATCAACTTTACTTTCAGGATGGATGATAAATCCAAATGCATACCTTTCTAGCCTTGTAAAATTCGCTTCGTATATACCAACAAATTCAACATCCTTTCAGTTTAGTTCAAGAAACTCCTTCTCCATCTTTTTTTGAAGAATACGAGGGAAGTACTTATTGAAAAATAAGTTCCTCAATTCGTCCCATTCCATGGACTCAAATTCATCTCTTGGACTTGTATTATTGATAAGATTCCACCATTGATCAGCATCACCTTCCAAACTATACACTGCTAAGATAAATTTATCATGTTCAGAACATTGAAGAACTGAAAATATCTTTTCAGTAGTACTGATCCATTGTTCAAAAACAAGTGGATCAGAAGACCCACTGAAAGAAGGTGGACGTTGCCTCATGAAGGACTCAATAGAATATTATTTCCTTCTATGCCCATTTGGAAGTCCAGAATGATTCATATCTTGTGTAAGTATAGCAATAAGATTTTTCACTCCATCTCCCATAACATTTTTTTGTTCAGGAGGACAATCATTGCATTATCCATTACATTGATCAACACGGTTCCTTCGGGTTCCAGCCATCGTCTAAATCCCAAAAAGAATAGTGTGAGAGGTAAAAATCACACTTGGGAAAAAAATATAATAAAGGGGGAGTACCTTCAATATCTAACATCTTAGGTTTAATTCTAATATGGTTAGCACAATTCTAGGACTATAACATATACTTAACCTTAGAGACATCCCTAGACATACATTAGAAATATCTCTAGGGATCTCACTAAAGTTCTCGCATCCTAGTTTCCAAAGGTTGACTAAACCTTTCCTTTGATACCAACTGTAGAGACCCGAATCTTGATGTACATAGACAATACATTACTTTTGTGGAATACTTAGTACATAACAAAAATAGACACACAAGGACTGTAATAGTTTAGTGTCTTTGGAAACTTGGAATGTAATCTTCTAATCGTGGTGAAAGATCTTCAACATCTCCCATAAAGATCGTCCCATTTTTGTTTCCTTACCTAAAATCATTCTTTTAATCCTGGGGGAAACGAAAACATAAAAAGGGTGAGCTCAAATTCTCATTAAGGGTAAGAATGGATAAAATAAAACATACCTTATACATTTGAACTTAAAAAAAACATGAACACTAAAAATCTTGAGCAACGACATAAAACATGGAAGTACATAAGGCATAGATCATAATGGAACATAAATCATGATAAAATAGCATGGGAATAAAACATGTAATTTTGGCATCCATTAAGCACATGTAATGATTTCCATAGTAGCCAAGGTATTTCTGCCAAGACCATCTTAGTGGACAAAGTCCCTTTCTGAATTGAGTTCACTCCTCATTTCAGTCCTATTTGACTGAACCGGTTTAACCTGCCATTCCAGCCATGTCTATCTCATGAGATATAAATCATTACCCAATGCATTGGAGGGAGATATAGGTCCCACCCATCTCATAATAAAATCATTTTTACTTGTGCCACAAAATAAACATACATCATTCATAAAAACCCAATAAATAAAACATGTTTCATAAACATCATCCCATCATCACATAATCCATATAAAAGAAATTGATATCATTTCATAATAAGAAAATTGAAACCATGTAAATCATAGAGACATTATAAATGAAACATACACATATGAAATAATGTTATCTTAGATGAAAAATGGTTTTGATAAAACACTTGAAATGAATTCTTGAGGAAAATATCCTTTCTTCTTCAAAATCATTTTCTTTTCACAAAGTTCCATGCAATTTTAAAAGAATAGATTTTTTTTAAAATAATCATGAAATCTTTTGGAGGAAGCTTCATAAATATATGGCTTTATAAAACCATAAAAATCCTTTCATGCCGTATACGTTAAAAAAATTCTTCTCGTACTTTTGTCAGAAAAGTCAAAAAGTACCTCGTACGAAAAACGTCAAAATATTCCTTTCATATCTTTTACTAAGAACTCGCCAAAGGGTAAAATGGGATTTAAAAAATTGTAGTTGGATGAAAATAATATTACATATTGAGGAAACATGGATGTGGATGATAAAATACACCCCAGTAAATACCAAAGTATAAACCATCTTGGATAAAAATGAGATTGTGATATTTTCACTTACCTTAGGTCCGATTTGCTTCGTAAGAGTCCGAACCTCATGTATAATGATTTAAATAATGTCATTGAATTATTACAGAATCATACTAATTGTTATGATATCATATATGGTTCAATTATGGCTTTATATTACCCGTTCTTTTGTAAATTCCATGTTAAAGAGCGTTTTGGGTAAAATCGTTTCATTTGTCGTCCGTGTTTTGACTTGAAATTATTAATATGATTACTTAGATCATGATTACTTAATTACATAATATAAAACATGATTTATATAATATATATATATATATATATATAAATAATAGATCAGTAAATAAAAATAAATACACCGTTCATGGAGACGTTAGACCGTACGTACGCATCAACGCTATTTTTTTCCTTATTGAGTTGAATGGAATTAAGTAGATGACATAAATATATATACACATAAATCCAGTATCATTATTATTTCATATATTTCATAATTTCTTATTATATATACTTTATAATCATTCATGAATGGTTAGCGTGGAGAATGAATCTCATCGCGTCATGGAGACGGTAGTCCGTACGTACGCATGAGCGATGATATCGTTATCAAGATCGTGGAATTGTATTGGAGTGTATTTATAATATTTCAGAATCAATATCACTTTAAAATAATCATATATAGTTATTATTTACACCATTATACCCATCCAAGTAAGGTGGTGGTGGAAAATAGATTACACCACGGCGTGGAGACGGTATTCCGTACGTACGCACCCGCGGTGATTTCGTTTTCCGTAGGATGGATTGATGGTGAAATAAGGTTGTTTCATACTAATAATAAAATATCAGAATATTATTGATACTGATGTTATTACTTCATAATGAAACAACCTAAGAAGAAGAAGTGGAAGAAGAAATAAAGTTGAAAGAATTGGTAACGGACATTACCTCTTCTTTGAAGCGCTTCTTTGAGATCTCCTTTTAGGGCACTAAAATTGGTCTTTGAGGAAGACCAGAACCTATAGGATGTTTCTAGGGAAGTGGAGAAAAGAATTTGTCAGGGTTTGGCCGAGCATGAAGGCTCAAAGTGGTGTGAGGAAGAGAGGGAGGAGGTTCCCTTTTATAAGGGAGGAGAGGGGCACCTTTGAAATAACTAAAAATATTATTTTATTATAAAGCCAAATTCGGTTTTCAATAGCTCCAAATTGATTTATTTCGAAGCTAAGGTGGGGATGGGTCAAAATAATCTCATCAAATAGAATTTAGACAAGTTTAGGTTCCTATTTTAACCTTATCATTTATATTTAACTTTAAGTTAGATAATTTTACTTTTACCGTGTCTTTTTGTGTTCTTACACTATAAGGTTAATAAACATACTATAACAAGCCAAGCGAACCTGAAGTTATTTATTATTAATATATATAACCTTATCTATGTCATTTGGCCAAACCATAGATTTTTAGGAATAAAATAACAATTAATAATATAATATTTGTTTTAAAAACTATTTTATGTCAATTTTGACACTATTTAGTAATTGATTTTTGTGAAAATCATAACAGACTGATTAGTTCGAAAAACGTTAATTATATCAATACTAACCTTACATATTAACCTCTAAAATTAGTGTAATTCATAAAAAGTCTCAAATTAAATTTATTTTGGTATTTATAACATCAATTATGTTAATATTTCATTAATAAGATAATTACTGCATCATCTTTGTCTCATAAATAAATTAAATTATTTAATGTCTAAAAATTAAAAATAAAAACCCATTATGTAGGAAATATTTTTAGCTTTCTAATTAATATTTATAGTTAAATTTATCTTATGTATAACCCTATATTAAAAATTATATACTTATTAAACATTGATTTTAACTATTTTAACCCTTCTTTAAATAAATTAATAATAAATGTCCTAATCTAATCCAAGTGGGCCTAAATGGTAATATTTTATTACTAAGGTTGTTTTTCGTCGAATTACACTTATCTAATAGAATTAGTACATGTGTTAGGGTAATAATAATATCATTTTTACCTTTAATTACCCTATTTACTTTTAACCGTGGTAAAAAAAGTAAAAAGTTACCATTCACCAAAAATTATTTTCATCTCATTGAACCACATTTTACTTACTGAAATCAACCGTGTCTATCATATTTTTGAAATTCCACTCACAGAAGCGGTAAAATTATGTTTTATGAAAAATTCATTTTTTTAACTACCACTTAGTGGTTTCACTATTCATCAAAAAATGAAAGTTTCCAGAAAAATACCAAAAATTAGGCCTAAGATATATTTGATATTATGAACTGAAAAATGATGTCTATTTTATCAAATTCAAAACATATCAGTTTCATTTAAAAATTAATTTCCATCGTCAAAACAAATAGCGTGTTCTTAAGAGATAATAACTATCAGATGATTGACATTTGTTTATGTCTGGTTTAAATGTGAAATTACATCCAATGACCAACATTGTATTAAATTGTAAAAATATATTCTAAATATACTTTAAAACCACTTAAATTAATAATTTATCACTATTAATTATTTCTATTAAAAAGGTTGTTTTTAATTAAAATTTAGTAATTTTCACTATTCATTAGAAAATAAAAGTTATCCGAAAAGTACCAAAATATCACCCTAAGCTAATTTCGATATTCCGAATCCAAAAATGAAGTCCATTTTGAAAAATAAAATTTACAAAATTTCAAAATGTGGTTATTACTATTCATAATGGCTAGTTTTAATAATATTTTAATAGCATATCATTGTTTAACGAAACTCGGTATTGCGTACAACACACACTATCGCGAAAGGTCGCACTTGTGTGTAATGCAATTCAAGTCAGGGTTGCGTGTTGTGAAAGAATCCATTGTTGTTTCATATAACATAATCCAACCATATTTCATTTATACATTGAATATATATATATATATATACTCAATGTTGTGTAGAATAACTATTATCATAATTGTGTGTAACACGATCCAAGAATAGTGTTGTGTATACTGAAAGCTAATATGGTGTTGCGTATAGCACAAGGTAATCTTGGTGTAGCATACAACACAATACATTAATGAAATTAAAATAATATTTTTCATAAAATCTCGGGGTGTTATAGAGTACTTTGTCATGGGGTGAACATATATTGTTCACCAATAAGGTGGATGATAGTCTTCAAGTATACATAGATTACTAAAATACAAATCAAGTGATAATGATGAACTTATATACATTTACAAGGATTGTATATCACTTTTATTTATCCTTTTGAGCCTTATAGTTCTCCAATGTTGGCCTTTTGATAGATATTCTTTTAGCTATGGGTTAGAGATAAGGGCATCATTAATATGGAGTTTTTTAGTAGGTATGGTTAGTATGAGTACTTGGTGAATCTTTTTAGATTGTTGAACTCACCTATATTGTTAATGGTTTTCATAAAAAATACCTTCCACCGATATCCTGTCTCCTTCATCTCGGTGTTCATTAACGATATCCTCATTTACACACAGACTCTAGAACACAACTTGCTAGACCTCCCAATATAGTCTTGAGTACCCTTATGGCACCACATCTTTATGGTAATCTATTAAAGTGTAACTATTTGATTAAATAAGATAAATTAATAGGGAATATGGTGTATGAGAATTCTCTATGTGCAGGCTTAGAGAGTATTGAGCTAATGATGTATTGGACACATCTCTATGATGTGTTCAAGATCAGGATATTTTTAGTTTTAGTGGAATACCATCAAAATTTTATTTGGGATTTCCCCCATTTACCATCACCCATGATTTTACTAAAAAATAACAGTGATGTTATACTGTTTTAACTACCATGGAGTATAATTTTTGAGTTGAATGTCACATTGACAATATTTCATGTATCGATACTTCTTGATAAAGGGATTTCTTATGTTGTTTACTATGATTCATCATGTGTTTGTTTTGTAGAAGTAATAATGTAGTGATATTGGGTATTATCTTATCAGACATATCATATTTTTCTATACAAGAGGAATTATCCTACCCATGACTTGGAACTAGCATCTATGGTACACGATTCGATGTTTTACCTGCATTATCTCTTTTTGAGAGGTTTATTCTACACGAAACACACGTCCCTTCACTATATCTTCACTCAATAGGACATATACTTGAGGAAAATGAAATTGGTGGAGTATATATAAGTGTTTAACATCGATATGGACTACTAAATTGGTAAGGGTAACATTGATGAAGATTCCCTTAGCCGTAAGACTCATATACCTTAGGAGAGCAGTGAATGGATTTTAGAGGAATAATGGATCCTGATGACCGTGTTAGATAATTGTAGGATGGATGTCTCCATGGATCAAGATTATATGAAATTTTCCACAGTGGTGGTTTAATATTAATTGATAGGCTTGGTAGAGGGTAAGAATGGGGATGACCCAAAGTGTGTTGTGATGCGTTACTAGTTAACTGGTGATGATCCAATACTCAGGTGGACACTGGATGATGAATTTCTCATCCTCACACATGATAGAGTTGTTCTCCCTGATTCCATCAAAGAAATATTTATGTGGGTCATATAATATGGAGGTACATCCCGGATTGATGTATATGTACATTGTGTTCAGGCCGTAGTTTTGGTGGCTAGGAATGAAGAGACACATTGCTCGTATTGTCTCTAGATTCCTTACCTACCGGAGGATAAATGTCATAAACTAGCATTCTATTTGATGTATCTAGAATCTTTTATTCCTATTTGTATGGTGGAGGAAATAATGATGGTAATTTTCATAGGGGAACCAAGGAACCTTGGTATCCATGATTCTGTTTGGGTGAATTTCAATCAGCTAAAGATATTTTTTCACATGTTACTGATCAGTGAGACTTAGTCAATAGATAATATGTGAATGATTTGTTTCCATGGTATTGTACACTTACATGAGGTTACCTTCGGAATTTTATTTGAAAAGGACACACATTTTATATAACATTTTTGGATGTTCATTTATAATGCCTTAGGGACTCAGCAAAGGTTGAGTAAAATGTACCATCTTCTGACATATGAACGATCAGATTTAATGATTTTTATATTGGATTTTTTTTATAAAATATTGAATTCTATACTCTAATGAATATTTTGATGATAAAAAATCATAGGTTGAGTTCAGATAAAATAATATTTACCATTATTTGATTCATATGGAACCTTATTAGGATATCTATGGCACATAATTAAATTAATCATTTTTTAGCATGATGTTTGTGAGGAAAGGGTTTTGGGGTCCAACATTGTACATGAGACCTCATAGAGAGTACAAGTAATTTAGAAGTGGTTAATTTTATCTCATAATAGGAATATGTATTATTCGAACTGTAGGAGTATACATTCGATATTCACATTATAAGACCTTGTTTTTCTGAGATTGAATCTCCATTTGGTCACTAATGTTTGATAATGTAGGGGATGATATCATCATTCTATTTGAGACTATTTATTGACCACTCGTAAGGTTGGGATAGTTAAATAACAACTAGATATATCTACTCCCAACTATTTAATGCATGACGTATTTCATGTTTCTCAAATCAAAAGGTAAATTTAAAATCATATAGTTTGGATTGATTATGAGGATGTTGAGCTAGATCCTTACCCATTGTAACTGGAGCACTCTATATAAATTATAAACTATAGTCAAAAATTAATTCATGTTAAGAAGGTACCATATTATAGATTATATAGCATCATAGTTGGATCTAGGTGGAGATATGAGAGTGAGTGGACAATGATTTTGATTAATGGATCAATTTTTTTTGAGCATAACCCTTGAAGGTACTTTTTGATGATAATAAGTCATTATATAGGGTGAATTATAACATCCAAACCTTTTCAAATTGTATGCGAAGAGAGATTTTATATTTTATCTTTCCCAACGATTTTATTTCTTTGTTTTTCTTGTTTAATAGGTCAGTTATAGGTAAATAGGGGTTCAAGTTTTTATATTAGAAGCATCGTGTAGTTGATATGATAAATGATGACTACAAAGTTCCATCAACTAGATAGTGAGATCCATGGTGTATTAAATAGAGTTCCCCTATGTATTTAGGCTATTTACACCCCCCCAATATACCAATGGTGGTGTTGGAAGAGCCCATGTTGATGTTTTAGGCACACCGGCCCGCCAGTGTCTTGTCACCTGCCCACTGGTGGTGCTAGTAGATGACGAATGAGTCCCATCACTAGTTGGTGCAGCCGATACAGGGGTGAATTAAATAAAACCATGAGTTTTAGTTCCACTTTATTTCCTACATAAATTATTACTCAATTCCAATACCCTTGGATGAAATTTTATTTATAGACCTATCCCCTTTTATTTATGCTCTCTTATTCTTGTCCCCTAGCCTCTTGAAGCCTTGATTGATCTAATGGTACAAGAATGATTATTTTTATCTAGATCCATTCCAAATATTTCATCATTATTGATATATGATTGTGAAAATATAATGGACGTATGGTTTCAATGATGATTTAATGTTGTTTTACTTTTTTCATAATAGATCAATGAAAGATCAAGTGAGTTTACTTCGTTGTTTTATCAAATCAAGATCTACCACATAATAAATGTATTATACAGGTATGTGATTATGGATCATATTTTTAAAGGGTTTATTTATGGTATTTTGATGATACAACATTAATCCATCGATGATTCATTGGAATATTGGTGGAGATATCAACAGGTCAACAAAAATCCCTCTTGACTGAAAAAATAATTCTCAAGAATAGTTTTCAATTCTGATTAATTCATTATAAAATGATTATTTAGAGATAATATTCTTCCGGAATATCATACTGGATATGTTTAATTATGATGTTTTGATGGATTATTGATAGTAATTGACTAGAGATAATTAAAAAATTTATAATTAATGTGGAATCTATAATCCATTATTGAATCGACAACGTATCTGGTGAATCAGTGACCTATCATTTGACATACCTTGAAATTGGTTGTTTTGTTAGACTTCTTAAGCTATATTATTCTAGAAAAAAAATCTTGGATTAAAATATATTGAATCAACATTCTAAATCTATTTCATAAAAAACTAAACCATATATTTGTAATCTTTTTGGTGTGAGGTCATTCTCCATGTGTGTGTGATATGGTTTGATATTTGATCCTTTGGCAAACCTTGGAGTATTTCATCAAAAACATGAGGTAGTAAGTTCCTTACAATTTGGGAATCATTTACGTTCATGTTACCCTTAAATGATTATTTTTTTGGAATAATTTTATGATTTTACATGATTTTAATCACATGTGGATGTGTGTATATTCCATGAGACTTGTTTACGATTCTTCTTTCCATGATTATTCCTGTAGATTATTTATTCATGTCTAATTTTGATCAAATTTATTATTTATTTCTACAAATTTTTTATGATGATTTGCTTTATTTTTTTGTATTATTTACCATGTTATGATGGTTACCATTTCATTTTAGGTTTTTTTTCATTGAATTCATTAATGGTGGACCATCATTGTTTGTTAATCTCTCATAGGGGGAGCATGAATAATGTTAAATTATGAAGAAAATGAACCCATTCGTGGGGAAAAAACATGATATAAATATAGTCTAGATGAAACTCAATTCCTTGAGGATAATGAGGTACTTTATAGAACTCTATGTCTTGTGGATACCAAGTAACATGTATAATCGATTCTCAAATAATACCAAGTGATATTTTACTATAATTTTAGCTAGTTCTTGATCATTTTGGGCATATTTATCATCCTACCAACATGGAGAAAAATTAAGCATGGCTAGGGATCATTGTGGCATGGATAACATGAAAGTTCTTGGTACACGATTTTTATGTTTTCTTGGGCATTTTTTTATCATGTCTTACACCTGCAACACATGATAACATTTTTTTAATGATGCATTGGTGGTGTCCTACTAGGTTTTGTAACTCAAACCCTACATGGGAATCTAAATATGAATGAAGAAATTACGTATAAGGATCTGACCATAATAAAGGGTCCCATGGAAGATGGTTGAGCCATGGAGAATGGAGCTAGTGGAAGTAATGAGAGAGACATTGTAGGATACCATTATATAATCTTCCAATATTCTAAACTTATACTTATATTTGGATTTTCATTTAGGGAGAATTTTTTTATATATTATATTGAATGTGTTACATATGAAATAATAAACTTCTAGCTCATTTACAGAGTTATTTATTAATTTTTATTATTTTGGAAATGAGATGATACTGAGGTTATATTATCTCCACTGATGATATTCAGGCCATCACAACTAGTCAGCAGCTGATTTTATATGAGGAGTCATGCATGAGGTCACGTGACTCTGATACTATTAACTAATGGTATAGGATAGGTAATTACACATAAAACACGATAGAAATCTTTAATAAGATATCATTTTCAATCAGATTATGAGAAATCATTTATTGAGAAAATTCATAAATAAATATTGGTAGCTCGTTTTTAAAAAAAAATTGAAATCATATGGATATTTCATAGAATCTCATAATAGTTAATGAATCCTAAAATTTCGTATTTAATTATGATTCCTTGAAATGTGATTTATATAATTTATAATTTTTTAATATTTTATTTTATAATATAAAATAATTTTTTAAAATATATTAGATAAAATTATTTTATATTTTGACTTATGAGAAATGAGTATTTTTACTTTTATGGAAAAAATGATTTTATGTTTTCAAATAATGGAATTTTATTAATAAAACATTATTTTTTGTTAAATCATGGTATTTTTTTAAATGATAAAATTGGTTTTTGTCTTAAAATATTATCTATAATTTAAGATATTAAATTTACATAGAAAACATTTTAAGAGGAAAATGGGTTTTATGTAAATAAATGAATATAGGATATGATAAATGACTGAGTAGAGTCATAAAATAGATAATAGGGTTGGGTAATGATCAATGGTATTTCATTTGAGAATAAAAATAAGTCCATTAGATTTATTAAAGATGGAGATGATTGATAATTATGAATCACTCATATGGATGACAATCCATAGTTTGCAATTCAATGATCTTGGGGAGGTACCATTTTGGAAAATTGGTTTATTTTTCACAGGATTATCATATATAATATATATGGTACCTTATTTTGATTTATATTAATCTATGAGGGTTTCCTAAATTTTGGGGAAATTGGGGATTATTTTATTTGAATGATTGTCCAATATAATATTTTTTGGATAAAGTATAGTTTTTATAAAGATTTTTTATTTTATAAATGTTATTCGCCACATTTTTTTATTATATAATATATTTTAATTTGATATGTCTATATTAGGGATCCTTATAAAGTATTTTCTTTCCCACCCCTACCAAAAAATCACCCACTGCATGTCGTTGTTTTTTTTCACGGTATAAGAAATCGTAATGATGTCGGGTTTATTAGGGATGGGTCATAAGATCTCTATGCATAGATATATATCTCCAGATTTGAAGATATATTAATTTTATATGGTGGAATATCACTAATGGAAAAGTTTAAATCATATTCATTATGTTTTATTTGTTCTGTCTAGGTATATGGTGGGATTAGATTTTTATTCTAGGATTCATGGTTATTATTTTACATAGAAAATATATTAAATTTGGTTTAGTATAAATAAATAAATATTTTAATTTTAATTTCACTATATGTATTTATTATGTTTTTATCATTCCCCGTTGAATTTTTCCTCTGTTACAGTTTCCATATTTTAGGGATAGTAAAATTCACTTTACACCTAGTATTATTCTTGTACGGGTATCAAGACACCTGTCAATGTTATAGAAATAATATATGTTATTTGATCCAAGGAATTAAAAGTTATTATTGGAAAGTATAGTGGTAATGGATAATATGAAATTGAAAACTCAAGAGGTATCTTTTAAATTGGATAACAACACTATTTAAAATGAAACACAAGTTTCCATGGACATTATTTAATATAAGTAATCATAGGATCTTGTATAAGGTTTCATTCCCTGAAAGTGTATTCCAACAAATTTGGAAAATATTGGAAACCAATTTATGTATCATTATTGTTATGGATGGGAATAATATAATGTTGTATTTGATTTTCCTAAAAAAACTTCAATAATGTGTTTGTTTTGAAAATTATTATAAATGGTTAGAAAGATATTATAAATTCATTTCATTGAAAATATTTTGTTGAATTTTTTAACAAATTATGATAAAATTGAATTATAAAAATAAATTATTTTTATGAATCTATTATACCCACTTAGATATTGGTTACATTCTATGTCTAGAACTGTTATAAAATACTTATATGTGTTTTTAATATAGTGAATCATTTGTTGTTTTTTGTATTCACTTATTGTTTAAAATCCTATATTAAGAAAACTTTTTTGGGATAATGGAAATGGGAACATTTATAGTTTTTCAACAATCTAAACATAATTAGTTAAAGGGATTCAATTGATTGGAAATGATAATATCAAGATTCATCAAAGTTGGTTGATCAATTATCAAAATTTTTTGGATGTATATTATAGTAACTTGTTGTGATGCAAGAATTATAGAATCTAATGATTTGGTGGAGATGATTAACCAAATCTTATAGGTCTTTTTTAACTTTTAATAGATAGTTCTATATAAATGTCCTCTTCTAATTACCCTAATGTGACTTCCCTAAAATATTTTTTTCACAAATATAAATATAGAATACCATTACATAAGAGAACTATCTTTCCCTCCTCATGTAAAGGTAATATTTTGTATAATTTTACACGAAGAGCACATGTAAATCTAGTTTGAAGATTTTCTTTATGTGAAGGGGTTCACATATATTTAATCCATTATATACATTTATATGAGGGTTCCCACATAATGATAATCCTTGATTTACCTTTATATGAAGGGTTTAATTAAATGTAATTTATTTACTAACATTACATATTATGCATCATTTATGGTTTAAAAAGATCTACCCTATCATTGACTATCTATATAAGGGTAGTGGGAGAATACTCTCATAAAAATATGGATTCTACATAAGGTTAAATCGTTTTTTATTAAAAAAACTGGTTTCAAAACATTTAATTATTTTAAACGGTTTATAAAATGTTTATGGATCATGTTAAAAGAAATTTTATAAATATTTAATTCATAAAAAATTTATAAGTTAGTTAATTAACTATAAATATTTATAACTAATTAAACAAATTCTAATGAAACATTCTATTTTCTAATATATATTTTTATATTTCAAAATCCTTTTACCAAAATTTTATGACATTCCTTTTGATCGTTAGATAATAGGGTTTATTAAGAAATCATAAGGGGTAATATATAAAAGATTTTATAAATTAAAAAACAAGGGAAGATATAAAATAATTCATATTTATATTTATACAATGTTCATAATTAACTATGTTGGAAGTGTTTTAACTATTGGCTCATTTTCGGATATTACATAGAAAACATAAGAAGTGTTTGGATCAAACGATTATATAATGTAATATATACATTCCATTTAGATAATATAAATGGATTAAATAATATAAATTATAATATAATATGATCATAATTCATGTAATATAAAATAAATTCTATATAAAACAATATATTAATGAGTTTATATTATAATAATTATAATTTTTCTATAATATAGATATTTTATAAAATTTTTATATTTATAATTTAGGTATAAATTGTTCATGAAAATTCTCCTCATGTTTTAGAAAATAAATTATTGTTTAATAAATCATTAAATTAATTTTATATTTATGTTTGGTAAATTATTCAATAAAAAAAATATTCTTCTTGCATTATGTTTAATAATTATAATTCATATATGAGTTAGTTCCTTTCATTACATGTTATGTATGTCTCCAAAAATTTAGTTTTTATCTACCTTTACATCTATTTGTTGTATTAATGAGCTTGCAAATAGTTATTGAACAATATTTATGCATATTAGGTGTAGGTGATATATTGATTTTGATTTTCTCTTGAGAAACTTATCCCTAAGTAGCAGTACATGGGATTGGACCACCTAATACATTAAAGGATTTTTCCTTGTCATAAAAGTTAATAGGGTTAACTATCAATTGTTTTGGGATTACACATGTGGACTCTATCAATGTTATATAAATCTATATATTAGGAATAAGTGTTTGTGTACATTAATAATATTATACATTTGGATATTTCTAAATATGTATAGATTCTATTTTTTTTTTGTGATTAACACAAACATTTGAGTTTGGGAAGAGTTTCACATTTATGTAGTCTAAACATATTGATTAGGTTATTGGAATATCAACTCAAAAAAAATGATTGAAGCATAAATGCATGAAAAATAATAAAACCTAAAATATAATGACTGTATAAGTTGAAATAGTTATGAAATAAAAATTCAAATTATTTATATCAAATTGGTGAGAAATTTAAAATCCCCTTAAATATTGTGTATGTGATTCCTTCTAAAGAGTCGCTTATCAATACACAAATCATTCAACATGTTTGGTAATTTAATAGTTTGTTTCTCATGAATTAATGTTTTTGGGTAAAACAACTAATGGGTTACAATGGAACAACCTTGGGAAGGTCATTCAATATATGGGTTCCATTGGATTTACCTTTATAAGACTATTATAAGAATATTCATTAGGATAAATTAGCCAAAAAAGACTAATAAGATTACGTTACTGGTGGAATAGAATTGAGTTTTTTTATATGTTTGATTGGACAAGTAGATATCCTCTCAAATATAAAAGAATTAAAAAAATTAATATTGGGCTGATTCTATACCAAAATAATTATAAGAATATAGAAACAAAAAACCCATTACTTGTTGAACTATAGATCTCAGATCAATAAATGAATATAATGTATGAGGTCATTATCTTAGAAGGACCACATTATTTTTTTGTCCTTAATGAAAATATATAAAAATAGTAGTCATCAAATTATATGCCCCTTTTTAGATTATGGAATTTTACACATTATTCATCTTTTGATCATTAATATGTTTGGCCTAAAAAATACTAAAAGGATGTTATCTATTATTAATAATTATTCCCAATAAGAAATATTTAGAACTAATGGATGTAAATGTTATATTAATTAATTCCAATAACTTTTGCTTCTGGAAAGTAGATATAATGTGTGCATCATACATTTTCACTAGTAAATAAAGACTTATAGATGGAATGTAATTTGTGAAGTGTAAAGTATATCATTATCATAGTGAAAATTTTATTTTATATGAGAACTTGGAACATATGATCCAAGTATACCTGATAGATTAGTCCCATAATTTAAAACTATTTTTATGTTCCCTCCATATATAATAATTTTTATTCGATAAAATTTTGGGATATGATAGGATTTTCATTAATTATTATATGAAGAGTACTTATATATTTAAGAATGATTTTCTTATGAAATTGGAAATATATTTAAGGGTTTATGCATTTCAGATATTGATAATCTTGTTCATAACATTCAAAGTGAGATGTCCATGGTTAATTCTAATCCCACCTACCTTTGGCATTGTAACCTCAGATATATAAACTAGAAATGTATTCCAAGAATACATAGAGATGGATTTTTGGACTTGTTATATTATTAATCATTTGAAAATTCTGAATCTTCATTACTGGAAACTGTCACGACCCGCCCTCGGGGCCCGTGACGTGACTACCCCAAGCCCCCCTTCCATAGGCCAGGGGCAGGCGACTAGCACCAAGGCGTAAATCCCAACAAAAAGGGAAGGCATTGCCTTTGAAAAGTAAACAAGCACCACATGGTAAGCAAGAGGAAAAGTAAACACTAAGTAAAAACGGTGCAAGCTGTGCTGAATGTAAAAAGGGGCCGGAAATACAAGCCCAACTGTAAAGTAAAACTGAAAGGAAAAACAACAACTGAAAGGAAAAGCCGCAGCGTCGAGCCGTCCTCTGGAAGTCCCACCTGAAGGGTGGGTACAGATAGCCTCCACTGCACCTCGGGTCCACCTGACCTCTCCGAGTACATCCCGCCCAGTGGTCCACCTCCAGGTACCGTCCTGCTCCGCACGCCTCCACCACGATCAGCGCTGTCCGCCGTCTGCAACCAACACAACATAGTGCGGCAATAGCCCGTGCAGGGGTGAGTATAAGCTACTCAGTAGGGACCCCAAGACCCCCGAAGGTCTCCCGAAATCCACAAAGGATAATCCACAAAGGAAAGATACAATCACGAAGTAACATCTGACACGGCTTAGGTATATTCCCATACATATACCTAAGTCATCAATTCCCGTTCGACTCCAACGTCCGAGCCCAAGCACAACCCAGTCCACACAGGAAAGCAAAACGCATACCCATACAGGATAGAACAACACAATCTACAAGGAGAGTAAACAATAAATCCACACAGGATAGCTCAACACAATCCACAAAGGAGAGTAAACAGTAAATCCACACAGGATAGCTCAACACAATCCACAAAGGAGACTAAACAGAAGATTCAGCTCACACAGGTATACTTTGTCGAAAAGGGTGAAAGGGATGATCAGGTATGGATACTGAATTATCTACGCTGGGACCCACATAGGATACAAGACCAGTACGGCTGGGACCCACATATGATACAAGACTAGCACAGCTAGGACCCACATAGGATACAAGACCATCTGTCTTCATTGATTCATCTATACTGGGACCCACATAGGATACAAGACCAGTATTGAATCATCTAAGCTGGGACCCACATAGGATACATGACCATCACAGCTAGGACCCACATAGGATACAAGACCAGCTGTCTTCATTGATTCATCTATACTGGGACCCACATAGGATACAAGACCAGTATTGAATCATCCAAGCTGGGACCCACATAGGATACAAGACCAGCACAGCTAGGACCCACACAGGACCTGTAGCACTGATCCACGTAGGATCGCTGAGTGCTGTAGTCATCGCAGTCCACTGAGGATCTCTGCACAGTTGTCGTCGCAGTCCACTGAGGGTCTCTGCACGGTCGTCGCCGTAGTCCACTGAGGATCTCTGCACGGTCCTCGCTGTCGAAGTAGCAGTCGCAACCAGCTGTAGGGTTCCCGCACACAACAAGCTCATTCGGGAGGGTCCGCTCCACGAGCCGAGAGGCCGATACATCAACTGTCACAAAGACCGAAGTTGGTGTATCCAAAAGATCCGTATCGTCAATAGGAACTCAACGTCGCAGACGGCGCGTCAATCGGACGCCCGGTCTGAGAGTTATTGGCCTTTTCGTCCCAGGGGCCCGGTTGGTTTTTAAGGAAAAACCAACCCGACCGTACTCCACCTGCGTCCAAACCTCGGCCGGAGTGTGCCAAAAGATCCGTCTCACTTAGAGGAATTCAACAAAGCTGACGGCACGTCAATCGGACGTCCGTAGCTCAAGATATGAGCGTTTCCGCTCCGGGGGCCCGGTTGGTTTCGTGTACGAACCAACCCGGCCGAACTCAAAGTATTCCGAAACCTTGAGTGCGATATACCGAAATGACCGTCTCGATCCAAGGGTCGCGTTTCTGCAGATGGCTCGTCAAACGGAGGCTCGTAGCTCAAGTTAAGGGCATTTGACTAAAAGTCGTCCGAAAAAACGGGGGGGGGGGGGGGGTCCGGGTCAAGGCCGACCCGGCCCGACCCCCCTGGTCGGCCCAAACCGGGTCGACCCGACCCGGTTGGCCAGTCCCAGCCCGGCTCGGCTCGGCCGGGCGGCCGAGCGGCTGACGCGGGGGGAGTGGCCGCCCCGCGTGACACCCCTGCGGCACCCGCGGGGTGTTGGCCAGATAGCCGGACGCGCCACGTGACAACCACGCAGCACCCGCGGGGTGCCGCCCTGGACACCTGGGGGGCGCCATGTGACAACCCCGCGGCACCCGCGGGGTGCCGCCCTGGACACCCGGGGGCGCCGCGTGACAACCCCGCGGCACCCGCGGGGTGCCGCCCTGGACACCCGGGGGCGCCACGTGACAACCCCGCGACACCCGCGGGGTGCCGACCGGGACACCCGGGGGCGCCGCGTGACAACCCCGCGGCCCCCGCGGGGTGCCGCCCTGGACACCCGGGGGCGCCGCGTGACAACCCCGCGACACCCGCGGGGTGCCGCCCGGGACACCCGGGGGCGCCGCGTGACAACCCGGCGGCACCCGCGGGGTGCCGCCCTGGACACCCGGGGGGCGCCGCGTGACAACCCCGCGGCACCTGCGGGGTGCCGCCCTGGACACCAGGGGGCGTCCCGTGACAACCCCGCGGCACCCGCGGTGTGCCGCCCTGGACACCCGGGGGGCGCCGCGTGACAACCCCGCGGCACCCGCGGGGTGCCGCCCTGGACACCCGGGGGTGCCGCCGCTTCCGGCCGCCGGCGCCGCCGCTTCCGGCCGCCGGCGCCGCCGCTTCCGGCCGCCGGCGCCGCCGCGCCGGCGACCCGCGCCGCCGCTGGCTTCTGCGGGCCGCCGGAGTCGCTCCGGTGGCCCGTTTTCCTTCCGGTTTTCCTTCCCATCTGCGATGTTGTTCCTCCGGGGTTCCTTTCTTCACTGCGGGATCATCAAATTTCCCTTGCATCATATTGTGTCATCACCCGCCAAATCCGAAAAACACAAAGAACGGCGGAGGGTTGCCGGGCCGTGTTCGTTTGACCCGCACCCTCCGCGTTAGATAAAAACAATGGGAGAAAATTGTTCAACACATGAACCGACAATTTTAATAAAATAAAATTGTTCATTCGAAACCGGTTCTTTAATTTTTAAAGAACGTTCACAGGAATATAAAGAGGGGTATTCCAAATTATAAAATCCCTACCTCGTAGGTCGTCATCTTACGCACGTCCTTCGCGGAATTGCTCGTCGCGGGAGGTGGAGATCGTCGCGTCGTCGCGGAAGGGCGTCGCGTCTTCGCGGAACACGACGTTGAGTCAGTGAACTCAACAGACCATGAAACAACATATTTAATTTAATTAATTAAATCCGTGTTTTGGTAAAGAACCACAAAGGAAATTAAATGGAAAGTCTGAGACTCTTACCTCAAGCAGCCGATCGAAGATCCGTCGTGGATGAAGAGTCGTCGCAGAAGAACGTTGCAGGAAGGGAACGTCGGCGTCGCGGATCACGGCGTCGCGTCGTCAATTTCCGGGTTTGGCGTTCTTTGCGTTCTTCGCATTCTTCGCGTTCTTCGTGTTCTTCGCGAAGGAGGTTGAAGGTTCAAGGATCCTCTCTCAACGAGTAATCCTCCGAAAAAAGATAGGTTGGTCTTATTTTATTATTATGCCAACAAACGAAAACGGGTAAGTAACGACCCATCAATTCATTGAATTAATTCAATGAAAGAAACAGCTCATTTAATTTACGAAATAAACCGCTCAATTAAATGGTCTGTTAAGAATTTAAGAAACACGTCAGTTGACTTTCATAATGACGGGTTTTCGCGGGTGTGTTACTTAGCGGAAAGAAACGGCGGGGCTCATGCGGGCCCCACCTCACGAATATCCTACCAAGAGGGTAGGATATTCCTGGATAGCATCCTACCCAGTTCAACTCAGTTTAAGCCACTTTTATGTGGCTTAAAGTGGCTTCCAAGTGGCTTAAATGAAATAAAATAAAGTTGTCGCAAAATTATTTTATTTCTTAACTTTAAGCCCGAAAATTAAAAACCACACCCGAGAAAACGCAACTCCGGAAGAGGCATTTCTAAGCGAATACCAGCGCTGCGATTTCATCGGTGCCCTCAGAATTCAATTCTGGGCACCGGTTTAAAAGTTAGAAAAACCCGCTCGTCCGTTCACTGAACGTACCCGAGCCAAATTTCGGAAAATGATTCCGGGCACACCGGGCCTCGGAATCAGGCGCCGCCAGAAACTGCGTTCTTGTAAAATTCCAAAGAAAATTAAGAAAAAAATTTCCTTGAAATTTATGGGTCTTTACATTAATCCCACCACAGGGCTTTACGTCCCCATAAAGCTTCATCACAAACTAGGGATACAAAGGAGGTACTGAGCATGCATCTGAGCCTCCCGCTCCCAAGTGCTCTCCTGGAGGTTCTCGTGCTGCCATCTGATGTGCACAAGAGGAATCAATCGCCCATGTAGTACCGCTCTTGTTGATCCTCTATCTCCACCGGGACCTCCATAAAAGTCTCCCCATCATCCATGTCTAGCTCCCCATGGTCAATGATGTGCGTCGGGTCGTGCACGAATCTCCTCAGCTGAGATACATGGAAGATGTCGTGCACCCGGTGCAACTGAGGTGGCAGAGCCAGGTGATAAGCCACCTCGCCAATCCTGCTGAGGACCTGGAAAGGCCCGATGAAGCGTGGAGACAACTTGCCACCTCGGCCAAATCACCGTAACCCACGTCGAGGTAAGACCCGCAAGAAGACGTGGTCGCCATCCTCGAACTCTAGTGGCCTCCGCCTCCTGTCAGCATAAGACTTTTGCCGGCTCTGATCTGTACTCATCCGCCCCTGGTTGACCTAGACCATCTCCGGCCCCACAAAAGCTGCTAATATTTCTTCTTTGCCGATAAGAGAAATCTGGTCCCATCCCCTGGATGAACCACATTCTTTGCCTAATACACTGAATCCCAACATGGATGATACTAAACCTTACTAAGGATGACTTCCTAAGGCCTCGACGCTACTACCAAGAGATCCAACCGTTACTCTCGCCTCCAAGGGTTGAGTCACACTGTCTGCATCAGCATGTGGTAACTGGGTCTCCTCCAGTAGATGTCTCACAAATGAGGGTCAAGTCAACAGTCAAAACTGAAACCTCTAAGTAACAACACAAAAGAGGACAGGAATGAAAAAATCACAAAGGTATGAATCTTTTATTATTGCAGATCATAATACAAAGACGCTACACAATAGCAACAAGGAACTAGAAGTACAAAGGACGTATCCACTAGTTCTGCTCCTATCCATTTTCTCCCAGAGCTCCATGATCGAAGGCCTCAGCTTCCTGAAGCTGAGCTCTCCCATGTCCACCAACTCCCTGCGGTCGGGGTGGACCTCCTGGTGGTGGTGGTGGCAACACCTCGAAGTGTCTCCCACCATCGGCTACTCGGCCATCTCCTCTGCCTCGTCCGCCTGTACCCTATGGACCACCGTGGCCGAATCTCTGTCTGGGAGGTCCCTCTACCGACTGCTGCTCATCTGTAAGACGAGTCGGGCAGTCTCGAGCCATGTGACCTCGCCCACTGCATGCGTAGCAATGTTTTCCCCTCGCGTAGCTGGATCTCCTTCGGGTGTCCCGCACAACCGAATCTTCATCCTGTGACTGCGCATCTGATGGTCTGGGCCGCTTAGACCTCTGTGTCACCTGTCTACTGCCAGCTGCAGAAGACCCTTCTACGGGCCGTCCTGCGGAGAGCCCTGTCACTGGAGCCTGCTCGGCGAGAAAACTCTCCACTGCAAGGGATCTCTCCAACACCTCTTCCTGTGTCGGAATGTTGAGGGAGATCATCGAAGCCCTGATCTCGTGCCTCAGTCCCTGCTCGATGTTCTGGGCCCAGAAGAACGGGTCCCGTACCATATCTGTGGAGTAGCGCGAGAGATCAGTAAATCTCGCCGAGTACTGGGCCACTGTCAAGCTTCCATACCGCAGCTGAAGAAGCTCCTGTATGCGTACCACACAGAGGGTGGCTGGGATGAACTCGGAGTGGAAGATGCTCTCAATGTCCGTCCAGAGGAGTGATGCCTCATCGTGCACCTGGAGAATTAAGCTCCACCATCGTCCTGCTGCTGCGTGCAGTAGGCTCACCACGAGGATCACCATGAGGTCTGTTGGTGTCCTCACTAGCCTGAAAACTCGAACGACCGCCTCCAGCCAGTCCTCGGCTGCCTGGGGGTCTTTCTCCCGACGGAACCTGGGTGGTCGCTGGCGCTGGAACTCGTGCAGATCTCCTAGGCGTCGTGCATCGTCAGCTGCCAGTGCTGGAAGCATCAGGGGCTCGGTGGGTAAAGGTACCGCCGGTGCCTCTGCTGACAGAGAGCCCTGCACCGAGGCCTCGTCGCTCGGTGGGCTGTCATCACGCTCCACTCTCGGAACCCTAGCTGGCTGCCGTCGTGGGGCCATCCTGAAAGAAACAGGTGCTCCATGGTCAGAACAGTATACCTAGTGAGCTGACACAAGTAATCACAAAGAAAACTTGAACACAGACGCAATCAATGTTTTCATGCATTAAGTCGGAAATCAGAAGTCAGGGTCCTGGTGTACGGATACGTCAGCCGCCGCACCAACACTGGACTCCCTGGACTGATAACCACACCCAATACGCTAAACACTATTGCTTCACATAGAAGAAAGATCACAGTCCCCGGTAGAACCGACCCCTCTGATACCAATTTGTCACGACCCGCCCTCGGGGCCCGTGCCATGACTACCCCAAGCCCGCCTTCCATAGGCCAGGGGCTGGCGACTAGCACCAAGGCGTAAATCCCAACAAAAGGGAAGGCATTGCCTTTGAAAAGTAAACAAGCATCACAGAGTAAGAAAGCGGAAAAGTAAACACTAAGTAAAAATGGTACAAGCTGTGCTGAAAGTAAAAAGGGGCAGGAAATACAAGCCCAACCGTAAAGTACAACTGAAAGGAAAAACAGCAACTGAAAGGAAAAGCCGCAGCGTCGAGCCGTCCTCTGGAAGTCCCACCTGAAGGGTGGCTACAGATAGCTTCCACTACACCTCGGGTCCACCTGACCGCTCCGAGTACATCTCGCCCAGTGGTCCACCTCCAGGTACCATCCTACTCCGCACGCCTCCACCATGACCAGCGTTGTCCGCCATCTGCAACTAACACAACGTAGTGCGGGTATAGCCCGTGCAGGGGTGAGTATAAGCTACTCAGTAGGGACCCCGAGTCCCCCGAAGGTCTCCCGAAATCCAAAAAGGATAATCCACAAAGGAAAGATACAATCACGATGTAACATCTGACATGGCTTAGGTATATGCCCATACATATACCTAAGTCATCAATTCCCGTTCGGCTCCAACGTCCAAGCCCAAGCACAACCCGGTCCACACAGGAAAGCAAAACGTATACCCACACAGGATAGAACAACACAATCCACAAGGAGAGTAAACAATAAATCCACACAGGATGGCTCAACACAATCCTCAAAGGAGAGTAAATAGTAAATCCACACAGGATAGCTCAACACAATCCACAAAGGAGAGTAAACAGAAGATTCAACTCACACTTCGTCGAAAATGGTGAAAGGGATGATCGGGTATGGATACTGAATCATCTACGCTTGGACCCACATAGGATACAAGACTAGTACGGCTGGGACCCACATAGGATTCCAGACCAGCACAGCTAGGACCCACATAGGATACAAGACCAGCTGTCTTCATTGATTCATCTATACCGGGACCCACATAGGATACAAGACCAGTATTGAATCATCTAAGCTGGGACCCACATTGGATACAAGACCAGCACAGCTAGGACCCACATAGGATACAAGACCAGATGTCTTCATTGATTCATCTATACTGGGACCCACATAGGATACAAGACAAATATTGAATCATCCAAGTTGGGACCCACATAGGATACAAGACCAACACAGCTAGGACCCACACAGGATCGGGCCCACACAGGACCTGTAGCACTGATCCACGTAGGATCACTGAGTGTTGTAGTCGTCGCAGTCCACTGAGGATCTCTGCACAGTCGTCGTCGCAGTCCACTGAGGGTCTCTCCACGGTCATCGCAGTCCAGTATTCAATCAGACGTCTGTAGCTCAAGATATGAGCGTTTCCGCTCTGGGGGCCCGGTTGGTTTGTGTGTGAACCAACCCGGCCGAACTCAAAGTATTCCGAAACCTTGAGTGCGATATACCGAAACGACCGTCTTGATCCAAGGGTCACGTTGTCGCAGATGGATCATCTAACGGTGGCCCATAGCTCATGTTAAGGGCATTTGACCGAAAGTGGTCTGAAAAAATGGGGGGGTCCGGGTCCGGGCTGACCCGACCCGACCCGACCCCCCTGGTCGGCCCGAACCGGGTCGACCCGAACCGGGTCCATCCCGGTTGCCCCTGCCCGGTCCGGCCAGGGCCGGTCCGGCTCGGCTCGGCCGAGCGGCCGACATGGGGGGAGCCGCCGCCCCGCGTGACACCCCTACGGCACCCGCGGGGTGTCGGCCAGACAGCCGGACGCGCCGCGTGACAACCCCGCGGCCCCGCAGGGTGCCGCCCTGGACACCCGAGGG
Organism: Viscum album; assembly: GCA_963277665.1. NCBI lineage: Eukaryota > Viridiplantae > Streptophyta > Magnoliopsida > Santalales > Viscaceae > Viscum > Viscum album. Next base: position 123,174,429 of record OY728139.1, on the reverse strand, counting down.
GGGGGGGGCGCCGCGTGACAACCCCGCGGCACCCGCGGGGTGCCGCCCTGGACACCCGGGGGCGCCGCGTGACAACCCCGCGGCGCTCGCGGGGTGCCGCCCTGGACACCCGGGGGGCGCCGCGTGACAACCCCGCGGCACCCGCGGGGTGCCGCCCTAGACACCCAGGGGCGCCGCGTGACAACCCCGCGGCACCCGCGGGGTGCCACCCTGGACACCTGGGGGGCGCCGCGTGACAACCCCGCGGCACCCGCGGGGTGCCGCCCTGGACACCCGGGGGCGCCGCGTGACAACCCGGCGGAACCCTCGGGGTGCCGCCCTGGACCCCCGGGGGGCGCCGCGTGACAACCCCGCGGCACCCGCGGGGTGCCACCCTGGACACCCGGGGGTGCCGCCGCCTCCGGCCCCCGGCTTCCGCGGGCCGCCGGAGTCGCTCCGGTGGCCCGTTTTCCTTCCCGTCTGCGCCGTTGTTCCTCCCGGGTTCCGTTCTTCACTGCAGGATCATAAAATTGCCCTTGCATCATATTGTTTCGTCGCTCTCCAAATCCGCAAAACACGAAGAACGGCGGAGGGTTGCCGGGCCGTGTTCATTTGACCCGCACTCTCCGCGTTAGATAAAAACAACAGGAGAAAATTGTTCAACACATGAACCGACAATTTTAATAAAATAAAATTGTTCATTCGAAACCGGTTCCTTAATTTTTAAAGAACGTTCACGGGAATATAAATAGGGGTATTCCAAATTATAAAATCCCTACCTCGTAGGTCGTCTTCGTACGCACTTCGTTCGCGGAATTGCTCGTCGCGGGAGGTGGAGATCGTCGCATCGTCGCGTAGGGGCGTCGCGTCGTCGCGGAACACGGCGTTGAGTCGGCGAACTCAACGGACCATGAAACAGCAGATTTAATTTAATTAATTAAATCTGTATTTTGGTAAAGAACCACAAAGGAGATTAAAAGGAAAGTCTCAGACTCTTACCTCAAGAAGCCGATTGAAGATCCGTCGCGGAGGAAGAGTCGTCGCAGAAGAACGTTGCAGGAAGGGAACGTCGGTGTCGCGGATCACGGCGTCGCGTCGTCGATTTCCGGGTTTGGCGTTCTGCGGGTTCATCACGTTCTTCACGTTCTTCGCGTTCTTCATGAAGGAGGTTGAAGGTTCAAGGATCCTCTCTCAACGAGTAATCCTAAAAAAAAGATAGGTTGGTCTTATTTTATTATTATGCCAACAAACAAAAACGGGTAAGTAACGACCCATCAATTCGTTGAATTAATTCAACGAAAGAAACAACTCATTTAATTTACTAAATATACCGCTCAATTAAATGGTCTGTTAATAATTTAAGAAACACGTCAGTTGACTTTCATAATGACTGGTTTTCGCGGGTGCATTACTTAGCTAAAAGAAACGGCGGGGCTCGTGCGGGCCCCACCTCACAAATATCCTACCAAGAGGATAGGATATTCCTGGATAGCATCCTACCCAGTTCAACTCAGTTTAAGCCGCTTTTAAGTGGCTTAATGTGGCTTCCAAGTGGCTTAAGTGAAATAAAATAAAGTTGTCACAAAATTATTTTTTTTCTTAACTCTAAGCCCGAAAATTAAAAAACACACCCGAGCAAACGCAACTCCGAAAGAGGCGTTTCTAAGCGAATACCGGCGTTGCGATTTCATCGGTGCCCTCAGAATTAGATTCCGGGCACCGGTTTAATAGTTAGAAAAACTCGCTCGTCCGTTCACTGAACGTACCCGAGCCAAACTTTGGAAAATGATTCCGGGCACACCGGGCCTCGGAATCAGGCGCCGCCAAGAACTGCGTTCTTGAAAGATTCCAAAGAAAATTAAGAAAAAAATTTCCTTGAAATTTACGGGTCTTTACAGAATAAATGTCTAAATCACCTTTTGAGAGACAATGAAAAGTACTAGGTCTCATACATAATGATGTATGTGGACCGATGTGAATACAATAAATTGGTGATTTTAGGTACATTATTACATTTACCAAATATTTTAGTCAGTATGGTATTTTTTTTATGATGAGACATAAATATGGAATTTTGGGTTTGTTCAATGATTTTTAATGAAAATTAAACAATCAACAGGTCAAAAGTTTAACGATGATCTCATAAAATCAGGTTAGTGAATACTTGATCCAAGAATTAATTGATTATCTGAGATAATGTGTAATTATTTCATAGATAACACCTCTTGAAACAAGATAATTGGATGGTTTGTCTAATAGTTTGAATCAGAACTTACTACACATGTTTTGATCAATAATTAGTTTATGCTACCATCCTATTTCATTATGGGGTTATTCAATTAAGACTTATTTTTTTACTAAAAAAATATCATCTAAAGATGTAATAAATACTTCATTTGAGATATGGTATTAGAAACATCCCAGTTTGTATTTATTGAATATTTGGGGTTATTAATCACTAATAAAATGATTGGATTGTGATAATATTGAATCTATCATAGAAAAATGATTATTTATTGGATAACCCAAATTAACTAAGGTATATTATTTATATAACCCAACTAAACACAAATTGTATTTAGATCATATAAGTGTTTTAATTAAAAAGGATAACATGATTCATGGAGTCAATGGGAAGATTTTCAACCATTTGGATGTTCAGGACCAATAATAGAGAAGTGTTCTGGAGGTAGATGTTGAGCTGTTTTCAAAAAGAGTTATGGAAAAAGCACGAATTGAAGTTACAAAAAAACCTTAATGGTTCGGTTGGGTTCCTCAAGAACCCAATATATATGTATTTCCCATGGAAAATTATGATGAAGTAATGTTTATATGAGATGAACATACTTGATAACAAGAGGCTATTATTAATCTTGATTCTATGAAATGCTTAAAATACATGGAATTTGTAATAGAATCAATGTAAACTAATTACCTTTTGAATATGGTTGACGCATGTGAAGGGGAAAGACATATATTATGTAATTGGGGTTTTCACAAAAAAAATTATATGTATAGTTGAGTGTGTTCCTATAAATTACACCTGATGGAAAATTATTATAAACCTATTCATGGAATTGTCTATTAAGAAAAATTTCCACATGTTGTGATTATAAATTCTATTGACATTTTCATTGAAATACTATCATATTATGATTATCAAATATATCGAAATTATTTCAAAACAACTTTCTTTAATGTTAATTTATATGAGGTCTTGTATATGATACAACCTGATGATTTCGAAGTTTCAAATGAGTTTGATATGTCATGTAAGTTGCAATGATTCATTAATGGAAAAAACCAAGATTCTAAAAGATGGAATATCCAATTTGATAATGAAATCAAAGAGTTTTCTTTCATATAAAATGAAAATTATTCTTTTTTATATAAGTGTTATTTGTGGGATTATAGAATTATATCTGATATTTTATGTAAATTTTATATTTTTATCATAAATTATGTCCTGAAACATTACTCTTTGAAGGTGTGGTAGAGTAAATTGTTATAAATGAAATACATAGGTAAAGATAACTAAATATTATGTATAAGTATCTATATAGATATATTTATGATGTTTTTTAATTAAAAACACACATATTGGTAAATTTTTAATGACGGTCAACATGGAGAACAAAAAAAAGGGTACTTTGCTAGAATTTCCTATCATGAATATGAGTAATATTCAAGATCCTTTTAAAATTTTAGAAATGATATATAAGATTTCTTATGCATAATTTATAGGATACACCATTCATGATACACTATATACTCAACCTAATGTCTTTTATGATTTGATATTAATAGGTAAATACTGATCCAATACTGGTGAGAGTTACTAGGATTCTATGGGGAACATTCTTATGTACTTTAGAAAGAGTAGGGATGTGTTATTATTCATTTGAGGAGAGTATAATATTAGTGTAAATGGTAACATAGATTTTAGTTTCCAATAAATTAATTATTATATGAATCCATAATCTATAATCTTATGTGGCCTAAATAGTATAATTATTATTTTGAATAATTCCAAAAAATAACTCATATTGGACTTTAAAACTAAGGAAAAATACATCACTACATATAATTGTGAAGGGGTATGTTTAGTTGAAGATTTTAATTATTGAACAAGGAGTGGTTCTTATAATCGGGGAAGAAATTAAGATATATTATGCAAACAATGGGGTGGTTTCTTAGGATAAAGGACTCAAGTATCACAAAAAGTCCAAATGAATCACTCTAAAATACCATCTCATATAAGTGATAATTGAGAAGGGTGATGTAAGGATAAGTTGTGTGGCTACAAAAGAGAATATTGGATATCTATTGATAGAAACATTTTTGAAAGAACATCATTAGGGTCATATAGAATCTCTAGGTATAAGACACCTATGAGATTATTTTAATGGTGGTAAATTTATTATTATATAATAATATATGAAATATAAAGTTATCATTAAATCATATGTACTGTGATTTTTTTAAATGAATGGCGGAATGATAATATACCATAATAAAAAACTATTACTTGTACATAATCAATGATTATCACAAATAATGATGGGTTTTGATTATATTTTATTATTATAAGGAATAAAATTGTGTACTCATTTAAAATATCTTTATATGAGATATGAATTGTATATTAATGAGGTAATAAGGAGAGACTTATTACCTTGACTGATCCACCAATGTATATCTGATGGAATATCATTGAGTTAATAAAAAAATAATGCGTGTATGCTTTTAGTTTTTTATTCTTTACTTTAGGTTGGTGATATAAATAGAATAAGAAACTTTATTCCTTGATAAACAAGTTATTAATGTGTATATATTAGAATATCTAATATGAGGGTGGTTGGGTATGTTGTTGATGAATTCATTGGTTATAGAACAAAAAAGTTGTGGTTTCACCAATTAAATGAAAATTTAAATACATATAACCCTTGATTGAAATAAAATATATAAATACATTGAAAAGTTAAGTCTATAACATATAATGTGATTATCTACTTATATTTGTGACTTGTGATGTTCTCTTTAGATATATGAATGACATGATATGTATTCATCAACATGAAAATTCTTTTTCAAATAATCAAAAAAATATTTTGTTGACTATACTTGATTGAAATGTTCCCTATCTAGTGGTCGGTCGATGTAAAATTCAATGGGATTATATAGGTTTAAATATAATTAACATGATACATGTTAGGGTTGACATGTTTTTATAGTTATATTAGAGCGTTTGAGGGAGATCACATCAGACCATTCAGTAGATTTAGTTTTTTTTATTATTTTCTTGAGTATGTTATTTTATTAATTCTATGAAATAAGTATTTCAAAAAAAATTCAATGTTACTAAAGACCATAGTGACACATAGTTAGGTACCTGGATAAGGATTTTTTTTGGAAAAATTATTTGTTCCAAGATTATTAGATCTTGTTGAAACCACTTATAAAAGATATTAAATGGATTTACAAATAGTTGGGATGTCGGGATCAATGGGATTTTATTGAAAGTGGGAGTTATTATAAGTTCATGTAAAATATATTATTTTGATCAATGGTGAATAAATTAAAGTGATGAATTTATATTAAATACTATACAAACTAATACAACATCTCACATGATGTTTCATTAGTTATGAACCAAAGGGTTTATTTATTTAGGGAATCCTGTATTTTTTTTAAGTCTTCACTAACCAAACAATCCCAAAATTTTAAATCTCATGTTTCATGTGATGAAACATTACCCTTTTTGATATGGCCAATAATATACATCAAATGAATAGTTCTAATGATTTATTAATAATTGGATTTTATCCCTTCCTGTGGGTGATGATATAATTTTGAACTATTATTGGTACCAAATTCTTCAAAAAATTTCGTTTATACTATAGTGAAGGTGAAATAACTCATTTATCATTTCAGAATTGTTATGAAATGTTCATGGTACCACTGGTTATTTTATTCCCATCATGGGAAACATAATTTTTCCAAATACACGTCATGGTCATGATGAATAATTCTCTTAAATACCAGACGACATATATTATTTCTATAAAAAATTACATGTATAATGTTTTATGATATATTTACATGTTTCATTTCTTCATGATAGAACAAGAAATGTTTGGGTCTGATTCCACATCTAATGATCACTATATGTTAAAAGAAAACAAAATGGTTTAATATAAAATCATTTATTCAATATATTAAACTATGGGATCGTATTTTTTAAGCTTTACTAATTTTCAAATAATAATATTTAAAAATTTAATCAGGAATCGAACCTACCCATGATAATTATATTATACGCAAAATAAAATAAAAATTCAAAATGGTTTACCTGGACAAAAATATTAGAAAATACTAATATTATTGTTAATATAAAACCATAAAAATAAATTCCATAACCATCCATGGTTTGCATATTTTAATATAGGGTTTATTATGTTCCTTGAACAAGGAGAAATTTAGGATTATATGATATAACATGATTTACATGATCCTTGGGACCATCTAAGTTGGTCAACACACTTAATCTCTTTGATAAATGTAAAATAATACCATCCACAAAACCTAATGATACTATAATACCAAAAAAAATTATTATTGTTATTCAATCGTTTGAAAAAAATCATTGATTGAACCACTAATAAAAGATATAGTATGAATCCCATTGAATGGATTAGTATGTAGAAAAATCATACATTGTGTTGTTTTTGTAAACCTCTAATTAGGAATGCAACCTTTATTAATTATAATATACATCAACAAATTATAGTTATATAGAAGAAGATGCATCAAATAACCCAGCACATGGATGCATGTGAAAATTTCTCAAATAATAGATAGACCCCCTAATAAAGAATGAAACACATCCCTAGAAATAATATCCACCAAATATTTTTCCATAGGGAAAATCAAAATAATAAAACCTTATTTTATAGATATTCCTCTAATAACTTTCTCCAAATAATGTACAATAAAAACAAAATTCGGCAATATCTGTTGCCATAGTTGAGTGAAACCTAAATAGTACCCCTATATTGGGACAAAGTGACTGATCCTATATAGGTAAGATATTTAAATCCCCAATCCAATGATTAATGAGGAATGCATCATATAATAATCCAATAAGGACTATGAAACAAAAAAAGAATTTATAGTGGATGGAAAAATCATAGGCAGCTATGCTAATGGGGATGATGTCCCATAAAAATAAATAAATTCAACAATGTATAATAAAAAATAGGAATATCCTTGAGCATAATATCTGCTAATATAAATTCCTAGAAGAACAACTACCCAATTTTGTAGTCATCATAGGCTATTAAACACCATCACCCCTCTCCCTCGTAATTAGTGTTTAATAAAGGGTATACTAACAGAATCATCTCCCTCCACCCCCAAAATGACAATGTAGATCTACCACCCATATAGTTATTGAAGGAAACAACACATCAAGAAATAAAGGGCTGAACAAATCATCAATAAAATGTATGGACTGAGATAACCAAACCATAGTGTGGAACCAATAGAGAGATATTAAAATATCGAGAAAAAATGTGTATAAAATAGTTAGAAGATTTCTTATCCTTTAAGTATAAATACGGGAGTAAAAAGAAACCATTAACTAAACAGATATAATCTACCCACCATGGGAAGAAAATATGAACCAAATGTAACTGCATCCATAAAAACATAATAGGGGAATTTATGCACAAAACTATGAAACATTTATACTCATATTCGAAATGGATTTATGGTGAATTTTAAGATTCATATTTCATGTTATAATAATATATTTTATTTTAATTCACCAAAATGAAATATTAATACCTTTTTAGATAGTTCAATAATATTGAGGATCTAGTAGGACATATTGTTCTTGAACAATTATAATTAATGTTATTTCTTGTTGATCTTAGTTAATGGGTTGGTTTAATCAAGAGATAAACATCATTAATTAGTTGTATTAGAATATTTATTAGATGTTTTTTCAAAGTATCCTTATATCTTTCCCTAGAGAGTGATTTGGATTAATCTATTAACTTGATTTCGGTAATGAGTTTTATATCCCATCCTTCATATATACTTTTTCTATTAAATATAAAATAATGAAACATTAAATTAGAATATTTTTAATTAAATGGATTATTAAGCATTTAATTCCCCTTAGGTGAAACTACTCGAATTTTCTATAACATATGACAATAGTTTTTATTCATCCATTTACAACTAGAAACAAAATAAGGTTAAAATGAATAATAAATAACATTTACATAAATGTCATGAACTATAGGATTTGTTAAAAATGGTGATTTTTTTAAAATGGTTGATTTGGTTTAATGATATCCCAATTTGAGGGTTAAATTAGATGATATTTAGAGGATAGACTTGAAGAGTAGGTGTAGAAATTATGGATTCATGGAAATTCTATTTGGTATTTACAATTGTATTTATATATTACGTCCTATATAAATTATATATTTCACAAATATCTTATCTTTTTTATTTTTTCATTTTCTATAATTTATATTAATTTACTTAGGATCATAGGAAGAACATTGAAGAAATATGAGCATCGTTCTCGATGAAACATCACTGGACTAATAACTTATCCACATCTCAATCCAGATTACAACATGAAATCAAGATAGATCCAGGTATAATAAAAGATATTGAATAAAGAAATAGTCAAAATAACTTTAATGTAATATTTTGAATTTAGTATCATCACGCAATAAATGAAAAATAATATTATATATTGTAAGAATGAATGACATCAGGGTACAAAATATTGAATTACTATTGAAGGAAAACCATAATACTTATATATCCATATTATAAAAAAATATTAGGAGCTCATAAAATTATAATTTTTAGTAAGATCACATAATGGGATGATATAAATTTGTACAACCTAAATTGAATTTAAAATAAAAGTCAAGGAGACCCCACATATTTCCTAAGACCGACCTTAAACAATCCTATAAATCCAAGATAATATTATCTAGATTATCCACCACTATTAGGGACTTTATTTGAAATGATATATAAAATCTTAGATATTTACACACAACAATATTACCATATAGGATTATAATATTAAATATATTAGACCACAGATAATATAATACCTTATAAAAACTGGAATATATGTATATGAATGTCCTAAATGATATGGAATCCATAAAATTGTAATCCAAAAAATTATTTCCTAAAAAATACATCACTATGGTTTATAAAAACCCACTTTGGATAGTTCTACTATAAAATATAAACATATAACACAATAAGAATAACACCTAACATGAGTAATAATATGACAGGGTTGGTAGTTTTCCTAACATTGTTAAAACTCCCATTCCATGAGAAGAACCAGATGAGGATGCATCACATGAATTCTACATCATCGTCATCTAGGGAGGCACCTTATCGGTTGTATGTAACCATTACAGTCATCTTCAGAGGCATAACGTCTAACAAAAATCACCATAAGATAAGGAAAAATCATATCAAAAACTTCTAACCATAACTATCATCATGAATGAACACATTTCCAACCTAGAATAATATATGGATAATCACAAAGGGTACTATTTCACACCTATCATACATAACCAATCTCATGGGGAAGTACATATGAATATTTCCCAATCCCATAATTCCAAATCTTCTGTTGACATATAAACATTTATCCATAAACTAAAATGAAAACTAATTACCATAGTAAATAATTTATTGTATTTTTGATCTAATTATATATCATATTGTAAAACTAATAAATTCAACTAAATCCTCAATCTTAGACACCATATAAATTTACCAAATATCATTTACATATATAATCACCTATTTAATTATGGAAAAAATAAATGGTGTGTACTCAAATGACTAATAAGTGGTAAAACATTATCAATGAGACCCAAATGACTTATCAATAGAACATAAGAAATTATGATATATGATTATGTTAAAAATTGATAGAATAAAGAAATAATATGATAAAATAATAAGAAGTGATCATGAATAAAATTAATTTAATCATAAAATGTAATAGAGATGTATAACCATAAACCATGAACATGAAAGTATAAAACACTATACGACATAAGAATATCTAATAACAAAACACTATTCAAAATCTATGTGGGTAAAATATTAGAATCTATAACATGTATAATAATATAAAATGATAACATAAGTCAAGGATCTCTATGAAGACTATCATAACTTTGTAGATTCGGTTTACTCCCCCATACCAAAAACAAAGTAGATAATGTTTACTTTTCAATCCCATAAGCATAATGCATGTGATTAATACTCAATTACACCAAAATTGGTAACTCAAGAGATGTAATTACTTACCCAAATCATTAGAGGGAAATATAAAAATAGTCCCACTCAACATAATTATTATATATTAATTAATATTTTTTCACATGAATATTACAAAATTTTAAGTCTATTAAAAAAATATCATGGTTAACACATATATAAATAAAAATATAATGTGATAAATCATCTATCTAGGTAAATTACCATTAATAGAGATAACTTAGTATATGTTATTCAAAAATAGAAAATTATAATTACATAGTCATGTAAATAATTTATCCATCCCATCAAATGGTATGGAAATCCAATTAAACACCCTTAAATCAAGAGGAGAATGTATTGTTTTTTCTTAAAATAATTTCATTGGAAGAATGGTTATATATTTTTTTAACAAATTAAGGATAAATCAAGACAAATTTAGTGATGTTATAATCCAAAAATAATTATTTAATTTCCATAATATCGTGGACATAAAATAATTAGAATATTTAATAAATGAGTTACAATATCATAGAAATATTTTTTAAAATGAATAATAAGAGATAAAATTATATTAGTAAATTTAAAATAGTTTAATCATAAAATGAGTATTTACATTTATGGAAATTATTTTTTAATAGTAAATTAAATTTAAAATGTTTTAAGAAAAGAATTAGTCAGTTTTTTTGGAATATTAAATGATGGAAAATTTCAATCTTAAAGAAATACATAAATGTAATATTTTTTTTTGAAAATTATATTTTAAAATTAAATAATATTAATATAATATAATATATATATATATATATTCATTAAAAATATTCTTTATATGAATAGGGGGAAAATTGAAGAGATATTTTGAAAATTGAATTTAGAACATTTGGTGAAATTATCACCAAGATAATAAAATTAGTCACGTTGAAAACATAATTTTATAAGTTGATAAAAGGATTTAAATACATAATTTTGATTAAATAATTTCTAAATTATGGATCCCTAAATATAAAGAAATGTTTACGTAAAATAATAATGTAGATGAATATTTTAATTTGAAAAAAAACTACAAACTTAGGTTTGAATTAAAAAAAATAAGAATAGAAGCATAAGGAACTAAATATCCCAAAAAGTATAAATAAATATAATGTATATAATTGAATAATATTAAATATTGGTGTTGAATAATAGGGAGATATATAGAGTGATAGAGAACATATCCTTAAGAATGAGAAAGGGTATAAAAGAACCCCATTGAAAAATATAATGTATAAAATACAAATCAATAAAAAAGATATGGAGAAAATAATAAATCTAAAACAAATATATAATATTTAAGGTATATATTTATGTCATTTTAAATATGACATATAAGATGAGATATACAATACATAAAATATTTGTAAAATAAAAGGAATATTTTGAAGATAAACATATACCTCGAGTCCCAGCTTACTATATATGCCCATATACCCTTATGAATAGTAAAGTTACATTAATTAATAACATTTTTAATATTTATTACATATATTATAATTTGTTTCAGGTTTAATTTTTTAAAATACTATTTTTTTCTTTTTCTATTTTGACTATATTTTGCTAATAATCCAAAATTTATTTCATGTTGTGGTAATAGTGGAAAGTCATTTTAAAATGGGTATATAAGCTCTTTAATAGTTATGATATGGTATTAATTTTATTTTTCAAGTGTTTCATATTAATATATTATTTCATTATTATAATTTATACACTCTTCCTTAGAAATATCTATTTGGTTCTTCAAAATTATTATAACTGTATACTTTTAATTCCATCATTACCTTTCCTATTTTATTATTATAAAATAATATAGAAGATTATATTTTATTATTAAGTTTATATTCAATATATGTTTATATTTTTAATAATAACCATGAATTTTATTAGTGAAAAATCATCATCAGTTACATAGGTTGAGTAAAACCACATCTGTTGAATGAAATATTTTCTAAGAAGAGTTTAAAAGAATCGAAAAGGTTATAAATATTTGACTTTTTTTTAAAAAAAATAGCTTATTATAAAATGATATTTATGGTAAAAAAAATTGATTACCTTTTTTATCGAATGGGTAAAAAGACAATTGAAGTGAATATTAGGAGTTCTGAAATCTTTACATAGGCATAGAATTATCTTATTAAAAGGGTTTGATGAGAGTGAATGGTTAAGAACTCATAGAAAATAAAATAATGGAATGTCAATATTAGGTGGATATAATCATGTTATTAAGGTAGTTTAATATTTAATATAGTTTTATGTTATAATATTCTTAAATAGTAATGGAAAGAGATATTTGAGAACCCATACATTTCAATCCTAGTCACTTTTTTAGTATTAATTATAAAACCTTTGGAGGGAGAAATGTTGGTTAGAATAGGACATTATGAATGAGGTAATGTATTTGAAGTACCCGGTCAGATCTAATGTAATGAGAATTTTTTTATAAGTGAGGAAAAATGATAGGAGTATTGGTGCTTATATAACCAAAGGTGAAGAGTTTCTCTGAATAAAACACTTTTAATTTAATTATTTTAGAAGAACACTATGAATACTAATTATACATTTGAATATTATTACTTATCAATTAAAAAATATATATTTATTTGAAATTTAAACACAACCAAATCTAAAATCCATCTTATAATTATTTCATACAATGTAAAGAATCAAAAATAATTTTTTATTATAATATCATTAACAAATGCGTTGAAAATTGATTCATTGATTGGGAAATTACCTTTATCATTTTAAAATTCAGTAATTTAGTCACTAAATATATTTTTATTCTTGATATTTTTTTTAATATTTATTATATATATATGATGATAATATCATAAAAATTCTGATATTTACAAAAACAATTTTTTTTACTATTCATAAAAAATACTTTTTCGTGAAAAATAAAAAAATAAAATAAAACTCATTCAATTTGGATATGTTGATTAAAAATTGATGTTCATGTAAAAAAATTATAATTATAATTATTTTAACATTTAATTTTTGATTAAATTTAATAATTCAAAGAAAGAAATTTTATCTAGATTAAATATTTTTGAATTTTCTGAGTGATTAGATTTGTATTTCTTAATATATAATTATTACTAAATGATCATTATTTATTAAATTATAAATTTAATCATAATATCAATTTTATGGAATAGAACATCTAATTTAGTGGTAATTAGTGACTAAAAAACTATTTTTCAAAATTGTAATTATGAAATTAACCTTTTTTATAATGGTTTCAATACTACATCAATGGCCATATGGAATTTCTAACAACTAAATTATAAAAATTTCATAACTATTTTATTATAATAATTTACTTATTATATGAAACATTATGTTCTGTAATGAATATACTAAATATTTCATAGAATTATTTTAGTGTAAAACCTCTTATATACAATTTTAAAATGACATTTTCAGAGTATGTGCATTAAATATGACAATAATAATTTAATTATTATATAAATAATTATATAAATTATAAATTTATTATTTTTTTGATCCAATAAGATATATTTTTATTTGTTAAAAAATATAAAATTTCGATAATAGAGGATGAAAATTAATGGTGAAAAGGTTGTTTAATTTACTAATGTGATGGTTACTAGATTTAGGGATTTTGTGGAAGAATGTTTAAAGAATAATTGAAAATTACTGAAGGATTGATGATGAATAGTGTTCACAAGAGTTCTAGGTTTTGAAAGAACTGAAAAATTTGCCTATTTCTAAGGGCATTGACCATAGAAATATGCTAGTAGACTGTGGATGTAGCATATGGCCACAATTAACATAGACTCCCTTATTTCCATTTCAATATGGTTATGATACAAGCACAGTTATCCACTATGTTTGTAGGTCCTCAATTTTAATTGTCCCCATAGACCATAGCCATAGGATGCACTATGTATTCCAATGTCACATATGGCCATAATCTATGAATATAGTGCATATATCCTTCATGAAATAAAACCACCTTTGTGGTTTAATATGTGGACCTCTTGTATATTTCATAGAAATATTTACCACTAACCTAATGCAGAAAATGTATGAATACAAACACACACACACAAAAATAGTATTAAACATTAAAAATATAAAAAATGATTCAGTCTCGAGACATACCACCACCATTTTTTAATTGTGGGTGTTAGTCTCGCCTACAGCCACAGTCTATGAGGGTCATGTCCATCGTCATATGAATAAAACATAAAACCAAGATTCCCATTAATCGTGACCTCATTACATATCTACCTCCACATCCAATCGATACAACAGAAATAAAACATGTTACAACCATGGTGGAAGTATGTCATGGTTGTATCCCTTTAATGAGATCTTCCATCCTATTTATCATGAAATTTTAGTGTTCTACGCACCCCTATAACACTAAGGTTTTAGATAACCATGGTCTTATGATGTTCTATCACTACAATCCATATTCAATATCGTTACAAGAAAAACCATGAATCTCTAGGACTTTGTTTTAGCACATGTCATGGTGGTAGGCTACTCGACATGGAATATACCTATGATCAAGGATATAGAACCATGATGTAGATAAATCTTCTAGCAGTAATGGTAAAAAATGTATTAATGGAGTATTGAAATGTTTTATTCCCAGTGTTTGGGATGTTTTTTAGTAAAACATATCAGAGTAATTTCTATTTATCACACAATGGTGATGCATTATGGTGAATAATAGCTAATTTATAATGAATATAGAAGTAATTTGGTAATATAGAGTAACTTTTTAAAGAAATTTGGATATCATTAAAGAAGTATTAGAATAAGGGATGTTTAAATCCTAAACCATGTTTCACATCATGATGATGTTATTTCTATTGTTCCTTGGGAAACTTTATAATTTTTCTCACAACACGACACAAAATGTTGCACTGTGAAACATATTTTGAAATATTTCAGCGCATCTAAGAAATATTTGGTCACATTATAATGTGGTTTGATGTAATTTAATGTAAAATATATGGATTCAAATTTCTATATATTATAGTGGTGTTCCAAAAAGTCAACACCACACAACTATGTTGAACCAATTAGTTTATAAAATTTCGTTAATTTTTTCTATCGTGACGTGGCACAATAGGACTTATCATGATTTATGTTCTTGTAGGTTCAACTTGTTTTGGAATATTTAAGTATATAAAATGTTTAAGAATAGTTCAATCTATGATCTATCTAGAATTGGAGAGAATTTAGTGAAAAATTGACATTTTGTGTAGTGATGGGGTATGTCACACAATGATTTATGGAGTTTGGAGAGTTAAATTATAATTGAATAAATGGTTGTCTAATTTTTTTGAGGTTATTTAGACAACTAATTAGTACCAATTCAACATTAATGGTAGATATACATTTTCAGAATATCCAAAGGATAGATTTTAGGGGAAGAAGATTGATGTTAATTGGAATTTTAATTATAAATATGAAATTTAAACAAGTCATTCTTATATTAAAATCCAAATATTTAATTGAAACATATATTTAATTAAAAATAATAGAGAAGGAGGAAGTGGAACATTAGTTTTATATAGAGGAGAAAGAGTGTTCGAAACATTATATTAAATAAAAATGTGAATTAAGATGATTGAATTGGTTTTTGAACACGATTATACAAAATATCATAATAAAATATTAATTATATAATTTATATTTTTTATGAATATAACTAGAAATTAGGAAAACTAATAATAAACTTTCTAAAATTATTATATCTTTAATATTTAAATTTTGTCATGTAAGAATAAATATTAAAGACAAAACCCATCTCACTATGAGTTTTTTATAACAATTTTTTTTCAGAATAAAGGGAATGATATGGAATTCTTCAAGCATCAACATCTATAATTCACAATTTATAAATCAAGTATAGAACATAGAGAGACCTTAATGTAATTAAATTTGGAAAAACTTATATTATAAAAACACATTACTAACGTGAAGAGTGTGAAGTAGAGAATTAGAGGGGATGACCCAAGGTGATGATTATCTTACTTATACCCTTATTAAGACATATAGCATCAAGAGAAAGTGATATTGCCCCTATAATTTATAAAATAATCAATCCTTATTTAATAGTGACTTCACAAAAATATTCTATCCACTATATGAAGAGTTATTTTGGATTTGATACACTAACACTTTGTGGACTGTATGATCCTTAGACGTATACTTTTATTGGTGAACCAAGAAAATTATCAATATTATTGTATTATTTACTTTTAGAAATTATTTATTATGTTCTCTATAAAAGGGTAAAACATCCGGAAGAAATGGACTAATGATAAAAGTATAATGACTACACACTAATTCACCCCTCTCATGTTATCATAGTTTCCAAAAAATATAAAATATTAATTTACTATAAAAATAGAATTTACAAAATTATTTTATCATATGATTCTTTAAAATATAATATTGCATTACTATAATAATTTAAATTATTATATGTTATAATTATATCATTATGAAAAAAAGTAAAACAATTTGTGAAAGATTTTATATTAATGGATTAATTACTCATAAAATTACGATAAGAAAATAAAACTATCAATAAGATTAATTTTGTTGATGAATTAATCTATATGTTAAAAACGAATAATGAATTTGTTAAAATATATTTTGTAATGATATTTTAATAAATTTTTATTATTCATCAATTTTTAATATGATGCATGATTTTAAAACACTTGTTTATTATTATTGAGTAAAAGTTTACTAAGATAAAAAAAATATTAATTTAATGAGATATAAAAATAATAGAATTGAATGTCAAATTATCAAGTATTTAGTATAAGAGATATGAAATTTTCTTTATTTCATAATGCCAAATAAATATATTTTATAAGATCATATCTTAAGAAAATAAAACAAATTAACCTAAATTTATATATATATAAATCATAGATGAAACTTTTTAAATATATTCATTATAAATATATAATATTTCATTTTACACCCTTAATAAAATCGCATCCTTCTTGTTTTTAATCATTGATAAAATGTTATTAATATTCTCCCCTATTTTCAAAACCACAATACAAAATCCAAATGATATCTAAAACAATACCTATGGTAAACTTATAATATGAGTCATAAAAAATTCATTATAAATGTAAAGATTATGTGATAATAATAGTTATACCTATCCTATTACTATATATCTAATGGTTATCTATCAAAGGATTTATTTCGAAATTTTCATAGTCATAAATCAAGGAAATAAATAAACACAACACTCATACAAAATAAATATCCAACGACTTAAAAATAAACATCTAGTACTATATAAAAAAAGCTTTACACATAATATGTAATTAAAAACAATACTTATAATCAAAAGTTTGATGTATCTTTGAAGAAGATATATATTACAAAATGAACCTATAAAATTTGATGTATTTAGTCAGCACAGACTGCTAATAATCCAATAAAAATACATTTATATCTTATGATCTCCTAGGGAAAAGGAGAGACATAAAATGAGTGATATCAAATTATATTCAAATGGAATATACTATCTATGAGAAAAATTAATTATTAAAATATCATAAGCAAGTGAGATGTACGATCATAGAAAAATGGAACGATTAATGGAATAAAAACATTAAAATATAACAACTGATCATTAGGTAAAATTTAATATTCATAAAAAATTTCATGGATATATAATTCCATAAATTATGATCAGGAATGAAACTCATAATCCATAGAAATATAATGATAAATCATAAAAAAATTGTCTTGAGGCAAGATTCCATATATTTGGAATGTATAACATGATTAAGCATAAAAAATCAAAGCATATATTAAGGATATCTTGAAATACCATCATTATATAGTGTATTGGGAATTGAATACTAATATTTTTTTTGTATTGGGTTTAATACTCAATTCTATAATCATATATAAATTGGCTTACTCTTAAGTCCTATAAATATAGGTATCTAATGAAACGTAATGATTTAGCCAAAACATTGGTGGTCTATATAAATAAAATTTTACCAATCATTATAATGATATATAAATAAATATTTTATTTAACTTAAATATGAAAAAATTCATGAATTTTCCTAGTTGAATTATAATATCAAGATATTTTAAATGAAATATTATGTTCGATAGGATACACGATACACAAAACTGGTGTTTAACAAACCATGATATATTATTATACAAATAAATCCATCATAAAATAGTTATTAAATTAGACTGTATAAAAAATAATAAATTAATTATTATATATATATATAAATTTCTTAATTAATAAAAATTAATTTATTAATTAATTGGATATAATAATCCAATTTTTAGTTATGTTATTTTATACTTCAAAAATATGTTTTCTAAACAAAATATTTATTTTAATAAGAGAATATTATAATTATTTTTTTATATTTAAAAATTTTATTCTATAAAATTAACTTAATTTTTTAAATAATCATATAAAAATTATATTAATGTTAAATTTTAATTAAATTATGAAAAGTTGATCTTTCACAAAATAGTGAATATCCCATTTTTTTATTTAAAATAGAATTTTCTTTCAAAGAATTTACAAAATAAAATATTTTCATTAAATTCAAGTAGTTAATTTTGATTAAAAATATTCTAATTATTTTCTTGTAAATGACTTTAATATATTAATTTGTTATAAAAACAATTTTATAAAGGAAAATCTATTTTTCTAAAAAAAACTGATTTTTTATTACATTATTTCATTTTAATTTTAAATTAAATCTCGAAACATATGTGTTTTGAATCATGAAAATTTTATTCCATGTTATTAATATTAATTTCGATTTTTTTTAATTGGCCCCTTTTCTGGTCATTATGAATACTAATCTTATTAAATTTATGCCACCATAATAAGGGTAAATCAGGTTCTGTAGGTAAAAAATAATACGATAAAGCCTTAAAAATGGCCCTAACCCTTTCCATAATTTATGAAATGAGAGAATTTGATTCATCCTAATGTTAGATTACAATATTAAAAATTTAAATCCATTTTATCATAAAAAATTATTTTTATTATTTTAATAATTTATGAAATTCCAAAAGTGCTTCTCAGCTCTCTTATAAAAGTGCACATCCCGTCCTCTTTTGTCCACACTTAAAAATACTTATGTATTATAAAATACCTACCAAAAAAAGTTACATAAATACCTCCCCTTTTATTATAATCTTTGTTATCTTAAAAAATCATATCTACGAAATATTTTTGGGAAACCCTTAAGAAGTTATCCGTAGAAGAGGTATATTTCTTAATCATGCATTTTCATATTATTTATTCATATACCTTTTTCAAAATTTCATAAATAATTATGAAATAATAATAAAATTATATTAAATATACTAAAAATTCATAATGTTAATTTTATAACATATATCTATCTAATCTTCCATCAAATGGGAACATGAAAATCGTTCTTCTGTATGGTAGACTACCACATGGAGAACCGATGTAATTTATTTCCCATAATTGTCTCTTAAGACTAATTATGATTACATGACTAATATATATATATATATATTATTAATGAAATATGTATCATTTTATAATGACTATATAACATATACTTTTTGACCATTAAATTCCATACAATAATAATAATTTCATTTGTTTGTATGTGTGTATTAACACCTATACAAAGTGATGTGTTCATTTTTCATCACCAAATCACATAGATGATTTTCATAAGGTTATTTAAATAAATAAAATGATATTTATGACACAACTATCATTATTTAGTGTAAAATTAGTACTAACTTCCTTCGGAATGATCATTGAAAAATGGAAACATTACTCAAGTGTTTGTATGACTTACCATCTCTGTGATTGTAACATAGTTCATTTTTTATAACCATATTTTATTTTTAATTTTTAAATTATAATTGATTTACGAAAATGATAATTTATTTATTAATTTGTAGATTCTGTAGTAATGAATCCTTTTCCATAGTGAACCAACATAAACTATTTTGGACATATTAGCTGAACATCATGTATAACAACTATAATGAAATTAATTGATTAAGTAATTGATTATAACATTGTAAAAAAGAAATTATTTTTTAAAAAAAGTTATTATAATATTAAATAATTAAAATAATTTTATTATTTTTGAAGTTAAATCATGAAAATTATGAGTTGGGATCAAGGTAACAGTTTTCTTCTCAACATCCATTAATTGTGGTTTATTTTAATTTTACCGGCCTAATTTATTTTATTTTGGGTACATACTACCAGTTTTACATGTTTTATCCTAAATAATTCATTTATCATGGTATTTTATATTTTGATTAAAATTATTTGAAGCTTGGGTATTTGACATTAATGTTACCAAGTGGTAAGAAATTTCATAAATCTATTTTCTATTGGGTTATATATCTTATTCATGGATTATATTAAGCAATTATTTTCAAGAAATGAACGTTTTTTGATTTATATTGTATTTATACTTATTTTGAGAGTATTAAAAATTCTTATACATAATAACCCCATTTATTGTTTCTCAATTCAATGATATTATATTTGTAAGGGTTATTCATATCAAATTCACTTTCTTTTGGGAATAAATTATGTTTTTCACAAATATCCTTTTATAATTGTTATATAAAAGAAATTGAGATTTTAAAATTTGAATGTTTTATCTCTTTCAAGATATATTATTTTAAAATGTTGTAATATTTTAAATGGTTGTCATGGTCAAAATATCAATTTTTTGAGACATGATTTGTGTCATAAAACATGATTTGTTAAAATGATGTATTTACTACATCATTGATGAATTTTTAAATATTAAATAATGAAATTAAAATGATTTATTGATCTATGTAATACTTTATCTTTTATTGAATTTTTGATGAAAATTCATTGAAATTAGTAAAGTCCTTATGATACATTCCACTTTTATTTCAAGATTCTTTTAGTTTAAGGTTTCTTTGGCGAAAATCATATGCTATTATTTACATAAACCATGTATATTTTTTTCTATTATAATTATAAACATGATTTAGATGATTAATTTTCATATCCTTCTTTACTGATTAAGGAGTCACCATAAAATTTTATTGTACTTGATGTTTATCTTGTATATTCTTTTATATCGATAATATTTCTCTTCTATATCCATGTATCATAAAATGTTTGCATTATTGGTTTCTAAATATTAATGATTTTATAATGTTATTTTATAATATATGAAAATACACTGACCCTAGTTTCACAGATACAGTGCCTTATATTATTAAAATAGTAAAATAAACAAGGTAGTCACATCTTGAAGGATTGAATAGTTTTGTAGTATTGTAAAATCAGATAAAAACATAAGTTATGAATTGAAAATTTAATTGAAAAACAAAATAGAAACATCCATTAGAAAGATCCAAAATTCATAGATTATCCCTCCAAGTCATTCATAGTATATATATTAACATCATGGGTAAAAATAAAATACTAGAAATGGGAAATATAAAATTCTCATTAAGGGTACATAATATAGGGAAATATCTAAAAAACATTAAGGAATGGATGGAGAAAACCTCATCCAATTATAACATAATCATGACCATAATATGGAAAAAATTAATGCTGACTAAATAATTCCATATAAATAATCATATGAGAATGAAGCATAATCATGGTTATTATAATAGACAAATAACCACAAGGATTATCAATTACCAATACCATAATGATGGAATTAATAATTTTGGACATCATAAATATACCATTGAGGCCATACCTAATAAATCAAAATAAAAAAGGTTAAGGGTTTGAACTAATCCTTTTTTTGTCTTATGAGTCCTACTGATGCACCAAGGGGATATAGAAGTCCACATCACTCACATATGAAGCTCAATTAATTCCCCATCTTAATATGGTTAAAAATAAAAAGTATATACATATATAATTTATATAATATTTCCAAATATTTATATATAATCACTAACCATTCTTAGTAGTATGGTGAATGGTAAGATAAAGCATCCACAGTCAAATTAATCATGAATCATTTAATAAAATATGGAATATGATAATAATAAGAGTTCAATATCAAATTATCATATTATTCAAAAAATATATGTTGAAATATATTAAAATACTCTAACAAAATAATCAATAAATTCTTGAGAGAAATACATTTTCTTCTTTGCATAGAAGAGGTGTTTTGGAAAAATCATTTGTATTTGTTATAAATAATTTTATAAAAAAAAAATAAAAAAATATAGTTTTTCATGATAAAATTCGTGATTTTAAAAAATTAATGGCTTTTTAAAATATATAATGGATGGAACTTTAATGTAGGTATGAAATTGAGAAGTTTACTTTAAATGGACTTGCGTATCAGGAAAATTTGAGAAGGGATCCTTATAAAACATCTATTTTCCCATAAAAAGATGGTATAATATGGATACATGAGGTTTTAATATTGAATCATAATATATAATAAATATATGAAAAAAATTAAGAATTAGATTAGGGTAAATAAGGAGAAAGAATAACCTGAATGAAAATGGGGGTTCAAGAATAAACCCTTTTCACTTAATGATTATTTAAATCGTATACACTTTAAAATTAATAATCATAAAATGAAACATTTAATAACATGAAGATAAATTAATTCATGATATGATACATAAAATTTCAGTATAAATACACCACAAACATGATATAATTGGTGACTAAGGCATATCTCACTGAAATAAAAGTTAGATTAGGAAACCCTTACCTTATGTTAGAAATTATTCTTCACTTTCACTAAATATCCTTGATAATAAAAATAGATTAATTAATAATTTTATTCATATAATATTGAACATTTATGTTATTTATTATAATTTTATTAAGTTATGTTATGTACTTTTTTATGAGTTATGATATTAAATGTTTTTGTTAAGGATTGTTCTTTTCCCTGGTTTTCATGATCGCTTTACTTTTAGATGTATATGGAAGATTGTGTAAAATAGAAACTATTCTACAAAAATAAAATGATATTTTATTAATGAAAATATATAATATTTTATTGTATTATATATTATTTTTCATCTAGATATGAGGATGAATATTTAGATATATGTTTAAGGATAATCTATTATATCATTTTGGTTGTTTTTCTATCATCAAAAACTAGTTTTTTATTATTAATTAATATCATGTATATATACTCATTACAGAATACTAATTAACATATAATATGTATAATAAAATATGGTTTCATCATATTAATTGTTTTATAACATTAATTTAAGGCAGTAATGGAATATGAAATTGCATTTTCCAAGATAGTGGTAAATCTGCAGCTCACATATGATGTTTTCATTTTTAGGAAAAAAGGGGGGAGAAAAAGGGGTTTGATGATGGATATTCCATTATAATAATAAAATTATATTATGTATAAGATAACAGAGTTATAATTCCTGTTCGGAAAGAAAATATAAGGATACAATAAGAAGAAAATATATCAAAAAATTGAAAGATAACGAAAAGGATTTACCTCTAAAATTATTCTCTATGGGAATATTTTTAAGGAACATTGAAATGATATTTGGGTGAGAAAATAAGTAAATTAAATTGGAGGAGACTTTCGGCGTAAAAATTTGGTAGAATATAAGAAAGTTTATTGTATTTTTATGTGTGAGAAGAATAAGTGGTTAGGGGTTGTATTTATAGTTTGAACAGAGGAGTTATTTGGGGTATTTTATTCATTTTCTTATTATTTTGGCTCATGACTATGAATAGAATTAGAATTATCAATAATTAGTTTCAAATAATGAAATATTGACTGATATTAGGGGTTTATATCATCCAAAATTCATATACGACTCAATAATTCTTGTATTTAATAAATATGATAAATTACAACGTTTCACTATTCCCCAAAAATTCAAGTATTTTAGAAAAATAATGAAATTAAAAATAACCATTTTAAATGGATATAATTAAACAATTTACTCCATTTTATGAAAATAATATTATAAATATTATAAATTTAATTTTTAAATAAAATAATCATTCACTTCAAAAATACCGATTTTAATATTATAAATGTTTTTATGAAACGTTAAAATATCTACAATGGTCTAATAAAATTATCTTATTATCACAAAGAAAAAATATATTAATTTATGAGTATATTTTTAAAAAATATTTTTTCTATTATATGATTATATTAATTATAAAATTTTAGTTAAATATATATGACTTACAAAAATACATACACTTAATTTATTCATTTTTAAAACATTTATTTACTTCTTCCATGTTATAAATATACCAAATTTTTATAAGATAACTAATTTTATTTTTATTACATTAATGGATGTGTTTAATATTCTATTGGTCAAATTAATTTTTCTAATGGTCACATTACTATTACCAGGGTCAAATTTAACCGTATATTATAGTTTGTAACTCAATGTTGCCTTAAAAATAAATTATCAGGGATGATAAATTTTAAAACCATCATAACATAGATATAGGGTTGTTACATTCTTCCCTCTTAAAAAAAATCATCCTTAAAATTTATTGAATGTATCCTCAAAAATATTTTCATAGTACTTCATCATAAATACCTTTGGTTCCCATATTTCCTCTCCAATTTTAAGAATTTTTCCAAAGTACCATTACCAGCTGAGTCATCCAATTCCTAAACTCCTACTCTCTAATGTCAAGAATCTTAATGGACTCTTCACTATGAGATAAATAATATTCCAATTCTATTACATCATATGTGAGGACATGTGTGGGTTCTCTCATGTACTTCCATAACAAAGAGATGGGGAACACATTGTGTACTATAGAAAGGCAAGGTGGAATTTCCAAACAATTTGTCACAAATCCAATTGCCTACAAAATTTCAAAATATCCAATGTGCCTAGGGATTAGTTTTACTTTATTTCCTAACATTATAACACCCTTCAATGGAGATAATTTTTTAAAAACATGATCTCCCACATGAAATTCAAAATCCTTTCTTCGGTTACCATTATAGATTTATTGTCTTCTTTGAGATTATTTATATGGGATTGAATAGATCATAACTTTCCAATTATTTCCTATACATGTTATGGGCCTACAATATTCTATTCACAAACTTCATCCCAACATGTTGGTGTTTGACATCTCTTTGCAAAAAAATTATCATTTATTCCATTTGAATACTTGAAAGTAAACTATTATTGTAGGAAAACTATACCAAAGGTAAATATTGATCACACATAACTTGAGAATCAAGTGAGCATTATCCTAGTATGTATTGTAATGTTTGTATTGTCCTTTTAGACTACCCGTCTATTTGAGGATGACAACCAGTACGCAAATGATGTTCAGTATCCAAATATTTTTGAAAACTTTTCTATAAATTTAATGTAAATCATGTATCACAGCCAGAACCAATAGAAATAGGCTATCCATAAAGTATTAAAACATGATTAATATATATTAATTAAAGGATCTATAGTGTAAAATCCACCCTTAGAGATAAAAATGTGCATATTTTGTATGTTGATCTATATTTACCCATACTGCGTTATTTGTTCTAGGAGTTTTGGGTAATCTATTGAAAACCCCCTTAGTAATATCATCCAATTTTCATTTAGGAATTGGAATATGTTCAATTTTCCTATACGATGCTATCTTTTAACCTTCACCTATTTATGGACTAAACGTTTTAATACATAATAAAAAATTTCCTTTATCATACTATCCTAGAAAAATATTCCATTAAGTCTCTATACATCTTAGTTGAAACATTATGTATATAGAAATTTGAAATCTGTGAATCATCCAACAATTACCATCTTAGATCACATATAGAGATAAAAATGTCTCTTCATAGATTTCATAATTCCATTATCATAAATGAAGTCTCAACTTCCCATCAATTGTAGCATTAATTTTATTTTAAAAACTATCTTCATTAGTTCGAGAACTTTTGAAACATTATTATAATGATGGTTGGGAAACCAATTGAAAATGTAATAGTGTTTCTCATTATTTTATAATTTTCGTATACATATTTTCTAGATCCATTCACACAGGGTTGTTATTATCCATCTTCTTGTTCAGATCACCATGATGATTCTTGGTCAATGCATTTGTTACTTTATTCACCTTCACTGGGTGGTAGTGTTTTAAAAAAATCATAAACATTAAGTTGCTTGAGCCATCTCCTTTTCCTCATGTTATGTTGTTTCCATGAGAAGATATATTTCAATTTTTTTATCTCTATATATATTACATATTTTACCATAGAGCTACTGTCTCCATATTTTGAAATAAAATATTATATATTATATCTCAAGATCATGAGTTGGATAGTTTTTCTCATATGTTTATAATTTTCTGGATTCATAGGAAATGACTCTATCATTATGCATAAGGGAACAAACATGTACTTTATTTGATGAAGCACTATATATAAAAATACACCATTTATCAATATTATAGTCAACATTATTTATTTTAAAAATGACTTCTTCGATTATTAAAAAAATTCCTCCCATTATTTTTTTCAATACAAACATAACCCCATTATGTGTAATCCTAGTTATCATTTTAGCTAGTCTGGAAAAATTCTGAATGAAACACTTATAGTATCCTAATAGTCTAATGAAACTATAAAACATGGTTATGTTTGTTGTTATAAGCCATTAATTGAATACCGTTTTCTTCACATGATAAACTCAGATTCTATCCTTAGAGACAACATGGCCAAGAAACGAAACTGCTGGAATCTAGAATTAACACTTGCTAAAATTATCATATAACTATTTTCTTCAAAGGGTATCTATAAAAACATTTAATTGGTTCTCATGGTACTCATATATTTTGGAATATGTCAATATATCATCATTAAATACCAAAAAATATCATCAATATAATCCTTGAACACTATATTCATTAGATTTATAAAAAAGGAGAGTGCATTATTCAGTCCAAATGAAATTAATGTAAACCTTTAATGTCCAATCCTAGTTTGAAATGATGTCTTTTTTTATGTTCCTTCCTAACATTCAATTGATGTTATCTAGACCATAAAACGATCTTTGAAAAATACTGATCTTTGTGAAGTAGATCAAATAAATCACTAATAAAAGGTAGATGATACTTTTTCTTTGTTGTAATGGCTTCGATTTCCATATAATCAATGAATAGACATATATATCCATATTTCTTCATGAAAAATAGAATTGGGGTTCCCCATGGTGAAACAGTAGGGATAATATGTCCATTATCTCTTAATTCCACTAGAAGTTTTTTTAGCTCCACTAATTCCACAATGGTTATTCTATAAAGACTCTTTGAAATTGGTCTTTCAAAAATAATTTAATCAATAAGGACTTTACCTTCTCGATATTGATGATATCTATGTAAATACTCTAGAAATAAATCACGTTATACTTGAAAAATATGTATATATAAAATTTAATGATTTGATTCCTCATCCATAGATGATTGTTTCCCTTCTTCCCCATGAATTTCAATTATAAGGGCTACCTGTAACAACCCAAGATTTTATTAAAATTATTCTTTTTAATTTCATTGGTATCTTCTGTTTTATGCTACACCAAGATTATCTTGCTCTATATGCAACACCGTATTAGCTTGCAGTATACGCAACACTATTCTTGGCTCGTGTTACACACAATTTCATGGTCGTTTTGTAGAAATTATTCTACACAAAATGAAGTATAGATTTTGTTTAATGTATAAATTAAATATGATTTTATTTTGTTATAAACAACAATAATGGAGTCTTGCACTATACATCACCCTGACTTGGTTTTCATTACACGCAATCACGACCTTCCTCGATAGCGTTTGTAGTACGCAATACCGGATTTCACTAAACAACGATATATTGTTATAATATTATTTTGGAATAGCCGTTATAAATATTATTAACCAAATTTTGAATTTTATAACATTATTAGTCATCTTACATATTTTTTAGAACATGTTATGAGAAAAAAATAAAATTTTTGGGTAAAATAAGTATTTTTCAAAAAATGAAGTTTTGCCGCCTTTTGATAGAACACCCACATTAAATATAGTTCTTGACATGTTTATAAGTTAAATTTTATAAAATAAAATTAATCTTTGGAATCCGGATATAAAAATTTACTTTGGAAAAAATTTTCATATTATTCTGA
The DNA here is from genome assembly GCA_963277665.1 of Viscum album. NCBI lineage: Eukaryota > Viridiplantae > Streptophyta > Magnoliopsida > Santalales > Viscaceae > Viscum > Viscum album. The sequence goes on along the minus strand of OY728139.1, from coordinate 123,145,905 downwards.
TAACTTTCATATTTTGATGAATAGTGAAAACACGCTATATTCTAATTAAAAGAAACTTTTTTCATCACAATAATTTATATGGATATATTATCTTTTTAATTGGTTTTAAAGTTTAATTATAATATATTTTTACCATTTAATCCAATTATGTTCATTGGAATTAATTTCACTTTGAATTTGGTCATAAACAAGTGTCGATCTTTTGATAGTTATTATTTCGTAAAAACACGCAATTTGTTTTGATAATGGGAATTAATTTTAAAATTAATTAACTACACTTATATGTTTTGAATTTGGAAAAATAGACATCATTTTTTAATTCAAAATATCAAATATATCTTAGGCTGATTTTTTTTTTCTGAAAAACATCAATTTTTGATGAATAGTGAAAGGATTGAATTTTTGGTTAAAACTGACAATTTATTTAAATAATAATTTATTCGATTCAAATTTATTTTATGTCAAAATAGATAAATAATAATTATATATGTTAAATGAAATTCAATGTAGTCATTTTATAATAATTTTAGATTTATAAAAATTGTATTGAACTTTTCACTATCTTTTACCAACCTCCTAAGAGCTTTTGAAATTGATCGTAAAACATAATTTTAGCACTTCTATGAGTTGAATTTTGAAAATCCGAGAGACATGGTTAATATAAAGGAGTAAAATATGGTTCAATAAGCTAAAAATATTTTTTGGGGAATAGTAACCTTTTACTTTTATTTACCACAGCTAAAAGTAAATAGGGTAATTCAAGGTTAAAAGAATATTATAATAATTGACAATTATCTTAACACTTGTCCGAAACTCATTGTATGAGTAATGGCCGACCATGGGCATCCTTGTGCCGATTTTGGGACCCCATGGAGCCACTTATGAAAGAAAATGACACATTAGATTAATTAATTTAATGTAAAGACTAAATTGACAATAACAAAAATATTTTAGTAAATTAATTTTTATATGGTGTTATGTAAGTCATATTTTAGACTATAAATATTCATTAGAAAGATAAAAATATTTTCTACATCATGGTATTTTATTCATAATTTTTACACATCATATGAATTTAATTTATTATGACACAATAATGATGCAGTATTTACCTCATTAATAAATGATTTAAATAACAAAGATTATAATGTTTAAAATATTATCCAAAACAAGTCCAATTCAGATTGGATGATTTTATCTCAACCATGAGTCATATTATCATATTATGTATGATTTTTGGACCTTTTTAAATCGATGATAAGTTTATATTAAATTAATATTTTCACACTTTCTAAAAGAGCCCTTCCACCCCCTTATAAAAGGAGACAATTTCTATTCAATTCCTCACACCTCTAAAGCGATTTGTCTCTTCCAAACTCAGGCCAATTAAGCTCCCTACATACCTATATTCCCTATAGAAGACTCAAATTAGGAATAAGGCACATCAAGAAGCCCTTTTGGTTCAAACCAAATGGAGTTACCCAAATTAAACGTAACAGTTTCTCTTAAGTTGTTTTTTATTATTCTACTTCTCCAACCCATAAACTCTTTTTAATACTTTTTTGTAACAAAAACATTATCATAAATATACTAAGATGTTGTTATGATAATTATTAGAACTACACTTACAAACACCTCTATCTAATGGATGATGAACACAATGTTTCTGTGGATGGAAAACTAACGCCTCACGAAACGATGATTGTTCGATTTTCTCCTACCGCCTCTCATGGTGGCCATTATGATAGAACTATATTTATATATGATATATATTTTGTTTATTATTTCCTTATGCTTCTTTAATTCCCAATTATATCAATCCTTTATGGTTTCCATAGTCGGTAAATACGATAATCTCATTTGAGGAAGTGCGGACTACCGCCCCCTCAAAGTGATGTGATTCGTTAATACCTTATGTGGGATGCATGAAAGATGTGGTTAATGATATTATATATTATATTATACTGGAATTATAATATAACTATGTATAATTATATTATAATTCCATTAAAATAAGAAATAGAAATGAATGTAGTATTCATGCGTACGTACGGCTTACCGTCTCCATGAACGGTGCATTTCATTTCTTACCTCTATATGTTATGTACTATTATAAATAAATTTATATACTGGATATATAATGAATATATATGATATATAAATCATTCTTTACATTATGGACATAATTAAATCTAGATATATTAAATAATAACATCAAGAACAACAAGTCCAAACACGTACAATAAATAAGATCATTTTACCCAAAACGTTGCTCTAACATGGGATTTACAAAAGAACGGGTAATATAAAGTCATAAGTGAACCATATATGATATCATAACAATGAATATGATTCTGTAATAAGTCAATTATATTATTTAAATAATTATACAGGAGGTTCGTATACGTACGAATCATATCAGACCTAAGGTAAGGGATCACTTTTTCAATCTCGTTTTTATCCGAGATTGTTTATTCATAAGTATTCATTGGGGTTATATTTATCATCCATGTTCTGCTTTCCTAAAATGGTTTCATGAATATTTAAAGTCCTATTTACCCATTTTTTACTTTTACTACATGGTATGTAAGGAATCGTTCTTTGGTTTACATTACTTGGTACTTTTTTAACTTTAACGGCAAAAGAACGAGAAGACTGTTTTTTAACTTATACGGCATGAACGGATTTTTGAGGTTTTATAATGCATTATTTTCATGACGCTTACTCTACAATATTCCATAATTATTTGAAAGAAATACCTTTCTTTTAAAATTTCATGGCATTTTGTGAAAAGAAAATTTTTTTGAAGAAGAAAGGATATTTTCCTCAAGAATTCATTTCAAGTGTTTTGTAAAAAATATTTTCCAAATAAGATGACATTATTTAGTATGATTATGTTTCAAGTATAATGAATATATAATTTACATGGTTTCACAATTATTATGATGAAATTATATCCATTTGTTTTATATGGGTTATGTTATGATGGGAGGATGTTTATGAAACCCATTTTATTCTTTGGGTTATGATGAATGATTTATATTTATGTTGTGGCAAAAGTAAGAATGATTTCATTATGAGATGGGTGGGACCTATATATCCCTCCAATGAATTCGGTAAAAATTTATACCTCATGAGATAAACATGGCTGAAATGAAAAGTAAATCTGGTTCAGTAATACAGGGCTGGAATGACAAGTAAACCTGGTTCAGTAAGGGACTTTGTCCCCTAAGATGGTCTTGGCAGGAATGCATCGACTACTATGGAAATTATATCATGTGCTTAATGTTTTTACACAATTAGAAGTTTTATTCCCGTTCTATTTTATCATTATTGATGTTCCATTATGATCTATGCCTTATGTACTTCCATGTTTTATCTCGTTGCTCAAGATTTTCATGTTTAAACATTATTGTCATTTTTTTTATGTTCAAATGTGTATGGTTTGTTTTATTTTCTCCATGTATACCCTTACTGAGCATTTGAGCTCACCCTTAATATGTTTTCTTTTCCCCATGATATAAATAAAGGTTTTAGGTATGAAAACAAAAGGGGAAGATCTTTATGGGAGATGTTGAATATCTTTCACCATGATTAGAAGATTATGTTCCTCGTTTCCAAAGACACTAAACTATTACAGTCCTTGAGTGTTGTTTTTGTTATGTATTATGTATTATGAAAAAGTAATGTAATTTCCACGTACATAAAGCTTTGTGTCTCTACAGTTGGTATTTGAGGAAAGGTTTAGTCAACCATTGGAAACTAGGATGTGAAAACATTAGTGAGATCCCGAGAGATATTTCTAAGGTATGTATAGGGATGTTCCTAAGGTTAAGTATAATTATAGGTTATAGTACTATAATTATGGTAACTATCTTAGATTTGAACATAAGATGTTAGATATTGAAGTTACTCCACCTTTATTATGTTGTTTTACCAATCATGATTTTTACCTCTCACACTATTATTTTTGGGTTTTAGAAAATGACTGGAAATAGGAAGATTCACGATAATGGAGAATATGATGGAAAATGGAATGATATTCTTCATGATCAAGAAAATGAAATGGGATTTGGAAGGCGAAACATCGTTATTATGCCTAATCAGCAATATCATAATATGATCAATAATCTAAGCATTGGTAGGTTTCCTGACTCAGCCAATAAGTGAAAGATGGAGTTTTATGATGATCATAAAGGAAATAAAGTTCAATTTTCCGCATGTAAGTCATGTGGGAAGAGGCACCATGGAGAATGTTTCAAAGGAACAGGAAGATACTTTGTGTGTGGAGTAGAAGGGCAGAATGATAGTAATTATAAAGGAAAAGGTCCAGTTAACACCATGGATAAGGATAATGGTAATGCTAAGACATTATCAAAGGTTAAGTGTTTTAAAATTGGAATGTATGGGCATTATTCAAACCAATTCCCTAAGGGAAAAGCTCATAAAGAGAATCAACATGGTCAAATGGGTAGTATTTATGTGGATGATGATGAAGAGACTACAAATGATATATGAGATGTAGGAAATGATGAAACTCAGTTAGTGGTTTAAAAAGGTAGTGTAATGATTTTATGTTTATCAAGAATAATGAATGGTACTATGGAATAAAGAAAAATCTAAGGATTGTTACAATGTTGCCTTTGCTTGTGTTTTGAAATAATATGATGGATGGTACTGCTAACTATGAAAGGTTATTCATATATTTTAGGAAAGTAGATGAAATGAGCATAATGAATGGATAAGGAGAAAATAATATAATAGTAATCATGAACTCATGAATAAAATAAGGACAAAGTGATATCATGGTTTGAGTATATAGAAATTTTGGAATTTTGGGATGTGGAAAGAGTTAACTTTTGACATCATTCATTTTTTCACTAAGGTTCAATGGGTATTCATTTATTTTCTATAGAATACATGATTATGGTATTCACATGATTGGAATGTGATCAACAAGATATATCGGGGATAAATGATGGTATTCAAATGCTCAGTAGATGAAATTTCTATTAATTGTTTCTTTGTATTATAAGCTTGAACTGAAGTATTTTGGATAAGCCTAAAGATTTGAAATGGATTATGTTGGACATAAGTTAGTATTGTTTAAGACTAGAACTGTTTTCGATATTATTGATGGAATGTTATAATGATGTAATTTTAGAAAAAGGACAAACTGTAGGATGGGGGACAACCCATCGCGTCAGACACGGCTGTTGGAATCGAACCCAAAAAGAAAGTGCTATAGGCCTTTATCGCCTACCACTGGCCAACATGAAGTCCCTGGTTAGTAGAAAGTAGTTTTATTTTATTAAGCGGTATGATAGATGAAGTATAAATCCTTTTTTGGAACAATATACAAATAATATCACCATAGTTGGACTTATGTATATAACTTTTTCTAACCTTATGTTTGAGATAGATTTAATGACCTACCATTCTATCACATGATCCGCTAACACTTCATGGAAAACAAATTCAACTTCATTTCTTTAAGAGATGAAGTGGAAATTGTTGACGACATGAACACCAATGATATTGTACCAAAATCATGTAAGAATTTCATTTAATTCAAAAATTATTTAACATTAGGGAAATTATCTTGAAATACAAAAATGTTGTCCTAGTACTCTTATATCCGATGAATCAGATGGTACATTAGATCATCACAAATCTATGGCTCTGTGATTTTTGGCTTTTTCATAGCCATGTTCTCTACCACTCTCCATCAGAACATGATGGTTAGATTTTTCTTCCATATCCATATTTTCACTTATGTTGTCATATGTGGAAACCCAGTGCTGAGATACTTTGGGAGACCGTTATGATTATAACTTACCTTTTTAAAATAAATTTTTAGTATTCCATTTTATGATGTGAGTTTCTATGAAAGGAACATTCAAGTAGTAAATCATTTATAACCCCAAAGAATTTCGAGGGTGAAATTCATTTTAAGGGGGGTAGAATGTGAAAAACCGATATTTTATTAGAATTATTCTTTTTAATTTCATTGATCTGTTCTGTTTAATGCTACACCAAGATTATCTTGTGCTATACGCAACACCGTATTACCTTTCAGTATACACAACACTATTCTTGGCTCGTGTTGCACACAATTTCATGTTTGTTTTATAGAAATTATTCTATGCAACATTATGTATAGATTTTGGTTAATGTATAATTGAAATATGGTTGTATTTTGTTATATGCAACAACAAAGGATTCTTTCACTACACGTCACCCTGACATGGCTTGCATTACACGCAATCACGACCTTCCTCGATAGCGTGTGTAGTATGCAATATCGGGTTTCACTAAACAATGATATATTGATATAATATTATTATGGACTACCCATAATAAATAGTATTAACCACATTTTGAATTTTATAACATTATTATTCATCTTACATATTTTCTAGAATATGGTATGAGAAAAAAATAAATTTTTCGGGTCAAATAAGTATTTTTTAAAAAATATAGTTTTGCTGCCTTTTGATCACGCACCCACATTAAATCTAGTTTTTGACATGTTTATAATTTCACTTTGACAAAATAAAATAATTCTTTGGAATCAGGATATAAAAATTTACATTGGATAAATTTTTCATATTATTATGATAAATTTAATATTTTGATGAATAGTAAAAACACACTATATTTTAATATAAAACAACTTTTTTCATCACACTAATTTATATGGTTACATTATATTTTTAATTTGTTTTAAAGTTTAATTAGAATATATTTTTACCATTTAATCCAATTCTGGTCATTGTAATTAACTTCACTTTGAATTTGGACATAAACAAGTGTCGATCTTTTGATAGTTATTGTTTCTTAAAGACACGCTATTTGTTTTGATAACGGGAATTACTTTTAAAATTAATTAATTCCACTTATATGTTTTGAATTTGAAAAAATAGACATCATTTTTGAATTTGGAATATCAAATATAGCTTAGGCTGAATTTTTGGTATTTTTCTGAAAAACTTCAATTTTTGATGAATAGTGAAAACACCGAGTTTTTGGTTAAAACCGACTTTTTATTTAAATAATCATTTATTCGATTTAAATTTATTTTAGGTAAAAATAGATACATAATACTTATATAATTTAAATTAAATTCATTGGTGTAATTTTATAATAATTTTAGATTTATAAAAATTCTATTGAACTTTTCACCGTCTTTTACCCACCTCCTAAGAGCTTTTGCAATTGTTCGTAAAACATAATTCTACCACTTCGGTGAGTTGAATTTTAAAAATACAAGAGACACGGTTAATATCATGGAGTAAAATGTTGTTCTATAAGATAAAAATAATGTTTGGTGAATAGTAACTTTTTACTTTTATTTAACACGGTTAAAAGTAAATAGGGTAATTCAAGGTTAAAAGAATATTATAATAATTCAAAATTACCTTTACACTTGTCCAAATTTTATTGGATGAGTAATGGCCGAACATGGGAATCCTTGGGTCGATTTTGGGACCCCATGGAGCCACTTATGAATGACAATGACACATTAGATTAATTAATTTAATTTAATGACAAAAATGACATTAACAAAAATCTTTTAGTAAATTAATTTTTGTATGGTGTTATGTAAGTCATATTTTAGACTATAAATATTCATTATAAATATTAAAATATTTCTTACATTATGGTATTTTTTTCAGAATTTTTAAAAATCAAATGAATTAAATTAATTATGACACAATAATGATGCAGTATTTACCTCATTAATAAATAATTTAAATAAATAAGATTATAATTATTAAAATATTATCCAAAACATGTCCAATTCTGGTTGGATGACTTTATTTTGACCATGAGTCGTCTTATAATAATATTTAATGATTTTTGGACATTTTGAAACCGATGATAACTTTATAATAAAATAATATTTTCACATTGCCAAAAGAGCCCCTCCTCCCCCTTATAAAAGGTGACCATTTCTATCCAATTCCTCACACCTCTCAAGCAATTTTGATCGTCCATCCTCTACCCAATTTAGCTCCCTATATCCCTCTACTCCCCCTAGAATCCTTACATTATGCAGAAGGCACTTCAAGAAGTCCTTTTGGTTCAAACCAAAGGAAGTTACTCAAATTAATGGTAATGGTTTCTTTTAAGTTGTTTTCTTTTATTCTACTACTCCAACCCCTAAAATCTTTTTAATCCTTTATTTTGTAAAAAAACAGTATCCTAAATATACTAGGATGTTTTTATGAGAAGTATTAGAACTAAAAATACACACACCTCCATCTAATGGATGAAGAACACAATGTTTCTGTGGATGGAAAACTAACGCCTCATGAAACGATGATTGTTCGATTTTCTCCTACCGCCTCTCATGGTGGCCATAATGATGGCACTGTATTCATATATGATATATATTATATTTATTATTTCTTTATGCTTCTTTAATTCCCAATTATATCAAGCCTTTATGGTTTCCATAGTCGATAGATACGATAATCTCATTTGAGGAACTACGGATTACCGCCCCCTCAAAGTAATGTGATTCGTTAATACCTTATATGGGATGTATAAAGGATGTAGTTAATGATATTATATATGACATATTTCTGGAATTATAATATATCTATGTATCATTATGTTTTAATTCCATTAAAATAATAAATAGAAATGAAAGTACTGTTAATGCGTACATATGGCTTGCCATCTCCATGAACAGTGCATTTCATTTTTACCTCCATATGTTATGTACTATTATAAATACATGTATGTGATGGATATATAATGAATATATATGATATATAAATAATTATTTACATTATAGAAGTTATTAAATCATGATATAAGTAATAATAACATCAAGAAAAACAAGTCCAAACACGTATGATAAATAAAATGATTTTACACAAAACGTTTCTTTAACATGGGATTTACAAAAGAACGGGTAATATAAAGTCATAAGTGAACCATATATGACATCATAACTATGAATATGATTCTTGTAATAAGACAATGAAATTATTTATATCACTATACTGGAGGTTTGGATATGTATGAATCATATCATACCTACGGCAAGGGATAAGTTTTCCAATCTTGTTTTTATCCGAGATTGTTTATTTATAAGTATTCACTAGGGTTATATTTATAATCCATGTTCCTACTTTCTAAAAATGGTTTCATGAATTTTTAAAGTCCTTTTTACCCATTTTGAATTTTACTACATGGTATTTAAGGAATCATTCTTTTGTTTAGGTTACGAGGTACTATTTTGACTTTTCTGATAAAAGAACGAGAAGAATGTTTTTTGTAACTTATACGACATGAACATATTTTTATGGTTTCGTAATACATTATTTTTATGAAGATTACTCTAAAATATTTAATAATTATTTCCAAAAAAATACTTTTCTTTTAAAATTTCATGGCATTTTGTGAAAAGAAAATGTTTTTGAAGAAGAAAGGATATTTTCCTCAAGAATTCATTTCAAGTGTTTTGTCAAAACTATTTTCAATATAAGATGACATTATTTAGTATGATTATGTTTCAAGTATAATGTATCTATGATTTACATGTTTTCAAATTTATTATGATGATATTATATCCATTGGTTTTATATGGATTATTTTATGATGGGATGATTTTTATAAAACCCATTTTATTCTTTGGGTTATGATGAATGATTTATGTTTATGTTGTGGAACAAGTTAGAATGATTTCATTATGAGATGGGTGGGACCTTTGTCTCCCTAAAATGGATTGGGTAATGATTTATATCTCATGATATAGAAATGTATGAAATGAAAAGTAAATCCAGTTCAGTAATACAGGGATGGAACGACAAGGAAACCTGGTTCAGTAAGGGACATTGTCCCCTAGGATGGTCCTGGCATCAATGCCATGGCTACTATGGAAATCATATCATGTGCTTAATGTTTTTCCACAATTAAAAGATTTATTCCCAGGCAATTTTATCATGTTTAATGTTCCATTATGATCTATGCCTTATTTACTTCGATTTTTTTATCTCATTGCTCAAGATTTTCATGTTTAAACATTATAGTCATGTTTTTAAGTTCAAATCTGTATGGTTTGTTTTTTCTTCTCCATGCTTACCCTTACTGAACATTAGAGATCACCCTTTATATGTTTTCTTTTCCCTAGGATATAAATAAAGGTTCTAGGTAAGAAAACAATAGGGTAAGATCTTTATGGGAGATGTTGAAGATCATTCACCTTGATTAGAAGATTGTGTTCCATGTTTCCAAGGACACTAAACTATTACGGTCCTTGAGTGTTGGGATTTTTTATGTATTAAGTATTCCTCAAAAGTAATTTAATGTCCATGTACGTCAAGCTTTGGGTCTCTACACTACCAGACATGGATATAAAAAAGAAATAGATAATTATATTCCTTCTCTAAAGAGAAAGGATATTATATCTACCTTATAATTTTTTACATACTTATTCTTGAAATATATTTTCACATTAAATTTTAAATGCTAGTCCATAAAAAGGAATATATCAAAATCAACTATTGGTATGATGATTTGGATTTCAAAAAAATCAAGTTTATGTGTTATAAATGGGACTAAATAAAATATCGTTTTTTCAATGATACATCTCTTAAGAGTATTAACTAAGAACTCCATTAATAAATAAAAATATAAATGACTAATTTTCATAAAAAATGGGAAGATATAAAATAATTTTTTGATATGGAATTGAATAATGAAATGTATAATTTTTAGGAAATGATTAACGTACCTTCCACTACATCATTTGAAACATCAATCTCTTTAGTTGTGATTACATAATCTTGGTCTTGATCCCATTTCATTTTCAAGGGAAATTTTCCTTGACACACAGGATGATCATATTAATAGTGTCCCATTTCCCTAAAATTATAAAATTGAACATTTTTATCTTTTTTATTTCCCATTGAATCATGGTATTGGTGGCCTTTCTCCACACACTTATGACAGACTCCTTTTCATATTAATAAGGATCCAGTGTGTTTCCTTTAAAATGTATCACACATTGGAAGATTCCATTGTTTATTATTCACCATGTTAATTATTTCCTCCAGCATCCTTTTAATATATTTTCTTCCATTATTTTCATAAGAAATATATAATTCTATCTCTATATTGATATCACATGGGACTATAACTTCATATGATGATAAATTTTGGGAGACCAGTGAAATTAAGAGGAATGATTTTAAACCATCAAATAATTGGTCAATATTGATCCTAGGATTACGTATTTAGTCCAAGACATAGATTTATAATTTTTTATAGTTGGATTTATATATCATAAAATTTTCACCCTCTTGTTGTGTCAGACTCAAGAATTTCATCTCCATATACACTTGCTATTGATGGGGAAAATATTTTCATGGAAAATTTCCTTAAAATATTTTCATTCCATATTTTTAATTTCTTTCTCCTATTTTCAGTTTTAAATTAATGGATACCATTTATCAACATATCTTTAGAGATGATAAAATTCCATGATAACCTTATCCATTTTATTACCTCCAAAATCCAGAAATATCTTCTCTAAGGAACTTATCCACTACTTCTCTACAAATGGGTTTGTAGTTAAAATGAATGATGGAGGCTGTTGTTGAATAAAGAGATATAAAATTTATCGTCCATGATGTGAATCAATATGCTCTATATAGGTAAGGATATTGTGAATAACCTATGTTTGTTATCCCAGTATAGATATGTGATTCTCATCACCAGTCGCAACACTTGTACCAACAAAATTTTCTTGTATAAGAGAGAATTATATACATGGGATAAATGCATTGATATGATTTCAATTCCTTCCACAATGCTACATTTCTAAACAATGATATACAATAAATTCGGTTATGAATCATAATTTATAGTTTTAAACTAGAAACACACTTTACATAAATTGGAATTTTTTGCATAGCTAATCTCATAATGATAAACATCGTTTTTTAGGGGATGTATTTACTTATAAATCCTTAATAATTGTTTGCAAATAATATTTAAATTATCCAAGGAATATTCCCCAAGAGTGACAAACCAGGTGCATAGTAAGGCCTGTTTTTATGTACCAGGTTATCCTGAGTCTAGGTTGATGAACCTTGTTATTTTTGTTTCATATAGGTGCATATATTCTAGGACCCTTACCAATTTTTGTATCCATGTAGAAATGTTTTTCTAGTAATAACCACATAATATCTACCTTTAAAAAAATTCTAGGATATTATTCTATTCTTATCCTAAAATTATACCATAGGGTTGTGTTCCCTAATCCTTATTTTCTAAATCTAGTTTCCAAGGTTTATACTATATTTCCTATGATAACAACTGTAATTACCTAGACCCTAGTTTCCCAGAGCTAGTGCTTTACATTATTATATTTTTATAATAAACATGGATGTATCATCTCGAAGGGCCAAATAGTTTATTAGATTTGGAAAACTAGATACAAACATAATATTTTCATTACAACATGAAATGATATAAAATATAGAGACTCCATTAAAAACATTTACAACTCCTTTATTATCCCTTTAATTTATTCATAATGTATATCATCACATCATGAGAAAAAATATATAATAATAAAGGGGTGATATTAGATTCTCTGTAAGGGTATGTAATATAGGGGATGATAATAAAAAAAATAAGGCATGATGAATGACTAAAAAACCATCTATTATAACATAATCATGAGGGTAATATGACAAGAATAAAAGCATAATAAATAATGACACATATATAATCACATGGTAATGATGCTTAACTATGGATATTAAACTAGTTATATAGCCACATGAATTATCAATCACTAATATCAAAGTGAAGGAATTATTAATTCCAAAAATCATAAAAATATCATTGTGGACTCAGCTAGGACATCTAAAAATAAATGGTTAAGGCCTCAGTAAAATCCATTTCTATTTTATCTCAGGATACCTACCGATGCATTTAAGGGATATATTGGGAACCACCTACTATATATTATGACCAGTTTATTCTTCATATAAATGGGATTAAACATAAAAAACATATACATATGACATGTTAATAACATTTCCCAATATGTATACATAATCAACAACCAAAATAGATAGTATAATGAAGGGTAAGATAAAACATACCCAATCAAAATGCTCATAAAATATTTAATAAAATAATGTATTTGATAAATGTAAGAGTTCAATATCAATAAATCATACGATTCAATAAGAAGTATTTTAATATATTAAAATACTCAAATAAAATAATCAAGGAATTCTTGAAAGAAATAAACATTTTTAATTTTTGAAGAAGTTTTATTTTTGGAATTTTTTTTTATTTTTCATCATTATAACACCCCAACCCTAGAAGACAAGATTCATTTCATTATATCATTACATTGTCATGATTACAAGGAATCAACCCCTTGAACGACCGATCGGTTTAACAGTCTAGGAAATCCATATTAGAAACTTGATACCAATAACACATTGGGAAAAATAAATTAGAAACACGATACATAATAAAATTAAATAAAAAACATCCCTAAAATCATATTAAAATATTTATTCTTCACAACATGGAGAAATGAAACTCAATAAATGTGGTCTCAAATGCTAAATAAGGGTATGCGAAGAGGAATCAATAATAAATCACCTAGAATAAATTAATATGGCAAGTTAAATAGATTATAATTAATTCCATTAAAATAACATGATAAGACAATATCAATATGGCATGGTAAGAAACTAACAACACATGACATTAAATTTATGAACTGAAAATGAAATTCATCCATAGATAAATCGATGCAAAATCTTATGGATAAATAATAATAAATACATTATAAATAAAGTAAATTCATAATTGTTGGATGAAATGTTTCCCAGGAACATTATACCTTTACCTTCAATAGATAGTTAAAACTAATTTTCAAACTAATTATCCTCATGAGACTACCGATGTTTCTATGTGCCTCCATTAACTGGTTCCTAACTCGTAGGTCCTATCTTAATTGGTCCAAAACCAATGCATTGCATGTCCAAAGTATTCATCAAATATTTAACAAAAAACCTTAATTATCAAATATACACATTGAATAAATAATATACATTTATAAATAATACATCCATGATGACAAGTAACAATAAGGGTTGTTGACATTAAAACATTATTAAGGACAAATCATTAAACATTACATTGTTTCCCATACCACATGAAACATTTACATCATAGTTCCAATTAAATTAAATGGTATTTAAAATAAAAATAAAATAATTATATTTATTATATATAATGTAAAATTTTAGTATATAAAAAAATAAATGTGAATTGGTCTATATCAAAAATAAGTCTCCATGGAATGTATATTGAGACAAAATCCCTTACGTTATCCTTATTTTATGTTGTTTGGTATTTATCCTAATTTATAGTGGTTTAAAATATGTTAATAAATAATATAATAACAATATTAATGTTTATAATACCATATATTTAATTCTTATAATATCTCATCACCCATTTTTAAGAACATTCATTAGTATTACTATTTCAGGAGTTAATTTCCAATTTTTATCGAGAAAATTTTAACTTTTATTTGTCGTTATCATTAATTAGATAATGGTTTAATCATCAAAGGAATTAAAATAATGTCTAATTATCATATAAAATCACTATATATGATTGCATAGTATTCCATAATATTTGGATAATAGAAATGAAGTTCACTATTCATAGAGATGGTAGGTTGTATGTACAAATGAACAATACTTTCATTTCTTTGTTCTATTAAAAAAATAAAAAATAAATGATAATTATTTATATTATAATTACATTATCATATATATATATATTATGTTCCTTAAGTTTATTAAAACCATCCTTTATATGTTCTATTTATGGCATGAATGAGTCATATAACATTGAGGGGGTGATATTCCACATTTCCTCAAATGAAATTATCATATTTACATAGGATTGAAATAATAAAGGTATGGTCAAAATAAAAATTATAAAAGAATAAATAGATTATAAATATAATATATAATAAATATAAACATAGTTTTTATCATAATGTACATCATGAGAGGTGGTAATTGAAAAAAATGCACAATCATTATTTTATGAGGGAGTAGTTCTCCATACCCAGAAACAATATGTTCATTATTGATTAGATGGAGAAGTGTGTAAGTGTAGGTAAAAATAGTAACATAATAAAATCCTATTATTTTTTGGATACTAGTTTTATTATTTAATAATTGCATAATAATAGTATAGGAAGTTTATAAAGGAAATGAAACTAAAAAGGATGAAAAAAGACATTACCTCTTAATCGACTAAATTATTATTGTTTATGCCAAAAAACATGCTTGTAAAGATTTATACCCAAAGAGAGGATCCTTAGTAGAGTTTATGGATGTTGGAAATATCTTTGGGAAGATATTGGTAGAACCTATATGGTTTGAGAGGTATTGAGATGTGGGAGAGGTTGTGGCATTTTATAAGGAAGGAATAGGACTTGCTTATAATTTTTGGAAAAAATTGTGGTGAATACATTTTACATAATAAAAATTGTCAAAAAAATGAAAAAAATAAAAAAAATGCAAGGTTTATGGAAGATATATGGACATAAAACTGGTTGTGGAAAACTATCTAGGTCATTTGGGACCTTAAGTTCAAGGTTTAGTCCTTTAATAAGAAAAATATTTCCTTAACAATTGTAATTAATTTTAATTAATCTCGATTATATTTAAAAATAATAATTTGAACATTCTAGGAATTAAACAATTTTGTTAATCCAATTATGAAATAAAATTTTCCAAATTATTTTCAAATAATTTTTAGAAAATAATATAGGTTTAATCCCGTAGATGAGATAACAATGTGGTAAATGTTTTCATTAATTATTAGAATGGTGTTGTTCTCTCTAGGCGGAGATCTCCCCAAGATCATGGGTTTCTCCTCCAATCCCCTTAATTATTCCTGTCTTTCTTGGGTTCTCATCATAGATGCTCCTTCCATCGATCACCATAGTGGGTGGTTCTTCGTTCAATGGGTTTATCTTTTATTTTGTATTTCCTTACACTCCTTGATTCCGGTTCTTCTTCCGATACTGTTCTGTGATGCTCTGTTGTTTGCTGTCGATTCTTGTTCCCTGGAGGTTTGTACCATTCTCTTATTTTCAGAACCTTCATTCCAAAACCCCACTTTTGTTTGACCTAAGGGGATCTGGTGGTTAGGGAAATTTTGGTATCGATGTTCGATGGTTATCGTATTGTCTCGAACACACATATCTTCCCATGTTGCCTTTCCCATGTAATGGATTCCATTTTGGTCTGCTATGAAGGTGTTTTTGGTGGTTATGGGATTACATAGGTGGTGTGTTTGGCATCAAGGGCACGTATCAACAGTGTGGCTCCGGTGCTTGGTCTTGGCAGTTGTGTGTTGCATTTGTTATCTCTTGTTCTTGGGGTTCTTTTCACTTCTTTCTTCTATGTTTCAGAAGGACCTTTGATATTGGTGGTGTGGTTCTGCCTCGGATGATGTTTAGTATAGTTATGTTTCAGATTGGATGGCGTTGTACCTTCCGAAAGTTTTCTTTTGTTATCAATTTTTCCAATATTCTACTTTACTTTTCATCCTTGTGACACCAGCAGTGATCAATGAATGGTTTTGTGTTCGACTCTGATGTTTTGGGTTTTTATGGTTTTGATTTTTATGGTTCATTGCCCACTGGTTCTCTGCTTTGGATCTAGGTCTCCACAACTCGCTCTGAGTTGGAGTTGTATGGTGGTCTCCCCAGTGCTTTGGGATGTGAGTTCGTCAATCTTACGACTTATAGGGGTTTCATCTTCGTTGGCCCTGGGATGATGATGGTGACCTATGGTTTTCTGGCATGAGGTCATTCGGTTCTCCCTGTGTGTTTATCACCGATGATGGTACACTACAATGTTGATTTTGGTTTCTGGGGGTTACTTGTAAGAGATATTTTGTTCTATAAATTATCATTGGGGTTGTTTATGGTAGTGATGATGGACTCTGACGGTGAATTAAAATTCCGTATATGTCATTATTCATTAAAGATTGATATGTTTTTGAAAAAATAAAAAATTAACCCTAACCTAATTATTATGTTTTCTTTCAAATATGAATATTATTTTGAAATATAAAATCAATGAATGTTTCAAAATTTATATTTAAAATGGGTTCATTATTGAATGGATTTTAAATTGCCTTTATAAAAATATATGTTTTATGTATAAAATTAGGGTTGTTCTTATCTTATCCATGTAAAACATTTTGGATGAAATTAAAAAATATTATATCGAATATATAATATATATATATTTTTTTATATTAAAATCCCCCAATAATTATTATTAATTAAATCTATTATGGTAAAATAGCTATGTGAACATAAACATTATAATACTATTCTATATATTAAATTGCTTATTATATTCATTTATAATTATTTTTTAACCTATAAATTAATCTTATATTGTTATAAAAATTATATTCCATATGTTAGTTAACACTATTCATAACTACTAATTTAACAGTGAGGTTATATCTTATTATATTAAATAATAATATTTTAATAATTTATGGTTAAAACTCGGTCTTGCGTGTAATGTAAGATTTTGATGAATGTTTTTCTTGTGTGTATCACAAGGTAACTTAGTGTCGAGTAATTTACCAAATAAATAACATACCAAATATATTTAAAATATTAAAAATATGTTAATTTCTTATTTTATTATATCAACTTACATAGTTGGTGTCTCATGTCAAGAAGGATATCAATAAAAAGGTTCTTATCTTATAATTTCGGGATGATATATTATCCCCATATTAATTAAAATGCATCCTCAAAATTTAAATATTATATTTGTGATATATGGATTGTAAATAAAATATTTTTGAAAGACCCACATCATAAAAAGTTTTAATATCAAATATTCTTAATATGAGATAAAGGAAAGTACAAGTGTCTTATAACTAGGTGGCAACATATGAGAACATATGAGTGATGTGAAAACACGTATAGGGAAGAAAAAGTCCAAAAATCAGGTTCTGATGGAGGCTTTTTAATAACATCTTCAGATAAATGTTTTTTACCACAAAACCATAAACCGTATGTCCAAATAATGTTCCTTGGTATCATCAAAAATTATGATAATATGAAGACATTTTTATTTCAAACCCATTTTTCACTGTAGTTAAATAATTATTTCACCCAATAAGAATATAAGTAAAAATATGATTGTATGAAAATAATATTTTCATTTTATTACACATTGAAGTATTTTTACATTATCCTTTATCACATGATGCATAATATGAGGATGTAATACATTAACCTATAAAATCTCATCCACTGTTCATTTTAAAACATTATATAAATTGTTATGTCTTCAAACAGATTATGATATAATTACTCTTGTATGAGAAACACTAAATTTAAAAAATAAACTTATCATTATCCTCTTATAAAAATTAGTTAACACTAAATTTTCACATTCCTAACATGTGATTAACTTCATTAGGTATCCTATAGAAATAAGGTAATAGATAAAATTTCAATGCATTATACATTATTCCTAATGTAAAACACTTGTTATTCAATATATTTCTCAAATCCAAAAGTGTTTTAAACTCCATCAATGAAACAATGGGAAACATATTGAAAAATCATGAATAAGTTCCAAGGTAGTCATCAATTATCTATGTTAATCATTCTTTCATTATTACCTCGACACAATGAGCATATTAAGGGTTGTCTTTCACTCAATCATGTATTTTTCGAAAAGATAAACATTCTACTTAATATATATTCTCGATAACATTTATTATAAGATTCTAAAATACATAACATTAAATTACTAAAGTACAATCGTTATGTATTTCATAAATTATATAATGAGAACATCATTAATAAAATAATTATACATAATATTTGATAGATCCAAATACGTAAGAATGTAAATCATTCCACATTTTTTGTTTCAATAACATATACGTAACCTTGATCCTTTTGATTCTTTTGAGGTAAATTCTCTTGATGATGGAGGAATATTTTTCATCGTTCTTCATCTCTTTACAATTTTATCACTGAATAGCAGTGCTTTCTGTCTTTACTTTTCATTCATTTTCCTGGTGACCCCTTTCAACACATTTATTACAAACTCCTAATAATTTCAAGCATTTATCTGTATAATTATTTACACTATTATCACATGTCGGGAAATCATTTTCCCAATCATCTTCTTTGAATCATTTTATTTTTTATGGTGTTTAAACCACCTCTTCTTATTTTTGTTTCCCTTGAATTTATAGTACCTGTTTTACTATTTCTCTTTCTTAATAGAATATAAAACAATTTCATCATATGATGAAATTTTTTGAGACACTATCTCCATTAATTTATGTGGCTTAAGTAAATAAAATAAGTGGTTGATTTTTCACTCATTTTGGTTTATATAATTTGTATCATACCTAAATAAACATGTAATTGTAGCATCATAATCTAGAACACTCTCTTAGTCTGTTTTCATTAATACAAGGAATTTCCTAATCATATTAGTGTATTGATCGTATGGGAAGTATTTATAGAATAATGTATCCCTAAATTAAATACATTCAATGAGTTATATTTCTTATTCATCATTAGTATTCAATATCATGGAACACCATTTATCAACATCACCTTGGATACAACATACTACAAGTGGTAACTTTTCCTTGTCACTATATTCCAAGGCCGTAAATATCTTCTCCAGATACTTAATACATTACTTTTCTATAATTGGATTAGTAGTCCCACTAAAAAATGGGTGGTTCTTCCACATAAAGCGATATAAAAAGGGATATTATCTCTATAGAATAGGTTTCTCTATTCTGAAAAGGTTATTTATTATAACCTGAAGTGAATTCCCTAATATATCCATAACATGCTTAGATCCAGTACCTACTGTATTAATTTACTCACCAAGGAAATAACTACATTTTCAATGAGAACTGATACAATTATTCATTCCAGTCTGCATTTCTAAAAAATGTAATAAAATAGAGTATCTCATAATGTTTTGATTTTTTTATATAAATGTAAATATGTTATTGAAAATAACATAAATTTATGCATCATGAATCCTAGAATCATAAACATTGGTTACTTTGGGGGAATCATTACTTTTAAATCCTTCATAATAGTAGGTAAATAAAATGTGAACTATCCTCAATGTATCCCCTGAGAGTGTCAAACCAAATTCATGGTAAGGACTATTTTCATGTACCATGTTACCCTGATTCAGGACTAGAAATCTGTTAGGGCCAATAGGGGCCTATATACCCTGAGAGGGGGGGTAAATCAGGGTGTGGATATTTTTTTTCAAAGTTCTTCCTGCCCCGCTGGATCTTGACCACTTTGTTACAAGGGTCACATTGTTTGCCCTTGTGTGTATGTTATGATAACTTACTTGATTCTTTATCCGATGATGATGCTTTAAATGCAATGCTGGAAAATTAGCAGGCACACGCAGTGATTTTTACTTGGTTCACCCTCACTAGGCTACGTCCAAGGAGCATACGCCGACAAGTTGCCAGTCGTACCAAATTCCACTATTATTCACTAGATGTGGATACAATGTTCGGGCTAGATCACTTCTATGCCCAGGCTCACTGCCTTTAATATGTTTAGGGTCAGCTCCCTGCTTTCCCAAGGGCCACTCTCTGTTTCTCTCTCTCTGGCTCACTACCGGTGGAGAGGATCACCTTCTTCCTCTTCCTAAGCTCACTGCCCTAGAAGGGAATCCAATCATAGTTTATAGACCTGTAGGTCTCTTCATTTTCATGTAAGAATGCATCTTCAGCTGTAGATAGATGCTCTGTTAAAGTCCAACTTTCATCCAATGATGAATACCACTTTTCCTCTTAACCACTGGGCAATTCACTTTGTAAACACCTTCGCAAAGCACCCTACTTCACTAAGCTCCTAATTTCACGAAGCACAAACAAGACTTCACGAAGCTCCTGACATTTTGAAAAGATCTACCGCGAAGCTCTATCTCGAAGAACTCTCGCAATGCATAGAACTTCGTAATGC
Source organism: Viscum album (assembly GCA_963277665.1). NCBI lineage: Eukaryota > Viridiplantae > Streptophyta > Magnoliopsida > Santalales > Viscaceae > Viscum > Viscum album. The sequence continues at coordinate 123,124,811 of OY728139.1, read as the reverse complement.
TTAGGCCGTCGCGGAGCTCCTGCCTCTCCGCAAAGCTCACTGAGCCAACGCGGGGCACACGCCTTTCGCGGAGCTAGAATAGCTGCCGCGAAGCTCCCCTTTCGCGAAGCACACTGCCTTCGCGAACCACCTCTGCGAACTGAGAGCAATGGATTTTCTCTGAAAATTCTCTCTGCTTCTCTTGAGGGGGTCGGCCTCTATTTATAGGCGATTCCACCGACCCTCGGCCTTTCCGCGCGAAGTCAACGCCAAGTCATCTCAAATCGTGAAGCTTCAAAGTTTCAGCGAGAATTATGTCCAAATCGCAAAGCACCACAGCAATTTTCCATTCGCGGAGCTTGACATAGCCGCGAAGAATCACCATCAACATACCTTCGTGCCTTTTCCGCGAAGCTCCCTTGCAAAACCCTTCTCCGCCACGATGCGCTTCAGCCTCTGCCGTTCGCGAAACATGACATAATCATGAAGCATCACCGCCTCCATTCTTTTGGTCTTCTCGATTTCTAAACCATGAGTCATATCTTCACCAAATTCATGCCTTTTCCATATTAAATTATGATCTTCATGGAAATCCACTTTTCGCGATGCTCACCAAATTCCAAATTTTGGACCCAAAAAATTGGAAAACACTGGGAAACAGTGCCACCTTGTACTACTCTTTTGTACAGCCTCCAGATCGTCCTTACCTTTGTCATCATTCTTTGTCAACATGGAATGTCAACAACTTCTCGAGAACTAAACAATTATCCATGGAAACCTGCTTTGTCAACAAACACAATCAACCCAAAAATTGCTACAATGATACCTTGAGTGATTTTTTCCCAACAATCTCCCCCTTTGGGTTTATTGACAACTCTTCACAACTCTACTTAGGATGATTTTCTGCACTTTGATACCTCACTGAGTCTTCTTCCAGCTGCTACCACCATTCGCCTCTTGCAGTTCTGATAGCGTTCAAGGAGTCACTTAACACATACTCTAAGCCCACATGAGCAATGCTTGGCGTGAGAAACAAGATTAGTATGAAAAGTTCATCAATGAATCACTTCATGTCAAACACCAAATGTCGATTCCAACATGATACCAATTCTCAAATTGATACCAATTGTTGATCCACACTGATCCCAATTGGTGATAGCTGGACACCTTTTCACACCATTCCAACATCACTGTTCTGCTTTTATCACGATCCTCAGCTGTCGTGATATCTATGCTTTGATCGATCAATTCTAGCATCGTCAGTTTTGAAAATCTCCCCCTTTCTCATTTCTCTCCCCCTATCTGGCTACTCCACCTGTCAGCTTCTTCCCATATCATTCATGATCTAACAAATCTCCACACTGTCTCCCCCTTGAACAATCACTATTTTCTCCCCCTTTGTCAAGAAACCCAAAGGTCACTCTTTTGCAATCGGTAATAGAGTAGAGAACACACATAAGAGAAAAACACATCATACCTTAGGGAGAGAGGGGGGGGGTCCCACATCTACACTTTATCAAGTGCGGGGAATCGACTGAACTCACAGAGCCAGTCGATGCCTCTCAAAAGCTTCCTTGGGTAAGGCCTTTGTCAGAATGTCTGCAACATGCAGCTCTGTTGGAACGTACTCCAACTCCACGATACCCTGCTCAACCTTCTCCTTGATAAAATGATACTTAATCTCAATGTTATTTGTCCTTGAATGATGGATGGGATTTTTGAGAAGATTTATAGCACTTGAGTAGTCTCACTTGATTCTGATTGGAGACTTCACTTCAACTCCCATATCTTCAAGCTGCTGCTTCATCCACAATAACTATGTGCATGCTTGAGTGGCCGCAATATACTCAGCTTCTGCGGTGCTAAATGAAATTCAATCTTGATTTTTGCTTAGCTAATAAATACACAATCCACCAAGATAGAATGCAACACCTGACATTGATTTTCTATAATCTGTTGAACCGGCCCAGTCTGCCTCAGTATATCCCAATAACTCTGTCTGAGATTCATCAGTATATGTCAAGCCGAAATCCACTATGCCCTGGATATACCGAAGTATTCTTTTCACTTCAAGCATGTGGTTTTGTAACACCCCGAGATTTTATGAAGAATATTCTTTTCATTAATGTCTTGTGTTGTACGCTACACCAAAAGGATCTTGCACAACACGCATCCTGGACTTGCCATGCATTACACGCAATCACTACCTTCCTCAATAGCGTGTGTAGTACGCAATACGGAGTTTCACTAAACATCGATATGCTATTAAAATATTTTTAAAACTAGCCGTTATGAATAGTAATAAGCACTTTTTGAAATTTTGAAAATTTTATTTTTCAAAATGGACTTCATTTTTGAATTCAGAATATCTAAAATATCTTAGGGTGAAATTTTGGTAATTTTCGGATAACTTTCATATTCTGATGAATAGTGAAAATAACAAAATTTTAATTAAAAAACAACTTTTTTAATCGAAATAATTAATAGTGATAAATTATTAATTTGAGTGGTTTTAAAGTACATTTAGAATATATTTTTTCAATTTAATACAATTTTTTTCATTGGATGTAATTCTACATTTAAACCAGACATAAACAAGTGTCAATCTTTTGATAGTTATTATCTCTTAAGAACACGCTATATGTTTTGATGACGAGAATTAATTTTTAAATTAATTAATGCAACTGATGTGTTTTGAATTTGTTAAAATAGAAATCATTTTTGAGTTCATAATATTATATATATCTTAGACCTAATTTTTTGTATTTTTATGGAAACTTTCATTTTTTGATGAATAGTGAAACCACTAAGTGGTAGTTAAAAAACTGAATTTTTCAGAAAACTTGATTTTACCGCTTTTGTGAGTGGAATTTCGAAAATCCGAGAGACATGGTTAATATCAAGGACTAAAATGTGGTTCAATGAGATGAAAATAATTTTTGGTGAATAGTAACTTTTTACTATTTTTTACGACGGTTAAAAGTAAATAGGGTAATTAAGGGTGAAAATGTTATTATTATTACCCTAACACATGTCCTAATTCTATTGGATAAGTGTATTTCGACCAAAAACAAACTTAGGAATAAAATATGACCATTTAGGCCCACTTGGATTAGATTAGGACATTTATTATCAATTTATTTAAAGAAGGGTTAAAATAGTTAAAATCAAAGTTTATTAAGTAAAGCATTTTTAATATAGGGTTATACATAAGATAAATTAGACTATAAATATTAATTATAAAGATAAAAATATTTCCTACTTAATTATATTTTATTTATAATTTTTAGACATTAAATAAATTAATTTATTTATGACACAATGATGATGCAGTAATTACCATAATAGTGAAAAAATTAGAATAATTGATATTAGAAATATGAAAATAAATATAATTTGAGACTTTTTATGAATTAGAATAATTTTATAGGTTAATATGACATGTTTTTATTGATTTAATTAACTTTTTTTGAACTAATCATCCTGTTATAATTTTCACAAAAATCAATTACTAAATAGTTTGAAAATTGACATAAAATAGGTTTTAAAACAAATATTATATTAGTAATTGTTATTTTATTCCAAAAAATATATGGATCGTCCAAATGATATAGATAAAGTTATATATATTAATAATAAACAACTTGGGGTTCGTTTGGCTTCATATATTAAGTTTATTAACCTTATAGTGTAAGAAAACAAGAAGACACGGTAAAAGTTAAATTATCTAACTTAAAGTTAAATCTAAATGATAAGGTTAAAATTGATACCTAAACTTGTCTAAATTATATTTTATGAGAGGATTTCGACCCATCCCCACATTATCTTGGAAATAAATCAATTTGGAGCTATTTAAAACCGAATTTGTCTTTATAATAAAATAATATGTTTAGTTATTCCAAAGGTTCCCCTCTCCTCCCTTATAAAAGGGCACCACCTCCCTCTCTTCCTCACACCTCATTGAGCCTTCAAGCTCGGCCAAACCCTGAAAAATTCTCTTCTCCACTTCCATATAAACATCCTAGAGGTTCTGGTCCTCTTCAGAGAAAATTTTAGTTCCCTAAGTGGAGGTCTCAAAGAGGCGTTTCAAAGAAGAGGTAATGTTAGTTACCGATTCTTTTAACTTTATTTCTTCTTCCACTTCTTCTTCTTTAGTTGTTTCATTATGAAGTAATAACATCAGTATAACCCATATAATGATATGTTATTATAAGTATGAAACAACCCTATTTCACCATCTATCCATCCTATGGAAAACAAAATCACCACACGTGCGTACGTACGGAATACCATCTCCACGCCGTGGTGAAATATGTTTTTCCACCAAAACCTTACATGGATGGGTATAATGGTGTAAAGAATAACTATATATGGTCATTATAACATCATAATGATTCTTATATATTATACCATCCACTCCAATTCTATTCAATAATTATGGGAATGATATCATCGCTCGTGCGTACTTACGGACTACCGTCTCCACGACGTGATGAGATTCATTCTCTATGTTAACCATACATGAATGATCATAAAGTACATATAATGAATAATAATGAAATATATGACATAATAATGATACTGGATTTATTTATATATATATATATATTTATTTCATCTACTTAATTCCACTCAATTCAATAAAGAAACGAAAACATCGTTCATGCGTACGTACGACCTACCGTCTCCATGAACGGTGTATTTATTTCCATTTATAGATCCATTATATATATGTATAATCTGAATATATATTATATATAAATCATGTTTTACATTCTGGATTTATGTAATCATGATCTAAGTAATCATATGAATAATTACAAGTTAAAACATGAACGACAAATGAGACGATTTTACCCAAAACACTACTTTAACATGAATTTACAAAAGAACGGGTAATATAAAGTCATAAGTGAACCATATATGATATAATAACAGTTAATATGATTCTGTAATAAGTCAATTACATTATTTAAATCATTATACAGGAGCTTCAGACACTTACGAAGCGAATTAGACCTAAGGTAAGGGAAATACCACAATCTCATTTTTATCCGAGATTTTTATATTTTGGAATTTACTGGGGTGCATTTTATCATCCACATCCATGTTTCCTCAATATGTAATATTTAAATCATTCTAAAATATTTTATATCCAATTTTACCCTTCTTTGAGTTTTTAGTAAAAGATATGAAAGGAATCTTTTGTCGTTTTTCGTACGAGGTAATTTTTGACTTTTCTGACAAAAGTACGAAAAGAATGTTTTCTTTTAACTTATACGGCATGAATGGATTTTTAAAACATTATTTCCAAGAAGATTTTTTTTAAGTTTTCAGGTTTATTTTTAATCAACTTCTTTTAGTTTAGATTTGAATGACATGTTAAGAAAGGAAAAGTGTTTTTGAAGTAGAAAGGATATTTTCTTCAAGAATAGAGTTCAAGTGTTTTATCAAAATTATTTTCCACCTTAGATAATATAGGGTTCTGTTTATATCCCTATTATTACATTGATTTGATTATGTTGTGATGGAATTATTTTTATGAATTCCTTTATCTTATATGAATTGTTTTATGATGTCATGTTGTTTAAGAATCCCATTTTTATTACATGGGTTATGCAATGATGTACGATTTATGATTTTGTGGCACACATAAGAATGGTATCATTATGAGATGGGTGGGACCTATATCTCCCTACAATGCATTGGGTAAAGATTTTATATCTCATGAGATAGACATGGCTGGAACGGTAGGTTATACTGGTTCAGTGAAACAGGACTTAAACGAGGGTGACTCGGTTCAGAAATGGACTTTGTCCACTAAGATAGTCTTGGAAATGAGTCTTGACTAATAAGATATGATTCTATATGATTATGTGTGTATTCCACAAAGTTTCATGTTTTATGTTATGATTATTGGGATTACATTTCACTACTATGATTTATCCCATGTTATGAAATTATGATCTCTTTTGCAGGTTAAGATTTTCAAAAGATATGTTCTTATAAATATGACGTAATTGATATCTCTTTTGTTTTCCCTTACTGAGCATTTGAGCTCACCCTTTTATGTTTTCTTTTCTCCAGGACATGAAAGAAAGGATTTAGGTTTTAAAAAAAGAAGATCTTTATGGGAGATGTTGAAGATCTTTCACCACGATTAGAAGATTATATTCCGAGTTTCCAAAGACACTAAACTATTACGGTCATTGTGTGTCTATTTTTCTTATGTATTAAGTATTCCGCAAATGTAATGTAATGTCCATGTACGTCAAGCTTCGGGTCTCTACAGTTGGTATCATAGGAAAGGTTTAGTCATCATTTGGAAACTAGGATGCGGAAACGTTAGTGAGATCCCTAGAGATATTTCTAAGGTATGTCTAGGGATGTCTCTAAGGATAAGTATACATATAGGATATAGTCCTAGAACTACGGTAACGATCTTAGAATTTAACCTAAGATGTTAGATATTAAGGGTACTCCCCCTTTATTATGTTGTTTTCCCTAACATGATTTTTTCCTCTCACACTATTCTTTTTGGGTTTTAGACGATGGCTAGAACCCGAAGGAACCGTGTTGATCACTGTAATGGACAATGCAATGATTGTCCTCATGAACAAACAAATGTTATGGGAGATGGAGTGAAAAATCTTATTTCAATACTTACACAAGATATGAATTATTCTGCACTTCCAAATGAGCAGAGAAGGGAACAATATTCTATTGAGTCATTCATGAGGCAACGTCCACCTTCTTTCAGTGGGTCTTCTGATCCACTTGTTGCTGAAAAATGGATCAGTACCACTGAAAAGATATTTTCAGTTATTCAATGTTCTGAACATGATAAAGTCATATTAGTAGTATATCGTTTGAAAGGTGAAGCTGATCAATGGTGGAATCTTATCAAGAATATGAGGCCAAGATATGAAATTGAGTCCATGGAATGGGACGAGTTCAAGAACATGTTTTTCAGTATGTACTTCCCTCGTATTCTTCAAACAAAGATGGAAAATGAATTTCTTGAGCTGAAGCAGAAGGATGACGAATCTGTTGGTATATACGAAGCGAATTTTACAAGACTTTCAAGGTATGCATCTGGCATTATCATCCAACCAGAAAGTAAAGTTGATCGATTTTTCAGTGGCTTGAAACCAAGTCTTCGAAGGGCATTAGCTATAAGAGACTTCAGTAGCTATGATGAAATTGTGCGTTGTGCTATCAAGGTAGAAATGGAAGTTGGTGTTACATATCCATCTCATGGTTTTGACAAGAAACGAAAGATGGAGTTCAAGGAGAAATCTCAGAATAATGGTGAAAAGAAGATGAATGTTTCCTTATGCACAAAGTGTGGAAAGAAGCATGGTAGAGATTGTCTTAAAGGGACTATAAAATGTTTTAAGTGTGGAAAATAAGGTCATCGAGCAGCTGAGTGTCGATGTCATGAAAAAAGGGTTTCTAATGATGTGAATAAAGCAAACACTGCAGGGAATGCACCACCAACACTTCAATGCTTCAAGTGCAAGGAAATGGGGCATTATGCTAATAAATGCCATAATCCAAGGGTTAGTGATGATCAACATGAGCAACCGCTTAAGGAAAAGGAAAAAGGGAAGTCACATGCGATCACTATTGGCGATGTTGAATATGACAACGATGTGGTGGAATGGTTAAGTGTTTATATAATGGGATTTCAAAAAATATCATGGAATCTCATTTATGGTATTGTGAAATTTTGGAAGATCTATGTATTGGTTTTCAATAATTATATGATACTGGTACCCAAGAAAAAAAAGTGATTGAAATATTTTTGGAAAGTAGATGATATGCGCATAATGAAGGGACAAGAAGATAATGATATGTTTGATTGTATTCATGAGCTCATGATTGATATAAGGACTAAGTATATAGAATTTTTAGGATTTTGGTATGTGGAAAGAGTTTTCTTTTGACAGCACTCATGTTTTCACTAAGATTCAATGGGTATTCATTTTTCAAGAGATTACATGATTATGGTATTCACAAGACTATAATATGATGAACAAGATATATGAGGGATAAATGATGGAATTCACGTGATCATTTTCACTATACTATGAGCTTGGACAGAAGTATTTTCGATAAGCCTAAAGATTAGAATGGATTATATTGGACATAAGTTAGTATTGTTTAAGGATAATTTTTTTTTGATATTATTGATGGGATGTTATAGTAATACAGTTTTAGAAAAAGGACAACCTGCAGGACGGGCGACATCCCATCGTATCGGACAAGGATGTGGGAATCGAACCCACAACCGAAGTGCGACTGGCCTTTATCGCCTACCACTGCCCTACAGGATGTCCCTGTTTAGTAGAAACTAGTTTTATTATACTAATCAGTAAGATATATTAAGTATAAGTCCATTTTAGGAACCATATATGATTAATCTCACTATAGATGGACTTATGTATTTTTTTGATAACTTTTCTAACCTTTTGTTTGAGATAGATGGAATGACCCATCATTCTATCACATGATATACTATCACATCACGAATGACAAATTCAACTTCACTTATTTAAGATTTAAAGTGGAAATTTTCCAAAGAATGACCAACAGTGAGACTATACCGAAATCTCGAAAGTATTTCTTCTAATTCCAATTTCATCAACTTTAGGGAAACGATCTTGAAAACCAAAAATGTTTTCCTAGTGATCTTATATCTAATGAATCATATGGTACCTTAGATCGTCACAAATTTATGGCTTTGTGATTGCTGGATTTTCCATAGCCATGTTCTCTACCACTCTCCATCAGAACATGATGGTTAGATTTCTCTTCCATATCTATATTTTCACCTATGTGGAAACCCAGTGATTAGTTTATTTGGGTAACCATTACGTTTCATACTTTTGTTTTTAAATATTGGTTTTGGTATTCCTTTTTACGATGTGGGTTTATATCAAAGAAACTTTCGAATAGTAAACCATTTATAACCCCGTCGAATTCCAAGGGCGAAATTCATTTTAAGGGGGGTAGAATGTAACACCCCGAGATTTTATGAAAAATATTCTTTTCATTAATGTCTTGTGTTGTACGCTACACCAAAAGGATCTTGCACAACACGCATCCTTGACTTGCCTTGCATTACGCGCAATCTCGACCTTCCTCGATAGCGTGTGTAGTACGCAATACCGAGTTTCACTAAACAACGATATGCTATTAAAATATTATTAAAACTAGCCGTTATGAATAGAAATAACCAGCTTTTGAAATTTTGTAAATTTTATTTTTCAAAATGGACATAATTTTTGGATTCGGAATATCGAAAATATCTTAGGGTGAAATTTTGGTAATTTTCGGATAACTTTCATATTCTGATGAATAGTGAAAATTACTAAATTTTAATTAAAAACAACTTTTTTAATCGAAATAATTAATAGAGATAAATTATTAATTTGAGTTGTTTTAAATTTTATTTAGAATATATTTTTACAATTTAATACAATGTTGGTCATTGTATGTAATTCTACATTTAAACCAGACATAAACAAGTATCAATCTTTTGATAGTTATTATCTCTTAATAACACGCTATATGTTTTGACGACGAGAATTAATTTTTAAATTAATTAATGCAACTGATATGTTTTTAATTTGTTAAAATAGACATCATTTTTGAGTTCATAATATTAAATATAGCTTAGACTTAATTTTTGGTATTTTTATGGAAACTTTCATTTTTTGATGAATAGTGAAACCACTAAGTGGTAGTTAAAAAACAGAATTTTTCATAAAACTTGATTTTACCACTTCTGTGAGTGGAATTTGAAAAATCTGAGAGACACGGTTAATATCAAGGACTAAAATCTGGTTCAATGAGATGAAAAATAATTTTTGGTGAATAATAACTTTTTACTATTTTTTACCATGGTTAAAATTAAATAGGGTAATTAAGGGTACAAATGTTATTATTATTACCCTAAAACATGTCCTAATTCTATTGGATAAGTGTATTCCGACCAAAAATAACCTTAGGAATAAAATATGACCATTTTGGCCCACATGGATTAGATTAGGACATTTATTATCAATTTATTTAAAGAAGGGTTAAAATAGTTAAAATCAACATTTAATAAGTTAATCATTTTTATTATAGGGTTATACATAGGATAAATTAGACTATAAATATTCATTAGAAAGATAAAACAATTTCCTACATAATGATATTTTATTTATAATTTTTAGACATTAAATAATTTAATTTATTTATGACACAATGATGATGCAGTAATTACCATAATAGTGAAAAAATTAGAATAATTTATATTATAAATACCCAAATAAGTATAATTTGAGTCATTTTATGAATTCCACTAATTTTATAGGTTAATATGACGTGATATTACTGATTTAATTAACTTTGTTTGAACTAATCATTCTGTTATGATTTTCACAAAAATGAATTACTAAATATTGTCAAAATTGACATAAAATAGTTTTTAAAACAAATATTATATTAGTAATTGTTATTTTATTGCTAAAAATCTAAGGTTCGGCGAAATGACTTAGATAATGTTATATATATTAATAATAAACAACTTGGGGTTATTTTGGCTTGATATAGTAAGTTTATTAACCTTATAGTGTAAGAAAACAAGAAGACACGGTAAAAGTTAAATTATCTAACTTAAAGTTAAATCTAAATAAAAAGGTTAAAATTGATACCTAAACTTGTCTAAATTCTATTGGATGTGAGGATTTCTACCCATACCCGCCTTAGATTCTAAATAAATCAATATGGAGCTATTTAAAACCGAATTTGGCTTTATAATAAAATAATATTTTTTGTTATTCAAAAGGTGCCCCTCTCCTCCCTTATAAAAGGGCACCTCCTCCCTCTCTTCCTCACACCACTTTGAGCGTTCAAGCTCGGAAAAACCCTGCCAAATTCTCTTCCCCACTTCCATAGAAACATCCTAGAGGTTCTGGTCTTCTTCAAAGTCCAATTTTAGTTCTCTAAGAGGAGGTCTCAAAGAGGCATTTCAAAGAAGAGGTAATGTTCGTTACTGATTATTTTAACTTTATTTCTTCTTCCACTTCTTATTCTTTAGTTGTTTCATTATGAAGTAATAACATAAGTATAACCCATATACTGATATGTTATTATAAGTATGAAACAACCCTATTTCACCATCTATCCTTCCTACAGAAAACGAAATCACCACGCCATGGTGAAATCTATTTTTCCACCAAAACCATACATGGATGGGTATAATGGTGTAAAGAATAACTATATATGGTTATTATAACATAATAATGATTCTGATATATTATACCATCCACTCCAATTCTATTCAATAATTATGGGAATGATATCATCGCTCGTGCGTACGTACGGACTACCGTCTCCACGACGCGATGAGATTCATTATCCATGTTAACCATGTAGGAATGATCATAAAGTAAATATAATGAATAATAATGAAATATATGACATAATAATGATACTGGATTTATGTATATATATATATATTTATGTCATCTACTTAATTCCACTCAATTCAATAAAGAAACGAAAACAGCGTTCATGCGTACGTACGGCCTACCGTCTCCATGAACGATGTATTTCTTTCCATTTATCGATCCATTATATATATGTATATTCTGAATATATATTATATATAAACCATGTTTTACATTATGGATTTAAGTAATCATGATCTAAGTAATCATATGAATAATTACAAGTTAAAACACGAACGACAAATGAGACGATTTTACCCAAAACGCTACTTTAACATGAATTTACAAAAGAACGGGTAATATAAAGTCATAAGTGAACCATATATGATATAATAACAATTAATATGATTCTGTAATAAGTCAATGACATTATTGAAATCATTATACAGGAGGTTCGTACACTTACGAAGTGAATCAGGCCTAAGGTAAGGGAAATATCACAATCTCATTTTTATCCGAGATTGTTTATATTTTGGAATTTACTGGGGTGAATTTTATCATCCACATCCATGTTTCCTCAATATGTAATATTTACATCATTCTAAAATATTTTATATCCAATTTTACCCTTCGTTGAGTTTATAGTAAAAGATATGAAAGGAATCTTTTGTCGTTTTTCATACGAGGTAATTTTTGACTTTTCTGACAAAAGTACGAAAAGAATTTTTTATTTTAACTTATTCGGCATGAATGGATTTTTAAAAAATTATTTCCAAGAAACTTCCTTTACAAGTTCTCAAGTTTATTTTTAATCAACTTCTTTTAGTTTAGATTTGAATGACATGTTAAGAAAGGAAAAGTGTTTTTGAAGTAGAAAGGATATTTTACTCAAGAATAGAGTTCAAGTGTTTTATCAAAATTATTTTCCATCTAAGATAATATAGGGTTCTGTTTATATCCCTATTATTACATTGATTTGATTATGTTTTGATGGAATTATTTTTATGAATTCCTTTATCTTATATGAATTGTTTTATGATGTCATGTTGTTTAAGAATCCCATTTTTATTACATGGGTTATGCAATGATGTATGATTTATGATTTTGTGTCACACATAAGAATGGTATCATTATGATATGGGTGGGACCTATATCTCCCTCCAATGAATTGGGTAAATATTTTATATCTCATGAGATAGACATGGCTGGAATGGTAGGTTATACTGGTTTAGTGAAACAGGACTGAAACGAGGGTGACTCGGTTCAGAAATGGAATTTGTCCACTAAGATAGTCTTGGTAATGAGTCTTGACTAATAAGATATGATTCTTTATGATTATGTGTGTATTCCACAATGTTTCATGTTTTATGTTATGATTATTGGGATTAAATTTCACTACTATGATTTATCCCATGTTATGAAAACATGATCTCTTTTGTAGGTTAATATTTCCAAAAGATATGTTCTTATGAATATGATGTAATTGATATTTCTTTTGTTTACCCTTACTGAGCATTTGAACTCACCCTTTTATGTTTTCTTTTCCCCTGGACATAAAAGAAAGGATTTAGGTTTTAAAAACAGAAGATCTTTATGAGAGATGTTGAAGATCTTTCACCACGATTAGAAGATTATATTCTGAGTTTCCAAAGACACTAAACTATTACAGTCCTTGTGTGTGTATTTTTCTTATGTATTAAGTATTCTGCAAAAGTAATGTAATTTCGATGTACGTCAAGATTTGGGTCTCTACAGGTTTCCCTTGGGATTACTCTTATATCTCGCTGCTTGGCATGTGGCGGAAACAATATCAGGCCTTGTTGCAGTTAAATACAACAGACTTCCAATAATTTTCCTGTATTCTGTGATATTAACTGCCTTGCCATCCTCATATTTTGATAATTTCATCCGATTAGCAATCGGTGTCTTCATCTCATTGGAATTCTCCATTCCAAACCTTCTCAGAACCTCCTTGGGATGTATGGATTGAGAAATAAAAGTTCCATTCCTTCCTTGTGTCACCTGTAGACCAAGGAAAAATGTTATCTCACCAACCATAGACATTTCAAACTCATGTTTCATGAATTCAGAAAGTTGTCTGCATTGTGATTCATCTGATCCGCAAAATATTATGTTTTCATCATAGACAAGCCTCATCATCCTTTGATTACTGTAGTTGTTGAAATATATATTGTAATCAAATCCAACATGCTGAAAACCAAGCTTCTTCAAATACTGATATATCATTCAGCTCCAAGCTCGTGGTGGTTGCTTCATCCCATATAATGCCTTCTTCAGCCTACAAACTTTGTTCTCATCCACATGAATGAGAAAACCATCTAGCTTCTCAATGTACACATGTTCTTCCAGAAACCCGTTTAGAAATGCAGACTTGGCATCCATCTAGATCACTTTGACCTTTCTTTGCATTGCAATGGCTAGGAATAATCTGATTGTCTCCAGCCTTGCAACCAGTGCAAATGCCTCATCGACATCAGTACCCTCTCTTTGGGAGTATGCTTTACACACCAGTCGTGCTTTGTTTTGAATCATTGTGCCATCTTCGTTCATCTTATTGTGAAAGACCCATTTTTTCCCGATGACGTTCTTATTTACTAGCCTCGAAACAATCTCCCACTTCTGATTCTTCTCAATCTGATCTATCTCTTCGTTCATGGATGAACCCAGTTTTCATCATCAGTCGCATCAGCGAAGCTTTTTGGCTCAACCTAGGTTATAAAAGATGTTTTCTGCAGTGATTCCATTCTCCTTGTCTGAGCTAGAGCTGACTATTCACCAATAATATTCTGCATGTCAATATTAGCTCAACTTCTTTGATTATTATGCAGATGAGGATTTTTCTTTTCTAAATCAGCATTATTCACTTATTCTCCCCCTTTGATGATTTCCTCCTTATCACATTTATCAGGAAATTTCTCACTGTTTCATTGAGCAGTGGAATCATTCCTTTCAACTACTTCTCGCAGCTTCTTGGTATCCTGAAAACAGTCAGCTGATACCACAATGTTAGATCAAAATAAATAAGCATGAAATGCAATGTTATTGCTGCTTCTCCCTATTCTTCTTTATTCCCCCAATAGGAATCACCTGAGCCGAGTCGTCCAATTATTGCATTGATGCCTCTTGCATTTGATTTTGTTATTAAATGCTCCCCCTGTGTTATGCAACTCTTCCTGTAGTTAGGCCCAACATTCATCTATTTAGACCCATAACTAGTCTTTTCCTCCTGCATCATTTGTTCCCATCTTCCACTCAAAGTTGATCCATTAAAAAAATCTCTAAGCCTACTGAGATTAAACTCATTGTAGGAAACAAGAGACAAAGTTAATAACACAATCACATTATATTATTCTCGGTTTCTCACTTTCTTCTTCAACTCTGGTACCTGATTTGAATCAATTGAAACTGTAGAGCATATCAAGTCTCTATTTCGCATCCTTAGAAGCCACTTCCCCTTGGATAGTATCTCCCTAAAACCTGAAACATTTGAATAATCAGTTAATAGAATTTATATACATAGGGAGAGGGGGTTATTTCTCATATCCTGAAGAATAAGATTGCATTTGATCCTAATGGGTCAACCCTTTGATTCTTTCTTTGAGTGCACAACACTCATTTCTTGCTTCCTCCAGCTGCCTAGCCAACTTCAACTACTCTGGCCATATGACTAAGCATTCATTACCTGCATGCTGAGTCTTTTTCTGATATGAAGACTCTACAGGCCTGGCCTTTCTCACAATTTGGGGTTAAGCCCACTAGTACACATTTCCTTCATTGAGGTTCTACCGAAATTCCATTTTCCTTTATTATTTCTACACTGAGAAGTAATATCTTTTATTTCCATCTTCCATTGCTTCTTACACCATTTCAAGGATCTTGCATCTTCTTCCAGTTTTCGCTGTGGAACACGACCCGCGAATTTTTCATTACATTCTTTTTTTATCTTTCTTTAATCAGATGTCTGAGTCACTACACTCTTTTTCACTAGTGGTGATTCCTCCATTGAACATTTATTCTTCTTTATCATAGCTGGAGTATATCTCCCCTTAATCTTCCATGTTTTTTCACATTCTCTCCTTGAGATCTATTTTTAGTATAACAGATGAGGTGACTGATACACCTTTTGTTCAGATCCATGTGATTCCCCTGAGGCTCTAAGCCTATTCTTCTTCTTTCCACTTTGTCTCTCAGTGTATAATTTCTCATTATGCATCATTGAAGTTGAGAATCTGCTTTCGAGTTCCCTTTCCCTTCTGATGTTCTTATTGCTACAATTTCTTGCGAAATACCCATAATCTAAACATATAAAACATTTTCCATCAATGGAATACCCCATTTCATCACTTCTATGTTGAGTTGCTGATACACCTTGAGTTCTTCTTCTGACACAGGGCTCTTGAGCTGCCTGACACATACTCATAGTGTGTCCCATTCTTTCACAGTAATAGAATCTAATGGATGCTTTCCTATGAGAGACTCTTCTCTCTGTTTTCTCATGATGCTTCTTCTTGTTCTCATATTTATCAAATTTTCTATTTTCATAGCCTGAAATGTATTCCAGAGCCTCTAAATAGAAGCTTGATGTGTGGTCGGGAATCCCGCAGAAATAGAACATGTCGTCACTTCTTTTTGTAACTGACCTCTTAGGCCTATCTCCAGCACCTATAGGTTTTTCTCCACTCTTGGAACTGTTCACAGCTCTCTTGTTATCATGCATGGGAGGTGATTCATCAAATCCAATACTAGCTTTTCTGAAACTTTCTGGTCTTTGAGCTGAGAAAATATTTTTTTGTTTCTCTTCAGAAATAGCATATATGTTCATCATTTTATCATCACTTTTCGAAGGATGATCAAATAGCAAGTGTAAGGCATCCTTCATTTTTGGCATTCCTTTAGTATTGGATTTCTCCAATTTTGTATTTACTGATTCTATCTCTTCTTCCAACTTTTGAATCTTCATATCCCTTGATTCAAGTTGGACATCAAGTTCTCCCTTGAGAATCTTCCCTCTACTCATCTCATCCTCCAACTCACTTGTCAGCTTATCCACCATGTGACTATGCTCATTTACTTTCAATTTTTCTTGAGCAACAGAATCAGAACAACATGCACTATCTTTTTGTAGTCTTTGATTCTTCTGAACTAGCTCAGATAGCTGTGCAGCAAGATCAACATTTCTGGCTGTCAAATTCTGATCTTCATATGACTTTTGACTCTCTTCATAATCACCAGCATTTTCCCCTTTTATTTTATCCATCTTTTGTAGTTCCTCGCCCTGATAATCATTCTTCTCCTTTAGGTCAGTTTCCACATCAATGAGCCTTTGATTTAAGCTTCTTAGCTTTTTGACCTCAATTTCCAGTGTTTGGATCTGAATGTCTTTATACTTAATTTCATCGGTGTTTCCAACATAACTTGGAATATCAGGTTCTTCGATGCACTTGATTTGACCTTTCACTTTTCTATTCAAGCCATCGATCTCCATTTTATGTTCCTCAATATTATGCTTATACTCACTAACTTATTTTGAGTTCTCTCGTGTTGATAACATCAGTTTCTCAATTTCTTCCATCAACTCAGTCTTCTGTTCTTCCTGCTGATGCATATAGTGTTTGGCATCGTGAACAACATTGTTAGATTTCTTTGTTTTAGCTCTCCAAATATCTATCTCATCAAGAGCAGCCTCTAACTCATCTTGAATATCTTTTCTTCCTTCGGTTTCTTCTTTTGTTTCAGTATCACTCTGATGCTCATGTACTTCACTCATTACATCATCGTGATTGAGTGAATCAATCTTTTCCCTATATGATTCATCAAGACCTTCCTTCAGTAAGCTATTTGATTCTTTTAGTTGAATCACACTTTTTCCAAAAACACTTCCACACTTAGGGAAATTACCAGACTTCTGATTCTTTTCCTTTTCCCATGGCAGATTGTGATATGAGAAAACTGTATCTTCAACCACGCCGATCGACTACACCAAGTCGAAGCAAACAAATCTGATAAAAGAAACATATCGCTCTGATACCAATTGTTAGGGCCAATATGGGCCTATATACCCTGAGAGGGGGGGGGGGGGGTGAATCCGGGTATGGATATTCTTTTTCAATGTTCTTCCTACCCCGCTGGATCTTGACCTCTTTGTTACAAGGGTAACTTTGTTTGCACTTGTGTGTATGTTATGATCACTTACTTGCTTCTTTATCCGATGATGATGCTTTAAATGCAATGCAGGAAAATTAGCAGGTAGACGCAGAGATTTTTACTTTGTTCACCCTCACTGGGCTATGTCCAAGGAGCATATGCCGACAAGTTGCCGGTCGTACCAAATTCCACTATTCTTCACTAGATGTGGATACAAAGTTCGGGCTAGATCACTTCTATGCCCAGGATCACTACCTTTACAAAGTTTAGGGTCAGCTCACTGCTTTCCCAAGGGCCACTTCATGTTTCTCTCTCTCTGGATTACTATCGGTGGAGAGGATCACCTTCTTCCTCTTCTTAAGCTCACTGCTCTAGAAGGGAATCCAATCACAGTTTATAGACCTGTAGTTCTCTACATTTTCATGTAAGAATGCATCTTCAACTGTAGATAGATGCTATGTTAAAGTCCAACATTCATCCACTGATGAATACTACTTTGCCTCTTAACAACTGGGAAATTCACTTTGGAAACACCTTCGCAAAGCACCCTACTTCGCTAGGCTCCCAATTTCGCGAAGCTCAAACAAGACTTCGTGAAGCTGCTGACTTTTCGCGAAGCTCTATCGTGAAGCTCTATCATGAAGAACTCTCGCGATGCACAGACCTTCGCAATTCATAGGCCGTCGCGGAGCTCCTACCTCTCCTAAAAGCTCACTAAGCCAACGCGGGGCACACGCCTTTCGCGGAGCTAGAATAGCTGTCGCGAAGCTCCCCTTTCGTGAAGCACACTGCCTCCAGGAACCACCTCTGCGAACCGAGAGCAATGGATTTTCTCTAAAAATTCTATCTGCTTCTCTCGAGGGGGTCGGCCTTTATTTATAGGAGATTCCACCGACCCTGAAACTTTCCGCGCGAAGTCAACGCCACGTCATCTCAAATCGTGAAGCTCCAAAGTTTCTGCCAGAATTCTGTCCAAATTGCGAAGCACGACTGCAATTTTCCGTTCACAGAGTTTGACGTAGTCGCGAAAAATCACCGTCAACATACCTTCGCGCCTTCACCCCGAAGTTCCCTCTCAAAGCCCTTCTCCGCCGTGATGCGCTTCAGCCTCTGCCGTTCGTGAAACATGACATAATCGCGAAGCATCACCTCCTCCATTCTTCTGGACTTCGCGATTTCCAAACCATGAATCCTATCTTCGCGAAATTCATGCTTTTTCCATATTAAATTATGATATTCATGGAAATACACTTTTCACGATGCTCACCAAATTCCAAATTTTGGACCCAAAAATTTGGAAAACACTGGGAAATGGCGCCACCTTGTACTGCTCTTTTGTACCGCCTCCAGATCGTCCTTTCATTTTTCATCATTCTTTGTCAACATGGAATGTCAACAACTTATAGAGAACTCGACAATTATCCATGGAAACCTTCTTTGTCAACAAACACAATCAACCCAAAAATGCTGCAATGTTACCTTGAGGGATTTTTGCACAACAAAATCCTTGTCAAAGATATTTCACCTAGGTATATATCTTCTAGAACCGCATACACTTGTAGTTATACATGGAGGTATTGTTAGGAATACCCACATAATCACAATCTTACCAAAATTATAGGATGTAGTTGTACACATATACTCAATGACTGTCTTAGGGTTCAACTCCCTAATTTCTAATTTCTTGATCTAATTTCCAAGGTTTTTGTTAAACATACTCTCATACCAAATATAATAGACATACCAAAAAATACTTGAGTTATTTCATTATCTCTTTAAAATGACATGATTACAACGACTCAATTCTCAAAGGGTTGATCACTTTAGTAGTCTTGGAAATAAATATTCCATACATGATACGAATAAAACATTTAGAAATAGAAATTACCATCATGATACATAATAAAATGAAAAAAACTACATCCTTGAATTCAAATTCAAATATTTTTATTTATAACCTAGAGAAATGAAACATAATAAGGGTAAGCTTAAATTCTCAGAAAGGGTAAGTAAAGAGGAAGAAATAATGAATCAATATAAATAAATTAACGTGGAATGGTAAATAGATGATAAAAAATGCCATCAATCATACTATATAAGGTATAATCAATATGAAAAATTAATAAACTAAAAAACATCATATTAAATCAATGAACAAAAAATGAAATGCATCAATATATATGTCAATGAAAAATCTCATAGAATAATAATAATAATAATTAGATTCTCAATAATGTAAATACATAATTATCAGGTTTCATGTTTCTTACGAACATGATACCATTACCACTGAGAGACATTTTGAACTATTTGGCCATTAATTCTCTTCATGACAATATTTATTCATTGAGGGGATTTCATTGACCGGTGCCCAGCTCGTAGGGATTTCCTTAAATAGTCTCCAACCCATGTATTACATTTCCAAATAATTCCTCATATATTGAATAAAAAAAATTTCTTTATAAAATATCCATATTTAATAATGAGTATGTATTTATCTATAATATATATAAGGATGAAAAGTTACAACAAAATTGGGTGACATTAAAACATTCTTGTGGAAAAATAAACATTAAAGGTTCCAAAGTTTCCCATACCACTTGCAACATTTAAATAATAGATCCAAATGAATTAAAATAATCATATAATATCATGAGAATAATTAGTTTCACGATATATTAGGTTATCTTACATTATATTTTGCAAATAAAATTGAATTTGTGAATAAAAACACTATGTCTCACTAGAGTTTAAAATTGAGACGCAATCCATTACCATATCCTTCAATTTTGTTGGGTGCTATTTAGTAACATTTATTTTGGTTGAAAATATGTTACTAACTAATATAATAACCATATCAATGTTTATAATACCATATATTAACTTCTTAATATATCTTATTACCCTTTTGTTTTCAACTTTCATTAATTCTACTATTTCAGGTGTTAATTTTCTAGATTTCTTGAGCATGATTTAACATGTTATTTGTTGTTGTTATTAATTAGATCATGGTTTCATCATATCAATAATGTAATTAATGACTTAATTATAATATATAATCAGTATATTTTTATTTCATGTAGTCTATAATGTTTGTAAATTAGAAATGAAGTGCACAATTCATGGAGACGGTAGGCCATACGTACAAATGAATGCTACTTTCATTTCATTTTTGTATTAAAAGAATGAAAAATATATGATAAAAATGTATATTATAATTTTAATAACATATATATTTTACATATGTTAAATATTTTTATTAAAACAATCCTTTATATATTTTATGTATGGAATGAACGAGTCAAATCGCTTTGAGGGGGCTGCAGTCCACACTTTCTCAAACAAAATTAACATATTTATACAAGATGGAAATAATAAAGTTATGTTTTAAATAAAAATTAAATAATAATAAAAATATTATAGATATCATATATTACATATGTAAATATATTTTCCATCATAATGGCCACCATGACAAGTTGTAAAGGAAAATGAACAGTCATAGTTTCGTGAGGTAGTAGTTCGACATACACAGAAATGACATGTTTATTACCCCTTACATGGAGGTATGTGTATGTTTAGCTCAAAATATTAAAATTAAAACATCATAGTGTATTTATTGTATATGTTTATTTATGTAATACTACAATAATTAGATAATAGGTATTACAGAATGAAAATAAAACTAAAAAGAATGAGAGAAGGCATTACATCTTAATCTGGTAACTTTTTTTTGTTTGTAAAAACGGATTCCTTGGATGATTTATACCCAAAGGGTGTATTCAAGGTCTCAGGGGGGGATTTTGGAAATCTATTTGTTTATATATTTTCAAATAATAGAGGTTTTAGAGGTTTGAATAAGTTGGAGAGGTTGTGGCCTTTAATAGGGAAGGAAAAGGACTCACTTGGAATTTTTGGAAACATGTTTGGTGTACACATGATTTTTCCATAAAAAAATAAAAAATAAAAACAACTCAATAATGGAAAATATTAGAGAGAGATATGGATTTAAAATATGAATTGGAAAATTTTCTAGGTCATTTATGCTGTTATGTAAAAGGTTTATCCTTTTATTAAGCTTAATGTTGCCTTAATAATTGTATTTAATTTTAATTAATATTGAAAATAGTTTTGGTAAAAAACTAAGCTGAACTTATTTAATATTTTAAATTATTATGACTCCAAATGTGGAATCCATTTTTTGAAATTCAAATCACATAATTGGATGAAATTAATTTAAATTTAATCTCATAGACCTGCTGACAATGTGGTATTTTAATGTAAAAATGGGCAAAAGATTGCTATATTTCAATAGTCAATATCAAAGTGAAATTGATTCTAATAGCATAAATTATATTAATTTATAAACATATAATATAATTATACTTTACAATTCAATAATATTAAAATTTATCCTTATAAATAAATTATATTAAAAGGTAGTTTGGAATTAAATATTAGTATTTTTCACTATTATTTAAACAATTATATGATTTAGAAAAATATAAAACTAACCACAACTTAATTATTATGTTTATAATTTAAATATGAAGTTTATTTTGACATATTAAATTAATTAATTTTTCAAAATTCATATTTAAAATGATTTATGCAATAAAATGTTCTAATATTAACTTTATTAAAATATATGTTTTTATGAGTAAAAGAAGGTTTGTTCTTATGCTTATAAAACCTATTAGGTGAAATTAAAAAATATTTTGTTGAATAATATATATATATATATATAATTGGTAACAACAACTAATTGTTAGTAATTAAATATATTAAGGTAAAACATCTGGGTGAACATAAAAATAATTATATTTTCCTTTATATTCAATTGGTTCCTACAATCATTAATAAGTTGTAACATATAAATTAATAGTATATCATTATAAACAATATATTTCATATTTTATTTGGCACTATTTATAAATTTTTATTTTAATGTTCATGTTATGTTATATTATATTAAATATTAATATTTTTATAATGTTTGGTTAAAAATCTCTCTTGCGTCTAATTTATGATTTGAAAGAAAGTAACTATTTTTTTTAAATCAAAGTAACTCAATGTCAAGTGCATTAAAAAATTATATTATATCAAATATATTTAAAATATTAAATTTTTATTAATGTATCACAGTAATATATCCCCTTACATGCTTCATGTCGCGTGTCATGCACGCTATCTAACATAAGGTTCTTATTTTTGAATTTCTGGGTGTTACAATTATTATTTGTAAAAAACCAGATATGAAAGAATATATATTCTCAGGAAAAAATGAGTAATTTTAGAAAATTAATGGTTTCATAAAAAAGATTATGGATGGTACTTGAAAAAGGGTAAGAAATCTAGAAGTTCCCTTTAATTGTGCATGTATATGTGGAAGAATTGAGAAATGAACCTTGTGGAACATGTATTTACCCAAAAAAAGAGATTAAATATTCTAGATACCTAATTTTGGAATATATACGTAGAATTCAGATGGAATTTAAAAAAACAATGAAGAATTAAATTTTTTAAATATGGGGAAATCATAAAATGAATGAAAATGCATGTTCGGAAAAAACCATAACACATTGTAATCCATCGATCCATGTGGCCCATAAAATTAATAATCATAAAAAAATTTAAAAACATTAATATAATTTATATAATGATATGATAGAAAAAGAAACATCATATATACACCGCACAAAAGTTATAATTGTTAAATAAGGCATATTTTGATGAAACAAAAGTGAGAGAAGGAAAGCCATTAACTTATGTTTGAAAGTCTTTAACATTTGTAATTAATGTCTGGATTAATTTAAATAAATTCATTAATAAATTAATTAATAACATACTAAACATTTATTTTATATATTATAATTTTATTAACTTCATTTATAGCTTTATTTTTGCGTTATAAGATTCAACTTCATCATTTGGGAGTGTTCTTTTCCATTTTCTTCATGATAACGTTACAATTACATTTATACGGAAGATCACGTAAAATAAAAAAAATTCTACATAATTGATATTATATGTTTTAGTGAACATAAAATATGATTAAAGTTATTATATATTATTTTTTCTATATATGATGATGATTTATTAGATTAACTTTATTAGTAATCATTTAGATCATTTTGGCAGTTTTTCGATCACCATGAACTAGTTTTTTCTTATTAATTAATATTATATATATATACTAGTTCTAGAATAATAAATAACTTATAATATATATATATTTAAATATTTATAACCATAATTATGGTTTTGTAACCATCCATTTATGTGAAAATGGAAAATGAAATCTCATCGTCTTTGATGGCAGGGAATCTACACACCAGAGATGATATTTTCATTTTTAGGAAAAAATGGGGGAGGCGAAGGGGTTTGATGAGGGATAAAAAATTAAAATAATAAAAATATCGAATAATTAAGACATTGTAGTTACCATTCATGTTTGGACAGAAGATTTAAGAATATAAAAAGAATAAATTAAATTACATGTAATTGAATGAGAATGAATATGATTTATGTCTTGAATTATTATCCATGAGAAAATATTTAAAGAAAATTGAAATGGTCAGTGGGTCTAGAAATACTATAATTTAAGGGATAGTGTTGGTACAAAAACTGGTAAGAATATAAGAAATATTAATTTCTTTGAAAGTGTGAGGAGAGGAGGTGGTGAGGTGTGGTATTTATAGTGAGAGGAGAGGAGTGTTTTTGAATATTTTATTCATTTTTTTTATTATTTTGATCAAGAATATGAATACATTGAGTATTATCACTAAAAAAAATTAAAATATGTAATGTAAAATATTATAGGATTAAATCATCATTAAATATTCTATTAATCAATAATTCATGTATTTATAAAATTCTGTAAAAGACTGTAAAATAGTGTATTTATCTATTCACTAAAAAGTCAACTATTTTAAAAAAATACAAAAAAATCAACCCTAACAATTTTTTGATGTGTTGATTGAAAAAAATGAACTAATGTTTTTGGAAATAAATTTATAAATATTATATATTTAATATTTTAAATAAAATCATCATTTACTCAAAAAATTATGATTTTAATATTATAAATTTTTTTATTTTAATTTATTAAAAAAATGTGATTCCATGGAAAAAAATGACCAATGAACAAATATTATTAAAAGAGAAGTTATAAGTGTCTCAAATAAAAGATCATATTATAATATGTTTCAATGAAGGAATTAAAAGCAGTTGGAAGGACTTGAGACTATGTAATGTCTCTATTTACTCCTGTGATGGATAGACCATATGCAACAGTGTTTTCATCTCGATAAACATGTGTGATGATATAGTTAAGATCGGTAAGTGAATGGGTGCATTCCATCCAATGGTGGGTAATTGGATGAGCATGATGTGTTATGTCATTCATATTTCTTGAACAATGGTCGTCAAGTCACATTTAGTTCATAGGTTATTCTATAAGAAGATCTTGTCAAAGACAAGAACATGTATTAAACCAAGCATCTCAGCTTTAAGAGAGGTGGAAATTCCATATTTACCCATGAAAGATCCATGTATCTGACCAAGGTGATTCTTGAAAACTGCTCCACACCCTGCAGGTCCTGGATTTCTATTAGAGGCGCCATAAATATTGATTTTGATCCATCCAGGTGGGGGGGGGGGCTCTCCAAAACACCTATAGAGTGTGATGCGGCTAATAGAAATTTCCATTACTCCTTAGACGCTTTAAGATCCCAAAGTCATGCAAGGTGTTGTGGAAATGTCTTTTTTGAATCAAGGTAGCTTCATGAATGGATTTGAGGATCTTCATTTGACCTGTAGTTTGATAAAAAGAGAATTTGTTATGAATAATAGCATTTCGATCATACCAGATCACATGATGTAGTTCTGCAATTAAATCAATGACGAGATTCCAGATATACTGACATCCATCCATTTCAGCACATTTTTTATGTTGAGATTTGAAAGAATCAAGAATCAACTATCTACAGTCAAAAATTTCAAGAATACCATTTCAAACAGAAGAATAAGTAGTGAAACTGATAAATAGATTGTTAACATCTTCTATATGTTGATTAAATATTTTTCACTTAGAGAAGAGATGAATGCCAAATGTTTGAAGGCAACTTTTAGTTGGAACTATATTGTGAGCAAGACTCCAGATGAGATTGAATATCTATGACTTTAAAAAATATAAGAACATAATTTAACATTTTTATAACATTTATTTAATGGTTCCATGATATAAATATACCATATTTTCATTTATAGCGTACCTGAATTTTATTTACTATTTAATGTTTGTGTTTACTAATCCATTAAACATATTATTATTCCTAATGTTAACATTATTATTCCAATGGTCATATATAATAGTGTATTACGATTTTAAACTTGTTGTCTCATGATGTATAAACTATCTAGGATGCAGTATTTTAAACTGGAAGTACTATATAATTGAAGGGTGTTGCAATATTTATTTATTTATTTTAAAAGTTTTTTTAAATAGAATCTTTTAAGTATTTTTTTATGAATTCATTTTTAACATTTTAAAAATACATGGAAGGAATATTTTATTTTAATCTATTTGGAATGAACAGATTTTATAAACATTATAATCATTTTTTTCATTGAATCATAGTTTATATGTTTCTATGGTTAATTTCAATGAAACTATTTTTCCAATGATTTTTTAATTTTTCTATAAATTATTACTCAAATAAATTAGTATTCTCCCATGTTTAAAAAATGTATTTAATGATATTTTAAATGTATTTTCTTGTATTTAATAATCCTATAATGATATCTCTATTTAACTAGGATTATAATATTTTGATATCATCCATATTAATTCTCTGGAATTCGTAAAATTATTGTTTCAAAGATATTTTCTTCCAACATGATCATTTTTCTTTGGTTAAACATGTTATATGATGGATTATGTTGAAAAATGAATTATTATAAATGTTTTATTCATGATTGGAAATTAGATATTATATATGATAAATGCATGAGTCTGATGCAGATTATACAATGGGTTGGCCCCCATTACAGCTTTTAATTACGGCTGAGCACGATTAAACTGTTATGATTGTGAGCCCCATTATATATCTAAAATAAAATGTGTAATCATTATGTCCTCTAAAGAATTAAATTTTTACTAGAATGTATGGTTATTCTAATTTTTACGATTTGTTGTAAAAAACAAGCCAAGGTACGCTAGTAAATTGATATCCAAGAGGAAACTGACATATACCAAAGGCTGTTCTCGATCACCATGGGTTGAAGAGTAGTAGCTAGAATCACTCAAAATGAAAGTGATAAATATTTTTCGACATGAATTATAGAATTAAGGATAAAAAATTCATTATTAATATAAATAAACATCCCAAGGTGTGGTGTACCAGAAGTCAAATAGATATAATGAACCCAAATTACAAAGAAAAGTACCAGAAAAACAATATAGATAACCCAATTCCTAATATATAGAATTCCCCAAGTCCACATATCAATATCTAGAACAACCTACATGTTGTGATTCACTACTACTTGATCCTGAAGTAGATAATCTACAAAATCCCAATGGAAAAGGTAGGGTGTGAGAAACAAGCCCTGTAGTGTCTCACTAAATATTCAATAAATGATGCCAATATTTAATAAACACTATAAATAGATTTCAACATTAAATAAACAGGTTTGTCATTTCAATGGAATATTTAAAAAATCATGATTTACATTTCAAGTGATAGAAATATTAAAACAAATGGCTTATCAAAAATATTATATAAAATAGTTTATATTAATTTATAAGGAAAGTAGAATAGTTTTAAAAAATTGTATATATTTTCTTAAAATACAAATAAGCAAGAAACATGACTATATGCCTATAAGGTACGATAGTTCTAGGCTAAAGGACTCCACACATAGAAGGTGACACAAAAATATGTGTATACGTATTTCCCTTCAACAGTAGTCAAGAGAAATTAAAAACTATTCCACAAGGGATGTGACATGTTGCCTTTCTGTTTTGGAATGTTGAAAATCATTGTGATTTTTCCAAATAAACCGCTAACTTCTTAAGGCATGCATGTTTCCTAACAATAAACCACGTTGGGAAATTTACATTAAAACTAAGTAAAATATAATTTATCCCATTCTCCATTTCAAAAATTCCAATTTCCATTTTAAAACAAACACATGGGTCTTTGATAAAAAAATCATTTTTCAAAAAATACCCAATGGTTTCTATCAAAACCGTTTAATCCATTTTTTCCCAAATAATAATTTGATATCAAACCCAAAATAAATTTCACAATTCACTTTCAAAAGTTATATTCAACAGTTTAAATTTCAAAAAAAAGCATCATTTTAAAAATATAAATTTAACAATTTATATTTTACCAAATTCCTTTAATTACACAATTACACACCAATTTAATGAAAATATGTGTTTTCCAACTTTCATGAAAAAATCAAATATCCAAAAACAAATCTCACAATTCATTGGAATTTATTTTTTAACTAATTAAATTTCATAAGAATCATATCCCACACATTCAATTGAAATCAATTTGATCAAATCATGAAATACAAGGATAATTAAAGGGTACAATCATAAAGGAACCTCATACCTCTGGATCGCTAGATCTAAAATCACAAATCCATAACTAGTATTCATAATTGAAGAAAGACAAAAAAGGATCAATTAATTAAACATAGATTTAAGATTCAAATATGCGGGGATTAGATCCTCCATGAAACATGAAGATCTATAGAACCCTAGGGAGAAAATAGGAGAGATACAGATAATAATAACATAAATAGGGAAAAAAGGATATG
The DNA here is from genome assembly GCA_963277665.1 of Viscum album. Taxonomy (NCBI): domain Eukaryota; kingdom Viridiplantae; phylum Streptophyta; class Magnoliopsida; order Santalales; family Viscaceae; genus Viscum; species Viscum album. Next base: position 123,096,384 of record OY728139.1, on the reverse strand, counting down.
ATCAAATAAAAGTTTCCATGATTTGAACCATTTATAGATGGGTGTAGAGAGGACATAAACTACTCTTGGGAGATATCTTGGAATAATAAATTGATTTTGGGATCTATAGGTCTGTCGGGTACCATAAACGGGGGTTTATGGTGTTTTAAAAATAATTTTTAGATTAAAAATATTGTATGATTGGTTAACTAGGAAGAGACACATGGTTTATAAAAAATTTTCTCCCTAGACGTGAACCCATTGTACATGGGTTTCATAGTTTCTCCTATGAGGTCACAAATTTTTTTAGACCATGCACCAACTATGAAAAATCCCACATCCTCGGTTTATATGTTTTGATTAAAATGGGATCACTGTTTGGGCAAACTATAGGCCAACCGTGCACTATCCCAAAAACATAAAAATTTAAAAAATTTATCCAAAAATTCCCCTAAAAGAATCCAAACCAAATAATTTTCAAAGGAGTTGTTTAGGAATACCTGAAAACTATAATCGGATTTTACATGTATTTTATTGGTTATATGAAGATAATATTTCAACATACCAACATATTTTTTATCCTTTAAATGGGTTAAAATGTGTTATTTATTCAATATTGACATCAAATGGATCCTGATTATTGATTTTTATGACTATTATATAATTTTAAAGATCTATGACATGTTTTGGGATTGATGATCCATGTATTGATGAGAACACGTCCTCTTATTAAATGGTCATTGACTTTGATTATGTCCTTATACCCTTATGCCCAACCAATTCTAAACGATGAAATTGAATTGGTAATTCTTATGTTTACCCTTGTTGAGAATTAAATATCACCATTATTATATTTCATTTTTCCTAGGTTGTGAAGAATGGTTTTATGTTTGTTATTCCTAATAAGGTTATTAGATGTGATTAATTTCTTGGTAGATGAACTAGATCTTTATGAACATGATTTTTAAATATCAAAGATATCATGTAAGAGTTTTTTTCTAATTATTTAAAACTAAAAATCTAAAAGGAACTTGATAATTAATGTGATCCAAATTGAAAATTGGAAGTAATATATTTGAAGGATTAAATTGTTTCAAATATGTCACTACCAAAAATAAAAGTGTTATGTATATGTTTTTAGCACTGTTTCGTGGAGGTTAGATCTCTGGTATTTATAATTGGAGTCAGAGAATAGAATTAGATAAATTTTGTGATTATGGTGCTTTGATACGAGGATGTATTGTTGGGAATAAAGATGATCATAAGATCTAATGAATAGAAAACCATTTAAGGTTTATTTGAATTTATTTTTAGGTGATTAATGTTATTTTGGGGAATTACATATTAGTTTTATGTATATGTAATCCTTAGGATAAACAAGATTGATTATTTCAGTAAAATTATATGATATTTTAGAACTACAAGACAAAAGGTATTAGAAACCATTGATGATAAAAATTTATTTAATGTTGAGGTTAGTTAGGTTGTTTCAGATATTTTTTTATTTATTTATAGAATAAAATATTTCGGAAATTTTGTTTTATTTTGGATTTTGGATATTAAAGTCTTATTTCATCATATGGAGGTTTATAATTTTTTGGTATTATATGGTGCTAAACATTTTAGTTTTTGAAAATTTATAAAATTTTTTTAATAGTTTCTTATCCTTTTATAGATTAGTAGCGAAATTTTAATTGTATTTTATTTATATAGTTGTGGATTCAAATTCATCTTGAATACTCATCATTTAGAGAAAAATATGTGATTATGGTGGAAATTAATTAAAGGATGAGATTATTAATGTCACAAAAGTATTTTTTGTTATGTTATTAGATTATTTGGTAAAGAAACTACTCAAATATTAGAAAAGGATGTTAAAACATAATCTCTATCCTATTTCTTCTTTTTTCTGAGGAATATATAGTCTTTTTCACATCTCTTTAGTTTATGTTTTTTTAGTCATCAACATTCTCATGATAAATCAATTTTTTATGATCAACAATATTTACCAATACCAACCATTATTTGGACATTAATTATTTAACACATTTCTTTTTTTCACTTCCCATTGATGTTCAGATATATTAAAAATGGGTTATTTGTCCTTCTAGATGAACTTTTTATTTCACATTCCCTATTTTAAATATAATGTTTTATTAAAAACATTTATAATGTGGGAATTCTACCGTGTTATTTTCAAAATTCAATCCCTTGATTACATATTATTGGATAAAATTTTGAGGATACAATTTATTAATGCGAATAGAATTTTATATCTCATTACTATTTTTTAAAAATAGATATGTTTTATAGCTTATAATACAAAAAGAAATAATGTTAAAAGAACTAAGAAATATTATTATTCAAATATATGACTTCAAACCTAGAAATTAAAATAGAAGGTATGAATATGATAACCATATTATTAAATATATATATATATATATAAATGCAGCACTAGATAAAAAGTTCATTATTAATTCTTATGTGATAAGAAATCAGTTTTTAGTAAATATATTTAATTCATTGAAAATACTTTTTCTTCAGTAATGATTTTTATTGATTTTTTATGATCAAATAATAAAATTAATTTCTGGAATATTTAAAAATTATACTTGATAAATCAAATCTATTTTTTAAATAAACATATCAAAACTCCATTATGTTGAAATTTTAATAAATTTATGAAAAGTATGATTTTTATAGGAATAGTGAAAAATAATGATTTTTATTGATATCTATTATATATTTTAATTAATTTACAATATAAACAAAATATTAAGATATTTTTTTTAAAAAAATAATAATTTCATTGTTTTTAAACATAATCTATTTATTTTCATAAAAAAAATTTATATATTAATTTTGTATGAAAACAGTTTTATAATTAAAGTCATTTTTATGAAATATTATTTTTTTCATTCTCTTTTTTCACTTTAGTTTTAATATTTTTGTTTCTCAAACCCAAAATGGATTAAATAATTGGAATAATTTGATTCAGACTTATTAAATAGATATTATTTATTTGTTCATTATTAAGAGTAACCGTATTTAATCTATGTCTCCTCAATAAGGGTAAATTAGGAAATTTTGGTTAAAAATAATATAATAATTACAAAAAATAACCCTAAAACAAAACTTAATTTTATTTCATCATAGTATTTATAATAATAATAGCATTGAAATATAATATTATCAATTTTATTCCATTTAGTCATGAAATTTACTTTAAATAAATTTAGTACACTAATGCATTCTATGATTTCCCCTATACACTCTTATAAAATTGAACATCATCTCCTGGTTTATTCACTTCAAAAGCCTTTTTTCTGATAATTATTTCCAAAATACCTTACATTAATCCCTAAATAGGTTTTAAAAATCTTTTTCTAATCAGAAAACCAAATAATGAAATCTTTTGTTGTAAATCTTAAAAGGTTGTTCGAAGAAGAGACATGGTTCTTTATTAAGTGGTTATATTTTACTTATTCTTCTACCTTCTTCAAAATATATTAAAAAATTATGAAATAATTACATTGTAAACATCCATATAATTAAATTTTTTGGTTTTATTGAAATAACCTAAATCCATATCCTCTTATATAATATTGGAAGAAGTACCATAATTTGTGTGTACGGTGGACTACTGCCTCGATAACCAATATAATTCGTTTTTAATGTCAGTCTCACACAACTAATAATAACGATTAATTTAAAATATATATTGATATATTATATTAATGTAATATTTTTAATTCTGTAAATTTAACATATCATTTACTTTCTTACCTTTTCATCCATTGAAAACTGATAACTTTGTAAATGCATACCTATGGATTACCACCTCTATAAAGCGATGTGATTTATTTATCATCACTATATCACATGGGTGGTATATTTAAGTGTATTTAAATAAATATTATAGTGTTTATGATATAATTTTCATTTTATATGTGTAAAATAATACTTATCTTATTTCCATAATTATTTTGAAAAATGGAAACATTACTCATGCGTATTTACGACCTACCATATCCAAGATTATGGCATTGTTAATTTTTTAGCACAATATTTTATTATTTTTTTAAAAGTTTATTTTATTTTTAAATATGATAATTATTTCATGATTATTATTTAGGATATGGTGGATTAATGACCTATTTGACCATATTCAACCAATAAAATGAATTTTAGACATACGAGATAAATATCATCAAAACACCTAACATGAACATAATTGACCAAGTAATTGATTATAAAATGGTAAAATTAAACAATATACTGGAAAAATATTATTAATTATGAAATTAATTAACATATTTATATTATTTAGTATGATAAAGAACATACATGACTTTTTTGACTCAATGTACAATATTTTATATCAATTTCCTTTCATTGAGGCATATTTTAATATTATAAACCTAATTTACTTTAGTTGTTGTATATGAAATCATTTGAAATTTTGTATAATTAATATATCATACTTCATGTTCTTTTATTATTAAATTAATATTATTTCAACCAATGGGATTTCACATGAATGTTACCAAGTGATAAGAAATATCTTAACTCAATTTAGTTTTGTTGGGTTATGTAACTTCGTCATTGATTATATTATGTAAATATTATGTGTGGAATAATCTTTGTATAATTTATGTTTTCTTTCTACTTTTTTTGATAGGATTTAAATTTTGTAAACATAATCACTCAATTGATTATTTCTCAATTCGATGATATAGTCTTTTTAAGGGTTATTCATCTCAAATTTTATTTCTTTGGGACAGATGATTATGTTTTACACTTATTTTTTTTATAAGGTTTATATGATTTAAATAAAAATTTTATATAATTAATGAATCTTTTATAATGATATTTAATATTTCTATTATGTGTTATCATTAAAGAGATATTCATATCACATGTTATAAAAATTGTAAGGGTTCTCATTGTCTCAGTCTCATTTTCTCGAGACATGGTTCATATTGTACACCCGGATTTATTTTAATTGTATTATTACTACCTCATAAATTAATTTTAAAATATTGTATCAATAAATTAATCATATTTATAAATCCATGTAACACTATTTATTATAGTTACTCCTTATTTTAATTTTACCAAATTGGTAAAGGGATTATGAAACAATATCCTTTATTTTCAAGATTTTTTTTAAAGTTACTTTAGTGAAAACAATATTATATTATTTTATTGAACCAAATATCTTTTCTTCTCCTATGATTATAAATATTGTTTATAAATTTAATTTCAATTTCATCCTTTCTTGGTTAATGAATCATCAATAAAATTGATTTCAAGTGATAACGATCATGTATCTTATATTAGATCATGAGTATTTATATTATATATCCATTTTTTCTGAAATGTTTTAAATATTATTGTTTTTAAATATAACTACTTTTATAGAGTTACTTTACAATATTTCTTTACTTATTTTAAAATCCTTTAGAGTTTTTATTCTGAATGTTTTCTGAATAAGTCATTTTTAACATTTTACAAAAGGGTGAAAAAATGCTTAATTTTAACATATAATGCATGGATTTTTCCACCATCATGAAAATTATTTTATTTGAATCTTATTTTATATTTTACCATGGTTATTTCAAAATATAATTTTTTCCCAATATTTCTAATTTTTTTATAAAATATCATTGAATGAAAAATGTATTATTCTATATTTTAAAGAAACATTTAAATGTTCTTTTAAAGGAATTTTCCTTTATGTCATCATCCATTAATAACTCCACCAATAATCTTGGATTATAATCTTATGATACAATTTGTCTAATTTATTTGGATGTATTACAATGATTATTTTAAACACATTTTCTTGTAACCCATTCCTTTTCCATGGGTTAACTAAGTTATACAACAGATTATGTTGAAAAATGAAAGCTTCTAAATGTTGTATTAATTATTAATAGTTGAAAATTATATATGATAAAAGGGAGAACATAATATATCTTATCTTAGGGGATGAGAACCCTTATAGATCATGAGTATTGGTGATCCCAATTACAAATCTCCACTAAATTAGATAATTATTATGTTTTATAGATAACTATATTTTATTTTGTTTGTATTGTTATTCCAATTTCTAAGGGTTCATGTAAGGGGTCTATGAAGACAATTATCCAATGTAAGAAAATATTTTCTTAGTTTTGATATGGGTTATAAATGTTTATTTTGATTAATATTAACATTACATGGATCATTAGTATTGATTATTATGACTCATTTCTAATATCAAATTTTTATAACATGTTTCTTGATGGATCATCCTTTTATTGATGAGTATGAGTTCAATTATGTTATTCTTATACAAATTATTTTATAATACCCTTATGCTCATCTGATTGTCGTTGATGACATTAATTAGTTAATTCATAGTTATACCCTTACCAAGAATTTATACTGATCCTTCTCATTTTTATTTTTCCATAGGTTATGATTATATGTATTAATATGTTATTCATAATCATGTAACTAGATGTGAATAATTTTGTGATATATGATGTGGATCTTTATGAATAAGTTGTTTATGAATTAATGATTTCATTTAATAGTTTTTTATTTATCTAAAAATCTAAACATAAAAACACCCTTCAGAATGTAAGTAATCCATTTTTTTCTTTTGATTGTTATATATTTGAAGGATTAAAATGGGTCACATTTATTGTTATCATAGGAGAAAAAGACATGATTATATTTCTACCACCAAATCTAGGTGTGTGGGTCTCATGATTTCATATCCCCCCTGAACTATAAACTGGAACCAGCCCATGACCTAACCACAGTCCATTCTTAGTATCCCCATGTCACTATTGTTGAGTTATCAAAACTAAATCAATGGGATGTTTTCACCCTGGAATTTCACTTAACTCATAATATTTACTGAGAATCCTATATTACCCATTCATAGGTAAAATTTCTATTCTATCAAAATAATAAGAAACAAGTAAATAGAATCCTCTAAACTGAGTATGTATAATTTATAATTTGAATTAACTCAAATAACAAAAAAATAAAGAGGGTAATATAACATAGATAAATAAATAAGATTTGGGATATAAATACCAATATAGATGTGAAGAAATATGAATAAAATAAATAAACCATACCACTATCATCAATCTCCATGTGATTGTAGATCACTCCCCATATCCCATAGAAACCAAAAATGACATCATAATCACTCAAAATAGGGTAGAAAATTATATGAAACATAAAAAGGAACCATAATAACTGAATAGACCAAAAAATGTACTCAATGTATGAAGAAAATTGAAGACAACTAGGATCTCACCACGGAGTTTTTTTTAATTCTTCTCAAAATATTTTTTCCTTATTCTAGTTTGAAATAAATTTAAAAAATAGTTTCTTCTCTTTATTACTGAAGTGCCATCAAACCATCATAACATCAACAACCATTTTATTAAAATTCCATTCCATTTTCTTTAAATTAAAACAATGAAATTGAAAATGTTTCATCAACCCACACCTCATATATTTAAATTTCCCACATTAAGTCTATTATCTTATCTTTTTTATCTATACAATTATTTGAAATAATTTTTTTTTTCAAAATATCATTAAGGAAAATTTTAAATGAACAATAGAAAATTAGGAATAAAAAATCTATTAAATCTCATCCTAAGTACATTGACATGATAGATAAAACATAAATACTTCCTAGATTAAAATATAGCTAGGGAGGATAAGAAAAAAAACCCCTTGGGATTATCATCTAGTATCATTGGAAAAAATATACCAAGGTAACGTTGTCCAAGAATTTATGGAAACCCCTGGACCAGCTTCTCATCTAGGTTATATCCTAAATAAAATAATCCATCTGACTAGTCTGTACCTAACATCATCATGATCACTTTCTATATTGTCTTTTTTGTTAATAAAAGGTATCATAATAGTGTAAATCAATCAATTAGAGAATAAATATTTACCTCTCACTCATTACATAGAGTACCCATGACAACAAAAATATGATTTGAGTAATCAAATATAAATCAATATATGTATCATAAAAAAAACAAAAATATCCCTCACCTCCAACTCCCTCCCAATTAATAATCCTAATCCAATTATTCATATCACATTATCAATACACTTATTTGATCTCAATTCACATCATATAAAAGATATCATTTTTCTTATGAGGGTTTAACATAATAATAATACATGAAACTATTTATATATCCCATACAATCCCTCTCTAAAATAGAATCGGAATTCAATGACACTTGTAGTAATTTGAAATTGAATTTGAAATAACAATTTGAAAAAATCAATTTAAATTCAATTCAAATTTCATATTGAAATTTAAATATGAAAATCGTTTTTGGAACATTTAAACCATCTGTTTAGATCAATTAAAAGGAGAAAACATATTCCATTGTAAGTAATTCTATTAAAATCACCATTTATATAAAGAACACCCCAAAATAGGTCAAATAAAATTCGAAAACACTGATTTCAATAGGAATAATATTTTGAATAATTTAAAGAAACATGATTCTCATATTATTTTGTAAAAACAATTAAATCAATGAACACCCAATTTATTAGAGTGAATGACTATTTGCAAAAAAAATTAAAATTAACTTGACTTTGATATATGGGAATAACATAAGAAATTAAGCTTCTTGAAACCCAAAACATGAAAGGATATGATAAAGTAATAAAATCTATAAAAAACCATACCTTAAGACAATGGAAATTGAGTATAAAATCATCAATTTTGATATTGAATAATCAAACATGTAATAAAGATATCTCTATGATCCCTTGAAATCCAAACCCAAAATAATATCTATCTCCAAACCTGAAATCATAACCCCTACCATTTTTAAGGTATTAGGAAGAGGATAAAATAAAAAGTAATAGGGGATAGAGGGTTATAAGGAGAATAATCAAGGAGATATAAGAATTTTCCTGGATAAATTTCATTGGAATTGCTTATAGGGAAGCAAAACTTCTAAAGAAGATAAAAGGGGAGGAGCTCCGACCACACTCCTTGGATTGGTTAAATATTAGTGGGAAAGGGGGTGGAAATTACTTAAGGGAACATGGGGGAAATAATAATAAGAATAATAATTGTGTAATCCCATTCATAAGGTAAATCCTTACTTCTCTATATGAATATCCACCCCAGAGAATTACATGATTTTGACCACTACTTCATAGGGTGAGTGGTGCCCCCCAATAATTTCATGGAGTAAACCCTTGGTTCACAAGGTGACCTACAATATGCAGAACAACTAGGTTAATGGGTGGGATGGTTTATAATGTAAACCACTGGTTTATGTCATGAATTACTATAGTTTCATACTTTAATCTTTCTGGATACTCTCAAACCACACTAAAACATCAAGAATGACATGATAAATCTATGAAATATAAAAAATAATGTTAAGACACCAAAAAAATTTCATGAGGTGTTATAATATACCACAAGATAATTTATACTCCCATAAAGTCTTAATAAAATTAGAATAGATGGGAAGGGACTTCCATGAAACCTCACACACCATGGAGGGTGGGTGGGGATATAACTAGAGAGATAAGACCCTAAAACAAGAACCAGTGAACAATAAGAATTTATCTAAACCCAGAAAAAATTAATCCACAAATATCAACTATCATCTCTATGAATAATGAATATTAGATCATGCAGCAAGACCTAATGTGAAAATAGACTGAGCATATTTCTCCACTAGTTAGAGTTTATAAAAAATAGTGATATAAGAGGGAATATATTAATAATACAAAAAAGTATGAACCTTTAGAATGAATCTCCATGAATGACCCAACAATCAATATACCACTTCTAATCACAAAACCCACTGGGATATTAAATACCAAAAAAATGATGGAGCACAGAACCCAAAGAGATCCCAACATCACAAAAGAAAGACCCACCACCAAGCCCAATAAAAAATATCAACCAAAAACTCACAAAATAAAAACTATAACCACAACTCTATAAAATAAACTAATGGATATAAACCTAAAATCACATTAATCAGTGAAGAAAATAGGTCCTCAAACCTTGTATTTCACCCTAAATTGAACCCAATAACATGAAACCATAACCCTATAGTACTTAGCTACCAAAAGGACACACCCTTCCTTGTAACCCAAGTCCCAACCATATGTTTTACAATGATAAAAACATGAAAAATATGACCTCAAAATAGGATCATAACAAGAAAACACTTGAAAATTAAAGGTAAGGAAACCCAATTCAACAAGGAACATATGAAAACCAAAAGCCAATACTATCCTCAAAAGAAAAATAAAAAACATTCTACATATAAACTAAAATGGAGAACCTTAAAATATTTAATTAACCAAGGGAAATACAAAATACCTCAATAAACACCCACTATGAGTACCAAATAAGTCCCCATCGAATCCTAATTTGCGATATAACATCCCCAACCCTAGTAAGCTAGAGTCGATGACTATTTTTATAAGATCCCTGATTTATCCGTACGGTGTGTTTTATTTAAGTTTCAGTTTAGGCCATTTATTTTGGTCAATTAAGTGCTCTAGATAGTGCTTAATGAGGCTCATTGGTGTTCTAGGGGTTTCAGACATGAAAAAGGGGGAAAATTAGTTTTTTGGGCTAGCTGTGTGGTCTATCCACTGTTAGTGCTAACTGTGCGGGCTTCCCAAGTAGACTGTGCAAAATGATAGTTTTCGGATAGTAGCCTCTATGTGGTTTGAGAAATTTTTGGAAAACAATGCAGGTAAACCGTTCAAAAGGGATATTTTCTGATAGAATCATCCACACAATTTGCACACAATTTGGAAAACTATGCGGGAAAACTGTACTGCCCAGAAACCATTAAAAAATTACATAAAAATCCACTCAAGGATTTTATAACCCACTCAGGATTTTCCTCCCCTACACTTTTCCATACAAAATAAATAACCATGGGTACTAATATATCCCAACGATCAATCTCTTTTGATTCTGGGCAGTTTGGTGTTCCGTTAGTTGTGGTCTGAATAGTGATATGCCAATGTAGTGAACCCGAATTTATTGGTAGTATAAATAAAACAAACACAGTTTATAATTACCTATTGATATGTTTATCATAACTTGCCTTTATTTATCATTTTCATGCACTATCTACGTTGCTGGATATTTTGTAGAAACTGTTGGTGGTGGCCTACTGTGTTATAGTCACACCCTACTCAAGATGTCGTTGGGTACCTGAGCATATTTCATTCTGGCAGTTCAGGACAAGGGAAAGGGCCCAATGTTTGGGAGATGAGTTGGACATGGGACATGTTTGGGTAAGGTTTCAATCATGGAGTCTGAACCATTTTGGGGATTTTACTATTTTATTTCTTTTGGGTTCTGTTCACTTGACATTGTAGTATGGCATGGGATATCTATTGTTGATTATGATTGTAGACAGTTTTGGTATTTTGTTACATATGCTTCTTATGGGGTTTCCTTTGTTAATTCTTCTATTTAAATTATCGTATAATGTTTATTACATTGGTATTGAGGGTATATTCTTCCCATTTAACCTATTAGATCCTCAATTCTAGTCAGAAACCTCTAGCATATGAGGAGGCACGCTTGAGGTCATGTAACTATCCTCCGTGGGGCACCGATTTAGTGGATCCTGGGTCAGAGATGTTACAAAGTGGAATAAACTGAGGTAATTTTCTTTTTCATATTATTTGGGGATGGTAGACTGGATATTAGGAAGGTGTAGGTCCTTGTTAATGAGCTCATTCTTGGGAGTATCTAACCCATGTATTAGGGAAAACCCAAGGCACCCTGGGAAGGGATTGTTGTTCTTTTTGTGTGTTGTTACATTTGAGGATATTTCACCATTGGGTGATGCAGTTATTGTGTGATTTGATAGTTTTTTGATAATTCTCTCATCGCCCGAAAGGTATAAGGTTATGCATTCATGCATCTTTTTGGGCACCTGTGCAGGAAAGTGACATGCATCATGATAGGCACACACTGGATGGATATAAAGGATGTAAATTCTATGATTCGTATATTGTTTTAAAATTTCTGAATTATGCCTAATAAGTTGGTATGAATGCGTAAAAAGGGGAAGTGAAAATGTCTAGTAGTAATTTGAAAATGGTTCTTGATAAAGAAGTAAAATTGGAATAAATTTTTAACGGTAAATTGGAATATAAAAAGGGTTAAAATGGGAGTAATAGATAAGGGTTTAACTATGATATTAGACATCATGTTGGATATAAACATAGGGAGATAGATGAGGGTGTTGAACTGGTTGTGAGTGGGCACTTTGGAGTAGTGTAAATGAATCGGTTTGATTATTACATGTGATGATCCTATCAACACCTCTTCCTTCTCATATAATCATTAATATTATATTCTAATGTTCGTGTTTGGAATTTTATGGAAATTCCACCTCAAAGACGTGCGCCAGTTGGGTGACAAGAAGAAGTTGCTGAGAATGCACCTCCAGTTATGGAGAAAGAGAACATGGTGATCCAAAAATATAGGGAAGAGAAGTTCAATGATAACATTGAACATTTTATGAAGATAATGAAATGAGAAACAGGGGGATTGTGCCGAGCATGTTTGAGATGACTAGGGAGTTTCAACTACATCACCCTCCATCCTTTACCAGAGTGGGTGGTCAAGAAGCATCAATGTTCTGGAAAGAGTCAATCCAAACTATTCTAGACTATCTAGAGACTCCTCTTGAGAAGTGATTCATGTTAGCGACCTATATGCAGAGGGGGAAAGAAAAATGTTGGTTGGACATTATGATTCAGATAGAAAGGGTTGAGGGGATGATGAGGAATTATTTTCAGGAGATGTTTCCAAATATCTTCTATGTAGAAACACTGAGGAAGGTAAAGGAAATAGATTTCTGTGTTTGACTCACAAGGAAATGTTGGGGATGGACTGTGGTAGTGGTTTTAATGATTTAAGGTGCCTCATTCCAACATTCACGGGAGATGAGGCAGCTGTTGCGAAATGCTTCCAATATGGACAGAGACATGAGATCATGTATTAGGTTAATATATTTTTACTAAAAAGGTTTTGCTAAAGTGGTGGATCAAGCCCTTATCTTAGAAGGAAACCTGAAGGGAGCTTCAGGTAGTGAACATGTGGCACCAGCTGGGCAAGAAAGTGGTTTGGTTACTGATAGTAGGAAGCACCACTATCGAACCTTTCAACAAGGGGGAAGCATGCAGATTAGTTACAAGAGGTCTTCAGATTCTCAGGGTGGTGACCAGGTATTCTGTTTTTAGTGTGACAGGACACCCACCAGTGAAGTGCCGAGCATGCGTTAGGCTAGGCCACATGCAGAGATTCTGTATGATCCCGCATCCATGACGGAATAATGGAGGTCGTAGGCCAATTCGGAGTTTAGATAGAGGTCTTATACCTCATATCTGGCAGGCAGTTGGAGCGCCATAGGCTGTACTGGTAGGGGTGGTGGATGTGGAACTCTGGGGTGAGATCAGCCTTACCAATATAGTAGTGCAGTGTATGATTTTCAATATGAATCCTAGTGTAAAGGGTTGGTCACCTCCATGCAGTTCAGGATACACCTAAAGGTGATGAGGCAAGATCATCTACAATTCAAGGTACACTTCTTTTAGAATCCACATTTTCTAGTTCTTTTTTCGATATAGGTGCTATTAATTCCTTAATTATTTCATAGTTTGTAGGTGTTGTTGGGCTTAACCGTAGAGACTACATGTGGGGTAATGTCACCTGATACTCCCCTAGGGATGAGAGTCAAGGATATCAGGCAGTGTAAGGATGATGCTCTGAAGGTTTTTGGGTATCATTTTTTGTGGGATATGTTTGTCCTAGATATGTCATGCTTTGAACTAGTATTTGGAATGTATTGGTTGGTGTTATATCAAGACCATATTTATTGTTACCAACAGTGAGTAACATTCACATCTCTCTATGGGAGCCCTCATGTCTTTCATAGTGAGTTGTATACTCAGGCGGGCCGCATAGGGCCGCTACACCATCATATGGGGGAGCTCACAGCTCAAGTGGAATGCATTATGATAGATGATGGGGATAATGGACAACTAGTCTTCCCTATTGTTGTGGGTTAGTTTCAGGATGTGTATCCTAAGGACTTCTTGGGGTTACCATCTATGAGAGATGTTGAGTTTATAATCGAATTGTTTCATAGAGCAGAGCTGATTTCCATTCCGCCTTACCAAATGGCACCAGAAGATCTCCAAAAACTAATCGTTCAGTTGGAGGAATTAGAGCGTAATGGGTTTATACATCCTATTACACCACCTTAGGGATCTATGGTGTTGTTTTCTAAGAAGGACTATGTATCACTGAGGATATGTGTCCATTATAGGATGTTAAACCATAAGGAAGTTAAGAACTGATTCCCTCTTCCTAGAATTGATGACATGTTTGATCAGTACATAGGTGTATTAGTGTTTTCCAAGATTGATATGAGATCGAGATACAATAAATTAAGGGTGAGACCATCTGACATACCCTAGATGGATTTCCTATGCAGGTACGAGTTTTATGAATTTCTGGTAATGCCATTTGGTTTGACCAATGCACTAGGTATGTTTATGGAATTGATGAACCAGACATTCCATCATAATCAAGATTAGTTTTTAGTTGTTTTCATTGATGACATATTTGTGTACTTTAGACCACATGACAATCAGTCCAAATGACTTGAAATCATCTTGAGTACACAATTAGAGCATAGGATTTAATCTTATCTATCAAAATTCCAGTTTTGGATTGATGAGGTTAACATTTTGGGACATATCATATCTGAGTTAGGAATTTCAGTGGATCCAGAAAAGGTGATGTCTATGTTGTCTTTGGCAACAACCTAAACACTTCTCTGATATCATGTGTTTTCTAAGTTTGGACGATCAATACTGAAGGTTTATTAGAGATTTATATCATTTGGCGGCAGAAAGTATTTTCCTAACTAAGAAGGGGGGGTATGTTCTATTGGTCAGAGGCTTGAGAGAATGCTTTCCAGGAGCTGAAGAAGTAGTTGAAAACCACAATGATTTTGATCTGACCCAAACTAGGTAAGAAGTATACCTTGTTCTGCGATGCATCTGGTGTTGGACCTGGGGAATTGTTGATGCAGGATGATCGGGTTGTTTCTTATGTTTCAGAGGCATTTGAGACCACATGAATGAAAGTATCCTACTCATAACCTAGAGTTATTTGATGTGGTTCATGCCTAAATGTTTTTGAGGAATGATTTGTTGGGAGAATCCTTTACGATGTTTACCAACCACAAAATTCACAAATACATATTTTCTTAATAGTTTATGAATCTTTGACAGTGACATTGTTTCGAGTACTTACAGTATTTTGATTTTGAATTTGTTTAAACACCGGGAAAAGGTAATAGTTTTGCTGATGCTCTTATCTGGATGACTTAGAATCAAGTGGTTCATGAATCCAGTTCAAAGTGGGTGATGAGGGACCTATTTGCAGTGGTTTGATTTGTGGTGTATAAGGGGATAAGAATATGACCCTCGTATCTATAACAATTATGTCTTAAATTTTGAACAGATATAAATATATTCAGTTGGTATATTTTTAGTGCTTGGCTATGAAGGAAAGTCTTAATATTGGGGAGTCACCTTCTGGTTGGAACTTCAGTGCTCATGAAGCTTCATATGTTCATGGTCGTGTTGTGATGCCGAAAAATGTACGGGATGAATTATGGCGTGAGTTCAACGCGTCAAAGTGGGAAGTTTATTCGATCTTGAAATATATGTACTATGATCTACATAGGTAGTTTTGGTGGCCAAGAATGAAGAAGGAAGTGGCGAGTTTTGTGGCACGATGCCTTACCTGTCAACAGGTGAAGGCTGAACATCAGTGCATGGTGGGTTGTTTCAGTTATTTCTTATTCCAAAGTGGATGTGGAAGGATGTAACGATGGACATCGTAGTGGGTCTTCTTGAGGATGCCTTGAAATAATGGTTCTATTTTGGTGGTGGTAGATAGGATGACAAAAGTGGCCCATTTCTTACCAATTCTGAAAACCTAAATAGTTTACCAGTTGGGGAAGTTGTAAGTTCAGGAAATAGTACGGTTGCATGGCATGCTCAGATCCATAGTTTCAGATCATGATTCACATTTCACCTCATACTTCTGGAAGGGACTACATAAGGCACTGAGTACCATGATGTTTCTGAGTACAACATACCACCCACAGACTGATGGGAAGTCATATCAAACAATTCTAGTATTAGAGGACATTTTGAGAGCAAGTGTTCTGATTATTTTTGGTTTGTGGTAAACACACTTATCACTTGTTGAGTTTGCTTATAATAATAGTTTTCAAGTAACTGTTCATTTGGAACCTTTTGAGTCAAATTATGGAGGACTATGTAGATCAATCTTATGTTGGTTAGAGGTAAGAGACTCTGACTTGTTAGGGCTGAGTCTTGTGTAGGAGATGTCAGAGAATGTTTGTTTGATTAAAAAGCGTATGTAAATAACTTTGATTAGGAAGAAGTCTTATGCAGATCAGCATTATAGAACTCTTGAGTTCATGGTGGGTAATACTGTGTTTCTTCATGTGTCACCATGGTTGGGTCACCATCAAATTTGGATGCTAGGAAAGATGGCCCCATGATATGTGGGCCATTTGAGATTGTGGAAATATTTAGACCGGTGGCTTGCCAATGGGATCTTCCATAGTGGTATAGTGGGATGCATAACGTTTTCTTTGTTTCAAAAAACATATAGTATAACATAGATCCATATCATGTGATAAATGTCGATGATGTTGAGCTTGACAATAATGCATCCTCTAAGGATCACCAGGTTCATATTGTGGATCATAGTGAGAATGTTTTATTATGTAAGGTTGTTCCCCTGGTTCGTGTTCTATGGCAACATCAAAATGTTCAGGAGGAAACATGGGTGTGAGAATTTGATATACAGGTCTAGTGTATTACGACTCTGCCTTTTATTACATTACTATTACATAAATTCAAATATAAACAACATAATAGTATTACACATAGAGGATCCAAAAGTTTAGTGTCTTGGGAAAACTAAGACCATACCTAACAAATACAACATCAGGCATAAACATTTATTTAATTTCTTTTTCTCTAGATTCTTATTTGAACTTTTACTCTCCTTATTACATGTAACCACTTGAGAAAATACATCAAAAGGGGTGATCTAGAAGCCCATTAAGAGGATAGATATGAACAATATTGCATCGAGTGAGCATAATCATAATATAGGCAAAAGATCATGAACATGAGAGGAGCATAAATAAAAGACTTGAAATGTGGCAATGCATAAAAATGAAACATCATTTCTTAGTGGTTAACTACCACACATACTTATGAACCAAGCTATATTCTTGTTCACACATCATTCCACATTTACTCATGAGATTCATCACTTTACCCAATGCATTGGAGGACTGTATAATTCCATGTGCACCCGTCACATTCAAACATTCATATGGTGCTATATAATTCTGGGCGCACCCGTCACATCATAACATTATCATTATCATGATTTCCCCATAGAAAATATATCAAAATTGAACATAACTAACCCATGTTAAGGAATGGTTTTCATCTCAAAATAATACATTCATATGATTTGGGTTCCCAAATGAAAGTGGGAACGACATACTCGATACAAGAACCATCAATCATGAATATGAGGTAAAAGTTGAGTTCGTAAAAGAAGAGTTCTTTTGGAAAACATTTTTATTGTCATAAAATTCATTATAAAACACATATATTCTAGAAAAGGAAGAAAATTATGAAAATATTATCATCAAGGAGTGACCATATCAAAAATGGCGTGTAAAAGGTAATACCTGAAGGATGAAAGTTGTGTTTTAGAATTTCCCCTTACATTGAATATGAATTCTTCCTTCTCATTAATGTAAGGTATAATGAAATTATATTAATTAATTAGATATTAAATAACATTTTATACATTAATAAGTTTCATTCTGGTTTTATTATGTCATTTTATGTTCCTTTGGATGACATATAGAGTTTAAAAACATTGTTTTGGGATGTTCGTTTTTACGGTTTTTTTCTTGGGTGGTTCACTTGTATTCCTAAATTGAAGTTCAGGTAGAACATGGGTAAACATATAGAAATGATATTATATGTAATTAATGATATTACAGGAGTTTTAATGATCTTATAATGAATTAAATTTTATCCATGTGGATGAATCATTAGATAAGAATTAAATGAAGATTGTTTGGGTTAATTTGGGAGGTTTTTCGATCACAATGAAGTTGTTTTAATTTATCACATTGTAAAATGATCATAAGTTAGTTACAGAAAATTAAATAGAACGTAATACATATAAAATATTCTGGTTCAACCATAAAATGGTTTCATGACCAGATCTGAAAGTAGAAATGTAATAAGAATGAATTTCGTTCTTGAAGGTGATAAATTAACACCTTGCGAGCAATGTTCTCTTTAATAAAATAAAAGGAAGAGGAAAGGGGGATTGGATGATATAATATCCTATTAGAATAATTAAGTTATATTATATGTAATATAATGGAGTTAAAATACGATTTGGATGAATATAGGTGGAGAGAGATAAAGAAATGAACTTGAACATGAAATGATATTAAAGGAGAAGAGGGAGAGAAATTACCTCTTGAATCCTTCTCTTGAGAACCTCCTTAAGGGCCTAATATTGGACTTTTGATTAGACCATCAATTCTTGGACGTGGGGGAGGGGATATGGAAGGTATTGGGTAGAGTTTAGAGAATGGTTGGAGCTTGAGAGGTGTGAGGAAATGAGGGTGTGAAGGGTGGCTTTTATAGTGGAGGGGAGAGGGGTTTCCTTAATATAAAATTAATTAGTTTATTATTTATTCACAAGACAATAAATATTGAGTATTCCATGACCAATAATAGTAATTTTATCATGTGATCCCAGACCATCTGGTCTTACATCAGTAGAGCATCATCAATGACTCAATTAATCCATTATTTAGCATTTAATGTTAATTATCGGATTCGACTATTCATAAAAAATTCAAGTGTCTTAGAAAGGTCCCAAAAATTTACCCAAACCATTTTCAACATGTAGAATCCAAAACTGATGTTAATTTTTTTAAAATTATTTTCTAAATATTATTAATTTAATATTTAATTAAAATCATAATTTATATAAAAAACATTTTTTAATATTAAAACTGATTTTATAGTGCTTTCAAAAATTACGTAGGGACTTATAAAATTATCTAAAATCTATAAGACATTGATTGAATAATTCATGAATACATTTCTGGGAAATTAATTTTCTTTTAAATTAACTAAATAATTATAATTAATTATTTATGACTTACAAAATACGAAAACGTTTACTAAGGTTAAATTGTCACTATATAAGATGTCTAAATTTTATTTAATTATTCATGGGTGAGTTTAGTCTTATGTTGGATGATTTACTATTTATAAGGGTCATATTACTATTCATAAGGGTATGTTACTATTCCTAAGGGTACGTTACAATTCACCGAAAATTATTTTTGTTTCATTAGAGTCCAAAAAACATCTTGAGCACAACCCTGTATATTGAATTTTTAAAATTCCAAACACAGAAGTGGAAAAATTATGTTTAAAGGTCACTTCTCACTTATTAGTTCATTATGATGTGTTTTAATGTTATTTTATGACATAAATATAAGAATGGAATTTCCAAGAAACATTGGGTCATTACATTCTTCCCCCACCCCCTTAAGAAATTTCACCCCCAAAATTTCACTTCACACAAATAGGTGAGCGTGATTTTCCTTCATTGCCTCTTCTGGTTCCCAAGTTGTTTCCTCAATTTTATAGTTCCTCCACAACACTTTGACAAGATTGGTTGTCTTGTTGCGTAGAACCTTATCACTTTGACCCAGAATATTTACTTGCTGCTCCTCATAGGAGAGATCATCTTCCAGCTACACCACCTCTTAGTTTAGTACGTGTGAGGGGTCTGGTATGTACTTCCTCAGAAGTGAAACATGAAACACATCATGATCATGATCCATATTCGGTGTAAGTGAAAGACGATAGGCTATGACTCCTATGCGGTTAAGGATCTAAAAGGGGCAAATATACCTTGGGAATAGCTTCATTTTCTTCCCAAATCACATGACTCTCTTCCCTGGAGATATTAGAAGGAAGACATCATCTCTAATGTCGAACTCCAAGTCCCTTTGATGGTTGTCAGCATAGCTCTTTTGCCGACTTTGAGCAGCTTCGATGTGTTTCTTGATGACTTGAACCATATCTGTCATCTCATGAACAAGATCGGGTCCAAGTAGCTTTGTTTCTCCAACTTCATCCCAACAGGTTGGACTTCTACATCGTTTTCCATACAGATCTTCATATGGAGCCATCTGAATACCCGATTGGAAGCTATTGTTGTATGAGAAATCAACCAAAGGAAGATGCTGATCCCAACCACCGTTGAATTCCAGAGAGCATGCTATTAGCATATGAATATTTCTTTCAGACTAGCCATTAGTTTGGGGGTGATAGGTCATACTGAAATTTAATTCAGTACTCAAATCATGTTGATGGCTCCTCCAGAATTTAGATGTGAACCATGTATCATGGTCAGAAACAATTGAGAGTGGAACACCGTGTAGTCTCACCACATCCTTAACATATATCTTTGAAAGTTGTTCAAGTGAGAGGCCATCCTGAATTGGAATAAAATGGGATGTCTTGGTGAATCAGTCAACCACAACCCATATCGCATTATTTCTATTTGATGTCTTTGGGAGACCCATGACAAATTCCATAGTAACATTTTCCCATTTCCACATGGGTATTGGCAATGGCTGCATCTTGCCTTTGGACTTTTGTCACTCAGCTTTAACTTTATGACATACTAAGAACCATGATATATATTCCACAATATCGTTCTTCATGTTATCCCACCAGAAGTGTTCTTGGAGATCACAGTACATCTTGTTACTCCTAGGATGGATAGAGAAAGTTGAGCTATGTGCATTATCCAATAGCTCCTTATTTATCCTGGGTGATGAAGTCACACAGAGCCACGTTCCAAACTGAATCACACCATCATTATCTACATAGAACCTTTGCAACTTCCCTTCCTTTATTGCATTCACTCTCTTTTTTATCTCCACATCATCCTTTTGTGTTTCCTTAATCTTCTCTTGGATGAATGGTTTCACAATCATTTGAGCAAGGTATGATGTATCCCCTACCCTTATGATTTCCATATCCATTCTTTGGATATCCATGAAGATAGGGTCTTTCTCAATCCGTAGCATGGATAGAGTAGTAGGTTCTTTTCTTCTTATTGAATTAGCTACCTTGTTCGCCTTTCCATGATGATAATGAATAGATCAATCACATTCCTTGATTAGCTCTAACAATCTCCTTTGATGCATGTTGATCTCCTATTGGGTGAATATATACTTTAGGCTGTTTTGGTCAGTGTATATGTCATACTTCTCACCATAAAGGTAGTGACACCATATTTTCAAGCCAAAAATCACAACTTCCAGCTCTAGATCATGTGTAAGGTAGTTCGTCTCATGGATCATTAACTGTCGTGAGGCATAGGCTATCACATTGTCTTTTTTGCATGAGTACACAACTGAAGAACTTTTTTGAAGAATCACTGTATATCACAAAACATTCTCCACTTTTCGGTAGTGTGAGTATAGGTGCAGTGATCAGCCTCCTCTTTAGCTCCATGAAGCTTCCCTCGCATTCTTCCTTCCAGACATACATAACCCCTTTCCTTGTTAACTTAGTTAGTGGGCTTGAAAATCGTGATAATGTTCTCACCAAACATCGGTAGTACCCAGCTAATCAAAGAAATTTATGAATTTCTGAGACACTAGAGGGCCTGGTCTATTCCTCAATCGCCTTTGTATTTGAAGCATCCCCAGAAATTCACTCACTTGTGATCACATGTCCCAAGAATTTGACTATATTCATCCAAAAGTCACACTTGCTGAACATGGTGTACAACTTCTCATTTCATAATGTCTCCAACACAAGTCTTATATATTCATCATGTTTATCCTTGATTTTGGAGTATATGAGAATATCATCGATAAAAACTACCAAAAATTTGTCAAGGTAATGTCTAAAGACTCTATTAATCAAATCCATGAAGTTTTTAGGGGAATTTGTAAGTCCTAACGGCATTATAAAAAACTCATAGTGCCCATACCTTGTACGGAAGGCAGTCTTCTGAATATCTTTTTTCTTCACCTTTAACTGATGATATCTAGAATGAAGATCCACCTTTGAGAAGTATTGAGCTCCTCTTAACTGATTGAACAAGTCATCAATCCATGGGAGAGGATACATGTTCTTTATGGTGATCTTGATGAGTTCCCGATAATCGATACACAGCCACATAGTTCCATCCTTCTTCTTCACAAAGTGAACCAGCGCACCCCAAGGTGATGCACTAGGACATATTAACCCTTTGTCTAGATGATCTTACAACAGCTTCTTTAACTCCTCCAGTTTGATAGGATCCATCCTATAGGGGCACTTCAAGATTATGGTAGCTCTGGGCATGAGTTCAGTAGAGAACTCTACCTCGCGATCCGGGGAATTTCCGGGTAACACTTCGGGAAATACATCGCCATATTCCCTCACGATGGGAATTTCCTCAAGTTTGGAACTTTCCTTTGACTCAAAAATTTAGGCGACGTATGCTTCTTCATAGGGAATCAACACCCACACCATTGCAGGATTTTTCAAAGGAGATTCATTATCTTCCTTGAATTTGTAGAGGAGCATGGGATGGTTTGGAATATGAAAAGATATTTTATTTTCCCGACAGTTGATATGTGATCTATATAATGAGAGCCAATCCATTCCCATTATAGAGTTGAATTCTACCAAGGGATGTATTACGAGATTTTCTAGAAGAATATTCCCACATACGCCAACGGGAGAAGAGTCAAACACTTGGGTTGAAATGATTGCACCACTCAGTGTTTGTATAAATATCTCTACGTCAAGGTTTCAGGGCTTCGATTCTATAGTTCTAGCAAACTTGCAGGATATAGAGTATTGTGTAGAACCAGAATCAAATAAGAATTTTTCCATTCTTGAGTGAATAGGAAGTGTACCTTGTACGACTTCATTATCATGCTCCAACTCCACAGCAGTGATGGAATAAGCCTTCCCTTTTTCCTTTGGATTTGGTGGCTACTAACGCTGATTACCCTTGAGTGCATGATGTTTAGTGAAATGGTTTGCATAGTGCCCTAGCTCCCTAAATTTGTATCATTGAACCATGATTGGTTCTCTCCTTTCATCAGCTACATTCTCCTTCCTTTTCATGTCTTTTCGGCACTCTTGAGCATGGTGTCCATATTTCCCACACTTGAAGCATTTCCCCGTCCCTTTGAGGCAGTTCCCATGGATAAACATCCACCATTTTTGGCATGTGGGTCAATGATTTTTCTTCCCACCTTTGTCATTAGACCCACCAGCTTGAAACTATATCTTTATTTTCTTATCACTATAGCCATGGGACCATTCTCCAAACTCCATCTCCACTTTGATAGCACACTGAACAACTTCTTCATAACTCATAAATCCTTGAATTGCAAGAGCCTTTCGAAGGTGTGGTTTTAATCCAATAAAGAATCTATCAATTTTTCTATCATTGTTGATAAAAAACCCGAAGTGTACCTTGAAGGCCTTGTGAAATTATTTTCATAGGTTGTGATAGATTCACCTTTTCTTTCTTTCTCTCTATAAATTCTATCTCCATATTCATGCGAAGAGTTCTTGGGAAATACTTGTTAAGAAACATTATCTTAATGTCTTCCCATTACATATCTTCAATTTCCTCCCTTGGCATGGTGTTCTAAATCAAATCCCACCATTGATCGAATTCTCCGTCTAGATGATAAATATCTAGGGTCACCTTCTCTGTCTCGAAACAGTGAAGAAGAGAAAAGATCTTCTCCATGGAGTTGACCCACTATTACTCAACTAGTGGATCCGAAGATCCACAAAACGTTGGTGGTCTTTGCATCATAAAACATTTGATAGGCAGTTTCACCCTCTTTGGTGAAGGATGACGTTCCCCATTATTATGGTTATTGTTCATAACTTGAGATAATTGGGTTCGCATCTCCATGAATATTTGAACTCCACCTCCCAAATCATTGGGGATGTCGTTTGGGCAATCATTGCATTGGACCTCATATGAGTTGTCGGCCTGATTTCTCCTAGTTCCCACCATTTTATAAAATTGAAAAGGTTAGAAAAAAACGTAACTAAAAAATTCTTGAATTACTTATTCATTTAAACAATTTATACCAAAAACAAAACATATGGGATCCCAAGTTAAATATTCTTGTGTGTATATTTGTACTTAGTCTCATTCTATATGTTTTCCCTAGGGTTCACTAATCTTAATTCCCAAATTAACTAATCCTTTCCTCTGATACCAACTATAGAGACCCTTCCTTTTATTACATTACTATTACATAATTTAGAAGATAAAAAACATAATAGTATTACACATATAGGATCAAATGGTTTAGTGTCTTGCGAAAACTAGGACCACACATTACAAATTCAACATCAAGAATAAACATTTATTTAGTTTTTTTTTCATTAGCTTCTTATTTGAACTTTTCCTCTCATTAGTACATGTAACCACATAAGAAAATACATCAAAAGGGGTGAGCTAGAAGCTGAGTAAGAGAATAGATATGAACAATATAGCATGGGGTGAGCATAATCATAACATAGGAAGAAGATCATGAACATGAGAGGAGCATAAATAAAATGCTTGAAATGTGGCTATTCATAAAAATGAAACATCCTCTCTTAGTGGTTAAATACCACACATACTTTTGAACCAAGATAGAATCTAGTTCAAACATCATTAGACATTTACTCATGAGATTCATCACTTTACCCAATGAATTGGAGCGCTGTATAATTCCGAGTGCACCTGTCAAATTCAAACATTCATATTGCCCTATATAATTCTGGGTGCACCCGTCACATCATAACATTTTCATTATCCTGATTGACCCATAGAATATATATCAAAAGTGAACATAACTGACCCATGGTACCGAATGGGTTTAATATCAAAATAATACATTCATATGCTTTGGGTTTCCTATTGAAAGAGGGAACAACATACTCGATACAAGAACCATCAACCATGAATGTAAGGTAAAATTTGAGTTCATAAAAGAAGCGTTCTTTTTGAAAACATTTTCATAGACATAAACTACATTAGAAAACATGTATATCCATGAAAATAAAGTACAATGATGAAAAAATGATCTTTATGGAGTGACCATATCAAAAATGGAGTGAAAGAGGGAGAACCCAAAGGATGAAAGTTGGGTTGGAGAATTTCCCCTTATCCTGAATCTGAATGCTTCATTTTCTATAATGTCCTATATAATTGTAGAGCCCCAAAGCTTGACCTACATGAACATTACATTACTTTTTCGGAATAATTAAAACATAACAAAAACAGACACACAAGGATCGTAATAGTTTAGTGTCTTTGGAAACTCGGAATATAATCTTCTAATCGTGGTGAATGATCTTCAACATCTCCCATAAAGATCTTCCCCTTTTGTTTTCTTACCTAAAACCTTTCTTTTAATCTTGGGGGAAAAGAAAACATAAAAAGGGTGAGCTCAAATGCTCAGTAAGGGTAAGCATGGATAAAATAAAACATACCATATACATTTGATCTTAAAAAAACATGAATATCAAAAATCTTGAGGAACGACAAAAAATATGGAAGTACATAAGGCATAGATCATAATGGAACATAAATCATGATAAAATAGCATTGGAATAAATCATGTAATTGTGGCAACCATTAAGCACATGATATGATTTCCTTATTAGCCAAGTCATTACTTCCATGACCATCTTAGTGGACAAAGTCCCTTTCTGAATCGAGTTCACTCCTCGTTCCAGTCCTGTATTACTGAACCGGTTTAACTTGCCATTCTAGCCATGTCTATCTCATGAGATATAAAATATTTACCCAAGAATTGGAGGGAGATATAGGTCCCACTCATCTCATAGTGAAATCATTCTTACTTGTGCCACCGAATAAACATAAAACATTCATCATAACCCAAAGAATAAAATGGGTTTCAAAAACATCATCCCATAATTTCATAATCCATATAAAACAAATGGAAATTTCATCATAAAAATTGAACCATGTAAATCATAGAGACATTAAACTTGAAACATACACATATTAAATAATGTCATCTTAGATGGAAAATGGTTTTGATAAAACATTTGAAATGAATTCTTGAGGAAAATATCCTTTCTTCGTCAAAATCATTTTCTTTTCAAAAAATGCCTTGAACTTTTAAAATAAAATTATTTTGTTGAAAATAGTCATAAAATCATGTATAGTAAGATTCATGAAAATGAGGTATTATGAAATTTTAAAAATCCGTTCACGCCGTATAAGTTAAAAATAAAATTGTCCTCGTACTTTTGTCGAAAAAGTCAAAAAAGTACCTCGTAACGTAAACCAAAGAAAGATTCCTTACATACCATGTAGTAAAAGTCAAAATGGGTAAAAAGGACATTAATCATACATGAAATCAATTTTATAAAACATGGAGATGGATGATATAAATAACCCCAGTAAATACTTACGAATAAGAAATCTCAGATAAAAATGAGATTTGCAAAATTATCTTTTACCTTAGGTCCGGTATGCTTCGTATGTATCCAAACCTCCTATATAATTATTTAAATAACGTCATAGACTTATTACAGAATCATATTCATTTTTATTATATCATATATGGTTCACTTATGACTTTATATTACCCGTTCTTTTGTAAATTCCATGTTAAAGCAGTGTTTTGCTAAAATCATTTTATTTATCGTATGTGTTTCGACTTGTCATTCTAGATATTATTACTTATATCCTGATTTAAATAATTCCATAATGTAAAAAATGATTTATATAATATATATTCATCATATACATATATATATTATCGATCGATAAAATGAAAGAAATACACCATTCATGGAGACGGTATGTTGTATGTACGCATGAACGTTGTTTTTGTTTCCTTATTGAATTGAATTGAATTAAGTAGATGACATAAATATATATATACATAAATCCAGTAGCATAATTATTTCATATATTTTAGTATTACTCATTTTATATACTTCATAATCATTTCTTGAATGGTTATCATGGAGAGTGAATCTCATCGCGTCGTGGAGACGGTATTCCGTACGTACGCACGAGCGGTGATATCATTCCCATGACCGTGGAATTGTATTAAATTGTATGTATAATATTAATGATTCAATATCACTTTATAATAATCATATATATTCATTACATTCACCATTATACCCATCCATTTAAGGTGGTGGTGGAAAATAGATTACACCATGGCGTGGAGACGGTATTCCGTACGTACGTACGCACGGTGATTTCGTTTTCCATAGGATGGATAGATGGTGAAATAGGGTTGTTTCATACTTATAATAACATATCAGTATATTAGTGATACTTATGTTATTACTTCATAATGAATCAACTATAGAAGAAGAAGTGGAAGAAGAAATAAAGTTGAAAGAATCGGTAATGGACGTTACCTCTTTTTTGAAGTGCCTCTTTGAGACCTCCTCTTAAGGCACAAAAATTGGACTTTGAAGAAGACCAGGACCTCTAGTATGTCTCTAGGGAATTTTAGAAGAGAATTTTTCAGGGGTTGTCCGAGCTTGAAGGCTCAATGTGGTGTGAGAAAGAGAGGGAGTAGGTGCCCTTTTATAAGGGGGGAGAGGGGCACCGTTGGAATTCTTAAAAATATTAATTTATAATAAATCTAACCCCACTAAAAAAACTCAAAAAAATGACTCATATTCTAAGATTAGATGATATAGGGTTTTAATCGCATTAATCAATAAAATTTAGACATGTTTGGATCTTATTTTAAACCTTATCATATTGATTTATCCTTATTTAATCTATTTAAGTTTATTTGTGGTAATAACATTCTAAAATTTGAATTATAACAAATAATTACTTATTTGTTGTGAATATTCCATAATTGGTTACTTTATAACATTATAGACCATAAAAATTTAAATTTATAATTTTTAAATATTTTTGTGATTTTTAAACAATTTTATAATATGTTATTTTTATAAAATAACAATAGTGTCATTTTTGACACTATTCAATTATTTGAATTTAAATAAAATATATACAGAAGATATTTTCTAATTAAAAGCTTTAATAGATTTATATAAGTTAATATGTATCTATAAAATTAGTGGATCACATTAAATAGTCCACATAATATTTATTTTATTATTTTTAAAACCATTTATTTGGTTTATCTCTTAATAAAATAATTACTACAACATTTCTGTATAATTATTTAATATACATATTTTTTGTGTAAAAATTAAAAATAAAATCCTATAATGAAGATAAATCTATTAACTTTCACAATAATACTTTTACTGGAATTTATCATCTTAGAATCACAATATTTAAATTGTTATATTTATTAAATCATGAAGGTGACAACTTTGGCATCATTTAAAATAAAATAATATAAGTGTCATAATCACTTTTATAAGACTCTAAACGGTAATATATTAGTTAATTAGATTATTATGGTATATATATATACTAAAAAGAAGTTTTGGTCAGGTTTGTGGGCCTTTTAAGGGGTATTATTATTTCAATAAAAACTATATTACTGATTTTCACTTAATAAATAATTTCTGCATCATTAATGTATCACCATTAAAGATAATTATTTAATCCCTAAAAAATCTAAATAAATTATCCTGATGTATATAATTTTATTATCTTTCTGGAGACTATTCGTGTTCGATGTTTTATGATGTTTATCACTAAATTAAAATTATTATACTTATAAGATTTAAGAGAGTGACACGTTGTCACTTTCTTTGGTTTTAATAATAATTAAATTATTTTCATGGTCAAAAGTCCATAAAATGAATCTAGTCCGACCCTTAGGTGATATGGGTCGACTTTTAGTCAAACAATAAAACTTTGGGATGTGTTAGGGTAATTTTATAATATTATATTCACCCTTAATTACCCGATTTACCTTTAACTATGGAATATAAAATTTACCGTAGTTACTATTCATAATTCTCAAAAATAAAAAGTAGCCTATTAACATAATTTGGACCCACTGATTCCAAATATGGAATCAATTTTTTGAAATTCAATACACAGATGTTGCAGAAATTAAATTAAAATTAATCCCGCTGTCGAATGAAAACGGGTTTTTGTTTAAAACATTGCAAAAGATTGAATTGATTTAACCTACGAATTCAATATAAAATCAATGATAATGACATAAATTATATTAAATGTTAAATATATATTCTATTTATACATTAAAACCATTCAATAATATAATTTAACCACATAAGATAATACGATTAAAAAAGTTGTTTTTAATTAAAATATAGCGTGTTTTTACTATTCATTAAAATATGAAAGTTATCTGAATAATATGAAAAATTTATCCAAGGTAAAATTTTATATCCTGATTCCAAAGAATAATTTTATTTTGTAAAATTGAACTTATAAAGATGTCAAAAACTAGATTTAAAGTGGGTGCGCCATCAAAAGGCGGCAAAACTGCATTTTTTGAAAAATACTTATTTTAACTAAAAAATTTATTTTGTTCACATAAAATGTTTTAGAAAATTTATAAGATGAATAATAATGTTATAAAATTCAAAATTATGTTAATAATATTCATAACATCTAGTTCATAATAATATTATAATAATATATCATTGTTTAGTAAAACTCGGTATTGCGTACAACACACGCTATCGAGGAAGGTCACGATTGCGTGTAATGCAAGCCAAGTCAGGGTTCCGTGTTGTGCAAGAATCCTTCGTTTTTTCGTATAACAGAATCCAACCATATTTTATTTATACATTGAATATATATATATATATATATATAAACACACTCAATGTTGCGTATAATGACTATTATAAAACGAACATGAAATTGTGTGTAACACGATCCAAGAATAGTGTTGCGTATACTTCAAGCTAATACGATGTTGCGTATAGTACAAGATAAACTTGGTGTGGTGTATAATAGAATATATCAATGAAATTAAGAGAATATTTTTCATAAAATCTCAGGGTGTTACATTCTACCCCCCTTAAAATGAATTTCTCCCTCGAAATTCGTCGGGGTTATAAATGTTTTGCAACATGAAAATTTATTTAATAGAATCCCACATCGTAAAAAGGAATACCAAAACATATCTTTATAAACTAAAGTATAAAACGTAATAGTTACCCAAATAAGCTAATAATTGGGTTTCCACATAGGATAACATAGGGGAAAATATGGATATGGAAGAGAAATCTAACAATCATGATCTGATAGAGAGTGGTAGAGAACATGGCTATGAAAAATCCAACAATCACAAAGCCATTGATTTGTGATGATCTAAGGTACCATCTGATTCATCGGATATAAGGTCACTAGGACAACATTTTTGGTTTTCAATATCATTTCCCTAAAGTTGATGAATTAAAAGAAATACTTACATGATTTTGGTACAATCTCACTGTTGTTCGTGAATTGAACAATTTCCACTTCATCCCTTAATGAAATGAAGTCGAATTTTTTATTCGTGATGTGTTATCAGATCATGTGATAGAATGATGGGACATTCCATCTATTTCAAGGGAAGCTATCAAATATACATAAGTCCATCTATGGTGAGGTTAATCATATATGATTCCAAAAATGAACTTATACTTCATATAACATACCTCTAAAAAAAATAAAACTAGTTTCTACTAACCAGGGACTTCTTTTAGGCCAGTGGTAGGCGATAAAGGCCAGTCGCATTTCGGTTGTGGGTTCGATTCCCACAGCCTTGTCCGACGCGATGGGCTGTCGCCCGTCCTGCAGGTTGTCTTTTTTCTAAAGCTATATTACTATAACATCCCATCAATAATATCGAAAAAAAAGTTCTATCCTTAAACAATACTAACTTATGTCCAACATAATCCATTCCAATCTTTAGGCTTATCTAAAATACTTTTGTCCAAGCTCATAGTATAAAGAAAATGATTACTTGAAATTCCACATAACAATCACGTGAATGCCATCATTTATCCCCCATATATCATAAGATATATCTTTTTGGTCAAATTACAAACATGTGAATACCTTAATCATGTATTCTTTTGAAGAATGAATACTCATTAATTGAACCATAGTGAAAACATGAATGCTGTCAAAAGTTAACCAAAATCCAAAAATCTTATATACTCAAACCATGATATAACCTTCTCCTTATATCAGTCATGAGCTCATGAATACTATCAAACATTTAATTTTCTCTTTATCCCTTCATTATGTGCATATCATCTACATTCCAAAAATATCTGAATAACCTTTCATGGATACTAGTACCATTAATCATACAATTTCAAAACTCAATGAAAGACAACAGTGTAACAGTCCTTAGAGGTCTCCTTATTCCATAGTACCATGAAATTACTTATACAAAATTACACTTGATAAACATGTAATCATTCCACTACCTTCTTAAACCATTGACCGAGCTTCAACAATTCTTTCATATCACATATCATTTGTAGTCTCTTCATCATCATCAACATAAATACTACCCATACGACTGTACTGATTCTCTTCATGAGACTTTCCCTTAGGGCAGTGGTTTGCATAAAGCCTGTACATTCCACATTTAAAACATTTAACCATTGTTGATGTCCTAGAAATACCATTATCCTCATCCATGGTGTTAACTGAACCTTTTCCTTTGCACTAACTGGCTTTGTGTCCTTCTCTTCCACACCCAAAGCATCTTCCAGTTCCCTTGAAACAATCTCCCTGATGCCTCTTCCCACATGATTTACATGAGGTAAATTTAACTTTCTTTCCTCTATGATCATCATGAAACTCCATCTTTCTCTTATTATCTGAGTCGGGAAACTTACCAAAGTTGAGATTATTGATCATATTATGATATTTATGATTAGGCATAATAACGATGTTTGAACTTCCAAATCCCGTTTCATTTTGTTTCTCATGAATAATATCATTCCATTGTCCATCATATCCTCCATTATCATGAATCTTCCTGTTTCCAGCCATTTTCTAAAACCCAAAAAGTATAGTGCGAGTGGTAAAAATCATGCAAGGGAAAAAAACATAATAAAGGGGTATCACCTTCAATATCTAACATCTTAGGTTTAATTCTAAGATCTTTAGAGTAATTATAGGACTATAACCTATACGTATACTTAACCTTAGGGATATCCCTAGACATACCTTAGAAATATCTCTAGGGATCTCACTAAAGTTCTCGCATCCTTGTTTCCAAAGGTTGAATAAACCTTTCCTCTGATACCAACTATAGAGCCCTGAAGCTTGACGTACCTGAACATTACATTACTTTTTCGGAATACTTAATACATAACAAAAACAGACACACAAGGATTGTAATAGTTTAGTGTCTTTGGAAACTTGGAATATAATCTTCTAATCGTGGTGAATGATCTTCAACATATCCCATAAAGATCTTCTCCTTTTGTTTTCTTACCTAAAACCATTCTTTTAATCCTGGGGGAAAAGAAAACATAAAAAGGGTGAGCTCAAATGCTCAGTAAGGGTAAACATGGATAAAATAAAACATACCATATACATTTGAAATTAAAAAAACATGAATATTAAAAATCATGAGCAAAGACAAAAAACATGGAAGTACATAAGGCATAGATCATAATGGAACATAAATCATGATAAAATAGAATGGGAATAAAACATGTAATTGTGGAAACCATTAATCACATGACATGATTTCCATATTAGCCAAGGCATTGCTGCCAAAACCATCTTAGTGGACAAAGTCCCTTTCTGAATCGAGTTCACTCCTCGTTCCAGTCCTATATTACTGAACCGATTTAAATTCCCGTGCAGCCATGTCTATCTCATGAGATATAAAATCTTTATCCAATGCATTGGAGGGAGATATAGGGCCCACCCATCTCATAGTGAAATCACTCTTACTTGTGCCACAAAATAAACTTAAAACATTCATCATAACCCAAAGAATAAAATGGGTTCCATAAACATCATCCCATCATTTCATAATCCATATAAAAAATGGATATTTCATCATAAAAAGTGAACCATGTAAATCATAGAGACATTAAACATGAAACATACACATATCAAATAATGTCATCTTAGATGGAAAATGGCTTTGATAAAACATTTGAAATGAATTCTTGAGGAAAATATCCTTTCTTCGTCAAAATCATTTTCTTTTCAAAAAATGCCATGAACTTTTAAGATAAAAGTATTTTGTTGAAAATAGTCCTAAAATCATGTAGAGTATGATTCCTGAAAATTAGGCATTATGAAACCGTAAAAATCCGTTCACGCCGTATAAGTTAAAAATAACATTCACCTCGTACTTTTGTCGGAAAAGTCAAAAAACTAACTCTTAACATAAAAAAAAGAAAGATTCCTTACATACAATGTAGTAAAAGTCAAAAATGGGTAAAAAGGACTTTAATAATACCTGAAAACACTTTTATAAAACATGGACACAGATGATATAAATAACCCCAGTAAATACTTACGAATAAAAAAATCTCGGATAAAAATGATATTTGAAAAATTATCCCTTACCTTAGGTCTGGTATGCTTCGTACGTTTCCGAACCTCCTGTATAATGATTTAAATAATGTCATTTACTTATTACAGAATCATATTCATTGTTATTATATCATATACGGTTCACTTATGACTTTATATTACCCTTTATTTTGTAAATTCCATGTTAAAGCAGCGTTTTGGTAAAATCATTTTATTTATCGTATGTGTTTCGACTTATCGTTCATGATATTATTACTTATATCCTGATTTAAATAATTCAATAATGTAGAAAATGATTTATATAATATATATTCATCATATACATATATATATTATAGATCGATAAAAGGAAAGCAATACACCGTTCATGGAGACGGTAGGCCGTACGTACGCATGAATGTTGTTTTCGTTTCCTTATTGAATTGAATGGAATTAAGTTGATGACATAAATATATATATACATAAATCCAGTAGCATTATTATGTCATATTTTTTATGATTACTCATTATATATACTTTATAATCATTTCTTGAATGGTTATCATGGAGAGTGAATCTCATCGCGTCGTGGAGACGGTATTCCATACGTACGCACGAGCGGTGATATCATTCCCATGATCATGGAATTGTATTAAAGTGTATGTATAATAATACAGAATAAATATCACTTTACAATAATCATATATATTCATTACTTTTACCATTATACCCATCCATGTAAGGTGGTGGTGGAAAATAGATTACAGCACGGCGTGGAGACGGTATTCCGTACGTACGCACGCGCGGTGATTTGTTTTCTTATAGGATGGATAGATGGTGAAATAGGGTTGTTTAATACATATAATAACATATCAGTATATGATTTATACTGATTTTATTACTTCATAATGAAAAAACTAATGAAGAAGAAGTGGAAGATGAAATAATGTTGAAAGAATTGGTAAGGGACATTACCTCTTCTTTGAAGTGCCTCTTGGAGACCTCCTCTTAAGGCACTAAAATTGGTCTTTGAAGAAGACGAGGACCTCTAGGATGTCTCTAGGGAAGTGGTGAAGGGATTTTTCCAGGGTTTGGCTGAGCTTGAAGGCTCAAAGTGGTGTGAGGAAGAGAGGGAGGAGGTGCCCTTTTATAAGGGAGAAGAGGGGCACCTTTGGAATTCTTAAAAATATTAATTTATAATAAATCTAAACCTCCACAAATTACTCATATTCGAATATTAGATGAGATAGGGTTGTAATATCATCAAAAAATTAAATATAGATATTTTTTGATCTTATTTTAATCCTTATCGTTTTGATTTATCCTTATTTAATCTATTTAAGTTTATTTGTGGTAATAAAATTATAAATTTTGAATTAAACAAATAATTACTTATTTGTTGTGAATATTCCATAATTGGTTACTTTATAACATTATAGACCATATAAATTTTAATTTATAATTTTTAAATATTCCTGTGATTTTTAAACAATTTTATAATATGTTATTTTTATAAAATATCAATAGTGTCAATTTTGACACTATTCATTTATTTGAATTTAAATAAAATATATACAGAAGATATGTTTGAACTAAAATCTTTAATAGATTCATAAAGGGTCATATGTATCTATAAAATTAATGGATCACATTAAATAGTCGATATAATATTTATTTTAATATTTTTAAAACCATTTTTTGGTTTATCTCTTAATAACAAAAATTACTACAATATTTTTGTATAATTATTTAATATACTTATTTGTTGCATATAAATTAAAACCAAAATCCTATAATGAAGATAAATATGTTACCTTTCACAATAATACTTTTACTCGAATTTATCATCTCAAAATCACAATAGGTAAATTGTTATATTTATTAAATTATGAAGGTGACAACTTTGGCATAATTTAAAATAAAATAATATAAGTGTCATAATCACTTTTATAAGACTCCAAACGGTTATATATTAGTTAATTAGATTATTATGTTATAGATATACACTAAAAATAAGTTTCGGTCAGGTTTTTGGGCCTTTTAATGGGTATTATTATTTAAATAAAAACTATATTACTAATTTTTCACTTAATAAATAATTTATGCATCATTAATGTATCAGAATTAATGATAATTATTTAATCCCTAAAAAATATAAATAAATTTTCATGATGTAGATAATTTTATTAGATTTCTGAATACTATTCAGGTTCTAAGTTTTATGATGTTTATCACTAAATTAAAAATTATTATACTTATAAGATTTAAGAGAGTGACATGTTGTCACTTTCTTTGGTTTTAATAATAATTAAATTATTTTCGTGGTCAAAAGTCCATAAAATGAATCTAATCTGGCCCTTATATGATATGGGTCTACTTTTAGTCATCCAATAGAATTTTGGCATGTGTTATGGTAATTTTATAATATTATATTCACCCTTAATTACCCGATTTACCTTTAACTAGGGTAAATAAAATTTACCGTAGTTACTATTCATAATTTCCAAAAATAAAAAGTAGCCTATTAACATAATTTGGACACACTGATTTCAAATATGGAATCCATTTTTTAAAATTAAATACACAGAAGTTTCAAAAATTGAATTAAAATTAATCCCGTTGTCGAATGAAAACGGGTTTTTGTTTAAAACATTACAAAAGATTGAATTGATTTAACCTACGAATTCAATGTAAAATCATTGCTAATGACATAAATTATATTAAATGGTAAAAATATATTCTATTTATACTTTAAAACGATTAAATATTATAATTTAACCACATAAGATATTACGATGAAAAAAGTTGTTTTTAATTAAAATATAGCGTTTTTTTACTATTAATTAAAATATGAAAGTTATTAGAATAATATGAAAAATGTATCCAAGGTAAAATTTTATATGCTGATTCCAAAGAATAATTTTATTTTGTAAAATTTAACTTATAAACATGTGGAAAACTATATTTAATATGGGTGTGCCTTCAAAAGGCGGCAAAACTGCATTTTTTGAAAATTACTTATTTTACCCGAAAAATTTATTTTGTTGACATAAAATGTTTTAGAAAATTTAGAAGATTAATAATAATGTTATAAAATTCAAAATTTAGTTAATACTGTTCATAATGTCTAGTTCATAATAATATTATCATAATACATCGTTGTTTAGTAAAACTCGGTATTGCGTCTACACACGCTATCGAGGAAGGTCGTGTTTGCATGTAATGCAAGCCAAGTCAGGGTTCCGTGTTGTGCAAGAATCCTTCATTGTTTCGTATAACCGAATCCAACCATATTTTATTTATACATTGAATATATATATATATATATATATATAAACACACTCAATGTTGCGTAGAATGACTATTATAAAATGAACTTGAAATTGTGTGTAACACGATCCAAGAATAGTGTTGCGTATACTGCAAGATAATACGGTGTTGCATATAGTACAAGCTAAACTTGGTGTGGTGTATAATAGAAGACATCAATGAAATTAAAAAAAATATTTTTCATAAAATCTCGGGGTGTTACAATAATCACATTATATTCATTAATTAGAAATTCCATAACCTTTTATACATTAATAGGGTTCATTCTATTTTTATTATGTCATTGTATGTTCCTTTGGAAGACTTATAGAGTTTAAAAACATTGTTTTGGGATGTTCGTTTTTATGGTTTTGTTTCTTGGGTGGTTAACCTGTATTAAAAAATTGATGTTCGGGTAGAACACGGGTACACATCCAGAAATTATATTACAGGTAATTAATGATATTACAGTAGTTTTAATGATTTTATAATGAATTATATTATATCCATTTTGCTGAATCATTAGATAATAATTAAATGAAGATTGTTTGGGTTAATTTGGGCGGTTTTTCGATCACAATGAATTTTTTTTAATTTATCACTTAGTAAAATGTTCATAAGTCAGTTCCAGAACTTTAAATACAACTTAATACATATAAAATATTCTTTTTAAACCATAAAAATGGTTTCATGACCAGATCTGAAGGTAGAAATGGCAGAAGAAAGCATTTTGTTTTGAAGGTGATAAATTAATACTTTACGAGCAACGTTCTATTTAATAAAATAAAAGGATTATGGAAAGTGTGTTGGATGATATAATATCCCATTAGAATCATAAATATATATTATCTGTAATATACTAGAGTTACAATACCATTTTGATGAAGATAGGTGGGGAGATATTAAGAAATGAACTTGAACTTGAATGGAAATTAAAGGAGAAGAGGGAGAGAAATTACCTGTTGAATCGTTCTCTTGAGAACCTCCTTAAGGGCCTTATCATGGTATTTTGATGAGACCAACAGCTCTTGGACGTGGGGGGGGGGGTCTAGGGATGAGTTTTTTCCATATGTTAGTGAAGTCCTAGAGCTTGAGAGGGGTGAGGAAATGAGGGTGTGAAGGGTTTCTTTTATAGTTGAGGGGTGAGGGGTTTCCTTAATATAAAATTTATTAGTTTATTATTTTTTCAGAAGACAAGGAATAATGAGTATTACATTAAAAGAATAGTAATTTTATCATGTGATCCTGAACCAAGTGGTCTTACATCAGTAGAGCATCATCGATGACTCAATTAATCCATTATTAAGCATTTATTGTGAATTATCAGATTGTACTATTAATAAAAAATTCAAGTATTTCAAAAAAATCCCAAAAATTTACCCCAACCTTTTTCTGATGTGTAGAATCCAAAAATGAAGTTCATTTTTCAAAAATAATTTTATAAATATTATTAATTTAATATTTAATTAAAATCATAATTTACAAAAAAGGTTTTATGTTTTAAACTGATTTTATAGTGCTTTCAAAAATTGCGCAGGGTCTTATAAAATAATATAAAAACTATAAGAAATTGATTCAATAATTCCTTATTAAATTTTAGGGAAATAAATTTTCTTTTAAATTAATTAATTAATTATAATTAATTAATTATGACTTACAAAATACCGAAACGTTTACTAAGGTAAAATTGTCACTATATAAGATATCTAAATTTTATTCAATTATTCATGTTTTAGGTTAATATTATGTTGGATTATTTACTATTAATAAGGGTCATATTAATATTCATAAGGTTATGTTACAATTCTTAAGGGCATGTTACTATTCACTGAAAATTATTTTTATTTCATTGGACTCCAAAAATCATCTTGAGCACAACCGTGTATGTCGGATTTTTAAAATTCCAAACACAGAAGTGACAAACTTATGTTTAAAGGTCACTAATCACTTAGTAGTTCTTTATGTTATGTTTACATGTAATTTTATGACATAAATATAAGAAAGGAATTTCCAAGAAACATTGGGTCATTACAGAGTGGCCTAATCATCTTCCTTTAGAAACTGATGATGCTCGAGAAGAGTGGCTTGGGGAAGAGCCGTTATATGGTGGGGTAGTTGTACGTTCAAATATTTCTCCGTAAGGTATGATTTATTTATGTTTTCATTTGGTACTTTTAGATTGTTCAATTAAGTGCACTCCAAAGACCTTAATGAGGCTCGGGGGTGTTCTGGGGGCCCAGTACATGAAAAAGGGGGGAAATGAGTTTTCTGGGCTATCTGCACGGTCTGAGCATGATTATTTCTAGCCGTGCAGGCAACACAGGTAAATTACGCAAGATGAATGTTTTCAAACAGTAGCCTCTACACAATTTGCGTACGTTTTGGAAAACCATTGGGGTAAATTGTGCAAAGGGGAAATTTTGGAATAGATGAATCTGTATGGTTTGTGCATGATTTAGAAAACTGTACTAACAAACCATGCATCCTAGAAACCTTTAGAAATTCACAAAAAATGACACTCCAGAATTTCATAACCCACTCAGGATTTTCTTTCCCTCCTTCTAGTTATCCCTAAGAACAAACCAAGGGGACAATAATCTCCCACAAATCAATCTCTTTTGATTCTTTTCCATTTGTAGTTCCATCAATTGCATATTGAAGATCTGGGTAAGGCTAATCTCCATTTTTATTTTCTTTTTAGTTAAGGGTTTCTAATTCTATTACCTCTCATTCCGAAGCTCTCATACCATAACTTTTTTGTGAGTTTTAGGGTAAATCTTCATGGGTTGGTTGAATCAAGATATAATACTTTTTTTAGAATTGTGTTTTCCAACAGATTCGAGGTAGGTAGTCTAAAAAATTATATCCCTTGGATTTTGTGTATATTTGTGCATGTATGAATTTTATTCATGACATATATTTTTAATGATTTCATGGTGCTTTTGACTTACGATGGGGTAATTGGCGTCTAAATGGTTAAATTAACCCTTCTTGATCCCCATGGGATGCATGAAGGATGAATCATCCCAATTAAGGCCACCCGTGGGGTGAGATTATATTTTCTAGACATAGAATTGACTAAGTAGTGTAAGTAAGTTGTGCAAGAACGTAGAGCCCTTGATGAATATGTTAATATGCATAAATGGATTTTTGGGAAATTATAGGTGAGTAGATTATATTTGAATATTATTAGTGACATAGGCATGGTAAATGGGTAATGTGGATAAAGGGTTAAGTATTTTAAATGGTGAATGTGTTAATGTATTGAGAAAATAATGTAAATTTACCATTTAAAGATATTGTTGTGATGTTTTAAATAATATTGGCTATGTTGTTATGATGTGGTTAATTATGGTGAATGGTAAATAAGAATGTAAAAATTACTTGTCTGAGTGGGGTTTTGACTTGAGATTCTACACCCATGGGTCATGTTAGACCAAGGTTCTAGATCCACCCCCAAATGTACAGGTTAGGGAAGGGGAATATATTCTATTCCCCTAACGGTTTCATTCAACCTAGACTGAGGCTTCGAGGAGAGAATATTGGGAATTGTTATATTGTGATGCCTCGTGAGATAGAGCTCAATTGTATTTTGATATGATGAATATGCCTAATCCATTGAACACATAATAAGGGAGATTAAATAATGAAATGCCTAAGTAGTGAACCTGAATTCATTGGTATTATAAATATAATGATC
Organism: Viscum album; assembly: GCA_963277665.1. NCBI lineage: Eukaryota > Viridiplantae > Streptophyta > Magnoliopsida > Santalales > Viscaceae > Viscum > Viscum album. Next base: position 123,055,657 of record OY728139.1, on the reverse strand, counting down.
GTAGTTTAGGAAGACCTATTGAACTATTTACCATAACGTGCCTTTATTTATCATTTTTATGCACTATCTACCTTGATAGATATTTTTTAGACAACGTTGTTGGTGGATTACTGAGTTATACTAACCCCTTGCTTGGGCTTTCGTTGGGTACCTGAGCTGATTTCATGCTTGCAAGTCAGGACGAGGGAAAAAGCCCCAAGCTAGGGAGATGACTTGGACATATGACATGTATGGGTGTGTAAAAACCTGAATCTGGTGCCACTCAACTGGTTCCCCATACCCAGTTCACCACATGAAGTCAAGCACATTTCCCGAAATTCCAGAGGCTTCCGACTAGTAGCGAGGGCCTTAGTGAGTCGGTGGGTAAACTATGCCCTCATTTTGTAAAGTATGCAGTGGAAGGAAAATAATAAACAATGGCGAAAGCAGTTAATATCAAACAACAACCAAAACTAATATTAGAAGCCATGTGAAATATAAAAATGATGCAGCATGATACATGTATCTGTGGAATGATGTAAACAAGCAACATGCTGAAATACAACTGAAATCCAAGTACTAAAAGTAAACCGTAAACTCCAGCAGCATCGCCAGCCTAAGCTCGATCCCATGCTCTCCAACTATAACCAGAAATCAAGCACCTGAGGTAGAAGTTCCACAATCCCTATGCACACCAACAACCGTATAACCTTTTTGGGCTAAGATGCATGACCCAAACAGGGTGTGAGGCTAATCCCAGTAGGCAACCACCACATGATCTGTGCCATACTATCAATAAGTGATATAACAAAAGTGATGAAAAATAAATGCATCATAGAAACAGGAGTACATTAAGGTAAAAAATCTTAAAACCATCCATTCACATTTATTTATTAATTTAATTCAATCATTTAATCATCAACCAAATAATCTAGCAAATAGCTCTATAATCCAATGGCATAGCAGGTAACACAACAGGTATCTCAACAGACTACCTATGAACAAGAAGTACAAAACCTAAGCTTTCTCTTTGGCTTGGTGGACTATTCGAAACCAACCTACATTAATTTATCATGCTAACCCTCTGGGTGGATCACACGGGCAGAACCCTGTGGTAACGTATTCAACAAAGGAAAATAAACTCTGAGGAAGCACTCATTTTCAATTCAACCTATGGTCTTGAAGCAATACTACAGACTATCGGAGGAAGAACATATGTCTAATTCCCCCTTTATCCTCGATTCGATAATTATCAAACCCTCGGAGAGAGAACAAAGATAATCTCCCTTATGGTCTCAAAGTGGTAATAATCAAACAGGCCCTCTGAAGAAGCACTCAACGTCAATTCCCCTTATGGTCTTACTACACCAAGTTCCCACAGCTCTGAGTAAAAGTAATCGTATGTAACCATTTCGTAGCAGCCCTACGTATGTTCAACAAACTACTTTTATAATATCTACAATGCATCAAAAACTTTTAAACTGTTGGAAACACATGCAATTATTCATATCAAGGCAGGAAATCATGGTAACATGGTTTTCCTAATAGGCAACCTAAGCCAAATAGTGATAAACAACCAAAACAAGGAAAACAACCATGGGGTGATCCTCAGACATGCTAACAAGCTATAATTATTCATCGAATTGCCTCAAGCACACAAGCAATGTAAGGCATATAATATTATAGGATCAAACCCTAACTCGAGATACCCAATACATGGGTATCCAACACTTCTTCACAAAACTCAAAGACATTTATTGTAAGGCATCAAACCACCTACCTAGAAGGTTTTCATGAAAACCCCAACAACTAAAAATCCACAATAAACATGGGTTTATTCTCCATGAACCCGACATAGATTCCTTCTCCTAACAATATCAAGACCCAAACTCATCAAATTTGGTATCCACACACTTAGATCTACCAATAACAGGTGTATATCTCAGAAATAGAGGGAAGAAGGGAAGTAGATATAAGTGGATCTAAGAAAACAATCATGAAAAAAGAAGAACGATCACATACCTCATGAATCTGGCATCAATTTTATAAGAGAAGCTTTCAGATCGCCTATGGAATGCTTGAGAAGAGTTTTCCAACCTTTAAGGGAGTGTAATCCCAAGTTATGGTTTCTTAGGGGCATAAACGAGGAAATTAGAGGAAAAAAGAGTTAGATCCACAATTTAAGGATCTAATTTAAGTGCTCACGTGGTTTTCTCGTATGGTTTGACAAACCGTGCGCTAACCATGTGGTCTGTACTTCCTAGTCAACATTGTTCGCAAGGACTCTTCGCACAGTTTCCCTTAACCATGTGATAACCATGGGGTCGCCATTGCCTTGAGTGCCAGCTACACACGGTCTGACCTCATGGTTAGACAAACCGTGCGCCACCCGTGAAGCTCCCCATTTTTCCTCAAAACTTCATTTCCTGTTTCCCCAACTCTCCCAAGCATCATCTTAAACATTAAAACCATGAGAAACATCATCCAAGGGGTCACATACCTGAAAAGAATATTCGGGTTCTTAAAAACTCCCCCCTTAAAGACATTCTTCCCCGAATTATGAATCCTGCTCCAAATAAACTGCCTCAGGTTGAAAAACCTGAGACAAGTCTAAGAAATACCATCGAAGCTGGGAAACCTGGAAGACGTTGTGCATAGCCTGATACCTCTGAGATAACTACAACCAATAAGAAACCATCCCGACTCTCTCGTGAACCTCAAACGGCCCGACGTTTCTCAGTGAAAGCTTTCCCTGTCTCCTAATACTCTTATGTACCAACCTTGGGGTAACACGCATGAAAACCGGATCTCTGACCTTCAAATCCAAAGGCCGTCTCCGCTGATCAAAATAAGATTTCTGCCGAGACTGTGTGGTAGTCGTCCTCTTCCGAATCAACTCCACCTACTCTGTGGTCTCCTCAACAAGATGAGGTCCCAACATAGCTACCTCTCCTACCTCCAACCAACACAAGGGTGATTGGCATGACCTATCGTACAAAGCCTTGTAAGGTGCCATCTAAATAGTTTATTGAATACTATAATTATAGGAAAACTCCACTAGAGGTATATTTTTCTCCCAAGAACCTCCAAAATCAAGGACTCATGATCGCAGCATGTCCTCCAGCTCTTCAATCATGCGCTCTGACTGGCCCTCTGTCTGGGGATGGTATGTTTTACTCAGAAGTTCCTGTGTACCCAAAACCATCTGTAGACCATGCCAGAAATGTGAAGTAAAGCGGGTGTCCCTAACTGAAAATATAGTGTTCGGAACCCCATGAAGTCGTACCACCTCACGAATTTACAACCTCCAAAGCTCATCCACACCGATGGTCTCCTTGATCGTTATGAAATGTGCAACCTTCGTGTGCCTATTCACTATAACCCAAACCACAACATTCCCTCAAGGCGATCTCTGTAACCCTCTCATAAAGTCCATCGCGACATCATTCCATTTCCACTAAGGAATGTGTAACTTGTATAAAAGCCATGTCGGTCTCTGATGCTATGCCTTCACCTACTGATAGGTGGAACACCGCATAACAAATCCAGCCACATCCTTCTTCATAACTGGACACCAATACTGGCGTCGTAAGTGTCGATACATCTTTGTGATGACAGGATGAACTGCCCAAGCTGAAGAATGAAACTCCCACGTCATCTCCTCATGTATGTATTCTAAAACTCATATGCGGCCATGAAAACATAACACCTCATCATCTCCCACTGACCACCCTGGAGTAGGGTCTCCAACTGACACACCCTCCCGTAGTACTAGTCCTTCTGAGTCTGATAGCTGCTTCATTCAAAATTGATCCAGAAGAGTTGAGGTAATAGCTATAGAAGAAAAAATCGTCTGTCCCTATCTGTTGTGCACCTCTAAATGCATCTCAGAGATCAGAGCCATAATATTCCACTCATTATTGGCCTCCTGAACTGCCTGTAACTGAGTCCTCCTACTCAGTGCGTCTGCTACAACATTACCTATTCCAGGCATATAAGCATGCTCAAAGTCGAATGACTGTTGGTACTCAACCCACCTCCGCTGTCTCAGATTTATGTCATGCTGCATGATGATATATTTGAGGCTCTTGTGGTCAGTATATACAAAAAAAATGCTCTCCCAGAAGACAATGTCTCCAACAACGCAATGCATGAACAACTGCAGCCAACTCCTGGTCATGCATATGATATTTCTTCTCATGTGGCCTCAACTACTGAGATCTATATGGAACAACATGATCCTCCTGCATAAGCACCGCTCCAATCCCAATTCCAGATGCATCACAAAAAACTGTATAACTCTTTCCCGGATCTGGCAGAACTAGAATCGATGCTCAAGTCAATCTACCCTTCAGCTCCTGAAAGGATGAATCGCAGGCTTCTGACCAAAATTACTTCACCCCCTTATTAGTCAAGCTTGTCAACGGCACTGATAGGCATGATATGTTTTGTATAAACCACCTGTAGTAACCATCCAGTCCTAAGAAACTCCATACCTCGAAGACATTCTTCGGCTGATATCAGGTAACTACTGATCTCACCTTCTCTGGGTATACTGATACTTCTATCTCTGAGATTACATGACCCATAAAGTGAATCTATTCCATCCAGAAGTGGCACATATAACTGATGCTCTCTTAGTGTACTCAATACGATCTAAAGATGGGCAGCATTGTCATGTCGAGTATAAGAGTACACAAAGATATCATCGACAAAAACCACCACAAAGGAATCCAAGTAAGGATGAAAAACTATGTTCATTAGCACCATGAAAACTGTTGGTGCGTTCGTGAGTCCGAACGACATCACCAAATACTCATATAGACAATACCTGCTCCGAAAGGCTGTAATAGGTATATCTGATGGTCTGACGTGCAACTGATGATAGCCGGATCTCAAGTCTATCTTCGAGAACACCTTGGATCCTCGAAGCTGATAAAAAATATCATCAATAATTGGAAAGGGACTTCGGTTCTTGACCGTAAACTGGTCCAGCTTCCGATAATCTACAAGAAGCTGTAAAGTACCATCCGCCTTCTTAGCAAACAAAACTGGAGAACCCCAAAGGGATATACTGGGTCGGATAAAACCCTTTTCCTGGAACTCCTCCAACTTCTTCTTGAGCTCTTGTAACTCAGACATAACCATTCTATAAGGAGGTATTAAGACCGGTGATGCTCACGGAACAGGATCCATAGAGAAGTCAACCTCACTCTCTGGAGGCAACCCTGAAAAATCTTTTGGAAAGACATCTGGAAAATGATCAACCACTAGAGGATAATGTATCTGAGAATTCCCCTGAACCTCCAGATATAAACTAGAAATTTGGTCTGTAACACCGCCCAACCCATGATGCTCTGGTCCAGCTATGCTCGATTGGACATCCCAATTTCCCTTGTGAAGAAATGATCTGTCCTCTGGTGACGTGAAACTCACCCTACGGTGATTGCAATCGACAAAGGCCTACAAAGAAACTAGATAATTCATTCTGATAATGACATCCTAACCTGTGATCTCTAGGAAATAAAGATCCCAAAAGATGTTACACCCACCAACCTCAAGGGGGCACTCCTTGCATCGACACACACTAGCAGTTATAATTCCCAAGGGAGTGTCTAGTGTCATTATATCCTCAGATGTAATGATTGTAAGTCTATGGCTCACCATAGTGTGCACTGAAATAAAGATATGAGAAGCTCATGTATTGAAAAGTGAAGAAGATAAAACTAAGGATACTTAAATCCTTTGTCGCACAATGGAAGGTCTAGGATCCTACTCCTGATGAATTTTCTCCACCGCAAACGTCTGTCCAGTACTGCGACCCTATGCAGCAGCCTGAGATCCTTGAGCTGATCCTCCCTAAGCCTGACAACCACCTCCATGGCCTCTACCCTAGCCTGAATGACCCGAATAACTCCATCCCCTAGTCTACTGCAGAACTAGTAATCCTACCTCTATAGGAGACGTCGAAACAGATCCACCTTCACTAGATGCTAGAATAAGAACCTTTCAAAACCGTTGTAGGTGAACCATCTTTCCATAAGCTCGACAATCCACTAAGTCCCTCATGCACTGTGTCTTCATATGCCCATTCTTCCCACACTGGTAGCGCACAACCTTGCAAACTGAAGGAACATCTCCCTTCCTCAAGTCACCTCGTGTAGACGCTTGGTGGCACTTATGTTGTCAGTATAAAGAGTACTAACTTTGGATGTTGAACCGTCTTGGCTCACTGCTCCAGTATCCCTCAGATTCCTCTTCGTGATCAATGCCTAGTTTACTATCAAAGAAATAGATGTCAACTGAAAGACTTTCACCTATGATATGATGTCTAGTCTGAGTCCCTCTTGAAACTTCCTCGCTAGAAACAGCTCTTCATTCCCTAGAATGGGAGTGAAACATTGTAACTCAGTAAAATGGGAGGAATACTTCATAACTAAAAGAGCTCCCTGCTTCAAGTTCATGACCTCCCTAGATTTGTCAGCCCTCAGTGTCACCGGGTAGATGTAATCATAGAAAGTACGCTGAAACTCATCCCAAGCAACTATCTACTGACACCCTTCCTGAGAAACTACGTCCCACCATCTCTTGGCGGAATATTTCTACATGTAAGTTGCGAGATTCACACTTCTGTCTAGGGGTGTCTCGAGATGGTTGAAGATAGAAACCATAGCTTTGAATCAGGATTCTGCAGCTTGAGGTCCTCTATCTTCAGAGAACGTGGGAGGATGCTGCTGCTAGAAGACTCGTGTAAGCTCTACCATAGACTGGGCAGGTTGCTGAGATCCATGAAAGGTCTGTATGAACCTCATGAATCTCTCATGGAACTGTGTGTCTGCACCAGTATCTGGGATAACTATCGTTGCCATATCCAGCGCACGATCTTTGTCAGACCCCTGACGTGCAACGAGAGGACATCTTGGAAACATGATTCTGCAGGTTCAATAACACCTTTATCAACGACGGGCACATTTGAAAACATAAAAGTGTGAAAAAAGAAAAGAAGTCGAAAAAATCTTAAGACTGGAAAAACATGGTTACACTACATGCAGTCTCTATACATGACGTGTTCCAGAAATATTTTACTTGGGCGTGTACACCGTCCAAACTGGCTGTGTAAACCCAAACTACACGGCGTGTTCTTAAATATACATGGCGTGTATTGTCCTTTTTCCTCCTACCTGGTTACTCCTACACGACTGAGTCACATGGACTGTCCCAGCCAAAGACTACACAACATGTTTTTCCACTACATGGAACGTCCTTAAATATTTTCCCCATCCGTGTCGTTAGTCACACGGGCTGGTAGACGGGCCAAAACTACATGATGTGTCGACAATGTACACGGCGTGCTGTCCCAATGATTTTTGAACCCATGTATTCAATTACACAACTGGATCACCCGGATGGAAAGTACACATCATGTAATTTAAAGTACACGGCGTGTAACCACAAGAAGTAATTCTTCCTAAATATAAGAACACATGGCGTGTATTTATAAGGCCACACACTGTGTTGTCTGGGTTTCTGGGTAGTAGGAATAAGAAAATCCCTAAAACCACAGAAAAACACTGAAAACCCGAAAATCAAGGCTTGACATCATAACAACACATATGAAAAGTAAATAGTATGATAATCCCATGATCTTCCAAATTCTGATCCTCGAGGGCCCATACCGCCTCAAAGACCGTTTCTTGGCTTCCATGCTAAATAAGCTGTAATATAACGAATACCCTATCAGCATAGCATGTATCTTAATCACAGCAACTATCACATCATTAAGAAAAATCTATCACGACATCTATCACAATAGATTTCAATTTCTAATGCACCCTTGATGGCATGGTAAAATGCATGACATGTGATTTTCTAACCAGTGCCTATATGACACCTGATATGGAATACCCTCATCTCATTGGGTTTCAAAAAAATACAACCACAATCATATAAACTGTAACATCACAAAACAAGTGCACCACTAAAGGGTGAAATATAATCAACTGTAACACATGAAAAAACTAAAAATAGAAATTATGATGTAATATAGATTTTCCCTGTACATGGATTAATTAAATTTTGGCATAGTTAAGTACCAACTACCCATTCCATCCTATCACTATCTATTATCACCAAACAGTAAGAAAATAGAAAATAAAGAAAACTCCTTTGATACCACTTTATAATGAACCGAATCCGAAGCCACTCAACTGATTCCCTATACGTGGTTCTCCACATGACCTCAAGTCTGTTTCCCCAAATTCCAAAGGTTGCTGACTATCAGTGAGGGCCTTGGTGAGTTGGTAGGGAAACTATGCCATAATTTGGAAAATTATGCAGTGGAAGGAAAATAATAAACAATAGAGGAAGCAGTTAACAACATACAACAACTAAAACTAACAGTAGAAGTAATGTGTAATATAAAAATGATGCAGCATGGTAAATGCATATGTGGAAAGTAGTAAAGAAGAAAAATGCTAAAATAAAACTAAAATTCATGTACTAAAAGTAAATAGTAAACTCCATCAGCATCGCAAGCCTATGCTCGGTCCCATGCTCTCCAGCTCTAACCAGCAATCAAGAAACTGAGGTAGAAGGGCCACAATCCATATCAACACCTACAACCATATAACTTGTTTGGGACAGAAAGCAGGACCCAAATAGTGTTTGAGAGTAATTCTAATAGGCAACCACCACAAGATCTATGCCCTACTGTCAGTGAGCGATATAGCAAAAGTGATGAAAAATAAATGCAGCAGAGAAACAGGAGTACACTAAGGTAAACAATCCTACAAATCTCCATTCAAATTTATTTCTTAATTTAATTCAATAATTTAATCATCAACCCATGAGTCCAGAATATAGCTCTATAATCCAAAGGCATAATAGGTAACACAACAGGTATCTAAATAGACTACCGAAAAACAAGCCGTACAAAAACCAAGATTTTTATTTGGCTTGGTGGACTCATCACAAACAACCAACATTAATTTATCACACTGACCCTCTGGGTGACTCACGTGGGAAGACCCCTATGGTCACGTATTCAAAAATAGAAAAGAAACTCTGAGGAATCACCCATAATCAATTCCCCATATGGTCTTGTAGTGATGCTACAGACTCTTTGAGGAATTACTTAGGTCTAATTCCCCCTTTAGTCTCGATTCGATAATTATCAGACCCTCTAAGAGAGAACAAAGTCAATATCCCTTATGGTCCTAAAGTGGTAAAAATCAAACAGGCCCTCTAAGGAAGCCTTCAATGCCAATTTCCCTTATGGTCTTTCTACACCAGGTTCCCGCAGCCCTGTGTAAAAGCAATCGTACGTAACTGATTCGTAGCATCCCTAATTTTGTTCAACAAACTACTTGTCTAATAGCTACAATGCATCAAAAAACATTTAAACTGATGGAAACACATCCAATTATTCATATCAAGGTAGGAAATCAGTGTAACAAGGTTTTCCTCACATGCAACCTAAGCCGAAAGGCAATAAACAACCGAAACAAGGAAAACACCCATGGGGTGATCCTCAGACATGCTAACAAGCAATCATTATTCATTGAACAACCTAAAGCACCCAAGCAATATAAGGCAGATAATATTACAGGATCAAACCCTAACCTGAGATACCCAATACATGGGTATCCAACACCGTTGCACAAAAACATAGAGACATTTAACGTAATGCATAAAACCTCCTACCTCAAACGTTTTGACAAAAACCCCAACAACGAATAATGAACAAGAAACTCGGGTTGATTCTCCAAGAACCTTCCTTAAATTCCTTCTTCTAACAAGATCAAGACCCATACTCATCAAATTTGGAATCCACACACTTAGATCGTCCCATCACAGGCGTAGATATAAGAAACCAAGGGAAGAGGAGAAGTAGATCTAAGTAGATCTAAGAAAACAATCAAGAACGAAGGAGAACGATCACATACTTCAGGAATCCGGCTTTGATTTTCCAAGAGAAGCCATCAGTTCACCTCTAAAACGTTTGAAAGAATTTTTCTAACCTTCAAGGGAGAGTAGCCCCGAGTTATGGATGATTAAGGGATTAAACGAGGAAATTAGAGGCAAAAAGAGTTAGATCCATAATTTAAGGATCTAATTTAAGTGCTCGCACGATTTGCTCGCATGGTTTGAAAAACTGTGCGATAACTGTGAGGGCTATACTTCCTTGTCAACACTCTTCACATGGTCTCTTGGCACGGTTTCCCTTAACCATGTGACAACTGTACAGTCGCAACTACCTTGAGATCCATCTATGCATGGTCTGGACGCACGGTTAGAAAAACCACGCACCACCCATGAACTTCCCGTTTTGCCTCAAAATATCATTTCATGTTTCGCCGATTGTACCAAGGATAAACCTTAACTTTAAAACCAATAAAAACATCAACCAAGGGGTCACATACATAAAAAGAATATCCAGGTTATTATAGGGTGAGGTTTTAGGCTTGAAGTCTAGAAATTTTTTTGGATTATACAGTTTTATTTATTTTGGGTTTTGATCACTGGACACTATAGCATGACATGAAATATTTATTGTTTCTTATGATTTGTCCCAGTTTTGGGATTTGGTTACTTATGTATGTTATGTATTTTTCTCTTTTCTGTATGATAATTTAATTTTTATTTGTTGTGGCTTACTCTGGTATTGATGGTATAGTCTCCCCATGTATCTCATTAGACCCCCTTTTCTAGTCGGGAACCTATGGAATATGGGGATGTGTGCTTGAGGTCATGTAACTACCTGGCTTAGGGAACTATTTTAGTGGCTCCCAGGTCTAGGTTGTTACAATTTTATTCCATAGGAATAGATACAAGTGGTAAGATCTCAAAGGACTGATCAATTTAGTAGTTTGGGAGAACCCGATAAATACATGATACTTTTTTTACATAGGAAAAAATACAAAGAATATGAGTAGAAATAATTTGGCATCTTTGAACTCATTGCAAGAATTGTTTTTCACATCATCATGATTTCCATTAGGTTAATATTATTTAACCAAATATTCATTAGAGAACTTATTTCAGGTTTCATAAAAAGACATCCTTGGATGTATTTGTGATCAAACAAAGGGATATGAGATATTAGGAGGGGATTATGGAATATATTTGGGTATAGATTGGCCAAATCAAAGGGAATTGGATGTGTGAAGAGGAGAGGAGATGTGATGACCTTTTATAAGAGAAGAAACAAATGATATTTTTTAAACAAATCAACGAAACAAAATTATCATGTTAGAAGCCTCCAAAATGGGTTATTCTAGACCGTTATAGGTGATAAGGTCAAAATGTGTCCAAACATTTGGTGATGGAAATGTTTTAGGTACTTTTTAACCTCTATCTTCTTAGGTAATCCCTAAGTAAATCATTTTTACCTTATCCACAATAGTTAAATTTTTACAACTTTTTCTGTTAATAATGGTCAAAAATTATGATGGACTTGTTAGATAATATAAATTGTTATGATTTTTTAACACCCTAGGATTTCGTAGTACACTATCTCTTTAAAGTAATTCAATAGTCTACGTTACACGCAACACCGTGTTCGAGTTCATCATGACTTTCCAAACTAGTCGTTCAAAAAGAAGTTATTAATAAAGTTAACTAAATTTTCAATTTTTATTCTCCATATAATTTTAACATCCATATTATGTGTTTTTTGTCATAATATATGAACATATCCAATTTTTTAGATAAAAGAAGTGTTTTTCAAAAAAATTCAATCTTAAAGCCATTTAATGGAGAACCATTTTTAAATCACATATTTGACACTTTTATATGTTCAATTTGAAAAAATAAACTTCTTATTTATAACCAAGACATAAAAATTTAGTTTGGATATATTTTTGGTGTTTTTCTGTTAACATTCATATATTAAATAATAGTGAAAAATACAAAATTTTAATTGAAAACAAATTTTTTTAAAAAAATTATTTATAGTGTTAAACAATAAATTTGAATGGATTTGAAATATAATTAGATTATATTTTTATCATTTAACCCAATTTTGATCATTATAAGTAATTTTACATTTAAATTGGACATAAACACATATAAATCTTTTGATAGTTTTTACTTTAAATAAAACACTTTATGGTTTTAACAATGGGAATTAATTTTAAATTAATTAATGTAACTTCTATGTTTTGAATTTGGTTAAATAGAGTTCATTTTTTAATTCAGAATATAAAAAAATTTATAGTGAATTTTTGGTATTTTTCGGAAAACCTTCAATTTTGATGAATAGTGAAAAATAACACATAGTATATAAAAACCAACTTCTTCATTTAAATAATTATTTTTAATTAAAAATTTATCTTAAAATAGATACATAAGACATTTATTAGTACAATTTTAGTCATTGGATTCATTTTATTAAAATATTAGTTATAGAAAATGTTATTGAACCATTTTAACATCTTCTTACCCACCTTCTAGGCACATTTACCCACCTTCTTGGAATAATTTCAAATTTGTTTAAAATGTAATTTTATTAATTCTATGAATTGAATTTATAAATTCCAAGATATTAAGTTGACATCATTACCTAAAACATGATTCAATATGTTGAAAAGAATTTTTGATGAATAGTCACTTTTGAATTTTATTTAGCACAGTTAAAAATAAATTAGGAAATAAAAGGAAAAAATAATTTTAAAATTACTCCAAAACATGTATTAAATATATTGGATCAGTTTATCTCGACCAACATCCACTTTAAAACAAAAATAAGATCCTTTTGATCAATTTGGGTAAGATTAGGACATTTGTTATATTTTATTTTAAGAATTGTTAAAGGTGTTAAATTTAAAATTTAAAAACTAAATAATATTTAATATATGGCTATACATAAGATAAATTAGTCTATAAATATTCATTAGAAATTTATATAAATTTTATAAATTATGGTATTTTATTTATAATTTTTAAACATTATATAATTAAATTTATTTGTGACACAATGATGATGCAACAATTACCTTATTAATGAAGGATTAAATTAATTGATATAATAAATATCAAAATCAATTTAAATTGAAACTTTTTAGGCAATACACAAATTTTAAGGTAAATATTAAATGTTATGGTTTATTTAATTTTATTATTGAATTTATAATATTTTTTTGAATTTAACAAAATCCAAATTCTAAATAGTGTCAAAATTGACAAAAATGCGTTTTTAAAAGAAATACTATATTATTAAATGATATAATATTCATAAAAATATAAGGTTCGGCCAAATGACTTATATAATTATATATATATCATTAATGAACCATTTTAGTTTTTTCTTGGAATTTTATAGTAATTTTATAAACCATGTAATATAAAAATACAAGAAGACATGGCAAAAGTTAACATATTTAACTAAGAGTTAAATCTAAAAGATAAGGTCAATATGGTGACCTAAACATTTATAAAACCAATTTTTTGAGAATAATAAGACCCATAACCACCATATCTAAGAATTAAATCCATTTTGAGCCATTATAAATTGAAAATAATTTTATGATAAAATAATATTGCACGATTTTATTAAAGTGACCCTCAAATCTCTTATAAAAGGGTAATTCACCTTCTCTTAATTTAACACCTCCATATCCTTTTTCATTGGCCAAAACATGATCAAATATCCTCCCAACAACTCTCAATTGATCCTAGAGGACTTATTTTGATCATAAGACGAACATAAAAATTCCCTTTTGATCAAATCAAAAGGAAGCCCCTAAAAAAGAGGTAATTATTTCATCACCTATTTAAAAGTTCTTTTATTCTTCCACATTCTCTTTCATTATTGTTTCCATATTAAATAATAACTCTAGTACCTTATACATACTAATATGTTATTAAAAATTTGGTATAACCATATTCATTATTTTGTCCATCCTATGAATGAACAATTCACCATACGTGTGTACGTATGGATTACCGTCTCCACTTCATGGTATAATTTGTTATTCAATACTACATTATTTGGATGGGTATAATAATGATTATAATTTATGTAGATAATAAATATAACATATAAATGTTTTTTATAATTAATATAAAATCCAATTCCATACCATTTAATTATTATGGAAATGATATCATCACTCGTGCGTACGTATGACTTACCATCTCCATGACACGATGAGATTCATTTCCACATTCACCATTAAACGATGATTATAAAAATATATATTATTAATATGTAATATGTGAAATAATAATTATACTAGATATATATATATATATATATATCTGATTCACTTTCTTCAATTCACTACATTATGAAAACAAAAACAACGTTTATGCTTAAGTGTGGATTACGATCTCCATAAATGGTGTATTCCATTTCATAAATATATTTTTTATAATAATTTATATTCTGAATATATATGTTATATAAATCATTTTTTTATTCTGTAAGTCTGTAAATCCTGATCTATGTGATACGATCAAGAATAATAAGTTAAAACACGTATGAAAAAGAAAGTGATTATTAGCATAAATGTTACTTTAACTAGGAAATTATTATTAATTGGTAATATAATGTCATAAATGAATCATGTATGATATAATAAATATGAATAAGTTTTAGTTATATTATAATAACATACTATATTCATTATACAGATGGTCAAATGTACACTCGACTAAAAAAATGTAAAAGGTAAGGGTAAATTCCTCAATCTCATTATTATCTGAGATTTTTTATGTGTAAGTATTTACTGTGATATTTTTATCATCCATCTCCATGTTTCATAAAAAAATTTCAAAATTAATATTTTAAGGTTTTGTTGAAGGGACTATTTATCAAGACCAGCAATTTAAATATTTTAATAATTTATTTGTTCTAAATATTTTTAATTAATTTACATGTTTTAAAAACGATTTTAAGGATTTATTTATATGGACATGATTGTTTTAAAATTTTAATTCCATTCAAAATTTTCAATGATGTATGTCACTCTTTGATTCAAAAATATTTTTTAAATGAATTACTTTATAAATGTGTGGATTGTAAATTATTTCACAAAAGGGATATTTCTCGCAAATTGACTTAATGATCATTTTCAACTATGTCAATATCCTTTACAAGATATTATTCTTTATTGAGGTCGATTTGTTCTTACCTATTGTATTGAATGTCTTATGATATGTTTGACTGTGGATGTGCTATTTTTAAACCATTCATGGTTCATGGGTAATGTATTGACATTTCTTATTCTAGTCTTAATTAAAATGTTTATGTTATGTTTCAAAATTTTCATATAAGGAATGCATTGGACATAGTAAGTGATGGGTGGTCCCCGGTATAGATCCTCGATGAATCAGTAGGTCTCATTAGACAAACTAGTGTCTTGGAATAAGGGCTTGAAAAAAAGTATTTGTAGTCTTGGCATGAGGCCTTGACTATGTGTTTATGATGTCCGTCATTATGCATTCCCTAATTATGAAATTAGTTATTACATGTGCTTATTCGACTAGTAGAATATCAATGTGCATGTTTATATAGTAATTTTATATTTATTTTTACCATATTGTGATCATTTTTATGTCTAAATGGCTCTTGTTATTATTACAAATCATTCTTTTAAAGTTTATAACTTCCGCTAAATTATTTACCCTTACTGAGCATCTGAACTCACCCCTTTAGAATGTTTTACTTTTCCAAGATTCCAAGAAGTGTATTATGATTGATAATAAGGGTTTTTATAAAGGAATAATGGCGTTCTCAAATGATTATTAATTTTGTGTTGTATTTTAGAAGGAATAATGTAACATTCATATATATATTCAATTTTAAAGACTACTAAACTAATAGGTCCTTCAGGACATGATTCCTTGTAATCATGCCAAATTTATATAATAATACAGCGACTCTTGGTAACTAGGGGTGGGGCATTATAGTTGGTATCAGAGAAATTTTAGAAACAACTGTAGAAATAGATTTAGATAAACTCTGATTTTGAAACATTACCCAAAGATTGAATTTGAGGATTTGTATAGAAAAACATTCTAAAATTTTGTTAATGGAGATCTTTTGTGATATTTCCATGCAATGAATCCCTGTCTGGATATGAGCAGGTAGAGGCGGCTCTGCCAGAAATTTTTTTTTAGTGCAAAACCAAAAAACACCACATTGAGCTAGACTCAAACGAGAACTGGTGCATGAACACAGGCCTCACTGCACTCTTGGTTATGAAACTCCTAGGGGATATACTTATTATAATTTACATTTTGATTACAAACAATTATGAAGGATTTATGAGTAAATACCTCAGCAAATGAAAAATGTTTTTATTATTAGACTAGATGTGTGTAAATATTAAATTAATGCTGAGTAAATATACAGATTTTAGATTATACATTATGATATGATATATCTTCATTTATGTCATCATTTAGGAATGGATCCCTATATAAGGAATGATAACTCTAGAAATATGCATGTCCGAAATAATAAGAAGGATCATATATTTCATAGTATAAGCACAACATTTAAAAGGGAAATAGCCTCCCATGTAATCTCATCAAATTAGGAAATAATATATTGGCTTAATAAGATATGTAAATAATTCTCTGAGTTCTCTAGCTTTGAAGCGAAGCGAGAGAAGAAGAGGATGGAAGAGAAAAAGATGGATAATGGGAAGAAGGTAACGAAAGATTTTCCCACATGTGATAACTGTGGAAATAACCACCTTGTTAAATTCATGAATGGAATGAGAGTTTGTTATAAGTGTACAGAAAACAGATGCCAAGTTTGTGATTTCAAGGGTAAGTAAAAGGTTTCAAATGTACAATGATTTATTTGAAAGGAGTTTGGACACTATATGAATCAATGTCCTAATAATTAGAGTATATCCCAAATGATTCTATTGGATAAAAATCAAGTTATGATACTACCGCAGATGAATATGAATGATTAGTGTTCTTAAGATTTTATTAATGAATTTTTTCATTTGAGTATAGTATAAATGTGATAAAATTTATAAGTATTATAAAGTATATAAGGATTGTACTGCAGTACTATTTCATTAAGGATTTGGGATTGTGTGGTACCAAGAAAAGTGACTCAATACCAAGTAAATTTTTTTATAAAATATATGGTTGAGAGAAATATAAACCTTAATATAATATTGATATTGAGGTATTGAATTTGGAATAAGAGATAATTGAGTTAGATAAGGTATATTGGATATTATTTACTACATTGGAACTAATTAATGGTGTGTTTATTCTATCATTGTTGTAGTTTACAACATTTTTTGATATAAGGAGTATATCGAGTATTCTATAAGGAATAAGGGGGAAAGAATGTAATCAATAAGGTTTTATGGTAATTCAGGGTGATACCATGTTTTAATAAAATTCATGATGAAGGTAATCACATGATGTTATGTGATAATATAGATCTTCATTATGTTATGCTGATGTTAATTATAAATTTTTGGACTGTGAGTTTGGACACAAGTATTCTAGATAATTCTAAAAAATGGAATTAAGTAAGTTAAACACCTGATATTTTTTTGAGGTTATTGTATAATTTATGGAATACGTTGACCTAACCTTTTGGTTTTTAGTAAACATTTATAATATTATGGGAATAATTTTGGACCCTATGAGTTATCAAATTCTCTTCATGCGTAAAAAAATCATTTTTGAACATTCATCTTCTAGCGTAAGGGATGATGTAAAAATATATCAAAGTATAAAAAAATGATCAGAATATGACTATGACCGGTAATGAAGTCAAATATATTTTTTTGAGTTCTTATATTTATATTTAATTAATTTCTTCTCTTTCGAACATAATGTATCTAAAAAAGCTGATATCCTAATATTATATGTTTTGTTGAACTGATGATACTTTAAATAATCAGATATTGATGTATTTGAGGCCCTGAATTTGACATTTATTATTCAATTGTTTGTGATTTATGAACTCAATAAGTCACTATAAATATTTACATTTTCCTCCAATTATATGTCTTTAATTTCCTACAATGTTCTCTAATTCAAAATCATAATTTGGTGGTGACTTTTTTTATTTCCCTTTCCCACTAATTATGTGTAAATTTTATTAACCTAATTTCTAATTTTGGTTTTCCACAAAGGTATTTTAAATTTTTAACCATTTATTTTTTTAAAATAGTTTCTAATTACATGGACACAATTTATTGACGGAAGGGAGAATGTAACACCCCCATATTTCATAGTATGTTTTCTCTTTAACGTAATTCAATATCATGCGCTATACGTAACACCGAGTTTGAGCACACCAAGACATACAAAACTAGTCATTCAAAAAGCGGTTAGAAATATTTTTATCTAAAATTTGAATTTTATATAATCCAGATAATTTAAACATCCATATTTTGTGTTTTTTAGACAAAATATAAAAACTCATCCAATTTTTCAGTTAAAAGAAATGTTTTTCATAAAAAGCAATTTTACAACCTTTTAATAGAGAAAACTTTTTAAATCCTTTATTGGATGCTTTAATAATTTAAATATGAAAATATAAACTACTTATTTAGAAGAGGTACATAAAAATTTAGTCTGGATAAATTTTTGGTTCTTTTCTATTAAATTCTATATTTTTATGAATAGTAAAAAATACTAAATTTTAATTCAAATTTTTTTAATCAAAATAATTGAAAGTGTTAAACTATAAATTTTAATGTTTTTGTAGAATACTTAGATTATATTTTTATCATTTAATCAAATGTTGGTTTTTAGAAGTAATTTTACATTTAAAGTGGACCTAAACACATATCAATCTTTTGATAGTTTTTACTTCTCAAAAACACACTTTCTAGTTTTGACAATGGGAATTAATTTTAAATTAATTAATTTAACATCTATTTTTTAATTTGGTAAATTATAAAAAAATTGAATTCAGAATATCAAAATTATCTTAGGTAGAAATTTTCATATGTTTCAGAAAAATTTAAAATTTTCATGAATAGTGCAAAATACTGCATAGTACATAAAAACCATCATATTCATTTAAATCATTATTTTGAATTATAAAATGATCTTAAAATCGATACATAATACATATATTAGTATAGTTTATGTCATTGGAGTCATTTTATAATAATATTATATTTATAAAATTTTATCGAACCATTTTAATGTCTTTTTACCCACCTTCTAGGCACATTTACCCACCTTATAGGAAAAATTTGAAAATATGTATAAAAAGTATATTTAATTCTTATATTTATTGAATTTAAAATATATGAGAGACATGGTATACATCAGTAAGTTAAAATTTGTTCAATAGGATGAAATTTGTTTAGGTGAATAATAACTTTTGAATTTTATTTACCAAGGTTAAAATTGAATAAGGTAATTAATGGTAAAATTAATATTTAAATTACCCCAAAACATTTCCTAATTCTAATGGATAAGTTTATCTGGACTAAAATACACCATAGGAGTAAAATAAGATCCTTTTTATTCATTTGTGTTATATCATGACATTTATTATATTTTATTTAATGAAGAGTTGAAAGTGTTAAATTCAAAATTAAATATATAAACCATTTTTTATATAGGGATAAAAATGAGATAAATCCAACTATAAATATTCATTATAAATTTAATTATATTTCATACATCATGGTATTTTATTTATGATTTTTATACGTTATATAGTTAAATTTATTTATGTCCTAATGATGATGAAATAGTTAACTTATCAATGAAAGATTAAAATAATTGATATTATAAATATCAAAATAAATGTAAATTGAGACTTTTGATTCCATCCACGAATTTACAGGTGAATATTACATGTTAGGATTTATTTAATGTATATTTTATAATTAATAATGATTTTTTGACTTTCAAAAAACCCAATACTAAATAGTGTCAAAATTGACGTAAATGAGTTTTATTGAAAATACTATATTATTAAATGAGATCACTACCACAAAACTAGGAAAGGCCAGTGCCACCCCTTTATCAGCGCTAACGAAAAAGCGCTGATAAAGGAGGGGGGCCTTTATCAGCGCTCAAAAAAGTGCTGATAAAAGCACCCCTTTATCAGCGCTCAAAAAAGCGCTGATTAAAGCACCCCTTTATCAGCTCTTTTTTTAGCGATGTTAAAGGGTCGACTTCAATTTTTTTTAAAAAAATATATTGATATATAAATATAGTTATATAGTTATATTTATATAAATATAATATATAATTTTTAAATATATTTTAGATAAGTATAAATGTACATTTACACTTAATATACTTAATATATAAGATATTTAGTGAAAATGGATTCTTAAAATTTTTTAAAAAAAATTAATTAATAATTTGATAATTATTATGGAGTGATAGTCATTTCATAACAATTTGAAGAATAAAAAAAATAAAATAAAAAAAGATCCAAAATATGTTGAAAACACAACTCAAACTTCAAACGGCCATAACTTTTGATCGAGGTGTCCGTTTGAGCTCTACCACATATAAAATCGAAGCCTGCGACGAGATCTACACCGTTGTAGCCGGGTGGTACCCCGGTCAAGCGTTTTCTGAGGTCAAAAGAGGCCCATAAGGCCTCCAAAACTGCGTTTTTTGTCGGGGTACTCAGATTTTTTAACATTTTTTGGATTTTCAGCCTCGTTTAAGGGGTATTATTGGATTTTTTGGTGGGGAATGAATTTATTCCAAGGCATTACATTCATATTGATATTATGCCTTTGAAATTTAATCCTTTTTTATAATGAACTGCTATTTATAATCAAATATATAACTATATGTACATATTTTTTTATATATTCACACCTAAAAATTAAATTTTTAAAATAAATAATTAAGCTTATTTACATATAAAATATATTAGCTTTATCTAAATAATAACTAATATCCATTTTATTTAAAATACCAATATATGAATATTTATATAACTACTATATATTAATTTAACTATACATATATTAATATAACTATCTATATATATATTAATATAACTATATATATTAATGTAAATATATATTACAATACAAATATATATAACTAAATATATATATAAATAAATAGATATATCGTGAATAAGAGAACAAATCAATATAGGGTAGTGGCAAAGGCTTTAGGTGCGTAGGGAGGAGGTCTCGAGATCAAATCCGGGTGGAGGCACGAGTGCGCGCGCAGGGTTGATTTAAAGGGCTAGTAGTGATAAAGGGTGTAGGCGGTGTGGGCGGGCACTGGAGGTGCGGGAAAGCACTTATAAAGGGGGTTCAAGCGCTGTAAAAATCCCCCCCCTGAGATTGGCAGTATTTTTTTTTTAATTTTTTGTTTAATTTTTTCTTTAATTTTTTATTTTTATCAGCGCTAAAAATAAGCGCTGATAAAATACCCCTTTTATCAGTGATTTTTTAGCACTGATAAAAGGGGTCTTTATCAGCACTTTTTGGAGTGCTGATGAAGGGGACCCCCCCTTATCTTCACTGGCTTTATCAGCACCTTTCTAGCGTTGATAAATTCCATTTTTAGCAGTGATAAAAGCCGTATTTGTAGTAGTGAATAATATTCCTAAAAATATACGGTTAAAAAAAATAATTATATAATTATATATATATCATTAATAAACCACTTTAGGATTGATTATAATTTTATACTATGTTTATTTACCATGTAATATAAAAAAAAGAAGGCATGGTAAAAGTAAAACTATTTAACGAAGAGTTAAATATAAAGGATAATGTTAATATTGTGAGCTAAGATTATCTAAAACCTATCGTTTGATAATATTTATACCTATACCCACCTTATCCTTTAAATAAATCCATTTTAAGCCATTAGGTATCGAAAATGATATTATAATAAAATAATATTTCACAAATTTCCTAAAGTGACCCTCAACACTCTTATGAAAGGGTACTTCACCTTTTCTTAATTTCACACCTCCAATTCCATTTGGATCAGCCTACCCCTACTTAGATATCCTCATAAATACCCTAAATTCAACCTATAGGCCTCATTTTTATCATAAATTCAACCTAATGAGCCCTTTTGATCAAATCAAAAGGAAGCAGTCAAAGAAGAGATAATTATTTCATCACCTCTTTCAAAGCTATTTTCTTCTTCTAATTTAAATTTATTTGATGTTTACCTAATAAAATAATAACTCTAGTACCTTATACATAATGAGATGTTATTATAAATATGGTACAACCATATTAAATATTCAATCCATCATATGAATGACAATTTAACCATACGTGCATACGTACAGATTATTGTCTCCATGTCGTGGTGTAGTTTGTTATTCGTCACATCATTATTTAGATGGGTATAATAATGAGCATAATTGATGGAAAAAAAAATATCATGTTAATGTATCTATATAATTAATATAAAATCTAAAATGATACGATTTTATCATAAAAGAAAATACATTTTCACTCATGCGTCTGTACAACATGTCGTCTCCATGATGCGATGAGATTCATTTCCACGTTCACCATTCGATGATGATGATAAAAATATTTATTATTAATATGTAATATGTGATATAATAATTCTACTATATATATATAGGTATTTACCTATATCTCATTCACTTCTATTCACTACAATATGAAAACGAAAACAATGTTTATGTGTACGTACGACATGCCATCTCCATAAATGGTGTATTACATTATATATATATATATATATATATATATATATTTGTTATAAATATTTATATTCTGAATATATATGATATATAAATCATGTTTTATATTCTCTAACTATTTAAATCATGATATAAGTGATATGATGAAGAATAACAAGTTAACACACGTACGAAAAAGAAAGCGATTATTAACCAAAATCTTACTTTAACATGGAAATTTTAATTAAATGGGTAATATAACATCATAAATGAATCACGTATGTTATAATAAATAATAATATGGTTATATTATAATTTAATAACATTTTATATTCTTTATACATGTGGTTAAATGTAACCTCAACTAAAGGAATGTACTAGGTAAGGGTTAATTTCTCAATCTCATTATTATCCGATATTGTTTATTTATAAGTATTTACTGGGATATTTTTACCATCAATGTACATGTTTCATAAAAATGTTTTCAAAGTAAATATTTTATTATTTTGTGGAAGGGAGTTTTTAGGAAGTTCATCATTTTAAATGTTTAAATGTTTTATATTTTCTAAATCATATAAATTAATGTCCATGTTTAGAAAATGATTTTAAGGATTTATTTATATGGACACAATTGTATTAAAATTTTAATTCCATAAAATGTTTTAAAGTTTCACCAAACAATTTGATTCAAAAATATTTTTTAAATATCTTCCTTTATAAATGTGTGACTTTTAAATTATTTCACCAAAAGGGATATTTCTCTCAACGAATTTTACTTATAATTTTCAACTATGTCAACATCATTTATGGGATATTATTCTTGATTGAGGTTGATTTATTATTCTATATTATATTGAATGAGTTATGATATGTTTGACTATGGCTGTGCAATTTTATACCATTCATGGTTTATGGTTAATGTATTGACATTTCGTATGCTAGTTTTAATACAAATTCTTATGTTATGTTTCAATATTTTCATATAAACAATAAATTTGACATAGTATATGACGGGTGGACCCCGCTATAGCTCCTCGATGCATCATTAGGTCTCATTAAAAAAACTAGTGTCTTGGAATAAGTATTTGAGAAAAAAATTATTTGTAGTCTTGGCATGAGGCCTTAACTATGTGCTTATGATGTCCAACATTATGCATTCTCTCATTTTGAAATTATTTATTACATGCGATTATTCAACTAGTATAATATCCATGTGAATGTTTATATGGTAATGTTTAATTTAATATTTTCCATATTATGTTAAATCTTTTGTTTAAAATGATGGTTTTTTATTACATTTCTTACCACAAAATTTTATACAATCAACTAAATTATTTACCCTTACTGAGCATCCCGAGCAAAACCCTTTTTTATATTTTATTTTATAGGATTAGAAGAAGTGTATTATTTTTAATATGCAGGGTTATGCTGAAGGAATAATAAATTGTCATAGGATTAATTATGTTGTGTTGTATGTTATAATGTGTAATGTAACATTCATGTTTGTAATCTATTTTCCAAGACATGTAAACTGATCTTCCCTTCAGGACTTTATTCCTCATAATCATGAAAATTTTATGTAATAATGAAATAAATCTGGGTAACTGGGGTCGCGGAATTACAGTTTTCAAATGTGGAGTCAATTTTACTAACTTCAATTTGCATGAGAAACAGATTCTAATTTAAAATTCTACCCATAAACATGATTATAAATCCGGTTTCCAAAGAAGAAATTATCATAATTATAGATGGTTTTAATATCAAATTTCAATATGAAATTGTTTTCAATTACTGAAATTTTATTAATTTAAATTTAATTAATCAAATTATATATTGAAATATATTTAAAATATAGTTTAACTTTGTAGATAATTTTAATGAAATTGCATATTTCAATAAGATTTAGTAGTTTTCACTATTTATCTTAAAATAATTCATTTATGAAAAACAAAACAAATCACCCTATGATAATTTTGATACTATTATATAAAAAACAAAGTATATTTTATAGAAATAATTTCAAAAATTGTTAAAAAAAATTTAATTCATGTTTTCAAAGAGTGTCTAAACCACCTTTTAGAAAAATATAGTTTTTCAAGAAAAATTATTTTTTATTTCAAATTATTCTAATTTTATTTATAAAAAAGCATGTATAGTTAATTTATTTTATACACGTATATGTTATAAAATATTAATTTTTTTTTGATATTATTTATACCACAATGTTAATTTCTAGTTTATAATTGCCATGTTAAAATAATATCTTAATATAATAATTTTTTTTAAACCTAGTGTTGCGTA
Source organism: Viscum album (assembly GCA_963277665.1). Lineage (NCBI taxonomy): Eukaryota > Viridiplantae > Streptophyta > Magnoliopsida > Santalales > Viscaceae > Viscum > Viscum album. The sequence continues at coordinate 123,030,768 of OY728139.1, read as the reverse complement.
TATCTCAAGAAATCAAATGTATTAAATTTGTTTACAAATAATAATTTTTCTGTATTTGGATATTAAATTATTCCATGTTATTAATATATAATACTTGATGTTTCGTCAACATTACCTTCTAAATAGATTACTGTAGTTCTTCTTCATAACATCATGTGATTCCCACATTCATTCCTTTATCTTGTGATTTATCCAAAGTACCATTACCAGATGAGTTGTCCAATTATGTAATACATTATCTATAGTATCAATAATCTTTAGGGTTTCTTTATAGTAAGATAGATTATGTTCCAATTATATACCATTAGAGGTGATTACATACATTATGTCTAGAATGTACGATAACACCCATAGATTTTTTGATAATTATTCTTTTTAATTTCATTGATGTCTTGTGTTGTACGCGACACTAAAATTAGCTTGTTCTATAAGCAACACCATATACAAAACACTATTCTTGGATCGTGTTACACAAAATTTCAAGTTCGTTTGATAGAAGTTATTCTACGCAACATTGAGTGTATATATATATATATATATATATATTCAATGTATAAGTGAAATACGGTCGGATTCTATTATACAAAACAAAAAAGGAATCTTGTACTACATGCAACCCTGACTTGGCTTGCGTTACACGCAATCACAACCTTCCCTGATAGCGTGTGTTGTACACAATACCGAGTTTCACTAAACAACAATATGTTATTAAAATATAATATAAACTAGGCATTATGAATAATAATACCCACTTTTTGAAATTTAATTTTTCAAAATTGACATAATTTTTGGATTTGGAATATCGAAATTATCCTTGGGTGAATTTTTGGTATTTTTATAAAAACTATCAATTTTTGATGAATAGTGAAAACACTGGGTTACTATTTAAAAACAGACTCTTAATTTAAATAATTATTTATTTTATTTAAATTTATTTTAGGTAAAACAGATTGATACAAATTACTTATATATGTTCAATGTAATTCATTGAAGTCATTTTATAATAATTTTAGATATATAAAAATTTTGTTGAATGTTTCACCGTCTTTTACCTATATCCTAGGTGCATTTTTTCATACTTACATAAAATATAATTTTACCACTTCTGTGAGTGGAATTTCAAAAATCTGAGAGACACAGTTAATATCAGGGAGTAAAATGTGGTTCAATAAGATAAAAATAATTTTTGGTGAATTGTATCTTTTTACTTTATTAACCACGGTTAAAAGTAAATAGGGTAATTAAGGGTAAAAATGATATTATTATTATCCTAACATAGGTTCTAATTCTATTGGATAAATGTAATTCGACCAAAAACAACCTTAGGAATAAAATGTTTCCCTTAAGGTCCACTTGTATTAGATTAGGACATTTATTAATATTTTACTTAAAGAAGAGTTAAAATAGTTAATATCAAAGTTTAATAACTAATTTTTTTTAATATTGGGTTATACATAAGATAAATTCGAGTCTAAATATTGATTATAAATATAATAAAATTTCCTACCTAATGGTATTTTATTTATAATTTTTAGACATTAAATAATTTAATTTATTTATGACACAATAGTGATGCAATAATTACCTAAATAATGAAATATTAAAATAATTGATATTATAAATACACAAAATAAATTAATTTCAGACTTTTTTTGAATTACACTAATTTTATAGGTTAACATGACATGTTAGTATTGATTTAATTATCTTTGTTCGAACTAATCATGCTGTTATAATTTTCACCAAAATCAATTACCAAATAGTTTCAAAATTGACTTAAAATAGTTTTTAAAACAAATATTATATTATTAATTGTTATTATATTCCAAAAAATTTAATGTTCAGAAAAATGAATTTTCTAAGGTTATATATATTAATAATGAACCACTTGGGGTTCTTTTGACTTGTTATAGTAAGTTTATTAACCATATAGTGTAAGAAAACAAGAAGACACGGTAAAAGGTAAATTATTTAACTTAGAGTTCAATCTAAATGATAAGGTTAATATAGTAACCTAAAATTGTATAAAACCTATGGGATGAGAGGATTTAGACCCATAAACATTTTAGCTTCTAAATAAATCAATTTGGAGCTATTATAAACTGAATATGACTTTATTATAAAATAATATTTTATGTTTTTCCAAAGGTGCCCCTCTCCTCCCTTATATAAAGGGAACCCCTTCCCTCTTCTCATAACACCCATTTGAGCCTTGAACCACGTATAACCCCTAATAATTACTCTTATCAACCTCTATAGTTACATCATAGAGGTTCTGGTCTTCTCAAAATTCCAACTCTAGTTCCCTACGAAGAATTTTAAAGGAGGTGTGTCGAGGAAGAGGTAATCTCTTCTACCGACTCTTTCAAGTTTCTGTCTTCTTCTACATCCTCTTCTTTCATTTTTTCATTATAAAATCATAACATCAGTATTAATTATATACTGATATGTTATTATAAATATTATACAACCCTATTTCACCTTATTTCCATCTTATAGAAAACAAAATCACCGCGTGTGCCTATGTGTGGAATACCGCCTCCATGCTATGGTGTAATCAGTTATTCCACCACCACCTTACTATGATGGGTATAATGGTGTAAATAATAACTATATATAATTATTATAACATCATACGGATCTATTATATTATATCATCCACTCCAATACCATTCAATAAATATGGGAATGATAACATCGCTCGTGCGTACGTACGGATTACCGTCTCCACGACGAGATGAGATTCATTTTCCTTGTTAACAATTCCAGAATGATTATAAAGTATATATATTAATTAGTCATGAAATATATGACAGAATAATTCTGATGGATTTGTATATGTATGTAATCTAATTAATTCCATTCAATTCAATAAGGAAACAAAAAACAGCGTTCTTGCGTACGCAAGGCCTACCGTCTCCAAGAACGATGTATTTATTTCCATTTATCGATCTATTATATATATGTATATTATGAATATATATTATATAAAAATCATGTTTTATATTATGAAATTATGTAATAATGATCTAAATAATCATACAAATAATTACAAGTTAAAATATGGATGATAAATGAAACAATTTTACCCAAAACAATGCTTTAACATGGAATTGACAAATGAACAGATAATATAATGTCATAAGTGAAACATATATGATATCATTAATATTATTATGGTTCTGTTACATATTAATAATATTTTTAAACCCACTACAAAGGAGTTTCAGACACATATAGAAGAAATTGGACATAAGGTAAGGGATAATTTTTCAAATCTCATTTTTATCCAAGATTACTTATACGTAAGTATTTACTGGGGTTATGTTTATCATCCATGTCCATGTTTTCTAAAAATATTTTCAGAAATGTTTCCAATCCTTCCATGTTTGTTTAATTTCTTTTTACCCTTTTTGACTTTTTACCACATTCTATTGAAGGAATCTTCCCTCTGGTTACCATCGAATGTACTTTTTGACTTTTTTGACAAAAGTACGAGAAGAATGTTTCTTTTAACTTATACGGCATGAAAATATTTTTACGGTTTCATAATTGATTATTTTCATGAATCTTACTGTACAAGATTACATGAATATTTTCAAAAAAATCCTTTTCTTTTAAAATTGCATGGCATTTTGTGAAAAGAAAATGATTTTCCAGAAGAAATGATATTACCCTCAATAACTCATTTCAAGTGTTTTTTCAAAACTATTTCCCATCTAAAATGACAGTATATAATATGTTTATGTTTCAAGTATAATGTCTCTATTATTTACATGGTGTAATTTTTCTTATGATGAAATGATATCCATTTGTTTATATGGACTATGTTATGATGTGATTATTTTTATGAAACCTATTTTATTCTTTGGGGTGTGATGAACGATTCATGTTTATTTTGTGGAAGAAGTAAGAATGATTTCATTATGAGATGGGTGGGAACTATATCTCCCTCCAATTATTTGGGTAAAGATTTATATCTCATGAGATAGACATGGATGGAACGGTATGTTAATTCGGTTCAGTGATACAGTACTGGAACAAGGAGTGAACTCGATTCAGAAAGGGACTTTGTCCACTAAGATGGTCTTGGAAACAATGCCTTGGCTACTATGGAAATCATATCATGTGCTTAATTGTTTTCCACAATTACATGTTTTATTCACATTCTATTTTATCATGATTGATGTTCCATTATGATATACGCCTTATATACTTCCAAGATTTATTTCTTTACTCAAGATTTTGATGTTTAGATTTAGTGTTCATGTTTTTGCATTCAAATGTTTATTGGTTGTTTTATATTATCTATTCTTACCATTACAGAGCTTTTGGGATCACCCTTTTTATGTTTTCTTTCCCCCAGGATATAATGAATGGTTTGAAGTAAGAAAACCAAAATGGTAAGATCTTTATGGGAGATGTTGAAAATATTTCACCATGATTAGAATATTACGTTCCGAGTTTCCAAAGACACTAAACTAATACGGTCTTTGGGAATCTGTTTTTTCATGTATTAAGTATTCCACAAAATTAATTTAATGTCCATGTACGTCATGATTTGGGTCTCTACAGTTGGTATCAGAGTGAAGGGTCAGTTAAACTTTGAAAACTAGGTTGTGAAAACTTTAGTGAAATCCCTAGAGATATTTCTAAGGTATGTCTAGGGATGTCCCTAAAGATAAGTATAAGTATAGGTTATAGTCCTTGAATTACGGTAATGATCATAGAATTTAACCTAAGATGTTAGATATTGACGGTACTCCCCCATAATTATTTATTTTCCCTAGCATTATTTTTTCCTCTCACACTAATTTTTTTTGGGTTTTAGAAAATGGTTGGAAATAGGAAAATTTACGATAATGGAGGATATGATGGACAATGGAATGATATTCTTCATGAGAAACCAAATGAAATGGGATTTGGAAGTCCAAATATCGTTATTATGCCTAATCGTCAATCTCATAATATGATCAATAATATCAACTTTGGTATGTATCCCGACTCAGCTAATAAGGGAAAGATGGAGTTTCATGATGTTCATAGAGGAAGGAAAGTTCAATTTCTCTTATTGAAATCATGTGGGAAGAGGCATCAAGGAGAATGTTTCAATGGAACTGGAAGATGCTTTAGGTGCAGAAATGAAGGAAACAAATCCAGTAAGTGTAAAGGAATAGGTTCAGTTAATACCATCGATAAGGATAATGGTATTTCTATGACATCAAAAATGATTAGATGATTTAAATGAGGAATATATGGGCATTATGCAAACCAATTCCCTAAGGGAAAATCTAATGAAGTGAATCATCATGGTCATATGGGTAGTATTTACATGGATGATGATTATGAGACTAAAAATGATATATGAGATGAAATAAGTGTTGAAGCTGTTCAATGGTTAAAGAAGGTAGTGGAATGATTGTATATTTATTTAGAGATATTTTGTATAGATAATTTAAAGGTATTGTGGAATAAATAAACATCTAAGGATTGTTACACTATTGTTTTTCCTAAAGTATTTGAAAGTATATGATTAATGGTACTCATAACCCTGAAAGGTTATTCAGATATTTTTGGAAAGAAGATGATATGCACATAATGAGGGGATAAAGATAAAATGAAATTTTGATAGTATTCATGAGATCGTGCCTGATATAAGGACAAAGTGATATCATGGTTTGAGTATATAGAGATTTTGGGATTTTGGTATAAGGAATGAGTTAACTTTTGATAGTATTCATGTTTTTGCGAAGGTTTAATAGTAATTCATGTTTTAAAAGAATACATGATTAAGGTATTCAAATGTTTGGAATATGACCAACAAGATATATCTTATGATATATGGGAGATAAATTATGGTATTCACATTCTTGGTATATGACCTATCTAGTAAAAATTATCTTTATACTATTGGATAGATGTATTTTGGATAAGCCTAACGATTGGAATGGATTATGTTAGACATTAGATAATATTATTTAAGTATAGAACATGTTTTTTAATATTATTTCTGGAATGTTATAATAGTATCGTTTTAGAAAAAGGATAACCCATAGGATGAGTGACAACCCGTCACGTCGGACAAGGCTATGGGAATTGAACCCACAACTAATGTATGACATGCCTTTATCACATACCACTGGCCTACAGTAATTCCCTGGTTACTAAAAACTAGTTTTATTTTATTAAGCGCTATGATAGATGAAGTATAAGTCCATTTTTGCAACAATATATGATTAATACCAAGATAGATGGACTTATGTATATTTAATAAATTTGGTGGAACTTTTTACCATAGAAACAAATGGAATGACCTATCATTCTATCGCATTATCTGCTAAGACTTCACGAATGATAAATTTAACTTCATTTTTTAAGAGATGAAGTGGAAATTATTCAAGGCACGAACAACGGTGATATTTTACCAAAATCAGGTAAGTATTTCATTTAATTCAACAATTATTTAGCATTATGGTAATGATCTTGAAAACTACAAAGGTTTTCCTATTACCCTCATACCCGATAAATCATATGACACCTTAGATCATAAAACATTTATGGCTTTGTGATTGATGTATTTTTCATAGCCATGTTCTCTACCACTCTCCATCAGAACTTGATGGTTACATTTATCTTCCATATCCATATATATTCACATATGTTCTCCTATGTGGAAACCCAGTGATGAGTTAATTTGGTTAACTATTACATTTCAAATATTAGTTTTTTAATGTTATGTTTTGGTATTCGTTTTTACGATGTGGGTTTCTATGAAATAATCATTCATGTAGTAAACCATTTATAACCCCGACGAATTTCGAGGGCGAAATTTATTTTAATGGGGGTAGAATATAACAATATGAGATTTTATGAGAATTATTCTTTTTAATTTCATTGATGTCTTGTGTTTTATGCAACACCAAAATTATCTTGTTCTATACGCAACACCATATACGCAACAATATTCTTGGCTAGTGTTACACAAAATTTCAAGTTCGTTTGATATAAGTTATTCTATGCAACATTGAGTGTATATATATATATATATATATATATATATATTAAGTGTATAAATGAAATATAGTTGGATTCTATTATACACAAAAAAAAGGAATCTGGAACTTCACGCACCCCTGACTTGTCTTGCTTTACACAAAATCGTGACCTTCAACGATAGCGTGTGTGGTACGTAATACCTAGTTTCACTAAACAACGATATGTTATTAAAATATTATATAAAATAGCCACTATGAATAGTAATACCAAATTTTAGAAATTTTATTTTTCAAAAGGTACTTCATTTTTGGATTCAGAATATCGAAATTAGCCTAGGGTGAATTTTTGGTATTTTTATGAAAACTTTCAATTTTTGACGAATAGTGAAAACACTAGGTTACTATTTAGAAACCAACTCTTTATTTAAATAATTATTTATTTTATTTAAATTTATTTTAGGTAAAAAAATGATACAAAATACCTATATGTGTTCAATGTAATTCATTAAAGTAATTTTATAATAATTTTAGATACGTAAAAATTTTATTGATCTTTTCACCGTCTTTTACCTACCTCCTATGAGCTTTTTTTGCAAACTTACATAAAACATAATTTTACCGCTTCTGTGAGTGGAATTTCAAAAATCCAAGAGACATGGTTAATAACAAGGAGTAAAATGTGGTTCAATAAGATAAAAATAATTTTTGGTGAATAGTAACTTCCTACTTTTATTTACCACGGTTAAAAGTAAATAGGGTAATTAAGGGTAAAAAAGAAATTATTATCACCCTAACATATATCCTAATTCTATTGGATAAGTGTAATTCGACCACAAACAACATTAGGAATGCAATATTTCTCTTTAGGTCCACTTGGATTAGATTAGGACATTTATTATTATTTTATTTAAAGAACAGTTAAAATAGTTAAAATCAATGTTTAATAACTAAAACATTTTTAATATATGTTATACATAAGATAAATTCAACTATAAATATTAATTAGAAAGATAAAAATATTTCCTACCTAATGTAATTTTATTTATAATTTTTAGACGTTATATAATTTAATTTATTTATGAAAAAATGGTGACGTAGTAATTACCTAAATAATGAAATATTTAAATAATTGATATTATAAATACCCATATAAATGTAATTTGATACTTTTTATGAATTAAACTTATTTTATAGGATATTATGACATGTTATTATTGATTTAATTAACTTTTTTTGAAATAATCATACTGTTATAATTTTCACAAAAATCAATTATCAAATAGTGTCAAAATTGACATAAAATAGTTTAAAAAAAAAATATTATATTAATAATTGTTATTATATTCATAAAAATTTAAGGATAATCCAAATGTCTTAGATAAGGTTATATATATTAATAATGAACCCCTTGGGCTTCATTTGGATTTTTTAGTTATTTTATTAACCATATAGTTTCAGAAAACAGGAAGACATGGTAAAAGTTAAAGTATTTAACTTAGAGTTAAATCTAAATGATAAGGTTAAAATAGTAACTTAATCTTGTCTAAAACCTATTGGATGAGCGGATTTAAAACCATCCCCACTTTAGAATCGAAATAAATCAATTTAGAGCTATTACAAACCGAATATGACTTTATTATAAAATAATATTTTATGTTTTTCCAAAGGTGCCCCTCTCCTCCCTTAAAAAAGGGCACCCCTTCCCTCTTCTCTTCACACCCTTTTGAGCCTTGATGATCAGCCAACCCCTGAAAATTACTCTTATAAACCTCTCTAGTTACATAATAGAGGTTCTGGTCTTCTCAAAAGAGTAACTCTAGTGCCCTAAAATAAAGTTTAAAGGAGGTGTGTCGAGGAAGAGGTAATCTTTTCTACTGACTCTTCCATGTTTCTTTATTTTTATACTTTCTCTTATTTAGTTCTTTCTTTATAATGTAATAAAATCTGTATTACTTATATACTGATATGTTATTATAAATATTAAACAACCCTATTTCACCTTCTATCCATCCTACGGAAAAAGAAATCACCGCGCGGGCGTAAGTACAAAATACCAACTCCACGCCATGGTGTAATCAGTTTTTCCACCACCACCTTACTCTGATGGGTATAATGGTGTAAATAATAACTATATATAATTATTATAACATCATACTGATTCTATTATATTATATCACCCACTCCAATACCATTCAATAAATATGGGAATGATATCATCGCTCATGCGTATGTACAGATTACCGTCTCCACGACGCGATGAGATTCATTTTCCATGATAACAATTCGATAATGATTATAAATTATATATAATATGTAATCGTGAAATATATGACATAATAATTCTAATAGATTTATATATGTACGTCATCTACTTAATTCCCTTCAATTCAATAACGAAACGAAAAATAAAATTCATGCATACATAAGGCCTACCGTCTCCATGAACGGTGTATATCTTTCCATATATCGATCTATTATATATAGGTATATTCTGAATATATATTATATATTAATCCTGTTTTATATTTTCTAATTAAGTAATCATGTTATAAGTAATCATATTAATAATTAGAAGTCTAAACACGGTTAATAAATGACACGATTTTACCCAAAACACCGCTTTAACATGGAATTGACAAATGAACAAAAAATATAAAGTTGTAAGTGAATCCTATATGATATAATAATTATTATTATGTTTATGTTAAAAGTTAATAATATGTTTAAACCCACTATATAGGAGTCTCGGACACATACAGAAGAAATTGGACATAATCTAAGGGATAATTTTTCAAATCTCAATTTTATCAAAGATTACTTATACGTAAGTATTTACTGGGGTTATGTTTATCATCCATGTCCATGTTTTCTAAAAATATTTTCATAAAATGTTTACTATTATTACTTTTATTTTTAATTTCATTTTTACCCTTTTTTGACTTTTTACCACATTGTATGGAAGGAATCTTTCCTTTGGTTACCATATAAGGTATTTTTTTAATTTTCTGACAAAAGTACGAGACAAATGTTTCTTTTAACTTATACAAAATGAACATATTTTTACAGTTTCAAACCACCTTATTTTCATGAAGCTTACTATACAAGATTACATGAATATTTTCAAAAAAATCCATTTCTTTTAAAATTTCATGTCATTTTGTGAAAAGAAAATTATTTTGAAGAAGAAAGGATATGTTCCTCAAGAACTCATTTCAAGGGTTTTATCAAAACTATTTTCCATCTAAAATGACTGTATTTTATATGTTTGTGTTTATAGTATAATGTATCTTTTATTTACATGCTGTGATTTTTCTTATGATGAAATTATATCCATTTGTTTTATATGGATTATGTTATGATGGGATGATGTTTATGAAACCCATTTTATTCATTGGGTTGTGATGAATGATTTATGATTATTTTGTGGCACAAGTAAGAATGATTTCATTAAGAGATTGGTTAGACCTATATCTCCCTCCAATGCATTGGTTAAAGTTTTATATCTCATGAGAGAGCCATGGATGGAATGGTAAGTTAATCTGTTTCAGTTATACAGGACTGGAACGAAGAGTGAACATGATTTAGAAAGGGAATTTGTCTACTATGATGCTCTTGGCAGGAAAACCTTGGCCATTATAGAAATCATATCATGTGATTAATGGTTTTCCACAATTACATGTTTTATTACTATTATATTTTATCATGATTGATGTTATATTATGATATATTCCTTACGTACTTCCATGATTTATGTGTTTAATCAAGATTTTGATGTTTATATTTTATGTTCATGTTTTTACATTCAAATGTTTATGGATTGTTTTACGTTCTCTATGTTTACCCTTAATGAGCATTTGAGATCACCCTTTTTTTGTTTTCTTTTCACTGGGATATGAAGAAAGGTTTTAGGTAATAAAAACAAAAGGGGAAGATCTTTTTGGGAGATGTTGAGGATCTTTCACCATGATTAGATGATTGCGTTCCGAGATTCCAAATACACTAAACTAATACAGTCTTTGGGTGTCTGTGTTTTTCATGTATTAAGTATTCCGAAAAAGTAATTTAAAGTCCATGTAAGTCAAGCTTTGGGTCTCTACATTTAATAACTTAAAAATGATTTATAGAACACCTTACATACTTTTGAGAGACTTGGTTTAATTTCCAAATGATAAGAAAAAAATCTGATCCTTTAATGTATTTCAAAGGTTTTGCTATTCTTAGGGATTAGTGTCACTTTAAAAATGAACCATATGATACAATTACATGGAGATACTTTCATGAAACATAACCTCACACATGGAATTCAATATCCTTCCTTAGATTATCCACCAAAAAATTTTCCTAGATATAGAAGATTTAATATGATCCTGCTAAATATTTTCCCTAATTGATATCACTTTAACATTTTATGGGAATATAATATTCTTATCACCAAATTCTTCTTAATAAATTAGAGTATAACATCTCTGGCCATATAATTAATCATACCAAAAAATTTAAATAATTTAATAGAAATTATTGTTATAAGAAAACTCTATCGACAATAATAACTAATCCCACATGTCTTGAAATTAATGTGAGAATGAATTCAACATGTCTCACATTATTTAAATAAGAACTATGTATTTTTCATTATTTTGTTTATGGTAGTAAGAGATAAAATTAATCTTGGTATCAAGAGCCTTCAAAACACTCTCCCATAATTTTGATTTAAGGTATGGATCATGATCCGACATGATAGAATGTAGTGATACATAAAGTCTTACATATTTTTTAATATAGATCATTATGTGGATATGAAGTGGTAAATATTCTCTTATAGTGAGAAATATACATATTTCGTTAGGCGTTCAATGATAACTCATATTTCATCATTCTTTCTAGGATTCTTTGTTATTTTTGTGAAAAATTATATTGTAATGTCTTTCCATTTCAAAAAGGAATATGAAGAGGATCTATGACTATAATTGAATTATATATCAAATATTTCACTTTTGGTGAAACCAAATAACTAGAAGCATAATCAATAATTTTCCACATCATTTTATCCCACCAAAATTTTCCCCCAAGTCCCTATATATCTTTTTTTCCAGGTTGTATAGAGAAATTTGATCTTTGAGACAATAAAATAATTACATTTTTATCATAAGTATATATTGAAAACATAATATCATTCAAAATATAATAACAATGTCATTAAAAACTAAATTATGATTAATTTCCATTATTCAAAACATTAACTTCCTTCTGAAAGTTCTCTTCCTCCAATTGATAACTTTTTATATTTTCAAATAGATATGGATTCACACTCTTTTGAAAAATTGTTAATGTATTTCCATCAATAATAATTCCCATATCCAAATTTATTAGATACTTGAAAATAGGATCCCTCCCAATCATCATTAGTGTTATAAGTCCATGATCACCTCTAATTAATGTATCATATACCTTATTTTCTTTCCATAGGTGGTAACTTACCATGAAATAATTATCGTTGAGTAGATTTATCCATTATTTTTATCTCATATTCTGTTATTTACGTGAAAATATGTACATTAAAATTTTATGATATGTGTATATCTCAGATCCTTCCCCATAGAAATAATGTCTCCACATCACTAATGAAAATATTAATGCTGCCAACTCAAGATCTTGGGTTGGATATTTATATTCATGAATTGTGAATTTTCATTATGAATATTCATTAACATTGAAATTTTTAAATATGAAACAAAAAATATTATTTTTTTGATGCATCAATATATATAATAAACCCATCATTTTCAGTTGGAGAATAAAAATCAAAGCATTGAAAAATAAAATCATCCATCCATAAAAAATTCTTAATATTCCTTTTTCTAAATAAACTTTACTCCTTTACGTGTAATCTTGGTTAAACGGTTATCCATTCAGGGAAAATTATGAATCATTCAACGATAGTGGCATTCTAAATAAATAAAATTTCATCACTCAGTTATGTTCATTGGTGTAGGAAATTTTCTAACAATTATTTTATTTTCATGATAAACTATAATTCTATCCCTAGAGAAAATATATCCAAGAAAATAAAATTATTAACTCTATTAATAACACTTACTAAATTTTCCACACAAACTATTCCTTCTGATCAGTACCAATAAAGATACACAAGTGATTCTCATGGTCCTCATAACATTTAGAATAGACAAAAATATCATCAATGAATACCACTATAGGATCATCCAGATATTCTTTGAATATTGTATTCATTATATCAATAAATATAGAGGTTTAATCAATGAATGCACATAGAATTAATGTAAAATTGATATTTACATAGCACATTCATAATGTTATGTTGGGAATGTTTTCCTTCCTTACTTGCAATTGGTTATACCCAGAATAAAAGTAAATCTTGAAAATATTTTAATCAATGAAGTTGACAGAATATGTCATCAATGAGAGGTATAAGATACATTTTATTTATCATAATAACACTTATTTCCATATAATGAATGAAAAATAACATGGATCTATATTTCTTCTTAATGAAGAGAATGTTGCTCCCCATGGTGAAACACTAGGGAGAATAAATCTCATATATCACAACTCTTATAGATGATTCGTTAACTCCAATTAATACACATTAGACATTCTATAGGGATTTTTTTTATATCGGTCTTAAACAAGGGATTAAATTAATAAAAAACCCAAATTCACACTTTGGGGTATTTTCAGGAAATTCCTCAAGAAATAAATTAATTTAGTCCAATAAAATATGTATATACTCAATTTAAATGTTACAATCTACATCACTAGAAATCATCTACTGTTCTTCCCAAATATTATAATTCAATAGATCTATGGGGTGTGGACCTACAAATTTATCTTATAATGATATCACTACACTAAATAAAAATAATTGTACAACATTATCATGTTTTATAATTTCCGACATCATTAAATAATTGTTTGCATCATAATTTGAAATCTATTATATACCAAATATTATATCGAATTAAACCATATTTATGATGATAAGGATTGAAAATCAAGTACATTTATGTTTCATAATGGGGACTTCAAAACATATCATGGTTGAAGTGATACTTCCACTATGAGGTTTGACTTACAACCACCTTATTAAACTCCAAGGGAAATATCTTATTTTCATAGAAAACATAAAAGATATAAAAGAGTGTGAGGGTAAAAAATGAAAACAAGAATCCAATAAACTATAATCTTTTGTGAAAGTACCTTCCACAACATAATTGGTTACATTAACCATAGTTTTAAAGATCATAGAAATTGGGACTTCTCTATTCAGGCACCTTTGTGGTAGATTCCCTTGACACTTCGGGAATTCATTTTTATATTTCTCCATCTCAAATAGTTGAAACACCGAATAACACTATTTTATTACAGCAATTTTTATTATTTATCCTGATTACACATAGCACCACACATATAAAGAAATCTCAAACCATTAACGAATTTCCCAATATGATTATTTCTGTAGTTCTCAAAATATGAAAATTTCTTCATTTTTTTAATCTTTTTAGCACATTACATTTGTGTCGGTTCTCATTATTCCTCTTATTTTCATTATTTACCTTTAAAATATAGGATATAGATAATTCATTCTCCTTTTTTATGGTACATAAAATCATTTCAACAAATGATGATATTTTTTGAGAGGATAGTACCCTTAATAGACTTAGATTAATCCATTCAATTAAATGACCTGTATTTCACTCTATATAATGTATATAAGCCATAACAAATCTATCTAAAATTATAAAGTAATATTCATACTCTAAAATTAATGATTCTAACTTTTTTTATATTTGATACATTTATATTAATTTCATTTTTTTTCTCATGAGGGAAATATTTATCTAAGAATGTCTTCTTAAACCATTTTCATTCCATGAATTATATTTCTTCTTCCTCCTAAGTATTCTGGATCAATGGGAACCATTGGTCAAAATCTTCCTTCATACAAATCACTATAAGTTTAACCATTTCATTTTCATCAAATCCTAACTAAAAAATATATTCTCAACCGAATTAATCCATTTCTCATCTACCTTTGGAATAGTAGTCCCAGGAAATGATGGGGGTTCAATCATAAGACATTTTCCAACATATGAGATTCACACTATGTAAGCGGTTTCTCCATATTTTTCAAAGTTTTTGGTCATAACCTAATTAAGATTACCTAATATAGCCATGATCTACTCAGTTCTAGTACCTTTTATATAGGATTTCATAGTAGGTAAATCTCTAAATTGGACATGAGTACTTATACATATTTTTTCTCTGTAGGATCAATGTCTCAATAAAGTCAAATATTTGATTAAGTCACAATATTATTAAATAGGATAAAAAATTTATAATTTAAAAAGTTGTGTAACACATTACATAAATTACTGTTTTATCCATTGTTAATAAAAATAATTAAAAAATCGGCTTCTTTGTGGATATATTTATTTTCAAATCCTAAAAAATGTTTTACATGGAAAATGTGATCAATACTAACCATATCCTCGAGAGTGTCAAAATAGGTGCGCATCGTAACCAATGTTTGTGCACCAGGTTATGATCAGGTCATTACCAATGCATCTTTTTTAGTTTTATTACCTCTTGATACATTTTTCTAAAACCATTTCCACTTGTAGTATCCAATAATTGATGCAATTCTATGAAAAACAACATAATATCTTCATTACCAATTCATTTAGATGTTCTTATGAACTTATCCTCAATATATATCATAGGATTATATTCCATAATCTATGCTTTGATTAATATACTTCCTATGTTTTCTAATAACATTTCTTTCAAAAAATCAATAATGACCCTAACTCTAGAAACCCTAAGCTAGTGTCTACTTTATTACATTATCATTAATAAATGTGTAAAATCCTGAAGAACTAATCAATTTAACAGTTTTAGAGAACTAGATACATATATGATTACAATTTCACATATAAGAAGAAACTAAAAAACATTTTGTTGGTAAAAACCTGGCATTATTGATCACATTCCAAGAATTCATTTTCATATCCTTACCCTTTTGTTTGATTGAACGTTCTTTAACCTCCTCTTATATGAGGAAATTATTTTAGTTTTCAGTAAAATCCTTTTTTGTATTGATTTATGGTAAAACCATGTTATCAATTATATTTTTAGTGGTAATAAAGTTTTTTGGTTAGGGCTTAAACAAAACAAATTATTGGAAAAGTGTTATGAGGGTAGGAGAGGGGTGACATTTTATATGTGGGGGAGATGACACACATGAAATAATTGACAAGAATCTCTGAAAACATTTTTTATCAAGTAAAAATCCTCCAAAATGGGTCATTATATTCCAATATTTGTGATAAGGTCTAAATATCTCCTTATAATGAGTGTTAGAAAATTATTTTGGTCCTTTGTAACCACTAACTTCTAAGTTAAATTTCCTTGAAAAACGGTTTTTTCCTTATGTGCGATAACTATTTTTTATCTCTTTTACTATTAACAATTTCAAAAAATTAAAATGAAATAATTATAAAATATAGATTATTATGATTCCAAATATGAAATCTATTTTTATAGTTTTAATTCAAAAAATCCAATTTTACATTATACTAACTGACTTGATGAAAAAGTGGGCTTCAAAAGAGAAAATTCTCATAAATGTAAAAGGTTTTATTATCAAACTTCATTATAAAATTGATTCTAATGTCGTAAATTTTATTGAATATAATATAATTGAGCTAATTATACATTAAAATAAATTGAAAATATCACTTACCTTTTTATATAATTTAACTAAAAAAACAGTTTTTAATTAAAATTAGTATTTTTCCAGTATTCAAGTAAAAATGAATGTTTCTTGAAAATACAAAAAAATCAACTCTTGATAATTGGTGTATTATAATTTTAAAAATTAATTATATTTTTTAAAATATTTTTTCTAAATGTTCCAAAGAAATGATATTAAATTTTTTATGTGAAGCGTGACTAAAGAATATTTAAAAAAATACAGTTTTTCCAAATAAACATTCATCTTTCTTTTAAATAATTAATATTTCATTTAGAATAAATATACATCCATTTAAATTATTTTATATACGAATAAATCATATAATTTTTATAATTTAGTTAGTAATATTATACTCTCCAAATTAATGGCTATCTTATAATGGTTTTGTTTCAATAATATTCTAATAGATTATTTTCATTTAAACCCACAGTTGTGTGCATGAAAATCTATCAATTATAATTAAATTATATAAAATGAAACAAAAAATAAATTTTTAGGGTTTTTAAAACCAAGAAGAAACTCTAATCATTTTCAAAAAATATACCAATCCCTAAGAACCTATATTTCCACAAAAAGAAGGTTAAAAATATTTAGAGAACACCTAAAATTCAAATGTGTCTCAAATCCACCACTCCACATGGAGTATGGGTAGATTAAAAGATATGTAAATGTAAATTCTTGTGGATAAATGTGTCCAAACATGGAACATTCAGAAGTATGAAATCCCAATATTTAACCTATTGCATTTTGGTAGGATTATTTTAACTAATAAAAACCTAACCTCAATTAGTCCAAGTTCCATTAGTTAAAAAACTAAAAAAAATCCAGAGGATATAATAATTGGAGTCAACCAATATAAAACAATAAATAAAAATTCTTATTATATTATCACCCCATATAACTTTTTCAAAGAACCCTTTTCAAAAAATGGCATTCCTCAAAGGACACAATTAAAATAAAATATTTAGAAAATCACGTTTTTTCATTTTCTAAATTTTATTTAGATACCGTTTCTAAATCATTGGGTAAAACCAAAAATTAAATCAAATTAAAATTATAAATTGACTATTTTTTTCAACATTATATATAGAAAATTAAAAACATCTAACTTTTTTTGAAAAAATCATTCAAAATTCACCATTTTTAAATCAATATTCCCCTTTCACAATTTATATATTCCTTTGAACCATTTTAAAAAAAATATAAATCAAATTATTCAACTCCACTATATTACAAAACAAATTTTCAAAAATGAAAATCAATATTTAACAAACATAACAAAAAATTCTTCTATAACCATTATAAAATTGTTTTCTATAATGAAAAACCCGGAAATTACATTCACTAATGAAAAACAATCACATGATAGACACATAACACAATATCCTTGATGGGGAAAACCCAATAATCCATTCCAAAATATCAATAAAAATTGTATTCAATCACATAAATTCACCAAAACACTACCTTATATAACATCACACTATTGTAGAACACCATTATGATCATTTTATAAGGTCAGGGAGGTAAAAAATAATTCTTGAGTGAAAATTACACCATGCATGGTTTGGCTGCACAAAATGGAAAAATTCATTCCATCCATGTAGTATTATTTTGTAAGGTTCTATAATCATTTGGATGGGCACCACATAGTTCTCCAGACCATGGGGGAAACCGTGTAGCCCGGTTTTGTTCTCTAATTTATCCTCTGAATGTCTAGGAGATCCCTGAAATATTAAATGCACTAATTGGGGAAAAATATCACCATACCATGTAAAAAATACTAAGAAATACTTATAAATATTCTCAAAAGTAATAATCATATACCAACCACCCATGGAAACTCTATGCTCTGAATTAGAAAGAGTTCATGAGGCCCATCACCTCACCTACCTCTAGTGTTATGATATCGATCATAATATTATTTCTATATGTATATATATATATATATATATAAATAGAAATATGTTAGTCAAACATAAAATTTTCATAAACCAATATGGGTTACCTTGGAACAAGTCACTGAAACAGGATTATATATTACCTATGGTTTTATCTTGATCTCCCCAAGATAGAACCTAGTTCTAGGGAATCAAACTAAAACATTGGGAAATAATTATACCTCCAATTACTTTTAACTTTTGTATTCTATAATGTTTATGGAATGAACTATTGATTAGTCAAACATCCACACCATTAAAATAAGTATAATGAAATAAGTAAACACGTCTAAATTTAGTATGAAATAATAAAAAAAAGTCATTTCTTGCATAAAAAATAGAGTGATATAACACAAATAAATAAATGCATAAATAGGACTTAATTCATTATGGATGATACATATACAAACCAATATGAAATAATAAAAAACTAAAACCAAACAACTACTACCAATATCTATATAAAACCTGGTCACCCTCTACATCCCAATCCATCCAACAAGAACATCAGAAACACCCAACATGGGGGATACTAAGCCAGGTAATCTTAAAAGAGACAATTATAATTGTGTATTTGGAATGGTGTATGCAATGTGTGAGTGAGACTATGTTCAGTAGTATCCCATGAAGGAGTTTGTAGAATTACATTAAAATAACATTTTAGTTATGTTTCAATGAAATACATTTAAAAAATTTAGTTTTCTCATTCATACATAAGTACATAAAATATCATATCAAGGACCATTTTATTAAAAATTAATTCCCTTTCATTTTAAATGAAAATAATTATTTTGGAAACATTTAATTGAACTACACCTCTTCTATTTGAAATTCTCATTTTATGTCCACTTTAAATAGATATTTATAAATATAAATCCTTCAATGCCCATAAAACTTTTTTAATAGTTTTTGTAAATAACTTTATTTAAAATATTGAAAAAAATAAGAAATAAATAAAATAGAAAAGCACCACATCATGAATATAGGTAGGTGATTAAAAAAAAACATGATTCCCTATACAACAACTGAGTTAGGTATCATAAGTAAAATAAAGTCCCCCATATATTACCATATGGTATCTAGGAAACACAATAGGTTATATAGAATAAATGGTCCTTGATATTACCAAAACACTAAGACCAATTATAGCCTATGTTGAATCCTAAATAAAAGAAGTCAACCGACTATCCATCACCCATAATCTTATGAGGAACACTCCATCTATATAAAACGAGGGTGGAAACTAATATCATATTAATATATAATGTATCATAATTATATACATCTCACTCAGTTCCTATTGTACCAATAAATATAATAATATTAGGGGAACTATTAAGAAAGTATTAATATGTGCATCATATGTATAAAAAATAGATCTACCTTGACCCCAATTCCATCACATGAATCAAACTTCATTAAAATATCCATTCCACATAATTAATATCCCCATATATGATCACAATTCACATCAATAAAAAGATAACAAAGGGCTCTATAGGGTTTAACATACTCAAACTACATGAAAATCATTTAATAGTGGAAAACATGCCTTCAATAAAGTGTACATTGAATGCCATGTAACATCCATTAATTTATAATTTCATTTCAAAATAATATTTAAAAATAACCCACTGAGGATCCATTCAAATTAATTCTTGATTATGAATAATCGGAATCCATTTAAAATATTTAATACACCGATTATATAAATTAAAATGTTCTAAAAAATTTATTCTATTTTAATAAATTATATGAAAAACACCCATTACATAAATAAAGAATTAAATAGGGTAAAATAGATTTAAAAAACACAATGTTCAGTTAGAATAAATATTTGAATCATTTCACAACAAAATTGAGCTAATATTTTATTCTCAAATTTATTAAGCTATTTACATGTATTTTTCAGAATGTTAAGTTCAATTACAAAATAATTTTAAATGTCACATGAATGTCAATTTTATACATAACCTAACAAATAAAATTTTTATAATCCTCTATAATTATGGTAAATTATAAAAAAACAACAATTACCTCAAATCTATGGTAATCGATTTGAATGATGTTTACTTGGATGAAGAATGGTAAAAAAGAATAAATGGACCTTTAAAAAATCATATATATTAAAAAACTTAAATAAATTCCACCCTAAAATCCTAAATCTCAATTTAAATGGTTGTTAGGGTTTTAGGAAGAACAAAAAACCAAAATTAATCAAATAGGTAGGATAAAAAAGAAAATAACTAAGTAGATTCTAGGATTTACATAGAGAAATTTCATGGAATTGATGGAGGATAATCAATATATCTTGAGAATAGAGGATGAGGGAATCACCCATTTTGAATATTTTCATGATTAAATAAGAGGTGAAATAATGGGTGGCATTTCATAAGGTTTGATGAGGGAAAAATTATAAAAACTAAAAAAATTTAAAACTAGGATAACCCTTTACTAGGTAAACGATTTTTTCACGCGGTCAATAGTATCCCCTTATTATAATTTTATGGGGTTGAAATGCAGTTGGGGGAACACCTAGGTTACATTATGGGTAGGTCCATCAGGTGAACCTCTAGTTCATGGCAGGAGTTACAACATGATCAATCTTTTATCTTAATAGGAAATCCAAAATAACCCAATAAAATCAAGAAATACTTGGAGAATACCAAAAAATATTAAAAAATAGTAAATTCAAACTAAATAACAGTTGGTATTCCAAAAATAATTAAGAATTCATCAAAATCATATCACAGTTAAATAGTGGAAATAGATTGAACACCCATTAAATAATGTGGCTTTCTTGGTGAATTCCCTTAAATCATGATATTGGTGGATATGGTATTCAAACAACATAGAATGAAGGATATAGAATTCATTAAATATTTTACAAGACCAACTAAATTGTTATTTCATTTATATGAACACCCGTCAATTATAATGAGTACGTAGAAAGTTTTAAAAAATTAATGGAATCAACAAAAAGGTTATATTTATGCATAGTTGAAAAAAGTGATGGGAAGTATTAGTGATAGATCAATCCATTCATAAGTATTTCATTTTTACAATATTGTGGATATATGACAATTTTTATATTGAATAGAGGCATTATATTAATATAATAATAATTTTGAAAGGGTATAATTAGAGAGAACGTGATATAGGTAACTTTAAAATATTTTAGTTTTAAAAAGATCATTGACATACATAAAAAATCATATAAAATATTATAATAACTTACAGTGGTTAAAAGAAAAGAAATTTTTATTTACTACATAATATTAGAATAATGAAACCATAATGTTTGTGGATGCATGTAAAAGTTATCTTGTCATGAAAAAGTTATTGTATTTTAAAAAAACAATGATTAGATCATGTAGTATAATTTTTTTTAAACAAAATAATATTGATGACAATAGAAAGTAAAACTAGAGAAAAATATTTTAAATGATATTTGTAGAATATGGTGGGTTTTTCTAAGAAAGTATAAAAATAATTCACTTTCAAAAGAAATCTCAATAGATTATTTGATGGGATTAAAATAAAATAAATTTGGGAATAATATTTAAAAAGTAATCATCCTTAAATTTAAAAAAAATTATAGTTTAAGATACATTAAGGGGAATATAGGAATTAGAAATAGGTTCCCTTATAATGTTCTTTAGAGTTGGCTTTATAAAATAATATGTATATAGTAAAAAAGTCATGAATTATGCTAGAAAAAGGAATGAAAATAAAGGATAGAGAACATAATGTGGCTTCAGACCTAAACTTTTTAAAAATATAGGATAGAGTACATAATTTAATTATATTAAAAATAGGGAAATTTTCACATCCCATCCATATATGGAATCCATAATGGGGTGGAACTGATGATAACCGTATTCCTATAATCTAAACCTAAATAGTCCACATGTTGGAAAGTATCATAGAGGGTATACATCATATAATGTGGATATATTCCCCATATAATCACACGAATATAAATAGGTAAATATAATCACCTCTATAATATAAAATGGAATCAAATATCACATAATACATGTAATTTTATATAGAATCAAATTTTCCCAAATAAAAATGGAAATGAAACTCATATTTTAATGACCCTAAAAGCATCTCCAATCTTCCAAGACAATACTATTATATTTAGAAATTAAATTACTATTAGAAATATGAAAAATAGTTATTTATATATCAGCGTGAGTGTACAAATATAGTAAGTTTGATCGTCCTCATGACCTCTCATGCTTGTAATTACCTAGCCATTTATATATGTAATCATTCTTATGAAGAGTCAAATGTTGATAATTTTAGAGTGTTGTATAATATAAATCACATACACCTCATAATGAAATCAAAAATAACTTTAATTCATTAATTTAGAAAATTAAATAATAAATGTAACCAATAAGATTTAAAATGTTATAATAGGATAATAAATATATAAAATAAAATAAAATAACACGTATAAGGAAATTTAGACCATTTTGTTCTCCAATAATTATTAACCTCATAAAAAATGCTATAAAAAAGAAACAAAGACTATGTAATGCTTGCCATATTGAAGTTAAATAATATAAATCATTGATGGAAATTTAATTTAAAGATGAATGGATAAAATAAGTGTTGTTTATAAGAATTATAAAATAAATAATAGTATTGGAATAACAACCTGGCCATTAGGAATAATAACATGATCATTAGAAATAGTAACAAAACTGTTAGGAATAGTAATATAACCATTAGAATAAAAAATTAACCATGGAAATAATATAAGAAAATATAAAATACATTTAATATATATTAATTTTTTAAATATATTTATTATAATTACATAATATAATTGGTCATATTAGAAACTCCAGGAAATAAAAGGTACATTTTTTATTAGGCAAACATTAAATTTATTATAAAACCATAATTTTTATAGTAATAACTATATTTTCCCCGGTTATAAAACAATTTTGAAACAATTAAAATTATTTTTGAAATCAATGCATTAAAAGTTTATAAGGGTATATTTATCATAATTTCTTCAAGAAAAATATATTTTTAGGTGAATTGTTAAAATATATTTTTTACATAAATGACATGTTTTCCTCACATTATTCACGATTTATCAATGACCTAATCAATTGTATAATTATTGGATCAACTGAAAACATATTTAATAAGATAAATAATCCATTTAAAAATAATCAATTAAAATTCCAAACCCCAAAGGAAATTTCTAAATCTTAAACATGAAAATAATTCCATTAAATATAATTTCTCATTTTTTTCTTCTCTATAAATAAATAAATTCTATGTATAATTTTTGAATGTCCAAAAAACATATATTTATAGTCAAATATATTTATTATTATAAAAATATTTCTATTAAAATGTCTGATTTGGAAATAATAGTTTATTCAATATTTTAACCCAAAAATAATCCTCCCTTCAAATATAAATACTCGTACCCCTACCTTGAAAAATAACTTCTCATCTACTGATCTATGTTGAAAATCATTCCTTAAACGCTTTATCAAATGTATAAATCTTCAATGATTTCATAACCCGCATGATTCTATCTTCCCATTATTTTTCTATCTTCTTTATTTCTACTCCCGCAACCTATTTCATTTCTCAACCTACTAAAATATTTAATATATAATTATATGAAATATTAGTTTTATGTTGATACTGGTATAAATATTTTAATCAACTTATAGTATATATAATCCCCCCTAGTTTTACATGTCTCATTAATTATTGGTTTCATCAACCTAAAATGATGCTTTCAATGCTTCACTTATCACTTCACACATGGATGGTCAGTATAGATTATGTATTTCAAATAATTTTTATGATTTTTTAAATTATTTTATAATTATATTAATTACTAATAATTAAAATCATGAAACAAAAAAGTTAATATTAATAAAATAAGACATAAAACAACTTCACCTTTAAAAAAATAATATAAACAATTAAAATAAAATAATTTTAATTGATTAATTGTGAAAAAATTAGTTTAACTCAAATCTAGTTTCATGTTTTAACATACAATTGTTTATTTTTTTGGTGGTTTAAAGATGATGAATACAAATTGAGTACAGGGTAATAGGATTACTTACTAGTTGTATTAACCTTGGTTTGAAATCTTACCTATCCAACATTTATCAATAATTTATTATATTATAACCCATTAAAATGTATTTGTAACCTTACCCTCTCTTTTTCTATATAATCCATCTTAATAACCGGTTTATGATGAATACATTATTTTTAAAATGAAATAATTATTTCCCTCCCTTATAATACATTGATTATTAAAATATTCTTATTACAATATTTTAATGTAATTATATATATATATATATATATATATATATATATTACTATTATATATTATTACTTGTCACGATATTTACAGGTAATTTTTATTTTCGAACATTAATTAATCTATTAATATTATGCTATGATACTCTTAAAGGGAATATATCACAATATTTTTCATACAATTATCTTTATTTGTTTAATAATACTTTCATATCCATGTATATATTTTCTACCTCAATTTTCAAAATTATTTTCCTATTATAACTTTCTATGTTTTTATATATGCCTTTCATTATGACCAAAAATATATATGATCATGTGATACCTTATAACGGTTCTAATGGGATTCTCTCCTAACCATTCAATTTGTTATTCTCTATTTTTATCTAATATTCTTTGAAAATATTTCCTTGTAAGATCTCTATAGTTCACATAATAATTTTCATTCTTACAATTTCAGGATCATAAATTTATATTCATTGAAATCTAAGAAAATTATGATAATTTCAAACCATGTAGTATTTGTAAGGGGATTCTCTCTCAACTATTATCTTTAGGATGTTTTCTATTTGCATAGACCTGTGTCAAAATGTTTTATAAGTAATTTCAACTATAACCACTATTAATTTTGTTATTTACCTTTTATCAGGATATACATAGTTGTGCATTGTGTTTTATAATATTGATGATTGAATAAATACCATATATTTTTCAATAATTATTCTCAAAAACCATATACATATCCTTTTACATTTCTTACCCTATTAGTTATATATATATATATATATTCATGTCTATACTCTTATGAGGAGACATCTAAGGAAATAATAGTTATATTTTTATAGATAAATTATATTCAAAACATATCATCAATTTTAGATGAATTATTCTTATTCTCTATATAACCTATGATCTTTTATTAAAATATTTACAGTCCAATTTTTTCCTTTTTTTTGTTTGTAACCTTCAAGATTATAATTTACCTATTATATAGAATATGTTTATTAAATTCATTCTTTTATAATGTTTTTATTTTATATTAATGATTGATCTATATTCTCATTGTATATCTCTTGGTGGATTAAGTGAATTTTATGATGTGATATATGGAACCATAAATAAATATCCATCTAATTCATTAGGTAATGTGATATATCTCAGAAGATTATGAGTATTATGCATGAACATGATGATATATTTTTTATAATTTAGGATATGATGAGTTTTAAAAATAAGTTATACATGAACACGATGCATTATTTATTAACAATTTATGTTTGGGATTTGACCCTAACATTCTAAATTTTTATTAATATCTTTATAACACATTCAATGTCACTTTAAAATGACCCATTATTCTTTATTAGGATGAAACCTTTATTATGATACGATGATGATAATTATTCTCCCTTATGTCATATTTCATGATTGATGTTCAATTCCTCTTAATCATTCCCTTACTGGTATTTTTGCTAAAAACATTTTTTAACATTTTTCCATAACCGATTAGATATTTTATGTAAAATATAAATAAAAATAGGACTATAATGATGGAATTAAATAAATTTTAATGTTTTATGTTGGATTATATTTTACTAAGCTAATTCTTCATTGATACTAATCCTTTTTCTTCTTTACTTATTAATATTATTATATTAAAATGATTTAATAATACATTATAAAATACATGGGTCACTATAGTTGGTATAAAAGAAAGGTTTAGTTAATTTGCAAATAATAATTGGAAAATAAAACCTAGGATAATGTTAGGGATCCCACAGGTAAAAATATATAATTCATATAAACATGTAAATATGTTATTTACCGATGAATTTTTGAATTAGGTTTTATTCTGACATTGTTCTTCTTAAGAGAATGGGGGGAACCTAAATAAATAAAAATAAATGGCTAATGATACACATCATATTCACTTATTTCTAGAGAAAATTTTTTTAATTATATTTTTATGCATTCATTTATATCCTAAAATTTTGGTACATCTATTTTATACCCACCCTAGTAGATGGAATAAATATACTTTAGAAAACATATAGTAGTTTAATCATTAATTCCAATGATTAAAACTCTTCCCCTGTTGGGGTTCATTATAACAATCATCCCATCAATGTAAAAATTATTACATTCATATAATTTGTTGAACTATGTTTAAAGATTAAATAGCATTACATAGAGCTCCCCTCAACATCCAAGAAAATAAAATATCATTAAATATCCTAAATTATCCTATTTTTATATATAAATTAAATGATGATAGTGAATATACTTTATAAAATTACTCAATGGTGTGTGTGTTGATACCAAATAAAGAATAATTTCTTTCTAAAATGATTGAAGTAATGGAATAAATCAAATTAGAAGAAATTCCCTTTATGAGGTAGTATGATGATGTATTTCCCAATGAGTTTGTTAACCTTCCCTTAGGTCAAGATGTAGAGTTTTCAATAGAAATGATACCTATATTAAAACTTTTTTCCAAGAGTACTCATATAATAAACCCAAAATAATTAAAGGGATTAATGAAGAAACGAAAGGGGAATTAGGTTAAAGGGTTCATAAGTACTAGTGTAACACCTAGGGTTCATCTTTCCAGTTTGTCAAGGAGAAGGGCATATTAATTAGGAAATTCACTGACTAATGAGAATTCAATAATTTCACTATAATTAAAATGTTTCAACCACCATGGATTAGATACGTGTTCAATCAACATAAATAGGGTCAAGAATTTTTATTGTTAAATATTTATTCTAGATATCATTAGATTAATGTGAATAGAAAACATATTCAAAAGAATGTAGTATATATAACATATATACACAATGAGTTTGTAGTTATATCATTATAACGTAAAAATAACATCATAATCATCATAAACATGATGAATACAGTCTTAGAGACTATATTGATAAAATTATACTGGTTCTTATTTATAATATTCTCATATATTCCAAGATAATGGTGAGATATTAATAATATATAAGGATTATAATGATGGTTTGAGGAAGATGAAGATGTATTATATGTTCAATAATTATTAATTTTGGGTGACAAAAGTAACATTTTTGGAGAATGTGTTCATGAGTAAAGATAAAATTGTATTCACTTCAATGATGATGGAAATTAAGGAATATATCATACCCACAACTATCATATAGGTTTGAAATTTTATTTTATTAGATTTGTACATTAAATGAATATTGAGAAATTCCATTTTATATTCTAGCCTACTATGTATGTAAACACATAAAGTGGTAATGTATATCTAATAGATGAATGTGAGAAAATATTTAAGGAGATCAAGAAAAGGCTAACCACTACACCAGTAATCACGCTCTCCTCAACTAGAGAAGTGGTATTGAAATAAAATGATGCTTCATAGAATGTAATGCATTATATAATCAAGAAATATGATAAAGTGATACCTTGTGTGTTATAACAACTAATGATTAATGAGGTGAACTACTTATGAATGATTTAGAGTTTGTAGTTGTGATTATTTAATTGTATATTTCAATTCATTACCTTTATAGACATAAGTGCGACTTATATACTAATCACAATATGTAAAATTATATTTTCAACCAAAATGATTAGATACTAAATTAATTAATATGGGTATATTTAATGAAGGACTGCGATTTCGTTGACCACTATTATCTTGGAATGGTGACTAATGAAGTAGTCGTTCTTAGAATAAATAAACATTCCACTCTATCTTTGGTGAGGATTGGTAAAGATATTATATTAATAGACATAAAATGTATGGACTATAAAATCAAAAAGATGTGTAAGAATACTTACATTGAACAAATTATTTCCCAACTAAATATTCAAGATAAAATCAAGAAAGAATAAAATGTTGATTTGGAACCTCAAAAGAAGGTGGGAGTGACATATGAAATGAGTATTCATGATTTAAACATTAAATGTAATGAATTAATTCACATTAATACTAGACTATATATACCATCATCACCTAGAAAAGAGAAAGGGATTCTGGATAGAGTGCATAACACTAATTTATTTATACATCCTAGAAGTAAAATGAGGCACCGAGATTATCAAGAGAACATCGGGAGAGACAATGCGAGGAAAGATGGTATTGAGAACAATAGAAAATTCTTATTAAGTATAAAAGTCAAATTTGAGTATTATATATCCAAATATATTATGAAATTATTACAGATAATAACATGGAAATGAGAGAACATTACCATGGACATTTTCATAGGTCTTGCAAATATTTTGAAAGGAATGAATTCTAAATGGGTTATTATGAATTGTATAACCAAGACATCCCACTTCATAACTATTTGGGATGAATAATAAATTGATCAAAATTTGATTATATATTCAAATAATCTATTAAGGCCAGATAAGGACCATGTTTTTAACAATACTAATTGATATTTAAGATTTACCTATATATTTTATGGAATCTTTAAAATTCTCCAAATACTACATTCAACATTAGTATGAAATATCACTCAAAGAATGGTGGAAAATCTAAAAATACAATTTCAACACTCTAAGACTTGTAAAGAGCAAACATGGTATATTTCAATAGAGGATAATGTAAACATATTCCATTGGTTGAGATCTCATGAATAAAAATTTCCACTCATGTTTTAAGATGACCCCATATTCAGCTCTATATGTGAAATGATGAAGAACGCATTAATGTCTAGAGTGTAACATACGTGATTCTCAATGTGTATTTTTATTTTTTAAAATATAAATGTAAATGAAAAATTAAATATTTTTATTATTAATAATATAAAATTAATATATATATATATATCAATTAATTTGTATCCCTGACATTCATTTATTCAAATTATTAATTCATGCATAATTCCATATTAGTCATTAATTTGTTTAAATATATTTTACTATATTCATTATTAATTTTACGTATATAATTTTATTTTACAAGTAAATTACTTTTTAGTTTAATTTTTATATCATCATACAAATTAGTTCATTACAATCTAATGGCTAACATAGTGATGACACAAGTTTTCAAAGATCAAAATTGTAATTTATTGAAATTAATGGAATATATTATTCCATGTAAAATATAATATTAATGGATAAATATAATTTTTATATTTAAATAATACTTTATCATGCATATATTAATATATATTATATTTCGATAAATTTTTATATGGGTTTAAATATATATTTTTATACATTTTAATCACTCAAAAAACCTCCTTTTAATGAATAATGTTACAATATTTATAATAAAAACATTATAAAATATTAATTATTTAATTTAAAAATACAATTGATCATATTAATAATAAATTATTGTGAATAAAATATTATTATGTTTTGAAAATATATTGTTTTTTAAATTTAAAATGGTCATTGAAATTGTGTTATAATCATTATGTATAAAGTATTTTATACTAAATCAGTTTGTTCCATTTTGTAATTAAAGAAAAATTCTACTTATATTGAGTGTTAAATTTTCTATATTACATTATTTGCACATATTCACAAATAAATATCCATTAATATAATGGATATTAATTGGTTATAAGTAAAGATAATATCATTTTATTGTAAAAATATATATTTTTAAGAAACAATTATTTTGTGCATATTGTATATTTATTTTGTAATATAAAAAAATTATCGGTAAAAATATTTTTTATTTTTTTTGGTAATATAAATTTAAAAAATTAATATTAAACCAATTTACTTAACTTGGTGACTAAGAGTATTCAATTCATTTTATACTTAAAAATTCTTCTTTTTGTAAACAGTTTTCCATATTATATGTTGTTATATTAAAATTAATTTCGATATTCATTATAATTTTAAATTTTTAAAATTAATGTAATTTTATAATTAATCATGTAAAAACTATCAATAGGTAAGTTTTATTTCAATTTTCTAAATGTTATATTTTTATGTGAATGGTGAATGATACTATTTTTACAAATGTCATTACTTTTGTGACATTATCATGATGTAAGCCTGATTTAAAAATTTATCAAAAATATTAATTGATTTTATGGGTACATAAGGTTTACGATTATTCATTTTAAAAACATTATGTTGAAATTAATAAACTGTGATTGATATTTTAAAACATAAAGTAATATTTTTTCCCAATAAATATTATTTTTTGTCGTTTCTATTTAATTAAATATTAACAATATGGAATTCAATTTTTGATTGATTTATGAGAAAGATAACTATCCTTAAATTAATAATAATTAAATAAATGTTATAAAAATCATCAACCTTTATAATTTTATCATAAACAAATTTTTATTCTTGAAAATATAGGTTTTCATGAGAATTGTTTTTAATGTGTTAAATTTTTTTAGAAATAACATTATTTAATTTTATAAATTTAATAAATTAAAATTTACATAGTATTTTTGATCTTCAAGTAGAAATTATATTTTGTGTGTAACACCTCAATATTTCAATGTATGTTATTTCTTCAAAGTAATTCAATAACTTGCACTACACGCAAAACAAAGTTCAAGTGTAGCACAACATACCAAACTTTCCGTTCAAAAGTAGTTATGAATAATATTAAATTAATTTTGAACTTTATATAATCCTTATAATTTTTGAATCCATATTATGATTTTCCTAGACATAATGTAAGAACAAATACATTTTTTCAGATAAAAGAATTATTTTTCAAAAAATGCAATTTTACCGCCTTTTAATGGAGACCCCTTTTTAATTCCAATATTTGAATCTTTTATATATTAAATTTGAAAAAATAAACTTCTTCTTTAGAATCGAGACATATGAATTTAGTTTCAATAATTTTTTTGTGTTTTTCTGAAAAATTTCATATTTGGGTGAATAGTGAAAAATTCTATATTTTAACTGAAAACAACTTTTCTAACAAAGATAATTTATGGTGTTGAATTAAAAATTTTAATGTCAGGAAATATAAATAGATTATATTTTTACCGTTTAATCCAATGTTTGTCATTGGAATTAATTTCACTTTGAAATTATACATAAACAAGTTTTAATCTTTTGATAGTCACTATTTCTTAAAAACACGCTATTTGTTTCGACAATGAGAATTAATTTTAAATTAATAAATGAAACATATATGTTTTGAATTTTTTAAAATGGACTTCTTTTTTTGGATTTAGAATATTGAAATTATCCTAGGGTGAGGTTTTTGTATTCTTCTAAAAACGTTCAATTTTTGATAAATAGTGAAAAATTACTAAGTTATCGTTTAAAACTGAATTTTTATTTAAATAATTATTTATTTTATTTAAATTTATTTTAGGTCAAAATAGATACAAAATACTTATATAAGTTCATTGTAATTCATTGGAGTCAATTTATAATAATTTTAGATATATAAAAATTTTATCAAACTTTTACAGTCTTTTACCCACCTCCTAGGTGAATTTGCAAATTTTCCTAAAACATATTTTTACCGCTTTGGTATGTTGAATTTCTAAAATTCGAGAGACACAGTTAATATCAAGGAGTAAAATTTGGTTCAATAAGATAATAATAATTTTTGGTAAATAGTAACTTTTTAATTTTATTTACCAGGGTTAAAAGTAAATAGGGTAATTAAGGGTAAAAATGATATTACTATTACCCTAACACTTGTATTAATTCTATTGGATAAGTGTAATTTGACCAAAAACAACCGTATGAATAAAATATTACCCTTTATGTCCACTTGGATTAGATTAAGACATTTATTATTCTTTTATTTAAATAAAAATTAAAAGAGTTAAAATAAAAGTTTAATGACTAAACCATATTTAATATAGGGTTATACATAAAGATAAATTCTACTAAAAATATTCATTAGAAAGCTAAAATTATTTCCTACATAAGAGTATTTTATTTATAATTTTTAAAGATTATATAATTAAATTTATTAATGACACAATGATGATGCAGTAATTACATTATTAATGAACAAATCAAATAAATGGTATTATGAATATTAAAATAAATATAATATCAATGTTTTTATGACATACATGAATTTTATAGGTGAATAAGTCATGTTATTATTGATTCAATGATTTTTTTTTGAAGTAATCATGCTGTTAATAGTTTAACAAAAAAACAAATACCAAATAGTGTCAAAATTGACATAAAATTGTTTTTAAAACAAATATTATATTATTAATTGATATAATGGTCCTAAAAATATATGTTTCGGCAAAAAGACTTATATAATAATATATATGACATTAATGAACCAATAGGTGTTCTAGTTGTTGTATATAGTATGTTTATTAACCATATAGTGTAAAAATACAAGAAGACACGGTAAAAGTTAAATTTTTTAACTTAGAGTTAAATATAAATGATAAGGCTAAAATGGCAACATAAACATGTCTACAACCTATTGGTTGTTTATTTTTAGACACATCCCCACCTTATAATTTACATAATACATTTTGGAGCCATTTTAAACCGAATGTGAATTTATTATAAAATAATATTTTATGTTTTTCCGAAGGTGCCCCTCACGCCTCTTATAAAAGGGCACTTCCCCTTATCTCAAATTCACACCTCCAAAGCCATTTTAATCTGCCAAAATCTACCCAAATACTCTCTAAAATATCCTAAATTCATCTTAGAGGCCCTAATTTAGTCATAAAGCCAACTTAAGAAGCCCTTTTGATCAAATCAAAAGGAAGAACCTGAAGAAGATGTAATAATTTCACCACCCTATTTCAAGTTCTTTTCTTCTTCCACTTCTTCATTCTTTGTTATTTCCATTATATAATAATAAATTCAGTATCTTATATATACTGTGATGTTATTATAAATATGTCACAACTTTATTCATTATTCTATCCATCTTTTGAATGATAATGTGACCATGCACATGTACGTACAACTTACCGTCTCCACGCCGTGCTGAATTTTTTTATTCAACACTATATTATTTGAATGGTTATAATGATGAGTGATATGTATATAAATAATGAAAATAACATGATAATTTTTCTGTAAAATTAATATACCATCCAATTCCACACCTTTAAGGAAATGATATTGTCACTCGTGCGTACGTACGGATTACCGTCTCCCCGACTCGATGAGATTTATTTCCACGATCACCATTCATTTACTATTATAAAAATATATATATTATTAATAGGTATGTAATATATGATATAATAATGATACTATATATATATATATGTACATACATATATCTTATTCACTTAGTTCCGTTCAACATGATATGAAAATGGAAACATCGTTTATTCGTACGTACGGACCGCCGTCTCCATAAACGGTGTTTTTCATTTCATATATATTCTATTATAAATACTTATATTCTAAATATATATGATATATAAATAATTTTTTATATTATGGATTTATTTAAATCATGGTCTAAGTGATACAATCAAGAGTAACAAGTTAAAACACGTATGATAAATAAAGTGATTATTACCCGAAATTTTAATTTAACATGGAAATTATTATTAACTGGGTAGTATAAAGACATAAAAGATTAATTTATGATATCATAAATAATAATATGGTTCTATTATAATTTAATAACATACTATGATCTTTATACAAAAGGATAAGCATACCCTCAACTAAAGGAAATTACTTGGTAAGGGTTAATTCCTCAATCTCATTATTATCCGAGATTGTTTATGTGTAAGTATTTACTAGGAGATTTTTATCATCTATGCCCATTTTTCATAAAAATGATTTCAAAATTAATATTTTAATTATTTTTGAATGGTAATCATTATCAAGATCATAATTTTAAATGTTTTAATGATTTATCTTTCGAAGTATTTTTAATTAATATCAATGATTTCAAAATTTGTTTTATGGATTTATTTATATGGACATGAATGCTTTGAAAGGATAATTTTTTCCAAAAGTTTCAAAGTGGTATGGGACACTTTGATGCAAAAATAACTTTTAAATTACTTCCTTTATAAATGTGAGACTTTTAAATGATTTTACAAAAAGTATATTTCTATCAAAAAGTTTTACTCTTCATTTAAAAATATGTCAAGATCCTTTACTGAAAATTATTTTTGATTGAGGTTGATTTATTATAATAAAATATTCCATGTTTTATTGAATGAGTTATGATATGTATGAATGTGGATGTTCTATTTTTATACCATTCATGGTTTATGGTTCATGTAATTACATTTTGTATGCTAGTTTTAATACGAATGATTATGTTATGTTTCAACTTTTTCATATAAGGAATGTAGTGGACCTAGTAAGTGATGGGTGGAGCCCACTATAGCTCCTCGATTCATTGGTAGGTATCATGAGACAAACTAGTCTCTTGGCATAAAGAATTGGGATAAAATTTTATTTGTATTCTTGGCATGAGGCCTTGACTATGTGGTAATGATGTCCGGTATTAGGCATTCCCTCATTGTGAAATTAGTTATTACATGTGATTATTCAACTAGTAGAATATCCATGTGCATGTTCATATGGTAATTTTTCATTTATTTTTACCATATTATTTTCATGTTTATGTTTAAAAGGCTGTTTTTTTATTACACATCTTGCCTTAAATGTATATAACTTCTGCTAAATTATTTACCCTTACTGAGCATCTGAGCTCACCCCTTTCTTATGTTTTATTTTCCCTGGATTCCAAGAAGTGTATTATGATTGATATGCAGGGTTAAGATAAAGGGGATTAATGGAATTCTAAAAGGATCACTTATGTTGTTTTTTTCTAAAGTGTAATTTATTATCCATATATGTAATCTATTTTACAGGAATGCTAAACTGATCGGTCTTTCAGGACTTGATTCCTTGTAAACGTGGCAATGTATTAAAATAATGCACTGACTCTGTGTAACTGGGGTCGGGGCGTTATAGTTGGTATTAGAGGAAATTTAGAAATAACTTTGGCAAGTAGATTTAGATAAACTCTGATCAGAGAACATAGCCCTAAGAGATAATTTGAAGATTAGAATAGAAGAACGTTCTAGTAGTTTGGTAATGTAAAGGTTTTTTGAGTTTTCCAAGAAAATATATCCCTGTCTGGATATGAGCAGGTAGATGCGGCTTTGGAACAGATGTAACTAGGGGGTAAAACCCGAAAACACTGCTTTGAGCTAGACTAGAATGGGTACTGGTGCACGAGAAAGGGCCTTGCTGCACTCTTGGTTACGACACTCCCGGGAGATATTCTTAGGATAATTCAATTTTTATTTACAAACCACTATGAAGAGTTTATGAGTATATACCACCTCAAAGAAAATATTTTTTTGATTATAGATTATATCCATAAACAGTTTAATTTACCTTAGGTATTTTAAATGTTTGGAATAATGAATTAAGATTCATAAAATGACATAGTGTGTGCCATTGAATAGAAATGGCACCCAATAGAAGGAATCTGAACTCCATCAATATGTATGATCCAAAGAGTAAGAAGGATCACATCTTTCATAGTATTATGCCAAAATTTAGAAGAGAAATAGTCTCCCATGTATTCTAAATATATGATGAAATAGTATCGTGTGTTAATAAGATAAGTAAAGAATTCTATGAGTCCTATGGCTTTGAAGGTAAGAAAGAGAAGAAAAGGATGGAAGAGAGAATGATGGATAATGGGAAGTGGGAAAAAATCAATTTTCCCATATGTGATAACTGTGGAAAGAATCACCATGGTAAATTAATGAAGGGAATGAGAGTATGTAATTGGAGAAAAAAGGACACAAATTACATGATTACAAGGAAAAAAATTTAAATGTACAACGATTTATCTACAAGGCGTTGGGACACTACATAAATAAATTTCCCATTTATAATAGTATACCGTAAATGATGTTATTAGATAATAATAAATTATTGATACTACATCAGATAAAGTGGAATGACTAGTGTTCTTATGTTGTTATTATATAATTATTTAATTTGATTGTTGTATCAATAGTATACTGGTTACATGACTTATAGAGATAAATAAGGATTGTAATGCAGTAATATTTTATTGAGTATTTGAGATTATATGGTTATAAGAAAAGTGATTTAATAGTAAGCTACACATTTTGGAATATACATGGTTGAAGGAATAGTAATCTTTAAGGTGGTCCTGATAATGGGGTAGTGATTTTGGAATAAGAGATGGTTGATTTTGGTAATTCAGGATGTTGCAGTGTTGTAAAAGAGTACATGATGAAGGTGTTCCCATGTTATTACCTGGAAAAAGGATCCTCATTATGTTTAACTTCCTTATAAATTTTGGACTGAGAGTTTGGATATAATTATTTTGGATAATTCAAAAGAATGGAATGTATTAAGTTGAAATTGGATACTATTGTTAAGGATATTTTCTAATTGCAATAAAAAGGACAACCTGGAGGTCAGGCGGCAACCCGTTGCGTCCAGCAAGGCCGCAAGACTTGAACCCGAAACCAAAGGGTGACAAGGGTGTATCAACTATCACTGACCCACGTGATGTATTGGATTGAATAATGTAGTTTCTAAGGTGTCTGGTATATGAATTAAAAAATCATTTTTTTGGAACCCTAAACGAATAGGATAAATAGAATATTTTTTTAAGTTCTATTTTCTTTTATAGTGAAAGATGAGTTTGTTCTAGAAATTAGATAAAATATGGAACTCTACTTGTCAAGTATATATATATATATTTCTTCTCATATTATATGAAGAAATAAATTCTTAAACTTTAGGTAAGGAATCTTAAAACTAAAAAGGTGTTATCCAAATTCCCTATGTTTTGTTGAACTGATGATATTTTAAATCATCATATATTGATGGTTTTAAGATCCTCAGTTCTCCAATTGTTTTTGACTGATGAACTCAATCACTCCCTATAAATATTTACGTTTTTCCTCAAATTATATGTCTCTAATTACCTCAAATGTTCTCCTAATCAAGATCGTAATTTGGTGTTGACCCTTTCATTTCCCTTTTCCTCTTATTAAGACTAAATTTTATTAACCCAATTTCTTATGTGGCTTTTCCCACAAAGGTATTATCTATTTTTGACCTTTTATTTTCAAAGAATAATTTGAAATTGCGAGAACGTAATTTATTGAATAAGGAAATAATTTAACACCCCAAGATTTCAAAGTACGTTATTTCTTCAAAGTAATTCAATAACTTGCACTACACGGAACACCGAGTTCAAGCGCACCACAACTTACCAAACTAGCTGTTCAAAAGTAGTTATGAATAATAATAACAGAATTTTGAACATTATATAATCCTTATAATTTTAGAATCCATATTCTGATTTTCATAGACATAATTTAAGAACAAATACATTTTTTCAGATAAAAGAATTATTTTTCAAAAAATACAGTTCTACCGCCTTTTAATGGAGAACCCTATTTAAATCCAATATTTGAAACTTTTATATATTCAATTTGACAAAATAAACTTTTTCTTTAGAATTAGAACATAATAATTTAGTTTCAATAAATTTTTGGTGTTTTTCGGATAACTTTCATATTTGGTTGAATAGTGAAATATACTATAATTTACCTGAAAACAACTTTTTTAATAAGAATAATTTATGGAATTTAATTATACATTTTAATGTTTTGGAAGTATAAATAGATTATATTTTTACCCTATAATCCAATTTTTGTCATTTTAATTAATTTCACTTTGAAATTATACATAAACAAGTGTCAATCTTTTGATAATTACTGTTTTTAAAAACAGACAATTTGTTTTGAAGATGAGAATTAATTTTATATTAATAAATGCAACTTCTATGTTTTGCATTTGTTAAAATATACTTCTTTTTTTGGATTTAAAATATCGAAATTACCCTAGGGTGAAGTTTTTGTATTTTTTTAAAAATGTACAATTTTTTATGAATAGTGAAAAAACACTAAGTTATCGTTTAAAAATGAATTATTAATTAAATAATTATTTATTTTATTTAAATTTAATTTAGGTCGAAATAGATACATAATAACTCTACAAGTTCATTGTAATTCATTGGAGTCAAATTATAATAATTTTAGATATATGAAAATCTTATTGAACTTTTACTTTCTTTTACCCACCTCCTTGGAGCATTTGCAAATTTACATAAAACATAATTTTACCACTTCTGTGAGTTTAATTTTGAAATTCTGAGGGACACAGATAATATCAAATAGTAAAATTTGGTTCAATAAGATAAATATATTTTTTGGTGAACAGTATCTTTTTTACTTTTATTTACCACGGTTAACAGTAAATAGGGTAATTAAGGGTAAAAATGATATTGATATTACCCTAATAGATGTCCTAATTCTATTGGATAATTTTAATTCGTCCAAAAATAACCTTATGAATAATATATGACCCTTTAGGTAAACATGGATTAGTTTAAGACATTTATTATTATTATATTTAAATAAGAGTTAAAAGAGTTAAAATCAAAGTTTAATTACTAAAACATTTTTAATATTATGTTATACATAAGATAAATTCGACTATAAATATTCATTAGAAATCTATAAATATTTCCTAGATAATGGTATTTTATTTAGAATTTTGTACGAATTAAATAATTAAATTTATTAGTGACACAATGATGATGCAATAATTACCTTATTAATGAAAGAATCAAATAAATGGTATTACAAATACTAAAATAAATATAATTTCAATGTTTTTATGACATCCACGAATTTTATAGTTTACTATTACATGTTTGGATTGATTAAATGTATTTTTTTTGAAGTATTTATGCTTTTATTATTTTAACAAAAAAACAAATACCAAATAGTGTGAAAATTGAAATAAAATAGTTTTTTAAAAACAATATTATATTATAAATTGATATAATGGTCCTAAAAATATATGGTTCATCTAAAAGACGTTTATAACAATATATATGACATTAATGAACAAATTGGGGTTATCTTGGTAGTATATATATAATTTATTAACCATATAGTGTAAGAATACAAGACGAAACGATAAAAGTTAAATAATTTATTTTAGAGATAAATCTAAATGATAAGGTTAAAATGGTAACCTAAACTTATCCAAAACCTATTAGTTGAGGGTTTTTAAACCCATAACCACCTTAGGATTTAAATAATACATTTTTAGAGCCATTATAAACCGAATATGAATTTATTATAAAATAATAATTTAAGTTTTTCCAAAGGTTCCCCTCAACCCTCTTATAAAAGTGAACTTCCCCTTCTCTCAAATTAACACCTCTAATGCCATTTGGATCGACCAAACTATGCCCAAATACTATCTAAACTATCCTAAATTCATATTAGAGGCCATCCTTTATTCATAAATCCATCTTAAGGAGCTATTTTGATCAAATCAAAATGAAGAACCTGAAGAAGAGGTAATAATTTCACCACCCTCTTTTAAGTTCTTTTCTTCATCCAATTCTTCTTTCTTTTTTATTTCCATTAGAAAATAATAACTATAGTATATTCTCTATAATTTGATGTTATTATAAAAATTTCACAACTTTATTCATTATTCTATCCATCTTATGAATGATAATGTCATTATGCGTGCGTTCGTACGGCTTACCATCTCCACACCATGGTATACTTTGTTATTCAACACTATGTTATTTGGATGGATATAATGATGAGTAATATGAATATAAATAATGAAAATAACATTCTAATGTCTTTGTAAAATTAATATACCATCCAATTCCACACATTTAAGGAAATTATATTGTCGATCGTGCGTACGTATGTATTACGGTCTCCACGACGTGATGAGATTTATTTCCACGATCACCATTCATCGACAATTACAAAAATTTATATATTATTAATAAGTATGTAATATATGACGTAATAATCCTACTGAATAT
Organism: Viscum album; assembly: GCA_963277665.1. Taxonomy (NCBI): domain Eukaryota; kingdom Viridiplantae; phylum Streptophyta; class Magnoliopsida; order Santalales; family Viscaceae; genus Viscum; species Viscum album. The sequence goes on along the minus strand of OY728139.1, from coordinate 122,989,878 downwards.
ATATATATATATATATATATCTGTGTGTGTTTGTGTGTGTACTTACATATATCTTATTCACTTATTTCTATTCAACACGATATGAAAACGGAAACATTGTTTATGTGTACATTCGTACTACCGTCTCCATAAAAGCTGTTCTTTATTTCATATATATGTCTATTATACATACTTATATTATAAATATATATGATATATAAATCATGTTTTATATTCTGTAATTATTTATATCTTGGTCTATGTGATACAATAATTACTAACAAGTTAAAACGTGTAGGATAAATAAAGCGATTATTACCCGAAATGTTAATTTATCATGGAAATTATTATTAAATGGGTAGTATAAAGTCATAAATGAATCATCTATGATATCATAAATATTAATATGGTTATGGTATAATTTAATAACATAATATGATCTTTATATAGTAGGATAAACTTACCCTTGACTAAAGGAATGTGCAAGGTAAGGGTTAATTCCTCAATCTCATTATCATCCGAGATTATTTATGTGTAACTATTTACTAGGACATTTTAATCATCCTTGTCCATTTTTCATAAAAATTATTTCAAAATTAATATTTTAAGGATTTGTGAAAGGTACTCATTATCAAGATCATAATTTTAAATGTTTTAATGATTTATCTTTCTAAATATTATTAATTAATGTCCATGTTTTCAAAATGATTTTAAGGATATATTTATATGAACATGAATGTTTTGAAATGATAATTCTTTTCAAAAGTTTCAAAGTGGTATGGGACACTTTAATTCAAAATTATCCTTTAAATTACTTCCTTTATAAATGTGTGACTTTTAATTGATTTTACAAGAAGGATATTTCTCTCAAAAAGTTTTACTCATCATTTTAAACTATGTCAACATCCTTTACTAGAAATTATTTTTGATTGAGGTTGATTTATTATAATACAATATTCCATGTTGTATAGTATGATTTATGATATGTATGACTATGGATGTTATATTTTTATACCATTCATGGTTTACGGTTAATGTAATAACATTTCAAATGCTAGTTTTAATATGAATGTTTATGTTATGTTTTATCTTTTTCATATGAGGAATGTGATAGACTTAGTAAGTGACAGGTGGAGCCCGCTATAGCTCCTCGATCCATCGGTAGGTCTAATGAGACAAACTAGTTTCTTGGAACAAGGCCTTGACAAAAACATTTATTTGTAGTCTTGGCACGAGGCCTTGAATACATGGTAATGATGTTCGGTATTAGTCATTCAATCATTGTGAAATTAGTTAATACATATGATTATTCGACTAGTAGAATATAGATGTGCATGTTTATATAGTAATGTTTCATTTATTTTTACCAAATTATGATCAAGTTTATGTTTAAAAGGCTGTTCTTTTTATTACACATCTTGCCTTAAATGTTTATAGCTTCCACTAAATTATTTTCCCTTACTAAGCATCTGATCTCACCCCTTTGTTAAGTTTTATTTTCACAGGATTCCACAAAGTGTATTATGATTGATATACAGGTTTAAGATAAATGGTATTAATGTCTTTCTCAAAGGAAATTTAGGATGCCTTTTTTTATTTTCTAAAGTTTAATCTAACGACCATATATGTAATCTATTTTCCAAGAATGATAAATGGATCGGTCTTTCGGGACTTGATTCCTTGTAAACATGTCAATGTATTTAAATAATGCAATAACTATGGGTAACTGGGGTCGGGGCATTACAATGTGTTCGACTTCATTAATATTCAAAAAAAATAAATTATCATTGTAAATTATAGTCACCACAAAAAATTTTAAAAATGGACAAATCATTAAATTAAGTGTAAAAACAAAATATATCTTTAAAAAATATGCTAAAATTGGTGTACTATTAATGAATTTATTTAAAATCATATTTTTAGCATTTTTAGAAACTTTTAGATCCACATGACTAATATTTGACTTTATTTCTTATATTATGTGTCAATTTATTAAAAAAGATTATCCTATCACTTATTAAAGGATCCTTTCCTAAGCCCTTAAAATACAAAAAAAATATTAAATTATATTTTATTATCTACCTCTTTAAATTCCCATAAAATCCCATCCATGTTCTTGAGATTTTGGTCATAAGATATACCACAAATTTCTTATAAATCAAGACAGTTTCCAAGAGAAGATTAAATTATTCCATGTGAGTATTTCATCCTCTGTTATCATTATTCCATTTATTCTTCTTATACCTCTTAAATATTATTTATCTATAAATTATCATTTTTTGGATATTTATAATATTGTATAAAATTAATATTGTCCTAATAAATTCAATTTCTCAATTATTTTTTCATTATAATACCCACCTGTTTGAATCAGTTCCACCACCTACATGAATAGTGTTATAATGATAATGTCTTGGTTGAATAGGAAATGTTAATAAATAATAAACATTATAATACTAATTAATTGAATATTTTTTCACACTTTTAATTGATAAATATGTTATAATATCATTCCATAATCAGGTTCATCCAATTAATTCAAATGTTTTTTTTTTATTTCAGTTGTTTTAACAAACTAAATGGTTCTATATATTAGTTATTATAATAGATTATTATAGAAATATAATTCATGGAAATATATGTTATTGATATTTATGTAATGTAATGTTTTTATTTTTATTATTAATATAAATATTTATCACAATATTGAAAACTACAATTTTTTAATAAAATATATTAGAGAAATATCAATAAAAAAATTTCTTTTTGAATCATACATCATAGTTCTTTATACTGGCCCCGAACATAATAAATAATTTTGGAATTACTATTTATATTTACATATATATTCTACATATGTTAAAATCATAATCATAGTGTGGAAATCAGAATTGTTATATGAAAAATAGACAAGGAATGTTTAATTCTATAACTACCAATAATAAATATTATCTATAAAAATGTAAAAATTATGAAACGAAGAAAGATTCAAGATTTTAAAAGAAAGTAATAAATATTAATATGTTTTGGAATATAGGATTAATAATTTTATGGTCATTATATAATAATTTAGATTTAGTCTTACCATGTTGGAATACACGGTAAGGGTTTTCATCTAAATCATTTTTCTTGGTGGAATTTTCATATTATAAACCAATTTTTTTATATGGTGTTTATAAATTCTATTTGTAATATTTTATAATTGTTTAATTTTATTAATTTTATTAATTTTTTATTTTTTATATTAATGTATAGTGATTATTATGTTACAAAATATATAATTGATTTAGTAAACTCATTTCCCCTTTGATGAGTTGTAAACCATTTTCTTTAACTGTAATATTATGTGATTAAAATATTATATCCTAAAAATATTATATTTTTTTCCTCATGCTTTATTGATGGAATTATATTATTTTACCACTATATTTTATTGATGGATTAATTTACTCATAAAAATGTGATGTTGTTTTGAAGAATTATCATCCACATTAATTGATCTTTCCCTTTCATTTCTATTTATTTACAAAACTGTTTTACTTTATTATTTTAATAGTAAATTTGTATTATTTCACATTACTTTTTTAGTTTTCTGTACCTATTTTTATATAGAATATTTATCACTTTTTAAAATTATGTGGAATTTAAAAATTATATATTAAATTATAAAAATGGAATTTATTTTGATAAATGCATATTTTATCTTCCTCTCCATTTTTTGGTTTCAAATTATTTTTATTTATACTTCCATTTTTGTGTTATCTTATGTGTTGATTAAAAAATATTTTTATACAACCTTCATGATAATTATTCTTTTCTAAAGTGACTCTATACATCATTTTTTTTAAAACACTTTATATGTATTTTTAAATATTTATTTATGGTTTCACATACATTTTCATCAATATATCAAATATATATATCTATTATGGTGTTATATTCTCTAAATCAACATATAAATTAGTTTATATAAAACCTATTTTGGGTGATTGAATTTTTGGATTCAACTGATACAATCATTGAATTTATTTTCATTGATACCATTTGGAAATGTTAAGAAACACATTTTATTTCCATTGGTTCTTAATGATAAGATGCATGATTTTTTTGAGGAACACATACATATGAATTATCACTATGATATGGGTTTGTTATGTCAAATATATCCATTTCATAGGTTATGTTTATATCTTATGATCTCAAAGTTGTACACATGAGGTTATCCCAAGCCCAATAATACAAAATTCCTAATCCCAAGCCCAAAAAGGTATAAATATAGTTAGTCCAAGACAATAAATTTCATACATGGACCTATTTGCATTTATCCATGTTAAAAATTTAATTATTTCATAAAATTTTATCACCATTATAAGTTACATTACAATTCTATAATTTCATAACAACCCTTATATGATCTTATGTTCTCAATTTATAACAAATTATGATCCAAATTTACCCTGATTATCTATTTTTAATAAATTTTAATGTGTTCGGACATACCAAGTGTGCTATAACATATATCAATATTGATTTAGAGAATTTTAGTCATAATTTTTCTTGGTGATGTCTCAGGTAGCTTCTTGGAGGTTTTGGATGGTTCTAAACAGCTTTTTGGGAAATCATGGTTTTATGACAGTTAAGGGAAAACATGTAGTTTCTAACAAGTAACATGTAACCTATTAGAGAGGGGAAGTGGGTGGTTCATGGTTGATTCATGGTTAAGAAAAACCATGAAAAATTCCCCTAGTATCTATGTAACTCTAAATTTAATAAAAAGAATACTTTTTGCAAGGTTTACCAAACTGTGTGTCCCAACCATGCTGGTACCTTGAAGAGGTAGTGAGACTCACAATATTGGCACATAGTATAGTAAACTATTTGACTTATCCATGCATATGGAATTATGTAGTACAAATATTCTTATTTTGACCAAAATATGATCCTAAAAATATTTCATTATTCCTCCTTAACATGGTTATATTGAACCTTGGGATTCTATAAGAAGTTTATAGTGAATTATTTACCTTAATAGAGTAATTCCATTAGATCTAGAGACATTGATCCAAGATAATTCAAGGTAAGTGGTCTTTTTTCTATTTTATTATTATTTATTCTATATTTTATCTGTTCTACTTATAAAATATCATTTATGTGGACTTTCATGGTTGGATCAAAGAACATTGACATAATATACTTTGATTTATTTGATATTCAATGAAAAATATAGTGGAAATCATGTTATGCCTTGATTATTGTTTGATTCATTTAGATTTGATATTAATGTTGTATCTCATTGGGTAACTCTACATTGATCCTAGCCTTTGACCTAATAATCATCATGGATCATCCTTCTTGAATCCTAATGTGGCGACTTTGTTTTTTTTCAGGGATCGTTGGTTTCCGAGCTTGATTCGGGTGAAAATCCATGTCATTGAGGATTAATAATTTTAAGGTAGAATTTTATTTACATTGTTATGAAAATTCCATAAAACTATATGTAATGAAATTGTGGTTTTTGGGTGGACTGTAAAACCATTCCTGATATGCCATGATTTTGTGTGTGTGTGTGTGTCTTGTGATACATCTTTTTAGTTGAGATCATTATGTTTTTATATTACAATAGACATTCCTTACTATGGGTTTTGATTATGTTATATATATATATATATGGTATGTAGAGTTGTTATATCTACTATCATTGTGACATTTAGACCCTTCATGAATTTTATAACCCCTTTGAGTGGGAGAATGTGATACAACACATATGATGATTCTGGCACGGTCTTAAATGACTGAATGAAGGGAAGGACATCATTGAGGTCTAAGCCTAAGAATGGTTGTGGGACATGATGGACTTGTAGTCTGACCTGATATAGTAGGTGGGCCATGATACACCTATGTATTGACATGAGGTATGATGGCCTTATGTACCATTTATAGACTTACATTTGTATTGTGTCTTTTTTAAAGATTCATGAAAAAGGACATAACTCTAGTTCTATATAATGTCATATTAGGTAGGATTGAGGTTTATTGATTCATGGTCACCACATGATGACCCCACATGTTATTGTTTACTAATTCACTTATTTTTTGTAATTGCGTACAATAAAATATAAATACTTCATATATGTTTAAGAAGAATTAATGGTGTCCAACATGGATTATAATCACACCATGTATGATCATGTCGTTGTGTATGAAATAATTTTGGAAAGGGATCGAGTAAATATAAAGAGAGAGATATAATGAGGATGATATTAAAGACAATAGATGATTTGTGGAGTTATGATAGAAATTAGTTAGTATATTATGGAATATTTTTAATTTTTTATCTTTGTTTTATTTCGTACATGACTTACAATTGATTATTTTTATTTTATGAGATATTGATACAGTATGGTTTATGCTATTTATTTTTATTTTATGATTCAATTATTTTATTATCACTTCCTCATATATATGTTTTCCTTGGATATCCTTATAGAGGTAATAGTCTCCCTTGATCTAATTTAGACCCTCATCGCTAGTCAGCAACCTCTTGCATATGGGGATTTACACCTGAGGTCATATAAAACTTCATCCTAGACTCAATGATTTGGGTTAAGGCATTAAAAAATGGTATGAGATCAATAAATTTTACGTGGATATGAATTTTCATCTTGGTATAAGTGAGAAATGATAGTTGGGATTCAGGTTGTGGTGTTACACATGTTCTTGGTAAACTTATAAGTAATGGACCTGCAACTTAAAAGTGAAAGTGGTATTACAATTACAAATTCTAGTAATAATGATTCATGATGAGTTTTGTTTGGAGGTTATATTTTATGTGATTTGTGTGTCTTCATGCATCATGAGTAGACACATATGTTTTGATACATGTGATTATTTTATTTTCATTGGTAGGGATTTAGTTAATTAAGTGCCAATGACAATATATGTTTTTACCCTATGATGTACTAATTTTATTTTTTTATTTTGTCATTATAATTATATATCTTATTATATTTATATGATTGTGAATAATGTGTGTGTATTGGAGACCTATTCTTAGTTATTGGGTAATGGAAGGGGTTATTTATTAATGATGTCGGTATCCTTTTTGGATGTGTCTTTCTAAAGAGGTTTTTATGTGTTTTCCAATTAAACACATAGGTAGTATTTATGTTTAAGATGTTAAAAATATTTTTATGTTTTCACTAAATCTTATGGGACCACCTAGGGAAGTGGGTAAGGATGATACCATCAAATGAAATGATCTTGCATCACTTTCAAACAAACAAGAGAATGAAACTATGCATGCTCTTATCATCACTCTAGTGTTTATTACAGTAGAACTACTGCAGGATTTAGTCATTGGGATAGTACCTATTCAGGGTGGAGGCGCCCACATGGGAAGGATGACTATGGTAAAATTTTCATGATATTTATAGTCATACCATCACTCGGTATTTTAGGGAACTGGAGACCGAAAATATGTTAAGGACAGGATTGAGACCCTCAAGGGTATTTCTAATTTAATAGAGAATCCTAGAATGTTTTGAGGGAATTTGGATGCATATATGATTTAGTTACTAGATAGAAGATGGTGTATCCTGAAAAATCCATCTAAAATTAATGAGAGTCTTACTAGTGATACTTTTAAAAATCTCTTTCTCATGTAGTTATTCTTAGATACACTGAATTTGCATATATCTCTATAGTTCATGGATCTATAGTAGTGAATGGTGATGGTGATGTAGTATTCTACTGGTTTTAAGGAGTAGATGAAATTTTCCGCCTTTTTGGATTATAATTTAGTGCCAAAATTATTGAATTTTGATATAGGATTAAAAATTGTGTTGAGATTCCATGTATAGTGACCCATACATTTGAAACATAAATATTAAATATTTTTAATTAATATTTAATACATTTAACAAATACATGTTTGAGGACCATAGTGGTTTAGTTTCTTTGGAGGTAAGATAAGAAAGGATCATACATAAATATATTTCACATACAACCCTTTATAGAACTAATCAATATATGTATTTTTTCACAACATGGGTAAGGGAAACATAAGAAAGGGTGACCTCAGAGACATTGTAATGAAAACATGTGAGATCATAATTGATGGTAATATTAAAGAATAAATATAACAATTAGGGTGTGATATCATGAAGATAATATCTAATGCTCATTCCAAATATTTCATGGTTTTTAAAAATGATTCATGAAATAAGACATTATCATTAAAAAATATATGAATTATAAGAGTGATATAACATCATAAATCAATCATAAACAATAACTTGATGTCAAAAAACTGTTCCACCATCATAGGTATTGGAAAAATTTCATTAGTCAATGATAATTGCTGAGACCATCAACTTGTAACTAATCAAACACTAACTCCTATTTCTCATATCATAATACATTAGTCATCATCACATTCGTCTTATAGAGGATAAAAAACATACACTTGTTTCACATAGTTGATCAAGTACATCAACTTGTTTCGCATAATTATATCATGGGATATAATCATTTACCTATTAAATTAGAGGTATATATAATTCTAGACCAACATATCCCTTAATTAATACCATAAATTTATGTGTACAAGATCATAAAACATTCATCATATTATCAAAATGTAACATAAGGAAATAAAATATGATTCATAAAAATTTCATAATTTCATCATATTAAAACATGTGTAAAATAAAAAAGTTTCAATAAAAAATCATCTTCATAATAATAAACCATCTATAAAAATAATTAGGAGAATATAATTGAATTATATCCCTAGTAAAAAATAATTAACATCAAATGATGTTATCATAGATAAATATTTTATTAAAATAATCAATAAAATATTTAATGTGGAAAATGTCATTTTCATCTAAATTCACTTATTTAAATTAAAGTTATTTCTAAAATATTATTGAACAATGTTTATTTCAAAATATACTTGGAAAATTATAATGTAATATTTAACTCATTGTATTATAATGAGAGAGGAAAATTTTATACATACAATGTACGTTAAAATAAAGACTACTTTCACATTTTTAGAAAAACAAAATCTCTAGTTCCTCATTGAAAAAATGAAAATAATATTACATTCAATTATTATAGAAAGTAAATAATATGTATAATAAATTTAAATAATAATTTTTCAATAAAAAATTAAAATGTTTAAGGGAGAAAATGGACATGGAAGAAAATGTATTTTAGATTGATGGGAGATATGAATTCATTTGTACATCAAAATATTCATTCGATATTTTGAGTTTTTAAAGAGAGTAACACAGAACGAAAAAAAATGAAATCTCCATAATTAAATATAAGTGAATAAAACAAAATGGATTAATTAGATATGGATCATATAATTTCTTCAATGTAAATTAAATCACAAAAATCCCAATTAAAATGGGATTGAAACATAAATCTATTACCTCATGTACCAAATTTATTTAAAGAATTAAAAATAATTTATAATAAATATAAATTTATTTTTCATGTATGACAAAACTATTCACATATTCATCACTACATTTATGATTTGCATAAGTCATCTTATCAACCATTTGTTAACAATTTCTTTTTAAATTCGCTATTCTGGGTAATAACTGGATCATTTTTCGTGCTTGGTTCAATTCTATGGTCTCAATACTTACAATTTGATCAAGGTTTCATAATATACCTAATTTTAAGCCTAATATTAATATCATATATATTCATTATATATAGATCCATTCATAAAATGAAGAGATAAAAAAATGAATTACATTATTCCTGGAGATGGCAGGTCGTATATATGTGAGAATGTGGTTTTTACTCTTAGACGGATAGAAATACAGAAAAGAAAATAATAATTTAAATTAAAAAATAATTATTATATCATATGCATCATATATATTCATTAAATTTATAATAATGACCATATTTTTAATTTAGCAGTGAATAAATGAATCACATCCCATCATGGAGGTGGTAGTCAACATGCACAAGTGAGTGAAATTATAATTTTCCAACAGATTTTAAGAATATGGATAATGGTTGTTCCATAATCATAATAAAAATTCATCATATTTTTCTTGCTGAAGCCACTATTTTATAACATAGACCATATATTTAGAGGAGTTATAGTAAAAAATTAAATTGAAAACCCGTGATTATGACTTAGAACTCATATTTGAGGAAACATATTTACCTTACACCTTATGCCTTGAATGGATGATGTTTTGTCAACAAAAGATTCTATAGGATGCACTAAAGGAATATAGTATGATATTATAATAGAAATTTTCGGATATATTTGTCTAAAATAAGTGTAAAAAATAGAGAAGGTGTGTCTTTTTATAAGGGATGGAAATGGAACACTTGAAATTTAAAAAGCGAAAAAATAGAATTAATTAAATCTCAATAAAACATATAAGTAATAATATAGATTTAAATAAAAATAATAAAAGGTCAAAATTTTATCATCTATTGAAATTTATAAATTTTTTCATGTCATTTTAAACCATATTTTTTAACCTCTTGGTTATCAAATTTAAATCATAACCATGGTAATGAAATTTAAATATTAACGTGTTACAAATTTACATATAATTTAATAATTTACTCATAAATTAGTAAGGGATTATATTTTAGACACATTATCATCCTACTTGTACTCTTTCATATTTTTTATAATTTTTAACTAATTTAATAAATTATTTTCATCCTAAAATACTATTAAGGTCATTTTTATAACTATTCTCATAATTTAGCACTGAAAAAACATGATAGAAATGTAAGTAAATTATAAACTATTCATACATATATAATGTGGTATATTAATTTATAAAATTCCTATAACACAGTTATTAAACCAAATTGTATCATTTTTAATTTTTAAAAAATCATTTTTCGTTTTTCTATATATTGAATAAATACTATGTTATCATTGCATGCACATTTAAGGTAATTATTTAGCTACTAAAAATTATAAATAAATTAATAATGTTAAAATATATAATATATTTTTAAAATAAATTTTAGAACAAATAATATCCACATTTTATTATTATGTTAAAATTTTATGTATATTATATTCAAGGTAATGACATTTTTTATTTATTTGTTTAATAATTTAATATAAGGGTCATAATCGAAGACAAAATGCACGATGCAGACATATATTTGAGTTTGGATATACATGTCTAGTAGTTTCTCATTAAATATGATACATATATGTGTTAGAGATATGTTATCTCCTTATCCAAAAGTTTTAACCCTATTTAACTCATATTACCCTTATCGAGGAGACAACAATTTATTCTGGTAACTATTCATGATGAATAAATTAAAAGGGATCTATTTACCAAATTCAAAATCCAAATTCGAAATAAAGGGAATATTTTTTGACATTGAATTTATATAAGTGGTAAAAATCATTTTAAAATAAGTTATGGAATTTATATGGAAAACCTTTTTTATTGAAATTTATTTTAAGCATAAAACATGAAATATATTTTTATTTTGTGATAATAAAAAAATATATGAATGTATATTTTTTATTGAATATAGAGTATATAAATTTCATTAAAATCATTCAATAATAGCAATCAATTTAATTATATAAGATAAAAACTCATTGCACGCTTGAAAACAGTTTTTCGAAAATACATCTCTTCTAAATTATAATAATTGTTATATTCATTTTTAATCATTTCATGACCAATGAAATCATTTTGGACATGTAAAAAATAGTATTTTCATAATTTAGATACTAATATTAATACATACGAATCCAATATTTAGTAGATAACTATATACATCATAATGGTTTATTTACACTTGGGGTTGGGTTTATCATATGATATCGAAGAAATTGAATTTATTTAAAGATAAATATATCATAAAACCAAAGTTTCCTACATTATACCCCACATAAAATGATTTTATCTATAATGTTCATCACATTGATATTATAAATGGAGTATATGGTTGTTTCATCACATACTAGGGTACCCAATTATCTTCTTCTAATTTATGGTTTGCCACAAAACATTGTCAAGGTGAGTGGTATTGTTTTGTAACACTTTTAGTCGACAATCCAAAATTTTGGTTGGATATTCCTCATAAAAGAGATATTGTTCTATTGGTATATAATTTTAATTGAGTTCATATTATGGATCTAGAATATACTTTGAGAGTAGAGTTACATGGACCATATCAACAATATTTAGAGATATTTTGTAAAATTTCCAACCAATAATCTACCATTATAATACGATGAAGAATTTCAATGTGATAGATATATCTAGCTATAATATTTACCAAATTTATAAATTTCATAATTTTCTTTAAGTAGATATTAATTTTACTACCTTTTCACAAAAATCTATGTCTAGATCCCATTGATGATTGTCAATATATCATTTTGATAGACTCTTAGCTTATCTTAGGTGTTCCTGAAAGTCTCAATATTTTTTTATAGAAATTTCCTCATCTAGATCAGTTCCTAATTTCATTGTATCTACAAATTCAACCTAACACATTGGGTTTATTTTATATCACCAATTTATTCTTAAAGAGATATCATAAAACTTTAGTTAAAGCTAATATTTTATGTAAACACTACTATTGAATGTTTTTTATCCCATCAACCGTTGAATTCATGAGGACAAAATCTCAACATATCCCCCCAAATTTCAATGGTTCAAATAGATTTATCATCTATCTAAGGGTAATAATTAGTGTTGGAAATTAATTTTATCTCTAGACACTACCAAATACATTTATAGAAATTTGGAAAAAAAAGTCATATCTTGATGGGATACAATATAATTCACTCCTTGCAACCCTAACACTTATTTAATGTATAATCTGGACTGTTGATCAAGAGATAAATATTCTCTAAAAGTAATAAAGACTTACGCCTTTATAAGTTTATTGACTACAAGTAAAATATAATTACAACATACATATATTTTAGTGTGTCTATTAAAATAATTAATAGTATTGATTTTGTATTTCCATTTGGGTATGGGTAACAGTTTTTAGAACCTCTTATAATTCTGTCTTCAAACCATAAAATTCTCACATACCACAAATTGAGATACATAATCTAAAATATCCCTTATTAATGTTGTCCCTCCAATACATTATTTCAGATATCTCTACATATTTTACTTCTTGGATGTATACAGAATGAAAAAATATGACATTCATCTAATTGTTCCTTATTTAATTTTAGTTTTGATGGGACACGTACTCTGTCCCTAAGCATTATCAATCCATCATAATAATGTTTTAACATAATTATATTTCTCACCTTCTTCTGTAGATATACATATTCCATCTATGCCACTATAATCCTCATAAGGTTAAATAGTTGATCTTTCATCAGAGAAAGATAGTATATACCCCATTTCCTTTTGAAATAAAGATCCCACTTCTAAAAATCCATACGTATTATATGTATTTTAATATATGTCATGAAAAAACTATAATGTCCATTAATAATCAAAATAGCAGGGACATTGATATACTTACCATGGTTGTAATTTATTGGGATTTCATTATCATTAACCAATTCCAACCATCTTTTTGGATTTGTATTTATCTATTTCTATGTGATGATATACTTCGAAATTTTATAGTTTGTATATATGTTACGCCCTTCACCAGAATGATAATGCCTCCATAGCTTCAATGAATAAATTTCAACTTCTAGCTCTAAATCAGTAGTCAGATTGTTTTTTCATCTATTTCTAATTTGTGTGGTACAAATGCTATAACCAGATCATTTGACATGCGGAATCAATGTAGTCCCTTCATTAATGCATCAATATATATATTAAGAACCCTTTTACACTATAGTGTAGTGTGATAATAGATTAAATTACCAACATCCTTTTCAGTTACCTTATATTTTATTCACATTGATCTTTTAATAAAAACATAACCCTCTTTCGAGTCAACATAGTTAGTGGATTACATAGTTGGGTGAAATTTATAACAAGGTTTTAGTAATATCAAATCAAACAAATAAGGTCATATAATTAGTTATCATGGATTATCTAGGCCATTACTCAATCACATCTATTTTGTAAGGATCCCCTGATATACCATGACTTTTATTATTGTACCAAAGAAAGAAACTCTATGAAGACAACATTTTCTCTTGGTAAATTTTTTATATAAATTACCATTCCCCAATGTGTTCATCAAAATTATCAAATGATATTAATGCTCTTATTTTCACATTGAATATATTGAAATACCATCTATATAGGCCACCAAAAACAAATCAATGTAATCTCTAACGACTCTATTCATTAAATACTTTAAGATAGAAGTGTAATTAGTAAGTCAAAATAGAATCACAATCTATTAGAAATTAACATAAATCATAATTGTTTTCCTATATATATCCTCCTTCCAAACTCTCTATTGACGATATCCAGAATAAAGTTCAATCATATAAAACTTTACCTCTTAATAATTGATGAAACAAATAATAGATATAGGGTAGATGAAATTTTTTATTGATAGTGATATTTTTAAGTTACTAATAATTAATGGAAAGAATCATTTATATATATTTGTTATTAATAATTATAATTGGTGAACCCATTGGTTCTTGGTACCGAGGAACACAATAGATGCCAATGGGTCCATGATATACAAATTTTAATCACTGTATCAATGTAACTTCCCCCTTTCCAGAGATTTGAGCCCAATAAAGTATCATAATCTCTTGTGAATTTATTTAAGCACAATGTTAAACAATAATAACTAACTTATTTAAATTGATCGTGTGATCGATAATACATTATTTCTAGTGACTGTTTTTCAAAGGATTCAATGATTAATCCCTCAAAATTTCCCTCACACGCATCAAGAGTCCCTAGGAATTCTAATCATTAGAATATTTGTGATAAAATATAGAGTTGATAATTCCATTTATGTCCCGAAATTCATTGTGATCACGTTCCTTTTATTTTTGAATAATATCAAAAGTCAAAATATTGGAATAAGGATTTATCTTTCAATTATGTAGGAAGGACAGAGGAGCACTAAAATTTGAGTAGATGACTAATCCCTTATAAAGGATCTCCTTTTTAATGATAGAGTTATTTTTAAACACTCATAAATGGTTCCCAAACCCTTGTATAAATAAAAATAGTAAATAATTCAAAAAGTCCACATTAGGTTGAACTAACTCCATCATAAAAATCATTTATATTATATCACCTATTTTCAATTTAAAATAAATATTTTAAGTGATAAGGTAGAGTAATTAAAATGACATGTAATTCCCACAAATAATTAACAAACCATGAATATTAAAATAATATCACTTTGTATATTTTTTTCACTATATTCATTTAATATCATGTGAATAATTTTAATTAATAAATTTTAATATAATTTTTATATACTCGAATAATAATGAAATTATTTATTCATTCTCTATAATTTATTCATGGACATTCCTCAGACATGTTGGTGGGGCACAACCTTTCATATAGTCATATTAATCAGAATATGCATTTTTTTTGAATTTTCTAATTGTGCGACCCTCTATAACCTTATATTAATTTAGTGAATACTATTAATAGTCCAAAACTAGAGTCTATAAAACCATTAAATCCCTAAAAAAGATAAGAGAAAATCATAGCAATGAAAAACATTTCTATGAACACACACAGTGAAATATAATCTATTTTACATATGATTTATCGTAATACTGAATGCAAAAAATGTGTCATCATCCATAGTTTAATTATTATTCACCACACTAAATAGATAGACTTACCATGTTCTATAATGGAAATGTATTTAATTAAGGAACTACCATCCTGATTAATAATCCCTAAGATATCACATCATTTGATAAGTGAAAAATTATATCATTGTTATTTAAACAATTACATACTACTAATGATGCAACCAACATGAGTTACCTCTTTATAAAATAAATTCAATAGTTTTCTTCTTTCATCAGTGAATATAATGAAATTGCATGGACTACTAATAATGTCATGTTTGTAGTCTATTACATGTATTCATCGATAGGAAAAATGAATTTCTCCTGAAACATTTGGTATTTCCATTTCTAATTTAGTCCTCATGATCTCATCTACTAAAGATCATAAAGTGTGAAATTCATGAGAATAATTTTTAATGATTATGATCCACTTCAGCGAATGGTAAAAACTTATCTCTTTTTATTATATTGATGTATCTAGACCAAATGATACAACTTTAAGATAACTGTCATGATATCTCTAGGTTCTCAATATAGACAAATAAATTTTATATCCTTTTTATAAGACAATTAATATAAAGAAATTATAATAAATATAGTGGATACTGGTGTATCAACACTATTATGGTAAGATTTATGAATATATATATATAAAAATATATATATGTAATGGAAATAAAAGTATATACATGATTTGGGTTTGGGGAACCCACTTTTAACACTCCCACTTTCAATGAATCCAACTCTTATCAAGTCTCAACCAACTAGATGTAATATGAGTATCATGATTAAGATGAGATGTCGATTTTTCTAGTTGTTCTACCACATTATACACTAAGAATTCTAATATAACTACACCTAAACCACTTTGAACAATATCCATCAAGATGACTACACCACCATTTTGCCAAATATGTAGCCTCACATTGATTTCGAATCATTATGATCTATCTAGATACTAGAATCAATGTATTCCTAACTAATAGTTCCTCACATTAACCATACAAAAAAAACATATCATTTTTACATATTAGGTAATTTATATTGTTTTTATTACTGATCAATGTAGTTCCCCTACATTAACTTGATATCAACCCGTTATGCTTACATAAATGGAAAAATAAATCATAGAAAATAGCATGATATACATGGAATGTCCCACTACCAATGTATATGGTATTATACTCATTATTTCAATGTCAATTAGTGTTTAAGGGCATATTTTCTTAGAGATATTGATAGTGTGTTACATTTGGATAAACCGTCTCTTTGATTGTTTCATATTATACCTTCTCAATTTTTTGTTAATATATGTATTGTGACTCAACCTAACTAGTCTATGAGATCTACCATGGGAGATCATACTCCCTAGTATTTAGGCTACATCACCTAAGACTTTAATAGAGAAAAATTATTTTAACTGACACAAAATAGACTGAAACATTTTCACTACATTTCTCATAAATAAAATGTCATCAAAATATAATACAAGATAAATGATAGTATTTAGAAAAAACTTATTAATGTTACATGGATCAAATTTAGTCTTGATGAATTGAAATTCTCTCATGGACTCATCAAAGTGAACATTGTGAGGTCATGATGCCTACATCTATCCATAAATGGACCCATATAGATTGAACAATTTATTGTCACTATTTGGGTTAATAAACCCTTAAGGTTGAGCCATATAGATATCTTCAACCAGATTCCAATTTAAGAATGTAGTTTTGAAATCCATTTTCCAAACCTTATTATCATGAAAGATAGATATTAGATGTAATATATTGAGGGATTCTCTCATCTCAACTCATGAAAAGGATCCATTACCATCTATTCATTGATGCTTATTGAAACCCATAAAAACCAATCATTCATTATAGATATTCATTTTACCATCTATGTCTATCATTTTATTGAATACCAATTTTCTCCCAAAGGGTTTTTATATCATCTAGAGGGTCAACCAAAATCTAAACATGATTTTGAGACATGGAATCCATTTTAGAATTCATGGTATATTTCCATTTTGAAGAATCTTTTTCTTATAATTCTACCTTTTAGGTTAGAGGATCATCATTTTTTAAGAGTAATGTGTCACCTTCTCAATGATAAGAAACCCATATGGATCTGGTTATTTAAACATTCATGTTTTCCAACATAATACTTGTGTCTCGAGAACAACTTCATTACCTACTAACTCTTGTGGAGATGGTTCAATTAACATCTCTTGTGTATCTAGACCATCAACTTCATCAATTTAAATCATGATCCCTTTATCTCTATTATAAATGGGATCCATTTCATGAAATATTAAATGTATTTAAAAAACCACTTTTCTATCTAAAGGGATTTATAGATGATATAATTTTTTTACTTTATGATAACATATAATGATTTACTTCATTAATTGGGGTGCTAATTTATCATTGGGTATAGTTTTTTAAAAGGACATGCATCTCCATACATGCATGATTGAGAGACTATATTTATATCAATAGAAAAAATCATATGAAATCCCATCTATTTCTATAGTTGGAACTCAGTTAAGTGTATAAGACACTGTCTTCATTGCATATCCCCAAAATAATAATGGACGAGTTTCTTGTGTAATCATCAGTCTGACCATGTCAAGAATTGATTTATTAGTCCTTTCAATAACACCATTCCTTTGAGGTGCATAGGGGGAGTTAGTTATGGTACTATTCCTAGATCATTCAATTGATAAATTAATACATGGTTGAGGTACTCCCCAAATCAATCTGAGCAGAGTTACTCATTGATAAGAAACCCATATGGATCAAACACTATTTTCCATCACCACTAGAGTTGAAATACTTTTTTACTTCAGTATTCTAGTGAAAATGATATTAGAAATGTCTCCTCATAGTCCGTGATCTGGATACACCAATACACAGTGGATTTTAAGGTAGACACTAGATTGGGAAACTAAATTGAATCAAGGTTCCATGAACTATTGAGTGATGTCCTTGTTTTTTAGAATCTTAACATCTATTCCCTCAATGTTTTACCTCTAAAGTGAATGAAATCCAGAAAGTAATAATCAATTTCTAACATCATTATTTAATTTCACTCATCAATATCATAAGAACTCCCTAGTAGTAGGTTTTTCCCTATACTAATGATGATGAGCACCTCATACACACGATTTTGATCAAATTTAAGTCCAAAAAAGTGTTATGATTGAATATTACATTGATGGATCCAATTATTACATTGTGAATGAATTAAATTTATATTTATTATGTTTAGAAAATTTTAATAATTCATTACATCTCTAATTAGTTTAATATATGCATTATTTGATTATTATTTTATGTGTTCTCACAGACATGCACATTTACAAATACTAATAATAAATTTATAAATTAAACTAAAAATATGAATAATCTTGAGCATTAACTATTTTTGGATACCTTTATTATCAATGGACTAACTGTTGCCTAAGAGTTATGAAACCTGATTTGGGACTTGAATCATGCTGCATCTCACACCCTGTCAAATGTTTCAACATGTATTCTTAGGTACCACCTCATCTTGGTGTGGTCCATGTCTTCAGTGTCTTCACCTTAATAAAAATATCCCCACGTACATGAGATGTGGTATTCAGAAGAAAAATTTACATTAAAAATAAAACTGATGGACACACACGTCCTAATACATATTAAATGAATAAATACAATGCACAAACCGTAAAAAGGTAATTATTACAATAATCACACATTTTTAACATGTTTATTAAAAAACATACTAAAAATTGGACATTTAATTCTCAAAACCAGTCTACTGGTAAATTTAATGTGTAAAAAAATTTTATATGGAAAATATTTTCTAGAGAAATTACATGAAATGAATATATTATTTTAATTCAAATAATTTTATTTTTCTTAGTCTGGAAATTAATTTAATTATTATTTATAAAATACAATGATTTTTTAATATTATAATTATTATTATTTTTGTTTAAATCCAAAATATAAAATTCATATTTTAATATATTAAATAAATTATGGGGCCCCCGAACCAATGTTGGCCTATTACAGGTAAGGAATTACCTATATAGGCCCATTCTAGATCAAGTAGAATCCACCCTTGGCCATTGTGGGTTAGACAAAACCCTCCGTGAGATGTTTTGTATTAGTAAAGAGCTTCACTACACTATTATAGGTCTGGATGACATGAATTTACCACTA
The DNA here is from genome assembly GCA_963277665.1 of Viscum album. NCBI lineage: Eukaryota > Viridiplantae > Streptophyta > Magnoliopsida > Santalales > Viscaceae > Viscum > Viscum album. The sequence goes on along the minus strand of OY728139.1, from coordinate 122,969,931 downwards.
GTCAGATGGTTTGTAGGAGGACGTACTAGGGAAAACCAAACACGGTAGAGGCCCCCAGAGGCGGGGATCATGAAAGAAAGGGGGGAAGAGGTTATCTCCATCATTTACAATCATGAAAACAATGTAGGTCAAGACTAGAACCATATGGAATGATTTTGATTGTGGTGGTTAGCCGTTGTAGAGACCCGAAGCTTATCGTACATGGACATTACATTACTTTTGCGGAATACTTAGTACATAACAAAAACACACACACAAGGATCGTAATAGTTTAGTGTCTTTGGAAACTCGGAATGTAATCTTCTAATCGTGGTGAAAGATCTTCAATATATCCCATAAAGATCTTCCCTGTTTTTTACCTAAAACCTTTCTTTATATCCTGGGAAAAGAAAACATAAAAGGGTGAGCTCAAATGCTCAGCAAGGCAACTAAAGGAACAAAAAATCATATCATATCTTTTTGAAAATCATAACCTGCAAAAGAGATCATAATATCTTAACATGGAATAAATCATAGAAGTGAAAATGATATCACCATAATCATAACATGAGACTTGAAACGTTGTGGCATGCACACATAATCTTGGAAAATCATTTCTTTTTAGTCATGACTCATTGCCAAGACTATCTTAGTGGACAAAGTCCCTTTCTGAATCGAGTAACCCTCGTTTCAGTCCTGTTTCACTGAACCGGTATAACCTAACGTTCCAGCCCTGTCTATCTCATGAGATATAAAATCTTTACCCAATGCATTGGAGGGAGATATAGGTCCCACCCATCTTATAATGAATCCTTTCGTATGTGTGCCACATAATCAGAAACCATACATCATAGCGTAACCCATGTAATAAAAATGGAATTCTTAAACAACATGACATCATAAAACAATTCATATAAGATAAAGGAATTCATAAAAATATTTCCATCACAACATAATCAAATCCATGTAATAATAGGGATAAAAACAGAACCCTTTTTATTATCTTAGATGGAAAATAATTTTGATAAAATACTTGAACTTCATTCTTGAGGAAAATATCCTTTCTACTTCAAAAACACTTTTCCTTTCTTAACATGTCATACAATTTTAAAATAAAAGAAGTTGATTAAAAATAAACTTGAATACTTGTAAAGGAAGCTTCATGGAAATAATTTTTTAGAAATCCATTCATGCCGTATAAGTTAAAAAAACATTCTTTGTACTTTTGTCGGAAAAGTCAAAAAGTACCTCGTATGAAAAACGACAAAAGATTCCTTTCATGCATATTACTAAAAACTCACCGAAGGGTAAAAATGGATTTAAACCATTGTAGGTGGATGGAAATAATATAACATATTGATGAAACATGGATGTGGATGATAAAATACACCCCAATAAATACTTACGAACAAACAATCTCGGATAAAAATGAGATTGTGATATTTCCCTTACCTTAGGTCCGATTTGCTTCGTATGTGTCCGAACCTCCTCTTCTTTGAAACGCCTCTTTGAATCCTTCACTTTGGGAACTAAGATTGGACTTTGAAGAAGACCAGGACCTCTAGGATTATTCTAGGGAAGTGGAGAAGGGAAAATGGTAGGGGTTGGCCGAGCTTGAGTGCTCAAATTGGTGTGAGGAGGAGGGGGAGGAGGTGCCCTTTTATAAGGGAGGAGAGGGGCACCTTAGGAATATCTCAAAAAATTATTTTATATTAAAGTCATAATCGGTTTATAATGGATCCAAAGGGTCTTATTTCGAAGCTAAAGTGGGGATGGGTCGAAATCCTATCAACCAATAGGATTTAGACAAGTTTAGGGTATTATTTTATCCTTATCAATTAGATTTAACTCTAAGTTAAATAATTTAACTTTTACCATGTCTTTTTTTTTCTTTCACTATATGGTTAATACAGTTACTATAACATGCCAAACGAACCCCAAATTTTTTATTATTAATATATATACCCTTATCTATGTCATTTTGCAGAACCTTAGATTTTTAGGAATAAAATAACAATTAATAATATAATATTTGATTTAAAAACTATTTTGTGTCAATTTTGACACTATTTGATATATGATTTTTGTGAAAGTCATAAAAGAATTATATGTTCGAACCAAGTTGATTAAATCAACATTAATATATCATAGTAACCTAGAAAATTAGTTTAATTCATAAAAATTCTCAAATTACATTTATTTTGGTGTTTATAACATCAATTATGTCAATATTTCATAAATAAGAAAATTACTGCATCATCATTGTGTCATAAATAAATAAAATTATTTAATGTCCAAAAATTACAAATAAAATACCATTATGTAGGAAATCTTTTTATCTTTCTAATGAATATTTATAGTCTAATTTATCTTATGTATAACCCCATATTAAAAATGATTTACTTATTAAACTTTGATTTTAACTATTTTAACCCTTCTTTAAATAAATTAATAATAAATGTCCTAATCTAATCCAAGTGGGCCTAAATGGTCATATTTTATTCATAAGGTTGTTTTTGGTCGAATTACACTTATCCAATAGAATTAGAACATGTGTTAGGGTAATAGTAATATCTAATTTACCCTTAGTTACCCTATTTACTATTAACCGCGGTAAAAAAAAGTAAAAAGTTACTATTCACCAAAAAATTATTTTTATCTCATTGAACCACATTTTACTAACTGATATCAACCGTGTCTGTCGGATTTTTGAAATTCCATTCACAGAAGCGGTAAAATTAAGTTTTATGCAAAATTCAGTTTTTAACCTACCACTTAGTGGTTTCACTATTCATCAAAAATTGAATGTTTTCAGAAAAATACCAAAATTTCACCCTAGGCTAATTTCGATATTCTGAGTCCAAAAATGAAGTCCATTTTGAAAAATAAAATTTCTAAAATTTTTAAAGGTGGTTATTACATTTCATAACGACTAGTTATAATAATATTTTAATAGTATATTGTTATTTAGTGAAACTCGGTATTGCGTACTACACACGCTATCGAGGAAGGTTGCGATTGTGTGTAATGCAAGGAAAGTCAAGGATGCGTGTTGTGCAAGCTCCTTTTTGTGTTGCGTAGAACATAAGACATTAGTGAAATTAAAAAGAATATTTTTCATAAAATCTTGGGCTGTTACATTCTACCCCCCTTAAAATGAATTTCGCCCTCGAAATTCGTCGGGGTTATAAATAGTTTACTATTCGAAAGTTTCTTTAATAGAAACCCACATCATAAAAAGGAATACCAAAACTTGTCTTTAAAAACTAAAGTATGAAATGTAATGATTACCCAAATAAACTAATCACTGGGTTTCCACATAGGTGAAAATATGGATATGGAAGAAAAATCTAACCATCATGTTCTGATGGAGAGTGATAGAGAACATGGCTATGGAAAAGCCAAAAATCACAAATACATAGATTTTTGACGATCTAAGGTACCATCTGATTCATCAGGTATAAGATCACTAGGACAACATTTTTGGTTTTCAAGATCATTTCCCTAAAGTTGAAAATTTGAATTAGAATAAATACTTTCTTTATTTTGGTACAATCTCACTGTTGTTCATGGCTTGAACAATTTCCACTTCATCTCTTAAATAAATGAAGTTGAATTTGTTATTCGTGAAGTGTTAGCAGATCATGTGATAGAATGACGGGTCATTCCATCTGTCTCAAACAAAAGGTTAGCAAAAATTATATACATAAGTCGATCTATAGTGAGATTAATCACATATGGTTCCTAAAATGGACTTATACTTCATATATCATACTGCTTAATATAATAAAACTAGTTTCTACTAAACAGGGACTTCCTGTAGGCCAGTGGTAGGCGATAAAGGCCAGTCGTACTTCGGTTGTGGGTTCGATTTCCACAGCCTTGTCCGACGCGATGGGTTGTCGCCCGTCCTGCAGGTTGTCCTTTTTCTAAAACTATATTACTATAACATCCCATCAATAATATCGAAAAAAGTTTTATCCTAACTTATGTCCAACATAATGTATTCCAATCTTTAGGCTTATCCATAATACCGTAGTCCATTGTCATAATATAGTGAAAACGATTACCAAAGATTTAATACCATCTTTGATCCCCATATCATAAGATATGTCTTGTTGGTCACATTCCAAACATTCAAAGGCCTTAATCATGTATTCTCTTGAATACCCATTGAACCATTGTGAAAACATGAATGCAGTTAAAGGTTAACACTTTCCAAATACCAAAATCCTCAAAATTCTATACCCTCAAACCATGATATCACTTGGTCCTTATATCAATCATGAGCTCATGAATACTATTAAACATTGCATTTTCTCGTTTTCCCTTCATTATGCGCATATCATCTTATTTCCAAAATATATCAATCACTTTGAATACCACATCAATAAATATTGAAATACTCAATGATACAACATTATTTCGAAATCCCATTACATAAACACTTAATCATTCCACCACATCGTTGTCATATTAAACATTTCCAATAGTGATCGCATGTGACTTCCCTTTGTCCTTTGCCTTCAGTGGTTGCTCATGTTGATCATCACTAACCCTTGGATTAGGGCATTTATTAGCATAATGCCCCATTTCCTTGCACTTCAAGCATTGAAGTGTTGGTGGTGCATTCTCTGCAGTGTTTGATTTATTCACATCATTAGAAACCCTTTTTCCATTACTTCGACACTCAGCTGCTCGATGACCTTCTTTTCCACACTTAAAACATTTTCTAGTCCCTTTAAGACAATCTCTACCATGCTTCTTTCCACACAGTGTGCATAAGGAAACATTCATCTTCTTTTCACCATCATTCTGAGATTTCTTTTTGAACTCCATCTTTCGTTTTTTGTCAAAACCATGAGATGGATATGTAACACCAACTTCCATTTCTACCTTGATAGCACAACGCACAATTTCTTCATAGCTACTGAAGTCTCTTATAGCTAATTCCCTTCGAAGACTTGGTATTATGCCACTGAAAAATCGATCAACTTTACTTTCAGGTTGGATGATAATGCCAGATGCATACCTTGCAATTCTTGTAAAATTCACTTCGTATATACCAACCGATTCATCATCCTTTTGCTTTAGTTCAAGAAACTCCTTCTCCATCTTTGTTCGAAGAATACAAGGGATGTACATATTGAAAAATAAGTTCTTGAACTCGTCCCATTCCATGGACTCAATTTCATCTCTTTGCCTTGTATTCTTGATAAGATTCCACCATTGATCAGCTTCACCTTCCAAACGATATACTGCTAAGATGACTTTATCATGTTCAGAACATTGAAGAACTGAAAATATCTTTTCAGTGGTACTGATCCATTGTTCAACAACAAGTGGATCAGAAGACCCACTGAAAGAAGGTGGACGTTGCCTCATGAAGGACTCAATAGAATATTGTTCCCTTCTCTGCTCATTTGGAAGTCCAGAATGATTCATAGCTTGTGTAAGTATATCAATAAGATTTTGCACTCCATCTCCCATAACATTTGTTTGTTCACAAGGACAATCATTGCATTGTCCATTGCATTGATCAACACGGTTCATTCGGGTTCCAGCCATCGTCTAAAACCCAAAAAGAATAGTGTGAGAGGCAAAAATCATGCTAGGGAAAACAACGTAATAAAGGGGGAGTACCTTCAATATCTAACAACTTAGGTTTAATTCTATGATCGTTAGCGTAATTCTAGTACTATAACCTATACGTATACTTAACCTTAGGGACATCCCTAGACATACCTTAGAAATATCTCTAGGGATCTCACTAAAGTTCTCGCATCCTAGTTTCCAAAGGTTGACTAAACCTTTCCTCTGATACCAACTATAGAGACCCGAAGCATATCGTACATGGACATTACATTACTTTTGCGGAATACTTAGTACATAACAAAAACACACACACAAGGATCGTAATAGTTTAGTGTCTTTGGAAACTCGGAACGTAATCTTCTAATCGTGGTGAAAGATCTTCAATATCTCCAATAAAGATCTTCCCTTTTTTTTACCTAAAACCTTTCTTTATATCCTGGGGAAAAGAAAACATAAAAGGGTGAGATCAAATGCTCAGCAAGAGAAATAAAGGAACTAAAAATCATATCATATCTTTTTGAAAATCATAACCTGCAAAAGAGATCATAATATCTTAACATGGAATAAATCATAGAAGTGAAAATGATATCACCATAATCATAACATGAAACTTGAAACTTTGTGGCAGGCACACATAATCTTGGAAAATCATTTCTTGTTAGTCATGACTCATTGCCAAGACTATCTTAGTGGACAAAGTCCCTTTCTGAATCGTGTAACCCTCTTTTCAGTCCTGTTTCACTGAACCGGTTTAACCGACCGTTCCAGCCCTGTCTATATCATGAGATATAAAATCTTTACCCAATGCATTGGAGGGAGATATAGATCCCACCCATCTTATAATGAATCCTTTCTTATGTGTGCCACATAATCATAAACCATACATCATAGCGTAACCCATGTAATAAAAATGGAATTCTTAAACAACATGACATCATAAAACAATTCATATAAGATAAAGGAATTCATAAAAATATTTCCATCACAACATAATCAAATCCATGTAATAATAGGGATAAAAACAGAACCCTTTTTATTATCTTAGATGGAAAATAATTTTGATAAAATACTTGAACTTCATTCTTGAGGAAAATATCCTTTCTACTTCAAAAACACTTTTCCTTTCTTAACATGTCATACAATTTTAAAATAAAAGAAGTTGATTAAAAATAAACATGAATACTTGTAAAGGAAGCTTCTTGGAAATAATTTTTTATAAATCCATTCATGCCGTATAAGTTAAAAAAAACATTCTTCGTACTTTTGTCGGAAAAGTCAAAAAGTACCTCGTACGAAAAACGGCAAAAGATTCCTTTCATACATATTACTAAAAACTCACCAAAGGGTAAAAATGGATTTAAACAATTGCAGGTGGATGGAAATAATATAACATATTGATGAAACATGGATGTGGATGATAAAATACACCCCAATAAATACTTACGAATAAACAATCTCGGATAAAAATAAGATTTTGATATTTCCCTTACCTTAGGTCCGATTTGCTTCGTATGTGTCCGAACCTCCTCTTCTTTGAAACGCCTCTTTGAATCCTTCACGTAGGGAACTAAGATTGGTCTTTGAAGAAGACCAGGACCTCTAGGATTATTCTAGGGAAGTGCAGAAGGGAAAATGGCAGGGGTTGGCCGAGCTTGAGTGCTCAAATTGGTGTGAGGAGGAGGGGGAGGAGGTGCCCTTTTATAAGGGAGGAGAGGTGCACCTTAGGAATATCTCAAAATATTATTTTATATTAAAGTCAAAATCAGATTATAATGGTTCCAAAGGGTCTTATTTAGAATATAAAGTGGGGATGGGTCGAAATCCTATCAACCAATAGGATTTATACAATTTTAGGGTATTATTTTATCCTTATCAATTAGATTTACCTCTAAGTTAAATAATTTAACTTTTACCGTGTCTTTTTGTTTTCTTTCACTATATGGTTAATAAACTTACTATAACATGCCAAACGAACCCCAAATTGTTTATTATTAATATATATATCCTTATCTAAGTCATTTGGCCGAACCTTATATTTTTAGGAATAAAATAACAATTAATAATATAATATTTGATTTAAAAACTATTTTGTGTCAATTTTGACACAATTTGATATATGATTTTTGTAAAAGTAATAACAGTATTATATGTTCGAACCAAGATGATTAAATAAAAATTAATATATCATAGTAACCTATAAAATTATTTTAATTCATAAAAAGTCTCAAATTACATTTATTTTTGTGTTTATAACATCAATTATGTCAATATTTCATAAATAAGATAATTACTGCATCATCATTGTGTCATAAATAAATTAAATTATTTAATGTCCAAAAATTACAAATAAAATACTATTATGTAGGAAATCGTTTAATCTTTCTAATTAATATTTATAGTCGAATTTATCTTATGTATAACCCCATATTAAAAATGATTTACTTATTAAACTTTGATTTTAACTATTTTAACCCTTCTTTAAATAAATTAATAATAAATGTCCTAATCTAATCCAAGTGGGCCTAAATGGTCATATTTTATTCATAAGGTTGTTTTTGGTCGAATTAAACTTATCCAATAGAATTAGGACATGTGTTAGGGTAATAGTAATATCATATTTACCCTTAGTTACCCTATTTACTATTAACCGCGGTAAAAAAAAGTAAAAAGTTACTATTCACCAAAAAATTATTTTTATCTCATTGAACCACATTTTACTTACTGATTTCAACCGTGTTTGTCAGATTTTCGAAATTCCATTCACAGAAGCGGTAAAATTATGTTTTATGCAAAATTCAGTTTTTAACCTACCACTTAGTGGTTTCACTATTCATCAAAAATTGAAAGTTTTCAGAAAAATACCAAAATTTCACCCTAGGCTAATTTCGATATTCTGAGTCCAAAAATGAAGTCCATTTTGAAAAATAAAATTTCTAAAATTTTAATAGTTGGTTATTACTGTTCATAACGGCTAGTTATAATAATATTTTAATAGCATATTGTTGTTTAGTGAAACTCGGTATTGCGTACTACACACGCTATCGAGGAAGGTTGCGATTGTGTGTAATGCAAGGCAAGTCAAGGATGTGTGTTGTGCAAGCTCCTTTTTGTGTTGCGTACAACACAAGACATTAGTGAAATTAAAAAGAATATTTTTCATAAAATCTTGGGCTGTTACAGCCGTAATGATGGAAAAGATGTTTCAAGTGGGTGGATTGACGAGATATAATGATTTAGCGTATAGGGTGACCATCGGTGGAGGTGAAAATAGTGGATATGGATTACAATAAAGGATTTTAGTGTGTGGATGTGGGATATAGCATGTGTATGTGACATCTAGAAGGAAAGACTAGGAGGCATGGCTAGGGTGCAGATGGTAGCAGCAGCCAGCTGGTAATGGTGTCTTTCAAGGAGGAGTAACTTCAAAAAAAATCCTTCCATTTTTTCAGGGTTTTGTTTATTAGGTACCATCCAACCAACATTCACCCACTTTCATGTTGGTTGAAAAAAAATCCATCCTCCCTTTAGTTTTTATATATATAGGATATGAAATAGGCTAATTTTTTTTCTCAATTCTACACTTTGTGTATTTTTAATCCAACCAGCTAGAACCATTCTAGTTATCAAAATCCCCCCAAAACCTGGTTGAAATATGCGGTAAATGGAATTTACCATCGAAAAATGTTTTAGTGTTAAATTAAGATATATGAAAATATGTGTCATTCAATTTTTAATACAATTAGAAATTACTTTTGATCCAAATATTAATTTTTAATGACAATAACATGGCCATATAAAATTAGATCAATAAACATTATATTTCATTAAGACAAAAACGAATCCCTATTTACTTTAATTTATGGGGTAAAACAATATTCATTGGATAAGAAAATTCCCAGAATTTTGCTATTACCAATTTTTGGTTTTTGGGCATGCAATAATGTAGATAGACCAATGATTTCAAATTTATCATCATTGGATCAACATTACATCAACATTTCTAGTTATCAAAGCCCCCAAAATGTCTGATGATATCACATGAATTTATTTAATCCATAAATTGAAAAATAATTATTAAATAATTCAAAAGGATGGTGTGACTAACAATAGATCATTATCAGTGACCTTTTCTCAAAAAATCATAGGTCGAACCCATCTAGATCATCAACAAATTATTCAAGAGAGCACATGAATGATGATCGTTGTAATTTTTGTTCAGGTACAGAGGAATGACTATGAATTTGACATTATGATGATATCAACTATCTAGTTCCTTTTATTCATGAAAAATATCAATGATTTAATTCTTCGAATAAATATATCTATATTTATAATATGGGAAGAATAAGATAAGAGCTCTCAAATTCGAGTAGATGAATAGTCCCATTAAAATGAGCACCCTCTAACTTATATAATGTGAATTAACCATACAGAACGGGTTCCCCAAACCCTGTATAAATAACACCCACTAAATAATACTTAAATGACATGTTATGATTTACTTACTACATTAGAAAAAAAATTATATTTATTAATTTATTTTTATAATATAATTCAAAAATTATTTGGTAAAATCATGTCGTTACCTCAACTTGTGATTCCTAAAAATATTAAACAATACGGGAATAATAAAATAATATTCATTTTTATAATATTTTCTAAGGTATTCACAAAATAACATGTAAATTATTTTAAAAATAAAATTCATATCCAACTATTATATAATTGATTAATAATGAATTTATTTATTCATTGGACAAAGTTTATTCCTAGACATGTTGTTGACCCCATGGTGGGGCCCACTATTCCCTATACTACTCTTCAACATAATTGGGTGGAATTTTGAATAGGCTAATTTCATTAACCTCTAGAATGTTATCTTGATAGTAGTTGATATTTTTCATAGTCCAGGAGTGTAGTCCAACAACCCATCATGGACCTTAAGGAGATAATGAAAAATAATAGCAATGAAAACCATTCCTATGAACACACATAGTTTCATATAATCTTTTTATCATACGATATCTCATAGTTCAGGTTGTAGATTTATATTTCATCATCATTAATTTCTTTATTATCCATTGAACTTACTCGATTTTAATTCCTTGTACTATCATTACTATGTGTTGAATGAAGGTAATACTATCCTGATTAATGAGGCCTAAGATATCACTTCCTTTTATAAGTTCAAAATTATACCATGATTATTCAATAAATGACGTATCCCTCACTATTAGAATAAATGATTTTAATGACCCCCAAAAGCTATCGTTAAAGGGATATAGCGTCCGCCAAACAATGAATGCTTTATGCTAATCAATGTTTCCTATATTATACACCATTTTCCAACCGGAATAGAGGAGATGGACATGGGATATGGAAATTTCACATGTCACCAATATTAATAAGATGGTTATCCTATGCTTTCAAGTCATTTTGAGAAGGTTTTTTATGGATCTGATAGTTAAACGTCCATTTTACTATTTTATGACACCAGAATTGTGTTTTACATCATCGCGGTCAAATGAATCATCTGATTGATGTATCATCTACTCGACCATATAAAAATTCACTCCATCGATATTTTCATCTGGATTCATGGAATTATAATTCCGTTCAAATGGTTTTAACCACACAATGCATATTTTTAAAGGGAATTAAATTTTAAAAACCACACATTAAGGAATACCATTAGAACCACAAGTCTGAAGGATGTGTCATCTCCTCGTACGTGTCATGAATTATAATTAGACTATTTTCTTATGATTTAATGTTATTCTGAGGACGTTTGCTATGGATTTGACCATTAATTGAATGTTTTGGTGTTTCATGACACCAGAATTGCATTTTCCATCACAGTAGTCAAGATACACCTCTAATTGATTTACCATCTACCCGACCATTTCACAATTCACTCAATTGTTTTTGTTGTCATATTTTACGGGATCTTAAAGTCGTTTGGCAGTTTTTGACCACCGAACAATACTATTTAATGGTCATCAATCTTTTAAAAACCACATATTTATTTGAACTGTACACACCACACACCTGATTGACATGTCATATTTTAGTACACATCATGAATAATAATTGGACGGTTTTCCTATGATTTTATGTCATTCCGAGTATGATTTCTATGGACATGACTGTTAAATGTCTGTTTTGGTGTTTTATGACCTTGAAAATTCACTTTCCTTCACAATGGTCTAACAGAACCTCCGATTGATGTACCTTCAGCTCAACCATTTCACAATTCACTACATGGCTATTTTTTTTGATTTCATGGCAGGCTGAGGTTTTTGGAGAGGTTTTCTCCACCAGAGGAACCTTTTTAAAGGGCGTTAAACACTTATAATCTACATATTTTGTCATACCATGCAGACCGCATGTATGATTGACTTTAATTTTCCTCATACACATCATGAATAATAATTTGACGGTTTTCATGTGATTTAAAGTCATTATGTGGATTTTTTCTATGAATCTATCTGTTAAACATCTATTTTCATATCTTTTGACACCAAAACCTTGTTTTTCATAACCATAGTCAAATGATACCTATGATTAACGTACTGTCTACTCAACCATTTTTAAATTCACTCCGTAGTTGTTTTCATCAGATTTCATGGAATTCTTATGTCGTTCGACTGGTTTTGACCACATCACATAACTTTATAAAGGAATTCAAACCATTAAAAACTAATATTCATTCATACCACATATACCACATGTTCAATTGATATTTTATATCCTCATACATGTCATGAATAATAATTAGACAATTTTCCTATGATTTAATGTCATTATGGGGAATTTTGTTATGGACCTAATCTTAAAATATCCGTTTTTGCAGTTTTATGACCCCATAATTCTATTTTACATCACCACGGTCAAAAGACACCTAGGATTGACATACCAGCCATCAAACATTTCAAAATTAACTCCATGATGGTTTTTGTCTGATTTCCTGGAATTATGAGGCCATTCTGCATGTTTTTTCCACCCGAGACACTTTTTTAAAGGGTGTCAAACCCTTAAAAACCATGGATTTGTTTGTGCTTCACAGAATTCCCATCCGATGGATATGTCGACTCCTTGTACACATAATCAATAATAGCATGATAAATTTCCATTGATTTAATGTAATCTTGAGGATGTTTTCTATGGATATGACTGTTAAACGTCTATTTTGGTGTTTTATGACACCTGAATTCTGTTTTCCACCACCGTATCCAAACGACACCACTGATTGAAATACCCTCTGTTCAAACATTTCAAAATTCATCCATTGGTATTTTTGTCTGATTTCATGGCATTCTAAGATTTCTCGGCGAGTTTTGACCACCCGGTACACCTTTCTAAAGAGAGTTAAACCATTAAACACCTCATATTAAGTTTTACCGTGCACACTGCATGTCCAATTTAACTGAATTCTCCTCATACATGTTAGGAATAACAATTATATGGTTTTACTATTATTTAAATTCATTCAGAGGAAATTTTATATGAGTTTGACAGTGAAACATATGTTTTGGTGGTTTATGACACATGAGTTTCATTTTCCATCACTACGATCAAACGACACCTTTGATTGATGTACTGTTTGCTCAACCATTTCAAAATTCACCCCATGGTTGTTGTCGTCTGATTTGGTAGCATTTTGAGGTCATTTTTTTGGTTTTGACCACCCGATGCACCTTTTTAATGGGATTTAATTATTTAATAGCCCCATATTCAGTCGTACCACGCATATTGCATGTCCGATTGACATGTCACCTCTTATTAAATTTCATGAATAACAATTAGACTATTCTTAAATGATTTAAAGTCATTTCAAGGACATTTTCTATGTATATAACCGTTAAAAATCAGTTTTGGTGTTTTATGACACTTGAATTGCATTATCCATCACAGTGGTCAAAGGACACCTCCGATTGAGGTATCGTCTACCCAACCATTTTAAAATTAACTCAATCGTTTATTCTATATGATCTAATTGCATTATGAGGTCGTTTGATTGGTTCTGACCACCCGACACACCTTTTTAAAGGGAATCAAAGCATTTAAAACCACATATTTGGTCGTACCGGGCACGACACATGTCCTATTTATGTTATGTATCCACACACACATCATGAAAATTAATTAGATGGTATTCCAATTATTTAAAGTCATTATGAGGACTTTTTCTATGGATATAACCATTAAGCGTCTTTTTTTTTGTTTTATGACACCGAAATTGAATTTTCCATCCCCAAAGTCAAACGACACCTACGATTGGCATATCATATGCTCGACCATTTTACAATTCACTCCATGATTGTCGTCGTCTAATTTCATGGAATTCTGAGGTCATTCGGCTGGTTTTGAAAACCTGATGCACATTTTTATAGGGTATTAAATAATTAAACACCATGGATTCAGTCATACCATGAAAACCACACATCTAATTCTTGATAATTATCCTTGAATTTTTCACAAATAATATGTATATTATTTCCATATGATTCCAAGATATTCTGATGTATTTTTCTATGGATCTGACCATTAAACATCTATTTTAGTGTTTTATGACAGCATAATTGTGTTTTCCATCATAATGGTCAAAAAATAATTTGATTGATGTACCTTCTGCCTAACCATTTCCCAATTCACTCAAAAATTGTTTTTGTCTAATATAATGGCATTTTGAGGTCATTCGTTTGATTTTAACCACCATACGAAACTTTTTTAGGGGCGTCAAAACCATTAAAAACCAAATATTTAGTTCTACCCAACTCACCATATGTATGATTAATGTGTCGTCTGCTAATACAAATTAAAATAATAATTTTATGGTTCTCTTTTAATTTCGGGTTCTTCCAAGGAAATTTCTTATGGATTTTACAGTTAAACAGTTGTTTTAGTGTTTTATGATAGTAGAATGGAATTATTTGTCACAATGGTCAAACAACACCTCCTATTAATGTATTGTGTACGCAACAATTTCAAAATTTGATATGTGGATATTTTTGTCTGATTTCGTAGAATTTTAAGGTCGTTCAGATGGTTTTGACCACCCGTCACACCTTCTTAACTTATGTTAAACCTTTAAAAGCCACACATTTAGTTGTACCACAATGAATACATGTTTATTTATCATGTTGTGTCTTTATACATATCATGAAATTTAGTTTGATGGTCATCATATCATTTCAAGTCATTCTAATGTCATTTTCTATGGATATGACATTCAAACCTCTATTTTGGTGTTGTATGACACCAAAATTGTGTTTTCTATCACCACAATCAAACGACATCTCTGACTGATGTATCGTTAACTATAAAATTTCAAAATTTATCCTAAAGTATCTTTTTTCTGATTTTATGGAATTTTGAGGTCATTCTTCTGGTTTTGACCACCGATGATCCTTTTTAAAGGGTGTCAAACCCATAAAAACCGCATATTCATTCGTACTATGCACATCACACGTCTAAATGATGTGATATATCCTCTACTTTACCATTTCAAAATTCACTCCACAGTTGTTGTCATTCGATTTCATGGAATTAATAGGCCATTTGGATGGCATTGCAACATGACACGCCTTTTTAAAGGGTGTCAATCCCTTAAAAACACATATTCAGTCGTATCACACACATCACACGTCCGATTGACTTTTCATGTCTGTGTAATTGTAAAAAATAATAATTATATAGTTTTACAGTGATATCATGTCATTTTGACATTGTTTTCAATGGATCTGATAGTTAAATGTCTGTATTGCAGTTTTATGACACCAAAACTATGTTTTTTGTCCCCGCGGTCAAAATACATCTCCGATTAACATGCCATATTCTTGACTATTTCTTAATTAATTCCATGGTTTTTAGTCAAATTTCATGGCATTATGGGGTCATTTAACTAATTTTGACCACACTATGTAGCTTCATTAAGGTCGCCAAACCCTTACAACAATGGATTCAGTCGTAACCCATATACCACATGTCTGATTGATGTTTTCCCCATTTTACGCATCATGAATAATAATTACATAATAGTCCTATGATTTTAAGTCATTCATAGGACATAAGATATTGATCTGACTAGTTATAGTCCATTTTGGTGTTTTATGACACCAAAATTGTATTTTCCATCACTACGGTCAAACAAAACTTTTGATTGATGTTCCTTCTACCAAAACATTTTACAATTCACTCAATGGTTGACATCGTCTGATTTCATCGCATTTAGAGGTTGTTCATTTTGTTTTGACCACCCGGCACACCTTTCTAAAGAGAACGAAATCATTAAAAGAAACATATTCAGGCATACAGTGCACACTGCACATCCGATTGATGTGGAGTCCCCACATACACATCATGAGTTATAATTATATAGTTTCCAATGATTTCATGTCATTTCGAGAAATTATTCTTTGAATTTGACCATTAAATGTCCATTTTTGTGTTTTATGACACTGGAATTTTGTTTTCCATCACCACAGTGAAACAAAACCTCCTATTGACATTCCATTTTCCATAAACATTTAAAATTTACTCCATGGTAGTTTTTCCGAATTTTATGGCCATTTGAGATAGTTTGGCTAGTTTTGGCTATCCGATGAACCTTTTTAAAGGGCGTTAAATCTTTAAAAGCTGCGAATTCAGTCATACAACATAGAACACATGTCTAATTGATGTGATGTCTCCTCGTACACATCATGAATAATAATCAGACTATTATCCTATGATTTTAAGTCATTTTTGAGGTTTTTTTTCTATGGATCTAGCCATTAAACGTCCATTTTGGTGTTTTGTGACACTAGAATTTCATTTTCAATCATGTTTGTCAAACGATACCTCTGATTGGTGTACTGTCTACCTGAGAATTACAAAATTCACTCAAAGGTTGTCTCTTCTGATTTGATTACATTCTCAGGTTGTTCGGCTAATTTTAACAAAATGATGCACCATTTTTAGGGGAATTAACCTATTAAAAACCACATATGCATTTGTACGCACATTGCACGTCTGATTGACATGTCGTCTCATCATACACATCATGAATAATAATTAGATGGTTTTTATGGGATTTGAAGTCATTTTGAGGACATTTTCAGTGGATCTGACCATTAAACATCCATTTTACTGATTTATGATAGCAGAATTCCATTTTCCATCATTGTGGCCAAATGAAGTCTCCAATTGATGTACCATCTATGTGACCATTTCAAAATTAGTCCTGCAACTATTATTTTCTGATTTTATATACTTCCAATGTTGTTTGGTTGGTTTTGACAACCTGATGCAGCCTTTTAAAGGGGGTTAAATCTTTAAAAACCTAATATTAAATCATACCACATAGACCACACATTAGAATGATATTCCATCTCCTCGTACACGTCACGAATTATAATTACACCATTTTCTTGGGATTTCACATCATTTTGAGGTTGTTTTCTTTAGATATAACTGGTAGACATCTATTTTGGTTTTTTATGACAACTAAATTGTGTATTCTATCATGGTGGTTAAACAACAACTCTGATTGATGTACTGTCTACACAACCATTTCCAAATTCACTCAACGATTGTTTTTGTTTGATTTAATGGTATTAATAGGTCATTTGGCTAGTTTTGACCACTCGATGAACCTTTTTGAAGGCCTTCAAACCATTAAAAACCATATATTTAGTCATATTCTGAACTACATATGTCCTATTGACATGTCATCTTCTCATTCATGTCATGAATAATAATTATATGGTCATCATGTGACTTTTAGTCATTAAGATGATTTTTATTTCTATATATTGTACCATTAAACGTTCATTTTTCTATTTTAAGACATCAGGATTGTGTTTTCTATCAGCATGGACAAATGAATACATTGATTGATGTATCTTCTACTTGACCATTTCACAATTCAATGTATAGTTGTTTTACTGTAATTTAATGGAATTCTGAGGTCGTTCAATTGGTTTTGACCACTCGACGAACCTCTTTAAAGGGCATCAAACCATTAAAATCCACATATTTATTCATACTACACAGACCACTCATCAGATTGATGTGTCGTCTCCTCTTATATGTTACGAATAATAATTATATGGTTTCCATATGATTTAAAGTCATTCAGAGGACTATTGTAGGGATCTAACTTTTAAACATCTGTTGTGGTGCTTTATAACACCTGAATTGCGTTTTTCATCCCCATTGTCAAACAAAACCTATGATTGGTGTACTGTCTACCAAACCATTTTTCAATTCACTTCATGATTGTTGTTGTTTGATATAATGGAATTCTGTGGTCATTCATTTTGTTTTGACCAACCGACACACATTTTTAATGGGCGTTAAACCCTTAAAACCCACATATTCATTTGTATTGCACACACTGCATGTTCAATTGATGTGATGCTTCCTTATACACATCAAAAATAATAATTACACGACTTTAATATGATATCAAGTCATTATGAGGATGTTTTTTATAGATATGGCTGTTAAATGACCTTTTTTCTATTTTATGACACCATAATTTCTTTTTCCTTCACCACAGTCAAATGACACCTCTTATTGATATACCATCTACTCAACCATTTCAAAATTCACTCCATAGTTGTTATCATTTGATTTCATGGAATTCTGATGTCGTTCGGATGGTTTTGAAAACATGAACCACCATTTATATAGAACCCAAACACTAATAAAACAAATATTCAGTAATAATGGATGAACCACACATCTGATTGACGTGTTGTCTCTTTATACACATAAAAAATAATAATTATACAGTGTTTCTATGAGGTCAAGCCATTTTGAGAATTTTTTCTATGGATTTAATCATTAAACATCTGTTTTTATGTTTTCTGACATAAGAATTTCATTTTCCATTATCGTAGTCAAATGAAAATCTAAATTAAAAGAGTGTATGCTAAAACATTTCAAAAATCACTCCATGTTATTTTTCCTTTGATTTCATGGTATTCCAAGGTTGTTTAGCTAGTTTTGAAACTCGATGAACCTTTTTGAAGGGTGTTTAACCCTTAAATACCATGGATCCAGTTATACCACATAGACCTCATATCTGATTAATGTGCAGTCTCCTCATAGATATTAAGAATAATAATTATATGTTTTTCCTTTGATTTCAAGTATTTCTTAAGACGTTTTCTACGTATCTGGCCGTTAGACATCTGTTTTAGTGTTTTATGATACCAAAATTTTGTTTTCTATCACTGTGGTCAATTGAAACCTATGATTGACATACCATCTACCCAGTCATTTCAAAATACACACCTAAGTTTTCCGTCTAATTTCATGGCATTCTATGATCGTTCTGATAGTTTATACCACCTATCAAACGTTTTTAAAGAGCTTAAATCTATTAAAAACATCATATTTAGTAACACTGTGTACACCAAACATCTGATTGACATTACTCATTCTTTTATAAGTCAGGAATAAAAA
The DNA here is from genome assembly GCA_963277665.1 of Viscum album. Classification (NCBI taxonomy): domain Eukaryota; kingdom Viridiplantae; phylum Streptophyta; class Magnoliopsida; order Santalales; family Viscaceae; genus Viscum; species Viscum album. The sequence goes on along the minus strand of OY728139.1, from coordinate 122,950,902 downwards.
TTAGATATTTTTTTTTGTGATTTTAATTCATTATATGGAATTTTTATATGGATTTTACCGTAAAATGTCCATTTTTTGTGTTTTATGAAAACCGAATTATGTTTTGCGTCACCGTGGTAAAATGACTCCTCCAAATGATGTACATTAAACTCTACCACTTCTCAATTCACTCCACATTTGGTGTTATCTAATTTAATGGAAATTTAAGGTTTTTTGGCTTGTTTTGACCACCATATAAACCTTTTTGGAGGGTATTAAATCTTTTAAAGCCATAGATTCTGTCGTACCGCGTAGACCACATGATTGATTCACATTTCAACTCCTTTTACTCTTCATGAATAATAATTAGATTTTTTTCATGTGATTCCAAGTAATTATGAGGACATTTTCTATGGATCCAATAGTTAAACATCCATTTTTCTGTTTTATGACACCAGAATTGCGTTTTCCATCATGGCGGTGAAACCAAACCTCTGATTGACGTACCATCCACCCGACAATTTCACAATATAATAGAAGGTTATTTTCATTTGATTATATGGCATTACATAGTATTCTAAATGGGTTTGACCACCTGACACACCTTTTTAAAGGCCGTCAGACCCTTAAAAACAACATATTCAGTCGTAACGTAGACACCGCACATCTGAATTTCATGTGGTCTCCTCATACACATCAAGAATAATAATTTGATAGTATTATTATTATTTGAAGTCATTTTGATGGTGTTTTATATGGACCCTTCCATTAAACATCTAGTTTTGTATTCTATGACTCCTAAATTTTTTTTTCTAACATGACAATCAAAAAAAATTTCCAATTGACATACCGTCTCCTCAACAATTTCCCAATTTACTCAAAGGTTGTTTTCATTTGAATTCGGGGAATTCGGAGGTCTCTAGGATGCTTTTGACCACCAGATGTGTAACGCCCTGACCCCTGTTACCCAGAGTCGGTGCATTATTTTAATACATTGGCACGATTACAAGGAATCATGTCCCAAAGGACCGATCAGTTTAATAGTCTTGGAAAATAGATTACATACATGAATGTTACATTACACATAATAACATAAAAAACAACATAAATAATCCTTTATGAACTCCATTATTTCCTTTTCTTAACCCTGAATATCAATCACAATAAACATCTTGGAATCCTAGGAAAAATAAAATATAAAAAAGGGCTGAGCTCAAATGCTCAATAAGGATAATAATACAACGAAAACTTTCATAAATAATCATAAACATTTAAGGCATTGTATAAAAAAAACAAAAGCCGTTTAAACCTGAAATTCAGCATAATTTGGAAAAAAATGAAATGAAATAATGTCATTTAATTATTCACATTGATATTCTACTAGTCTAATAATCACATGCAATATCACCAACCACTTTCATAATAATGGAATGCATAATGTCTGACTATCATAACCACGTAGACAAGGCCTCATGCTAAGACTACAAATAAGATTTTGTCAAGTCCACTTGCCAAGACACTAGTTTGTCTCATGAGACCTACCAATGCATCAAGGAGCTATAGCAGGCTCTACCCGTCACTTATTAAGTCCAATGCATTCCTCATATGAATAGGTTTAAACATAACATAAACATTCGTATTAAAACTGGAATAAGAAATGTTAATACATTCTCGATAAATCATGAATGGTATAAAAATATCACATCCATAGTCAAACATATCATAACTAATTCAATACATTAAGTAATATTTTATTATAATAAATCAACCTCAATCCAATATAATATCCAGTAGAGGATGCTGACATAGTTGAAAATGATGAGTAAAACTTTTTGAGAGTAATATCCTTTTTTTAAAATCATTTAAAAGTAACACATTTATAAAGGAATTAATTTAAAATAGATGTTTTAATCAAATTGTCCCATACCACTTTGAAAATTTTGAAAAGAATTATCATTTAAAAAATTTCATGTCCATATAAATAATTCCTTAAAATTATTTTGAAAACATGGACATTAATTAAAAATATTTAGAAAGATAATTCATTAAAACATTTGAAATTATGATCTTGATAAAGAGTACCTTTCAAAATCCTTGAAATATTCATTCTGAAATCATTTTGATGAAAAATGGGCATGGATGATAAAACTTTCATAGTAAATAATTACTCATAAACAATCACAGATAATAATGAGATTGAGGAATTAACCCTTACAAATATGGTAACTTATGAAACATACAACCCATGAAAGAGGTATCATACAATGAATATGTAATACACATAAATTAAAGTCTATTATAGAAGGAATACAAATATGGGTAGTACATACACCACAAAAAAGGTAATAGTGGAAATATGGCATGAATCTCACAGGAATAAGGAGTGAGATGAAAAACCCCTTACCTTGCACTTCCCTTTAGTCGAGGGGATGTTTAACCTCATTTAAGAAGATATTAGTATGTTATTAATCTATACCAAAACCATATTAGTATTTATGATATCATACATGATTCATTTATGACTTTATACTACACATTTAATAATAATTTCCATGTTAAATTAACATTTCGGGTAATAATCGCTTTTTTTATCCTACCTGTTTTAACTTGTTACGCTTGATTGAATCACTTAGATTATCATTTCAATACTTACAGAATATAAAAAATGATATATATATATATATATATCATATATATTTAGAATATAAATATTTATAATAGGCATATATATGAAATGGAAAACTCCATTTATGGAGACGGTAGTCTGTACGTACGCATAAACGCAGTTTCTGTTTTCATATAGTATTGAACAGAAGTAAGGGAATAAGATATATGTAAGTACATAAATACTTATATATATAAATATATATCTCTCCAGTAGCATTATTATGTCCTATATTACATACTTATTAGTCATATATATTTTTATAATCGTCGATGAATGGTGAACATGGAAATGAATCTCATCGCGTCGTGGAGATAGTAATCCATACGTACGCACGAGCGAAAATTTCTTTATTTTGATATTAAAATAATATATAATTGGATGGTATATCATATATACAAACACTTATAATTTTATATTTATTATTTACATCAAACAAACATCATTATTATACCCATCCAAATAATAATGTATTGAATAACAATTACACCACGACGTGGAGACGGTAAGCCGTACGTACGCACGTATGGTGACATGTCATTCAAAGGATGGATAGAATACTGAATATTGTTGTAACATATTTATAATAACATCAAAGTATATATTAGATACTGAAGTTATTATTTTAGAATAGAAATTAAAAATAAAGAAGAAGTTGAAGAAGAAAGGAACTTGAACAAGGGTGGTGAAAACATTACCCATTCTTCAGGGTTCTTCCTCTTGATTTGATTAAAAGGACTCCTTATGATAGATTTATGATCAAACTAAGGCCTCTAGGTTTAAGTGAGGGAATTTGAGAGAGTATTTGGGCAGGGGTTGGCCGAACCAAAATTCTTTGATGGTGAGATGAATTGGTTAGAATTTGGGTCCTTTTATAAGGGGGAGGAGGGGCTCTTTTGGAAAAAATTACAATATTAATTTATAATAAAATAACATTTGGTTTATAATGGATCCAAAGTGGATTATTCAAAGTATAAGTTGGGTATGGCTCGAAAGTATTTCAACCAATAGATTTTAGACAGGTTTTTCCCATTATATTAACCTTATCTTTTAGTTTTAACTCTTAGTTAATTAGTTTGACACTTACCATGTCACATTGTATTTTTATATTATATAGTAAATAAACATACTATATAAATACAAGCGACCCCAAAGTGGTCCATTAATGACACAAAAATAATGATATAAGTCCTTTGGCAGAACTATAGATTTTTATGAATAGAATACAAATTAATAATATAATATTTGTTTTAAAAATTCATTTATGTCAATTTTGACACTACTCAATAATTGATTTTTGTTAAAGTCATAACAAGTTTATTAATTCTAAAAAAATTCATTTATGAAATCCTAAAATGTCATATTAACCAATACAATTCGTGTATGTCATAAAAAATATCAAATTATATTTATTTTAACATTTATAATACAAATTATTCGATTCTTTTTTTAATAAGAAACATACAGGATCATTATCCTGTCATATATATTTTTAATTTTTCAACATCTAAAAATTATAAATAAAATACGATTATGTAGGAAATATTTTTAAATTTCTATTTAATATTTATAATCGAAAATATAACATATATAACCATATGTAATAATTGTTTTTCTAAAAGATATAATCTTTTGTCAATTTTGTATTTACTTTAACTTAATTAATATAAAGTGTCCCTATCACTTAAAAGTGGCTCCATGGGGTCCCAAAATTGACCCAAAGATGCCCATGGTTGGACATGTATCCACTAGTAAGGTTATGAAACATTTTAGGGTAATTTATTATTATTATAATATTATTTGTTACCCTTATTTACCGGATTTACCCTTTAACCATGGTAAATAAATTATTTACCGAAGTAATTATTCAAAATGTCTAAAAAAAGTTACATATTTATATAATTTGGACATCCTAAATCCAAATATGGAATCAATTTTTCCAAATTTAAAACAAAGAAGTCGCAGAAATTAATTTAAAATTAAATCCTACTGTCAAAACAAAAAGCATGTTTTTAAGATATAATAACTATCAACAGATTGACACTTGTTTAGGTCTGGTTTAATTGTAAAATTATGTTCAATGACCAACATTGTATTAAATGGTAAAAATTTATTCAAAGTATAATTTAAAACCACTCAAATTAATAATTTATCACTATTAATTATTTTTATTAAAAAAGTTGTTTTTATTTAAAATTTATTAATTTTCACTATTCATCAAAATATAAAAGTTATCTGAAAAGTATCAAAATTTCACCCTAGGATAAATTCAATATTCCGAATTCAGAAATGAAGTCCATTTTGAGTGATAAAAGTTACAAAATTTCAAAAAGTAGGTAGTACTATTCAGAACGGCTAGTTTGATTGGTTGTAGTGTGTGTTAGAACTCGAAGTTGCGTACAACACACGCTACTGTATTATTCAAAAAGAAGTGTACTATGGAAGCTTGGGGTGTTACAATGTAAATTTATGATTTCTCTATTCTAAAGAATAAATTTATTTAGTAAAATTGAATATATAAAAGTTTACAATATTGTCTTTAAAAAGGGTTTAATATTAAAAGTTGGTAAAAATTCATTTTTTAAAAGATACTTCTTTTATCTGAAAATAATGAATTTGTTCTTACATTATATCTAAGAAACTAAAAATATGGATTCTGAAATTATAAGGATTATATAAATTTCAAAATTTAGTTAATACTATTCATAACCTCTTTTAAACGGCTTGTTTGGTAAGTCATGGAGTGCTTGAACTCGGTGTTGCGTGTAGGGAAAGTTATTGAATTATTTTGAAGAAGTAACACACTATGAAATATTGGGGTGATACATTCTTCCCTCCTTCAATAAATTGCATCCTCAGAATTTGATATTGTTCTTCAAAAATAAATGTTGAAAATAGAAAATATCTTTGTGGGAATACCCACATCATAAATTTGGTTAATAAAATTTAGTCTTAATAAGACGAAAAGAGAAATGACAGGGTAACCACAAAATTATGATATCGATTGGGAGAGAATTGGTGGAAATTAGAGACATATAATTGGAGGAAAAACCTAAATATTTATAGGTAGTGATTGAGGTCATCAATAAAAAATAAGATTAAAATTGAGGTCCTTAAATTCCACAATCTATGATGATTTAAAATACCATCGGTTCAACAAAATATAAGGTATTAGGATAACACATTTTTTAGGATCACTTCAATAATGTATAAGAATTAATTTCTTCATAGAATAAGAGGAGAATAAAAATATATACTTGATAAGTAGTGTTCCATCTTTTAACTAATTTCTACCACAAACTCATCTTTTACTCTAAAAGTTAATAGAACATAAAAAAAATTATATTTATCCTATTCGTTTGGGGTTAAAAAATGAATTTATAATTCATCTACTAGACCTTCTTAAAATGAACTACATTATTTAGTCCAGGACATATCGTGAGCTAGTGGTAGGTGATACACCCATGTCGCCCTTCGGTTGCGGGTTCAAGTCTCACGGCCTTGCCAGTCGCGACGGGTTGCCGCCCGACCTCCTGGTTGTCCTTTTATGGAAATCAAAAATTAATCTCAAACTAGAATTATCGAAAATACTTCTGTCCAAACTCACAGTCCAAAATTTATAAGGAAGGTAAACACAATGAAGATCCTTTTTACCGTGTAATAACATGTGAACACCTTCATCATGTATTCTTTTAAAACACTGAAACATCCTAAATTACCATAAAACCTTATTGATTACATTCATGATCCCTTATTCCTTATAGATTAAAGGATATAATCCTTCTATCCAAAAATGTTGTTAACTCCCACAATGATGGGAATAGAAATCATTATTCAGTTTCAAGGTAGTCAAGAATATCCAATATAATTTATTCAAATCAACCAACTCTTATTCCAAAATTACAACCTAATTATTAGATCCATATTATGTTTTATCTTTCTCTCAACCATATATTTTAAAAAAAATTAACCTGCTATTGAGCCACGTTTCTTGGTTCCACACAATCTCGAGTCCTTAATGAAATAGTACTGCAGTACAATCCTTATATACTCCATAATTATTATAACTAGTACATTGTTGATACAACACTCAAATGACATAATTCTCTAATTACGACATAAGAAATCTAGTCATTCCTCCTTATCGGTGGTAGTATCATAACTTGATTATTATCCTATAGAATCATTTGGGGCATACTCTGATGATTTGGACATTGGTTTACATAGTGCCCCAACTCCTTGCAGATGAAGCATTGTACATTTGAAACCTTTTTCTTACCCTTGCAGTCACGTACATGGTTTCCATTTTCTCCACACATATAACAAACTCCCATTTCTTTCAGGCATGTTCCAGGGTGTTTCATCCAATAGTTATCACATAAGGAAAAATTATTCTTTTCCATCTTCCCTTTATCCATCTTTCTCTCTTCCATCCTTTTATTATTTTTCTTCCCTTCAAATCCATAGGACTCGGTAAAATCTTTACTTATCCTATCAACACATGATACTATTTCTTCATATGATGATAATACATAGTAGACTATTTCCCTTCTAAATGATGGATTAATACCATGAAAGATATGATCCATCTTTTTCATTAGAACATACGTATTTCTAGAGTTCTCATTCCTTCTACTAGGCCCCATTTCTATACAATAGCATAAACTAGGTCAGTTTATGAATTGCAATGAATAATTCCAATCTTGTAAAATACCTAACACAAATTGAACAGTTTAGGGATAATATCCATAATCATAAAAATGTTTTCTTTGAGTATTTATATAATTATGATCACTTCATAATGGTTTGTAATGAAAATGAGAATTATCCTAAGCATATCCCCCGGGAGTGTCATAACCATGAGTGCAGAAAGGCCCGTTGTTGTGAACCGGTTCCCGTTCAAGTCTAGCTCAGAGTGGTGTTTTCGGGTTTCAACCCTAGGTACATCTGTGCCAGAGCCGCCTCTATCTGCTCGTATCTAGACGGGGATTTATTGCTCAAAAGTCATACAAAATATCTATAATACCAAAATTCTAGGAAGTTCTTCAATACTAATCCTCAAAGTCTATCTTAGGTTTATGTTCTCTAATCAGAGATTATCTAAATCTAGATTCCAAGGTTATTTTTAAACCTCCCTCTGATACCAACTGTAATTCCCCGAACCCGGTTACCCAGAGTCGGTGAATTATTTTAATACATTGGCACGATTACAAGGAATCAAGTCCCGAAGGACCGATCAGTTTAGCAGTCTTTGAAAATAGATTACATACCTGAATGTTACATTACACTTCCTAACATACAAAAAAATATAACTAATCCTTTATGAATGACATTATTTCCTTTTCTTAACCCTGAATATGAATCACAATACAATACTTGGAATCTTGGGAAAAATAAAACATAAAAAAGGGGTGAGCTCAAATGCTCAGTGAGGATAATAATACATAGAAAACTTTCATAAATAAGCATAATCATTTAAGGCAATGTATAACTAAAACAAAAGACTTTTAAAAATTAACTTCTGCATAACAGGGAAAAAATGAAATGAAATAATGCCTTTACTTATTCACATGGAAATTCTACTAGTCGAATAATCACATGCAATATCACTAACCACTTTCATAATGATGGAATGCATAATGCCAGACTATCATAACCATGTATCCAAGGCCTCGTGCCAAGACTACATATAAGATTTTGTCAAGGCCTCATTCCAAGACACTAGTTTGTCTCATGAGACCTACCGATGAATCATGGAGCTATAACGGGCTCCACCCGTCACTTATTAAGTCCAATGCATTCCTCATATGAACAAGTTTCAACATAACATAAACATTCGTATTAAAACTGGAATACGAAATGTCAATACATTCTCCATAAACCATGAATGGTATAAAAATAAAACAGCCACATTCAAAAATATCATAACTCATTAAATATAACAAGTAATATTTTATTATAATAAATCAACCTCAATGCAAAATAATATCCAGTAGAGGATGCTGACATAGTTGAAAATGATGACTAAATTTTTTTGAGAGAAATATCCTTTTTGTAAAATCATTTACAAGTCACAAATTTATAAAATAAGTAATTTAAAAGAAATCTTTGTATCAAAGTGTCCCATACCACATTGATACTTTTGAAAAAATTACCATTACAAAATATTCATGTCCATATAAATATATCCTCAAAATCATTTTGAATACATGGACATTAATTAATAATATTTAGAAAGACAAATCTTTAAAAAATTTGGAATTATGATGTTGATAAAGAGTACCTTTCAAAATCCTTGAAATCTTCATTTCGAAATCATTTTTATTAAAAATGGACATGGATGATAAAAATGTTCCAGTAAATACTTACACATAGACAATCTCGGATAATAATGAGATTGGGGAATTGACCCTTTCAAATTTGGTAACTTATGAAACATACAACCCATGAAAGTGGTATCATACAATGAATATGTAAATACACATAAATTAAAGTTTATTGCGCAAATAATACAATTATGGGTAGTACATAAACCATAGAAAAGGTAATAGTGGCAATATGACATGAATCTCACGGGAATAAGGAGTGAGATGAAAAACCCCTTACCTTGCACTTTTCTTTAGTAGAGGGTATGTTTAACCTCTTGTACGAAGATAGTAGTATGTTATTAAATTATGACAGAAAAATATTAATATTTATGATATCATACATGATTCATTTATGACTTTATACTACCCATTTAATAATAATTTTCATGTTAAATTAACATTTCGGGTAATAATCGCTTTCTTTATCGTACGTGTTTTAACTAGTTACTCTTGATTGTATCACATAGATCATGATTTAAATACATACAGAATATAAAACATGATAAATATATAATATATATTTAGAATATAAATTTGTATAATATATATATATATATGAAATGGAAAACACCGTTTATGGAGACGGTAGTCCGTACGTACGCTTAAACGCAGTTTCTGTTTTCATATAGTATTGAACGGAAGTAAGGGAATAAGATATATGTAAGTACATAAATACATATATATATATATAAATATATATATCTACAGTAGAATTATTATGTCATATATTACATACATATTAGTAATATATATTTTTATAATCTTCGATGAATGGTGAACTTGTAAATGAATCTCATCGCGTCGTGCAGACAGTAATCCGTACGTACGTACGAGCAAAAATTTCATTCTTTTGATATTAAAATAATATATAACTGGATGGTATATCATATATACAGAATACTTATAATTTTATATTTATTATTTACAACAAACACACATCATTATTATACCCATCAAAATAATAATGTATTGAATAACAATTACACCACGACATGGAGACGGTAAGCCGTACGTACGCACGTATGGTGACATGTCATTTAAAGGATGGATATAATACTGAATATGGTTGTACGATATTTCTAATAACATCACAGTATATATTAGATATTGAATTTATTATTTTAGAATAGAAATAACAAAGAAAGAAGAAGTTGAAGAAGAAAGGAACTTGAACAAGGGTGGTGAAAACATTACCTCTTCTTTGAGTTCTTCCTTTTGATTTGATCAAAAGGGCTCCATAGGATAGATTTATGATAAAACTAAAGCCTCTAGGTTGATGTCAGGGAAGTTGAGAGAATATTTGGGTAGTGTTTGGCCGAACCAAAAGGATTTGAATGTGATATTAATTGGTTAGAAGTTGTGTCCTTTTATAAGGGGGAGGAGGGGCTCTTTAGGAAAAACATAAAGTATTAATTTATAATAAAATAATATTCGATTAATAATGGATCTAAAGTGGATTATTAAAAGTATAAGGTAGGTATGGGTCGAAATCCTTTCAACTAATAGTTTTTATACAGGTTGGGGTCATTATATTTACCTTATCTTTTTGTTTTAACTCTTAGTTAATTAGTTTGACAATTACCATGTCACTTTGATTTTTTATATTATTTAGTTAATAAACAAACTATATAAATCCAAGCGAACACAAAGTGGTCAATTAATGATAAAAAATAAGGATATAAGTCCTTTGGTAGAACCTTAGATTTCTAGGAATAGAATATAAATTAATAATATAATATATTTTTTAAAAATTCAATTATGTCAATTTTGACACTACTCAATAATTTAATTTTGTTAAAGTCTTAACATCTTTATTAATTAAAAAAAATTCATTTATGAAATACTAACATGTCATATTAACCAATAAAATTCGTTTATGTCATAAAAACTTTCAAATTATATTTATTTATCATTTATAATTACAATTATTTGATTCTTTCTTTAATAAGGAACATACTGCGTCATTATTGTGTCATATATATTTTTAATGATTCAACGTATAAAAATTATAAATAAAATACCATTATGTAGGAATGTTTTTATCTTTCTAATGAATATTTATAATCGAAAATATAACATATATAACCCTATGTAAGAATTTTTTTTCTAAAATATATAAGCTTATGTCATTTTTGTATTTACTTTAACTTAATTGATATAAAGTGTCCCTATCACCTACAAGTGGCTCCATGGGGTCTCAAAATCGACCCAAAGATTCCCATGGCCAGAAATGTATCCACCAATAAGGTTAGGACACGTTTTAGGGTAATTTATTATTATTATAATATTATTTTTTACCCTTATTTACCGGATTTACCCTTTAACCATGGTGAATAAAATATTTACCGAAGTAATTATTCAAAATTTCTAAAAATAAAAGTTACATATTTAAATAATTTGGATTTCCTAATTCCAAATACAGAAACCATTTTTCCAAATTTAAAACACAGAAGTGGCAGAAATTAATTTAAAATTCATTACTGCTATCAAAACAAAAAGCATGTTTTTAGGAAATAATAACTATTAAAAGATTGACACTTGTTTATGTCTGATTTAATAATGAAATTATGTCCAATGAAAAAAATTGTATTAAATGGTAAAAATATATTCTATGTATACTTTAAAACAACTCAAATTAATAATTTATCACAATTAATTATTTTGATTAAAAAAGTTTTTTTTAATTAAAATTTAGTAATTTTCACTATTCATCAAAATATAAAAGTTATTCGAAAAGTACCAAAATTTCACCCGAGGCTAAATTAGATATTCTGAATCCAAAACGGAATTCCATTTTGAGAGATCAAATTTATAAAATTTCAAAAATTTGGTATTACTATTCATAACGGCTAGTTTGATTGGTTGTAGTGTGTGTTAGAACTCGAAGTTGCATACAACACACGCTACTGTATTATTCAAAGAGAAGCATACCGTGGAAGCTTGGGGTGCTACATTGTAAATTTATGATGTACCCATTCGGTTGAATAAATTTATTTAGTCAAATTTAATATATAAAAGTTTGAAATATTGGATTTAAAAAGGGTTCACTATTCAAAGTTGGTAAAAGTGCATTTTTTGAAAAATACTTCTTTTATCTGAAAAAAATGAATTTGTTCTTAAATTATTTCTAAGAAACTCATAATATGGATTCTAAAATTATAAGGATTATAAAATGTTAAAATTTTAGTAAATTCTATTCATAACCTCTTTCGAACGGTTTGTTTAGTAAGTCATGGTGCGTTTAAACTCGGTGTTGCATGTAGTGCATGTTATTGAATTATTTTTGATGAAGTAACACACTATGAAATCATGGGGTGTTACATGATGCACCCTTTAAAGGGTGTTAAATATTTAAAAAGCACAGGTTTAGTCATACTGCGCAGACTGCTCATCTGATTGACATGTCTTCTCCTCATACACATCACTAATAATAATTATACTATTTTCATATAATATTAAGTCGTTCTATGGTTGATTTATATAGATATAGATATTAAATGAGTTTTATGTTTTATGACAATGAAATTTCATTTTCTATCATTGCGATCAAACGACACCTCTGATTGACGTACCGTCTACCTGACAATTTCCCAATTCACTGAATGGTTTTTTTCATATAATTTCATGGATTTATAACGATGTTCAGTTGGTTTTTACCACTATACAATCCTTTTAATGATAAATAAACCATTAAAACCCACATATTCCGTCGTACCACACACACCACACGTCCGATTGATATGTTGTCTCCTCGTAAATGTAGTAAAGAATAATTAAATGACTTTCCAATGATTTAAAGACATTATGATGATTTATATATGGATTTTAACATTAATCATGTGTTTTCAATTAAGGATAAATCAAAATATAGACGTGTAAAAGGAAGGTAATATTAGATGTTCTAGTTTTTTTGGGGATGCAAGCAGTCAAAATGTGGTTGTTTCAAGGATGGATTATGATGTACATAGTTATGAATTAGTTGATTGGGAAGTTCATTCTTTATTTTCATTGTGTTTTTAGAATAACTAGTGCATTTTTGAAGTTGGTTGGAATGTCAAGAGGCCTTTTGGGGATTGAGATTCTGAAACACCCCATGCTTGAGTAGGCTTCGTGACCCAAGTATCTCGGGAAACATAAATCTTATCTCAGTATGTTAGTATGATTAATGGGACTTGGGTTGATTTTTTGGATTGGGGGTTGGATTCTCTATTGGATTCTCCATTCACAGTCTTTGATGTGGAGGAGGGTCTTGATCATATCGTGGATGGTCAATCTGAGTTTGAACTAGCTATGTAAGAGTAAAATATAAATTAATTTTCTATGATTTATATAAAAAACTTCCAAATATATTTCCATGGTTGTTCAAAAATTACTCAAATCAGTATCATGGAACATATAGAAAAAGTCTCTTATAAAAACAAAGATAATACAAAAAACGCTATTATAAAGAGGTATTTGATGAAAATTTATCTTGGTGGATCTGGAAACCTTCCTTCTGCTATGAAAAAAATATTTGAGTCCGAATATAAAAAATACATTCACTTGAATGCGGAGAGTTCAAAAATAGATAAACAAAAATTCCCATGAAAGAAGGAGTATGAAAAATGGGGTCATGTATTCATTCAAGGAATATGGATCAAATATACAAGAAAAATAATAAGAAATAAGTACATTAAAAAAACAAATAGTTCAAAAAATACAAAAATGGGGGTGTAGGGAAAACCCATGATTCTAGATCTTTATCCTCATGCTCCCTCCTAGTCTCAACAACATGAGTGTTCTTCTAATTGAAATAGGGAAGATCAATCTGGCCAGCACTATCAATGGATTAAATAATACTCTAATTTATAGGAGGTACAGCCAAGGTATCATCCAACTACTAATTTATAATGGGATGCTACAAAACAAACAATTTATACTTAAAATAAAGATAAATATTTATAAATTGAAGTGCTATTTAATATATCATGATTAACAATCATGTAACATTAAAAGAATTAATTATTTTACAAGAAATGAAATAATAAAACATATAGTTATAAATATACCTAATGTTTTATGAATAATTATTAATTCTTAACTTATTTATGATATTAAAATGGTTATGTAAATTACATCACGCGTGAGGTTCATCCTCATCTAGATCGCCAATACCACTATGATGTCCACTATCTGTATATGGAGCTTAATATATATATATATATATATATTATGGATCTTAAATATATCAATAGATGTTAATATGAGTGTGGTTTGTTTTTTTGCATGTGGAACCACTTGTGTGACATCAACAAGACATTGTTTCATCACATCATCAATACATGATAACATCTATGATAACATCTCCTCATACTCTGCACATTACTACTGAAACTAAACATCTATATTGTGTTACATATCCTGCATGGCAATATCTATCTCATCCGGTGTGCGCATTCCTACAACTCTGCATGCACCCATCACCTCTTCTCTATGAATTTCACGTCATGGGACATGACTTCCATAAGTCAAATAATAACCATGACCGTCATTCCCTATGACCCAATAAAATATCTCATCTCTACACACAGTACTACAATGTTGCACCTCTAGAAAGTCTTCAAATTGATTGTAAAATTGAGCCTATAACATATACATAATGAATTAATGAACAAATATGAATAATTTCTATGAAATAAAATTCATTTGTTACAAAATAATTTTTTACTATAACATCGACAACATCAGTATCACCTGTCCTATGTGTCATCACCCAAATTAACATCTCATCGGTGATCTCACATCATTGGTGTAACTATAATAATGGGTTATGACAATTATACATTTATATTCTTGTTATACTAAATTTTTTTAATATAATAATTTAATATTTAATTATAAACATGAATCATGTATGATCTATGACACATGTTGAGTACAAAATCGGGAAGGTATGCCCTACATCACCCGATTACATGAATGATTAGTAGAATCAGTCTACATTCAACGTATTCAGTTAATAGAGATATGAAAAATTTGTTATTTATATATTTTAGGTAATACATTTTACCATAACCACATCAATTGACTAAAACACAACCATATTATACCACTTCATGAGAACAATGCCTTAACAGACTCAAAGTAGAATGACTGGACGACCCAAAAATGGTATCTAATGATCATTTTTCACCCCTCCCTTATAATCCATTAAAACTTTTTTGTATTTGGTGATACATACTTCCGAAAATTCATCTGAATCAGATGTATAATTACCATGAAAAAACATAGTTATTAGTTGGGATAATAATAAAAAAAATATCATTAAAATTTAAACATTTAATTTACCTAATCCTCCCTCTATAATCTGTCAATCATATCTTGGGGTAATGACATCCAATCATATATCTTCGGAGGGAATATATTTTTGTCTCGTATCATATGACCAAAATGAAGAATCTATAAAGTTGTATCTTTTCTAACTAGATGAAATGTGTCATGAAATAACACATCCAATTTGGATTCAATGTTCAAGGATTGAACCGCTATACTAGGACCCCTCCATCAGCTGGAAAACGCAGCAGACCTTGATAAAAAAAATTCATAAAAAAATTATAGTACTACTGAATTTTTAATTAAAAATTTGAAATCTTTATTGAAATATTCATATAAAATTACAAAATATTAATTTAGAAAAATAAAAACATACTATTGACACTACATAGAAAGATAAAAAGATTATGAATAAGTCCACCAGATAGTTAAATGTATCAAGACGATGATGAAAGAAGTAAAAGACACAAAATTTAAATCATCCTACATGGAGTAGCTATGATGGGAACTTACATGGAATGTAAATATCTGAAATATCATCACATGTTCTTCTTATACAACCCTGTGTGTAGCCCCTACGCGACATACCTACCTAGAGGAGCTATGCAGACGAGCAATGCGACCAAGTGATTTTTATACCCCTACGTGGAGGAGTTACACTGATGAAAAACATGAATGAACTACACCAAAAAACTACTTTCAACCATCACCTATCCTTTCCCATAAATAGGACTATTGGGACCTCATTTGGGAATTGAAAAAATATGGAAAACTCTAATTTCATAGTTCTTTTCCCAAGTCCCCTATATTTTCTTAGGTAAGTCTCTTAAAAACGAGTGAAGAGAAAAATTGGATGAGATAAGAATTTTTTGATATCCTTTCAGATTTTCAAGGATTAATAGGCTCAATTATTTTATGTTAACCATTTATTTCAGTCATACAAAGACCTGCATAACACACCTACACAACATTCATGCACGATGTACCTAGGAAGTATAACTATGCTGCATAGCTGCACTCAGGGCCTACATGTACCACCTTGTAAACCCTCATCAAACACACTAATCATAGGGTATCTTTTTTTCTTGGATCCATTATCTAAAAAGAACTAAGTAGAAGCCTCCAAGACACCTCTTGACTTATCAATCCTTTGGGATGACCATATCAACGAGTCTCATCTTGAGGTATTTATTTCTACTGTCATAGGATTCCTGCATTCTCCTTCTAAGGTATTCAAGATCCTTGTTTTGTTTGTTGGTTTTTATATCTATTGACACATGGATTCTTACCCTATTGATCACGTTGGGAAGTTCATGATATTGGATTCTAGGTATGGGACTCTGACCAACCCTTTTCATTCCTATGACTCAAACCCCCTAGTTCCCAATAGGGAGAGTGAGGGTCACACTTTCTTTTCCATTCATCAATGTAAAAGTCTCCATCCTCTTTTGGGATCAACATAAGGAAACCATCTAAGTGTAATTCCATAGACATTAATGTCAAAGGTATATTATCTCTCTTCTCTACTTCCTTCACCATTACTCCTTCATTACATTGGGCCCATGTTTCATGTAAAGTGAAGATAGGGAAGGTTCATTTCTCTACACCCTCACCCACCATCGCCTTAGCTTCTTTTTTCATTGGCCCACCCTATACCATCATCAAAATATAGATTTTTTAGTTTGTTTTATTTTTCATATCCTTTGGTTTCTCACACCAAGCATGAATCACACGGTCTTAAAGAATATTTATGATAACAACATCCACATAACCCACCATTTCTTGAACTACTAGAACTACGATTCCAACCATAGTTGGGACACGTAATAAGCTTTCATCAAGGCCTGAGATCATTGGATCTCCTCTTCAGAAATCCAACCCTACATCCCATAATCTGAGAATCCATCTTAAGAGTAAGCCCTGACCTATTTCTCTTAAACGGTCATACACCCCTAAGAAATTTACTGAACTATGTGGGCTTTGATTCCCATCTAAATGGGATATGTAAGAAGTGTCCCTATGGTTCAACACCAACAATCCAAAACAACCCTATCCTTTCAAGGCCATATTACTAATAGGGTTTAATTCAACTTTGAAATTCATATCCCTTCCATGTCCCATGGGTTGGTTTAGTATAAGTGCCACAAAAAACTCTGATTAGGTATATTCCTCCAATGTGTCCATACAACATAAAATTAAACTCTATGGATAGGTTCTTATAAAAAGACCTTAAAATTTATGATGTGTAACATTAAATGGAACCAAACCCTGAGGGTTATGATTTGTTATCAATTATACATAGGTATCACATTTATGGTTACAATCCAAACATTAAAAAAATGGATCTCCATAAATGACAATAAATTCTAGAGTTCCACACTGAGTTGTTTAAAAACCAGTAATGACATAACAATGGTTAAAAGAATTTCTAAATAGTATATGAGAGGATACAATTAAGGGAGAACCTCTAATACATACATATATATCCATTAATGAAGAACCTTGTATCCATACAGATGATTATAAATTTCACACATGCTAATAAAAGATTGAAAATTACAAGGGAAACATATGTTATGCTTGATGAAGTAATAAGGATTGAGGTAAATGTCTCAAATCTATAAGAGAGTCCAAAAGTAGGATATAATTCCCCCCAAAAGGGTGTGATGTGTTCAAACACCCATGATCTCGAACAATGTATGTTCTTAAGTATTGTAGGTCAAAACCAAATGAACACTTTCCTTTTAAAGGTATATCCCATTGGATAATGAATCATTTGATGTTTCAAGTTCCATCAATAAATCCAATGGAAACTGGTTAATGTATGGATTCATAACCAGAAACACATTCTACGGGAAGATGGAGAACAAAAATGGTGAACCTAACATCAATCCGTAACCAATTTTATATATTACCCATATGTCAGACCCCTATAAATTGATAATGGATGGCTAGAAAAAGGAACCAATCATGCATGTGTCAATATAAAAGAAAATTATTTAATGGAGTTTATTGTTTGTATTTGTCAATTTTTTAGAGAACAACCTTCACTCCAAATGGTTTCATTTAAATTTAAACCCGTGAATACGCCGGTGGATGCCCATGATGGATCCTCATCTGTTTGAAGGATGTAATCACATAGTCAACATATTCATCGTTGAATCTCCAATTTATTGGTTTGAGAAAACCATAAACATGGTATTATCCCAACATTAGAGGTTTCATGGAAGGATCTACAAGTTATCAACAACCCTCGATCATCCGGTCAGCGACCAATGATGGTCAAGAAGTAGACAGTGAAAAACAATGTCTTCAATTGTTTTGGGTCCTTATCCTAGATATGCAATAACCAGTCCCTTTTATACAATAGGTAAGTGAATTCAGAGGTCACTCATGGACTCCCCTAGATGACACATGGGTCCTTCTCATGGGTTCAATCCAATAATTACTGCCAAAAAATCATAATGTATTGAACCCCAACATGATTGGGTATTTCATTTAGTTGTATAGTCTAGGTCCCTCAAAACCTGGAACGTAATATGAACTACTGAGGAAAACATATAGAAAACAGGTATAATGTTCTTACCATTTCCCCCTTCAAAGAATTCCATGAACCTAACTTGGTGGAAAACCATGAACAAGAACATGCACTCATCTGCCTTAATTCCGCTAGTCCATAAGATTCATCTAGCAGTGGCAAACCAACCCTACCATTCGAATCTGGTGGAGTATCATGATAAGGCACATACACCTTCTTATAAAATATCATCTAGTTAGTAGACTCGTCTGACTACATTAAAAGAAGCACACCAATCAATAATGGTTTCAACTTATAATCAAGGACATATACCTACCTTCCCTCACCAATCATGACATCAGTCTCTTATGTCAGTAATGATAGATGTCTTTCGACCATGCATGGTTGAAAATATCTAGCATGAAAAAACTTCTTCCAAGATTCATCAAGTCTTACAGTAGTCACGTTTGGAAGCATCCAGATAAGTCATTTGGAAGGATTTGATGAAAAACATGGGAAAGATTCAACTCTCTACACCCACACATGAGTATTGTCATTATCCACTGATAGGAATAGGAGGATAGGACTAGGAACATACGCCTACTGTAGATACAGAATGGACGTATATTCCCATTCCGACTACTGATGTCACCAAACACAATTTAGAAATGGTGAAAGGGGAAACAAAAATTCATACCCATATTTTGGAAGTCTCTAAGAATATCATAATTGAAACATCAGTAGTACCCATGGAACGCACACATAATTATGTCCCCATACCTAGGATGACTGATCGGCAGGCCCCCCAAAAGTAGATACGTACCTCAGTTCCAGACCTGGAGGGTTACCAGCCATACACCCCCATATCATATGGACAACAGGACCAGGATCATACACCCTTTACAATTAGATATTATCATCCTATTTTAATGACCACTCATTGCAAGGCACATAGACCTTCCCTTGATAAAAAATATTCCCAAAAGTGGATCCAACTATGTCTTATATAGAATATAAGAAGTCATCCCGCCAAACAAAGTTAGAAAATCAAGTGTTAATTTGTGTTATCACTCCTCTTACTGCTTGAGTTTAGGAAGCCCTCAGACATTATTTGATACAACTAAAGAACCAACCCTCCGGTTACCAAATTATAGGTGTAGTAGTTGTAATTCTGAAGTTCCCCATCAGACACTTCATCAAGAAGGCTTTCTTTAAGAAAATTTGTTAAATTTAGGGAACCTATATCTTGGTGAGATCCACAACAACCCTCTATGTGGCCCAAAGACAAAGGATAATTTTGATTCATCCCTTGCTGTAATCCACCATGGTGGTCCCCTCCATGATGGATCTCACTAAAAAGGTTCTCTCAGAAGCAGTGTTTCTCATTTTTAAGATAATTCTACAATTTGAAATGTAGTGATGAGAAATCCATATTATCTCAGGGAACTTTCCATCAAAAGGCCAATCATATTTGATTCCTTTCTACTAATAGGTGAAATAATTTTTTAACCAAAAGACATCCCATAGTGAATTTCATTCTTTGAACCTCTCTTGCGTTATTTTTCTTCTAATATGTTAGAGGAAAAAATAACTAATCCTATTGTTGGTAACAAAATAATTGAGAAGCATCCACTCTAGTAGGAACAATTTTAGAAACCTCTAGAAAAATATGTTGACGATATGTTGAATATGAGAAAACAACTAGACAATGGTGAAATACCAGTCGTGTTTTGGCCTTTGATAGCATATCAATACAACATTATAGAATTGATGGTAGAATATTTCATTCTTGATATCCTTCTCATCACATATAATACTCTACATCATCCTAAATCTAATGTATTACCATATGATGAATATCAACGTCATGTAGTGGTCGTGATGGGTTGAAAAGCCAAATTGATATTGAATCCATCTCATTTTCCAGACATTATAAGGTTAAAAATTAGTAGGTATCCCTTCAACGTGCATACCAGAAAGCACTAAATAAGATACACAAATTATTAATAGATACCCCATATGGTGTTCATATCAAAGGATGGGGTGAACCTGGAGCATTGCACTTCACAACAATCCAAAATCATCAAAGCCTTCCAAAAGTGGTCTCATGAAATGTTATTTCACCTGGATGGATACAATTAATAAATTTTTTGTGTAATCAAAGATATGTGCAAGAAAAGGCCTCAACAAGATCTCATTAATGTAAGGACCAAATGGAGAATTTTTTCAAGATCATTTTGCATCATTCATCTGAGACAATTAATCATACCTCTCACATAGAAAATGTTAGCCATCTAATTGTGCATATATCTAAAACAACACAATGGTCTTCTACAACAGGCAATTTATGTGGTTATTATATAATGCACCAAGCCAATGTTCAGACTAGAATTAATAAAATAAAATGAGTCACTATACTAATATCAGTTATAGAAGTTCAGGAACCACCCCATCCTATAGAGATTATTGATTTTTTAACCCAACCTTTGAATTCAACAAAAAAGGTTTGATGGATTAAAGATGAAAAATAAAAACAGCCCCAACCTATAGGGCTAAGGTTATTTTCATATCCACAATACCCTCGTCAGCAGAAGTCAGTTTTCTCCAAAATAGAGAATAAGTCCCAATTTGAAGGCACAAATGAACTATCTAAGGATTCCATTTAGATTAATATCCATCAAAAAATTCTCATGAATTCAGCATATAGGTGAAAAAAGTCTAACAGAGGATTGGGAAGGAAACAATCTTATAGAAATAATGACAGAATTCCATCAATGCATTATACATCAATGAATTTCATTAATTCCATTATAGAAGATCCTCTGGAAAATGATTCATGTTCGTGAGAGTCATAGTATGATGTTCTTATTCATAATATGTTACACACTAAAAAAATGAAGGTAGTGTGCATACCTAAAATTAGAGGCTTAACCAAAATATGTGTATTCTATCTAGTAACCAACTCCCACTTCATCAAAAGGAATCTAACAAGTGGAATTGTAATGGTCAGGTCAGTTATCAATTTTTCACATGATAAGGTCAATCTATTTTTCATGAAGAATGATTTTCCCAGTAAGTGGAGGAGATGAAGGAGTTGAAAAATCTCAATATAGAGTTACTTCAAAGCAGAATTTCTACAAGAAATAATCCTCAAGAAGATCATCAGATTACACATCCTATAGGAACTCTTCAAAAAAGAGGGTATGTTTCTACTATAGATGTGGATAATTATTTCCCTCCATTGGGTACATAGTTAGGTTAATATAGAACACATCAGTATAGGCTTGTCTCCATGGGTTATCCAAGAAAAATACCATCATCACCACTACCAGTGGTTTTTACAATCATTACCCTAGTTCAATCTCCAGCCGATGTACCCGTATAGGTCCCATATCATCCAAGTATTCCCTAAATTATTATGAATAAAATTAAGGCATTAACAACACTATTGGATGCTATAGAAGAAATAACTTCAGCAATAAAACTCAAAAATAATGATTACCCATAATGGGTAGATCTGATCCATCCCCCACAAAACATTGTCAATAAAACATTTTCCAATCATTAATGGTCTGGGATATCGAGAGGATCACTTAACACATTTAATTTTCATGTTGTGATCCAATGATTAAGAACCCTTATTAAAAAGAACCAGTAAATATCAAATGATTTGTGCACTAATTATAGGGTCCAACCTTTGTCTGGTATATATGTTTTTTGTCTCTATCAATTAATAGATGGGAAGACCCCCATCATAAATTCATTCTGTAATTCATATAAATGCTATAAAATACAATAGTTTTTTATCATACAAATTGAAAAAAAGTGGAGAATGAAAGAGTTGAAAACTTCAATTCTCGATGGAAAGGATTAACACATTCCTTAAATCTATCACACCCTCAAGAAGAGTTACAACCAATTTTTGTAAAAAATTTGTGTGTTGAGCTATGTGCACCACTAATCCCTGTGAAATACACATGAGGGTTTTGAGACCATTCCGAAATTGACCAAAAGTGGAGGATTCCATTGTGGAAACCAAATCTCAGTCTCATGTAATCCCATTAGCTATGGGGAGGATAATAGGGAAATAAGAGGCATCTAAAGTCACACTCAAACAAACACCAGTACCTACTTCTTCTTTGAAATATTGATCATACATAAGAGCTCCGCCTCCCGAGCATCTGTAGAAATTACCACCTGTTCAAGTCGATCAAAAATATCGAAGGTGGATATATTTTTAGAAATTAAAAACAATGTTCATTCATTTTAGAATGAACATGTTCCAGGTTACTTTATTTCAACTTTGGAAAACAATTTTGTTCAATTTCCAAGTCTGAAGAAACCAAAAAAAGAAGGAGATATAGATCATCAAAATTATTTCCCCTTACATAAAATGTTGGGTCATAACATTTAGGTGTGTTTTGTTATCAATGACCTCTGAAAAAAAATTAGACTCTAGAAAAGTGAAACTAAAAATTTCATCAACCTAAGTGGCATGTGTTACTGATACCATATAACATCTAATACTTTACATAAATTTAAACTAATTTAGAATTGATATAAATATATTATGAAACCATGATAGGACCATATAGGTACAATGTGTTTATTCAATCCTGAATGGCTTGAAGGCCATAATTTTTATTGATTTTTGATAAGCCATATTTCAGGGGATGAGGGGGAACCCTTACAAGGCCCGTAGGCTCAGATATTACAAGGGTCGTAGGTTAGGAGGTTACATAACTTTAAGGACTTAGGGAATTCAACCACACTATCTTTAAAGAACTGCCCCTCCCCGACATCTACATCATGATCGTATCTCTACCCCTTTGCATGGCCATCTAGCTAGACTTCCCATGAAAGAACAGGCTGGTCCCGATGGTATAGCCATACACTATCATTCAGAAAAATCCATTTGGCTCTGCTCTGGTAATTGCTCCTGCTCTGAATCCTCTTTTGGGGATGCTTCTTTTTAGTAGTGTGTTTGGGGTAACTGCATGTTGCCCGAAGGCCATGAGGAGGCCTGAAGGCCATAAAGGTGGCCCAAAAGCCCTATTGACTTGAAGGTCAAGGTGGCCTGAAAGCTTTATGGACTCCATGCCCAAACCAGTGGCCCAAGGTGAATAGTTCTAGCTACTACAACACCAAACAATAGCTGCTATAGTACCTGTTACAGTGCCTACTATAATACCTGCTTCAGTACCCCGGAAATATTCCTCTACCTAGTTTTGAACCTGGGTCTTGTGGATGCACATAGGGATACCTCACAATCGGGCTGAGGCTCATGTTCTAGGGTCATTAGAAACTGGGAAGCATAAATAAATTGTTCATAAAACATTTAAATTGTCTCCCATTTATTTCATCATAACTAGACACCTTCTTGGAATATCTTACTTAATACTATTATTCCTGACCTAGAGAAATTAAAAATATTAAAGGTTGAGATCAAATGATCATTAATAAAAACAAAGAAAACATTAATCATATCATATTCATAAGAACATAACATTTGAAAATATTATCCTGCACATAAAAGATCATAATTTTATGTCATTCGATAAATCATAGACGCTCAATGTTTTCTCAATATTCATAACATAAGGCATGATATTTAGTTTCATATACACTTAATCATATAATATTATTTCATATTAGTCATGTATAATTTCCAAGGCAATCATAGTAGACAAAGTCCATTACTGAAACGAGTTCACTCTTCATTCCAGCCCTATATTACAGAACTGGATTGGCATTCCATTCCATCCATGTATATCTCATGAGGTATAAATCTTTACCCATTGCACTGGATGGAGATATAGGTCGCTCCCATCTCATAATTAAACCATTATTACGTGTTCTACAAAACATAAAAACATTCACCATAGCATATCCCTCGAAATAAAATTTGGGTTTTAAAAATAATTCCATCATAACATAATCCATATAAATTAGCAGTCCATTAGAAACAAAATAAAATCATATTAATAATAAGGATATAAACATAACTCTATTTAAATAACATCATCATAGATGGAAAATAATTTTGACAAAACACTTGAAATTATTTCTTATGAAAAATTTCATTTCTTATTCAAAAACATTTTCTTTTCTCAAAATTCTATGAAATATTAAAATATAACAATTTATTTGAAATAAATCATTTAATATTGTAGAGGAATCTTCATGGAAATAATGCGTCATGAAATTTTAAAAGATCAATTCATCC
This sequence comes from Viscum album, assembly GCA_963277665.1. Lineage (NCBI taxonomy): Eukaryota > Viridiplantae > Streptophyta > Magnoliopsida > Santalales > Viscaceae > Viscum > Viscum album. Next base: position 122,925,835 of record OY728139.1, on the reverse strand, counting down.
CAGATACGTTAAAAACAGTCTCCTCTTACTTTTGTTGGAAAAGTAAAAAAATACCTCAAATCGAATAATAACAAAAGATTCCATTCATAACATTTATGAAAAATTACCAAAGGGTACAATTTACGTTAAAAAAATCTATAATAATAGAAAAAATATTTCACAATTTTAAAACATGGATGTGGATGATAAATATACCCAAAAAACACTTTTGTGTAAACAATCTCAGATAAAAATGAGATTGTTAAATTATCACATACATTAGGTCCGATATAATTTGAATGTATCATAACATCTTATATAATGATTTAAATAACATTAAAATTTTTTCCATAATTACAATTATTTTTATGATAACATTTATTATTATATTTTCATCTATTTGTTGGTAACATTTCATTGTTACTCGTTATTCTGATATTAACCGGTTTATTTTCTTATGTATGTTTTGTCAGATATAATATTATTTCTATTTACCATTTAAATGATGGTATTAGTATAAAATATAACATATTAATTTATTAAATTCATTTATATTATCATGGTTTAATAATTATTATGTAGAATTAATCACATCACATTGTGGAGATGGTAAGCCATACGTTCACACGAGCGACGATATCATTCCCATAATTATTGAATTGTATAGAATTGGTTGGTTTATATTATCTCAGAATTAGTATAATGTAATATCAAGCGTATATAGTTATTATTTACACAATAATACCCAGCCAAGGATGGTGATGGTGAAAAATAGACTACTGCATAGCATGCAAACCGTAATCTGTATGTACGCACGGGTAGTTATTTCATTTTTTGTAGGATGGATAGAAGGTGAAATAGGGTTGTATTATATTTATAATAACATATCAGTATATAATTCAAGCTTATTTTGTTACTTTATAATGAAACAACTTATGATGAGGAAGTAGAATAAGAATGAAATTTCAATGAATCAGTAGAAGAGATTACCTCTTCTCAGCACGCCTTCTTTAAATTTATTCTTATGGAAATAGAGTTGGCCTTTAGAGAATACCCAAAACTAAGGAATATATCTAGGGAAGATGAGAATAGAAATAGGGAGTAGTTTTTTGATATCGAATGCTCAAAATGGAGTAAAGAGGTGTTGTATAAGGTGCCCTTTTATAAGAGAGGATAGGGAACTTTATTAAACTCTCAAACATATTAATTTATAATAAAATAAAACCTTTCCCAAAAACCACCATAGTGTCAAAAATAAGATTAATAGATGAGAAAGTGTTTTAATCAAACCAAACAATAAATGTTTTACGTATAATGTTTTCAATTTAAACCTTAAATTATTAATTGACACTTAGTTATTTAGTTAAATTCAAATTTTGGTAATAACATTCTTGATATTTAATGGAAATGAATATTAACTTATATGGTGTTAATTGACAATAAATGGATACTTTATGAAATATTACAATTTAAATTTATCACATTTTTTATTTTAAAAATATTTATGTTTTTTCATTAATTTAATAAAATTTTATGTTTCTAAATTGTCAATAGTATCAATTTTGACACTATTCATATATTAGACTTTAAATAAAATCCACACAGAAGATAAATTCGAATTAAAATATTTAATACACTCTTAAAATGACATATTCACCTAGAAAATTTGTGTCGAACTTTAAAGAGTTCATATGATATTCCTTTTAATATTTTTCAAACCACTTTTTTATATTTCTATTAATATAATAATTTCTCTATTACTATTTTTTCATCTTTATTAGTATTTATTTAATCTCTAAACATTTAAAATAAATTTTTATGATTTAGGTAAATCATTTATCATTCCAAATATTATTTATAGATGATTTTATCACCAATTTATCAACATATTAAAATTATTATACTTACATAAAATGAGATTGTGACATTTTGTCCATTTCATTAGTTTTTATCACATTCATGTCATTTTCATAGGTAAGTTTCCATAAAGTGATTAAAATTAGGAAAATAGATGATAAGGGTCCAATTTAGTGATAAAATATGATTTTTATAGTTGTTAAGTGAATTTTATAATATTATTTTTACCCTTAATTACATGATTTACATTTTAACCATGGTAATAAAAATAATTACCTAAGTTACTATTCATAATTCCCAACAATAAAGGTATCCTACTATAATAATTTGAACCTACTAATTAAAAATATGGAATCAATTTTTCAAAATTCAAAACATGTAATTTTCAGTAATTAATTTAAAAGTAATCATGTTATTGAGAAAACGTGTTTTAAAAGTTCAAACATTGCAAAATATTGAAATGTTTTTTACATATGAATTCAATGTAAAATTACTTCTAATAAAATACATTATATTAAATCGGAAAAATATATTCTATTTATTCCTTAAATATATTCAATATTATAATTTAACCATATAAATTATCTCGATGATTTTTTTAATTAATATTTATTGTATTTTTATTATTCATCAAAATAAGAACGTTATGAGAAAAATATCAAATATTTATCCAAAGTAAATATTTATGTACCACTTCAAACTAAAATATTTATATTCTCAGTTTGAAATTATTAATGTGTAAAAATATTAATTTAAAACGTGTTCTCCATTCAAAGGGGAAAAAATAACCTTTTTTTATAAAAAATACATTAAATAGTTTTTTATTCATAACCTATAAATAAAATATCCATTTGATGAATATAAAAAATATTTTATTAAGTATATAACACATACATATCTTATTAATTTCATTAGCAAAAGTAATTCAGTCTAAAATAAAAATATCTAATTAATTTTTATTTTCCATTATTAATTAATAGTTGATGAATTCATAATCCATTTTCATATGATAGTTGTAATTATTCCCTCTATCTTAATGACTATGGTATAATGGAAATTTTATAATATGGGAATCTCACAGTTCGTTTAAGCTCATGATTTCATTCCAAGCAATCTACGGGAGATTAAAAATTATTTAAAGAAAAATATTTCATAAAAACATCCTGGTGTCATATACCGATCTAGAAGAAGGGGGAATATAGAAGGAAGTAAAAAGTAAAAAAAATGCAGATGTATAATGATTGGACGATCAAGATAATGATCAACCAACATCCTGACATAATATGAACACAGTTGAGAAAACCAATTGTGTTTCCTACCAATTCTTTTATAGAAATTTTATCTTCATTAAAAGATTAGTCCCCCAAAGGTCAATCCTAAAAAAACAACATGATCAGAAAGATAAAGGTAAGTCAGAAGAATACGAACTTCTGTCAAGGAAAATTTTGTCCTTAACATTGTAATATTTAATGACATCAATCTAAAAATCATGGACATCTCCCCACCAAATGGCACAACATGAACCAATCTATCAAGAATAATCTTATTCAGATTAAGAATTAATCTTTAGTTCCATTAACGTTATCCACTTAATGGACTCCTATGTGAATGATGAATTCCGTTATGAACATGAATGCCCCACACATGATTGGGGAATTAGGGGAAGAACTCAAGGTCTAGTGTACATGGGAAGATGTTGATATACTAGAAGCCCTTTTTTAACTATACCCTTGATCGAACCAATTGTGTGACAGAAACTCATCGAAGAGCCCTTCAGTGGGCTCAGTAATAATATGTAAATTCTCTCACACATGAAAGACCCAACCATGAAATGATCATCTTGGATGACTAATGAGAGGTTACACCATCACTCTCTTAGTAAAACGATTGAACTTGTTAGTCTAATGTACCAAAATAATAAGTATTTCAAGAATCTAAACCAACAAACATTATATCTACATCAGGAGTATCAGCTTCAAATGTTCCTAAAAACGACATCTCCCTAATGAGAAATTATAATCTTTTGACTAAATGTATGATATTTTGAAACAACTATCCCATGTACCAGCCATGATTCAATCATAGATTTTTTGTATATGTAAAAAGATCTTCAAGAAGAACTTCTTATGGCTTTTTCATGTCCATAAGAGACTAAAATTGAGGATACTACTGCTGTGGTCTACCATATGGAGAATTATCATGTATAATGTCATGAATTTAGATCTTTCATAGATAAAGAGGATGATGATGTTGTACATGGAAACATCAGGACCTCGTATCTATCTGATAGGGTTAATGGTATGTACATCTGACATGACTTTATTGATAATGGACCAGGAGTTAACATCATTCCCATTCGTACACTTCATCGATTGTGTATCACTAAATATGACTTATCTCCTTCCACTTTTCTGTTGCAAGCTTAATACAAGAATGAAAAATAACATCTAGGTGAGATTACACTCAGATCATAGTTTGGGGATCTTGTATATAATTCATATTTCTTGGTTGTCCGACATGATAGAGTCTTCAAAGTTATTTTTGGAAGGCCTTGGATACATCAACATGCAGCCATTCCTTCACCATACCACCAATGTCTCAAGTATTTAATCAATGGAAAAATTGGTACATTGCATGGTGACCAGGATCCATTCCAAACATGTGAATCATAGTATATTAGGGCATAATTCTAGTACACAAAGGTAATGAGGTCCATGGAAAGTGATGTAACAGGAATGAATGATCTTAATGGCCTAGAAAAGATCCCAACTAACCCATTCAAACATCTGATTAATGATTATATGATTCCTATCAATAAAATTGAAAGGATAGACCAAAATCTAAGCACTTGTTTAGTGACTTTCGTAATGTCATTTGTGGTAATCGAGCATTATGACATGGGAGAAATTATTGATCTACCAACCCATGGTGAAAGATTAAATTGAGATGTCTTCATTTCATAAAATGAACATAAAAAATTATTGCTTCATCTGTTAGACAAGAAGATGCTTTTTTACTTTAATAGAGGAAGTAAAATATATTTATTCCCAACCCATCCTTTTCTCTTTGATGATTCTAAAAGACCCTTCATAATAATTAAGTTCATAAATGTTTGCCTCTTCTTCAGGATATACAAATACTTAATCTTAGCCTAGATCTGAAAGTTTTTATTCAGCACCCACACTTCAAACACATATAGAAGAAGTTACAATTGATGGAGAAGAAGAATAATATTTTAAGGTTTTCCCTCTATCATTTGAGGAAGGCATCTCTACCACTATGAATGAGTTTAGAGATATTAATTTGGGGACATATGAAGATCTTCACCCTACTATAGTGTGTCCATTAATTTTGAAGATAACGAGAGGTATAATTCATTTATAATGCAAAATCAAGATTTCTTTTCTTAAAACTATACAGAAATTATAGGTTGTAATCTCGATGTGGCCACTAATTAGTTTGATTTTCCAAAAGAGCATCGAGGATTTAAGCTGCAACCAAATGAATACACCAACTCACCCCTATAAAATTGATGTTGAATTCAACAAGATTATCAAAGCTAATTTTTTCATGGAGTTTTAATATCCCAAAGTACTTGAAAACATTGTCCCAGTGAAAAGAAGAATGGGAAAATTAGGGTTTATATTGATTTCAGTTATCTTAATCAGCATTGTCTCAAAGATGACCTTCTAATTCCAATCATAGAGATTTTGATTGATGAAAAATCTGGTTTTGAAGCCCTCTCTTTCATGGATGGATACATTGGGTTTGACCAAATTCAAATGGCCCCAGAAGATGATGAGTCTACATATTTTAGATCCCCTTAAGAACTATTTTCCTATCTGGTAAAGCTATTTGTCTTATAAAATGATGGTTCAACATATCAACATGCCATGAAACATATCTTAAAACACATACAAGAACTTTTTGTAGAATGTTATGTGGATAATCTAGTGGTTAAACCCGGACAATTTTCTGATCACCTAACTGATTTTGGAGACCATATTCAATAAAATTTGGCAACATAATTTGAAGAAGAACCCATTAAAATATGATTTCGAGGTTACCTAACGAAATTTTAACAGCTTCATTGTACGCCATTATGACATCAATGATGATCCTGAGAAGAAAAAATCTATCATTGGAATTCCACATCCCTGAAATTTGAAGTAATTAGGAAAAATAAAAGGAAACATGTCATATATTCAATGCTTTATCGCTAATTTTAGAGGCAAGTGTTTACCCTTCACCAAATTAATGAACAGAGTTATTTATCAATGGAATCAAGAATTCCAAGAGGCATTTTATACCCTCAAAAAATATCTCTTGAGTCCATTGATATTAATGCAACATGTTGAAGGAAACACGCTTATTATCTATGTCATAGCTTTTGAGAGATCCCTGGGTGACATTATTACACAAAATAAATATTCTGAAAATGAAAATAACCTTTACAATGTCAGTCAAACTTTGCTTGAAACAGAGACTCGATATTAATGTATCGAGAAGTTCTTCTTGGAATTTATATTTTCAATTCAGAAGATGATGCACTACCTACAACATCATGAGGTTCACTTGGTATCTCTCAATAACCCGATCAAATTATTCCTCATTATTCCCACGCTTGTGGGATGTTTGACATAATGGTTAGTTATTTTGGAATAGTTCGACATACATTTTGTGCCTCAAAAAGCCATAAAAGGCCATTATTTGGTAGACTTCCTAGACGAACACCCATCGGTAGAAGATACATCTATGAATACTAAACATCCAAATGAAGAAATATTCGATATTGATGATAATCCCAAAACAAGGGAAATGTGCTTTGATGGTGCATCCAGATGTCCGACATGAAGGAGAACAGAAAACACTAAAATCAACAATGTTTGGCAGGAATTGTGCCCATCTCCCTTAAATATGTATTGTTTCGATTTTATGTTCTTTCATCAGAAGGAGGTACCAACAATGATGTAGAATATCAAGACCTAATTTTTGGCATATAATAGGATATCCAGGTAGAATTGAATGATCAAAAGGTGAAATGTCATTCAAAATTGGTAATCTAATAGATTAATGGGGATTATGCCATCCTAAAAGTAGAGTTAATCCCTCTATGAGATTATGTCAGAGGGTTAATGTATGAATTTACCTCATAGACAATACGGTCTTATGTCCCACAATAACAAAATCCCCATGTTTATGCATTGGATAATGTGACCAATACCATGGAAGATCCAAATCAAGATGATATATTCATAAGTATTTCCAAATGTCTTGTAGTCTCACCATTTTTTTCAAACTAAAATGGAGGAAATTAATGAAATCAATCATATTTCTGATCCATATGTTTATAGTACAGGATGGATGAAACCTATCATGGAATACTATCAAAATGAAATAATTATTCTAGAATGAGATGGGAAAGGGAAAATCTAGAAATGAGTGGTCAATTTCACACTCTATGATTGCATATATCATCAGAATATCCCCTACAAATGATGCTTTATGGAGTCCTCTTCAGGTGTATTGATGGAGAAGAAACTACAACTATCATGAATGAAGTACATTCAGGAGCTTATGGTGCTCACCTATCTGGGCTTATGATTTCTAATCAAATCCAATGGGTTGGATATTTCTGGACATCAATGACACATGATTTTATAGATTTCACTATGAAGTGTCATCTCTACAATGTGTATTCCAACTTCATTCAGCAACTGCTGGAGTTTCCTCAAATAATTAAATACTCCTAAACATTTTCTACCAAGGGTATGAATGTAGTAGGACCATATCCTCCGGTTAAAACATGGAAGTTCAAGTATATTCGTACCACTACTGATTTCTTCTCTAAAAGGGATAAGGCAATACCTCTTAATGATGTCTGGAATAAAATAAATTTTAGCTTTGTCAAAGATAATATCATTACCATTCTTGGTGTCCCTTATAAGATATTGACATAAAAAATCATCAATTTCTATTCTCTTATGGTAAATAGGTTATATCATGAGAACAATATCAAATCAAACCATTAATCTCTCTATCAAGAACCAACTAATGGAATTATAGAGGGTTTCAACAAGACCGTTTCAAATACAATCAAGAAAATGGTAAATAAAGATAAGAAATGTTTTCCAGATAATATTTTTCATGATTTATGGTATTATTAGTGTACTACCCATAATTCCACTCCATCAACTCCATACTCATTGGTGTATAAATGATAAGTAGTTTTTCTAATTGAAAATCAAATCCCTTCACTTCGAGATGCAATTTGTGATTAGATATCTTCATATAAACAATCATAGAAGCGATTCAATGAAATGGAGTGATTAGATGAAAAGAGAACGCCTAAATTGAATCATTTGGAAGTATATCAGAATAGAATAGAATGACCATTTAAAAATAATGTTCTCCTCTAATCATTTCTTCATAGAGAATTGGGATTATTCCTCAAGACACAACTGATACCAGGAAAGAATCATCCAAATATTGATCCAAAGGGAGAAGTACCTTACTATATAGATAAATCCTACTATAATAAAGCATATTCCCTAATATCAATGGATATAGTCCTTTTTACCACTACAACCAATATGTGATTCTTGAAGAAGTACTTTCTGTGATCACACCGCAACAAAATGTCCTCACTGCATGACTCTAAACTCCACAAAATAACGTCCTCACTCTATGACTTGAAACTACACATCATATTGTCCTTGATACATGACATGAAACTATACAACACAATGTACTTGCTACATGAATTTAAACTTCATAGCAAAATTTCATTACTACATGAATTGAAACTAAACAAAAAAATGTCCTAGTTGCAAGACATTAAACCACACAACAACCATATATGTTCATGCTGCATGACGTTGAAATGCATAGAAACTTTTTCCATATTGCACAACATTAAACTACATGAAATAATTTTTCCTCATCCCATGACATTAAACTATATGGGTAACTTATTCTTCGTTTGATGCTATGAAATCGATTAAGATACCGAAAACTGTAATTCCATGGGGTTCTTTAAATAAATGAGTATCATCCATGGTAAAGAATTACTCAAATCATTTCTAAACCTTAGTAGCACATGAGTTTCATTTCTCACTCTATTTGAATCAGATCTGTATAGAGACCACATTACATGAATTACATGTGGATTGATTCTCATTCCAATGGGATAAGTAGAGATGCTTGGATCTTCAATCTTGGAGCCCGCTACAACCATTATGAAATTTATTTCTTTTTCCCTCTGGTATATAATGAGAATCTATGCATAGTAATATTCCATGATACATGGCCTGTTCTTCATACCAAATTTTGTTTTATGTTTAATCATTCTTCCTAAATGTGTTCAACCCTCAGTATCACACATCAAACTCAATTGGTGAGGGAAATTATTTTATCAAGAACTATGTTTGGCATGGTTTTCACTTAAATGGGATACATAGATATGCCAAGATCACCAATCGTGGACCCATCTATAACAACAACAAAAATCCCTCTTCCCCACATCAAAAAATTATTTATATGGGGAAAATCTCACAAACTACATATGTCATGATTCTCATTAAAATGAGTTACATAGAGACTCCTATATATCTAATATTGGACCCAATCAGAACATAAAAACCCTCTTTCCCACATAATAATATGTATGTTATTGGGAAAACTGAAAAATGTATGTGTGTATTGATTCTTGAGTCAGAAAGGTATGTAGTGAGAAATGGGTTCTATTCTCTGTTTGAACCACAATAATCTTTTTCATGTCAGATCAATATATGTCCTCATTGAATGACTTTACACTAGATAAAATAATGTCCGATATGCATGACATTAAACAAAAATTTACCCAAATAACTATATATAATTTACAAAATATACATGAGCCTTCATTTTGGGTCCTCTCTTTAGAGATCCAAACAAGGACACAAAATGTATTCTCATTGTAAATATGATTCATATCTATGTAAGGGACTCCAAACTCATGGACAACATTGATTTAAATTTGTCTTATATGCATTGAGAATCACCCCTTTCACATTTCACAATCTTAATATGAAATGAATTTAGATCTTCATAATATTTCTTCAGTTTGTGGTGGAAGAGTTTCTAAAAGTTGAGAACTCTTTTTCCTGACTATGTAGTACGTTCCCCTAGGTGGCCTTGCAAAAGTCACCAACATAATAGGCATGTCAGTCAAAAGATTCCACTATTTGATATGTACCATATTCCCTAGTTATACCTGTGTAATAAAATCCTTATAATGTGTTTTTTTCAAATAATGGTAACTTAATTATTGGTAAAAGAATATTTTTCCCTTAAAATATTAATGAAAATATATAGGATTCAGTATCTTAAAGCGGTCACCATGAATATTTTTCCCATTACCTTTCTCTTGATCGAAATGTATCAAAGACCATGGTTTGCACATTTACCCACTTTATGAGTTCAAAGCATATGGAAATAACCTTATATAATTTGACCAAATATCATCCATTGTTTCCATAATATTATGGTATGAGTCACATGAATTAAAACTATAGATATCATACATCCTATGTTTGGGCCAGAACTTTATAGAAATCATATTCCTCTGATTCTTTAGGAACAATGATTGGAAATTTTCATTATCCATTCATATATTTTTCTACAAAAAACAAACTCTGTTATCGGGAAAATATGAATCTTTATAAACTTTCATCAACTTTTAGCAATAAAATTTCAAATTATAAAGATCTCTTTTGTTAGACTATGTTATACGTTCCCCTAGTGGACTTGCATAAAATTCAATTCTATAACAGGCTAGTAAATCAAAGGATACCACTATTAATCTATACTACATATTCCCCAAGATAGCCTTGCATAATACCTTTCAAATAATGTGGTTTTCAAATTGTGGTAACATCATTTTTTGAAGAGACCTTTTTAAATACTATTATCCCTTTTTCCTACCTCATTCTTCACATTCAAAAATTTCTAAATCACAATTTACATTTCACCCATACTATATTTGAATATTCTATCATGTTTACAATAAATTTATCATGAAATCAAAGACTTGTAAATATTGTATTAAATATGAAGTCCTTAAATTAAAAATCTCCAATTTCATTAAAACGTGACATGAAAAAGAATAGTATAATGTCCTTGCTTCATTACTTTAAAATTGCATAGAAAGATATCAGAAAGTCCCATTTCTATCAAATTTTAACCATTCATCACACAAAAAATTTGTATAGGTCTTTTTTCCCAACTCAAAATATATCAACATAGATAACCCTTTATTCCTAGATATCTTTCCTTAAAAAATCCACCCACATTGGTCTTAAGTCACCCAAATATTAATTTTCATTGTATATAAATAATAAAATATCAATTTTATTAAATATCATTTTCATAACTATATAGAATATTCCCCTACATGGCCTTGCATATATTGGCTACAAAATAGGCAAGTCAGTCAAATGATGCCACTATATGGCTATGCAACACATATTTCCTAGTCAGTCATGCATAATACATCCCTCGTAATAGGTATTTCAATAAATGGTAACTTCATTCTTGGAACATACCTAATATATATTAATACATCATGATTTAGATTTGGTGACCATAAAAAAATCATGACATAATATTCAGCATTATAGTATTTGAAGAATATTAGTCCAATTCCTACCCCTAATACTTGTTTGGGATATAATTTCAAAATGTATGGACAAAGCTCTTAGACCTTAAACTACATCCTTATTTGTCCAACATGAATGTCTTTAAACTACCAAAAAAGAGATGTAACACTCCTGAGGATAAAAACACCCCCTGAAAGGGCACCCTAGAAAAAAGTCGTGTCTGAGCTCAATACACCAATATTTTGTATGGTTTTGGAAATATTGAGAAATAAAAAGACAAAACATAAAAATATTGTGGAGTTTTCTATATAGTAATATCAAAAATCAAGTTATCCACTCTAGGAAAATTTTATTAAGTATAGAATTTTAAGCACCCCATTCTTATTATTGTAATTATTTTATCTGACATAAATGTTTGATGTTAAAAAAATTAACCTTTGACATAGAAATTACAAAATGAATGAATGAATAAAGACATATATGATTGGAGAAAAAATTATTTTCATTCATATGATATAATCAGAGGAGCGTCCATAGAATGGAGCCTCTTTGTCTTGTATAAAAAACTCTTGACATGACTCTTGATTTGTTGAATGACTCCATGTGGCATATTAGCTACTTGATAATGTTGAAATAGTTGTGAAACTTCTGCCTCCTCAGTTTGAATAAGTGATCCTTTGGTAGTTAAAATTGAAATTTTCCCTTCCAAATGGTGTTCTACCTATGTTTAATTCAATTGATCAAGATTTTTATGATTAAATTACATTTATTGGTAAATATTTATCATCTCCTTCATCACCTCTTTAATTTTTCGGCAAATTTCAAGTGACATCTTACTATGGTTGGCCTTTGCCTCAGTAAAAAAACAAGGAAACACTCATGATTATTAAGTCATTTTTCCTTTTCAAGATCTTGTTGTAGCTTATGTTCTTACTCCCATCAGTGAATGGTCTCTTTAATTTCATTTTATACTAGGCGAAAATTAAATCAACCAAATCTCATTAGACAAAATAGTGTTGGGTGTTTTCCAAAATAAGAAGGCAGCTCATCAAAATTAATTTTGGTAGCTATCTTCCAAATTTGTTTCCATGTCTTTATACATGCCATTCCAAGAGATAATTGCAGCTCTATATCTAAATTAGAGACACTAACAAGGGGAAGAATGTACCCAGGAATTAAATAATTTATACTGTTTCCTTTCTCTTCTTCTCTCAGTACAGTGGATTCTTCACATTCTATTGATGTTTGATGCAACAAAGAAGTTTAACCTTTTGATATAGCTGTGGGAGATGATAACAATAAATGGTGATTCAGAATCATTGTTAGTTTCAGAAGAAATGATGAAATAGATTATGATCATGAAAACCGATAACACTTACCCAATATGAAGTTTGATTCTTGATTAGATTGATCCCCAGTCTTCTCAGTATTAGTTGTTTGGGAATGGTTTCTTGGGGAGGATCATTCTCTTGAGTTTGACCAGTTTCCTTAATCAAAGTCTCAAGGGCATCTCCCAACATGGGGTCTTCAGTTGGTATTTCTCCATCTTCATTAAGATATGTATAGAGTGGAGTGCCCCATTTTTAAAGGGACTTCACAACATTACCTGTAGAAAAAAGAAGAATAAGTAGATCTTTGATGTGAAGTAAAATGTAAAATAAGAAGAAGTATGTTTGGAAATTAAATAATGAAAACATACATCCTTGAAATTCTTCATGGAAGTCCCCAAACTCCTTGATGGAACCTAGAATATTAATTTTTGGATTAAGGGTTTCCAACATTTTAGTGTATGCTGCTTGGAATGTTATAACGTCCCCACAATTTAAGGTATCCAACAAATGTTGGTTGATGACCATATTTCCTCCGATGGCATTTTTTTCCTTCAATTTTTCAATTTTTGAAACGTTATAAATTCATTCCAAGTAAGTATTGGACCTTCTATCTACTTTAAATTACTCATTATCCCCATTCATTCCTTTTGGAGTAATAATAATTTTTTCATTGATTAACGTAGGTTCCATCAGCACGGGAAACTAATCTCAGATATTTTTAACAAAAGAATATCAATAATGGAATTTTATATTCAAAGTAATTGTATTTTAAATTGTCGTGACCTTTCTATCTCTCTCAATATAGAATCAGGAGAAGATACATCTACACCTCTTATTGTATCATTCGTAAAAAATAACAGATTCATCAGCACAAATATGTGATTCTCCTGGGGTTTCCTTCTCCATTATGAAGGACCATTTTTAATCTATTAAATGAAGAGAGAGATATAGATCCTACTAGAAGATGAATGGTTTTTCCAAGGTGAATGAAGAAAGTAATAGTAATAGAGTAAAAAAATAATTTTTTCACGTGCACTTCAGGCCTATATCAATAATATATTTCATTTTTTTCTATAATATTGTGGAGAAAATGAAATAATCATATTGGTAGAAAAACCAGAGGTAGTGGCTGAGGATGTTTTGTCTCCATTTCCCCAATCATGATTCTATATTTTAGAGATTGTTCTAGAGACTTGGTAAGATCATCTAATGTATCAATGGGAGAACCTTTAGGTCCATACCTTGGTGACTCAAGAACATGTATTGGGGTTACATCCATAATTTTATGCAAAAAATGTTATCTCATCATGATTAATGATGGGTAATGTTGAAGCATAATTTAAAAAAAGAAAAGAGAAAATACATTCAAAGTATTAACATAAATGTACCATTCTTTTTCTTGGTGAAAATTTCCCCCTTCACATATCCCAAGTTCTATCATGTCTGATATTTTTTTTGAGGATGGTACATCATCATCGGTTTTATATATAAAGGTCTGAATCTCTGTAATATACTCCAGTAGTTCATCCAGGTTATAATCCAGATGACAATCAGAAGGTGCTTTAATATCACCCACAATCGGTATTTAAAGGACATTTTGGAAGAATTCCCATAAATTTCTGAGCTCTCTCATCCATGTTTTCCAATATTGAATAGCCCAAGGCCACATATAATATGGTTTTGATATGGGTGCTTGTGGATAAAAATCAACACCCTCTCATTGGAATGCCTCTTTAGGCCTCCATTATTCTTTAGAAAAATCTGTAGATGGGATGGGAATCTCTTTCTGATGACTGTGACTAGATTTCCTCGGTGCTGGAGGTCTTGTTTCCCTAGCATTAGTCTTCTTGGTGTATCTTCTGTGGAGATGTTTTTAAGGTTGTAAAACTTCTGAAGCCCCTTCATCAACTTTCTCTTCATCCTTTTACCATGATTACAATGCAAAATATTTGTTGTAGATGCTACCTAATATATCCCCTGTGTTAATTCCCCCTGGGGGAATATAGAATTTCATGATTTGGAATATCCAGATTCTTATATAATATATACATCTAATAGAGGTAATGTAAAGATAATTTGGATGTCTCTAAAGACATAAGAATCCACAATTGTCGGGATACTATAAGATGTTTCTCATGTATAACATACATGGAAGTAAAAGTTGTTGAATTTTTGTGGCATTTGAACTGGATATCAGACCTATAAATAATTTAATCCTCACAGATAATTTCACAATAAATATTGGTTGATGACATGTTGTACATGAATTCCATCATATAAAACCTTAGCTCATAATTTTATTCTTTACCATCATCAATAAATCTTCTAGTTGGTGGGTTCAAAAAAATAAGTTTAGTTCTCTTAATGCTTTCAATACACCCAGTACTACATTAGGTTTCAGGTTCAATGGATGAATCCTAGAGACATTATGTAAAAATGGGGTAAATCAACCATTGGGGACACTAACTAAATTCACCTTTGAATATGAAGAAAATATCCCCTATATCCATTCCCTTAACATTTAGAATAGCCCTGTAAGTCTAAATGGATCCTTCAAATTGTATAAATATAGTTGGGAATAATAAATTATTTTCAATAAAATAGTTTATAACCAAATATATTTTAACTCTACCTACTTGGCTATGACAAAAAAATTCAATGGAATTACACTGCCACCAGAACAATAGACTAGAAGAATGTAAAATATTATCCACATGGAAAAGAATATAACTATGTGTTACTTTGAATCAGTATCAAATACAAATTTATAACCACAATACTTGTAGTCACCTCTCTCAAATGTGGGAAAATATATTCTTTAAATTAAAAAGTTAACTATTGATGGGAAAATGATAGGATGTCTACCAGTGGGACCTTTCTCTATTGTTAGTTCTATAAAGGGTTCCAAACACACTCTTTTATGATTATTTTTCTTGAATTTTGGAAATTAATTCTCTATTTTGAGAAATTCATGATCCAATGGTGGAGTACTTGTGACGTCACCCATTATTATTTTCAGTGGAATGAACTCATCCTAAATCTCCCCTGAGAATGGGGATCGTTGATATTTGGTAGACATCCCACAAGCTGATTCCCACCTCCCCATATGTCATTTGGAATGTATTTTCTTACATACTCAATAAACTCAATAATTTAAGAATGTAGTATTTTTTGTAAATATATGTTTTTCCTATCCAGAAAGGTTTATAAATGTGAACATCTGTTATTTATTTCATGAATTCTTGACAAGTATGGAATACCCAAAATACCCACATCCATTCAGATTTATATCCGTTTCTAGAATGAAGGTCCCAATCGTCCTTTCAACCATTATACTGGAATTTTTTTGAAGAACTAAATGTTGAATCATAAAAATGTGGCATTGGACCTACCACACGATATTTTATATCAAGGGTAAAACTACCATGGTGTAGGATGAATCCAATAGGGATAGTTCCCTCATTAACAGGAATACCCTTCGCAGTGATTTTCGGGCAATGATTTTTATAATATTTGATAAAACAAGTATTTAGAAGGTATATCTTATAAGCTGTAATGTGGGAATCTTGAAAATGGCCATGTCCATATAGAGGTGGATAATGAAAATGAGGATATTCATGTGGGTATGGAATTAAGAATTTCAACAACCTAGGGACGATACTATCAACAACGTCATAGTAATTCGATCTAACAATTTTCATCATCTTGTTTTCACGAGCATTAGATTCCATAAGTGAATTCATCATGTTAGCCATTTCCTAAAAATGAATAAAAATATTTTCCCCATTATGTTTGAATTTTTGACTTTATAATGTTCAAATTTTTAACTTAATGAAATTTAATTTTTTTGAACAGGAAATTCAACACATAGGTTATTCGATGAGTTCAATTACGTAGGTCCCCAGAAATGGATTATAGTGCAAGTAATTCTATGAAATCCCTATGTGTAGCTCTATCACTCTAATGGTTTCACCTTGGGAAAATTTCAATGGAGTTACACAAGAGTGCAACACGGTAAGACCAGACGAGAAATCTATCCAACGAGAGCATAAAATCTAAGTTCCCAGGTGATAAAAACTGTAATGGTACATGGCTATTTATATACATTGTAACACCACGATATTTTATGAAAATTATTAGTTTAATTTCATTTATGTCTTCTATTATACACCACACCAAGTTTAGCTTGTATTATACGCAACACCGTATTAGCATGCAGTATACGCAACACTATTCTTGGATCGTGTTACACACAATTTCAAGTTCGTTTTATAATAGTCATTCTACGCAACATTGAGTGTGTTTATATATATATATATATATATATTCAATTTATAAATAAAATATGGTTGGATTCTTTTATACGAAACAACAAAGGATTCTTTCACAACACGGAACCCTGACTTGGCTTGCATTACACGCAATCGCGACCTTCCTCGATAGTGTGTGTTGTACGAAATACCGAGTTTTACTAAACAACGATATCTTAATATAATATTATTATGAACAAGCCGTTATGAATAGTATTAACTAAATTTTCAATTTTATGACATTTTTTTTTATCTTATAAATTTTCTAAAACATTTTATGTGAACAAAATAAATTTTTCGGTTAAAATAAGTGTTTTTAAAAAAATGCAGTTTTGCCGCCTTTTGATGGAGCACCCACATTAAATCTAGTTTTTGACATTTTTATAAGTTCAATTTTACAAAATAAATTAATATTTGGAATTAGGATATAAAATTTTACCTTGGATAAATTTTTCATATTATTCTGATAACTTTCATATTTTAATGAATAGTAAAAATACGCTATATTTTAATTAAAATTTTTTTTTATCATAATATCTTATGTGGATAAATTATAATATTGAATGGTTTTAAAGTATAAATAGAATATATTTTTACCATTTAATATAATGTATGTTATTAGCATTGATTTTACATTTAATTCGTAGGTTAAATCATTTCAACCTTTTGCAATTTTTTAAACAAAAACCCGTTTTCATTCGACAACAGGATTAATTTTAATTTAATTTCTGCAACTTCTGTGTATTGAATTTGAAAAAATGGATTCCATATTTTGAATCAGTGGGTCCAAATTATGTTAATATGCTACTTTTTATTTTTGGGAATTATGAATACTAACTACGGTAAATTTTATTTACCATAGTTAAAGGTAAATCAGGTAATTAAGGGTGAATAAAATATTATAAAATTACCCTAACACATGCCAAATTTATATTGGATGACTAAACGTAGACCCATATCACATAAGGATCGGATTAGATTCATTTTATGGACTTTTTACCATGAAAATAATTTAATTATTATTAAAACCAAAGAAAGTGACAACATGTCACTCTCTTAAATCTTATAAGTATAATAATTTTAATTTTAGTGATAAACATAATAAAACGTCGAACATGAATAGTCTCCAAGAAATATACTAAAATTATCTACATCATGATAATTTATTTTGATTTTTTGGGGATTAAATAAGTTTCATTAATGGTGATACATTAATGATGCCGAAAATATTTATTAAGTAAAAAATCATTAATATAGTTTTTATTGAAATAATAATACCCATTAAAAGGCCCACAAACCTGACAAAAACATTTTTTAGTGTATATATATACCATAAGCATCTAAGGAACTAATATATAACTGTTTGGAGTCTTATAAAAGTGATCATGACACTTATATTATTTTATTTTAAATGATGAAAATGTTTTCACCTTCATAATTTAATAAATATAACAATTTAAATATGGTGATTTTAAGATGATAAATTTGAGTAAAAGTATTATTGTGAAAGGTAATCGATTTATATTCATTATAGGATTTTATTTTTAATTTTTATGAAACAAATCAGTATATTAAATAATTATTCAAAAATGTTGTAGTAATTATTTTATTAAGAGATAAACCAAATAAATGGAATTAAAAATAATAAAATAAATATTATATGGACTATTTAATGTGATCCACTAATTTTATAGATACATATGACATTCTATGAGTCTATTAAATATTTTAGTTCGAACATATCTTCTGTATATAGTTTATTAAAATTCAAATAAATGAATAGTGTCCAAATTGACACTATTGTTATTTTATAAAAATAACATATTATAAATTTTTTTAAAAATCACAAAAATATTTAAAAATTAAAAAATTAAATTTATATGGTATAAAATGTGATAGATTAACCAATTATGAAATATTCACAACAAATAAGTAATTAATTTTTATGATTCAAAATTTAGAATTTTATTACCACAAATAAACTTAAATAGATTAAATAATGATAAATCAAAATGATATGGTTTAAAATAAGATCCAAACATGTCTAAATTTGATTGGTTGATGAGATTACAACCCTATATCATCTAATATTTTAATATGAGTCATTTTTGGAGGTTTTTATTTGGGGTTATATTTATTATAAATTAATATTTTTAAGAATTCCAAAGTTGCCCCTTTCCTCCCTTATAAAAGGGCACCTCCTCCCTCTCTTACTCACAGAACTTTGAGCCTTCATGCTCGGAAAAAACCTGCCAAATTCTCTTATCCACTTCCCTAGAGACATCCTAGAGGTCTTGGTCTTCTTCAAAGACCAATTTTAGTGCCTTAAGAGGAGGTCTCAAAGAGGAACTTCAAAGAAGAGGTAATGTCCATTACCGATTCTTTCAACTTTATTTATTCTTCCACTTCTTCTTCTTTAGTTTTTTCATTATAAAGTAATAACATCAGTATCACTACTATACTTATATGTTATTATATGTTTGAAAAAACCCTATTTCACCATCTATCCATCCTATGGAAAACTAAATCACCGCGCGTGCGTACGTACGGAATACCGTCTCCACGCCGTGGTGTAATCTATTTTCCACCACCACCTTACATGGATGGTTATAATGGTGAAAGTAATGAATATATATTATAATTTTAAAGTGATAATGATTCTGTAATATTATACATACACTTTAATACAATTCCACGATCATGGAAATGATATCACCGCTCGTGCGTACGTACGGAATACCGTCTCCACGACACGATGAGATTCACTCTCCATGATAACCATTAAAGAAATGATTATAAAGTATATATAATGAGTAATCATAAAATATGTGACATAATAATGCCACTGTATTTATGTATATATATATATATATTTATGTCATCTAATTAATCCCATTTAATTCAACAAGAAAACGAAAACAACGTTCATGCGTACGTACAGCCTACCGTCTCCATGAACGGTGTATTTCTTTCCTTTTATCAACCTATAATATATATATATGTATATGATGAATATATATTATATAAATCATGTTTTACATTCTGGAATTATGTAAATCAGGATATAAGTAATAATATCAAGAACGACAAGTCGAAACACATACGATAAAGAAAATGATTTTACCAAAACGCTGCTTTAACATGGAATTTACAAAAGAACGGGTAATATAAAGTCATAAGTGTAATAAGTCAATGACATTATTTAAATCTTTATACAGGAGGTTCGGATACGTATGAAGCATACCGGACCTAAGGTAAGGGATATTTTTTCAAATCCCATTTTTATCCAAGATTGTTTATTCGTAAGTATTTACTGGGTTTATTTATATCATCCATGTCTATGTTTTATAAAAGTGTTTTCATGTATGATTAAAGTCATTTTTACCCATTTTGACTTTTACTACATGGTATGTATGGAATCTTTCTTTTTTTTACGTTACGAGGTACTTTTTTGACTTTTTCGCCAAAAGTACGAGGATAATGTTATTTTTAACTTATACGGCGTGAACGGATTTTTACGATTTGATAATGCCTCATTTTCATAAATATTACTCTACATGATTTTATGACTATTTTCAAAAAAATACTTTTATTTTAAAAGTTCATGGCATTTTTTTAAAAGAAAATGATTTTGACGAAGAAATGATATTTTCCTCAAGAATTCATTAAAAATGTTTTATCAAAACCATTTTACATCTAAGATGACATTATTTGATATGTGTATGTTTCAAGTTTAATGTCTCTATGATTTACATGTTTCACTTTTTATGATGAAATGTCCATTTGTTTTATATGTATTATGAAATTATGGGATGATGTTTATGAAACCCATTTTATTCTTTGGGTTATGATGAATGTTTTAAGATTATTTTGTGGGACGATTTCACTATGAGATGGGTGGGACCTATATCTCCCTCAAATGCATTGGGTAAAGATTTTATATCTCATGAGATAGACATGGATGGAATGGAAAGTTAAACCGGTTCAGTAATACAGGACTGGAACGTGGAGTGAACTCGATTCAGAAAAGGACTTTTTCCACTAAGATGGTCTTGGCATCAATGCCTTGGCTAATATGGAAATCATATCATGTTCTTAATGGTTTCCAAAATTACATGTTTTATTCCCATGCTATTTTATCATGATTTATGTTCCATTATGATATATGCCTTATGTACTTCCATGTTTTATATCGTTCCTCAAGATTTTTAATATTCATGTTTTTTTAAGTTCAAATGTATATGGTATGTTTTATTTTATCCATGATTACCCTTACTGAGCATTTGTGCTCACCCTTTTTATGTTTTCTTTTCCCCCAGGATTAAAAGAATGGTTTTAGGTAAGAAAAAAAAGGGTAAGATCTTTATGGGAGATGTTGAAGATCTTTCACCACGATTAGAAGATTATATTCCGAGTTTCCAAAGACACTAAACTATTACGATCCTTGTGCGTCTGTTTTTATTATGTATTAAGTATTCCGCAAAAGTAATGTAATGTTCATGTACATCATGCTTCAGGGCTCTACAGTTGGTATCAAAGGGAAGGTTTAGTAATCTTTTGGAAACTAGGATGCAAGAACTTTAGTGAGATCCCTAGAGATATTTCTACGGTATGTCTAGGGATGTCCCTATGTTTAAGTATACGTATTGGTTATAGTCCTAGAATTACACTAACGATCTTAGAATTAAACCTAAGATGTTAGATATTGAAGTTGATACCCCTTTATTATGTTGTTTTCCCTAGCATGATTTTTACCTCTCACACTATTCTTTTTGGGTTTTAGAAAATGGCTGGAAACATGAAGATTCATGATAATGGAGGATATGACAGAAAATGGAATGATATTATTCATGAGAAACCAAATGAAACGGGATTTGGAAGTCCAAACATCGTTATTATTCCTAATCAGAAATCTCGTCATATGATAAATCATTTCAACTTTGGTAAGTTTTCGGACTCAGATAATAAGAGAAAGATGGAGTTTCATGATGATCATAGAGGAAAGAAAGTTCAATTTCCCTCATGTAAATCATGTGGGAAGAGGCATCAGGGAGATTGTTTCAAAAGAACCGGAAGATGCTTTGGGTGTGAAAAAGAAGGACACAAAGCCAGTAAGTTCAATGGAAAAGGTTCAGTTAACACCATTGATGAGGATAATGGTATTGCTACGACATCAACAATGGTTAAATGTTTTAAATGTGGAATGTATGGGAATTATGCAAACCACTGCCCTAAGGGAAAGTATAATAAATAGAATTAGTACGGTCATATGGGTAGTAATTATGTTGATGATGATGAAGAGACTAAAAATGATATGTGATATGAAATAATTGTTGAAGCTCGGTCAATGGTTTAAGAAGGTAGTGGAATGATTACATGTTTATCAAGTGTAATTTTGTATAAGTAATCTCATGTTACTATGGAATAAAGAGACATCTAAGGATTGTTACACTGTTGTCTTTCCTTAGGTTTTGAAATTGTATGATTAATGGTACCAGTATCCTTGAAAGGATATTCAGATATTTTTGGAATATAGATTATATGCGCATAACGAAGGGATAAGGGGAAAATTAAATGACTGATAGTATTCATGAGCTCATGACTGATATAAGGAGAAGGTTATATCATGGTTTGATTATATAGAATTTTTTGATTTTGGTTAACTTTTGATAGCATTAATGTTTTCACTAAGGTTTAATGGGTATTAATTTTTCAAGAGAATACATGATTAAGGTATTCACAGGATTGGAATGTGACCAACAAGATATATGGGGGATAAATGATGGTATTCACATTCTTAGTTAATGACATTTCATGTAATCGTTTTCTTTATACTATGAGCTTGGACCGACGTATTTTGGATAAGACTAAAGATTGGAATGGATTATGTTGGACATAAGTTATTATTGTTTAAGGATATAATTTTTTTCGATATTATTGATGGGATGTTATAGTAAAATAACTTTCGAAAAAGGACAACCTACAGGACGGGCGACAGCCCATCGCGTCAGACAAGGCTGTGGGAATCGAACCCACAACCGAAGTGAGACTGGCCTTTATCGCCTACCACTGGCCTACAGGAAGTCCCTAGTTAGTAGAAACTAGTTTTATTTTATTAATAGGTATGATATATGAAGTATAAGTTCATTTTTGGAATCGTATATGATTAACCTCACCATAGATGGAATTATGTATATTTGATAACTTCTCTTGAAACAGATGGAATGAACCATCATTCTATCACATGATCTGCTAACACATCATTAATAACAAATTCAACTTCATTTCATTAAGGGATGAAGTGGAAATTGTTCAATTAACGAACAACAGTGAGATTGTACCAAAATC
Organism: Viscum album; assembly: GCA_963277665.1. Lineage (NCBI taxonomy): Eukaryota > Viridiplantae > Streptophyta > Magnoliopsida > Santalales > Viscaceae > Viscum > Viscum album. The sequence continues at coordinate 122,902,372 of OY728139.1, read as the reverse complement.
ATGTAAGTGTTTCTTTTAATTCATCAACTTTAGGGAAATGATCTTGAAAACAAAAAATGTTGTCTTAGTGACCTTATATCTAATGAATCAGATGGTACCTTAGATCATCACAAATCTATGGCTTTGTGATTGTTGGCTTTTTCATAGCCATGTTCTCAACTACTCTCTATCAGAGCATGATGGTAAGATTTCTCTTCCATATCCATATTTTCACTATTGTTATCCTATGTGGAAACCCAATTATTAGTTTATTTGGGTAACTGTTACGTTTCATACTTTAGTTTATAAAGATACGTTTTGGTATTCCTTTTTACGATGTGGGTTTCTATTAAATAAATTTTTAAGTAGCAAACCATTTATAACCCCCAACGAATTTCGAGGGTGAAATTCATTTTAAGGGGGGTAGAATGTAACACCCCGAGATTTTCGAAAAATATTCTTTTAATTTCATTGATGTCTTTTATTATACACCACACCATGTTTATCTTATACTATACGCAACACCGTATTAGCTTGCAGTATACACAACACTATTCTTGGATCGTGTTACACACAATTTCAAGTTCGTTTTATAATAGTACTTCTACGCAACATTGAGTGTGTTTATATATATATATATATATTCAATGTATAAATAAAATATGGTTGGATGTTGTTATACAAAACAATGAATTATTCTTGAACAACACGGAACCCTGACTTGGCTTGCATTACACGCAATCGCGACCTTCCTCGATAGCGTGTGTTGTACGCAATACCGACTTTTACTAAACAATGATATATTTTTATAATATTATTATGAAATAGCTTTTATGAATAGTATTAACTAAATTTTGAATTTTATATCATTATTATTCATCTTAGAAATTTTCTAAAACAATTTATGTGAACAAAATTAATTTTTCGGGTAAAATAAGTATTTTTCAAAAAATGCAGTTTTGCCACGTTTTGATGGAGCACACACTTGAAATCTAGTTTTTGACATGTTTATAAGTTCAATTTTACATAATAAAATTATTTTTTGGAATCAGGATATAAAATATTACCTTGGATAAATTTTTCATATTATTTTGATAACTTTAATATTTTAATGAATAGTAAAAACACGCTATATTTTAATTAAAAACAACTTTTTTCATCGTAATATCTTATGTGGTTAAATTATAACATTGAATGGTTTTAAAGTATAAATAGAATATATTTTTACCATTTAATATAATGTATTTCATTAGCATTGATTTTACATTGAAATCGTTGGTTAAATCAATTCAATCTTTTACAATATTTTAAACAAAACCCTGTTTTCATTCGACAATGGGATTATTTTTAATTTAATTTCTGCGACTTCTGTGTATTGAATTTGAATAAAATAGATTCCATATTTGGAATCAGTGGGTACAAATTATGTTAATAGGCTACTTGTTATTTTTGGGAATTATGAATAGTAACTACGGAAAATTTTATTTACCATAGTTAAAGGTAAATCGGGTTATTAAGGGTCAATATAATATTATAAAATTACATTAACACATGAGAAAATTCTATTGGATAACTAAAAGTGGACGAATATCACCTAAGGGTCGGATTAGATTCATTTTATGGACTTTTGACCATGAAAATAATTTAATTATTATTAAAACCAATCAAAAGTGACAACATGTCACTCTCTTAAATCTTATAAGTATAATAATTTTAATTTAGTGATAAACATCATAAAGCTTAGAACATAAATAGTCTCCATAAATATAATAAAATTATCTACATCATGATAATTTATTTAGATTTTGTAGGGATTAAATAATTATCATTAATGGTGATACATTAATGATGCAGTAATTATTTATTAAGTGAAAAATCAGTAATATAGTTTTTATTGAAATAATAATACCCATTAAAAGGCCCACAAACCTGACCCAATCATATTTTTAGTGTATATATATACCATACGAATCTAATGAACTAATATATAACCGTTTGGAGTCTTATAAAAGTGATTATGACACTTATATTTTTTTATTTTAAATAATGCCAAAGTTGTCACCTTCATAATTTAATAAATATAACAATTTAAATATTTCGATTTTAAGATGATAAAATCGAGTAAAATTATTATTGTGAAAGTTAATAGAGTTTTCTTAATTATAGGATTTTAGTTTTAATTTTTATAAAAAAATAAGTATATTAAATAATTATACCAAAATGTTGTAGTAATTATTTTTTTAAGAGATAAACCAAATAAATGGTTTTAAAAATAATAAAATAAATATTATATGAACTATTTAATGTGATACACTAATTTTATAGATACGTATGAACTTCTATTAATCTATTAAAGCTGTTAATTCTAACATATCTTCTGTATATAGTTTATTTAAATTCAAATAAATGAATAGTGTCAAAATTGACACTATTGTTATTTTATAAAAATAACATATTATAAAATTGTTTAAAAACCACAAAAATATTAAAAAATTATAAATTTAAATTTATATGGTCTATAATGTTATAAAGTAACAAATTATGGAATATTCACCACAAATAAGTAATTATTTGTTATAATTCAAAATTTAGAATTTTATTACCACAAATAAACTTAAATAGATTAAATAAGGATAAATCAAAATGATAAGGTTTAAAATAAGATCCATACATGTCTAAATTTTATTGGTTGATGAGATTACAACCCTATCTCATCTAAGCTTCTAATATGAGTCATTTTTGGAGGTTTTTAAGTGGGGATAGATTTATTATAAATTAATATTTTTAAGAATTTCAAAGGTGCCCCTCTCCTCCCTTATAAAAGGGAACCTCCTCCCTCTCTTCCTCACACCACATTGAGACTTCAATATCGGCCAAACCCTAAAAAATTATCTTCTCCACTTCCCTAGAGACATCTTTGAGGTCCTGGTCTTCTTCAAAGACCAATTTCAGTGCCTTAAGAGGAGGTCTCAAAGAGGCACTTCAAAGAAGAGGTAATGTCCATTACCGATTCTTTCAACTTTAATTCTTCTTCCACTTCTTCTTATTTAGTTGTTTCATTATTAAGTAATAACATCAGTATCAATAATATACAGATATGTTATTATAAGTATGAAACAACCCTATTTCACCATCTATCCAACCAACGGAAAATGAAATCACCGCGCGTGCGTACGTACGGAATACCATCTCCACGCCGTCGTGTAATCTATTTTTCACCACCACCTTACATGGATGGGTATAATGGTGAATGTAATGAATATATATGATTATTGTAAAGTGATATTGATTCTTTAATATTATACATACACTTTAATACAATTCCACGATCATGGGAATGATATCACCGCTCGTGCGTACGTACGAAATACCGTCTCCACAACGCGATGAGATTCACTCTCAATGATAACCATTCAAGAAATGATTATAAATTATATATAATTAGTAATCATTAAATATATGACATAATAATGCTAATGGATTTATGTATATATATATATATATTTATGTCATCTACTTAATTCCATTCAATTCAATAAGGAAATGAAAACAACGTTCATGCGTACGTATGACCTACCGTCTCCATGAACGGTGTATTTCTTTCCTTTTATCGATCTATAATATATATATGTATATGATGAATATATATTCTATAAATCAGGTTTTACATTCTGGAATTATTTAAATCAGGATATAAGTAAAAATATCAAGAACGACAAGTCGAAACACATACAATAAATAAAATGATTTGACCAAAACGCTGCTTTTACATGGAATTTACAAAAGAACGTGTAATATAAAGTCATAAGTTTAATAAGTCAAAGAGATTATTTAAATCATTATACAGGAGGTTCGGATACATACGAAGCATACTGGACCTAAGGTAAAGGATAATTTTGCAAATCTCATTTTTATCCGAGATTGCTTATTCGTAAGTATTTACTGGGGTTATTTATATCATCCATGTCCATGTTTTATAAAAGTGTTTTCATGTATTATTAAAGTCCTTTTTACACATTTTTGACTTTTACTATATGGTATGTAAGGAATATTTCTTTTGTTTACGTTACGAGGTACTTTTTTGACATTTTCGACAAAAGTATGAGGAGAATGTTATTTTTAACTAATACGACGTAAACGGATTTTTACGGTTTCATAATGCCTCATTTTCATGAATCTTACTCTACATGATTTTATGAATATTTTCAACAAAATAATTTTATTTTAATAGTTCATGGAATTTTTTGAAAAGAAAATGATTTTGACGAGAAAGGATATTTTCCTAAAGAATTCATTTCAAATGTTTTATCAAAACCATTTTCCATCTAAGATGACATTATTTGATATGTGTATGTTTCAAATTTATTGTATCTATGATTTACATGGTTCACTTTTTATGATGAAATGTCCATTTTTTATACGGATTATGAAAGTATGGAATGATGTTTATGAAACCCATTTTATTCTTTGGGTTATGATGAATGTTTTAAATTTATTTTGTGGCACAAGTAAGAATGATTTCACTATGAGATGGGTGGGACCTATATCTCCCTCTAATGCATTGGGTAAAGATTTTATATCTCATGAGATAGACATGGATGGAACGACATGTTAAACCGGTTCAGTAATACAGGACTGGAATGAGGAGTGAACTCGATTCAGAAAGGGACTTTGTCCACTAAGATGGTCTTGGCAGCAATGCCTTGGCTAATATGGAAATCATATCATGTGCTTAATGGTTGCCACAATTATATGTTTTATTACCATGATATTTTATCATGATTTATGTTCTATTATGATCTATGCCTTATGTACTTCCATGTTTTATGTCTTTCCTCAAGATTTTTAATATTCATGTTTTTTATTTTCAAATGTATATAGTATGTTATATTTTATCCATACATACCGTTACTGAGCATTTGAGATCACCCTTTTTATGTTTTCTTTTCCCCCAGGATTAAAAGAATGGTTTTAGGTAAGAAAACAAAAGGTGAAGATCTTTATGGGAGATGTTGAAGATCATTCACCACGATTAGAAGATTATATTCCGAGTTTCCAAAGACACTAAACTATTACGATCCTTGTGTGTCTGTTTTTGTTATGTATTAACTATTCCACAAAAGTAATGTAATGTTCATGTACGTCAAGATTCGGGGATCTACATATATTGTCAACCTACATAGAAAACATGCATGATATAGCTACCTAGAATACATGTGAGCTATAGGTACACCACATACCTGTGCAGTTCAGAATTTAACCCATAATCATTTTCACCACAATATTACCTTAGGACTCAACTATCATTTTTAATCGGATACAATCCTAAGGGGGTATTTTTTACAATCCTTAGTATGATAAAAATAGTATGAAGAAGTCATCTAGTTATTTCAAAGTCTCAAGAAGATTCTAAAGGAGGTAAAATACATAAAATTGAAATAAACCTACAAAGAGGAGCTACACTAGAAATGTAGAGACCCAAAGCTTGACATACATGGAAATTACATGGACATTACATTACTTTTTCAGAATAAATAACACATGACAAAAACAGACGCCCAAAGACTGTATTAGATTAGTGTCTTTGGAAACTCGAAACGTGATCTTCTAATCATGGTGAATGATCTTCAACATCTCCCATAAATATCTTACCTTTTTGATTTTCTTGCCTAAAACCTTTCTTTATATCCAGGTGATATGAAAACATAAAAATGGTGAGCTCAAATTCTCCTTAATGGTAATCATAGAGAATATAAAACAATCCATAAACATTTGAATGCAAAAACATGAACATAAAATCTAAACATTAAAATCTTGAGAAAAGACATAAATCTTGGAAGTACGTATGTCATATATCATAAGGGAACATAAAACATGATAAAATAGAATGGGAATAAAACATTTAACTGTGGAAAACCATTAATCACATGATATGATTTCCATAGTTGCCAAGGCATTGCTTCCAAGACCATCATAGTGGACAAAGTCCATTTCTGAACCGAGTTCACTGCTCGTTCCAGTCCTGTATCACTGAATCAGATTAATTTACCATTCCATCCATGTCTATCTCATGATATATAAATCTTTACCCAATGAATTAGAGGGAAATATAGGTCCCACCAATGTCATAATGAAATCATTCTTACGTGTGCCACAACATAAATATAAATCATTCATCATAAACCAAAGAATAAAATGGGTTTCATAAACATCATCCCATCATAACATAATCCATTTAAAAAAAATTGATATAATTTAATCATACGAGAGGAGAAAACATGAAAATCATAGAGATATTATACTTGAAACATACACATATGAAATAATGTCATCTTAGATGGAAAATTGTTTTGATTAAACACTTGAGATAAATTCTTGATGAAAATATCCCTTCTTATTCAAAATCATTTTCTTTTCACAAAATTCCATGACATTTTAAAATAAAATGATTTTATTAAAAATAAAAATGAAATATTGTAGAGTAAAATTTAGGAAAATAAGGCGATATGAAACCATAAAAATCCATTCATGCCATATAAGTTAAACAAAACATTCTCCACGTACATTGACGGAAAAGCCAGAAAGTACTACATATGATAAACAAAAGAAAGAATCCTTCCATAACACAAAGTAAAAGTCAAAGAGGGGTAAAAATGAAATTAAAAAAACATTTAAAAATATTAAAAACTTTATGAAAAACATTTTATGGGCATGGATGAATAATATAAGCCCAGTAAATACTTATGAATAAACAATCTCGGATAAAAACAAGATTGGAAAAGTTATCTCGTACCTTAGGTCTGATATGCTTCGTACGTATTCGAACCTCCTGTATAATGATTTAAATAATGTCATTGACTTATTATAGAATTTTATTCATTGTTACTATATCATATATGGTTCACTTATGACTTTATATTACCCATTCTTTTGTAAATTACATCTTAAAGCAGTGTTTTGGGTAAAATCGTTTTATTTATTGTACGTATTTGGACTTGTTGTTCATGATATTATTATTACATATATCTTGATTTAATTACTTCCAGAATTTAAATCATTATTTATATATCATTTATATATATATATATAATAGATAGATAAATGAAATGAAACACATAGTTCATTGAGACGGTTGGCCATACGTACGCTTTAACGCTATTTTCCGTTCCTTATTGACTTGAATGGATGTAAGTAGATGACGTATATATATAAATAAATACAGTAGCTTTATCATGTCTTATATTTCATTATTATTCATTTTATATAGATTATAATCATTCTTGAATGGTTAACATGGAGAATGAATCTCATCACATCGTGGGGACGGTAATTCGTACGTACGCATGAGGGATGATATCATTCCCATAATTATTGAATTGAATTAGAGTGGATGATATAATATCACAGAATCATTATGATTTTTTAATAATTATATATAGTCATTATCTACACCATTATACTCATCCAAGTAAGGTGATGGTGGAAAAACTGATTACACCACGGCGTTGAGACAGTATTCTGTACGTACGCACACATGGTGATTTTGTTTTCTGTAGGATGGATAAAAGGTGAAATAGGGTTTCCTTATATTTATAACAACATATCAGTATATATGTAATAATAATGTTATTAATTTATAATGAAACAACTAAAGAAGATTATGTAGAAGAAGAAAGAAACATGAAAGATTCTGTAGAAGAGATTACCTCTTCCTCGACGCACCTCCTTTGAACTTCTTCTTAGGGCAATAGAGTTGGTCTTTTGAGAAGAACCGAACCTCTATGATGTAAATATAGAGGTTGAGAAGAGGAATTGGCCGATTTTGGCCGAGCTTCAAGGCTCAAAAGGGTGTGAAGAAAAGAGGGATGGGGTGCCCTTTTTATAAGGGAGGAGAGGGGCACCTTTGAAAAAACATAAAATATTATTATATAATAAAGTCATAATCAGTTTATAATAGCTCAAAATTGATTTATTTAGAAGCTAAAGTGGGGATGATTCAAAATAATCTCAACCAATAGGTTTTATACAAGTTTAGGTTTCTATTGTAACCTTATCATTTAGATTTAACACTAAGTTATATAATTTAACATTTACCGTGTCTTCTTGTTTTCTTACACTACATGGTTAATAAACATACTATAAAAAGAAAAACAAACCCCAAGTGGTTAATTATTAATATTTATAACCTTATCTAAGACATTTTTCTGATCCTTATATTTTTAGGAATATAATAACAATTAATAATATAATATTTTTTTTAAAAACTATTTTATGTCAATTTTGACACTATTTGGTAATTGATTTTTGTAAAAATCATAAAAACATGATTAGTTCAAAAAAAGATAATTAAATCCATAAAACATGTCATAATAACTTATAAAATTAGTGTAATTCATAAAAAGTCTAAAATTACATTTATTTTGGTATTTATGATATCAATTAATTTAATATTTCATTATTTAGGTAATTACTTCAACACCATTGTGTCATAAATAAATTAAATTATTTAATGTATAAAATTTATAAATAAAAAACCATTAGGTAGGAAATATTTTTATCTTTCTAATTAATATTTATAGTTTAATTTAGTATATGCATAACCCTGTATTAAAAATGTTTTAGATATTAAACTTTAATTTTAACTATTTTTACTCTTCTTTTAATAAAATAATAATAAATGTCCTAATCTAATCCAAGTGGTCCTAAAGGGACAAATTTTATTTCTATGGTTGTTTTTTATCGAATTACACTTATAAAATAGAATTAAGACATGTTTTAGGATAATAATAATATCATTTTTACTCTTACTTACCCTATTTACTTTCTACCGTGATAAATAAAAGTAAAAAGTTACTATTCACCAAAAATTATTTTTATCTTGTTGAACCACATTTAACTCCACGATATTAACCTTGTCTCTCAGATTTTTGAAATTCCACTCACATAAGCAGAAAAATTATGTTTTTTGTATGTTTGCAAAAAGTTCTTAGGAGGTAGGTAAAAGACGGTGAAAAGTTCAATAAAATTTTTATATATCTAAAAATATTATAAAATGACTCCAATGAATTACATTGAACTTATATAGGTATTATGTATGAATTTTTACCTAAAATAAATTTACATAAAATAATTAATTATTTAAAGAAAAAGTCATTTTTTAAATAATAACCCAATGTTTCCACTATTCATCAAAAATTGAATGTTTTCAGGAAAATACCAAAAATTCACCCTGGGCTAATTTCGATTTTCCGAATCCAAAAATGAAGTCCATTTTAAAAAATAAAATTTCAAAAAGTGGGTATTACTATTCATATCTTTTAGTTTATAAAATATTTTAATAACATATCGTTGTTTAGTGAAACTCAGTATTGCGTACAACACACGCTATCGTGGAAGGTCGCGATTGCGTGTAAAGCAAGAAAAGTCAGGGTTGCGTGTAGTGCAAGATTTATTTGTTGTTTTATATAATAGAATCCAACTGTATTTCATTTATACATTGAATATATATATATATACACTCAATGTTGCGTAGAATATCTTCTATAAAAAGAACTTGAAATTTTGTGTAACACAAGCCAAGAATAGTGTTGCGTATTCGGTGTTGCGTATAGAACAAGATAATTTTGGTGTCACATAAAACACAATACATAAATGAAATTAAAAAGAATAATTCTCATAAAATCTCAGGTTGTTATAGGGAATGTACACCGAACCTCCATATCCAAAATATCAACACATGTTCTGATTATACAACCCAATGTGTAGCCCATAAGCGACAGAATTACATGAAGTAGCTATGTAGATGAGCTACACGACAAAGTGATTTTTGCAATCCTACAAGAAATAGATACACTGAAGAGCTACGAGGACGACATATGCCACTGAACTTCTTTCGACCAATCCCCTCCTTACGTACAAATATGACCCTTTGGCTCATCATTTGAGAACTGAAAAAAGACTTAAGAACTCTTGAAGCTCCCATTACAATGCTCTTTCTCCAAAGTCCCCACATTTTCTCAGGTAGCTCTCCAAATATGAGAGAACAGAAAAATTATATGGGATAACCATGCTTTGAAATACTTTCAGATTTTGAAGCTGGCATAGGCTTGGTTATCCTTAATTAAACATTTTTTGAGTCACCACTTTGACCTGTGTTGCACACGTATGCAATATACTTTTGCGGTGTACTTACGAGACCTACCTACACTATATAGATACTCTACATAGATATGCTCAGGGACTAGATGTATAACATTGTAAAACCACTTCAAAGTAACCCATGTCAGGGTATATCCTTTTTTTATTTGCTTATCTAAAAAGAAATAAGTTGATGCCTCCACCAAAACCTCATTACCTATCAATCCTTTAGGACGGGCACATCGTCTTGTCTATAACCTAGATTTGTATTTCTATAGTTAGAGGTTTACCACATTTTCTTTATAAGGGATTTAGGATCCTTGTGATGTTTGTAGGATTCTTTATCTATATAGTTGCATGGATCCTTACCCAAGAGACAATGTTGGGTAGTTCCCATTCATGGATTCTTGGGATGTGATTCTGAACTCCCCTTTTCATCTCTAATACTGAGAGATTTTGGTTCCCAATAAGGAGAGTAAGGGTCACACATTATTTTCCATTCAAAAAATGAAAAGTCTCCCACCTCTCATGGGATGCACTTAGGGAAACAGTTCGAGTGTATCCCCCTATACTTTCATGTACGAGGTTTCAATAATTCTCCTCAAAACTTTTTTAACCTTCACTCCTTCCTTAAATTAGAAAACTTTTTAATGTATAGTGAATAGATGTAAGGTTCATTTATCTATTCCCTCACCGACTATCACCTATAGTTCATTCACCATAGGCACACCCTCTACCATTAGTAAATGAGAGAGTGTACAGTTTGTTGAATATTTCACATCCTCTTGTTTCTCACACCAAGAACGATTCATGTGGGCTTATAAAATTGTGATGATCACAACATTCACAAAACACACCATTTATTGAACTATGGGAACTCTGATTCCCATATTAATTGTGATATGTAGGAAGCCTTCATCGAGGCTCGAGCTCACTAGATATCCTCTTTAGAAACCCAACCCTAATTAAATTAATGGGGGAATAATTCTTAGGCATATGACCGGATTGATTTCTATCAAAGTGTCATACACCACTGTGAGATTTACTGAACTACATGGGATTTGATTACCATCCGAATGGGATACGTTGGAATCCTCCATGAGGTTCAACCCCATGACTCCAAAACAACCCTGTCCTTTCTGGTCCATATTCCCAATAGGGTCTAATTCAATATTTAAATTAATATCCCTTCTAGGCTCCTTGGAATACTTTGTAATAAGTCTAACACCCATATTTGTTAGGCATATTTCACCAATGTTTCCTTACCATATGACATGAAACTATATGGTTAGGTCCTTATCACACAACCATTATGTGTATTATTTTCCCCATTAATCGGCACCAATCTTCAAGGGTTTAATTTACTTTCACAAGGATACTTAGGTTTAACTTTATGGGCATTATCCCAAAATCAAAACAAAATTTTTTCTCCCTAGATGACAATAAAATCTTGAGTGCCCCAGTTAGTGGCTTAAAAATTATTATTATCGTAATAATAGTTAAAATAATATATATATATATATTATATAATAGAATTCCATTGATGGAGAACCTCAAATACATATGGATATCTCCATTAATGAATAACCTTCAATACATATATATGATTCTAAAACTGACACATACTAATAATTGATTGACAATTACAAGGGAAACATCTGTTATACATGGTGAATTAATAAGTATTAATGAAAATATCTCAAATATATAAGGGAATCCTCGGGTAGGAAATAATTTATCCCCAAAATAGTGTGATGAGTCTGACCTCGAATCCTCTTGACTATTGTATGTTCTTATATATAGTAGGTACAAGACTAATAAATGTTTTCCTTTGGAAGGTAGGTACCTTGGGAAAAGAACCATGGGATGTTTTGAATTCCATAAATAAATCCAATGGAAACCGCCCAAATGTAGTGATTCTTAACTAGAACAGACATTCCAGGGGAAGACGGGGAACACATACATATCGAGAACATTTGGTGAACCACAATGACCACCCTATGACATACCTACATTAATTTATTTTTTGTTGTTTAATCAATAAATTTTTATACATATGAATCATAAATATATTTATAAAAATTAATTGGGAAAATGATTACAATCATTCACTAGTCATGAATTTTTAATGAATCTATTATAATTTTTTTCTAGACCATTGTATATCTTCATCTCATACAACTAATATTTTTTGGTCAAGTGTTTGATTAGGAAAATTGAAAACATCATGTTCTTATTTGTCGATCAAAAAACCCCTCTTCTAGACATTTTCACTAAAAATTTCTAATCAGGATCAATGCCAAAAAACTAAACTTACTCTACCTGCGATGTCAGTATGGAGGAATAATTTCTTACTCATTCATCTTTATATATAATATTTTTAACGTTTTCTAACATAATTGGGATGTTATCAACATTCATTCCATGAAACTGATCCATCCAATCACAACTTAACAATATGTGTTTCAAGATAGAACCATAAATGACCTCAATAATATCCCACATAAATCCATTATAATAACCTGCATCAAAAAATTAACAACCAACACCACTATTTTCTGTGTCTCAGTTCACATCAACATCTCTAAAACAGAATCAGAATATGTTGGCATTCAAAGAATTGTAGTGAAAAACTGTAATAAATGGGGCATCATCTTGTTGGTTGTGTTTTTCAATCATAGTATTGGTACTTAAATCATGCATCTTTTGAATCTGTAATATTTAGATAGTTTAATGGATAAAGGATTGTGAAAATAAAACTATGTTTCACTACAAAACTATTATACCAATTATTTATACGTACATGTGTCTTGAACCACTAATGAAATGTAATGAAATGATGTTTTTTGGATTTGATAGTCAGTTTTATGGGGTAATTCACATTTCACCTCCGCAATATGATTCCTAAATCACCACAAAATAAATGGTTTGTAATAAAATAATATAGAAACACAAGATAGATAAACTATGAAACATAATTTCTTAATGGCATAATTGATGGAGTGTTGAACAACTCATATTGATGTGCTTGAACCCACAAAACATTGTGCTTATCAAACGTTATCCCTTCTCTAACTATACCCTCATCATTATATGAGTATTTATCTAAATTTTTTTCAACCACATCAATATATGAAGCATAAAAATTAGTACACTCGTCCATTAAATATCACTTGGAAATTGAAGAGTCTAGAGGATATTTGTTATGCAAATACAATTTAAATATATTTAAGATTTTCTCTATTGGATACGTCCTTTTTATTGTCTGGGATCTCTAATAATGACTTCACCAGTAATATACACAGTCAAGTGAACCATGAAATCAAAAAAACAATTTCTGAATATTTTTTCTAGATGAAAAATCTCAAGTACAATCTTATCATATTTCTTATTTAAATAACTCATGTGATGATTCCTTTAACAAAGATGGCTGAAAATTTTGAATTCAATCGACCAATAAATAACCATGGTAGGTAAGTAATCACGAATTTCTATATCAATAATCTATTGATGAAAAATATGATTATCATGACTTTTCAAATATTGTAATGTCATGATCATCATATTGACACACTTTGAAAAATTTGAGTGATAACAAAGGGGAACCATGACGATCATCCAAATTGATATAAATGGTTTTTCTCTTTTTTACACATTTTGTTATGTAAAGCAGACATGTATGCCAAATGAACATCACCCATCTGTAAATGTAATTGTTTTTTCAATCCAATTTCTTATAAATGACGTCACACATTATAATTTTCCTTTGATTTTCCCTTGACGCCTAAAATGGTGCACATTATATTATCACATACATTTTTTCAATTTGCATCACATCCAAATTATTTCCTAATATAATTTATTTCAAATGTGGATATTGGAAAAAATAATACGTTTATTCCAATTATGAATGCACTGTCTATTTGATGTAGGAATAGTAGGCAATTGTAACATCTGGGATCTGCAAGCCGGCGAGAGGTTCCTCGTTCTCAATTGGTAAAATAGCCTCAAGTGCATTTACACAAACACCATAGGCTTCTGACTAGCGGTGATGGCCTTGGGTGCGATAGTGGGGAAACTATGCCTTCATTGGCAGATTAACACAGTAAAATAAACATAAAACAATAGTGGATGAAATAATAAAACTATACAATAGTAAACAGTGGAAGACTAGAAGAAATAAACTGGAGAACATATATATTGATGTATGATACATATGTCTAGGAAAACATCCAAACACATCACAATGATGAAATACAGTACTAAACCAAAGTACAAGAAAAACAAGTAAACACCTCATCAGCATTGCAAGCCTCATCTTGGTCCCATGCTCTCTAGCTCCAAAGCAGTCAAGTACCTAAAACAGAAGGGTTCTTTCGCTTATCAATAGTTGCAGCAATATAATCTGTCTAGGCCTAAAAGAATGACCCAAACAGATTGTGAGACTAATCCTAGTAAGAAGCCACCCATATATATGTTCCTAATCATTAGTGAATATATATGGCATGAAATATGGAAAAAGAAACAGTAAACAAAGAAATAATTAGAAGTAATCAATCATACAATTTAAATTGTATTCAATTTCGTATATGAAGTAAGAATATAATCATAAACTGGTAACCTTAGAGGATGTACTCATAGACTAACCCCTCTGGTTCAACCAACCAACAAAAGAAACTAACTAGGAAGAACACACAGTCTTACCATCTGGTTTAGCTTTAGCAAAGACTCTCTGAGGAAGTACTCACTAGAAATTACTCATGTGGTCTCGTATCAGTAACTTAAAACACTATGTGGATGCTCTCAACATATAATCCCCCCTATGGTCACATAACAACGCAACTAAAGACACCTTGAGGGAGCACAATTTCCACACCACCATGGTCTCGCAATGTAAATGTTAACAGAAACTCAGGAGAAGACCTCCACGTCTATTCTCCTTATGGTCTACTACAACAGGTTCCCACAACCCTTTGTATGTTAATCGTGCATAGGAAATATGAAAAAACCAAAGTAAACCTCAAAAGATACTTGGATAAATAGTCTACAGTATCTCACAACATGTCAGATAAAACCACTCCCTCTTAATAATTCTAGGCATGGAAAACAAAGCAGCCTAATAGGCGAGGCTGGACCAAACGGTTAATATCAACCCAACATGGTAAAAAATCCATGTTAGGACAGAGGGAACCCTATTCAAAATCATAAATCCTCTACTCAACCACAAAAGGAACATCAAAAAATAATAGGGTTAGAAACTATAAACATTCAATACCCCGAACCAGAGTATTGGGAACTTTTCACATTCAACCCGATGAATAACTACAGAAAGGCCCAAACCACCTAACATTGCATTGTGTGAACGTTATACATGAACCTCAGGCCTTGAATCTCTATAGTATTTCATTGATCTGCAAAAAACGCTAAAACTTTTCAACTGAGGATATCTCATGAAAGATGAGAAATAATGGAATGAGGATATAGAAGAAGGAAGATCTTACCATGGAAATTATAATGAAATCAATGAAAGCAGATTCATAGAATAGATGGTGAGAGAGGGTATCAGAGAATATTCACGACCATACGGATGCTCCTAGATGAGATAGGTCGAGAAGAAGATGGGTTTGTCTATTAGACATGACCCTGATCTTTTTAATGAAATTAAAATAAAGTAAATGAAGTGTACTTTAGACGTACACTAGGTGTACTTGCCTTAGTCAGACCCCACATTATGTTGTCTCCCAGTCACCACTCATAGCCATGTTCATGGTTGTTGCACTTCCACCATAGGGCTACTCAAGGTAACCTAGAACTTAACATGCACATATAAGTACACTGCGTGTACTCCTGAAATTTCTAGAAACTCCACTTTTTCTCTAAAACAACTAGAAGAGAAATACATTTCTGAAAATAGCATCCAGGTTCTCACAAACATCCCCATTTAATGAAATTCAACCTCAAATTTCCGTAGCAAGGTAGGGTAGAATAAGAATCCTCGAATAGCTCTGGCCATTGTGATCGAACATCGACCTCCCTCTCCCAAGTCTCATCCTGTACTCACACATGATGCCATATCACTCATAACAAATAAATGGAGGATCCATATTGGAATTTTTCACTGTGATCAACAATCTGGATAGGATGCTCCTTGAACAATTTTTCCACCTCTAGCTTTTCCTCCTCAGGTTGAAAAACATGGGACGTGTCATAGAAGTAACGTCAGAGCTAAGAAACATGGAAGAAATCATGTATTTCTTGGTACCTAGAAGATAATTGGAAGTGATAGTAAACTATACCAACTCTCTCCAACACCTGAAATGGCATGATGTGCCTCAGTGAAAGCATACCCTATCTCAGAATCATCTTGTGTCCCAACCTCAGTGTGACATGTTAGAAAAACTGATCACTGAGCTCATACTCTAGAGGTTATCTCGGACGATCAGCATAAGGTTTTTTTTGACTGTGCAATATCCATCTTCCTCCAATTCAACTCCACCTATTATGTGGTCTCCTGATCAAGACGAGGTCCCAACATAGCTTCCACTCCTACCTCCATCCAAAATAAGGCTGATCGGCATGGCCACCAGTTCAAATACTCATAAGGTTCCATATGAACAGTTTCATGAAAACTATTATTGTAGGAAATATACACAAGAGGTATGTCTTTCTCCTAAGAACCTCCAAATTCTAGAATTCATGCTCGAAGAATATCCTCTAACACCTAAATCATATGCTCGAACTTGCCGTCTATCTGGGGGGTAAGCTATACTCAGAATTACCTGTGTAAGCAATGACTTATTTAAACATTGCAAGATATGACAAGTAAAGTGTGCGTCTTTGTCTAAAACAATGGATTGTGGAACCCCTTGTAGACGTACAATCATCCAGATGTAAAGCCTTAGCAAATATTCTATACTAAAGGTCTCCTTGACCGCCAAGAAGTGAAAAACCTTCGTGAGTCTGTCAATGACAACCCAAACCATATCATTCCCTCGTGGAAACCTCAAAAAACCTGCCACAAAGTCAATCGTGACATAATTCCACTTCAACTCAAGAATTGTTAACTGATGAAACAGCCCTACTAGTTGTTGATTCTCAACCTTCACATGCTGACAGGTAGAATACCTCATGAAAAAACAAGGTGACATTTCCCTGCATACATGGCCACCAATACTGAAGGTACAGATCTTGATACTTCTTGGTGAAACTAGGATGAACTTCCCAAACTACGGAATGAAAGCCCCAAATTAGTTCATTGTGCATTTCTGCCGACACCCATATGTTCCCCTAGAAATGAAATATCTCATCTTCTTCTTCTGTCCATCTTAGAATAGGGTCCTCTCTTATCATACTATCCTATAGGACTAGGCCTTCAAAATCTAATTGCTTCGTAGTTCACATTCAATCAAGTGGAGTAGAGTTAATAGCTATAGAAGAAGAAAAGCTCTGCCCTATCAGTCATGAACCTCCAAATGAATCTCACAGAACAGAGCCATAAGCTTCCACTCACTGTTGGCCTCCTAATCTGCTTGTATCTGAGTCCTCTTGCTCAACTCATCAGCCACTGCATTGTCATTCCCAAGTTTATAGGAAAGATCAAATTCAAAGGATTGAAGGTACTACAACAACCTTTGTTTTCTTAAATTCATATCAAACTGCATAAAGATATACTTCAATCTTTTTTGGATGGTGAAAACCAAAAAATTATCTTCCAACAGTTAATGTATCCAACGGTGTAATGCCTGAACAACTACAGCCAACTCGAGATCATGCATTGGGTAGTTCATACCTTGTGGCCTCAACTACCGAGACACATACGCAACAACCCCTTCTCTCTACATTAGCTTTGCTTCTAGCCTGATACCTGATGCATCATAGTAACTATTATATATATTTCCCGACTCTAGAAAAAATTTTATCGGGGCAGAAGTCTATAAAAACGCTGCTTTTTATTACACACAAAAACCTGGTTTGTTACATAAAATATTCACTTGATACAACATAGAAGATCGAGAGTTCTAGTTTATTTGGGGCTTAGGAACATTACAAAACATCATAGAATATAAAACATACAACATATTTATTGAAAACATCCTTTACATTACCACTACATTACCTCGTACTTAGCATTGCATGCGATAACCTAAGGACATGCATAATAAAAGGGTGAGCTATAAATACTACTAAGGGAATAAACATGGAACAACATGAAAAATACAATACATGTTATCCAATAAGAATATCAATGTATCACAAGAGAAACATGGACATAAATGTGTGATAAATCATGATAATCATAACATGGAAATGTGTAAAATACACTTAACATGGAATTAGCATGGGCCAAGTCTCATTGCACATAGAGAATGAGTAAACACGCATTACACATGAAGAACAAGTAAAACCAAATTACACTTGAATAATCATGACCCAACACTCATTTCACATGACATATCATGACACTATACATTAGCCAATGCATAGGAGCACTATTAGGGCACACCCTTCTTAAAACTTTTATTTCATGTATAAGTGTACCGCATGGATCATATAACATGGAATCAATCAACATCATATGTTATCCCATGAGTAATTAATGTGGAATAAATACATGAAAGTACCATTCACTATGTATATCTTCATAAAGTCGAATACCCTTGATAGATACATGGGAATGGTATTCACTACACAATGATCTTTCCTTGTAAAAACAAAGTGCCATTTCAGCAGCATAACAGTGTTACATAAGGATTAATGAAAATGGATGATGAGATAGAAAAGGTTGACTCATGATATTTACATGAAATGGATAGTAATGGGGTCATATAGGTACATTTACCGACAAATATAATGGAATTTAGATGCATAATACAAAATAATTACATGGACGTAAAAGAAGAGCGAGAAACCCCTCAAGGAATTTCTATATGGTAACAGGTGTACATGGGAAGCATTAATGAGAGAGAAGGGGGTCTCCCATAATCCAAACATAAAGAGGATAGTATGGGAGAGCTGGGAAATCATACACCGATATTTGTTTTTAAAACAAAATGGCATAACATCTTAAAAAAGTTGGACAAAAATGAGAAAGGAAGAAATCCCATACATGGAAGTGTGATACCAAATGCTTTGAAGAGGCTTGGGAGAGGCTTCATGGGAACTCGGGGCTCCTAGGGAGGATTATAAAAAGGTTTGGATAAGGGTTGGTTGAACTCCTGAGGATTTGAGTGAAGAGGAAGTGTGAGCTTGGGTGGGTTTATATAGGAAATGAGAAAGAATTATTTATTATTTAGGTTTGGAACCCTCACATTAATGTAATGAATACCAAAAACCAGCCCATGGTTTTTTTACAAAGGGGAGTAGAAAGAAATATTTTATAAGTCCAATACCTAAAATTATTAATATAATAGCGTTTCTTATGTGGATGTGAGTCACATTCTCAAGGAAAACAATTTAAAAATACAAAATGTTTTATAAGCATTGAAGGGTCCACTAAATCTTTGTAAAATAAATCAATAAAATCCAAAAAAAACATTATTTTAATGGTGAAACATATATTGGCCGAAAATAATGTTCATATTAATTTATTACATCACTATTGGGTCATTATGATGTCATAAAACACATTCTATATTTTAATGGTATTTAATTTATACACAAAAATCCGATTGTCTCAGAAAATTATAAAAAATACCATTGGATAATTTTGAAATTTTGATTCAAAAAATAATATTAATTTTATCTAAATAATTTTCTAAATATGTGTTTTTTATCTTTTAAAATAACAACTGACATTTATCCAAAATTAATGGGTTTTGAAAAAAAATTATTAGAAACCATAATAAAAATTACAATTTCTTTCATTAAACTTTACAATAATTTATATTTAATAAAATTTAATTTAATAATAATAATAATATTTTTTTTAAAATATTATTTAATTAGAAAATCAAATAATTCATGAAAATAGATTTCTTAGTTGAATATTAACAATAATACTAATTGTGATTTAAAAACTATTTACAATTTTACAATAATAAAATGAATTAACATTATTTAAACAAAAATAATGTACATTTTAATAGTGTTGGGGTCTTGTGACATAACCCCTTATAACACCAACATAAGAACAAAGGGTATAGCGTGCGATGGTGACATACTCTTGTGGTTGCTCGGGTAACATCACTCGGGTGGTATTATCTATTAACACACACTTATCCCATAGTTGGTTCCTCTCAAGATTAACATGTTCAAGTTCATCTTGGGTTTGTCAAGAGTGATGCCCAATGACACCACTTCCTTTTAAAGACCCAAAAAATGGGCTTCATATGGAAAAATTCTACTGGATGAGGCCATTGCTTCCTTTGTCTGTGTAAATTTGATTTGTTAAAGCCCTATATTTATACTAATCATGTGGTCACTGTTCATCGACTATGTTTGAAATGGTCACAATTCATAATGGTATTCTAAAATCTATAAAAATAAAACCAATGATGTTCACATTTTATATAATAATAATAAACTATTAATTATATCAAGAGTAATTTCAATTATTGAATGTTTGGGTCGTTACAGTCTTCCCCCCTTAAAAAATTTCACCCTTTAAATTTCCTTTTCCCACTCTAAAACAAATTCATGTAACTCTGCTTCATCACTTCCTCTGATTCACATGTCGCTTCTTCAAACATTTTTTTTCCACAACACCTTGACGAGGGGCATTATCTTGTTTTATAGATCTTTTTCTCTACAATATAAGATCTTCAGTAGTTGCTCCTCGTAAGAAAGATAACCCTCTACCTATACTAACACTGAAGAGAGTACATGTGAATGGTCTGGTATGTACTTCCTTAAATGGGATACATGAATGAAATTAGGTACATATTCCATGGTAGGTGGAAGTTCTTGTCGATAGGCTACAACCCCAACATGATTAAGAATCTCAAGGGGGATTATGTACCTAGGACATAAATTTCCATTCATTCAAAACCTCATGACATTATTCCATGAAGATATGCATAGAAATACGATTTCTCCAACTTTACACTCAAGGTTTTGTTTATGGTTATATATATAAATATTTTGTTGACACTGGGCTGCCATGATATGCTACTGAATGGTATTAACCTTCTCTACCATTTCGTCGACCATTTCTAGTCCTAGCATCTTAATATCATAGACTTCATCCCAACATAACGGTGTTCTACACCTCTTCCAATATAGGGCTTCATAACGTGCCAATCCGAATCTCAAGTGGAAACTATTATTTAAGGAGAATTCAACCAGTGGAAGATGTTGTTCCCTCCATCCTTTGAAGTCCATAGAACATGATCTTAACATATCCTCCAGTGCTTGAATATTTTTCCCAGATTGGCCATCATTTTGAAGATGATAGGCCGTATTGATGTTCTTTTTAGTATCTACAGCATGTTGGAGACACTTCTAAAACATAGAGGTGAATCTTGGATCTTGATTGGATAAAATAGATAGCGGTACTCCATGAAACCTTACCAGTTCTCTAATATATATCCATGTCAGTTGATCCAATGAGAAATCCCCCCGAATTGAAATCAATTGTGTAGAATTTTTATGACAATCCTAAACAACCCAGATTTCATTGTTTCCTTTGAATGTCATCGAATGTCTGCTAACAAAGTCCATGGTGATGTTCTCCAATTTCCATAGTGGTATGGGCAATGGTTGCATCATCCCTATAGACTTCTGCCTCTCTACCTTCACTTGCTGACACATAAGGCACTCTAATATATACTCAGCTATCTCATTATTTATATTATCCCACCAATAATGCTCTCAAAGATCTCAATACATCTTTCTGTTTCCGGGGTGAACATAGAAATTTAAACTATGTGCACCATCCAAAAGTTCATTTTTCAGCTCTGTAATTGATGGAACATGTAGTCCTTTTCGAAATCTCACAATTCATTTATCATTAACATTGGACTCGGAGGATTTCCCTTTTCTGATAGCTTCCACTTTTTTATGAATTCCTACATTACCCTTTTTATTATCATTTATCCTTTCTAAAAGAGATGGTTGAGCAATAATTTGTGAAAGGATTGATGATATTCCATTATTTATGATTCCCATTTCAATCTTCATCAAGTCATAGAAGATTGGATCCTTCTCAATTCTCATAAATGATAGAATTGTAGTATCCTTTCTACTTAGAGAATCTTCCACCTTGTTCTGTTTCTCAGTGTGGTAATGGACTGAGAAAATATAGTCTTTTATCATCCCTAACCATCTTTGTTGGCGCATGTTCAACATTTTCTATGTGAATATATACTTCTGGCTTATGTAGTCCATATATATTTCACACTTCTCCCAAAAGAGTTAATTTCACCAAATTTTTAAAGTGAAGATCACTACAGCCAAATCCAAATCATGTGTTGGATAATTCTGCTCATGAACTTTCAATTTATTTTTCAACATATGCAATGACTTTGTCATTCAGCATCAACACACAGCCCAAGCCCTTCTTTGATGTATCACTGAATACCACATAATGTTCTCCACTTGTGAGTAAAATAAGTATGGGAATAATCATAATCCTTTTTTAACTCTTTAATGCTTTCTTCACATCCATCAATCCAAGAAATATTTAATACCTCTTGAGTTAGCTTGGAAAGAGGGTTCAAAAATCATGAGAAATTTATCACAAATTGTCGATAATATCCAGTTAACCCCAAGAAGCTACAGATATATGTTACCGATGTTGGCCTTAGCCATCCCACAACTGCTTCAATTTTGGAGGGATCCACAAATATCCCATTGATTGTGATTATATGGCCCAATAATGAGACCTCCTTGAACTATAAATCACAATTTTTGTACTTTGCATTGAGATTCCTCTTCTGCAAGGTCTCTAGTACAGTTCTCAAATTTTCCTCACAAGCCTCCTTGGTTTTGAGGTATATCATAATATCATCTATAAAGACTACCAAATTTTTGTTAAGGTCATATCTAAAGACTCTATTAATCATGTCCATAAATATTTCTGGAGCATTAGTGAGTCCAAAAGGCATTACTATGAATTCAGAGTGCCCATATCTTGTATGAAAAGCAGTCTTGGGGATATATTTCTTCTTCAACCTTACTTGATAATATCGTGACTAAAAATCCATCTTGGATAATTATTGTGCTCCATGTAGCTGATCAGACAAGTAATTTCTTGGTGGGAGAGGATACTTGTTCTTTATAGTGATTTTCATAAACTCACGATAATCTATACAAAGGAGCATTGTCCCATCTATCTTATTGATGAAGAGGATTGGTGCACCCCATGGTGAAGCACTTGGGCATATAAACCCTTTATGTAGACTCTCTTTTAGTTGTTTCTTCATATCCTCAAGATCCACAACAACAATTCTATAGGGATTCTTGGATATTGGAAATGCTGCAGGTATAAGATCAATTGATAATTCAACATCTCTTATTGGAGGAAGACCAAGAAATTTCTCGAGAAACACTTCAGTGAATTCCCTCACAATAGACATGTCTTCAAAGAAGGTTACCTCCATTGACTCATTCATATGATCTAGATATGCACACTAATAGGGCAGTAATATCCACCCTTGAGATGATGGATCTAAAAAAGATTCATCTTCTTCCTTTCACTTGTATGGAATTGGGGGACAATTCTCCAAATGGAGAGTGATATCCCTCTCATGGAAATTAATGTTTGCTTTATATAAGGAAATCCAATCCATGCCAATAATTTCATCAAATTCCACTAGAGGGAGTATGAAGAGGTTCACCAGGAAATTTCATCCACAAATTATGATTGGGAAGGATTTATATTCATGGGATTCAATGATTGCCCCATTTTTTGTAATCACCGACAACATTACTTCCATGATTTATGATGGTGCTGCGATTGTTCTACTAAACTTTTGGGAGATAAAAGTATTCGTAGAACCTGAATCAAAATGTATTTTCACTACTATTGAAGGAATAACTAGTGTACCTATCATCACTTCATTTTCAGGGTTCACTTTGGTAGTACTAATGGAAAAATCTCTCATTTCCCACCTTGGAGATTGTTGGTTACCTATGAAAACCCTTGGATTAAGGCACTGATTTTCAAGATGCCCTGGTTTTTTGTAGTTATAGAAATGAACAATGAGTTGAAGTTAGAACGGATCATTATTCTCCAATGTTTTATCTATGGGTTTTTCTTTTTGGTAGTTAACAGCAAGGTTCCCTTTTCTTTCACACTTAATTCATTTCCTCTATAACTTCATCCAATTTCTGAGGTGCTTCTTTCCGCACCATTGGAAAATGGGGTGTTGGATCTTCTTAGTACCATAGTATTTATCCATCGGACCACCAGTATTGAAGTCCACCTTACGCTTTTTATGCCAACGATTCCCCTAGGATTCTCCTATCTCCATTTCGACCTTGAGGGAACATCAAAAAATTTCCTCATAGCTGTCAAAGTCACGGATCTCTAGCACTTTATGTAGTCTAGGGTCCATCCCACCAACAATGCGGTCAACCTTGCAGTTGGGGGTAATGAAAAAGTTGGAGGAGTATCATGATAACCTTGTAATGTTTTTATCATACGCTTTGACAGATTTTTCATCTTTTTTCATTAGGGAAAAGAAGTCCGTTTTCATTTTAAGTCAGCGGGTGGAAGGAAAATATTTATCCAACAGCATATTATGGAAATCCTTCTATAAAATTCCTCGATCAACTCCTTAGGATTCAAAATTTTTATCAACTTCCACAATTGATCAGATCCACCCTCCATATGATAAGCAGCCAAGATAACCTTCACTTGTTCTGAACATCGAAGGATGGAGAAGATCTTTTCAATGGAGTTGATCCATGTTTCTGCGACTGAGTGATCAGATGATACATTAAATGTTCGAGGCATTTGTCTCATGATGCTATCAATAGAGACTTTTTCATTATTTGGGGGGGATGAACGTTCATCTTGATCCTTGTCCCTATTCAAAGCATGAGTTAACTGAGAGAGAAGTGTGACAGACATTTTGATTCCTACTCCCATTAGATTGGGCATCTCATAAGCACAATCATCGCATTGATCTTCACATCGGTTGTCAGCCCACGTCATCCCATTATTGGCCATTGGCTAGAATAAAAGGAAAGATATGGGTAACACATAAAGGGTAATCTAAGGACAAAACTGATGACTTATAAATTCCTTTTATTTACATAAATTATGAATCCATGGGCTTCAATCTATTCTATTCATGATCTACATTCTAACATATATTCATAGGGGCATTTTTTTCATTCCCTTAATATGGGTTCATACTAAGATTATGAATTTACAAAATAATATCCCCAAAGAGTGTCTTAATCAAGATTGAATCAAGGCCCATTGTCGTGCACCATTTCCCGTTCGAGTCTGGATCAAAGTGGTGTTTTGGGTTTTACCCCTAGGATACATCTGTGCCAGAGCCGCCTCTACCTACTCGTATCTAGATAGGGATGTATTTGATTGATAAAACATATAATAAATACTCACCAATAATTAGGGATTTTTTTATTATACTTATTCTTGTCTCTAAGCCTTCATTGGGGTTCTCTAATCCTAATCGCAAAAATAACTAAACCTATCCCATAATAGCAACTATAACTACCCTGTTTTTTATTACACACTTAAACCTGATATATTACATAAAATCATCACTTGATAAAACATAGAAGATAGAGAGTTCTAGTGTCTTTGGTTCATATGAACATTAAATAACAACTTATAACATAAAACACACAAAATCATTATTTAAAACATCCTTTACATGACCACTACACTCCCACATACTTAACATTGTATGGGATAACCTGCGGACATGCATAAGAAAAGACTAAGCAATAAATCCCAGTAATGGAAACAACATATAATTACATGGTGAATACAATACATGTTATAAAATTGAAATATTAATGGAGAACAAGAGAAACATGATCATAAAGACGTGATAATGCATGATAATCATAAGATGGAAATGTGGAAACAACACATAACATGAAATTAGCATGAGCCAAGGATCATTGCACATGGAGCATGAGTAAACCCTCATTGCACATGAATAAAGAGTAAAATATTATTACGGTTGAATTATCATGAGTCAAAACTCATTTCACATGACGTATCATGATACTATAATTTACCCAATTCATTGGGGAACTATCAGGACGCACCCTTCATAAACATTTCATTTCGTAGATAAGTGTGCCACATGGATCATATATCATGGAATCAATCAAAATCATTTGTTATCCCATGATTTAGTAATGTGGAATAAATGAATGAATGTACCATTCAATATGTATATGTCAATAAAGTTTAATACCCTTGATAGAGACATGGGTATGGTATTCAATACACGAATATATTGGCATGATGAAATGCGGTGCATTTTCGGCAGCATAACGGTGTGACATAAGGATTCCTGAAAATGGTTGATGACATAGAAAAGGGTGTCTCATAATATGTTCATGAAATGGATAGTAAGGGTGTCATATGGATAAATTTTCCAACAAATGTAATGGAATTTTGATGTATACTACAAAAGAATAAATTGGACGTAAAAGTGGAGAGAGAAATCTCTAAAGGAATTTTAGCATGGTAACTGGTGTATATGGGAGGCATTAATGAGAGAGAAAGGGGTCTCCAATCATCAAACAATTAAGAGGAAAGTATGTGGAGGTGAAAAATCATACCCCATCATTGGTAATTTAAAATAAAAGGTCATAAAAACTTAAATAAATTGGACAAAAATGGGAAAGGAACAAATCCCTTACTTGGAAGTGTGAACCCAAAGGATTGGGAGAGGCTTGAGAGAAGATTTTTAGGAGCTTGGGGAACAATGGGAAGATTATAGATAGGAGAGTGCATGGGTTTTTAAGACACAAATGGCTTTGAGTGAAGAGGAAGTGGGGGCTTCGGTGTGTTTATATAGGAAAGGAGAATGAATTCATTATTATTTAGGTTTGGGACACCTCACATTAAACTAATCTAAACCACAAATCAGGCCATGATTTTTTCCCATGTTTTCTTCCAAAGGGGAGTGAAATAAAATATTTTATAATTCCAATAGTCGAACTTCTTAAAATAATAGCGTTTTTATGTGGAGGTGAGTCACACTGTCAAGGAAAACAATTTAAAAAGACCAAATGTTTTATATGTCTTAAAGTGTCCACTGAAGATTTGTGAAACAAATCAAAAAAAACCCAAAGTAACATCTTTTTAATGGTAAAACATATATTGTCCTAAAATAATGTTTATATTATTTTATTACATCACAATTGTGTCATTATAATGTCATAGAACACATTATATATTTAAACGGTATTTAATTTTTACCCAAAAAATCTACTGTCTCAGAAAATTATAAAAAAATTATGTGTTGGATAATTTAGACATTATGATTCCAAAAATAATATTCATTTTATCTAAATAATTATCTAAATATAATTTTAAAATAAAAAATGACATTTATCAATAATTCATGGGTTTTGACAAAAACAACATTCAAACCATAATAAAAATTACAATTGCATTCATAAAATTATATTATAATTTATTTTTAATAAAAAGAAATTTAATAATAGTAATAATATTTTATTAAAATATTTTTTAATTAAAAAATCCATTAATTCATCAAAATAGATTTCTTAGTTGAATATTAACTAAAAATACAATTTGTGCTTTAAATACTATTTACAATTTAAAAATAATAAAATGAATCCACGTTCTTTATACAAAAATAATTTACATAGTCATAGTTCTAGGTTCTAGTTTCATAACCCCTTATAATACTCTCATAATACTGAAGGGTAAGGTTTGCGATGGTGATAGACTATTGCGGTGGCTTGGACAATATCTCTCGGGTGGTAATATTTATTAACTTCTACTTCTCTCATAGTCGATTCTTCTCAAGATTAACCTGTTCAAACTCATCTTGGGTTGGTCAAGAGTGAAGCCCAATGATGCCACCTCCTTTTTGAGATCTGAAAATGGGCTTCATAAGGGGAAATTCTACTATATGAGTTCATTTCCTTCTTTTTCTAAGTAAATTGTATTTGTTAAAGCCCAATATTAATACTAATCATTTGGTCACTGCTCAATGGAATTATTAGCAACAGTCACAATTCATAATGGTATTTTAAAATCCATAAAAATAAAACCAATGAATTTCAAATTTTATTTAACCATAAATGACATTAAATTAGATCAAGTGTAATTTCCATTAATGAATGTTTGGGACGTTACAAAATCATACTTCTTTTTTGCACTTAAATGGAAGACTCACAATAATCTGACCACAAGTATTTCTAACCCTTATTAGTCTGGCCCATCAGGGGTGATTCTAGGCATGTATTGTCTTGTGTAAAACATCTATAGTTACCAGCTATCCCTATACAACTATGCACCTCAAATACGTTCTTTGGATGCTCCTAGTAAACTACTGCCTTCACTTTCTCTATGTCTACTGATACTCTTATCTCTGAGATAACATGACCCAATAAGTGAATCAGGTTCACCCAAAAGTTTCATTTTTAGTGATTAGAATATAACTGATGCTATCATAGTGTACTCAAAATGATCTATATATGTGTGTCTTGGTTTTGTTGAGAGTGAGAGTAACCAAAAATATCATCCAAAGACACTAGCACAAAAGAATCCACCTATGGAAAGAAAACATGGTTTATCAGTTCCATGAAAACAGTAGGCATGTTCATGAGACCAAACGACATAACCACAAACTTGTATAGACCATACCTACTCTCAAAGGCTGTAATAGGTATATTTGGTGGTCTAACGTGAAAAGGATGGTAAATGGATCTCAATTCAATCTTTCAGAACACCTGGGATCCTCAAGACTAATCAAGGAGGTCATCAATCCTTGGCATGGGATATTGGTTCTTGACCATCAACTAGTTCAATATTCAATAATCCACACAAATTCTGAGGGAACAGTCCACCTTCTTTGCAAATAGGACAGTAAAAACCCGTGAATAAGTATTGGGTTAGAGGAAATGCTTTACCTGTAACTCCTCTCACTACTCCTTGAGCTCTTGTAACTCTGGTGTAGAAATCTTATATAGGGGAATGGACACTGGTGCCGCTCCTGGTACAAGATAAATATAAAATTTCACCTCTCACTTGGAAGGAAAACCTGAGAAGTCCTCTGTAAAGATTTCTTTTAAATGACACACCATTGGAAGAAATTCCATGTATGAAGTGCCCTGGTAATCCAAATAAAGACACTATATATGGGATGAACCTCTTCCCAACCCATTATGCTTGGGTCCCACTCTGCTCTCGTGGACATCCCACTCACCCTTATACAGAAACATACCACCCTCTGGTGACGTAAAACTCACCCTGTAGTGATTTTAATGGACAACTGACAAGAAGGGAACTAACTAGTCCATTCCAAGAATCATGTCATATCCTTTCATCTCTATGACGTAGGGGTCCTATAAGAAGTGACACCCAAAATCCTCAAGAAGGAACTCCTTTCACTGATGTACACTAGCAGTTCTGGTCCCCAATGGAGTGTCTAACATCATGATATCATCAGAATAAATGATACAGAGCCCATGTCTCTCCACAATGGAAACAGATATAAAGCTATAGGAAGCCCCTGTATTGAAAAGAAAAAATGCTAAAATTGAGGCAACTAGGATCATATCTCGAACTGTATAGGGTCCAAGATCTTTCTCCTACTGGGTCTACTCCTCTGCAAAAGTCTGACCTGCTTTGTTGTCCTGCGACCCATCTTGACCACCCTGAGCTGATCCACCTAGATATTACTGAAATACTTGTGACCGAATACCATGTCCATGACCTCTACCTTTGTCTAAATGGCAAAAATAACTCCAGTTCCATGACTGGTGAGAAACTGGTGGTGCTACTGCTAAACAAGGAGTCTGAGAATAACCCATGTAACCTCCTATTGGTGTGAGAAAGATGACTGAAACAATGAGGTTGATCTATCTTGTCACAAGATTAGCACTCCACTAGGTCTCTCAAGAAATGTGATCTCATATGTCCGACCTTCCCACACTGGTAGCATACCACTTGGATACCATAAAAAGTATCTCGTTTTCTTGGATCCCTAAGCATTGACTCCCTCTGGTTCTTCCTGCTGTTAGTAGGAGGGGTACCAACTCCAGTTTCCAAGACCCCTGGAACGCAGTTCTAGAATCACTTATATTGTACTCCATGATCAGTGCCTGGTTGACTATAGATGTGATAGAAGTCAACCTGAATATGTTAACCTAAGAATAGATTTCATTCTTGAGACCATCTTCAAATATCCTTGCTAGGAATAAATCATCACCTACTGGGATGGGTATGAGGTGTTTTAGATCTGTGATGCATGATTAATTCTCGTTAACTGAAAGTGTACCAGCTCTAGACTCATGAACTCTTAGAGTCGATCATCCCTCAAAATCTCTGGGTAAAATTAGTCAAAGAAGGAATGCTATAACTCATCCCAAGCCATAACATGCTGGCGTCCAACCTGTGAGATCACATCCCACCATATCTTGATGAAGTCCCATAGCATGTATGCAGTGAGCTTCACCCTCCACTCCAGTGGAGTTTCTAGATGATCAAATATTTAAAGCATGGATTCCAACCATGAATCTACAGCTTGAGGTCCTCCTTTCAGTGTGAAGGTGGGAGGAAACTACTATAGGAAAACCCACGTCAATTTTACCATTCTGGGGGAATGAGTCAGTACTCCTCGGAAGGTCTATATGAACATCATAAATCCCTCTTGGAACTATGCATCAGTACATACGTCTGGAATAACAGTTTGTGCCAAGACTCACACAACCGGGGGATATGTTGGTAGTCCCTGATCAGCCATATCCAGTGTCTGATAACTGCCCTGAATCTGGCGTATAACTAGAGGATGTCTCAGTGGCATGACTTTGTAAGGTCAAGTGTACACCATAGATAATTATTATCAAGGAATGAAAACTATAATTTTAAGAAGGGAACATGATAAAGAAAGCATTCATGTTTATCCAAAACATGGATACACGACATGTATAATTCCTACATGGAATTTTCCCTTATGCCTTCACATGGGTGTGTACTTTTTCCAACCCATGTCTTGTAACACCCCATACACATGATGTTTTGTCCTAACACATGGCGTGTACTGGAATCCTCTTCCCCTTCCCGAGTTTATCTACATGACTAGCCAACATGGTTGTCTTAGTTTAGGGCTTCATAGTGTGTATATGCCAGAAACGACATCTACCACTTAGGTTTCAACTGTCAATATTGTTATTCACACGGTTAGACACACAACATACTCTACACGACGGGTTTTTTTTTCAGACATGACATGTACTAGAAGGATTTCAATGACCCATGTCGTTACTCACATAGCCAGATACATGGGTTATACAACACAACGTGTTCAATATTAACACAAAATGTATAACTTAAGAATCATCCATTGGATTCATTAGTCACACGGATTGACACACGGTCGATACAACATGGTGTGTATGTCTGGTACATGACGTGCGATATGAAGGATATCCCAAACCATGTGTCTCTTCCCACACAGTCAGTGACATTGTTATAGACTACATTTCATGTACATACAGTACCCGACGTGTACTTAATAAGAATAGTTCCTTCCCCAACAGAAGGATTCATGGCGTGAATTAATCATTACAGGCCATTTATTCCAGGTTTTTCCAGATAGTAATCCTTAGAAACTAATCTGGAACCCAAAAAACACTGAAATGAACATTAAAGTGTCAAATTTCGATCCGTGAGGGCCCATACACCCCACGAATCAAAGGTTTTCATCTTATAAATGTCATATACAAGCATAACAATGAAATGATTCAATAAATTTCAATCCATGAAGGCTCATAAAACCTCATTTACTGAATTTTGGCATTCATTCAAACTAAACCATATACAATTTAATACTCTACCATGAAGCAGGTATCCTATCATGGAATCTATCACAACAATATGCATATCAAGAACACCACCTATAATATCCACATGAAATCAGTAATGAAACCTAAATGTAATGGAAATAATGCATTACATGTCATCTCTAACAAGTGTCTATATGATGCATGAGATGGCATACCCTTATCACATTGGGATGCAACAAAAATAGAAGCTCAATTTTTATCAATGATAATAGAACAAAACATTTGAATAACACAATAGTAAAATCAAATCAATTTTAATAATTGAAAAAATAGAAAAATAAATCATCACATATGAGGTAAATTGGCTTTTCCCCATACACGGGTTAACTAATATCAGGCAGAACTTATTACTATGTACCTATTCTTTCATATCCCTAAATATAGGCTTCAAATAGTAATTCAAGAAAAAAATAACCCCTTTGATACCACTTTGTAACATCTCAGTTCAGGAATCTTCCTAGAGGATCCCCATACCGAATGGACACATGGCCCCAAGCACATTTCCCCAAACCCCAAAGGCTACCGACCAGCAGCAAGGGCCTTAGGTGTGATAGTGGGGACACTATTCCGTCATTGGCCGAGTAACGTAGTGGAATAAACAGAAAATTATAGTGGAAGAAATAACAATACCATAAAATAGTAAACACTAGAATATATGAAGAAATAAACTGGAGAACATATATAATGATTCCTGATACATATTTATAGGAAAAAAGATAAACACATCACAATGCTAAAATATAGTACTAAAATAAAGTACAAGAAAAACAAGTAAAAAAATCTCAACATCGTATGCCTCAGTTGGGTCTCATGCTCTCCAGGTCAAAAGTAGTCAAGTACCTGAAGCAGAAGGGCACTTTACCTTATCAATACTTGTAGTAATATAATCTATTTGGGCTCAAATCATGACCCAAACAGTGTGTGAGACTAATCTCAAAAGGCTACAACCCAATGATCTATGCCTTACGGTTAGTGAATATATTTGGTAGGAACTAAGCAAAAAGAAGTAGTAAACAAGGAATTACTCAATAGTAAACAGTCCTACAGTTTCAATTTCATTCCACTTCATACATCAAGTATGAAGATAATCATAAACAATTAACCCTCTAATAAGTACTCAAAACATAACCCCTCTAGTTCAACCAATCAACACAAGCAACCATCTAGAAAGTATGCACATTATGACCCCTCTGGTTCAGCTTTAGGAAAGACTCTATGAGGAAGCACTCACCATAAATTCTCCGTGTGTTCTCATATCGGTTACTATAGACACTATGGGGAAACACTTAACGTCTAATTCCACATGTGGTATCATAACGATGAAACTAAAAACACATTGAGGAAGAACAATGTCCACATTTCCTATGGTCTCGCAACATAATAGAAATCTGACACTATGGAGAAGCCCTTAGTGTCCATTCTCCCTATGGTATACTACCCCAGGTTCCCATTTCCCTGTGTAAGTTTATCGTTCACGAACAATATGCAGCATACAATGTAAACCTAAAAAACTACATGGATAAACATTCTACAGTATCTCCAACATGTCAGATAAAACCACTCCATCTTAACAATACTAGGCTTGGAAAACAATGCAGCCTATGAGGTGAGGTTGGACCAAGTGGTCAATATCAAATAAAAAAAGGAAAAACAACCATAGAATGATAGAGACGACCCTATTCACAATCATAAATCCTCTACTCAAGCACAAATGTCATAGCAGGGAATAACAGGGTTAAAAACCATAAATACGCAATACCTCGAACAAAGTTATTGGCCACTTTTTCACATATAACTCAAAGAATAACAAAATAAAGGAACAAACCACCTACATCAGAATTTTACATACGATATATTTGATCCTCAAGCATTGAGTCATCCTAGAAATATGTTGATATATAAAAAAAATGTTCAACCAAGGATATCTCACGAAATATGAGAAATAAGGTAACGAGGCTCTAGAAGGTGGAAGAGATTACCAGGATGATTCTAATTTAATTGACGGTTGTCGATTCAGAGAATGGATGGAGAGTTAGGGGCTCAGAGAAGGTTCGTGGCTGTATGAATTCTCTGGAAGAGATAGAATGAGAAGAAGATGGTTCTTTCTATTAGTTACATCCCCAGTTCATTTAAGGAAATAAAAAAAGTACACAGTGTGTACTTTCCTTAGCCATTCCCCACTTTAGGTGGTCTCTAGGTCACCACCCATGACCATGTGATCGACCATTACACAACCGACACACAACAACCCACTTTAACCTAGTACATGGAATATACATATAAGTACACGATGTCTACTCATGAAATTTCCTGAAAGTTCTATTTTTCTCAAAAACAACCAGAAAAGAAATACATACATGAAAATAAGATTCGAGTTCTTACAGCAATGCATGAGATAATAAATATTTAAAATCATACATCGTGTGGATGGTTTCTCGATCATGTTGGGCATGAATTTGAAACCCAAACATTATTTGGGGTGATGGGTGACACTCTATATTACCATCAAATGAGACATGGTATTTTCTAAACCCGTGAAATCGAGGAAGAAAAACTTTGTAGCCATGGTATGCCCAATTTCTATAGTTCTTCAGGGAAATTTATTTATCAATTTTATTACAAGAATGGCAGGTGATTTATTTTTTTACTCCATCATGATAACTTATCATACACTGGGATGTCATTTATTTTCCATATCAAAGTAGCATAGAGTCTACAAATTTAATTAGCTGCCAATTCAAAATACATTTTACAAGCTACGAAAATTCTTACAGTTCATCAATAAAAGGTTCTATATAAACATCAATTCTATTGCCAGGTCCTCTAAGTCGATCAATTAGAGACGAAAGTATCAAAATTGGTTGCCTCATACATACCCATGGGGGATTCTTGTATGGGAGAAACACCACAAGACACATACTATGTGGTGTACCAACTGTAGGCCTAATTAAGTTAAACCCATCTACTACCAAACCCAGTTGATCGTTACTGTCATCCCAGGAAAATTCTCTGTGTCTTTGATAAAACTCCTTCCATGATAAAGAATCTTCCATGTGAGTTAACTTATCAACCTCTTTTTTTCTCTTTGAATGACAAGTCATCAATTTAGAAATTTTAGTTGAAATGAAGTATCTATTCAGTCTTAGATTCTATGGGATGTAATGCATATTTTTAGAAGTAACTTGTGTCCCTTGATTCAAAACCCTACTAGGAAAAATCTGATGAAATTGATTATTTTCATTGGATTTCCACCTGGATTTATATAAAACATGTCACAAACTACCCCAGGTCCCATGCCGTAACTACCACAAGCCCTCCTTCCATAGGCCATGGTTTGGAGACAAACAACGAAAAGGAATATCCCTAAAATGAGAAGGCATTGTCTTAAAACCTACAAACACACAAACCAAGTAAGAAACAAGAGAAAACCACGAAGTATTACTGCAAATAGTAAAAGTGTAATCAAAAGAATAATGGTCCAGTATACAAAACCGTCTAAATTAAAGCTAAAAAATAAGTAAAAACAACTCATAAGGTTGTCCACTAAGGATCCTATATAAAGGGTACGAACAGCTCATCACTACGGCTCTCCATGTCAACCAGTAACCTTTGTGCACCATCTAGTCCTGGCTCCCAAATCTCAGTCATATATGTTTTTTTTCTGCACATGACATAACAAGGTGAGGGAAAAGACCATGTAAGGGTGAGTATAAAAATACACAATAGGGACCCAGAGACCCCTGAAGGTCTCCCAGAACTCCACAAAGAAAAAACCATAAAGCATGATCTCAGTCACAAAGTAGAAAGTAAAAGACAGCACACACCAGGTATATAAATTAAAGAAATGAAATAATGATTATTTGTCATAATGGTAAATCATATTATTCTGTTGAGAAGTCCTACCACTGAACCACGAAGAAGTCTTCATATTGTCGATCCATGAATGGTAGTATGTCACTGATCCACATATGGTCATAATTTTTTGATCCATACAGGATCATAAGTCATCGATGCACATAGGGTCTTATGTCACTGATCCACGATGGGATTCTCTAAGGGTGGTACTCGTCAGGTTGCTCCACTGTTGTTCCACAGAGGGTCATAGGTCATCGATCCACACAGGGTCGTAAGTCTTTGATCCAAAAATTTTCATAAGTCACTGATCCACAATGGGCTACTATAAGGCCGTTCCTCGCCAGGTCACGCAACTACTAATCCACATAGGGTCGAAAGTTCTTGAACCACATAGGTTTACTCTGATTTCATTCCGCAAAGGGTCACTCTTCACTTGAATATAGACAAATGTTACCCACACTTGGCAGAATTGGGTTTCATAGATTCTGCTCCTCAAACCATCAGTTTTGCTTCAGCTTCCATGATTTCCCAAGAAGAAGTAACATTAAGAACCTTCATTTTATATGTGTTCCAACGCAATAGACATCACATCAATTAGATGCTCGATCTGTATGTTATTGTAATTTTAGTATTGAGGGCCCAGTGTGATTCATGTTCAATCTAACCTGGACATACTCCAACATTACCCAAAACCCATTTAGAGTATCTCAAAGGGACCGCCTCATTCTAAAGGTTCTAGTGCAATATTAGATTCGTCAAATGGACATATGGTTTAGAAGTTACGACCTTTTAAGAAAAACTCTGTCAGATTGGGTCTGGGTCTGGTCGGACTGACATGACCCGACCCAGTCTAGACCAATCCATCCCAATCCATGTCGACCTAACCCTACCCATAGTCCCCAGACCAAAATTGTTGGGCCCGGCCTGCTGGGCCGCAGGACCGATCCAGTACACCCAGTTTGGTGTGGCCCTCCAGCTGTGTGCATGGACCTCTCCCCTCCCAAACAGATGCGGTCTATTCGGCTTCTTCAATCACCGACACCAGGCTAGGGTCACCCTCCCATATGTCCGGTCTGGTGGATCGGTCTAGGGTGGTACCAATAGATGCGGGTCCACCACCACCACAGACGGAGCCACGATACCTCCTCCTCATTGCGTTGCCTGCCTTCAATGTGGACAACAATGGTTGGCCTCTCCATATCTGTTGTGTCGCCTGCGGGCGCTACCATCCTCTCTCCACCCCTACGTTAGTGGTGCCACATTGGTTGTACATCCTCTAGCCACCTCTAATGCTGCGGTGGTTCAATTTCCATCCCATCTATGCCTTTGGGCCACCCAAGACACCCCTCCATTGTATGGACCTCAGTTTCTCATTACCACCATGTTGATCAGTCGCCCATGAAGAACGCAACATAACTATGAATTTTGGAGGGTCTGGATTTGTTTGAATTGACATTCACCCTCCGCATTAATGTTTTTAACATGGGGATACATCAATCATAATTTATAAAGAACAATCCCCAAACATAAAACCCCATAACAACCACCTGCATGAAAAAATGATGCATGAATCAACCCGTTAGTCGGTTGATCTTCATTCAAGGTATCTTTCCAAGAATGGGAGGAGAGGAAAATCATAAAACAATAGAAAATAAATGAATTACCATACATAGAAATCATTGGAAGATGCTACATATGAGGGTGAAGAATTTTCATGTAAAGGTGTTCGTCGACGTTCATTAATCTTGGATCAAATCCTCATTCTTCATTAGAGAGGGTTTTCACAGGAACTTTGTCAATAGTTTTCCCGCATTTATACAAACCCGTTTCCCAATAGTTTATTTAACATTAGACTTAATGATTTTAACTCTCCTCTCATTTTGGTTATTAATTAATGTATTAATTAATTAACCAATTAATTACCTTAAGGTTCTGTTACACAAACTAGTGTAAAATATTGTTAAACAACATATTAAATTTGTTGTCCCAACACCGTCACTCAGTGGTTTTAAAGAGAGAATAAAATAACTTTTAGTTATTTTATTATATTTTTTTCAAAAGTCCAAAAAATAACATTTTTTCATTTGACCCTTGTTGGTCAAAGTTAGGATTTTCCTAAGAGAATCTCCACACTAAGAATCTAATGGCGCCATTTTAATTTTAATCCGAAAACCGATTCAAATGATAGAAATTCTCATCTGCACATTAACAGAATGTACAATAAATAAAATTCCTAAATTATGTTCTAGGAACTCTGGGCATCGGAGTCACATTCCTTCAAATTTCACTGTCTCGTAATAATTCTGTATAATTAAAAAAAGTTATTAAGAAATTTACCGTCTTTAAATTCTCCCCACATCAAAGATTTGTCTTACTGAAATCCAAAAAAATGCTTTGAAAACAAAAGGGCATATTGATCATGAATCTGAACCTCACACTCCCATGAGATCCCTTGGAGGTTTCCGTAATGCCACTGAACTCACACAAGAGGATTCAACCTCCCCTATAGGACTCGATCCAATCGATCCACTATCTCTACCAGGAACTCAATGAATATTTCTCCATTATCAATGCCTTTCTCTCCCCAGTCGATGGCGTACGATAGATCGTGCATGTATCTCTTCACCCATGACCCAAGGAAAACCTAATTCACCATATTCATTGGTGGGGTAAGATCTAGGCGGTACACCACCTCTCCAACTCTATTGAGAATCTAGAAATGTCTGATGAATCTTGGAGATATCTTTTCACCCCATCAAAATTCCTTCAATCCGCATCAAGGTGAGAATAAAAAGAAAACATGACCTCCCGCCTAAAAATCCAAGAGTCTATATCTCCTATCAACATAATACTTCTACCTTATCCGTGAAATCTCCATCCTCTTATGGATAACCTTCTCCTTATCAGTGGTAGCCTATACCATCTCTGGAATCATGAGTGCTGACACCACTAGGTCTGTCCAGCATAGAGGTGATCTACATGGTCACCCGTAAAAATCCTAAAAAAGTGCCATGTCAATGGGGGGGGGGGTTGGTAGCTATTGTTGTATGTTAAAACCAATAAGTGTAAGAGATCATCCCAAGTATATCCAAAATCAAGGACAAAATCATGGAGCGTGTCCTAAAATATTTTTATCGTCCACTTCTTCTGACCATGTTTCTAAGGATGAATGTTTGTGCCCAAATGTAGTTGAGTTGCGAATGCCTCCAAAAATCCCTTCTAAAACTAGGATGTAAAATGAGCGACTTGATTAGAGATGATCATTTATGGAACCTTTTCAAACCGTACATTATCTTTTTCATAGAGGCATCCCAATACCTCTATAGATATCTATTCCTGGATGGGTAGAAAATGGGATGAATTGGTGAGTCAGTCAATGATAATCCAGATGGAATCGTGGCTTCGGGTCATACGTGGTAGTCCTATCCTGAAGTCCATCGAAATACTGTTCCATTTCCAGTCTGGTACCTCGAGTTGCTAAGCCAAGCATGCTAAAACCTGGTTCCTGAACATCACTTTCTGACAAGTGAGGCACAATGAAATGAACTTTGCCACTACATTCTTCATCCATGGCCACCAGTACAGACGCCAGAGGTCCTGGTACATCTTTTCCAGACAAAGTCGTACCTTCAAAGGGGAAGTGTGGAACTCCCTAAACAACTCATCTCACAGTGTCACCAATTCCATGGTGCATCCTCTAAAAATAATGACACGATCCCTACCATTAAAAATCCCTTAGGAGCATATCCTAAGGATTCAGAGCACATCGGGTCTCTTAGTCAATGTCCCCAAGATGAGCCTCATCGACTCACTGAAAGAGTGGGGGAGTAACTATCATAGACTAGAGGCAAGATTCTCAATCACTATCCATAAAGAATAATTGCAACGCAGCTATCTCCTCTGTCACCTCACACAGAAATTGTAAACCTTATTTATTATTGAGTGTGTCGACGACAACGTTCCACATCCCAGGAGTGTAGACTATCTCAAAGTCAAAATCATGGAGGAACTCCATCCCTAAATGTTGTCTTAGGTTAGGGTCCTTCTGTTAGAAGATATACTTGAGAGTATTGTGATTGGAGTAGAGAGTAAACCATTATCCAGTCATGTAGTGTTTCCATATCTTCAACGCAAATCCCACTGATGATAACATCAAGACATGGGTCATGTAGTTCTGCTCATTTTGACTTCACTATCGTGAGATTTAGGCGATCACCGCTCACTCTTACATCAGGAAACATCCCAATTTAGTCCCTGATGCATCACAGTAGACTTCAAACCCAACACCCTCTTCTGGTATCCTCATGATAGTGGCACTCATCAGTCTCTGTCTCAACTCCTACAAACCCCATTTGAATCTCTCTATACACCAGAATGTCTAACCCTTCTCTTTCAAGGATAAAAAAGTTGTAGCTACTCAGGAAATGTTAGGTACGAAAATCCAGAAGTACCCAGCCAAACCCAAAAAACTACAAAACCCAGTCACTCTCCTTGTTTTCTCCGACGTAATCACTACCTATATCTTTGTCGGATCCACTACGACTCCAGCTTCCCAGATAACATACCCCATAAAGTGAACATTTGTTATCTAGAAAAATAACTTCATGT
Organism: Viscum album; assembly: GCA_963277665.1. NCBI lineage: Eukaryota > Viridiplantae > Streptophyta > Magnoliopsida > Santalales > Viscaceae > Viscum > Viscum album. Next base: position 122,861,815 of record OY728139.1, on the reverse strand, counting down.
GCTTATAATAAATCTTGTGCTATTACTGTGTATCCAGAACTATTTGCAGATGAGTGGCATACTCCTCCTCTAATACTGAGAGCACCAAGATGACATCAATGAAGTCCACCATGAAGCGATTGAGGTAAGGATTTAAGATCCTATTTATGAGTCCCATGAACACTGATGATGCATTTTTCATGCTGAAAGGTATAACCAAGACCTCATAGTGGCTATACCGGCATTAGCCAACTGTCTTTGTTATGTCCTCATCCCATACCTGAAGTTGATGATAGCCAGATCTGAGGTCTGACATTGAAGTCCACGAATCTCCCTTCATCTGATTGAAGAGATCATCAATACTTAGGATTAGATACATGTTCTTCAAGGTCACGTGGTTCAGGCATAGATAGTCCACACAAAGCATAATACTCCCATCTACCTTCTTGGTGTAGAAAATCAGGGTTATCCAAAGAGAAACCCTAGGCCTTATGAACCCCACCCTACGGAAGTCCTCTAGTTGTACCATCAACTCATGAAGCTACAAGGGAGCCATCCAATATGTTGGTGAAGATATTGGTTCCATTCTTTTGTATTGGTTTATTTAGAATTCTAACATTATGTGAAGAAGTAGTATCAGAACATCCTCAAGAAAGACATCAATATACTGGTCCAACACTACAAGATATCATGGACTCCTCTCGTCAACTTTTCCAAGGGTGAGGCTATCCATCTGATGAGTGATCGGTTGAGCCCTCCTCTAAGATACTCCATCCTGAGCTGCAAAGGTTCCCTTCATTCCGGTGAAGGAAAACCTGTCCGCATCTCATAGAAACACCGCATTGTGTGACTAAACTAGGCGATCTGAGCATGGGACTTTCACAACCAGTCCATACCAAAGATGAAATCATAAGAAATCGACACTACTACTAGAAAATCCCAAATGAATCACTCTCTTCATAGATTAATCTCACACTATAGGAACTAGTGTTTATCCATATAATCCTTTCCCATAGGAGTCACTAAATTTAATTATTGAGCCAACAGCTTGATAAGAATCTCTGAGCACCGAATGGGATCCATGGAAATAAAAGAGTGACAAGCACATGTGTCTATAAGAAATTCATATATGGTGGAGTAGACATGTATCGTACCTCAAATAATCTATAGAGCATTTTGGTCATAGGCCTCAGCTACCTGAAGCTGAGCTCCTTTATCTCTGCCTACTCATTGAGGTCACGGTGGACCACCTGAAGGTGGTGGCAGTAGAACGTCAAATCGCCGCCCACATCTTATTGCATGAAAAACACTTCTTCCACGTCCTCTACCCTACAGACCTCCCTGAATGAATCCTTACCTCAGCCTTGAAAATCCATTGGCCATATACAGATCATCGATGTGGTGGGTCATGAAATAGCGATCCATGTTACCCTGCATGCCACACGAGTAGCACAGTCTACTCCTCTCATAACCTCCTTTATCCTATGAGCTTCACATCTCTGACCCTACATCCTGGGGTCTCCTATAAGAAGGTCTAGTCCACTAGGTCCTTGGCTTCATCTACCAACTGCCTACTATAGATAACATGACTATGTGTCGTCTGGTGGTGGCTCTCACTATCGGTGCTAGCTCAGCTAAGAAGCACTTTACCAGAAGTGCCCTCTATAGCACTCCAGTCTGCATCAATATGTTGATCGATTTCATCGACACCCTATCATCCCATTGGGGACCTAGTTAAAAGTTATAGGCCCTAATTAAAGGTTATTTTACCATATAGATGGAGTAGTTGGAGAGGTCATTGAATCTTTCCGAGTACTAGGATACTTTCAGGATTCCCTGATGTGTGTATAAGAACTCCTGAATACGGACAGAGTGTGGAGTTGCTGGAACGAACTCCATCCTAAAGAGGCCATCAAATTCCAAACTGGTAAGGGTGGCCTCATCATACAACTAGAGCGTCGAGCTCCACCATCTCCCTATAGTTCAATGTAAGATACTAGTAGCTAGGATCACCATCTAGTCTTCTAATGTCCCAACTAGGAAGAAAACTATAGCCATAGCCTCCAAGCAGTCGTCAGCAAGCTGCAGATCCATCTCACCTAGAAACATCAGAGGCCTCTTCCACTAGAACATGTGTAGCATGCTATATCGGCATGTACTATCTGCTATTGGTGTTGGTGGAAAATTATTCCCTAAGTGTAGTGGTTCTTCTGGTACACCACCTGAAGGTACCATTAGTGTAAGAGGGCCCTGCACCAAAGCCTCATCGCTCGGTGGAATTTATTTAAGATCTCCCACAAGAATCATTAATCACTCTCTATGTGGTGTAATCCTTTAAAGAAATAGGTGTGCCACAGTCAATAAGTTATTCATGGTGAGATGAATCAAGAAAGATCAAAAGAAAAAAACATTTAAAAAACACAGACAATCAGTGTTTTTGGGTACTTAGTCAAAAATTAGAATTCAATTTCCATGTCTATGGATATATTGGCCACCACACCAACACTGAACTCCCCAAAATAAAAACCGTACTCAAAACACATAACACTATTTACCCATTGGAAAGATCACAGTCTTAGTTATTCAACAGAACTAAATCCTATAATACCACTTTTTCTTGACCTGCCCCCAGGGCTTGCGCCACAACTACCCCAAGACAGCCATCCATAAGCTAGGGGTTGGCGACTAGAACTGAAAAGAAATATCTTAAAAATGAACACAAAAACAAAGTACGCAACATAAGAAATACAAGATGTATTACTAATGATAGAAAAGTGTCAATTGATGCAGAATGGGCCGGTATACAATCCCAACTAAAAGAATGTACCAAAAAAATTAAAAATAACTCAACAAGTCATCCACCAAAGATCCTACCTGAAGGGTAGGTACAACGCGTCAATACAGATTTCAATGTCAAACGGTCACCTCTGTGCACCATATAGTCTTGGAACATGAATCTCGGTCAAAGATGTCCTTTATCTGTAAAAGAAATAATAATGTGAAGGCAAATCCCATGAAGGGGTGTGTATAAAAATACCCAGTAGGGACCCCGAGACCCATGAAGGTATCCGAGAATTCCACCATGGAAAAAACAAAAAGCATCATCTCATTCAAAAAAAAGTAAAATAAAACCCACACTATGAATATAACATAATCAAAAGGAATAATTATGATTAGTAATAAATGAAAATCATCTTATTCCATTGAGAATTTACACTACTAAAGCATGAAGAATTCGTTCTATTTCTGATCCAGGCAGGGTCGTAAGTCACTAATCCACACAAGGTCATAAGTCATCGATCCACATGGGGTTGTAAGTCATAGATCCACACAAGGTTGTAAGTCGTTGATCCATAATGGGTATATCTAAGGCTGGTCCTCATTGGGTCGCACTACTGCTGATCCAAATAAGGTCGTAATTCATCGATTCACACAAGGTCGTAAGTCGTTGATCAAGACAGGGTTGTATGTTGCTGGTCTAGGACGAGATACTCTAAGGCTGGTCCTCATTAGGTCATGATTCTACTGATCCACATGGGGTTTTAAGTCATCAATCCACCCAGGGTCACTCTGATGTCTTTCATGAAAGGGTTTCTCTTCACTTGAGAGTCAACCATTGGATTCCAGTAATCAGTGCGCTTGGGATCTATAGATTCTGCACCTAGGGCGATCAGTCATACATCAAGTACCATGATATCATAGGGAGAAGTAACCTGATGAACCGTCATGTGATAAGGGTTCCAAGGAGAAAATGATGTATCAATTGGATGCCCGGTCTATAAGTTTTAGTAATTTTAGCACAGATAGCCCAGATGGATTTGAGTAAGATCCAACCTGATCATACACCAAATTTCCCTAATACTGAGGTGGAGTAATTCAAAAGGATTGGCCCGTCATATGGGTTCCAGCACAAAATAAAGTTTATCAAACATACACACTATTACTCGTTTATTAATAATTCTATAATAAAATCATGTTTTTGGAAAAAACTACTTCATTTTGTGTGTATTTATTGATTTTTGGTTTTTGATTCTCATAATTTGATCCTAATTACATAATATCAAGTATTAAAATCATGATATAAATATAATATATATTCATTATATTTTAATTTATATTATTCAGTAAATGATAGTGACAAAAAATCAAACATACCATTCATGGAGATGACAGGTCGTACTTACCTGTGAATGCCTTTTATATTTTTTGATAGATTGAAATAAATAAACATAAATTTTATATTACAATAAATTAATATTTTTTATTCCATAAATATCACATATCAAATATATTCATTAATCCCTTAATTATTACCTTCAAAATAATTCATGAATGAATCAACTTTTTTCATGTGACGATAGTTCACCGTACACAATTAGAATGTTATCATATTCATAAAAAATGGAATAGAAGATGGTATGTATAATATAAAAAAAATAATTATAAAAATATAATAAAAATCATATATTAAAATTTAATCCATCATTGTAACTAGATATGAATGGTGGTAATAGAGAAAAAAATGACACCAGTTCACTATGCATCTGTCTTCCAGAAACACAAATGATGATTTAGTAACCCGTTTCCTGGAAGTGGAGATTAATTTAGTTTAGTACATAATAATATTATATTTATGTATATATATTAGATATTTGTTTTAAAATATTTGATTTAATAAGACATAATTTATGGTGTAAGATGAAAAATGAAAAAATAGATTCTGAGTGAATACAACTACTCGCTTTAAGAAGAACATCCTTTGGATCTCTTACTAAGGACCCTTGTGTTGGTATTTTATGATGAGAAAACTCTATAGAAAATTCATAAAGATAATGGGGACTGATTTTTTAATGGTTTTCTAAACTATATGGTTTTATAAATGTTAATATGTGAAAGGTGGTGGTGACTTTTTACAATTGGGGGAAAAGAAACCTGCTTACAAAATACATGGAAATTTCCCAAAAGAATTCAAAATTAAAACACCATTACATTTAAAAAATATTCAAAGTGACCCCATATTAAAAATTGAGAAGTATAATATGGAAATAGTTCCATATAGTTGGATTTTTCGGTATCCTAGAAATTTAATGTAATTATTTTAAATTATTTGGGATTATTTCGAGACGAAACGCTCAGAAGACACTTAATTTTGAGACCCGGTGATCATAAAAATGGAATTTTGAATTTTTTAATTTCATTTAATTAACAGTGAGAGTCAGTTTTTCAAAAATTTAATCTATTTATTCAATCAAAAATATGAGGTCACTATTGAAATCAGAATGTTTTGATTTTCCTGAAAATGACCTAACTTCGACCGGCAATGGAGGGATAGAAAAATTCATTTTCAGACATATGTGGAAAAAAATAAAATAATTTATCATTTTATTTTTATTTTTTTCCCAATCATTAGGTGGAGCCACGACATTGCTGCAGTGGAGGAAAAAAGGGATGATGAGTCACATTAAATGAATGTCATTTATGTTTCATAAATGTGTAGTGTAACAATTCATTAAATGACGTATAATTGATACACAATTAACTAAATGAAACAATGTAACAATGAGATGAAGCAGCATAATAGAAATGGTGTAACCTATTTTCTTTTAATTTTTTAATGTGTAAGAGAAATAAGGATCAAATGGTGGAATTTATCTAAGGATCCTATGATGATAATTGCCTCCAACGATGAGTGATGAATACTGGAGAATCTCCACTGACATATAATAAACTGAATGAAATTACTGGAGAGCATCAAAATCTAATAGAACATAAATCCATGTGGATGAATTGATTCAACAAACAAATTCAATGAGTCATGGGTTTTTTTCTTTTATGTTTTCCTATTCATTATTCTAAATGACGAACACAGATCAACCCATGAATAGGTTGATCCAAGAATCAATCATTGTTGTTGGGATGGGATTTTTCAAGGGGTTTTGCACTGAGATTATTAATTATTATATAACTCCAAACCTTTATCCCATTTTTCCAAGCCTCTAATGCGGAAGGCGTGGGTTGGAAAAAACAAGTCCTGAGCCCCTCCGTATTGTGTGTTTTTTGTGTTCTTCATGGGGGAATCTTCAAAATGGCAGTAAGGACGATTCGGGGCCATTGAAGGGAAGATGAAATCCCCCAGAGGTTTCAAGTGAAAACATAATGAAGAAAGGACCACCAGAGTGGATTTGGTGGTGCATAAAATTATCTACTAATGCATTGAACGAAACACTTAGACTAGGTTGGACCGTGGCGGTGTGACAAGAGTCACTATCCTCTGTGGCGAAGGATGGTGGTGGGTGGACACAAGTACTTGAAAACTTTAGAGGAAACATAAACACGGTAGAACGCCAAATCCCACATTACAAGGCCATAGTCAAAAAATCCCAGCTGGGGAGGTTGCCCCATGGATGAACCAAGGGGAAGGGGGAAAACACAACTTCCAGACGTGTCCCAAATAGGTTAGAGACGACCCATCCTTGATTGGTCGGGCAGGGTGCAGGCTACCCCAATGGAATGGATATATGGAATAGTGGGCCCACGACCAATGGGTCGTGCAAGATCTTGGTTGGGCTAGATCCGGGTAATGTCGGCAGACTCGGGATAGCCTGGACCCAGACCTAACCAGCCCCTTTTCAAAAAAATTATATATCATTTAAACCGAGCCTCCATTTGACCAACTGTTTGGGCGTTGGAAACCTTGTGATGAGGGAGATATTTTAGTATACTCTAAGGAGGATTTAATGAAATTTGAAATATGAAAAATTTCTTCAGGAGAGGTTCTACAAGAATAAAGCACACTACGAGCTGAGATCCTATTCCTGACTAAGACTTGAAGACTGCGGACAATATACCTTTCACAAATCAGCTACCATAGACCAGTGGGAAGAATCTCTAAGTGACCTTGTAGCCCCACATTAGGGAGCTACTCTATGTGTCTCAAAAAACCCATGATACTTGAGGGGGAGGAGTACCTCAGTATAATGGACAAGGTGGTAAGGGGATTTGTGTGACTGGGCATGCCCAAAGTGGCGACTGGATCTGTGTTCCATAGAATACCCACAACACTCATTCATGATGATTACCATAGACTTTAATGTTACGAGGATATAGCTAAGTGTGACCCAGTATTTCTACGGTGAGAGCGGCTATATTTAACCCAAAATACCCACAATACTCATTGGGAAGCGGTACTCTAGTAGCCTTAGGTGTTCAGTGCCTTGAATGATTGTCTTACTTTCCTACTATAGATTATACCTAGTTTGATCTGTCATTCTTCATTGTCATGCTTTATAGTTTTCTTTGTGGATTGCTTTGTGGTCTTTCCTTGTTGGATTGTGGTCCATGATAGGTAATTTCTTAGTCACCCTTAAATGGGATTTACCCGCATGTGTTGTGTCTTGTGAAGATTACCGAAGACTTAGACAAGGACTTGGTGGCCCAGGACCAGGTGGTTCCTAGGGAGATCAAGTAGGTTGGACATACTTCTAAGACTTTTGGTAGCTAATCTATACCTACCATAAGATGGGGTTTTTTGTAGAAGACTCTCCATAAATCTTGTACATTCTCTTGTTTCAGCTCTCTTTTGTTGGGTTTCTATTCTATCCCATTTACATTCAGTTGTACCTTTACACTTGTGGTTGTTTAGTATCATGCTTGTTATCTTTTCCAGTTTTATTGGGACATGGTTATATGTGCGTGTGTACAGGTACTCTGAAAAATGCTTTACACATGCAATTTAGTGCCTTCACCGATAGTCAACAACCTCTATCCTTCGGGAGGAGGGCATATGTGAGCCATGAAATAGGCCCAGGTGGATGGGTCGTGACCGATTTATAAATTTTGGTTAATTTTTTACCCTTATTTTTTAGTTTAATCTCTCGATAAGCCCATTTTTTTCCATAACCATGGTAATTTATTTATCCTCTTATCAATATTCATTTATGTCAAAAATTAATTTGACCATATTAGATAATATATATTATTTTGAATTAAAATATTGAATATCTTATTCTAAATTCCATTCATATTTTGAGTAAATATTCATTTAAAATTTCTCCTGTACATGCGATCAGAAAACAATTTTTTCAAGAAGAAAATATAAAAAAGATTAAATTTTTTTATATCGATATTAAATATAAAAATTATTTTAATAAGATTAATTGGATTAATTAATATATAATTAAATTAATTTTCCTTTATAACCTATTTAAAATATAATTTATCTTTCTAAATAATTGAATTGAATGTGAATCTTTTGTTAAAATTCATTATTTATCAAAATAAATCATTAAATTATATTATTTTGGGAATTTTAAATATTTACCCAAATATAAATTTGAATATCTCTTTTAAAAAATAAAAACAATTTTTTCAAAAAATGTTCTAAAATTTATGAAAATTAGTTTTTTAAAGAAGCGTGTAAAAAGGCGATAAAATTTTTTTTACGACGAATCTTGTTTTTAGGGTAAAATAGGATTTATTATTATCTATTGTTCAAAAAACAGATAATATGATTGTTAAATAGATAACTGAATATATAATATATAAATTTCATTAAAATCAATCAATTTTTTATTTAATTTGTTGAGGTAAAACGTTTTTTATATAAAAATAGTGATTTAGAGAATGATTTCCTTTGTTTTCAAATAGTTTTTTATTTTTTTTAGAATTAATTACTCACCAAGAAATTCATTTAATATAATATTGTGAGCCATATATATTTATAAATTCCTTAGTTTCATTTGTACAAACCATTCCAACAACTAGGTGATAAATATTATACCACAACATTTTAATAATATGACATGTTGTATTTAAGCTTAATGTTGTGTATATTGAAATATAAACTCAAAATTCTATGTAATGAAATATATTGAAAACAATAAATTAATTTAAAAAACAAATATTTCACAAATATAGAGGTTTTACATCCTATACCCCTAAAAAATAATTTCTCTATAGAAATTCTCCTTGGTCATGAATGGTTTCAAATACGAATGTTCTAGCATAGAAACCCACATCATAAAAAGTGTTTATAAAAAATCATCCTAAAAAAGAAAAAGGTATGTGAAAAGGTCATATAGAAAAAAACATTAATAATTTCCAAATATGATAACATATATGTGATGTAAACATGTATACATTATAGAAAAGAATAAATAATTATAGAGATTGATAAAGATAATTGACACAATAATGTGGTTATTCCATATAAGGTTAATGATTAAATATCAATAATCCAAACATAAATAAAAAAGGTCATTAATATATTAAAAAATGATTATTGTAAGAAAAAAAATTATTTCCTTATTCGTTTCCTAATGTTATGTAATTATAATTCAATCTAGACCGAGAACATATAAAAATTTAATTACTTGATATATTTTTATTTTATATTCACAGTTGAATTGTTTGGCTGTTACATTTTCACATTAAACTTCATCTCATACTATATGAGTTAATGTTTTTTCATGTTTATATCCCCAAATAAATTCCATAATGTAATTATAATTCATTCCTCATAAGTCAAGTTAAAAAAGTGGTTAACACTGGCCATCCAATAAGGATAAATAATCTTATGGTGATGAAATACATTGATAACTAAAACCACATCCAATGTTTAGAATAAAATATTCCATAAAATTTAACCATATGAATTTCTGAAAATTAAAAAACCTAATTGAATGGGAACTATGTTTTCCTAAATGAATATTAATCCACCAAATATGATTAAGATGATCTTAATGGTCACATAGAAAACATTTCAATACTTTCATAATGTATTTTATTGAAAAATGGTAATAACTTCAATTACTATAAATCCTTATTGAAAACATTCATTCTTCCTCATTACATAAAGAATTAATTCATAAATTCATTAAATCCAAAAATGTTATAAACTCCATCAGTTATGCCACAATCCACTTTTACAATAAATAATTCATCAATCCCAAGGTAATATTTATTATCCAATTTAAATTTTCATGTCTAACGTATCCTTATCTCAACATAATTATCTCATCATCCCGAATATATTATGGGTTATATTAACATAACCAAAATATTAAGTTTCCATTAAATCTATTTTTCAGTCTATTAGTACCATTTAATATATTTTTTCGAATCGGTGATGAAAACCATATATAGGAAAATCCAAATATATTTCATGATTCGTAAAACATAATCCATTATTTATAATAAATTATATATTCAATAATCCCATATCCATCTCAAACCGTTAACTGGGATTCATTATTTTTTTCAAAATAACACATTACTTTCATATGGAATATGAAAATATATTTATCGTTAAATATAAATAAAATTTATATAAAATTTTTAATTGTATTCAAAAAATTCCCTCATAGGACATCTATATGTATAATTCACATAATTTAAACTTTTAAAACATTTAATTATAAATTATATATTAAAGAATCCATTATTATCATCAATATTATTGAACCAAATTATCATTTTTCCTTTTTTACCTGCTTTGAGTCCTTCATTTCCACACCCAAAACATGATCATCCCATCTAAGACATTTCCTCGAGCGCTTCTTCCAAAACTTTATACATAGATGAAAATAACGTGTCTTTCCTCGATGGTCTCCACTACATTAATTCTTAGTAAACTCTATACTTTTCTTATTTGGGAGAATGATATTTGGTTAAGGTGCATCTTGTTATTCATATTCGATGATATCTTATTACACAATATCATAACATCCTTCACACTGTTCATCATATTGTTTTTCTTCTCATCAAAAAATATTATAACATATTCAATTTTACCCTAGATCATTCATGTTCTATAACTTTTCAAAAAACAAAAATCATCGTGTTAGAAATAGTAATCATAGAGGAGATCCAAATATTCATGAAAACATACATAGAGGATGTCTAAATTCTGAAAACATATTTTTAATCTATGAAACCTAAGGTTTATCCTAGGTTATTTTTTAAATCCATCATGATGGTTTATAAATAGTTTGGGAATTTCCAAGGCATACCCATCAGGATTTTCAAAGAAGGTGTGTAGAACAACTTATTTTTGTGCACCATGTGATAATCAAGTCCATGTCAAAGCACCCTTTTCAGAGTAATTACGACTAGGTAACTCTACTCCAAATCCATATCAATAAACAGTATCCAAAAAAGATTGTAATTTACTGAAAACCACTCACTCAATACTTTACAAAACATATAATATATTGTCATATATATGGACTCATCCTTAAAAAAATACTTGTACTTATACATAGACATATCCATAGAAATATCACAAGGTATATCACTAATATTATATTATCCATATTTTTAAAGGCTAACTAAAAAACTCCAATGATACCAACAATAGGGACCCAATATTTTCATACATTTATATTCCATATTTTTAGAATAATACTCAATACATTACAAGAAAACAAGATTTATAACCAAACTATTTTAACGAATTTAGAGACTAGGTAAAAATATTCTAATTTAGTGTTTTTTTAACATCTACCAAAAACATATTATCTTTTAGTAAACATCACAAACATACCTTATATAAAACATTTATTTATAACCTAGGGAAAGAAACATAAAAATGGTGATATGAGATGCTTATTAAGGATTGAAGATGGAGATATATAAGGATAACATGAACATAAGTGTACCGGAAAACGAGAATAACTTTTGAAAACCGAAATATTCCTGTAAAGGATCTGAATATCGAGTCTTGGAAATATTCTTGGATGTTAATAATACATTAATATTAAAGGAATAAAATAACACGTGATATAAGAATATTACATTGTCATATGACATTATTTTTGAGCATACACATCATCATATAACATTTTCAAAATGTGTAAATAGACACAAGTTCACCCATTAAGTTAATAACATAATATCATTCCCTAACATACATATAGACATAATTATAAGTATATACATAAAATTATGGACACGAAATTTTGGTATAGAAATAACTTTATGAACATGTAATTGGTTTCATGAATAACATTGGGAACATGTAATTAGGTTCATAAATGACATTGTGAACATAAAACCAACTTCATGAATAACATGGTAACCATGTAATTAGGATCATATATAACATTATAAACATGTAATCAGGATAACACATTGTAAAGACCCAGCCTTAAACAATACATAATATTGAATTAAGTTAATAATTCACATTAGGGATCTTTTCAGGTATAGAGCTATAGAGAATTAGGTCATAACATAAACATAACAACTTGAATATTACATGTAGACACTTCTTCTCAGTATCCATTTTTTCATAAAATAAAAACATTTGGATGAAAAGAAACATGTTTAGTTCAATGTTTTAAATAACATGAGTTTCCCATAACCACATACTTTACCCTATTCAACTTTAAATCTTGTGAATTTTTTTTCAAAAACATGGGATGTGCATAAAAGCTCAGTAGGGGATACACAAAGAAGGGAAACAATTAGTTTCTCAAAACAACATGTAAACCATGAATACTTTATAATATGTAATAATTTTAACATTTAGGAGATAATAAATAGTATTCACTGAATAATATATATTTTCTTACCCTTTTGTAAACAAAATATTTCTATAAAACTGATATAAATCACACATAACATATAAAATTTAATCATGGGACAAAATCATACTTGAATTGAATAACCATATGGTCAGATTTCACAAATCATTATTACAAATGGAATAGCCATACGACCAAATTACATACCCATTAAATTGGAGTTTAAAATTTATCCACCCATCCTTGGTTTATCATGGAACCACCCATCATTTGACTAATCACGTAACCACCCATCAAATGTCCATGTACCATTATATAATCATCACACATAAAAGATTGAAAATATCAACATTTAAACCCTTAATTTTAATTTGCAATAACAAGAAATAATTTCAACATATTGAAATAGTAAATCCTCTTTGAAAACCATTTTAAATAACCAAAAATTGAATATGGGGTTTTTTACTTAAAAACATTAAGGGTTATAGAGGAAGACAAATATCAGATAACAGTTATGGAAGAAGAAAAGTCATTGTTGCCGCAATACAGTTAAATAATGTTTTTTTCATTTACTAAAATTCTATGTAAAAAATATTCCCTTTTAATGATATTAAAAGTCAAAGGGGTTTATACACTGTATAAAATCAAGTCATGAATAAATCAAAATATTCCTCAATGAAAGAAGATTGAGATAAAGTCCCTCACCTCGGGACCGTCTTGACTGGTTCATTATTTAATTTCCTGAATAATAAAACTAATTTAATTTAAACTTTCAATCGAAACATTTTAATGTTTATTACTCATTTTATATCATATATTACCACTTTATAAATATTACACAATTAGTTATGTTCATAACAGATGTTTTGTAGATATTCGGTACCTAATTTAAAAATAAACATGTTATAATTACAAATTGTCCATGTGGTCAAAAGTAGATTATCTACAGAATGATATTCATGATTTAGAAATCATATATATCATATATATCTTGTGTATATGTATTTATAATATTACATAACATTTGGAGATATGAAATGAAATTCGCTGATCGTGGAGACGGTAAGTCGTACATACACATGAATGATACATTCATTTCTATTTCATATTTAATGGAATGAAAAACTAATGATACACAAGTATATTTTTATTCCAATATAATATCATATTTTATATATGTTACATAAATTAATGAATAGCATACTTTATACATTTCATGTTTGGCATGAACGAGTCTAATCATCGTTTTGTGAGGCAGCAGTTCGCCATCCACAGATATAGTATGTTTAAATCCATTATATTGAGGTGTGTGTAGGTGTAGTTAGAATAATTCTACTAAAAACATAATAGTATTTTGAGTATTATATTTTTGTTTCTTAATAAAATAATAATAATTTAATAGGGAGTTAAGAAGTAGAATATTTTGGAAGGAACAATAGATAAGACGCTACCTCTTAAAAGGGGTAACTCACTTTGATTTGAGCCACAAGGCATTCATGGATTGCCTTATACCCACATTAAGGATAATAAAATGAATATAGGGATTTTGGTATCTTATTTGAGATGGTTATAGACAATCTATGGGGCTTGATAGGTGTCCGTAAGGGGTTAGAGGTGGTGGCCTTTTATAAGAGGGAGGAGGGGTACTTTAGGAATGTTTTGAAAGATTATATTACTATAAACTAAATTTTGATTTTAAAAAGGTAAAAAATTCATTTAATTCAATAATAATATAATTATTTTTCAAAATAATATCAACCAATAAATTTTAGACAATTGTTTTTTTCACATTGAACCTTATCATTTAGCTTTAACGCATAGCTAATTAATTTAACCATTACCATATATTTATATATATTCATACTATAAGGTTATCAAATTTATCATTAAATTCCAATAGATACTCAAGTGGTTAATTAATAAAATTTAAAACATTATATTTGTCATTTTAGGAATCATAGATTTTTATGACTATTATATAATTTAATAAAATAGTATTTATTTTAAAAACTAATTTATGTCAACTTTTTACTATTCATAACATAAAGTTTTAAAAACCCATAACAACATTATTATTTCAAAAAAAAACATCATAAATTAAAATATAGAAAGTCATACTCATTCCTAAAATTCGTGTATGGAATACAAAGTTTAAAAAGTAAATATATTTGAAAATTTATTATCTCATTTATTTAAATAATTCATTAATAATGTAATCACTACATAATCATTGTGTCTTAAATATATATATTTATTTGATTTATGAAAATTATAAATAAAATACCATGAAGTAGGAAATCTTGTAAGATTTATTATTACTATTTGTAGTAAAAAATAAAATTTATATATCCCCATATAAAAATAATTTTACTAAAAGATAACTGTTTAGGTTATATTTTCCTTAATATTAAATTAAAAGTAATTAAATATCATTTTCACACAAAAGTAGCTCCGTGGGGTCCTAAAATCGATCCAAGGATGCCCATCGTCGGAAATATCTCACTACATTGGATGAAAAAATGTTTTTGGGAAAATTTAATATTATTATTGTATTAATTTTTACCCTTATTTACCGGATTTACTCTTTAACCCTGGTAAATAAAATATTTACTGAAGTTATGATACATAATGTCTAAAAATAAATATTAAATATATAATTTTTATTCATACTAATTTGAAATTTGGATTCCATTTTGTTAAATTCAAAACAAAGAATTTTGAGAAATTAATTTAAAATTAATCACATTGCCAAACCAAAAAAGCGTGTTTTTAAGAAGTAAAAACTACAAAAATATTGACATGTGTTTTTGGCTAATTTCAAAGTGAAATTACTTCCAATGACACAAATTGTATTAAATTATAAAATTATAATATAATTTAACTATAAAACCAATTACAAAGATAGTATAACTATATAAATAAATTAGATGAAAAGGAATTTTTGAATTAAACTGCTGCATTTTTCACAACTGTTTAAAAATGAATTTAAGAAGAAAAATACCAAAATTTAATCCAAAGTAAATTTTGACATTACGCTTCTAAATGAGAGGTTTTTTTAAAGATAAAACAAATAATGGTGTCCAAAACTATATTTAAAAAGGGTTCACCATCAAAAGGTGATAAAACTAATTTTTTTGGAAAATAATTATTTTATCTGAAAAAATGAATTTATTCTTATATAATATCTAGAAAACATATAAAATGAATTTGAAAAATTAAAATGAATTTATATAATATATATTTAATTAAAAAAATCTATAATGTGTGATATAAAAACATAATTATTATCTTTTAAATAGGTATTCATAAAAACACATCCATTATATTCAATTGGTTTTTTATTTCCATTTTTAATAAATTTGGGATCCAATGAATCATAATTTAAACATGTGTACACCATATTTCAAAATTCATATTGTAGTATTCATTACCTCCATTCCAATAGCTATGAGTTAACTACCATTTATGATATTAATAATATTATTGTATTATTTTGCAGTATAAGTCAATGTTGTCTGCAATGTAAGATTTCGGAGAAGCCCATTGTTTATTGTCGAGTACGATATTAGAAAAATATTCCCATTTAACCTAAAAATAATATCTTATTTATAAGTATCAATTGATATCAAAATGTATTATCCTATAAATACATGGGTTGTTACATCCTTCCCTCCTTTTGTAAATTACATCATCGCAATTTTCAAATTGTGCTCAGAAACATCATTAAGAGTATCACATCAAAAAAAGAGTCAATTAAACCATCACATTAAAATAAATAAAGAGAAGTATAAAGGTCACTAGAGAACACACATGCTATAATTACTTGAAAACACAGATATAAAAGTGAATACTAACAATCAAGTTCTTATGGAGTGTGATAGAAAACATGATCAAGAGAATGTTAACCTCTAAAAAACCAAAAACATTTGATTGGGTAAACAGTCTTTGATTCCCCAGCAGGAAAAGAAAACAAACAAAATTTTTTGTTTTGAGTTCACTTCCATAATGTTGGAGAATTTATTTAGGATATTGACTATGAACATAATTAAATATTCTAACTTTCCAAGTATAGTTTCATCCTTTAATAATTTTCCACAAAAAACTCATATTTTCTCTAAATGATGAGTATTCAAGATGACTTGGTCACACATGAAGCTCTATAATCAACATGTATAGAATAAAATGATAAAAAAACGGGAACCATATATTTCACCTATCTTTAGACATTAACCAAAACAAAAATGGTTAGTAAAAGATCAGATAATCCCCAAAAATGATAATATTTTATAAAAAGAAATACTACTCTTTATCTCAGAAATTGAACAAACAATACACAAATCTAAACAAAGACCATTCAAAACAAAATTTTCCTAAATATTATTCAAAACAATCTAATTTATCTATGAAACCCAAAATTAATGAGGATTTGATCGCATAAACTTCTCAAATAATCCTAACATTTATCTCCAAATAACATTATCCACTCTTAAAGTCATATAGAGAAAATTAATTAACTAAATCACATATTATCTATATTAAGTTAATCATTTCCATAAAAAAACAAAATATCGTAATTTTGACAATAAAAACATATATTCTTCCAAAATAAAATTCCACCATTACTCCTCAATTGAATTCTCAAATTATTCTATTTTTTGTAGGTATATAGTGTTCCCAAAAGAGAAAAGGCCATCCAAAAGAACCTTTATCTCTTAATCCAGAAATAATTTTCCTATACTGAGGATATCTATTTGATAAAACATAAGATCCTAAATAAAATGATTTTTATCAATAAAATAATTTAACTAAAACAAATATGTCATATTAATGAGGGACTTCACACATGCCAGTGGTTGGAGATGTTCCCTTGTCGCCCTTAGGATGTGGTTTTGATTCCCATGGCCTTACAGAATGCAATGGGTTGTCACCAATCTTAGGGGTTATCCTTTTTATAATAACATATTATTCTTATAAAATTCCCAAAAAATAATATAATTTCCCCAAAAATAACCATAAACTATTTTATCCTCGAAGGTTATCTAATAAAATTCATTTTGCATCCCAAAATTTAATAACAATTTATCACATAAAAAACAAAATATCATATCAACCCCTAAGTTTATCCAGTATGTCCAAACAATAGAAGTTAATTATTTATTGAATAAAATTTTCACATAACAAACACCAGGGTTACAAATACTAGAAAATGTCTTCCAAAGTAATACCATTATCAACATATCCTTAATACTTCTAACTATTTCATCTTACTAAAAACTAACACAACTCTTGAGTAACTTATATGTAGACATCTTACTCATTCAATTTTGTTCATGATCCATTAGCCATTATTTTCCATCGTCTTTTAGAATAGTTTTTACCTAAAAACAAAGTCATGAATCATATCTGATGAATATATAATGTCAAAACATCATATAAGAAATAATCCATTACTTTCATCGGTCATTGTTAGTTTTTTCATCCTCAATTAGAATTGAATTATGTATTGGTAAACATATATTTCTACAGTCATGCTGATCCCATTCATGATCCTTCTTCGTATTACATTTATTTGTATAATGAACATGCACACAACATTTAAAATATTCAATTGATCCATCAGAAAGAACTTCTTTCCCTTTCCTAGATTGAACTAGTCGCTTCCTTTTTCCATGGAAGGTTCTAGATTTATGAACTTAATTACAACATATATAGCATATTTCTATCCATTTGAAGCATTTAATTAGGTGTATATTTCCACAACCTTGACACACATATTTCTGAATATACTTAATTTTATTATTATTACTAAAACATCCATAGAGATGTGTTTCTCACATATATAATGGCTTATAAAAATAAGATAGGATTAGGCATTAAATCATGATCCAGATAGTTTGTTGAGAAAAAAAACAAGAGTTCTCATTTCTTCTCCCATTTCATTCGATTTCATATTCAATAAACCATCACAATTTTATTCACATCCCTTTTTTACATTGGGGCCTGCAAGATCCAACCATTTACTAAAACCAAAATGGTTAGTGTGAGTATTTTAGTAAAATAATCATATAATATCTAATGAGAAGGATAAATACTAATATATATGTATTCATGTTGACTTAATGTCATTCAAATTATCTAAAATAACTACGACTCTTTGTAATATTATAACCATTATAGTTATGTCACTTATTCTTAAATAAGACCCTAACCACTAAAGTAATCTAAACCGACCTCTAATAAAAAGTATATGGACCTAACCATAAACATTACCTAATTTTGAATTAATTCAATAACTCAAATTAAGGATCTTTTCATGTTTATAGAATTAGTTAATTAGGTCATAACTTATACTGGAAAACATGAAAATTTCATGTAGACACATCTACTTAGTATCCATTTTTTCATAAAAAAATACTCATAAATGAAAAGATACATGCTCAGTTCAAGGTATTAAATATAATGTCTTTTCAATGATCCCATAATTGAATAAATTCCACATTATTTCCAATGAAAAACATTTCAAAAACATGGGATGATCATAAAATATTAGTAAGGGAAACTCAATGAAGTAAAAATGTTAGTTTTTGAATAAAATATCATTTTTGACATTTTGGAAACAAAATATTACCATAAAACCCATAGAAATAACACATAAAATATAAAATTTAAACATGGTACATAATCACACTTAAATCGAATAACCACATGGTTGACTTCTTCAATTCATTCTTACAAAATTAATATTCATACAACCGAATTCCATACCCAATGCATTGGAGGTTATAAAAAAACCAACAATACTTGGTTTATCAAAGATCCACCTGTCATTTGGTTTATCATGTAACCACCCATCAAATTTCCATGTACCATTATATAATCATCACTCATATAAGATCTAAAATATGCATATTTCAATAATAAAATTTCATTTTCAATAACAAAAAATAATTTGAAGATATTAATATAGTAAATACACATTAAATAACATTTTCAATACTCATGAATGAAATAATGGGTTTCTTTTATACTTAAAAACATTAAGGCTTATATATGAAGCCAAATATCCGATAATCGTTACTACGGTATAAATTTATTTTGTCTCCACAATACGGTAAAAACATTCCTTTTGTTGTTTAGTAAAACGCTACATAGAAAACCATTCCCTTTGAATGAAATCAAAATTTAAAAGGGTTTATGCATTTTATAAAATCATGTTGTTGATAAATCAAAATATTCCTCAATGAATGTATATTGTGAAAAACTCCCTTACCTCGTGTCCGACTTGACTCGTTCATTCTTTAATTTCATGAATATTAAACTAAAGTTATCTTTTAAATTCATAAGTTTCCTTTTAATGATTATTATTAATTTTATATCACTTATTAACAAGTTATAAAAATTACATAATTATTTATGTTCATATCAGATGTTTTCTTGATATTCAGCACCTGAGTCAAAAATGAACTCGTTATAATAACAAATTATATATGATGTCAAAAGTACATTATCTACAGAATTATATTAATTATTTATATATTATATATATTATATATATCCAGTATATTTTTATTTCTCATATTCCATAACATTTCGAGATATTAAATGAAATGCACTGTTCATAGAGATGGTAAACCGTATGAATGCATGAACGCTACATTCATTTCTATTTCATATTTAATGGAATGAAAAATTATTGATACATAGTTATATTATAATTCCTATATAATATAATATTTTTTATTTGTTACATAAGTTCATTTACTCCATACATTATACATTCCTTGTATGGCATGAACGAGTCGTATCCCTTGGAGGGGGCGGTAGTCCGTGCTTTTTCAAATGAAATTATCCTGTTTGCACATCATGAAAAAGAATAAAGATGTGTTGTAAATAAATATTAAATAAAAAAAGAAAATATAAACAAAATATATATCAAATAAATACATTTCCATTATAAATTTTACTATGATAGGATGTAGATGATAATTGAACAATCATCATTTTTTGAGGCAGTAGTATGGCGCCCACATAGACAGTATGTTCTAAATAAATTCAATAGAGGTGTGTGTAAGTGTCGTTAGAATATTTATCATACAAAAATCCTAGTATATTTAGGATACTAGTGTTTTTATTTAATAAAATAATAATAATACGAATAGAATAGGGAGTTAAGAAGTAGAATATTGGAATGTAATTTTAGAGAAGACACAACCTCTTAAAACGAGTAACCCCATTTGATTTATGCAAAAAATAATTCATGAATTGCCTTATTCATAAGTAAAATCATACAAGTAAAATTTAGATATATTGGGAGATTATTTGAGAAGAGTTTTTATGAGACAAGGGTATTGAGAGGTGCGAGTAAGGGTTTATAATTGGTGGCCATTTATTATAGGGAGGAGGGGTACATTAAGAATATCTTGAAAGATTATTATATTATAAACTGAATTTTGATATTCAAAACCCCAAAACACATTTTATTAGAATATAAGATGAGTATTTTTCTAAACCCTCTCAACTAATAGGTTTTTTACATGTTTAGGTTTCACATTTAATCTTATCATTTTGCTTTAACCATTAGAAAACTAATTTAACTATTAACATTTCGTCTTGTATATTCACACTATAATGTTAATATAGTTACCATAAAATATAAAACAAACATAAAGTGGTTAATTAATGAGATTTAAAACATTATATATGTTATTTTTCTGAATCATATATTTTTAGTACTATTATATCATTTAATAAAATAGTACTTTTTTTAAACCTCATTTATGTGAATTTTTATATTATCCATATCATAACATTTTAAAAATCTATAACAACTTTATTATTTCAAAAAAACCATAGAAATTAAAATATAACAAGTCATAATAATCTCTAATATTTTTGGATGTCAGAAAAAGGTTCAAAAATAAATAAATTTTAATATTTATAATCTCATTTATTTAAATCTTTCATTTATAAGGTAATGACTACATCATCATTGTGTCATAATTATATTTTTTATTTGATGTTTAAAAATTAAAATTAAATACCATTAAATAGGAAATATTTTATTATTTATAACCTATATTTATATTCGTAATTATATCTTATATAACCCCATATTAATTTTTTTAATAAAAGATACATGTTTTGGTTATATTTTCCTTAACATTATATTAAAAGTAATTAAATGTCATTTTCACACACAAGTGGCTTCATGGGGTCCTAAACCGATACAAATATTCCCATGGGCTTAAATATCTAATCCAATAGGGTTAAGAAAGGTGTTAAGGAAATTTAATATTATTATAATATTATTTTTTACCCTTATTTACCGAATTTACTCTTTAACCATTGTAAATAAAATATTTACTAAAGCTACTATTCATAATGTCTAAAAATAAAATCTATCTATTTACACAATTTGGAACCCCTGATTCCAAATATAAAATCCATTTTTCCAAATTCAAAACACATAAGTTGAAAAAATGAATTTAAAACTAATTCCTATTGTCAAAAACAAAAAATGTGTCTTTGTGAAGTAAGAACTACCAAAAGATTAACCTTTGTTTATTTCCAATTTCAATGTGAAAGTACATCCAATGAAAAAAATTGTATTAAATGATACAAATATAATAAAATTTATCTTTAAAACCAATTAAAATTATAATATAACTATATAGAAAAATTATATTAAAAAGTAGTTTTAAATTAAAATGTAGTATTTTCACTATTCGTTAAATATGAACTTTGGAAAAAATATCAACATTTAATCCAAAGTAAATTTGATGTTACTATTATAAATAAGATGTTTATTTACACAAATAAAACATATAAAGGTTTCAAAAACAATATTTAAAAAGGGTTTTCTATCAAAAGACGATAAAACTGAATTTCTTAAAAAATACTTCTCTTATCCGAAAAAATTAATTTATTCTTATATATTATCTAGAAACATATAAAATGAATCTAAATAATTACATTGAATATATATCATTTATTTTTTTATTAAATAAAAATATATAAATAGTTATATTAATACACAATTATTCTCTTTTAAATAGGTTTTCCTAAAAACACATCCATTGTATTCCATTGGTTTATTAATTTCCATTTCTAATAAATTTGGTATCAAATGAATCATAATTTAAAAATGTGTAAACCATATTAAAAAATTTAGATAGTATTATTTATTACCTCTTTTCTAATGGCTAGTCGTTTACTAACATTTAAAATAAAAATAAATTTTTTTTATAAATTTCAGTATAACTCAATGCTGTGTAAAATATAAGATTTCTGAGAATCCCATTATTGCATGTCGAGTATGCTATCAGAAAAAGAATCCAATTTAATTTAATATTAATATATTATTCATTATTACTATGAGAAATCAAAAATTATTATTCTAAAAATTCATGGGTCATTACGCCCATAACATATTTACTCATGAGTTATCAGCCATTACCCAAAACACAAGATGAAGATATAAGTTCTACCCATCACATAATAAAGATCATTAGTATGTGTGAAACTAGGTAATAAAAAATATTTCATATCATCACCCATTAAATGAAATGGGATTCATAAAAATATCACAATATTATAACTTAGAAACAATTAATGGTTTTATAATAATTTCTGTTTTTCATCATAGTTTAACTCGTGGAAAAAGAAGTGGGTTTCATAAAACATTCTATCATGGTATAACCTATAGAAGAGAATTGGGTTTCATAAATCATTTAACATGAATAAACATTCATAGAACAAATAATAATTTTACCCATATTTTATATCCTATTAAATTCTTTATCTATATAAATTGATATCATCTTAGATAGAGAATAATTTTGAGTGATCCCTTAGAACACTCTTTGAGGAATATCTATTTTCCAAAAAAATAAATTTTAAACTAAAAATTAATTACAAATTTTAAAAATATTATTCATTTAAAATAAACATAAATAATTAAAAATAATGTTTTAGAAAAAATAATGGTAATGATTGTAGAAAACTATGTTCTTACAATAAAAGTTGAAAAAAAACATCCTTTGACATTTTTAATAAAACCCAAATAGTCATTGTTTAGAAATTTACATGAATATTCACTTAAAAACAATTTTTTTAAAAATTAGTATGTGGGTAAATATTTCATTAATATATCATTTTAATATTGTTAAAAACATTTTTGAAAACATTTTTTTAAATCATGGTTTTGAAATAAAAAGGGTTTTCTACCAAAGAGGGAAATAAAGGCGTTTTCTATAAAAAAATACATTTCCTAAACACATTAGTATATAAAGTGTGAAAAATAATGGTAAAAATGTTTTATGAAACATTAAATAGAGGATAATAAATTTACTAGTATCTTTATAGATATACAATTTGGTTTCATATATGGAGCCATAATCATAAAAAATCAAAAAAAAATGATGAGACTGTATCATAATGCGGTTAACACAATGATAATATTGAATCATAATACCCATGAAAGAAAAAATAAATTAAAAAAATAATATAATGAGAATAAATATATTCATGATATTAAATATCAATGAGTCCTCATATATACCTCATTGATGAGGACAAGTGTATAACATAAGGTATATCTCAAAGAATGAAAATTGAGAAAACAATACATTACTACTTTGGTATCTTTTGAACCATAATCCCCTTGAAAGTGAAGTCTTAAAATATATATGTAAATAATAAAAATTATATGGATGAGAGTCATAACAAAAATGTCTATTTTTATACACACAACATGAATGAAATAGGTGATTAATATGTGATGTGTCTTACATTTGTAAAAAGTGAGACGAAAATCCATTAACATAAGTATTAGACTCCTTAACACATATTTTAATCTAATTTATATTATATATATTATTATTATGAATCTATTATTGAAACATAAATGTAAATATATATATATATATATATCCTACCATATATTACTTTTTTATGATATGTTGTTACCCATTTAATAAAATTCGATTTTAAAGTCGCTTTTCAGCACTACTGGAAACATAGCATATACACACGGTTGAGAACTGTGGGTATAGTCCATAAAACCATCGGTATTAGATATACCCATGGTACTAAGATCCATGGATTATGGATCCATTTGTATAAATATATACCCAATACTTATATAGAAACTATGGGTATATCCTAGGATATCTTCTTACTACCCATGGTTTAGATAAACTGTAGGTATATATCTAAACCCATGGGTAGAAAAACCATGGGTATATGTTGTCCAACAAGAAACCATAAACAAGTGGTTAATTGAACTGTGGGAATATCTACCTATACCAACCTAGATGTAGCCTTCCTTCCATCCCATTTTAAGCATTTAAATATAATACAAAACTACAATACACATTCAATACAATAGATATATTGTATTTTTATCATTCAAAAAACTTCTTGTATTAATTCTGAAAAAAATTAATATAATATAACAGATATATAAATCCATAAAACCAAACAATTCATGTAATTAAACAATATCTGGATATAACTCTACATCAAATTCACAAATATAGGAGATCAATTTATTCCTATCACCAATATAATCGTCCTCATTACCATATGAAACTTCCCCATCACCACAATCACCAATTGCATCTTTTGATATACCAAAAGCATCATCATCATGATCATCATTATCATCATTATCGGAACTACCACCACCACTAGAATCATCATCCTTACCACCAATAGGTGCCTCATTGGCATTATTTTAGGTGCCGCATAATTATTGAACTGATTTGATAAATGGATCAATCATTTTCACAATGTGTAATGGAAGAGATGGATTTTTAATTGACATATATTTCATGAAGTGTTTGATGGTAAGTTTAATTATATCACATTCATGAAAATATATTATTTTGGCCTTATTTTTTTCTACACAATCATTTTGAACCTCAATGAATTGATAGGATCAAGAGGTTCCCTATGTGGTCCAACACCTAATGGGGATTATGTTTTTCCAAGGTATATATTGGAATATCCCCTAGTTATCCTCATCTAATTATTATCTGAAATGATCATTGGTGGGAAATTTTCATCATCCTTCTCATTGATGTCATATAGGGAAATTTTTTGAAAATATAAACATGATATATAGTTATGAATTCCATATCAATATTTTAAATATCAATAAAAACATACAATAATTTCTCATGTCTATGTATTTAAAAATCGTCAATCATTTTTTCCCACTTGAGAAAAATAATTTCCCTCATGCCACATAACCTTCGATGCCCAATGAAACTTTCTGCAAATGATATTAATTAGTGTAATACTACATTATTGAATTATATGAAAGTAAACAAAGAAGCAATTATAATTGTAACAATTGAAGGAGTCCATAAAATGAAGAAGCATTGAAAAATAAATTTAATTATAAATTTTAAACCAGGGTAACAAAATAAAAAATACATACTAATTACCATGAAAGACATTTTTATCATGTGTATTCCTCTTTTATATTAATTTTTTAAAATTATATTTTTGTTACGTTATTTGGTTATTCAGTCAGTTGTTAATTTTTAGCATTTGTTCATTAGGTTCATTTTTTTGTAAGACGGTTTGGTAATTTGGATATTTGTCCATTTGATCATTTGGATAATTTGAAATTTGTAAATTTGGTAATTTGGGTCATTTAGGTCATTTAAGACATTTAGTCTATTTAGGAAAATTATGCCATTTATGCTAGTTATTTAGCCAATTTAGGCCAATTAGGCCTATTTGGTCCCAAATAAGCCAATTAGTAAAATTAGGGCACATAGGAAAATTTGAAAAATTAGTCCATTTATTTTGAAAAATTATGCCAACTATACCATTTAATCTAATTAGACCAATTCAGGCCAATTTAGGCCAATTAACACATTTAGGATAATTAGAGAAAGTTGGACTATAATAAAAAATAGTAAATATATGCCAACAAGTACAATTATTACATATTTAAAATTTATTCCATTCTATCCAATTAGGCCATTTACAAAAATTTAGGATATTTTAGTCCAACTATGCAAATTTGGAAAATTAAGCCAATTAGGCTAATTTAGGCAAATTTTATCCAATTTATACATATATAGGATAATTAGGAAAGTTATACCTTTTAGGAATATTACATCCAATTCATTCAATTTGGCCAATTTAGGATAATTTTGCCTAATTATACTAATTAGGCCAATTTAGGCCAATTTAGACCAATTTAGGATAATTAGGCCAATTAACCCAATTTAGGCCATTTAGGCCATTTATGTGATTAGGCCAGTAGTCCATATGTCGATTAGTCTATTATTCCACTTGTCCACTTAGACATATTACGTATTAGAAATTTTCCAAAATGGCTTTTTTCCTTACAGGACATTAGGCCAATTGGATAATTAGGCATTTGACCATTTTTTATTAGTCCATTTACCCATTAGAGCACTTCTTCATTTTTGTACTTGTACATTTGGAAATTTGGAAATTTTATCATTTATAAATTTGTCCAGTTTTTTTAAAGTCCATTTAGGTCATTTATTCCATTTTAACCATTTAGGATATTTAGGCCATTTATGCCATTAGGCCATTAGGCCAATTTTGGAAATTTAGGAAATTAATGCCATTTAGTCTACTGGTCAATAAAGAAGTTAAGGCATTACGAAATTTTTCTATTTAGTCATTTGGCTATTATTTCATTAGTAAAATTAGTTCATTAGTTCATTTGTCCATTTACCAAATTCCCATTTAGGCCATTTATTCCATTTAGGCCGTTTAAGAAATTTAGGCAATTTTGGACATTTAGGACATTAGACCACTAGTACTTTAGTGAAATTAGTCAAATGGACATTTAGGACATTTATTCCATTTGGACATTAGTCTATTTGGCCATTTTAAATTGGTATTTTGATTGCTATATTATATTGTTTAATGAGACTAAAACATAAATTTCAACATTCAAATTTAACTAAAAATATAAATATTGTTATTATTTTAATCATATAAAAGTACCTCGAACCTCTAATGCTCAAGAATAGTAGTTCACCACAATGTGTGAAAATATATCACTGAATGTTTTTTTTTCTTTTTTCAAAATTTATCCTAAAAACTTTCTTTAATATTAATAGAAATTAAGTATTCTATTCAAACCAATAATGATTAATAATACCTCAAAATCATCAATCCTCCAATATTCAATCATTTCTTTAGATTCTGTTGTTGGATAGTTGGGGAATATTTGTGCACCCACTAAAGAAGAACTGTAACGCCCCGACCCTAGTTACCCAGAGTCGGTGCATTATTACATAACATTGGCATGATCACAAGAATGATCAAATCTCGACACACCGAATGGTTTAGTAGCCTTGGAAACACTAGATATATTTATAAGTTTTACATTACATCATTAAATAAAAAACTACTACAACAACATAATGTCTCCATAATTCACACTCATATCCCCACATTATATCCCTGCAGGTCATTCATAATTTACTTCTTCACTTCCTGGGAAAAATAAAACATTGAAAAGGGGTGAGCTCAAATGCCCAGTAAGGATAACAATATAGCAGAAACTTTCATAAATAAGAATAAACATTTAAGGCAATGTATAACTAAAACAAAAGCCTTTAAAACATGAACTTTCAACATGGTATGGAATAAATAAAATGAAATAATGCCATTTACTTATTCACATGGATATTCTACTAATCGAATAATCACATGCAAAAATCAATAACCACTTTCATAATGTTGCAATGCATATTGCCAGACTATCATAACCACATAGTCAAGGCCTCGTTCCAAGACTACAAATAAGATTTTTCCAAGGACTTGTGCCAAGACACTAGTTTGTCTCATGAGACCTACTGATGCATCGAGGAGCTATAGCGGGCTCCACCCGTCACTTACTAAGTCCAATGCATTTCCATATGAAAAGGTTTAAACATAACATAAACATTCGTATTAAAACTAGCATACGAAATGTCAATACTTTCACCATAAACTATGAATGGTATACAATAACACATCCACAGTCAAACATATCACAAAACCTTCAACACAATATAGAAGTTTTGTATCATAATAAATCAACTTCAAATAATCTTAAAATCCATCAAAGGATGTTGACATAGATGAAATCAAAATTCTTTTAAAAGAAATATCTCCTTTTATTTTGAAATCCTTTAAGATCCATATAAAATAAAACAATTTCTTTTAAAATATTCTTATAAGCTTGTAAGGGAAGCTTTTAAGATTTTATAACGGCGGAAAATAGCCGCACCCGCCGTATAAGATAAAAAAACATTCTTACCTTAATTCTGTCGAAAAGGTTAAAAAGGACCTTGTTTTGAAAATGACCGAAAGATTCCTTTATAAACCACTTATAAAAGTCAAAAAGGGTATAAATTACTTTGACTCATATTCTAGTAAATAGTAAAAATGTTTTGAAATACATTTTTAAGAAACATGGATGTGGATGATAAAGAGATCCCAATAGATTATTACGTATAAACAACATTGGATAATGAAGAGGTTGTAAAGTAAACCCTTACCTTGTACTTTTCCTTGGATGGGGTAGCTTAAACTCCTGTATAATGGTGAAATAATTGTTAATAAATTATACAAGAATCATATACATTAATATGATATCATATATGATCTTTTAATATTGATTTGTGAATAATATCTTAGAATTATCGTCGTTTCGGGTGTTAACTTACTCATTTTATTTTATATGTTTTGTTACATAAGCCATGTTTGTTGTATCTTATTCATATCCAGAATGATATCAAGTCCTTAAACATCATTTTTAAATCATCAAATGATAATTATACTTGAATGGATACGATGGAGAATGAAGCTCATCACGTTCGTGGAGACGGTAGTCCGTACATACGCACGAGCGACAATATCATTCTTTTGATATTAAAATAATATATAAATGGATGTTATATCATATATAAAGAATCATTAACATGTTATATTTATTATTTACATGAGTTACACATCATTATTATACCCATCCAAATAATAATATATTGAATAACAATTACACCACGACGTGGAGACGGTAAGCCGTACGTACGCACATATGGTGACATGTTATTCAAAGGGTGGATAGAATACTGAATATGGTTGTACCATATTTATAATAACATCATAGTATATGTGATATACTGGAGTTATTATTTTAGAATGGTAAGAACAAAGGAAGAAGAAGTGGAAGAAGAAATGAACTTGGAGAAGGGTGGTGAAATCATTACCTCTTCTTCAGGTTCTTCCTTTTGATTTGATCAAAAGGGCTCCTTAGGATGGATTTCTGATCAAACTAAGGCCTCTAGGTTGTAGTGATGGAAGTTTGGAGAGTATTTGGGCAGAGTTTGGCCGAACCAAAAGGCTTTGAAGGTGTGAAGAAATGGGAAGGAGGAGTTCCCTATTATAAGAGGGGTGAGGGGCACCTTTGGAAAAGCTAGAGATATTAGTTTATAATAAATTCATAATCGGTTTCCAATGGCTCCAAAGTTCACTATTCAAAGGTTAAGGTGGGGATGGGTCTAAAACAACTCAACCAATAGAATTTAGACAGGTTTGTGTACTTATATTAACCTTATCTTTAGGTATTAACTTTAAGTTAATTAGTTTCACTTTTACAATGTCTCTTTGTATTTTTATATAATATGGTTTATAAACTTACTAAATACATCCAAGCGACCCCGAAGTGGTCCATTAATGATTAACCTATCATGATATAAGCCTCTTGGCCGAACCTTAGATTTTTAAGAATTTAATATCAATTAATAATGTAATATTTGTTTTAAGAACTCTTTTATGTCAATTTTGACACTATTCAATAGTTGATTTTTATGAAACTCATAACAAATTGATTACTTCGAGATAAGTCAATTAAATCAATCCTAATATATCATATTATCCTATAAAATTAGTTTAATTCATGAAAAGTTTCATATTATATTTATTTGGGTATTTATAATATCAATTATTTTAATTTTTCACTATTATAGTAATTACTGCATCATCATTGTGTCATAAATAAAATAACTTATTTAATGACTAAAAATTATAAATAAAATAACATTATGTAGGAAAGCTTTTTATCTTTCTAATTAATATTTATAATCTAAAATCCAACATATATAACCCTATGTAACAATTGTTTTCCTAAAAGATATATGCTTGTGTCATTTTTGTATTCATTTTAACTTAATTAAAATAAATTGTCATTATCACTTACAAGTGGATCCATGGGGTCCCAAAATAGACCCAAAGATACCCATGGTCGACCATGTATCAACCAATAGGGTTATGACACGTTTTAGGGTAATTTAGTATTATTATAATATTATTTTTGTAACCCTTATTTATCGGATTTACCCTTAACCTTGGTAAATAAAATATTTACCGCAGTAATTATTCAAAATGTCTAAAAATAAAAGTTACCTATTTACACAATATGAACATCCTGATTCCAAATATGGAATCCATTTTCCTAAATTCAAAACACAGAAGTGGCATAAATTAATTTAAAATTAATTCCCGCTGTCAAAACAAAAAGCGTGTTTTTAAGAGATAATAACTATCAAAAGATTGACACTTGTTTATGTTCGGTTTAATTGTAAAATTATGTCCAATGAAAAACATTATATTAAATGGTAAAAATATATTCTAAATATACTTTAAAACAACTAAAATTCATAATTTATCACTATTAATTATTTTGATTAAAAAAGTTGTTTTTAATTAAAATTTAGTAATTTTCACTATTCATCAAAATATAAAAGTTATCCGAAAAGTACCAAAATTTCACCCTAGGATAATTTCGATATTCTGAATCCAAAAATGAAGTCCATTTTGAAATATAAAATATATATGATTTCAAAAAGTAGGTATTACTATTCACAACGGCTTGTTTAAGTAGTTGTGGTGTGTGTTAGAACTCGAGGTTGCGTACAACACACGCTATCGCATTATTAGAAGGGAAACGTACCGTGGAAGCTTGGGGTGTTACATTCTCCCCTCCTTCAAATAATTTCATCCTCGCAATTTCTAGGGTATTACTGCATAAAAAGACTCGGGTGGTTCTTCATCATAAGTTCCTCCGGTTCCCACGTTGCCTCTTCCATCTTATGGTTTCTCCACAGAACTTTTACCAGACGCGTCGTCCGGTTTCTCAGCACTTGTTATCTCGTATCAAGAATCTTGACGGGATCTTCGCAATAAGACAGATTGGGTTCCAGTTCTAATTCTTCATAGGTGAGTACATGCATTGGGTCAGGCATGTATTTCCTCAACAGAGATATGTGGAACACATCGTGAACTTTGGAGAGACTTGGCGGCATTGCCAATCGGTAAGCTACAACCCCAATTCGTTCTAGAATTTCGAAAGGTCCGATGTACCTGGGACTCAATTTACCTTTCTTACCAAAACGTATGACTCCCTTCCATGGAGATACCTTCAGGAAAACATAATCACCGACTTGAAATTCCAAATCTTTCCTTCGATTATCGGCATAGCTCTTCTGCCTACTTTGAGCTGCTTTGATGTGATTTTGGATTACCTTCACCTTTTCCACCGTTTCCTCCACCAGTTCTGGGCCTACAAGTTTTCTTTCACCAACGTCATCCCAAAAGGTTGGTGTACGACATCTCTTTCCATATAACACTTCATATGGTGCCATCTGAATACTCGAATGGAAGCTATTGTTATAGGAAAATTCTACCAGAGGTAAATATTGATCCCACATACCCTGAAAGTCAAGTGAGCAAGATCTCAACATGTCTTCTAAGGTCTGAATAGTCCGTTCTGATTGTCCATCTGTCTGAGGGTGGTAAGCAGTGCTCAAATGAAGTTCAGTATCCAGGGATTTATAAAGACTTTTCCAAAATCTTGAAGTAAAACGGGGATCACGATCAGAAACAATTGATAAGGGTACTCCATGAAGTCTCACAACTTCATTAATATATAGTCTTGCTAGACGTTCCAGGGGTAGATCTTCTCTTATAGCAAGAAAATGTGCTGACTTGGTAAGACGATCAACAATCACCCATATTGCATCATTCCTTCTAGGAGTCTTTGGTAGCCCCATGACAAAGTCCATCGTAATATTGTCCCATTTACACTCCGGTATGGGAAGAGGTTGCATGAATCCTCCAGGCTGTTGCCTTCCATCTTTCACTTGTTGACAAACCATACATCTTGACACAAAATCAGCAATCTCCCTCTTCATGTTGTCCCACCAAAAATGTTCCTTCAAATCTCTATACATTTTGGTGCTCCTAGGGTGTATAGAGAAATTGGAACTATGAGCATCATCCAGCAATTCCCTTTTTAGATCAGGTAAATCGGGAACACAAAGTCTCTTCCCGAATTTCAAAATTCCATCTTCATACACAAAGTCTCTCAATTTCCCATCATTCACAGCTTTAATCTTCTTTTGGAATTCTTCATCATCAGTCTGAGAACTCTTAATCCTTTCTAGTAAGGATGGTTTGGAAACCATTTGAAAAAGCATTGATGTTTCACCTTCCCTGATTATTCCCATGTCTATCTTCACTAGATCCATGAAAATTGGATCCCTTTCAATTCTCATATTGTTCAAAACTCCATGGTCTTTTCTACTCAAAGCATCTTCCACCTTGTTTTCCTTCCCCGGGTGGTAGTGTATCGTACAATCATAATCCTTGAGTAATTCAAGCCATCTCCTTTGCCTCATGTTGAGTTCTTTTTGTGAGAAAATATACTTCAAACTCTTGTGATCAGTATAAATCTCACATTTTTCACCATAGAGGTAATGCCTCCATATCTTCAAAGAAAAGATCATAGCTGCTAACTCGAGATCATGAGTAGTATAGTTTTGTTCATGAATTTTCAACTGTCGTGATGCATAGGCAATAACTCTATCATTCTGCATAAGGACACAGCCAAGTCCTTTCTTTGATGCATCACTATAAATAACGAACCCATCATTCCCCGATGGTAGAGTCAATATAGGAGCATTGACTAATCTTTTCTTCAGTTCTTCAAAACATTCTTCACACTCTTTTGTCCAAACAAATTTAACCCCTTTACGTGTGAGCTTCGTTAATGGGTTAGCCAATCGGGCAAAATTCTGGACGAAACGTCGATAATAACCTGCCAAACCAATAAAACTGTGTACCTCAGTTATACTCGTAGGTGCTGGCCATTCTTGGATTGCCTTGGTCTTAGAAGGATCAACATAGATTCCATCTTTAGAGACAATATGGCCAAGAAAAGAAATCTCCTGAAGCCAGAATTCACACTTACTAAACTTCCCATATAATTCATGCCTCCTCAGAGTCTTCAAGATAATGCGCAAGTGATTTTCATGATCTTCGTAGGTTTTGGAGTATACCAAGATATCATCAATAAATACCACCACAAATTCATCGAGATACTCCTTTAAAACTCTATTCATCAGATCCATGAATACAGAGGGTGCATTAGTCAATCCAAACGGCATTACAGTAAACTCGTAATGCCCGTACCTGGTTCGAAATGCTGTCTTCAGAATGTCTTCCTTCTTCACACACAACTGATGGTATCCAGATCGAAGGTCAATCTTTGAAAAGTATTGAGCTCCATGCAGTTGGTCAAATAAATCATCAATACGAGGTAGGGGATACTTGTTCTTTATCGTTATACCATTGATCTCCCTGTAGTCGATACATAACCTCATAGATCCATCTTTCTTTTTAACAAAAAGAACAGGGGCTCCCAATGGAGAAACCCTAGGGCGAATAAATCCCTTATTACTCAATTCCTCTAGTTGTTTCTTTAGTTCGACTAACTCTACAGTGGCCATTCTATAAGGGTTCTTCGATATAGGCCTTGATCCAGGAATCAAATCAATGGAAAACTCAACTTCTCGTTCTGGAGGATGTCCAGGTAAATATTCCGGAAATACATCTACAAATTCATTCACAACAGGTACATCCTCTATTTGAACATTCCTTTCCTCACCGACAGTTATTTCATTCTTTTCCTCCCCAATAATTGAATTAAGTTGAGCTACTGGGGGTGGATCTAAATTAGAATTAGGTGGTGACGATTCTGCTCTAAAAATAATGTGTTCCTTATCATTATCATCAAGAATCGTATCCTCTTTCTTATTACAATAAATCTTCGCATCATAGTCCGAATGCCAGTCCATACCGAGGATTATATCAAACTCAATCATAGGTATGACGATGAGATCAGTAGATAAAGCAAATTTATGTGCTCTAATGGGGACTAATTCACAAAACTTTGTTGCAATGATACTTCCCTTAGGAGTTTTAACTGACAACACCCTTATTAAATCAAATTGGAAATATCTAATTTTCTTAGCAAACTGGGAAGATATGAAACAATGCGATGATCCAGAATCAAATAATTCATTTGCTAAACTTGAGGAAACCATTAAATTACCTGCCACCACGTCTTTCGGAGCTTCTACCTCAACAGTAGTGATAGCATAAGCCTGGCCTCGATCCCTTGGCCTTTTCTGAGGTAAGTTCTCCTGACGCTTAGGACATTCATTTGCATAATGCCCCATCTCCCTGCAATTGTAGCACTGAACGTTGGTAGCTTCCTTTTTCCCCTTGCAATCACGAGCTTGGTGGCCTTTTTCACCACACTTGTAACAGACTCCCATTCCATTCAAGCAAGTACCATGGTGTTTCTTCCCGCATTTACCACAGGATGGATATTCAACCTTTCCCTTCTTCCCGTTATTTCCATTCCCATATTGATCAACAGGTCTCTTCTTCTCTTGCTTTGCTTCCTTTTCGGTCTTGATAGCACATGAGACAATGTCTTCGTACGATGAAAAGGATTGTGAGACTAATGCTCGACGAAGAAATGGTTTTAACCCATCAAAGAAACGATCAATCTTACTTCTTGGGTTGCGAATATAATCTCCAGCATACCTCGCTAACCTTGTAAAGTTAGCCTCATACTTTGTGACATTCTCATCCTCCTTTTGTCTCAGACTCAGAAATTGCCTTTCCATATCCGCTCGATGGTCACAAGGAAAGTATTTTTCTAAAAACAGATCTTTGAACTCCCTCCATTCCATATTTGATACTTCATCATCTTCCTTCATGTTTTGAATCAATGACCACCATTGATTAGCATCTCCAGTGAGGCGGTAAACTGCCATGATAACTTTTTCCCTTTCACTGCTCCCCAAAGCCTGAAATATTTTCTCTAGGGAATTTATCCATTGCTCAGCTACTAAGGGATTTGTACTCCCATTGAACGTTGGTGGTTTTTGCCTCATGAATCGATCTAACATTGATCCTCCACCCTGCGGATCAGGGTGCTCCATACGGTTAAGGTAATTATTCATAACCTGAGTAAGTTGTCCCAGTATGGTGATTAGCTGATCGGCACCAGTTGCATCACCAGCCCCACTATAATTATCTTGAGCAGGAGGGCAATCCCTACATGGAGTGCGTGCATTTATACTGTTTCCATTTCTTCCACTAGGCGCCATTTCTAAACAATGGCATAAACTAGATCAGATTATGAATCAAAATACATAATCCCATACTTATAAAACACTCAACATAAATTGAACTATTTATGGATATAATCCATAATCATAAAAATGTTTTCTTTGAGGAAGTATATACTCATAAACCCTTCATAATGATTTGTAAAGAAAATGAGAGTTATCCTAAGCATATCCCCCGGGAGTGTCGTAACCAAGAGTGCAGCAAGGCCCGTTGTCGTGCACCAGTTCCCGTTCGAGTCTAGCTCAAAGCGGTGTTTTCGGGTTTTACCCCTAGGTATATCTGTGCCAGAGCTGCCTCTACCTGGTCGTATCCAGACAGAGATGTATTGCTTGGAAAACTCACAAAATCTCTACAATACCAAAATTCTAGGATGTTCTTCTATACTAATCCTCAAAGTTCAGCTTAGGTCTACGTGCTCTAATCAGAGTTTATCTAAATCTAGCTTCCAAGGTTTGTACTAAACTTCCTCTGACACCAACTCTAACGCCCCGACCCTAGTTACCCAGAGTCGGTGCATTATTACATAACATTGTCATGATCACAAGAAAGATCAAATCTCGAAAGACCGATTGGTTTAGTAGCCTTGGAAACACTAGATATATTCATAAGTTTTACATTACATCATTAAATGAAAAACTACTACTACAACATAATGTCTCCATAATTCAAACTCATATCCCCACATAATATCCCTGCAGGTCATTCATAATTTACTTCTTCACTTCCTGGGAAAAATAAAACATTGAAAAGGGGTGAGCTCAAATGCCCAGTAAGGATAACAATATAGCGGAAACATTCATAAATAAGAATAAACATTTAAGGCAATGTATAACTAAAACAAAAGCCTTTCAAACATGAACTTTCAACATGGTATGGCATAAATAAAATGAAATAATGCCATTTACTTATACACATGGATATTCTACTAATCGAATAATCACATGCAAAAATCAATAACCACTTTCATAATGTTGGAATGCATAATGCCAGACTATCATAACCACATAGTCAAGGCCTCGTGCCAAGACTACAAATAAGATTTTGCCAAGGCCTTGTGCCAAGACACTAGTTTGTCTCATGAGACATACCGATGCATCGAGGAGCTATAGCGGGATCCACCCGTCACTTACTAAGTCCAATGCATTCCCATATTAAAAGGTTTAAACATAACATAAACATTCGTATTAAAACTAGCATACGAAATGTCAATACTTTCACCATAAACTATGAATGGTATAAAATAACACATCCACAGTCAAACATATCACAAAACCTTCAACACAATATAGATGTCTTGTATCATAATAAATCAACTTCAAATAATCTTAAAATCCATCAAAGGATGTTGACATAGATGAAATCAAAATTCTTTTGAAAGAAATATCTCCTTTTATTTTGAAATCATTTAAGATCCATATAAAATAAAACAATTTCTTTGAAAATATTCTTATAAGCTTGTAAGGGAAGCTTTGAAGATTTTATAACGGCAGAAAATAGCCGCACCCGCCGTATAAGTTAAAAAAAACATTCTTACCTTAATTATGTCGAAAAGGTTAAAAAGGACCTTGTTTTGAAAACGACCGAAAGATTCCTTTATAAACCACTTATAAAAGTCAAAAAGGGTATAAATGACTTTAACTAATATTCTAGTAAATAGTAAAAATGTTTTGAAATACATTTTTAAGAAACATGGATGTGGATGATAAAGAGATCCCAGTAGATTATTACGTATAAACAACCTTGAATAATGAAGAGGTTGTAAAGTAAACCCTTACATTGTACTTTTCCTTGGTTGGGGTAGGTTAACCTCCTGTATAATGGTGAAATAATTGTTATTAAATTATACAAGAATCATATACATTAATATGATATCATATATGATCTTTTAATATTGATTTGTTAATAATATCTTAGAATTATCGTCGTTTCGGGTGTTAACTTACTCATTTTGTTTTATATGTTTTGTTACATAAGCCATGTTTGTTGTATCTTATTCATATCCAGAATGATATCAAGTCCTTAAACATCATTTTTAAATCATAAAATGATAATTATACTTGAATGGATACGATGGAGAATGAATCTCATCACGTTCGTGGAGGCGGTAGTCCGTACATACGCACGAGCGACGATATCATTCTTTTGATATTAAAATAATATATAAATGGATGGTATATCATATATACAAAATCATTAACATGTTATATTTATTATTTACATGAGTTACACATCATTATTATACCCATCCAAATGATAATATATTGAATAACAATTACACCACGACGTGGAGACGGTAAGCCGTACGTACGCACATATGGTGACATGTTATTCAAAGGGTGGATAGATTACTGAATATGGTTGTACCATATTTATAATAACATCATCGTATATGTGATATACTGGAGTTATTATTTTAGAATGGTAAGAACAAAGGAAGAAGAAGTGGAAGAAGAAATGAACTTGGAGAAGGGTGGTGAAATCATTACCTCTTCTTCGGGTTCTTCCTTTTGATTTGATCAAAAGGGCTCCTTAGGTTGGATTTCTGATCAAACTAAGGCCTCTAGGTTGTAGTGAGGGAAGTTGGGAGAGTATTTGGTCAGAGTTTGGCCGAACCAAAAGGCTTTGAAGGTGTGAATAAATGGGAAGGAGGAGTGCCCTTTTATAAGAGGGGTGAGGGGCACCTTTGGAAAAGTTAGAGATATTAGTTTATAATAAATTCATAATCGGTTTCCAATGGCTCCAAAGTTTAATATTCAAAGGTTAAGGTGGGGATGGGTCGAAAACAACTCAACCAATATAATTTAGACAGGTTTGTGTACTTATATTAACCTTATCTTTAGGTATTAACTTTAAGTTAATTAGTTTCACTTTTACAATGTCTCTTTGTATTTTTATATAATATGGTTAATAAACATACTACATACATCCAAGCGACCCCCAGGTGGTCCATTAATGATTAACCTATCATGATATAAGTCTATTGGCCGAACCTTAGATTTTTAGGAATTTAATATCAATTAATAATATAATATTTGTTTTAAGATCTCTTTTATGTCAATTTTGACACTATTCAATAGTTGATTTTTGTGAAACTCATAACAGATTGATTACTTCGAACAATGTCAATTAAATAAATCCTAATATATCATATTATCCTAGAAAATTATTTTAATTAATTAAAAGTTTCATATTATATTTATTTGGGTATTTATAATATCAATTATTTTAATTTTTCACTGTTATAGTAATTACTGCATCATCATTGTGTCATAAATAAAATAAATTATTTAATGTCTAAAAATTATAAATAAAATATACTTATGTAGGAAATATTTTTATATTTCTAATTAATATATATAATCTAAAATCCAACATATATAACCCTATGTAACAATTGTTTTGCTAAAAGATATATGCTTGTGTCATTTTTGTATTCATTTTAACTTAATTAAAATAAAGTGTCATTATCACTTACAAGTGGATCCATGGGGTCCCAAAATAGACCCAAAGATGCCCATGGTCGGCCATGTATCAACCAATAAGGTTAAGACACGTTTTAGGGTAATTTAGTATTATTATAATATTATTTCTCTAACCCTTATTTACCGGATTTACCCTTAACCATGGTAAATAAAATATTTACCGCAGTAATTATTCAAAATGTCTAAAAATAAAAGTTACCTATTTACACAATTTGAACATCCTGATTCCAAATATGGAATCCATTTTCATAAATTCAAAACACAGAAGTGGCAGAAATAAATTTAAAATTAATTCCCGCTGTCAAAACAAAAAGCGTGTTTTTATGAGATAATAACTATCAAAAGATTGACACTTGTTTATGTTCGGTTTAATTGTAAAATTATGTCCAATGACAAAAATTATATTAAATGGTAAAAATATATTCTAAATATACTTTAAAACAACTCAAATTCATAATTTATCACTATTAATTATTTTTATTAAAAAAGTTGTTTTTAATTAAAATTTAGTAATTTTCACTATTCATCAAAATATAAAAGTTATCCGAAAAGTACCAAAATTTTACGCTAGGCTAATTTCGATATTCTGAATCCAAAAATGAAGTCCATTTTGAAATATAAAATATATATGATTTCAAAAAGTAGGTATTACTATTCACAACGGCTTGTTTAATTAGTTGTGGTGTGTGTTAGAACTCGAGGTTGCGTACAACACACGCTATCGCCTTATTAGAAGGGAAACGTACCGTGGAAGCTTGGGGTGTTACAAGAACTGAATCTACTCTTCCATAAAAGATATAATCGGTGTCTATAAAATCGTTATAACTCCCTATGATTCATTAAAACATGGAACCTTAGTAGCTTTACCTCCAAAAAATATAAATGAATACTATAATGAAGATGTTAGTTCATATAAATGCATTAATAATATGGATATAAATTTAATAAATTTTTTTACTCATATATTTACCCATGAGTTGTAATTTAATTCTTTACTGATATTCATCAAAGGGGTTGGTTTCATCGAAATGATATAATTGTACTTGGATAATGTTATCTTGACTCTTTTAAACTTCCACTCATTTTTACCTAACATCTAATTATATTAATTTTAAAACACCATTATTTGTGTTTTCTGATTTCCAGATTCATGTATATGTGTTCTCCCTTTTCTAAAACTAGAATATCCCAATAAACAAGATAAAAGGGAAAAAATAATTAATTCATAGTATGACTTGGAAAAATGGTATTATGTAATTTGGAACACTTATAATAAAAAAATATGATGCAAGCTTCTCATTAGAACTAGGTGGATCCATGGGCTACCCTAAACCAGTATCCCCTGAACGATTTGTGTGTTCCAATTCCTGAATCGGGTGATCTGCATACGCTGGAGTGGAATCTAATGGAACATAATAGTCAGTTCATCGATGGATAATATGAATTATTAGAATCATAGACATGGCATAATATAAGTGTTAGGTTTGGGATACATCCAAGCATATGGATAAGGAAAATGTGGTAACAACCTTAGAGGTTCCATAGAAATGGTATGAGAAGAATATACTAAATGAGATAATTATGGAGGAATGTGTGGGAACATCCCTTGAGGATAAATTAGAGGATGGAAAGGTGTGGTAAATTATGAGTCTGTTAGAGGTTCATGGTGTGAGTGGTTATGATGGGTTATACATCTAGATTTATGGTCACCCCCACTCAAAACCATACTAGTAGGAAAATCAGAAATCAACTCTAGTTCAAATTTATGTCCCTAAAAAATTGATAAAGTATACGAACATGAAATTAAATGTAATGTAGAAGAAAAATATTTTAATTATTATACTCAGTAAGGGAAGTAGAGAAGAAAACTCAAGATCCTGCTTATGTCAATTATTATCAAGTAATAACATCTTTCAAACGATTTCAACATTTTTTATAATATACATAATAATTAATCATAATTTTTTAGGATATTGTTTTTAAATACAGTGAATAAAACACAGAAGTCAAATCATTTATAATATTTTTTAACATGATTTACAAACAACAATGTAAACTCTATTTATACATTTATTAAAAACCCATTTTAAACCCCCATTTATGAAATGAAATAAATATAAATAAATAATAACTAAACAATACTGAAAAACATATTATTAAAAAATTAATCTATATTAATGTAATTGTTTTAGTGCTAACCCGATAAACCCACATTAATGTAAGCTAAATATAATGTGATCATATATGTTTTCTTCTATATATTACCCTCTAATACTTCATGTTCAACATAAAATATCATAATCAGACTATTTGAGTCATAAAATAAAATATTTTGTTCAACACCAATGGGGGTATCAATGGTGAAAATTTTGGCACCACAACCATAAAAAAAGTCTTTGGATTAGTTTAAAAATGACACAATAATCAGTTATGAGATGATGTTTCACATAAAAATTGTTTTGACATAGATTCCAAAATACATGGATCATTTTTATCCTTGAATCAAGTTATGAAAATAACTCTGAAACCACTGTCGTCTATAAATGTAACATTTCACTTCATTTAATTAACCCATTTACATTTCATCATAGCGACTCGAATATGAGAGTATTAATATAATAATAAATTTTACCAACATGTCCATAATACGATAAAAATTTATATTTTTGCCTACTATAGGATGAACTGGAATAACAATCATTTTATATGTTTTCATAACACCATCATTATGTGTTGTCATTTTATCTTTAGAATAATTTATATCAAATTTATACCCATTTATTATTAAAGAGATTCATCCAATAATAAATGAATTGGGAAAAAATTCAATGATCGTATTTATTGAGAGATGAATTAAATAGGTAAAATCAATTCCTGAAATATATATATATAATATAATTAAACGAATATGTATATTTTAATTAAATTAAATTAGATTTCAAACATTTGATTTCAACTAAACAATAAACTCTTTGATATTTGATGCCTCTCTCCTTCTCAAAGGAAAATATCAATGCACACTAATTATAATTTTTTATGGTGATTACATAAATGATAATAAAATTTTAAGGTATATGTGAGAAGAGATGTTATGAGATAATGTATAAGTATTCAAAATACATACTTGATATAGTCATCAAACAATCTAATGTTAAACAAGACTGTGTGTTGTGCCATCTCCCACTCTTCAAGGATAAATATATCCAATATACATATTTATCATCATTATTTATTCAGTAAAAGGGATCAGTGTAATGATAACAAGTGTATGCAACAAACCATGGGAGTTCTGGAAAAATACAGTTTGATGGAATCCCCTCTATTTATACTGATCCCTCATGACTTAAAAATATAATTCTATGAAATAATAAATTCTTGAAATTTGGGCCATTATATAGGCAAGGTGATCCAGAACCTGATTTCAATCCCACCATGTAATGAAAACATGGGTATTATAGCTAATGAAACCATTGAACTTTCTCATAATATACGAGATTGACCAAGGAATCACACATTTATCAAGAAGTGAGTGGCAGAGAATGATTGAGTGAATTTCCACTACTATTAGGGTGATGTTCCTTTGAATGTAGAGATTTGGTAATGTAATCGTAGATTTCCCTTCTCCCTAAAGGGATTTACCTCAAGAAAAGTGAGAATTAAGCACTAGAATGACCAAGACACTACAATCAAAAACCACCA
The DNA here is from genome assembly GCA_963277665.1 of Viscum album. Lineage (NCBI taxonomy): Eukaryota > Viridiplantae > Streptophyta > Magnoliopsida > Santalales > Viscaceae > Viscum > Viscum album. The sequence goes on along the minus strand of OY728139.1, from coordinate 122,818,599 downwards.
CCACCTTTCATAGAGCTAGAAACACAAGATCCATGTGGGTTCATATTGAACTCACTTAGGTGAGGAAGTTATTAAACCGAATGGACCTATGGTCCATTTAAAACAAGATAAACATAAGGATTATGCACCTACACGTTCTTAATAGTATGGGAATCCTGGATATTATTGAAAAAGGAAAATTTAAATAAGAAGGGTTTTAGTTCCAATGATCAAATTCCTTTCAATAGTTCGGGTATCATCATGGAGAGCCTTGTTCCTTAATTTCAATATATACCAGAATCCAACATTTTAATAAGTTTTAAATCCTTTATTTTTGGTCCTACATAACCTACACCATGAATCTAAAGATCACGGAATGGTGCATCAAAAATATCTATTGATTAAAAAGTCTTGAATCATTCAATGAAAATCTATATGGTGTGAACCAAGTCACCTTTAAGGAAAATGTGATGTGATATCTCTTACATATGACTTCTACTAAAACTTCACCTCGATAAAAGGTATATACCATCTCTTAGGATGTTGTAAATGGTTTAAAAAACATGATTCATTATCATCTCTCTAAGAAATTTGAATTTAGTAATATTTTTTCACACTAAAGAAAGGCATTCCTACTATCTAGAACAACCAGGTTAAACACCGAGTGCTTGCTTGCCTCCTTGAAAAAAAGATGATACACTAGATATACTAGAAAAACATGTTTTGATCCTTCACAGTTATGATTTCAGAATGAGATTTCACCTCTTCCAATAATTCAGTGAGTGTGGGGCTCTATGGTTAAAATGAGATCCAAAATCATAGACCTGAAGTGGGATATATATCAGTTTGTAAACTCCACATTTTCTCTCTAATTTATGGACATGGTCCTCCACCACATGGTACGATCATCAAGGGATTCCCATATCAACTGGCATGCATGTAGTGGAGAGTATAATGTAGGCTCTTCACATTGAATCCACATTCATAAATAGGTTTATCCATTCTAAACCACAAAAAAAATATGATTCCCTTTATACAAGGTATGCCAAATAAACCAAGAAAGTATCATATCAATGTTATTAACAATAACCTTCAAAAATTTGACATAAGACAATTCAAGAATATGGACAGTCAATAAAATTATCTTAACCAGGGTAATCTAACATCCAATGGAAAGGAATTGGTATTTCCAGTTAGGGATCCTAACCATAATATTTATTACAATGTGATCAAAATCTCAGATGTGGAACCTATCTGAAGATATAGGTATGACCATGTACCCCATTTAAAAGCAACCACTATGTATGTCAAAGTGGTGGAATAATGAGGCGGACCTACTGTACTCGCATCTGTTAGAGATGAAGAGGTTGGTTTTTGTTTTATTTATAACACTCCCACTCCCATGGCTTTAATTAGCAGGAATTCCATTAATTAATCATGCTGGTCTACATTCAACATTTATGAAGATAATGGTATCATCAACAATCATTTTTTGGGAGATGTAGAGGGTTCTGAATCTGTTCTGGTAGGTGAAAATCTCTATATTCAACACACTCTTGTTAATCAGATTGTTGATGATTCCTTGATTGAGGATAATTATAATTGGGAAAATATAGTCTCTATTACATAGACCGTATGTGTCTTTAATAAATCAATGTGTTTTTTCCATGAAGGATACAACCAACCATGAGGTGCGTAAACACATGAAAACAAGATGAGATGCCAAAAAAGATAATCACATACCAATGAGAACCCTAATGATGAATATCAATTCAATCATATCGTATAATTTATTCACATCTAACTTGATATCCATGTTTGAACCATTATTCTTGATGTTGATGTCATGAAACATTTCTTAGGCAAGTTAAATGACCCCTATATAGAATGACCCTTTAAAACCCATGTTTCTCTAAGGAAATATTTCAAGGGATACACATATATATCATTTTTTTTATTATGATCACTACGATTATTTAAGGGAAGTTACCCATATTAGATGTCCTGTAGTGGGAGAGGGAAGATGGAGTCCTAATCTTAGGAATGAGGACAACAATAGTTTCACATGCTACACATGATATGATCCCCATTGAAAAAAATCCTAAATACCCCTGAAAATATTATTTTTAACCACATAACAAGAGGCTCTGTAATATAAACTACATAAAATATTAGGGAATGGAGAACTATCTGTATTGAGACCATGTATAATATAAAAAATCCCCACATCATCAGGAAATTTCCCCATAGCTATGTTATCCTCACTGGAGACAAGGTTCAATATCACACGAAAAATCACAACATTACTGCTAGGATATCCATTAGGTATACGATGATTGGGACCAAAAAATAGATCACTAAATTTGAAATATTCCATTCCACCCAGAACATCTTAGTTATTTGAATAGGATCCTTCCTCTAACAAGATATTAGGCTTTGCAAACACTTTTTTCCCTAATACAGGCATGGATGTGGGCATTATTCTTATCTCCTTCATGAAAAAACGTTTTTCTAATGAATCTCAAGACATGTGTTCTTGTTTTAGAAGAATATCCACCAACCTATACATTAAAGGTTATGATTTTTAAACACCATCTCAATCTAATCTTATTCCACACTAGCTTCAATCTTGTAAATATCTATAATAATCACCTCGAGTCCCTGATCATCTTGAGGGTTACATTTGTCTCATACTTGTAAATCATTATTGATGCTTCTCATCTTGGAGTGTATCCCAATACACATATTCCCCTAGGTGGGACCACTTTATTACTCGGTAATAGCTTGGTGATAACCAGGTAGACTGACCCACTACTGATTCAACTAAAAGATCACACACTTCTCTTGGCTGGGAAGCAATGTGATCAATATTGGAGAGTGTTTAGACATACCATGAATCATATGATTCATCTTATAACTTGTAAAATATGGTATGGAATGTTTGTTATCCCGGCAGAGATCAAGGAGGCTCTGTGACCGTAGACTACCAATTTGGTTGTTTCACCACTTAAATTGAGTTCATATAAACCCAATTTCCTTAAGGCCATTGTTAGCCATGAACAATTAAATTTAAATATATAATTTTTGTTGAAGGCCTCTGAACCATTAATCTTTGACAGGTCAGCTGTTATATCGAAATCCCCTTAAACAAACAAAGGGGAGATCCTCAAATCAAAACCATTCAAACCGCGACATAAACATTATTTTCTTGTGGGAATTAAAACTCCCATAGATAAATTAGTACAATATAATGATTCCCCCTTAGGTAAATTTTATGTGACAAATTTATCATTAGCATACACCATATTGACTAATATGGACCTACGCAAAAAAAATAAAAATATCGAAGTTAATGGTATTAGAATTTAAACAATAATTTAGCTTCATTCTATGAGAAAAAATCCTTGATTTTGGATGAAATGTTTTGTGTTAGATAATGGAGATGAGATCATACTTATTCTTAAAGATCCCCATAGCTATATAATTTAACATAAACCTAGAACCAATATCATGAGCATTCAAGATAATGATAGGATTTATTTATAAAAGGGATGACCTGGTTCTGGCCCTAGGCATCTTGAGCACTTCCACGAGGGGAAAATAGCACTTCATAAATTTTCTCTATCTGGATCTCATACGGATTCAATTTGGTTCTCTTAAGGTAATAGAGGCTAGAGGTGTGGATAATGTTGAAATTAGACCTTCTTACCTTTTAGCTTACTATAACGAATCCTTAAGTGTGGTCTTTGTGGGGAATCTAGACGTCCATGGATTCAATAGGATGTTATAGGATGATAAAAAAATATGGATGAAGGGGGCCAGGGGAGGTAAGAGAATGAGGATGAACAAATACTTTCGGGAGATCCTAATGTCTAATATGACACTTAAAAGGTGATAGGGAAAGAGTGACTTGGGGAGGGGCAATGGATTCTTATGGGGAGAAGGAAACCTAAATCCTTCTATAGAGAATAAATATCTAGAAGATTCTAGAGTGCAGTTCTATTGGGGGGATGAGATCTACTAATACTAAGAAAGAATACCTCATAAGAAATGGTACCATAGACAACCTTGATAGAACCATCCTCATCTGGATGGAAGGTAGGAGAACAGACTGCACCAGAGGAATATGATTTGTGGTGAGGAGGGGATCCCTCTTCCTGCTTGACCTCAACCCTATGATCTAGTACTTTCCCCAATTCCAAAATATAATTGATAGAATGGGGTTGAAAATCATCCCCCTTTATATATTTCGACGAAGGCCTCTAATACATTGATAAATTTAGGCCTTCATAGAGTGTATTCAATTTGGAAAATGGAGTAGTACCTGGGGATCACTAGGTAGATGATCTCCAAATTCTATTCCAACACATCTTGAACCTTATGGAAGATACAATCTAAAAGAGGGAGGACATATCCAGATCAATGAAAGGACAAGGAACCGATGTATATGTCTATGAAATTCCTTATTTTTAGCGAACCGATCGAAATTATGAATCTATTTCACCATACTACTCGTCTTTATTTCTCATTGTCAAGTTATTTCTAAGGATCACATTAGAAATAAACATTAAACGAAAATCCTTATATTCTTAAGATAGATAACCACTATAAATAGAACATTAAATATGATTCATTTATTTTAAATATGATATCCATGTCCACATATTTCATTCACTAGGATACATCCACATAAATGAAATAGGTCCCCTAATATGCGTTTTTGTTGGGAGATGATCTGTTAAATGCAATATGGATGAGAAAAATGATGGATTTTTTTTCCAACTCACAAAAAAATAATTAAACCAATTTTTTTTATTTTTATCAAGAATGAATTGGATAAAAATTTATCACAAAATTTCTTAAAAATTACAAAACAAACCATGGTTAGCCTTACATTATTGTATAGCAAATGTTGTATTGCTATTGGAATACATTCATGGAGAAAGATTTGATAATTATGAGTTTTTTTATTTTTAAATACCTTTGGTCAACCGTTTTGTATATATTGTTAGAATAGAAATCTAAAGCCTTGATATTATCCATTACATCTAGAAATTATTTTTTCTCTAAAGTTAAAATCACATAATAAGCACAAGGAACATTATATTTGCTTTAACTGAAACACACAGGACACAATTATGCTCAAATACCCAAATCCAATAATTCTCAAAATGATTTGAAGTAATATTTTGTCTTCCCCTCGATATTTATAAGAATTGAGAAAAAATAATTTCACATATATTATTTCTAATTGTATATTAATTCTAAAAAATGACGCAACAAATTGGTTGACCAATATGGAAAGTCAAAAAAGAAGATTTTCTTTTTCCAATTGTATATTGATTTAGTTTCAGAATTATTCCTATATTAAGATTTTATATCACCATTACCTAATTAAAAACATAAATCCTTAAATTCATTAACATTATAAATTCCATAGATACATTCAAGTCATTTTTCAATGTCAATAGTATTACCAAACCTTTGATGATTGATGATTATTCCTATATTGAAGACCCATTGTAATGAATCTTCGATGCCTCATAAAAAAAAATGATGATATTTACGACTTTTTATCATGTATCCTTAATAAAAAAGAACATGATAGTTTTCTCTTCTTGATCCAACCAAACATCATTTCATAAGAATGGAAGTCAATTATAGTTTATAGAAGGGCATTAGACATTTTATTTCTTTTGGAAGAGGCATCAAATGTCTGCACACCCATATCCAAAAGTTACTTTCACTATATTCTTAATGGTTTCATGTATGATTTTATATAATTACTAAGATAAAAATTTATATCCATTAGTGTAATCATGAAATTTATTTTTTTCATACACATCCCATGGAGAAGATTATAAACATAAATAAATAATTTCCTTGTGCTGTGAGTAATATGAATCTTACCAAAAATATAGAAACCATTAGAGGATATACCAATCCTAAAATTATTCATATAATCTGAAAAATTGTGATGTTGTGCATCAAATTCATTCAATGATAATCAATGTGTAGGATGATCCAACTTTTCATTAACATTAACTCTCTCAGCATAATTCAATCGCATATTTGTTGAAATTTCTAAATATATGAAAATATTTTGATGCATGGGAATCAATATCATATGACAGATACTATTTTTGGAACATAAGACTGTGTCTCATATATATTTTCTTTCCATAAAAATGAACCAAATTATTTAATTTCATTAAGGTAAGTTATTTATTCCCCAAATAAATTTAAATATTTCAATTAACCATGATTTTTAGATGAAAAATTAAGATACTTAATTAACTTTTATTATTTATACTGATTTGAGAGAATATATTCACCATCTGAAAAACATCACTTAAAATGGTATGAATATAATCAACGGTGGTATTAGAAATTCCATACATGGTTTTAACATGATATAACCTCATGAAAAATTAGAATTTTGTTAATTTAGTATATTCTTGTTATACATGAGTTCAGGCATCATCAATTATTTTTTTTACTCTCTGAACATCATCATATTCATTATTGTCCACATGTTTATTAATATCATTTTCTTATTTCACAAGAATACTATTACTATCATGATGATTCAAAAAATGAAAATGATCAAATATAAATAATTGTGTACCACATTTGTTATGTTCATGAATAGTAGATGATTGGACCATCATTCCATTGTGATACCAAACATAATAGTTTGTTTGAAATAAAACTTATGTTATAAAATATCCTTCTTCTTCAAATCATAACCATGGTCTCTAAAAAAAATTATTAAATTGACAATATATATGAAACCAATCTAATGGATTAATAAATATAGAATCAAAAGAAGTACTAATTATTTTGAAATTTTGTTGAATTCTATTCGGTATGATACATCCATTATCTACTATTTATATTAAAGGGAAAAAAAGTTAATTTCCTATCAATAATGTAAACCATATTTAAAAAATTCATTGTAACCAATTTCAATATTAATGTCATAAAATCATTATATTAACAATAAAAATAGATAATAAGGGAAACCATATAATCCAAAATTTATTTTTAAAAATAGTTGACCAGACAATGTATAAAACATGGAATGAGAAACAACTATTATGTAATACAATTAAATACATATGTCTTAATGAAAAAAATATTTTTAAAACTCCCATGTTATTAATATTGAATTAATCCAATTAAATAAACTTGTTTTTATGATGAAAAAAATAGTTAAGAATAACAATAATGTGTCACCCAACCTTAAAACCCGAAAGACATTGTATAATATTATCAATGATTTTATACCACAATTTATATAAATACAAATAATTATAAAATCCCAATATCCTAGAAATTAATATTTATAAAATAAAAAAAATTATCCAAAATGTAATAAAGGAGATGGAATCCAGATGTTTTATGATATATGAAACAAAATAAAATATTTGTTCACAAAAATTACTCATATCTAATTAGGAATGATTGATTTTTTATTTCAAATGTAATTAAAATATTAATGATATAACATGAATGGAATAAATTCTCTTACCATTTTTCTAGAATAATGAATAAATAATTTTCAATAGAAACACATAAAAATTAATTTAATTCAATTTTATTCGTAAAAGAAGATGATACAATTAAATAATTTATCTTAAGACTCGTAAATAAACATTAACAATATTATTTTAAAATTGTAAAGGGTAAAAAACTATATAAAAATGAGTAAGAAATAGAATGAAATTTTTTAAAATATCTTTTATTTCAATATACCATATTATTGGAAAGTTTTCATTAATATAAAAAACACCATGAAAAACTCCATAGTTATATTTTCAAATATAAACATTTAATTATTTATTGAATATTATAAATCAAGTGTAGTAACATCTTAGGAATATTATAAAAATGACATATATTTAAGAGAATTCCTACCAATATAATATAGTGATGAGAGCCTCAAGCTTCAGTAATAGTTAATCAACATCAGGGAGTAAATAAATAAATTTTTATAACAAATTGATTCAAAATAAATCATATCCAAAAACTAATAATAAAAAATATCCAATGGGAAACCATGAATATAACATATAATAACACATATAAATAAAATTTTAAAAAAAAATTTCCATTCGTTATAACTGTTAAATTTCAACCCATATTAAATAAATCCATAGAACAATCTATGAATTTTATTACCTGAAAAAAAATGATGAAATATTTCAAATGATCTACTTGAAAATACATTTACTCCCATCATGAATATAAAATGAAAAATATAACATCACCCAAAAATATTCAACAAAATAATATTAATATCTCTTCCAAATTACAATTAATAAACCAAAATCCCAAAATATTAAAACATCAATATCAATGAACCTTATTTCAACTAATCTATAAGAATCATGAAGTAATTGTATCTTATTTTGGTTTTCATACATAGATAAAAATGAAAACAATAGTCTGCATTATAAAAGAAGATTTTCAAAATCACTACCAAAGAATATTGTAATGAAACAATCACTAAATCATGTTCTAAAATTGGAAGAAGTTAGTCTTCGCTCATCACTCGGGTTAGGTAGGAACATGAATTGATGAGGATGCAGGGGGAGGGGGGTAGATGTAGCTCAACATGTGAGAGGGGGGGGGGGGTGGAGGCTAGAAAATATATGGGACACTATCCAAATGGTTTTCAAAAAACCATTGGGATAGTTTGTCTATACGTATAGCTTAAATGAAATTTTGAATATAATGACAATTGAAAACATATACTCATGGTTTCAATAAATAATGGGTATAAATTTGTGGGGAAAACCCCATTTCATAGTAGCATAGACAATAATTTCTTTATTTCATGTATATTTTGATTTGTTAGTTTTGGTCCTATTGATTTATTCATGGTTCCATATTCATAATAATTATAATGATGAATTAAATATCATTTATTGTTAGTATATATATATATAGTAATACCTAAAGGTTAGTGATATAAAATGATGTACAACATTATGGAGATGTATGTTGTACATACGCATGAATGATCTATCCATTTTCATGATGGATTGATAAAACAAATGGAATAAAATATTTTTACATTAAAAATTATTTTAATATCATAAATATCAAATAATGTTTTTTAAAATATTTTTATTACATTCCATGTAATGCATGAATGAATCACATTTCATCGCGAGTTGGTAGTCCATTATTCACATGAGCGATGTTATCTTATTACCAGAAAATGGAATGTATGAAGGAATCTGTGATATAATAATTCTAGTACCACAATAATAAAACTTATATTATATATAAAAATTTATTCTATCATTATAACCATTCATGATTGGTGGTATTGGAGAAATGAATGACAATAGTTTGATATGTGATAATTCACCGTATACATGAATGATGATTTCATAACCAATTTATAGGAAGTAAAGATGGGTGTTAGTTATTACATCAACAATAGTATAATTTCAGTATATATAATATATTTTAATTAATATATTGTATATAGTAATACATAATTTGTAGTGTAAAATAACATATAAAAAGTAGGAGCATAGTGAAGACAATTACATTCGATTAGAAGAAACTCATTTGGATCTCTTTTAAATGATACTTGCGGGGGTCTTTTGGGAGGACCAAAAACTCTATATCTTGGATAAGGATTTTGGAGAGGGTTTTTTATTGGGTTTACGAAATAGTATGGCTTGGTATGGGTGAATAATTTAAGTGTGGTGGAGACCTTTAATATGTGGGGGAAATGACCACAATTGGAAACTACATGGACGTTTCCCAAAAGAATCCAAAATAATAGTGTAACTCACATGAAAAAATATTATAAATGACCATATGTTAGAAATTATTACGGTAAATATATAATTATGGCTATCCAATATGATTTATACATGTATTTTGTTGTTTTTAACCCTTCTCTTTTTTGTTTAACCTCTCAATAAATATATTTTACCATCACTTTGCTAATTAATTTTTTCTATTTTCCTTATTAATTTTTGTAAAAAATAAATATGACCCTATTAGATTAATGAAATTATGAATATTCCTAAATTTTAATATATTTTTTCAAATTACATACACATTAGGAGATAATTTTAATTTAAAATTAACCCCACATACCCGATGAGAGAGCAGCGTTTTCGAGGAGAAAATGTTTAAAAGATTAAAAAAATTTATATCAAAATTTAATTCTGAAATTATTCAATTGAAATAAATTGGATTAATATATATTTTTAACAAATTTAAATTTGAAATGAATTTAAAATATAATTTATCCTTATAAATAACATAATTAAATATGAACCTCTCAATATAAATTCATTGTTTTCCAATATTATCTAAAAACATTAACCATTATAGAAAAGTATTAACAATTCACCCTAAAATAGTTTGGAAATTTGTATTCCGAAAATTAAAATTACCTTTTTTATATTAATTCTAATTTTTGTCAGAAATATTATTTAAAAAACGTTTTTCAAGAACATGGATTATTTATAGAATAATATATTTGTTAAGCATAAAATTTATTTATTATTATATCTTGTTTAGAAAACACAAATATTTATTGTGAAATAGTTGATTGATTATATAATTTAAAATTTTTATTTAAATAATTTTAAAAAATTATTTTGTTTAATATATTTTTTTAAAACATTTTTATTTTCTAAAAATTAATTTTTCATAGAAGGCTTTTGTTTATTTTAAAAAATTTCATTATTTTTTAATTAATTAATCACCATATAATTAAATTTATATACAAGTGTAAACCATATATTTTCATAAATTATTTAATCCAATTAATAGTTACCATTCCAAAGGATAGGTGATAACAATCCAATAATATTATTATTTTAATATGACACATTTAATATAAACTCATTGTTGTGTGTAAAAGAAGTTAAACATAGTGTTTCATGTAATGATTTTTAAAAAAATATGAAATTCATTTGGAAAAAATTATTCAGAAAGTCTCAATTTATTACAGGATGATAAGGCATATTATTCATGAATTAAATTCAATATTTAATATATAAGGTAAGCATTTGAAATGAAATGATTGGTGCACCCCAAAACTATATATCATCTTGATACACCAAAATGTTTCATGAGACAAACTAGTTAGCTAGACTTGTAAAATATGTTTATGGTTTGTTCTTACCTCTAGTTTAAACTATCTTTGTGAAAAACCTTTATGGTATATATATCATGATTTATGAGATCATGAAATCAAACATTAATCATTTTTTGGTTGCCAAATTAGTTATTATTACCGATGATATTTTTGCATTGGATATTACATATGGATGCATTTTATGACCAGTTTATTGATAAAATGGAATTTATTTTCAGTTATTTACCTTGAGATATTGATTATACAATATTAAATCATAATATATTTTATCATACATAACCTTTATTGAGAAATTGAGCTATACCTTATTTTTATTCCTTTACCCATGACATGGAGATGAAATATTTGAATGAGTTTCAAAGATGCTATAAATATGTTTTGTTATGTTTTATATTTATTTTTAATTTAAAAATTTGAATCACGTATGTCTACGGTTCATCAATACTAATAAACTAATCAGTCTTTTAGGACGAGATAACTTCCATCTTATTCCAATGAAATAAATTCGATACTAACTCTATGTTATTATAATTGGGGTTATTACAATTGGTAGCATAGGTAGTTGAGTGAAAACATTGGAAACTATATTTTAAATGAATGTAGTTGACTTTATTATTAAGATAATCACTTATCGTATTTGTGAACAGATATCTTTAATGAGATTTCCATTTTACAGTTCAACATTTGTGATGATTATGAGATAACTCAGTTTATACCATTATTTAGTGATAACGCCTAAGAGAATAAACATAATCTATTTTTTAAAAGCTGGGTTCTGGTCAAAAGACCAGAACATAGAGCTTTATTCAAAAAGAGAAAGTCACAAACAAGTTACAACAGATGGAAAGAGGGAAATTTTCTAGAGTCCTTAATAAAAAAGGGATTAACTCTGGAGGGAGTTCATTCATCCAAGTGATCTCATGAGAGACTCCCATGTTGGCAAGCCCATCCGCGATCATATTAGCCTCCCGATAGGTATGCATGGAAATAAAGTTGAGGTCGTTGAGAGGAGTGAGGCAATCCATCCATCTGGGGGTGAGAGGCCATGCCAGATGGACGTCACCCTTCCAGATGGCTTGCACAATGGTAGTGGAATCACTCTCTATCCAGATATTATTCCAGTTGAAGAGATTTGCATAGGAGACAGCATGAATGGTAGCAAGCATTTCAGCCTCCAGCGGAGATGCAGTTCCGCAGCTTCCAAAGAAACATCCGAGGATCCATTTCTAATGGTCTCTGAAAATTCCCCCGCATCTAGAAAGACAAGGATTTTCCTTTGAAGCTCCGTCCACTTTTACCTTAATCCAACTAGGAGAAGGTGCCTTCCAGAAAACATCAAAAGTGTATCGAGGTTTTGAGAAAATACCTTTGACTCCAATTCGGCGAAGGGTTTCAAAATCTATTACAGAATTACCACAACAATCCTTTTGGATCGTAGCCGCTTCCATCATAGCCAGTAGAATCCTCATTTTGCCTGCATTAATATTAAAGGAATTATTGTTGAAAAAAGAATCATTTCTACCATACCATAAAATATGCATAAGCTCCACAACAGTCGTAATGAAGAGATTCTTGATTTGGGAAGATCTTGGGAATTCCAATGTTCTTTTTAGTTGAGAGAGAATAAATGTATCTAAAATCCATCTGCATCCAAAAAGGTCAAAAATGTAATTCCATAGGGTTATAGTAGTATCAAAAGATAGAAATAGATGATTTATGTCCTCACGATGTTGGTTGCATAATCTACATTTAGAGTAGAGATTAAAGCCGTATGATTGCAGGAAAACATCTGATGGATTTTTTTGATGTCCAATACGCCACATAAGAGTAAGTCGAGAAGGCTTAATCCATGCTTTATTGAAGTTAGAAAGCCAATGAAAATTTTCATCCTCATTATAGAATTGATGGCGATAAAACTTTTTAGAGTCTAACAGGCCATTATGAGTAGGTTCCCAAACAAGAAGATCCTCATTGGAGATGAAATAATAATTATCAACAATCCCCTTGATATGATTTAGAAGTTGAGAATCAGGGGAATTGATCATCTCCCCAATAGAGAAATTTAAAGTATTGGGGGAAAAAGTATTAGGCATATTGGAAATGAGAGGGTAGTCAGTCCAGTTATCAAACCAGAAATTTAAAGAAGAATTTTTACTAACAAGCCATCTATAATTCTCCATGATAGAGTGAAAAGAAGCTTTGATCAATGGCCAGATAGAGGAAGTCATATAATTAGAAGTGCCAGACATAAGTTTATCAAAGAAGTGGTTTTTGAGGAATCTCATAGAAATAGAGTTATTATGAATGAGGGACCATGTGAGTTTTTCCTGAAGGGCCTCATTAAAAATTTTATGATTCTTAATACTGATTCCTCCATTTTTAATAGGTTTACAAGAAGTGGCCCAAGACACAGTAACCAATTTCTTTTCCAGAGTACTTCCACTCCAGATGAAATTTCTGATTTCTGTATTCAGTCTGTTAATCAGCCCCAAAGGCCATTTTTAGACCATCATGGAGTAGACGAGCTTAGAGAAAATAATGGATTTAACAAGGAAAATTCTTCCAGCCATTTAAAGGGATTTACCTTTCCAAAAAGAAAATTGTTTTATAGTCTGATCAACGATACTAAGAAAATAACAAGCATTGGGTCGACCCCAGAATAGGGGAACACCATGATAGGTAAAAGGAAGGGATCCTTCCTTTTTCCCTAAGACATTGGTGATAAGAGTTTTCTTATTAGAGGGGAAATTTTTACCAAATTAAATGAATTTTTTTTCCAGTAAATGCATTGGACAGAAATCTCCTCATAGTGAGAAATGATGGATTTGAGTTTATTGACATTTCTTTTGTCTCCCTGAAGGAAAAGAATAATATCATCGACATTGAGAAGGTTAGAGGGAGCATGAATATTTCTAGAAGCAATGATAGGTTTGAGTATGCCTCCCTCAACATTGAGGGAGAGAAGTCTACTAAGATAATCTTCGGCGATAGAAGAAATGATAGCAGAAAGCGGATCTCCTTTCCTAACACATTTGGAGCATTTGAAATATCCCCTAGGTGATCTATTAACAAGAACAGAGATGTAGGTAGAGTTGAAGATGATTTTAATTTTATTTATAAAGGAGTCATTGAATCCAAAACTAGAGAGGACCTTAAAAATTAAAGTCCAGTCAATCGTATCGAAAGAATTAGTGATTTCCATATTAAGAGCAATATTCCCACCTCTAGTATTTCAGTTCAATAAATTAGTGGATTCAGAGGCGAGGCAAATACAATCTTATATAGATCTACCTTTAATGAAACCAAACTAGTTCCAGGAGACAATTTTGTTGCTAATATTAGAAATCCTATTAGCAAGAATCTTAGTAATAATTTTAAAAATAGTATTTAAGAGGGAAATGGGATAGAAGAGGTGAATTTCATCCTCATTATCAAATTTAGGGATTAACGTGAGGAATTGAGAGATGAGAGCGTGTGGAAGAACACCTTTTTTTAAAGAAAGATTTAATTAAATTACAGACATCAATTTGAAGGACATCCCATTGTTTTTGATAGAAACCATTGTTGAAACCATCAGGGCCTAGGGAACTGTCTGGGTTAAGACCAAAGACAGTGTGCTTGATCTCAGAATCAAGAGGGATGCAATTAAGAAAACATTTATCCTCAGAAGTAAACATACAAGGAATAATGTTTGGAAGGATATCTTTGTTAATGATAGGACCATTGAAGATTTCAGTGAAGTAGGAGACAACATAATTCACAATCTGTTCCTCAAACTCAATGATATTACCCTCAACTCTTAAGCAAGAGAGAGGCTTACAAGTTTTTCTTATCCATTACAGAGAGTTGTAAAATTTTGTGATTCTATCCCCATCATTGAGCCATTTAGTTCTAAAGATTTTCTTTTTTAAGGCATCCTTAAAGTTTAGAAGAGAGATTAATTTAGTAGAGATGATGATTTCATCCTGGGGGTCAGAATTAAAACTGAATGAAGTTTTATTAACTGGAATGAGAGATATATCCTCTTCTAAATCGTGGATATCATTGTCCATTAAAGCTGTTTTATCATAACACCATTTTTTAAGAATGTTTTTTCATATTATTCAACTTTATGGTGCATACAAAAGTATCCTTGTGATTTCCAATATTAGTCTAGGAAGAATTGATAAGAGAGACACAATCCGAGTTAGAAGACCTGGCCAAGTTAAATCTGAAAGGAAATGAAGGTTTCCGAGTGTTTTGAGGAAAGCTGACTAAGATCGAATGATGATCAGAAGCAAGTTTAGTAAGGGTGGCACACAAGATCTGGTTATATTTATCAAGAGAAGATTCATTAGTGAAAGCTCTATCAAGTTTACTCACCACCACTCGGTCTTAATGGTGTCTATACTAAGTGAATTGAGCACCAGTAATGTTGATCTCAATGAGATTATTACTTTCAATGGTAGCTTTAAATTCTCTAGTGGAGATAGAGGAGAAGGAGTGGAAATTTTTTTCAGAGGGTGAGATAATATCATTAATGTCCCCAACCAATACCCAGGGATCTTGAATCATGATATTGATGTCAAAAATCTCTTTCTAGATAGATCTTCAATCAAAGTAATTATTTTTGGGATAAACAAAATTATTGAAGATGTTAGTGCTATCAAGGTAATAATCGCACGCCAAAGCGTGCATAGAGAGACTAAAGATAATAACATTTATCAAATAGGAGTGGTAGAAAATCCAAAGAGAGTCCATATGACCATTGTTACAAGCACCCAGGAAAGAGAAACCAAGGCTGCACAGATGCCTGAACTTAGGAGCAAAATTAACTTTAGGCTCAGCAATAGCAATCAACATAGGACAATGAGTAAAAATAAAATGCTTCAAAACATTAAGGGTTCTAGGGCTTGTAGTCCCCTGACAATTCTAGTGGAGAATGTGCATAAATATTTACTCTTTGGGTTTGACCCCCCCCCCCTTCTTTTTAACATGATAGAAACTTCCATATTCAAGTTGAACAACTAATCCATTGGTAAATAATAAATGGATTAAGAAAATTGTTTATATATTTCTTGATTTGAGATGAAATGGAACAGAATGGTTATACTAATATTGTATTTCCTTATAGGTGAATCTAACAAAAGGTGGTTGTTGATCCATATTACTAGGTAGGTATATAAAATAGAACATACTTAATGGACAGATTCTAAAGTAACATTCATCGAAAAATATTTACAACATGAAAAAAAATTAATTGAAAAAAACTTCATTATATTAATAAAAAAGGATATGAAAGTGTTGCAGAGTATGATTCTACCTTTAAAAGACTATCAACCCATTATATAGACCACCTACATTATCCAGATAGAAATAATGACCATTTCATTTAAGTCCTTTTCCTAAAAATATGAAGGGCATTAGTTTCTCAATTTTATCATGATATGATGAAATAATATTATGTGCCATGAAATCCTAGAATGATTTATTTATACCATTTATATTTAAGGGAAATAAATATAATAAAGAGATGGATAAGAACCAAGAAAAATGTTAATAATCAAAAAATTATAACGGAATAAATAAATTTACATAATGTTAAACTTGTTAATTGAAACATTTTATAAATTTTTAGAAGGGAATTGGAGAATTTTATAAGTGCAAAGATAAGGGTTACAGGGATAATGAATTATAGGAGAATAAAGAATATAAGGATGTACAATGCTTTAGATATAGATAAATGGGGTATTCTTCACACCAATGTACCAATAGTTCAAGGAACAAGCTATATAAGAGGCTGAGGGGAGTGGACCAATCTCATGTGACTGCAATAGATGGGGTGGAAGTTCATATGGAAGTAGTGGAAGGAACTTTATTCGTAGGAATAAATTTAGCTAATGATTTATTTGATTATATATATTCACACCCGTTTAAATCATCCATTTCTTCATGAAAGTTAGATATTTTATAATCAACATAATTAGGGAGTTGACATACATAATTTCTAATGGGTATCCCACCACAATACAGATATTTTAGTTAGTTCTCATTATG
Organism: Viscum album; assembly: GCA_963277665.1. Taxonomy (NCBI): domain Eukaryota; kingdom Viridiplantae; phylum Streptophyta; class Magnoliopsida; order Santalales; family Viscaceae; genus Viscum; species Viscum album. The sequence continues at coordinate 122,801,444 of OY728139.1, read as the reverse complement.
ACACATAAAGATTCCATATTTGAATAATTAATTTTTTATACCTATTTATAATTTTGATATAATAATTTTTATGTATTTGATTTCAAAATATAATGAAAAAACGTTTTCTAAGATAAATAAGTGATGATTCACCATGAGGATACATAATTCATTATCTTCATGTGGGACACTTCATCATTTGAGTAATGTCTAAATCAACCCCTAATATTTCTTGTGAATGAGATTATTTGGTAATAAGGGTAGAAAAAATATATGGATGGAAAGATAAATGTTAAAATACAGTAATTTTATATTTTATAGGAATACATTGATTTATTTACCAGGGAATTACCAAGACATAAACTAAAAGGAAAATTATATCATTCCATTAATATAGTTGCTAATGGAAGACCTATATAAATTACTCGCTATAGAATTACGAGATGGGAATTAATGGAGATAATAAATAACTATAATAGTTTTGTAATAAACAATCTATACTCCCTAGTATTCAAAAATAGAGTACCAAATTTCTATTCATTAAGAAAAAATATGGATATATGATGTTGTGTATTAATTATAGAGAAATAAATTATATTACTATAAAGAAAATGTATCCTCTTACTCACATTGATGTCATGTTCAATCAATTTCACAAATATCAATATTTTTCAATGAAACACCTTCATTATAGGTTTCATAAATTGTAAATATTGAAATAATGTACTTTAAATGAAAAACATTAAAACTAGATATGGTCTTTATGTGTTTATATTAAGTCTATTTTGATTTACTAATGATCCTTTTTTATGTATTTAATGAATTGAGTATTCAAGAGTGATCTAGATAATATTTTTGTGGAATTTAATAATTATATTTTGGTGTAATTTTAAATCTATGGGGACCAAGGGAAGTAATTTTGGATCATTAATGTGGGAAATAGATAAAAAGAGTTATATTTTCAATTTATAAAGTTTTAATTTTAGATTTATAAAAATTATTTTATTTTCTATATTACCATCATGGATGGAATCTCAGTTGTTGCTTTAAAGAAAAAGGAATTAAAATAATTTCATAAACTGATTAAAATAATTGAGGTATATAGTTTCATTTTTTTGATAGGTTATTTTCAGCTATTTGTTAAAAATATTTCCCTAATGGATCTCTTATTAACCAAGATTACACGTGAATGGGTTATGATAATACGGAAAAAAGAATGTGAAAAATGTTTTTCTCAATAGAAAAGGATATTGATGAATGATATAATTTTTAAAATACCATCTGGAAATAATTTATTTTTGATATATATTGATATTTTAATTAAGGTACTTGGTTATGTCAATATACATAAGGGTAATTATATTACTTATGAATCAATACAATTAATTAATCCTTAAAAGAACTATCCATCAACTGATCTTGACATGGAAGAAATATTTTTTTCCTTCAAAATAGAGAGACATCATCAAAATTGTAAAAGATGTGATATTTATATAGACCATAAGATCCTAAAGAAAAAAAATTCATATTTATATCTCAATATTGGGAAAATGATATGGGGTTAGATACATATGTATTATGACATCTCAATACACCACCACCAGAGAATGAAAATAAATAGGGATTCATTGAACATTAATGATCATAGTGATATAACCTAAATGAGGATTGAATAATATAATATGTTCATGTATTTAATAAATATAGATGTGGTAATTAATAATTAAGGGGAACTGACACTTATTTTTTGAATGATTTTCAAACCATATATATTAGTGAAGATAATCATTTCCTAATCGAATGATGCGGTTCTTAAAAATATAATTGAAATAGTGAAAGATTGGAAATTGTAGGAATTAATTTATGAAGATGAAAATTTTTAATTTATAATGTAAAATTATATTATATCTATACATAAAGTATGAAGCGTATTATTAGATGATGCTCATAAAATTATTTTCTTACACACCATGGTAGCTTCATGAATTATAGTTATCTAGAAGAACTTTTTTGGTGGGATAAAAGAATCCTGAAATTGCAGATTTTGTATGAGGATGTTTGTTTTGTTAATAGATGAATGCTAAGAGACTACATCCTAGAGGATTCATGATAACTATATTTAATCAAATATGATAATGATATTACATAACTAAGGACATTTTCACTAGATTACCAAATACTTATATAAATAATGATGCAATATAGGTTGTTAAATATATCCTTACCAAATATAATCACTTCATTTATATATGATAAGATTTACCACATTAGAAGGTTATATTACTCTATATTAATGAGACTTCATGATAAACCACATTCATCCATGTTTGATTGTGTCCCATGATTTAGTTTATAATTTTGGATAAATTCTTTTGAAGGATCTGGATACTAAGAATCAATTGAAAAATTCTTATCACCCTCAAACTTATGGAAATTTAAAAGCACTATTAATACATTAGAAGATATGCTGAGGTGGTGTTGAATTTAATTTCCTTGTATTTGTGAACAATATTTACCTTTTGTAGATATTTCCTGTAAAAATAGCATCCATTCAATTATTCAAATGGCTTCATATAATGAATTATATGGAAAGATATATGGGACTCCAAATTTTTGGGATGGAGTTGGTGAATGAAATATTGTGGACCCTAAACTTATTCAGGAGATAATAACAAAGACAATGACTATGAGAACCTAGATTAAAGTAGATCATAGATGGCAAAAAGTCAATGATGATAACCAATGACAATGTTTTCATTTCAAGTGTGAGAATATAATTTAATGAATGTATCCCCATATGAGAATGTTATACGTTTTTGAAAAAATAGAAAACAATTCCCTATGACCATCATAACTTTTGAAATTATAAAAATAATTTTAGTTATCGAATACTATTGGAAACGCTACCTAACCTCTCTAAAGTACACCATATAATATTTACTTTTGTTTAGTGATGATGTAAATACTAGATCTGACAAATGTGATAACAAATGATGAAATATAATTAGAATTAATTTAATATATTGTGAAGAGCCTATCTGGATTCTAGACACTAGAGAAGAAGTGTTGAAGAATCAGATGACTTGGATGGTAAATGTAATTTAGAGAAATCATATGATAGAATAGGTTTCAGGGTTACCCGAAGAAATTGTGATTAATAACTACCCCAAAAAAATCAATGAGGTTACAATGTGGATGTTCATAGAATCATATTTTTTAAGGATGGAAAAATGCATCTCCCGATCATTAATTATTGTAAAAATTTTATTTTGAATTAAACGATAGCTTAATATTTAAAATATTATTGATGAATTATATTAAAACATAAATTATAAAATTTAATAAAAATAGTTTTATTAAATTAATACTTTTTTTGAAATCATTATATCAAAATTAAATTTATGGTAAATATTCAGATTTTTCTAAAATTATCGATTTTCAAAGAATAATGAAAATAACATTTTCAAATCCATTAATTTAATTTCATTAAATAATGTAATTTAAAATTCACATTATATATTTTATACGATATTAAATTAATATATGATCCATTTTATTTATAATAATATCATTCTAAGAAAAACAATTCATGATTTTGATATAAGTTAATAATTATGCTTAAAAATATATTTTTCAAAATACAGTTTTGGTTGAATTTTATGAGAGTATATCAAAATTAATTTACTATACTTATAGAAATTTAATCTTGAAAAATATATGTCATATTATTTATCGTAAATTTAATATTTGGAAAATAGTTCATTTTTATTTTTATGCATAGTGAATAATAACTATGGTAAGACGTATATCTTTGATAGAGGTAAAATTGAGAAATTATATTTAAAATTAACATGATAATAAATTAAAAATCATTCAAAAAAATTTATTTTATATCATTGTATAGGAGGAACTAGGACATATAAACCCCAAATTTAAATATATGGTATTTTGATTCTATTTTACATTGGTAATGACAATTATATTATTTTAAATAAAGAAACTAATAAAATTTCATTTTTTGAAATTCATTTATTTATTCACCTAAGGATAATAATGTGTTATGAATTAATATAAAATATTATTTTGAACATGGATAATTTATTAATTCCATGTTAATTATTTTTATCTTTTAGTGATAGACTATTTTGCTTAAATGTTTATGAAACACTTACCATATAATTGTTAAATTAATATAGAAATAAAATAAATGAATTTAAAAATATTAAAAGTACATCCATTTAAGTGAATTTTTGAGTCCCATGAACTTTTATATATTTTATAAACATATTATTAATGTTCTATGGGATTATATTGGATTCTATTATTGTATTTACTTTTATCATAGTGAAATTAAAACAATAGTTTTAAAAATTACATTAATTAAATTTTATGAAATTAATAGTTCTTTAAATTATTTAGTGATACTAAATTTTTTTGAAATACAACAAGGAGGATAATATATCACCTAAAATTTCATTCCTCCATTATTTTTTGGAGAATTTTATTTTTAGATTATCTTTCTTGTCTCCTTTAATGTAAAATACATTGTTATAAGAGTAACTGTCAAAAGGGTTTAGAGGGGTTAAAAGTGAGATATAATGGCGAAAATAGAACCAAAAAATACCCAAATGTTGTTATATTTTATAATTTTGACTCAAAATCCTGTTAAATTTATATTATTATTATTTTTATCCATTTCTACATAAAAATAATATATATATTAATTTTACACTTCCCGAATTACCAAGAACGCACCTCTCATCGCTTTTAATTAACACCCATTCTATATTTCCATTTCACCACATTGATAAACATATATTGACCAAATCATACCCATTTATGTTATATAATTCCTTATCCAATATTTATAGGTTTTCAATTTCCAAAATTTTATCCCTTTACCCCTCAAGAAAAGATCTAAATAAAGTCCATCGAAGAAGTGATAACCATCTTTACTGACTTTTTCAAATTTGTATCTTCTTCTAGTTCATCTAAATATATTATTAAAATTATAAAAAAATATAGTATCATATATATACTCTTATTTTATTATTGTTATGTAAAAACCATTGTACACATTTATTCCATCCTATTGAATGAAAAAACATCACTCGTGCATACATACGACATGTCATCTCCCTCTAGTGGTGTAATTCATTTTTTTCACTTTTTTACTTACATTGTTATAAAGGTATAAATAATGAAATTATATGATAATTATGATATATTTATACATAATAAATTATAATATTATATTTAACTTCTTAAATTCCATTCCATTTGAAAATAAAAAAGTCACCCATGCTTACGAGTGGACTACCACCTGTAGGAAGTGATGTAATTCAATTTTCTTGTATAATTCACATTGATGGTAATTATGATAGTTTTAATTAATATATAATATATTTTTATAATTGTGAACAATATATATATGTTAAATTTTAATAAAATTAAGAGGGAAGAATATTCTCTGAGATAATATGTATGAGAAAATAACGAAGTTGACACAAAAAACAATGTTACTAATGAATTATTATTAATAACTATGTGATAATATGTTATAATAGTATCACATATGATATTCTAAATACTAATACATTTTTTATAAATTAATATTTATTTAAAATGATTATACATGCGGATAAATCACACTAAACAAAGGGGAAAAGAGAGATAAACAGTTTCATAACATGATTTATATTTATTGGTTTATAGCTCAACATCATTTACTATATTATTAAAATTTTATATTTTAAATCACCTATAATTTTATTTTATTTTATTTGTACTTAATTTTTATGGATTTATGTTTTTTCCCATATTCACTTCATTTATTTATTCTCATTTTTATCATATAGTCATTATAACAGATTTCACATCAATTTCCACTCCATTGAGGCATATTCAGTATTTTTATTAATTTTATTTTAATGTGGGGTGTATATGACCCTGTTTAGATACTTAAAAATAATATATATTTATTCATGGTGATTAATGTTTCATTCTGTGTTTACTGATTCATTGGTATTAAAGTCTGAATGTTACCAATGTGGTAAGAATTTATTTTACAGTCATATTTTTTTAGAAATCTCATTTTTTCCATTGAATGAATATTATAATATATTATTCTTAAACTATATAATTTTTCTTATAATCTAGATATTCTTAAATTTTCCTTGTTTTGTTCAAACTTTTCAGCTATTTGGAACTTGATTCAAGGAAATATATGTTTTAAATAAAATATGTCTTTATTTTTCTTTTCATCCATTATATTTCAATTTTATTATAATATTTTTGAAAAACGTTTTACAATAGTGAATTTTATTCACTCAAATAAAAATTAATGTTATCATTGACTTTATAAATGGTATTAATTTCATATTTATAATTTTTTTGAATGGATTGTTTTCATCATTCATTACAAAAAATGGAATGGAAGGATATTTTAATATATACAATGTTAATAGACCTTCCAACCACTATAAAAATTTTATTCTCTTAGATTATTCTATAATATTTCAATTATTTTAAATTGAAAAATCATTTACGAAAACATATTTTAATTGATATGATTTAATTTTATATTATTATTTAAGAGAATTTATTCCACTAGAAAATCAAATTACTTAGTTAAATGATTTTCATGTAACATCCATTGATCAATTTTGTGCTTTGTCAATTTCTCTTAAAATATTTAGTTTTTGTGATCTTTTTTCATTTGAAATTATAGTTCTATTAAAAATCTATATTATTTGTATCAATATTTGATTATTTGTTAAATATTATATCATTCTAGTGTATAATGTTTTACATTTATTTTTATTTTATATATTAGGGAAATGTTTATATTACACATTCTTAATTAAATATAACCATTTATTTATAAGGAATATTTTTTTATAAATTAAATTGATCATTCAATATATGGGTAATTAATTGGAAATAAAGTTGTGGTTAACGCCTAGATTTGAATTTCCCATAGATGCTTTTACAGGTCTTATGAGACAAACTTATTCATTTATATAATTAAGAATTTAATTATTATTATTATTATTCATGGTATTATTTAATTTTATATTATCCATGGATCCATTTAATTATTATGATACTTATAAAATGGAATGTGTTTTTCGTTATTTAACATTATATACTAATTATGAATTAATCACTCATAAATGATATCATTTTACAAAAACCATACAAATTGGGGATCATGTATGTATCTTTGTTTTTCAAGAATATTAAACTCATCTATCAATCAAGATGAGATCCATTAAATCATAGGCCAAAAAATTAACAATGCATATGTGTAAAAATAGTTTTGTATGTTATATTTAAGATCAACCATTTCTTTTGTTTTCTATGCCTCAGGTTGTGAAGATATGTATACATAGAGAGATTTCTAGAAAGGTATGTAGTATGGGGTGATTATAGATAAATGTCGGCAATTATGTAAAATAATATTTTTTAGCTAAACTATAATATGTCCTAGACATTTTATGGCAGGGTTGTGAAATTATTTATGTGAATTATTGTAAAATTATCTGAAAAATTTAAAATATATTCAAGTTTATTTTGGAACATCTAACATGTTATCAAAGATATATTATAATGAATTTTTTTACCATATGACTAGGGAGTGTGGGTTTATAGAATCTCAAGGATGATGTTTGTGAGTGAAATATACTTAGACTAGAATATATACAAGATATAATGGAAGTGTGTTAATCGATTAAATAAGCAGTTAAATCTCATTATATTTTAAAAAAATTGTATGATGACCCTCTTAAAAAATTTATGGAGTTTGAAGTGGGAGAGAAGATGTTCCATTTAAAATCACCCTATAATAGAGTCATGAGTTTTGGAAGGGAATTAATATCCTTAAATACATTTCCCATTTTGAGATCATTGATCTAATATATGATACGACCAAACAAACATAATATCCACCAAACCTATATTAAATTCCTGACGATTTCGATATATTTTTTTGAAGAAATGAATGACCTGATACCTCAAATATACTAAACTAAAATGTATTAAAAATTACGTACTGACTTTCGTATGTGGAGAAACCGGTGAAGATATTAGACCATAGTGACAATGTTCAATGCAACATGAAAACTCACAATGTTAAATTAATTTAGGAGAACCTTTAGTATAATGAGTAAACATGGAAAATTGAGTATGAAATGAAATTTAATAACCCTCATGTTATCATAATCGGGTATATGAGTTGAAATTTTGAAGAATAAATTTTTAAATGGGGGATGAATGTAAGAACATGATCTTTAATATAAGGAATTTGCTTTTAAATAATCATCTATTTCGTATTTTAAAATATGATATATTATAAATATCATGCACAAGACAATAAATCTAAAAATACACAACTTAATTTATTGTGGGAATTAAAAAATAAATATAATAAATAAAATTGAAAAAAATATAATACGTAAATAAAGAAAAGAAAACAGAATATGAAAAATCAGATTATGTTGACCTCCTAGAATTACTACACTCATGAACAATACTTTAAAAAAAATGAAAACATTAGTAATTTAATTAATAATTTGAAAAATAATATTATAGAACCTTGAGAGGAATTCAAGTGAATCATGAATGAAAAAATAGGAAGAATTTATATAAATTATTAAACCAATATGATAGATAAAATATTAACAGGATTATTAGGAATAGTAACTCTACAGTTATAAATTGTAACATAGACATTAGGAATTATAATCTGGCTATTATAATAGTAACATAACCATTAAAATTGTATATCTAAATTTAATTGTTATTTAATACTAATAAATTATGGAAATATAAATATTATAATTCCATAAAATAAGTATTCAATTTAAAATCTCAAAGAAATAATATGTATACTTTTGATAAGGAATATTTGAATGTATATTATAGAAACCAAAATCTTTATGTTAGCAATTAAAATTACCTAGCATTGAATTTTTTTAATAAAATTTATTTCATTTTTTAAATTATCCTTAAAAATTATTCTAATGGTTAAATATTAATATTTTACCAAGAAACTTTTATTTTATTGTGAATAGTAAAAATATACTTTTTTCATAAATAGTATGTTTTAATTATATAATGAATGATATATTAACAACCTAATAAATTATATAAGGAAAGGAAATACCAAAAGCATATTTAATAGAAAGAATCAATTTAAAAAAATATGTTTATATTCTAAACCTAGAAAATAATTTCAAAATTCTAAAAAGTAATGTATTTCATTAAAACATTTTTTTCTTTCTTTTTGTATTGGATATTAAATTCAATTTATAAATAATTTAAAATTCCTAAAAGAAAATATTTATAATAAAATGTAGATAATAATTATAAAAGTAAAACTATTAAAATGTTTACATATGGAATAATAATTTATTCAATATTTTATCCTAAAAATACTTCTGCCCTTAAGTATAAATACCCACTGACCCTGGCCTTGTGAAATCATGTTCCATACACTTATTTCAGAATTATATATGCCCATATACTTTCTCTAAATCTCTAAAAACCCATTTGTTCTTTCTTTTGAAATCTAACCTCAACCCATCAATGTATTGATAAAGGAGTAAATCATCAAAAAAGAGGTAACAGTTAGTAGCAAGTTATGTTTTGGTTGTATTTGTTGACAATCGATCTGTACGCTCAAGAAAGAAAGGATATTGAGAAAGTCGATGAATGGGAATTCAAATTGAAAGGGATTGAATGAAATAAGAAAGGTATTATGAATCATTTTGTTTTTAGAAAAAAAAATTATTGTTTTCGAATATATCATATTAAGCATAGTTTTGAAAGGAATCAACTCCATGTTGTTTTAAAAGGAATCAGATCATTGTTTTGAAATGAATGAGATCCTTGTTTCTAAAAGAAATGGAAATCACTGTGAAGGTCCTTTGTAATGAGAAGAATAATATTTTAATATGAAAACAACTTTTTAGATGTTGATGATCCTTGAATTCACTCTAAATGCAATTATAATTACGTTTTTGTTTTATTGGAAAATCAGAATCATTATAACTATGATTGAATTAATTGTGACGATGATTTTTTGTTTTTATTTCATATAAATAATGAGTTGATTTGAGAACTTATGATTAAATCTTGATATAATAAAGTGGGAGATAAAGAGATGATACCAATCGAAAAATAATCGTATTCATATTGTTTTGCAAAACAAACAGAAAAGACAGCGGTGATGGTTATTTTCTTACAAAACAATCTAAAAAGAAATAAGTAGTGCCTATTTATTTTCAATACAATCCAGAAAGAGAGTAGTGGGGCCTATTGTTTTTCAAAATAATTAGAAACGAAATCAGTGGTGTATATTGTTTTTAAAACAATTAGAAAACAATCATATACAGATTGTATCGATTATCTTTCAAAACAATCGTATCTAGATATTATTGATTGTCTTTCAAAGCAATTTGATACTGAGTGGAAGTGAAAGCTGATGCCGATTAAATAGGTAATACTGATTGAAAATGGTGATGCCAATGTGAATGGTGATGCTGATGGTATGTGGTGCTGATGAAAGATTAGACACTAATTGTTTTGAAAAACAATCATATTTCAGTAGAAGAAAATTAATGATATGGTGTCGACTGACTATGAATCAAATTTATATTGTTTATTATCATATCAAGTAAGATCATCCTTATTATATTGTATTACATCATATCCAGGAAGATCTTTGTCTTCAGATTGTATTTGATCATGTCTAAAAATTCTAACCAGGATGACTATATCCAGAATGGTTTTAACTAGAACGATCGAAATTAAAATCATCACATCCATCATGATCATAAAAAAATGATTGTATCTAGAACAATTATAATCAAAATGATCATATCTAGTGTGATTTTATCCAAAATGATCACAACTAGAATGATCATAATAAATAATCATAACCAGAAATCATATCCAGAATGATTGTATTTAGGATAATAGTATCCAGACCATTTGTATTCAAGAAAATAATGCTTGGGTTGAGGTGAATAGAAATAAGTAATCATGAATGTAATGTTACATTAATTTCACACTAAATTTATATTATGCTAAAGTGGATCCTTAATGAATGAAAATTCATGAAGTTAGTCATGATTCATGCGATGGTTTTGAATTGGATGATATGTTTTCTCAAGATGTTCAATAGAAATTAATAGAATGTGGGGATTGTTGAAATAATTGTTAGGGGTTTCCATTCATATAAAATAGTGATTGTATCTCAAAGTGGAGAAGTGAACTTCTTCCAAAAAAATCAATTGGTATGGTATCAAGATTTTTTTGATGAAATTAGTAGAAGAGAATCAGATTCAGACCCATGTATTGATCGTAAATAGTAATTGTATTGGAAATAGAAATGGGAGTCTGGAAAAGAAGATATAAATATTGGGGATGTTTATATAATAATCGATAAGCGTTGAATAAGACATAATTTTTCTGATATTTTAGAAAAAATCAGATTTGAGTGAGTTTAAGTGACTGGGAAACTATTCTGGGATTCCCACTAAAACATGTTGTGGGTGACCAATAAAAGGAATGAAGTACGTTGTACATGTATGACTTGTAGAAGAGAGGTAATCACTGTGTCTGTAGAGAGAAGAAGAGATCAATTCCATTCGGATTGAAAATAGTTTTGGGTGGTGCAGATTCAATCATATTCTATTCAGCATAACAATTTCTTTTGAAATTTGAAGTGGCACTGATTCATCTCTATTTATTTCTATCTGAAGACCAGATTGGGATGTTTTCATTGAAAAAAATAAGAATAGATGCGTTGTATTGAAATAATTGTAATGGTAACTTTGTCTTGAAAAAATATGATCGGGATCTTAGTTTGGAAAGAATCAAAATGGGAGTTTGTATTGGAAAGAATTAGACCGACACCATTGTTTTTGATAAAATCATAATCAGAAACGATTAAAATCAGTGCTTCAAAAAAATGTCTAGGTTGCTCATACCTTTCTTCTACTAAAGGAATAAAATAATTTTTTTATAATTAAATACAGTTGGTTAATTGTAATTAAGGATAGATAACACAAGTTTTTATAAAAAAATTGAATTTCCCTACTGTGCTAGGATAGTGCACATGAACTTGAGAGATTATTTCACAGTGATACACGATTGTAAGGGTATATCCTACTCATTTTGATCCATTTATTTTTATTACTAGTGGATTTTATGGTATTAGATCATTTCCAAACCATACCGAGGAAGTCGATATTATTATAGAATAGGGAACCTTGTAATTTTTTGTGTTCATGTGGATGTTTTTTGAGATTTTTTTTAGTGGGGCATTGAAATATTTTATTGGAGGTGGAGGTTATTTGAACTGAAAATAAACATAAAAGATAATGAGTATCAATGATTCACCCCTCCCCCTCTCAGTTATATATTACTCTGACTAGGTACTTCCAGTTGTTATCAGAGAACTATTTTCATTATCTATGCTTTGCTGATGTAGAACATAAACTATGTGAACATGAAAGGTTTTAAAGTTTTTATGGAATAAACTATCATATCTAAAATGATATAATGTTTCCATATCTTATATTTATTAGTTCAGATGTTCTTGAAGCTGTAACAATTGTGGTTCCTCCCATAGATGATAAACTCCACTTACAACTACTGATAAGATAAATCTTTAGAATGAAGGAAGGGGGAAGATTTCAATATTTTTTTCACATTATAAAAGTGAATTCTTGAGAGTAAAAGTAATTTAAAAATCCAAAGTTATATGGGATAAATTGAACAACATATATGAAGGAAATACAGAAGTGAAGAAGGTAGAGTTAAAAATAATGATATTGAAGTCTCCAGATCTCAATATGGATGAACATGAATCTGTTGGGGACTTCTTTCCCTGGTTAAATGACATTGTAAGTACAATTAGATGTCTTTGCAAAAAGTTGGATGATTCTAATGTGGTAAAAAATATCTAGAAAATCATACTTGACAAATTCGAGGAAACGTTTTCTTCATTTGAGGATAGAGATCCTGAAACATTATCTCTTGATGATTTAAATAGCACTATTATCACTTATGAAACTAGAAGATAGAATTAAATGAGGGAAAAAACAAAGGATTATAGAGAAATGTTTTAATGGATTCTAGTAATGAAAATATTATTTTTGAAGAAGAATATTCTGGGGATTTTGACTCCAAAAATTATTTATGTAAAAATGTAGATTTAATTTTTCTATATTTTATAAGAATTTGAAAAGAGGTATAAAAAGGTATAAAGCGAAACTTCCTGTAAAGTGTTTTATATTTCAAGCCATTCGGATTTTTTTGGATATTTTCCTCAAAGAGTAAATGAAAATTAATTTTATTAAGAAGAATGTGAAGATGCAGAAAGAAGGCCAATAAGTTCTTGGAAGAAAAAGTGTGAAAAAAAATTAATTCCATGAAGGAAGATAAGAGTTTCTACAAATCTAAAAAGAGAAGCTTTTTTTCTAAGGAAGATGATAGTGAGGTTGTTAAAAAATATGGTGAAGTCAATGAATTCATTTCAATAGTTAATAAATAATGTTCTTCCAGTAATGAGAGTAGTTCTGCGGAAGAAGAAGAAAGTGAAGCTGAATCTGAATATTTTATTAAGATTTCTAGGGAAAATACTTTTATTGAAAAAATTAATAATGAAGAATTCAGAATTAGTAGTCCTGATCAAGAAGAAACTCATCTTCAAATTCATTATAAAGAAGAGTTGAAATAATGTTTGGGAAAGATCAGAATACTTGAAAAGAAAAAACAAATTTTAAAGATGAATACTCATGAAAGAAAGAATGATTTACTGGTGAGAAAGAAAAATCTGCCTAAATAGATTGATGGTTTAATTAAGACTTTTGAAGATGAAAAGAATCATAATGTGCATTTGAAAAAGAATCTAAAGGAAAATAAATAAGATTTGGAACTTCACCAAGAAAAAATATATAAAGCTAAAAAGAAAAATATAAGTTTTAAAAAATATATCACTGAAGTTGGTGAATGATCTCATAATGCGAAACATGAGAAGTCTCAAAAAAGTTTTCTTCCTAGGGTGAGAAGAAAAATGTAATTTTTTTTGAAAATAAGTAAGCTAGTAATGTTGCGTATATTTCCAAGACAAACATGGTTGCGAATATTTTGATACATTTTGAATCTGGAAATTGTTCCAATACTTCTGGTTCTAAAAATTTAGAAATTAAAAGGAAGAATTTGATTAAGAACAGAATGGTTGGGGGATTGGAAAAGAAAGAGAATAAGGTGGTAGGGAAACACATGAAAAATTTTAGACATTATCAATGATTCATAGTGAAATACTCCTCTTATGGATATTGCTCATATTGTGGTCAATTTGGACATACATATAATATGTATTGGTTTAGACAACAAAAATACTATTATTCCACATATGATGCATGACATGGTTTGAGGGTGAGTTAATTATCTCAAAAGAATAAGCCTGAGAAGTTTGTGCTGATGAAATATGGGAAGAATGAAGTAAATATTTAAAATATGTATCAACCATTGGAAACTATTTGTGAAATGTCTGAGAAAGGTAGATACCACGCAAAAGGATGTTTTGCATTTTTATTGGAACAAAAATAGTTTCATAAAAATTCTTAGAAGCATGATGTTTTTGAAGTCAAGAAAGAGAGATCTGCATAATTTAGAAAGAAAGAGTTCTTATTAATTTTTTTTCAGAACACATTGATCATGCAAGGAAAATAGAGGAATCACAAATGAATGTGAATGAATAAATGAAGAACCAGACTTTTAATGATATGATAAATGCTAACAAGAATTTATCCAAAAATGGTGATGATTTGAAATAATTTCATGATATGAAAACCTATTCAACAATCTTTCTAGAGAAAAAGATAGAAATGGACAACCTGGAACAGACTGATTTTTACATAGATGTTCCAAAAGATGAAAAAAGATGACATCCTCGTTAGATGATTCTACAAATAAGAATAAAGTTTTTACAAAACTCAAGAATGATGAAATAATGAATGAAAGTGCATCCAATGAAAAATCCAAGAAGAATAATGAGAAGTCATGAATGAGAGTTGACTCTCAGTAAGATTTTTGTTTCTAAAAAACAATCGAGGTTCTTATATATTCACAATATCATTGTATACATGTTCTAACAAGATGGAAATTGATGGAGTGTAAATAAAGAACATGGAATCAATGTTTATCTTCCTTTTCATGAAAAAATTTAATGAAGGTGTGATAAAATTTGTTTTGAAATGTTTTGTTTTTATACTTCTGAACATTCTCATTTGTTTGTTGATATGGGTGTAGATTAATTTTGTCATATTTTTTTTTTCAATAATTTCTCCAGCAATGAGAAAGATGTAATATGTATTTAAAAGGTATAACATTAAAGTTACGTTAAATACAACAATTATCACCTTGATTATACACTCTTGTTTTCTCCACTAGGTTCACCGATATAGGCATAGATCTATTTAGTTAACGTTTCTTTGTTAAGAAAATCGTGTGATATCATAGTTAAAGAATGTCCCAACCACTGGAAATGGAGATCATTTACAAATAAGGGAGAAATTTATCATGATGACCCCTTTTAATTTGGTTGTCAATAAGGGAGAGATATAAGAGAAAGGGGGAGACAAAAAATAAATAAGGGGACCAAGAATGGTACCAATACCACTCATTGTTTTTCATTTAAGTGTTTGAAGTGGGCATGGAAAATAAAAAATGGTGATATTGTTAGGAACACATTGTGTTTTGGTTGTAATTTTTTTTCAATCGATCGATATGATAAAGAAATAATGGATGTTGAGAACTATGATGAATGAGAATTCAGATTCAAAGGTATAGAATGAAAAAATAAATATATTATAATCCATTTTATTGTCAAAAAAAATTGTAGTGGTTTTAAAACATTTATATTTAGGATTGTTTTGTAAGAAATTAGATCCATGCTGTTTTAAAAGGAATCAAATCCATGTTTTAAAAAAACCATATATATGTTTATAAAAGAAATAGGAATCATGGTAATGGACCATTGTAATGAGAGGAAGAGACGTTGAAATTAGAAAAAACTTTATTGAAGTATATAGCCATCAGATTCACTCTGAATACGATGAGAAAGAGGTTTTTGTTTTACTGGAGAATAAGATTCATTATGGATATGATTGAATTAATTGTGATGATGATTTTCTAGTTTGTAATTTAGATAATTCTTGAGTTTTTGTGGAAACATATGATGTAATCTTGATAGAAGAATGGGTGAGTGAAAGGGATGATTCTAATCGAAAATGAATTGTATTCAAGTAGTTTTAAAAAAAATCAAAAAAGAAATATTTGGTTCCTTTTGGTTTTCAAAATTATCTGAAAAAATATATGTGGTGCCTATTGTTTCTCAAAACAATCAGAAAACAAAGCAGTGGTGCTTATTTTTTTTCAAAACGATTAGAAAAAAATCATATCCAGATTGTATTGATTGTTTTTAATAACTATAGTATCTATATTGTATCTATTTTATTTCAAATCAATTGGATACTGTGTGGAAGTAAAAGGTGATGCTGATTGAATTGGTAATGTCGATTGAAAATGGTGACACTGATGGGAAAAGAGATATCGATGGTAAGCAGTGCCAATCGATGTGGTTCCAATGGATGAAAAGACACCGATTGTTTTTCAAAACAATCATATTCAGGTAGAAGAAAAGGAATAAGAAGTATTAAATTAAAAATTAATCATATTCATATTGTTTAGTATAGTATATGTGCGGATCATCATTATCAGATTGTATTATATCATATCTTGGAATATCTTTTCCTTCAGATTGTATTTGATCTTTTCCACCAATCGTAACTGGGATGATCATATCCAGAAGGATCGTTACTAGAATGATTGTAATTAGAATGAGCATATCTAGCATGATCATAACCAGAATGATTGTATCCAGAACAATCATTATCTGAATGATCGTATCTAGCATGATCGTATCAAGAATGATCGTAACCAGAATGATCTTAACCAACAATCATAACCAGCAATCGTATCCATAATGATTGTATTAATGATAATATTATCCATACCATTTGTATTCATAAAATATCATTCTTGGGTCGAGATGAAAATAAAGAAGCAGAAATGAATAGAATGTTAAAATACATTCAAACAGAAGATAAAGCTGATCCTCAATGCATTCAAATTCATGAAGGAAGTCACAATTCATGAAAAGGTTTTGAATGGGGTGATATTTTTTCTCATGAGGGTCAATAGAAATGAAAATAAAGTAGAGATTGATGAATGAATTTTCAAGGGGGATCCTTTAATTTAAATGAGTGATCTTATCTCAATGTGGAGAAGTGTGTTTCTTCAAAAATATTCAATTGGTATTATATCAAGCATTTTTTTTGTAAAATTTTTTATGGGAGAATTTGATTCTGCCCCATGTATTGATAATAAATTGTAATTCTATTGAAAATAGACATAAGGGTCTAGAAAAGAAGAGATGATGATTGTGGATGTTTTGACAAGAATTTGGAATCTTTTACTATGTGATAATTTCTCTGAAATTTTAAGAGAAATACATATTTGGGTGAATTTTAGTGAGCGGTAATGTGTTTTGGGATTCCCACATAATCATGTTTTGGGTCACCTATAAAAGGTGTTAAGTATATTGTACTTGTGTTACTTGAAGAAGATATAAAATCTCCAGGTTTTTAGAGATAAAAAGAGACCAATTCCATTTGGATTGAAAATTGTTTTTAGTGGGGTCGATTCAATCATATTCTATTTCACATGAAAATTGTATTCACGAATTGAAGTTGTGTCATTTCAACTCTACTGTTTTCAATTTAAAAATTGTATTGGGAAATTTTTATTGAAAAAAATAATACTAGGAACTATGTTTTTAATGAATTTTAATGAGATATTTGTATTGAAAAAATCATACTAGGAGCTTCGTTTTGAAAAATTCGTAATGGGAGCTTTGTATTAAAGGAATTAGACTGGGATCATTATTTTGAAATAATCTTAAAAAGTGAAGATCAAACACAGTGGTTCATAATAATATCTCAGTGGTTCATAGATTTCTTATTGGTAAGGAATTGAAGAGTTTTTTTACAATTGAATACATTTGGTGAATTGAAAAGAAGCGCAGGTAAAATGAGTTGCTACAAAAGAAATTTTATTACCCTATTGTGCTGGAAGGTTCCACATGCACTAATGGGATTATTTCATAGTACTACACATGTGTAATGTTATATCTTACTCATTGTAATACAAGGATTGTTTTCTTATTGAATTGTATGGTATTGGATCATTTCCAAACCAAAATAAGCACATAGCTATTCTTGTTGAATAGTGATCCATGTAATTCTTTGTGTTCTTTTGGATGTGTGTTGAGTTTTTTTTACAGGGGAATTGAAATCTCTATCTAGAGGAGATAATTTTTTCTATTGAAAAGAATTCGATAAGAACACAATTATCACATATTCACCCCTCTCCCTATAAGTGACACATTACTCTGACTGGGAACTGTTATTAATGATATGATTATATCTTTTCCTTATTTTTCTCTCGTATTCATTCAACTCATCTAATTAATTTCCTTTTTATACCTTTTTAAAATATTTAAATATTTTTATATAATATATTAATATTATTATGACACTCCTTTGACTATTTTAATCAATTTATATTAAATATACTCTTTCTACCTGCTCATTTAACAAACCCTATAATGGTTCAGTTTCATTTGCCTATAAGGATTTGTTAATTATTTATTTGCACCTCATACATGAATTATTCATTTATATTATGTATTATAAATTTATTTTTATGTATTCCATGATTCAATGAATAATTAGATAATAAATAAAAATTACCAATAATCTATATCATGAAATAAAAAAACATAATATTTAAAAAAATACATCAATCCATTTCAGCTTTAACAAAGATGATTTAAAAATAAAACCAATTTTTTTAACTGATAAAGTGTGAAAAATAGGATTTAATTTACTAATAGATTATTCTATTAACATATTCATTTTTATTATATAGTTGGTATAAATAAAGTTAAATAATATGTGACCTAAGGTATGGAAATTCTTCACTGATTGTCTTCACTTGTGTTTGAGTTCTTACTTCTCACCATTTCTCAAATTATACAATATATTCTACCCTATTACTGTATATTTTTATTTTTATCCAATATTTTGGGATACTATCCTTCTCAAAAACTAAATTTTTATTAATATGTTATCCTACAAAAGCATTCATTCTTTTTCTCTCCAATAACACTTTCATTTTAAAAATATTATTTTAGAATATTTTAAGTGATTTTCACCCTATTATTAATATATTATATTTTTATTTTCATAGTATTTTTGTATAATTTATATTCTTCCCCATTGATTAATCCAATCTTCTTCTGTTACCATTTTAGTAAGGAGAATATTTATCAATAAATATCTTGTGTTTATCTGTCACTGATTAATATAACTTCCATAGTATTGTATATATTTCTACATTGATTTACAAAATCATTTTCTTATTTTATCATTTATTTTTAATTTTTTAATAATATAATTAGGATCATATATATATATATATGTGATTAAGTGACACATCGATATTGTCATAAGGGTATTTTCCCACCACCTTTCCCTTTGGTATTCTCGTATTTTATCTAATGTTCTTAAAAATTATTTATATTCATTATCTAAAACAAATTTACTAATCAGGTTATTATTGAACTTTAGTAGGTATTTTAAGGCCAATTAATTTAAATTTTAAAAAATTATGTTTAGGTAAAACATTATAATACTCATAAAGGAAATATCTCTCTAGATTTTTGGGGACCTTTCATCAATCTTTAAATTGATTTTAAAATATTTTATCATTAATTTTATATTCAAAAACCTTATTAATTTATTTATAAACATTGGTTATTGATTTAAATATCCAATAATTTTAATCTATAATATCTATGATTAAATTTAAACCACATTTTTATGCAATTGGACTATAAATTTGCTATCCTTTTTTCATATTATCCTCTTTTCCTCTATCATTTCCATTGAGCCTTCTCAAATATTTCTAAATATCAATTTAAATTTATTTAACTCTTATTTTCATATTGATATGAATGTTTATAAATCTCTAGGATTTTTTATAATCTAGGTTTTATAATTTTCTTTTTAAAAATTTACATTCCAAAAAGATCATTGGTTTATCTTGAGTTGTTCTTCTTGAAAAAAATTATTATGATATCTTATAAAAAATTATTGTAGAAAATATATTTTTCTCTATTATTTTTGGATAAATAATGGCTATTCATCTACATTATATTTACGAAATTTTCATGAAACCCATTATTTTATCATGGGTTTTATTAATTCTTTTGATAGATATATATTAACATTTTATGTACCATGGTTTATTATGTGCATTTTTTGATGTTATGGGTGGGCATATAATTATATATAGTTATAAATAAATAGGTTATATGATATGTCTCATGATATTATGTGTATTATGAATGAAAATTATGTAATTTTTTCATTATTTTTTAATTAATTATTATTACACATTTTGTATGTGTGAACATGATGCTCTCTTTGTTCATAATTTGAGTGTGGTATTTGACCACAAGGTAATGATGTTTAATTGTTATGAATATTCTACATTTTATGTATCCATGAAATTATTCTCTCGTATTTATGTTCATTATCATAATTTTTTTAATATTATGAAGAATATTACAGTCATATAATTACTATTTCATGACCCCTGTTCCATTCCTATTAATCCTCCCCATACTGGGATTTTAGTTCACCCAATTGTTTGGTTTATTTACACATTTGATTACATGTACCATAAAGAATATTAAAGAAAGTATGTTGATTATTCTAATAGAATTATATAATCCCTATTTTTTGTATGATTATGTTGTATGGACCAAATTTTCCAAATATAAAAAATATTTTGATTTTGTATAATATTATTATTATGTTTTTTTATTTTAAAAATGATGTAAAAAATGTTTAGGATATATGTTCATCATTGTAGTGAAAATATTAATGAAATATTATAAATATTTAGTTAATAAATTGTTGCACCAACACACACCAAAGCCAATTCAACAATCACCGGACTTCCCCAAGGATCTCCCACCCAATATCACATACAAAAATAATAACATAGCATCAAAATAATATATTAAGAAATCACCCTTAATGACATACCTACTGATTTTTCCCTCTCCCAAAAAAAAATTTCATGTTCTTAAACCCCTTCTATAGTTGTTCTAGTACATATCATATCACATTTTATAACCACATTCTACACATCTCATGAAAAATGTAACCAATCTATAATTATAACCTCATATTCATATCCAAAACTCACATTTAATTCCTATCATTGTAAGGAATCAAGAACATGAAGGGAATCATCCTCATCCCTCCAACTTCCATGCACAACCCCTACCATGTATCATCATCATAATTGAATACCAATTTTATCCAGTATATTACATATTAAAACCATTATCAATTATATAATATATCAATATAACTACATTGAGAAATCAAATCAATCAATAAACCTGAATGGGAGAGCATATAAGATGGATTAGTCAACCATTTATTCCCCTACAAACATGAATATTTGAGAAAACACCCATAAGACAATACATTTGGGTATTAGAAAGGTTTTTTGATTCATATGGTGTACATAAGAAATTATAAAAAAATAAAACACACACATGTATATATAATTTTTACACACAAGAATAACCTAGGAGTTTATACCAAGGAAACACTATAAAATCTAGGAACATCACCACATCATCATCACCGATTATTAGCAACTGATTCCATCTCAGTTACACAAACCTGTAACAACATTTCTCATAAAATTACCTTAACAACACCCACAGTTTCCCATAAAAAATCTCAATGTATACATTTCAATATATATAATTTTAAAATATTCATTTGATTCATTACACCATTCATTTCATTATTTAATATCATATTCTTGACCAATTATTAATTATAAAGACATGATCCATTAATACCATTCATTTTATATCACATCATTCGACATTTTATTATATTCCCCATTTCCAAAATCATTATTTCCATCAATATTTTATACAATTAGAATCTGTAACCCAACTCCACAATATACCAAAAATCATTACATGAACTATTCCACAATACAAGGCAATAACCACCAATACCAGTACAAATCCACTTCATTTCTACATAACTGACCATGCCACCATTCTAACCAACAAAATACACAAACGTTTCCATATAACAACCATATCCATTCATATCACCCAAGGAATGACATCCTAAATAATCCATTACCATGAAGACACTGTTAAAATCATGGGTAACAAAAAAAAAATAACAAACCACATAAAAACAAATAGTGAATCACATTGACCAATTACTTCCAATTATTCTATCAATTAAATTATTTGTGGGAAATAAAGATATCATTACTATAATTACATATCTTCATAAAACAATTTCATTTCCATATTAAATTTTTTAACTGTTTTTGTGAGAAGACTCCATAAATTTAATTATAGTAATAATAAAAATAGCATACAAACAACCAAAATCCAAAAAAAATAATATAAAAAACTCATCAATCACATGTAATATCATTAAATCATAATAAAAATATTCAAAACACCCCTTACCTTAAATTACCTTTCCCCATTATATTATCTTCTTTAAGTAAAAACATACCATACACCCAATGAATATAATTACATGATACATCAAGAACATTTAAAAAATAAGGGATATCTCTTGAATACCATTGATTAATCAAAAATTCAATAATTATTTCACAATTAC
The DNA here is from genome assembly GCA_963277665.1 of Viscum album. Taxonomy (NCBI): domain Eukaryota; kingdom Viridiplantae; phylum Streptophyta; class Magnoliopsida; order Santalales; family Viscaceae; genus Viscum; species Viscum album. The sequence goes on along the minus strand of OY728139.1, from coordinate 122,778,576 downwards.
ATAGTAAGAGAAATAATAAAAATAATTGGATAATATAATAACCCCCACCCTAAATATAACACAACATCCTCCATCAATTACATAACCCAAGACCTACAAAACTAAATTTGATATACTACTGTTACCTTTATAAGGTGAATGATGGTGAGTGAACCCAAACTAATGGAATGAAAAATAACCTCAAATGAAATGTCTATAGTCTCAAAATACAATGAATAAAAATAATATATGATATCCAAAGATTGTTTTATAATTATTAAGGATTATGAGGAAAAAAAGTAATCTAGAATAATCCAAATGTGATTCAAGATTTATAATAAAAATTGAAGTTTTATATTCTTTATGTGATATGAAATGGTCACATTAAGATGGTGAGATGTTTTGAACATCATTATCATTCACACCAAAATTTTATTTATTTTAAACATTTAAAACATAGTCCACACTATAAATTTGATATGATTGATGTGTGTCATATAATCATAAAAATCACCATAACATGATTTAATGAACCCCTAAAACATGGGTGGTACATCAAACCAAGATGTGTTGATACACCATTACATAGAAATAGTTGTACTCAAAAAGGAAGTACCATTAAATTTTTTACATATGGAATCAGGTAATAAAAAGTACGACCATTATATGGCATATTTACAAGGATAATATGACAAATTCCCCAAAACCTAATTCTCTAGAATTTAATTTATCATTAGATAATATATATTTTTAATATGGTTTTGGTTAGAAAATAATACATGGAATTTTGGAAAAATAAACATTGATCAAAGTAATAGATGACTAAAGGCTATAAAATAGACCATAGGTCCAAACTACAAAAATCCTAAAAAATATTCTTAGCATCCATCCACGCTATCAGATCAATGTCTTTAGCCACTCTGCCCTATATCAACCTGTTATATGCTCTGTATATCATTTAGTACTTCCAGTGACATATTAATATTTACTCATCCCCAAAAGACCCCCACATATATCCAACCTCCACATAAACATCCATCCTTTAATTATATTAAAGTATTGGATATTAATCGATATATATATCATGAAATCTCACATTTGATGGTTTTAAGGACCTATTTCCTACATTCATAATTTTATAACCTAAATACAATTATTTATAAAAAGTTATACTAATAATGTCAATGTACTACTAAAATCCTACAATAGTACTAAAAAACCATGGAAATACATTACCACATAGGTATGTTCCCATGAACTTCTTCACACTATGACCATATATTATCATGATTTGGGAATATCAAACATAATCATAACCAAAGAACCTATATATTTTAAATATGATTATTATAATATGTATTATATTTTCACTAATTTTAAAAAATACCTATAATCTATAATATCATAACCAAAACCCACAATCTTACAACAAAACATCTACTATGAGATAGTGTATAGAAACACTCTCACTATTGACACCCTATTCTATAACCTAAGAACCATGATCTGACTCTAAAATATATAGTGTGACACACTATACAACATATCTTTCCTCTCCTCCAGCAAACCCTTTAAACTAGAACACTAACAACCACACCATGACACACTTTTTCTAGGATAAATATTTAACTCGTAAAAAACTATCTTATAACATCCCTCTCCAAAAAACATTGACACCTAAAAGAAAAAAAATATAATCCCAAAATGTTTTGAGATATTAAATTAGATGCCTCTAAAATGATTTATTGTCCCTAAGAATCAAAATCCGAACCATAAGGAATTCAAAAACTACAAATGCTAAACACCAATGGATGATACCTCTAAAAGAAATAAAATTCAACCCTAATGACATAATACAACTTCCATAATAATAAATCAGAATCAAACACCATCACATGATCATCTCAGTCTACTCAATAAAAAATGAAATATAAAAAAAACCTTAAAAGGAAATGTTCAAGATAACACATGGTCCCAAGATTTAATCGTTGAATAATTATCACATATTCATTTTATAAAACCTCCATGTCATCAAAAAAACAAAATCTAAGGGAACAACATGGTCATATAGGAATTTTTATGGAAATCCCAAATTTTAACCAAATTTTCTATAAAATTCATTTCATTATCTATATCTAAATATCCCAAATTAATGACTTGGGAGTTTTGTGAAGATATTGACAAAGATATGGAACATTAATATAAAATTTGATCATTTATTATTATTTAAGAAATAAAATCCAGTACACTATCATTATAACTTCTTCCAACAATTCAAAAGGATTGATAAACAGAGGATCATTCTTACACTCTTCTCCTAACATGCATTGTCAACGGTGAGGGGAAAGGTTTAGAAACATATCCCATTTGACCCTAACCTCTATAGGTATAATCCAAAAACCAATATAAGACTTATTAATTTCTTGTTCCATATTCATCAAATCATAAATTATATTCACATTATTATTCTCTCTCTAGACCACAACTAGTATAAGGTCTATTAACCCTCTTACCACTATCCAACATAATGATGATCCCAAAGGCCACTCATACAATGAATCAAATAGATAGATTCAAATGGAAGATGATATCTATTATTATAGGTAAAATCTACTAATGGTAGTCTATTCACCCATAACCGAGCAAATTACAAAATATGATATTGCAATATATCCTCCAAAATAATAGTGGTGTACTATGTTTTACTCTCTGTCTAAGGATTAAAGGAATTAATAAGGAGTAGATAATATCTAAAAGAATGATGAATACCTATCCAAACTCATGAGATAAAATGAGGGTCCAAATTAATGATGATATAACTTGGTACATTATTAAAATTTTTATGTCATCAATATACCATCTTTCAAGGATATCAATGAAACACAACTCCATAATCACCATGAAGTGAGATGAAAACATCAAATGATCCAAAATTATTCCAAAAAATATCACACTACCATGAGATTATGGAATCCAATTAAGAAATATATTGAAATTTCCTCCCACTATAACCAGAGGACACCCGATGGATACACCAATCTTTAAGGAACCTGATTATCTACCTTCAACTACTTACAAAAATAAAATCGTTATATGAACTCTCCTAAAGATAAATTTATCCATGGCCACAAAATATAAGTCCTCATGTAAAGTTACATTTATATATACTTATAATAAAATAAATTGGAGATACTTTTAACTCGTGATGAACAAAATATTATATTATGAATTGATAATACATCCTACCTAAAAATAACATGTAATGTCAAACATCTTCCAACCACCCCCTTAAATGAATCATCATTATGGATATTATCGTGCATCACCACTACCTATGAATATCATCACTGAGACTGCTATATTGACTAAAAAACTATTTCACTATTATTTGGTATATGAAACCACTTCCACCAGCCTCATCCTCATTATATTTTATCACAATAAGTTCTTCCATCACTCTTTGAGTATCTATATTATTTTGAAGGACATATGCATTTTTTTTCTTAATTAGTACATCAACCACTAATTCTTATTCTCTCATGGTGTAAGAGAACTAAAATTCCTATTCAGGAATGATAGCTATTGACCTCTACTGATGTATAATTAAATTCTATTGAGATAATGTATACATTTCACTCCTAGGATCTGTGAATACTAGAAAAAATAAATACAGTGGAAATGATGCCACAAATTTAAAGAAAACACTATTTCAACCATCAAAAGATCATGGGTGGTGTAGTTAAAAACATGAAAATGTAGTTATCTGGTAATATATAAGAATATCTATTATTGTTAATCCACGAAACAACCCAAACCAGGATGGTAAACATATTCTAATACCATTAAAATTACTCATTCCTCTTATAGCTGAAGAACATGAGAACCGATAAACCTATCATTCATGCATTTTATTCCACTTAACACTAATCTGTGAAAAAAATTCTCAGTCATTCATGGGTAATGCTATAAATGGTGTTAAAATATGAGATAAATATAAAACAATTTGTTGATTATAACAAAGGAAACTAAGTTAACTACAGACCTAAACATTGTTATTTGGTTCTTTCTAGGAAACAAGTTCCATAATCATCAAAATATTGACTACTTCAGCCTATTAAGAGATGAAATAACTAAAAAAATTATCCTCATTTATCTAAAATATGAACTTGGATGCAATATTATAGAGAAGATAGAGTTATAAGAAATTTAAAGAAATATCAAGATGTTTAGAATGGCCCACTTCTAATTTTAGTCGCACCAGATTTTCACTAAGTAACATTAACACAAATTGATCATGGGTGGTATGAAACATAGTGTTAATGAACCCCATGAAAATAAATAATTAATTCATGATAATAAAAAACATAACTAAAAATAGAAGATAACAAAAAATGGAATGTAGTATTCATGATATTCTCTCATTTTACATATGTATATTGATACCTAGACTCTAGAAAAATCATTAAATCCCAACTAACTACCCTTGACTAACCAGTCAACTCATATTTCCTCACAACAGATAATTTTACATTAAAACCATTTAATTATACTACTAGTTGCCTTTTCACAGCCATAGGATCTACAAATATAATTTTTAAACAACACTCAATCACACCACAATAACACATTAGAATGGATGAAACCATTTTAAATCAAATCATTGATCCGAATATTCAACTACCACCATGAAAACCTATAAAAAGCATTTCCATAATTTTATGAATATTAGTAAATCATTCATTAAACAAATTCCTAGGATTTTTTTAGGTTTATTGATTTTGACATTAGGACACACAGAAAACAAGTGGGTTATACCAACAAAAAGTTGTTGATAGATAATATATATGTTGGTAAAAATAAGAAATTCCACGAGATATTAAGTTTTTTTGTATTAATTTTAAATACCAATAGTTATTTTTACAAATAGATATTTATGTTGATAATGAAAATTCAATACCAACATGTAATTTACCAATAGTTAAATCTATTACTTTATCAAACTAATACCAAAATATTTCGTTCTAACATAAGAATCTATTTTTTATAATAGTATTACCAACAAATATTTTTCCAACAATTAAAAATTTCATAGTAAACCATTAAATAAAAAAATATTTTATCAATATCCAATTAATGAAACATAATATATAAATATATATATATATATTATATTTATGTGTAATGTGAATTTTTATTTTCAAAATATTTTTTAACAAAATCTCATAATTTATTTTAAATTTCAATTTTTTCAAAATTTGTGTTTTTATATAATTTAGCATTTTTTGTTACATTTAATCCAAATATTAACTTATTCTATATTTTTCAGTATTATTTATTAGATTAAAAATAACACCCTTTTTCTACATATAACTAACACCCAAAATCCCAATTTTGACTCTTCTTCATTTATATTTCCATGAACTGTCTCAGTTCCTCCATGCCCCCTACCACCCCACTTCATATCCGACCAATCCCCACACTATCCTCACCTCCCATCATCCCACCTCACATTTCACCACACCTATCTCACCTTGCATCCCACTAAATCCTTGGTTACCTCTTCATTTGTGTTCAATGATGTCTTTTTCTTCTTTCTTGTGGTGTTATGTTAGTTAGATCTCATATAGTGATTTTGATACTATTTAGGATCCATTTGGTATCTTCTCTTTAGGTTTTATTCCATATATTTTTTAATATAACTTTTACTAGATTTAATTTTTCATTTCATTATTTTATTTGTGGTATGTTGATTTACTCATCAATTAGATTTGATTTCTTTGTGTCATATCATGTTTTTTGGGCAATATCTCAAAGTAGTCATCACTAAGGGTATCATCAGTTGTCTTATATGGTGGTCTTTCTAGGTATTTAATGTGGTCCTTCCATCCTAGAGTAGTGTTTTTCTATCCATATAGATCTGATGGGTACAATGAAATATTTCATACTAATGGTTCCAGGTAGTAAAGGGAGGTCTGGTCAGTTCCCTCTTATAGTTTTCTATTATTCTGTTTTCCGTAATGCTTTTAGTAGAGGGATTGTATGGAGTTGGTTATTATTTGAGTGAAATTTTTTTGTATCAAATTTCTATTGAAGTGGATTATTTGGATAGACAATATTATTTTGTACATGTTCATGATTTTCATGGTTTGATTTCAATCTCTGATATATTTTGTGGTTTCACTTATTTTTTTGAATGCATGACATTGTATGGTCAGCCTTTGCATATATTTGATTAAAAGAATCAACCAAATAAGATATTAAAAACTAAAATTTTATTTATTCTATGACATATTTTTCTTATCTGGATTAGAGGACACATTCGATATCATCACTAACCAACGGAGTGGTATTTTGATGAAATTATTGGTACTGATCTGGTATGTAATCAGTTTGGAAGCAAGTGCTGATATTTTATAATGTGTGGATATTTTTTTATTATTTTTATTTAAATTATATTCTATATTCCATACTTTTTCCCTAGTATTATTTCAATTGTTATAACAGTGAAGAAGAATTAATTGATGGATTTTCTATGTGCAATGAATATAAAATTAAAATCACTTTGAAGTTAGATGATTATATGGTTGATTATAACTATATTCAGTCTAGCGTAGACATCATTACATCCTCTATTTTGATATACCATATATTTCATCACATATATTTGTATTCTAATTATTATTTCCATTAAATAAATATATAAATTATTATTTAATTCTGAAGGAAAACTTACATCTCAATGCATATACATTCATTCATTAAAAATCAATTCTAAAAAATCTAATGTCACAATAATTGTTTACAGATCACTAATTTTATCAAAATTATTTTTCAATTCATATTGATTTTATTTGTTCATGTTTATATATATATTCTTTTTTCTTCCACTCTATATTAAGTATTTTAAAATAATTGTTTTATATATTTATTGAATAATAATTTACTATAGGGGTTTAATGAAGTTGTTGTGATACCTGATTTAGTGTGTGTAATAAAAAATATACATATCATTATGTTGTCTAAGAAAAAATAAATATTATATCTCTTATAATTTATATTCAGTTTCAACCCATATTCATTTTTCATGCTTTTGAATAATACACATTAAAACATGTTACTATAAGATGGATTAAGTTGTATTTATTGTGTATTGTTTTCAGTACAAATATGATATTTTAAAAGCACTATAATATGAATGTTCATAATGTAAATTGAATACAAATATTATGATATATTAGGAATCCTTTATCATTTGTAATGTATAGTTTCAATATGAATACAAATTACTATAATGTTTGACTTAATAGTACTACATAACTATGTATAATATACATTCATCAAATTAACTGAATGTGGGATTTAATAGATTCTGAATTTTAAAATTTGTGTACTATGAGCATTTATCTCCTTGATGGAATAATTTTATTCCATTTATTTTAATTTTTTTCAATATCTTGATTTGATATTATCATTATTTGTTTTCTTGTATGCTTTGGTATCATTGTCTCATGTATTATTTCACTTTTTATTTTGAGGTTTATCCAGACACATATAGGTTTTCTGAACTTCAACAATTATCATTCCATGAATATCGATTATACACCTACCAATAGTGCCATTTTTATGCTACATATTTGATGTTTTTTACTATATTTTAGTCCTTAATCATTTTCAAATTTCTCTAGGTTCCTACCCAATTCAATGTTCTTGCATTTTTGTTATAATTCTTAGATAATCAATTTTACAAGACATAATCTACATGAATTTATTCATTATCAGGATACACAAATGAATATAGGATAGGTCAAAATGTGGTAGAAATATCTAATGAGGATGATGTTTGTGAAGTTATGATATCCTAGAATAACATCTTCAAGGCAGTGAAAAAATTATTATGTTGAGAGGTGGGATAAAATTATTGTGTCCCTTGAGTTATATAAAACTATTATATTTTTGTATGTTTCATATATGGAGTTTCATAGAATGTGTTTTTATTTTAAAGATTCATTTTTAATAAAACATTATGATTCAAAAGGGAATTCATTTTTTTAGAATTTATGATATTCTTCAAAACCCACTATACAATATGATATATTTGTGAAATCCAATTATTCATATTCGTACAACTATTATATCCTTAGATGTAAAAAAACTATTATATAATATATGCATAATATTAAATAATATTTTAATTTAAGGGAATTTTACTGTATGTATTTAACGAAATATTTCTTGAAAATGACATTTTTTAATATATTTCATATCTAAAACCTCGAGGTAGAAATGAAAGATAATCCTACCTAATATATATCACAATACAGATAAAATTATAATTGTAATGATATAATATATTTACCTAAAAATTATATTTTCATTCCCATACTGTGTAACCACTAGCTTGAAAAATATAATCAATTGGGAAACAAAAATTATACTATAACCTTTTCATTGTTATTATATAATATAGTTTCAATTAATTACTTTATAAGTTCATTTATTTCTATTTTGGGTTTAATTCATGTAGATATTTTTCATATATAGGTGGGTATGATATTTGTTTGGGTGTGGTTTGGATCTTAGAGTAGAATGGTGTAATATAACATTTATATGAGGTTCTTAACTATTAATAGATATGACTTGATTTTTTTAGATTCCAACAGAGTTGAAAAATGAAAAATTTCCATTTGATGTAGATAATTTTTTTTATTTTCATTTTATTTCAATTTTGGTTTCAATTAATGTAGATATTTTGAAATGATTTTTGGGTACACTCTTTGGTTGTGTGTGGTATAGATCTTGGAGTTTAAGGGTGATTCATGGTAGGGACACGAGTTTCCTCACTGTTACTAGAGATAACAAGATTTTATGAGACTTCAATAGGGGTGATGAAGGAAAAATGGTAATTATATGAAGATCATTTCTCATACATTAATTTTTTGGGTGTCAATTTATATAGATATTTTTGTACTTATTGTTGGGAATGGTCTTTGGATATGTGAGATACATATCATGGAACTAAAGGGGGTAGCCTATCATTGACATGAGGTTTCTCACTAGTACTGGTGTTGACTTGGATTATTTATTATAATTTCCTATGAAGGGGTGATGAATGGTCTTTGGTTAAATTTACTATTATGATACAATAATGGGTGTTGGGGGTAACAAAGACAAGAGATAGATTTCCCTTTTTAATTTGGAGGCGGTGGGGGTGTGGTAGTGGGGTTTTATGGATGGACCCTATGTTTTGTGGGTTTTATGAATTTTTAGGAATCAATGAAATTAAACTATGTGATGATTCTTTTTTATTAACTTACATTATTAATAAAATTAGTACTTATATATGTTTTAACATGTGTGGAAATAATCATTATTTTGGTAATTAAAATTTGGGTATTATATATGATAAATTAGTAAATATGATATTAAATATTACTATAATTGTTTTTTAATTATTAATTAAATTGAATTTTTTACCAGATATAAAATATTGGTAATATTATTACCAATATTTTATTAATATAAATCCATTCATAAACACTTTGAACAACATATATCTTATATTTCTATATTATTATAATCTTAACAATACTATTCTAACTATATCAAAAACATTTATCAGTAGAGTTTTTAACAATAGTTTAGTGATTGGAATATTTTTGTTTGTAAAATGATTTACGAGTAGAAAGTGAACTTTTTCCAAAATATATACCCATGTTGGAAGCAGATAATAAATTGTTTTGATACCCTTATAAAAATAACCCCACGATTTTCCTATATATAGATATTTTTCCTTAAAAAGTTTTTAAATAATACTGATGATCCACTAAAAATATAATATCTTATTCAGATTTAAACCTAATAATGTCTCATACTAATGTCTATTCCATGTGAAAAATATTTTGAAAACGTGGAACAAATAGAAAATTATGTAAGAGTTATAAATGAAATAGAGAACTAAAAATTCTATTAAAATAGAGTAATATCATTGAATGTATATTTTTGTAAATAATAGAACATGTCTCTAAAAAATTGCTTTCAAGAATATAGGTAGATTCATTTTTAAAAAGATATTCAAAAATAAAACACATTTTCAAGCTTTTGTAAATGAAATGATTTGAAAAAATCTCTATGAAATCATGGAAAAGTTTAAATTGGTTTTAAGGGGAAAAATTTTTTTTTGAAAAAAATTCCATTACCATTAAAAGGATAAAAGCTTCCCAAACATTCCATTGGGGACAATTCCACACATGCTTCTTCCTTATATTCCCCCTTTTAAAAGGTAAGTGGCTTCGACCACTTTAATCGATGATGTTTTCTCTCTAATCCAAATGGGATGATGAGATGTTAGTTTATCCTTTAATGGATACCTCCTTGGTGATCATAATCTATTCCATGTATCCTTTAATGATTGATGTCATGTTTATAAAACATATTCTTAGTTCCATCTGAAAGTGAATGTTAGTTAGTTATGATGATTTTGTCTCAATAGGGATGTATCCTTTTGTCTTATGAGGTAGTATTTTTGGGAATGTTTGGGTATTTTATGGAAGTTAGGTAGGTCCGTCACCAATAAATTCTCCCTATTTTTTTGGTTATCACATTTGTGAGGAATATTAGTCATGGAACCCAAAAAATCATATGTCGGTAACTAATTAATTGACACTAATATCCTATGTTTTTTGATGGTTTTGTTCACAATAATCCCATTTTTATTGTATAGTGTATGTTTTTTTTGGGATCATTTCACATTTTTAACATCTTGGAAGATTTTTTGGTGGTCGAGATAATCCCGTTGGGGTAGATTTCACACTCAAGATATAGTAGAGTGTTTCCATAGGGGGAGGGTTATTACATACATAGAAGGTGTTGGAGTGATTTCCTATGGAAAGATTTAAAATTTGGAAGGTAGTGGAGTAGGTCTCTAGGTGGGATGATTTCAATCTCGGATGGTGGTTATGTGTGTCCCCATAGGGGAAAATTTATCACTTAGACAGTTTTGAAATATCTCCTTATGGTGAAATATTTCAAATACCAGATTTTGTTGAATGTGTCCTCTCTGGGAAAGATTTTACACTTGGGATTGTGGAGATTGTCCCTTGTGGAAAAATCCTATATACCCTTTCTATAAATAGGTATCAAAACCCATATAGTTTTATTTTTATTTTTGAGGTCATGTGATAATAACATTCCATGCATTTTAACATCAAGATGAAAGAAATATTTTGTCAGGGATAGAGAATTAATAGAGGATGGTGTCATGATAGTGTATAGAAGACGTTTGAGGTTGATGGAAGAAGTGTTAAATCACATGGATGGTTAATAGTTTCATCACATGATGATCATACACCGGGTACCCTATTTTCATTAAATTGGGAAAGGCTATTATTAAACATCATGAGCTATGGATGTTTTCTTGAATTTGAACATTATATGACTAGGATATGGTGCTATTTAGTTTACATATTTTTATTCAGACAAGGATGGGGCTACACACTAAGTAGGACCATGTCCTGAAGAGCGTAAAATAAAAAAAAAGATCTCTTCCAAGATGGGTAAGACGTTTCTCTCAGTGGATCCACCCTTGGGGATTATATTTCCACTTCTCATATTACTTTGGGTGGGGAATAGTGTAAATACTACCGTAGAAGATTCCAAATTTTGGGACATAATGTTTTAGTTATTATTATTAGGATAAAATGGAATTACGGTACATTTGATTTGGATGAAAAGGTAGGGTAATGGTTGTCCTTCTGGAATAAGGGGAATCAGGTTATGGAAAAAATAGTTGTGTCATGAAATTTTACTATATTTTATGAAAATAGTGTTACACAAGCTATGGGATAAAAAAAAGTAATAACATATTTTTTATATGTGGGTGTGCACAAAATTTTTTATTTTGAATGTCATAGGGTTTCACAAAGGATACTTCTTTTACACTAAACTGATTACCCTTAATAAATGTTTCTCAAGGGACTTTCTACCCCATTACAAGACATGTTTGGGACCAAAAAAGGTTGGTGGGAAATTTTTTATACAATTATAGGGCCATGGAACTCTAGTGTTCGGTTAATATATGGAAGAGAGGATTGTTTGAGCATGAGAATCACTTCGTCTTATAGATTTCCATCCTCAATGTGTTGGGGGAGGTTCTAATTATAGCCAAAATCAATATTAAATTTTGTGAAAAATCACTATATTGAAGAATAGGGTTGTTTAATTCCTCACCCTTTCCCAATGGCGCTTGACAACATTACATGTTGGGTTCGGAATTTCCTTTCATGCATAACAATTCAGTCTCACAAATGACTATTTTTCATGAAATCCTGACTTTTTTGATCAAATACACAATTCCATAATATGGATTTCATAGAGAACCCATTTAAAATTTTTCTACAACATGTCTTTTAGAGTTCATGTCATTTTTGATTGAATATTATTATTTGTGTGTATCACTAAATAGTTTCATGAAACTATCTCTTCAACCCCAAGATGTTAATTTGGTGTGAGTGGCATAATTGGTTTATATAAAACTATAATTTTGAGGTTCGAGACATATCTTCATCTCCAAAAAAACCAACCACTCAAAATTAGATATTATGGGGGAGAAAAATGTAGGGTTCTGAGGGAATCGTCATAAAGGTTTGATGGTTTATTCATGGACACACAACTCCCACCTTTGGTCACATAAACATGTTACATGCTCACAAAAACATGCATCTCTATGCCTATAAATATTGAGAGGGGACGTTTGTAAAGTATCCCAACATACATGCCTAATAACCCATCAATCATGTGTGTAACTCATCTTTGTTGCATGTAAAATGAGATTTCAATTGTTAATTTTTAATAAACACTTCTTTTCATGATTTGTTTTTTGTGTTTTAGTAGAAATTTTATGTGACCACCTCAATGTTTTCACAACATGGTGATCTTGTGTGAAAAAATCCTAATCATGCATGAACTAATATATGGATCCAAAAATATTTGAGAAATATACAACTTTTCTGATCAAACTATGATCGAATTTACCACAACAACTTTATGGTATGTAATTGTTGGGAATTTATAAATTTTCCATGATAGAAGAGTCGTTTTTTCTATTAAAGAGATCCTGAGCCTATTTACCAAATCACAGAAGAAGTACCCACTAAAGAAATGATTTCCCTTTTATAGCTATGGGATGATGGATAATGTGTATATAACATGAATTAAAGTTAATACACTATGGTTTTAGTTAGAACATCATAAAGATCTTAACCAGTAGAACATTATAGTTTTGGGAGATCCTAATAAGGATAATTAATACACTAACATCTACACATTGAATGGAATGACATGGACAATGACTGGGGAACTACCATAGGATGAGGAGTTCCCATCCCATAATGTGATCTTTATCCAAAACAATAGTCAGAATAACAACATGTTCATGTACAAGTATTGGGACCTATGGATTGAGGGAACATTAAAAATGAGCGAGTGTGGTTGTATTAGTAACACATTAATTTTTAGAAGCATACGGCTAAGAAATGTTACATTAGTCTATATGAAGAAATGCGGAAATCCCAGTTCCACATTTATTGATAATAAAAAAAATACATCAGAATATTATAAGATTGCGGTCTTCAGATACAAACAGAATCCACCTCCATCATGGGGAGGTGGAGATAAACATTTTTGACCTTCACATCAATGATGGTATCACATTGATTAGATTTCAATATGAATAATTCCTCCCTATTCTGAATACTCGTGTTGATATGGAAGATAACATCATTGTAGTGTAGATGCTTCTAGATGTGTTATAATAGGTACCAATTCATCATCCTACCACTCATGGGGACATTAAGTTGAAGACCATTATAGGGTTCTTCTTGAATACCAAGACTGTGAAGATGATGGCGAAGCCAAAAAAATTTATATAATCACAATAAAAGAATAAAATGAGATCCAACTAGAAGTTCCTAGCCGATGGGAGCTACCAAGTGTGGCGATTCAACTTGAATGAACGTTTGAAACTAGTAGTTCAATAAGAATCATTTATGGGAAAATTCTTCTATTGTTGGATACTTTCAATGATGAATCCATGCATGTACTTACATCCTATGAGTCTCATAATAGTAGTTATTATGGTTTCTGATAGCTAGGAGAACCTAATAGTACCGATATTGGCCCCACTATATAGTCATTTGTGCATGTTAGTACTCCTAGCAGGATCTATGGTCAAATTTAGTTATTTCATGGGTGCATTGCAGTGTTTTTTTGGGTCTAGGAATTTCAAAATGTCATTACCCCTACAAATATTTTCCGGTGGCCCTATCTACTCAACCACAGTGGAGTTCGATCGGTATGTCTCAATTATGTTGGGTTTGTGTTCAGTATCAAAAACACTACAAACATAAACAATAATTCTTTCTTATATAATTTTGGTGAGATGGTGGATAATCTGGAGGGGGCACTGGAGTTATGGGAGATCCTTTAGTAATTTTGAGGTGGATTATTGTAACCAAAATAGATAGTTATGTTTATTTTAAACTGTACACCATCTCTATATTATCCTTTTAGTTTAGATTCTTTTAACAACAAATGAAGCGATTCTAAATTGGGATATATGAGAAAATGAATCCTTATCTCCATTATAAGTTATTTTTGATGTTCACGGGAAAATTCACATAGGATGTTATCATGTTTCCACCCACCAATTTCAATGATGGTATCTCTTAGACTTATGTTGGAAACAAAATAATAGCATATCTAGGAGTAATATTATATCAACATGTGAGGAGAATTACACCATCAATAAAGACATAAGATGAACAGGGAGGTAGATATGTTTATTTCTGGTATACATTTCAAGAATTGAGGGATCCAGTAGGGTATAAATGAGGTTAGATTAATAATTTCATGCACTGACACCTATTTAAATGGAGGACCTACCTTATAAGGGACAATGGGAGTGGGTTGAGAGATCCTAGTTGGGGTTGAGTAGGACTAGGGAGGCCCTAGAAATGAAGGTGTGGTATCTATTATAGCTGACTACTAAAGTTTTCTTTCTCATGTTCTAAGAGGCCGACTGAATGTGGTATATGACCCAAAAAGTAGAATATTTTTGGATTAGGCTGACTCAAGAGGTAATCGAGCTGTCAAAGTTTAGGTTTTTTGGAATAACCTTTATGGTGAACTTACATGAGATATTTTCATACATTGTAGATATGGATATATTCTCATCCAACAAGTGGGAGGTGATATTACAGCTAGATGAGTATGTGTCATGTTTGGCAATGATATTGAGGGGACAGCATCAACTAATGAATAAATATAGTATGAATCCTCCCTCACTACCGATACATAGGTCATCAATGATGATGAATCCCAATGATCATCCGCTAATCCAGAAACTCTATAAGAGAGTGTAGAGTTCAAAAATGTGGGTGATGACTCGATTGAGGTTTTTTGGTTATGTATGCTTATTTTTTTATCCTTTTTGTCTCTTTCTGCCCATTTATAATGGCTCCAAACTAAAATTTTATCATAAATAGGATCTAGCTAAGGAGGATCAAGGATTCATAGTCAAATGGGAAGAGGTTTCCATAATAGGTACTATTGCTCACAACATAGAGTCTATTTCATTGTTTTCCACAATCAGAGGATTTGGTTAAGGGTTCATAAGGGTAGTTTCAGAGCCTCTGATTCTCCCACACATCAACGATTAACCACACACTAGCATTTCAGTTATGAAATATTCTACCAGAAAGGAAAACTATCGAAGATGACTCGTCATTGAGATCACCATGCCTCAAGGTAAGACCAAAAATCAATCAAATATTTATTATTAAATCATTCATAGAGAATTCCATGTCTATAAATTCTTCATGTTGGATTATTTTATATATATTCAACCCAATGATTAATTACGGGTCTTATGATGTATGTTCAGATACAAATTAGTTTCTTGGGGTCTACTATGGTAGAACACCCATTCCAGACTATGGGAAAATATTTCTCAAAAACTCTTTCATTATGTATGTCTTTTACCCTTACATGAATTTTTTTTTCCAAATCCATAATCACCAGTTAAATTAACTATATTTAAGAAAAATGTGCTTGGAAGGGAGAGTTCCTAAAAAATGGATGTGTTTTTGGAGACTGGGGTACCACCCCTAGTGGCTGTTCCAACCTTTGTAGAGTTGGTCATTCAAGGAGACACTGTATTCATACCATGATAGAATCCCATCATAGAAATGGGTGATATATCCAAATTTTCTAATCTATTATTTTGTAGTGATAGTGTTTCCAATGATTATTTGAATCCCATCAGTAAGAATTATCTCTTGGTTTCTTCTTGGTTTTCATTATATCTAGTTCTCCCTCTCTCACAGTTTTCAATATCTACACCCATCACATGTAAATATATGGTTTTTGATTCCTAAAATGTTTATATTTGTGTTTATTAATGATTGTAAAGGGAATATGAAGAGGTTTTGTTGAACTTTTACACAGATTTGGTGTGTTGTTGTGTGGTGGTTTAATTTCACCGAAATGCTATGGTAGGTGGAATATCTTCAATATCCATTTTCTTTAAAAAATAAACTTTTTTTCAACTTCTCGGTGTTTCTCAATGTCAATTGTGATTATGATGTGAAAATATTGAAGGATATTTTCTTTTTGATGTTTTGCTGATTTTCAGGAGAAAATGGGTTGTTGCGGTTAAATTCTCTTGTTGTTAGATATTAAAATGTTGAATTTAAAATTGTTTTCTTGGGTTTATCTTTGAAATGGGTTTGGGAAGTGGTTTTAATAAAATAAAAGGTTGTTTAATTGATGTATTATTTGGGCATGGGGATGGCCTGATGGATTGTTTGGTTGTGAAATGGTTTTTTACAAGATGTTGTGGCCTAAATATGCAATATGCATGTTTTTTAGTGAAGTATTGAAAAATTTGATTGAAATTGAAGTGAGGTGGGTCGGGGAATATAACAATAAAAATTGGATAGATAGTTTATGGACGGGCCACCATCAAGGATTAGTGGGAAGTATGTACCACGAGATAGAGAATATAGTAATCAGGTTGGAAAGGAAGTTCCAGCATGTTTGTTACATTAGGTTGAATGTGTGAAACCTTATTTTTATGTTTTGATTATGAATGTGGCTAAGAGAGATGAAATAGTTGTGGTAGATGGTGATGATAAAATGGATTATGTATTGTTTATTGGATTGCCATTGTTTGGTGGGGATTTGGGTGAAAATGGCTTAGTAAGGTTTTTTTTGGCTAATGTAAATTGTTTCCCTATTTGATGATTTATATAAAATGATTTATAAAAACGTGCTAATAGTTCTTTCCTAGTGGCATTTGTAGGGAAGTCATTTGGGGAAATCAACTGAGTATTATTACTCACCCCCTACTTTGGCACTTTGGCACTTTTTCAGATGTCATATTATAGGATATAAGTAACAGTTAATCATCCCATTTATCTAGTGTTCATGATGCTTGGATGGTTTTTTGGTGCTTGGAGGTTGAATCATGTCTTGGAGCATTAGATTTTTTTTCATAGCATCATGGTTTTTTCTTTAGAGTCTGCCACTGGGTAGTATGATTATGGAACATAGTGGTTGAGTTGTATTGGTATATTGGAATTTTTATGGAATTTGTTATGTTTCATGGTGGTTCCTTGGTAATGTGTTACACTGGATTACATTTTTGACATGCATCATCTGTATTTGGTTTCTAATTTGTTGATTTTTTTGTTGTTTTTCATTTAAGGGAAAATTGGTCCCCAATGGTATGTGATGCCCTCGACATTTATTGATAGCCTTTGGTGCATTGGGTACATTACCGAAGTCCAAAAAGCATGTCAACTCATTTTCAAGACAATGAGGAATGGGTGTAATGTTACAAGTGGTATAAATTTTTTCAGTCTTGGGATTTAAATTGAAATTTGTTGTTCGGTCCTTTTTCATCAGTTCTTGTTATTTTCATTGACATTCATTCATTGCCTATTCCTTGAGTAGGGAACAATGATTAGGATTGTTCAAACATGAAATGTATATCATAAATGGACATATCTAACCCTTTTATTTTGAAAATAAACTTACCTGGGGTTTTGGTACATAAGTGTCCTGAAAAAACTTATAGGCATTGGAAATATCATTGTCATGGGTGTATCCAATGAGATGAGCATGGAGTACGAGGTGGAAATGAGATCCCACTAGGATCCCATATTTAATTCGGTATAATTATTTATGTTGTGATATGAATATATGGACTGGTTAAAAATATTGTAACTGTTTACAAATGTGTTGATTTGAAATGTAGATTGTTGCGGTATTTTGAAAATGGATCATTTTTAATAATGGTGTAACATAAGAAATGTAAAATTGTGGGAATCTTGGTTGTGATAGTTTCTATGATATTGAAATTGAAATGGTAAAACATTATTTTGTTAATGGAGTGAGACTTATAGTTTCTTTTCTCTTAATAGAAATTGAATTGGGTAGGCATCATAGAGACAAACTAGAGGAGTCTTCTGAAAATGGGGACTCACATGAGCCCCTGGTGAACTAGAATCTACTATAGAATATAGTGCATGCTTTCCATGCTATGGGAAGTGAGAATAAAGCAGATCAGAAAAAATCATATGGATCATGAATTTTAGATTCAAAAGAATAATACACACATTTGTTATGGGTGATTCTGAACCAAAAATGGGAAGAAGTGTAATAGAACAGAATAAACATGATATTCGATTTATTGGTGTCACCCATCGAGATGAAATTGAAGTTATCAAGGTATATGTTAGAAGTTATTTCCCACCATTGGTGGAGTTAGCTGTGCAAGGTAGAATAGAAAAAGAAATGGAATGGGAGGGTTTTTAGGAAAAAAAAATTCTATACTCATAACTTCAGAATTCAGTGAATAATACATTTATTTATCTTGAAGCAAGAGAACCTCTCTGTAACAAAATGTACATCTAGGTTTATGAACATAGTTCACTTTGCACTAGAGGTGGTGGGTAGTAAATAGTTGATGGCATGAATTTTTAATTCTTTGTTAAGGAAGAATATTAATTCTAAGATAGAGGTGATGTGTATAAGTGATTACATGGAAATAGAGAACTGAGAAATAGTAGATGAACAATATATCATTGGAACTATAGGCTGGGGAAGCATGTTGGTACCCATGATAAATTAGTATGAACTATACTACTAGGTTCAATTAGAAGTGGGAAAATAATTTCTAGTGTGGGATTATAGATTAGAATCTGAAAAAAGGATCAGGGAATCATTCTAAAAAGCCATAATGTATGTTTGGATGTTTTTATTGTGGTTTTATGGGCCACATCAAGTGGGATTGTGAACCACAAACTAAATAATGACATAAATGTAAGTAGATATGGAATCTTCAGCGGTATTGTAGTAATTCTCTAAGGTCATGTGTTAATGGAACTCCTCAAGGATCAGAGGTATCCTATACCTTGATAGGGAAGAGAAAACATCATACCACTCATTAATGTAGTAAATTATGCCATGCTGATTCAAGGGACACCATAACTCCTCATTGTAGAAATAAAAGGAAAATTGTGGCAAACATGTTATTATTTGGAGATAAGAAATTTGTGATGGATGATCATTTGGGACAATTCACTATGTGAGGTACTATTAATGTAATATATACTAAGATGCATGCATTGTTTGATACATGTGATTCTAATTATTTTACTTCATCTCATGTTCTTATTTGGATGGGTTAATCTTTAGAAATAATGCATTTGGTTTTATAACATCAAATTCCTATAAGTCAAATAGAGTGTCAATCCTTTCTATGTAGATCATGTTATATAGTTTTTGATGGGGTTAAGATTATGTGAGATTTCATAGTCCTTCAGATGGATGTGTATGATGTAATTCGGGGTATGGAATGGTTGATGATGTTTAAGGAATACATTGATTATTATGCATGAACGGTTAGTTTCATGATTGATTATGGAATTATACATATCATTAGAGAGGTCAAGACTGAAAATATGGGTGAAAATTATTTTTTGGAATCAACTGTTGGAATAATATTGTATCAGTTCATAGAATTGTAGTTGGAATAAACATAAGGGGATGTGAGATGCAATTTTTTTGGTAGTGGTTGATCAGTTTATTGATGTCTTTTTAGATGAATTATCTGGGTTTCCAATAATGAGAGAAATAGAGTTTAAAATTTATCTTCTTTTAGGGACCTATCCTATCTCACTTATTTATTACCAGATGACACAAAAAGAATTGATGGAATAGAAATTTTAGTTGGAGGAATTAGAATATAATGGGTTTATCTGGCCTAGCACATCTCTATGGGAAGCACTGGTCTTAATTATTAAAAACGAGGATAGAAATCTATGGATGTGTGTTTATTAACATAGTCTTAATCAAGATAATATAAAGAACCAGTATCCAATTCTACACATTGATGATTTGTTTGACTAGTTGAGGGGAGCTTAATAGTTCTCTAAGATTGACTTACGGCTAGGATATCAACAATTCTTAGTGCGGAAGGAAGATATTATGAAAAAAATTGTCAGACGTAGATAAGTCCATTAGGTGTATGTGGTTATTTCCTTTGGTTAGATGAATACACTAGAGGATTTTAAGGAACTAATGAATAAGATACTTAAGAGAAATATGGATTTTTTCAGGATTGTATTTGTTGATAATATATTTTTCTATTCTAGGACAAGGGGGAGCATGACAAGCACTTGGAGATAGTACTAGGGGTCTTGAGAGATCTTTGGTTGTATGCCAAATTGTCCAAGTGAGAATTTTGGATATAAGAGGTTAATTTTCTTGGCCATGTTATTTCAAAGAAGGCTATTTCGGTTAATTTGGAATTTTTATAGGTTTCTATTTCATGGAAAAAACCTGAGAACGTTTTTGAGATACGATGTATCTTTTGTCTAGCTGTGTATAATTAAAATTTTGTTCATGATTTACCATGATTGGACTCACCGATGATTTCATTTACAAGGAAAAATGTTCCATTTAATTTGAATAAGTAGTGTTAGAAATCCTTTGAAGAGATTAAGGATCGTCTAACATATTACCCAATCATGGTTTTCTCAGAACTAGGGAAAGGGTACATGGTGTATTGTGATGTATCATGATCAGGGATGTGGTGTGGTATCATGAAAGGGGATAATGTGGTTTTGTATAGATCACAATAGTTTAGGGTTCATGAGAAGAACTATCTAACAGATAATTTGGAGTTGGCGGCAGTGGTTCATGCATTGAAAATGTGGCATTATTAACACTTTAGTGAGAAATTTATATTTTTTACTAATAAGATGGGTTTAAATAATATTTTCTCAAAAAGGGATTTGAAAGTGATGAAAAGGATATAGACATAGTATCTATAGATGTTTCATTTTGACTTGATGTACACATCGGTTAAGGGATATTCTTTGGGATATTCACTAAGAATGAATGAATATGCTTAGGAGGGGAATCAGGAATCAGATCAATTGTAGTTGATGTCAGTCATAGATGACATGTGGTTGGAAAGCGAGGACCCGGGTGATAGATCCATTTTATTTTTATTCTCATGATTTCATGAATTTTTTATCATTCTTATATAGGAACAAGTGTCTGATTTCGAGTGTTTGGGGATGAGGTCGAACCCCAATGGTGGGGAGACCATTGACTGCTGGGAACTGAATCGCTATTCAGTTTTGTATTTTCTGAATCATCTGGTTGTACCGCTTGTTTTTGATTAATAAATTATTACAACTTATCATCATTCAAGATGGTATATCCATCATGGAATTCGGAAATGTTTAAATATTTTAAAGTGTAGTTTTGGTGGGATGGTATTAAAATAAAATTGGCAGTGTTTATTTCAATTTACATGGCTTGTTAAGAAGTCAACGGAGAGAATCCACGGCATATAGGTATGTTTCAATCATTACCTATCCTTATCTATAAGTGGAAGTAGGTAAAAATATATTTTTTATATATTTCCCTAGAACATTTACGAAACATGATTTCAAATGAGTGATAGTGGATCAACTCAAAATGTCGACCCATTTGATCCATATTCATGAATCTAATAAGGTAAAGGATCTATCCAAAATATATATATGTGACATGGTAAAGAGGCTTGATGTGATTTTTTGAACTCTATAATATTGATATTTGAGGTTCATGTATTATATTTTGAAATCCTTGTATCACGCACTGGGGAATTAATTGAAAATGATTATGACGTACCATCCTCAAACGGATGGCAAAGCCGAGAAAATGATACAAACATTTGAAGATATGTTATGGGCTTGTGTTATGGATTTTGTTGGATCATAGGATGATAACTTAGAATTAGTAATGTTCTCATATAATAACATTGTTTATCCCTCAATACATATGGCTCTGTTTAAAGCATTATACGAGCATCCCCTCATTCTCCACTTTGTTGGGTGGAAATGGGTTAGAATTTGATAGTGGGATCGAGCCTTGTCCAAGAGTATATAGAGATGATAATGTTGATTAGGTTTATAATAGAGATGACTCAAAGTCATCAAAAATAACATGAAAATCATCATGGATGACAATTGTCGTTAAAGGTGGGTGATGATGCATTTTTGATAATATCGCTGAGATTGGGACAACGTTAATTTGGAAAACATGTAATGCTGTCTACAAGGTATGTTTGTAATTTAGAGATAAATGAGCGGGTTGGAGGGGTGGATTATCATTTGCATTTTCCACTGAAGCATATTGTAGTGTAAAATGTATTCCATGTTTCTCAGATGAAAAAGTATCAGCTGGATTCAGACCATGAGATTCGATGGGATCATGTTGAGCTAGAGTTGGATGTTTATTTTTTCATGTGCCAGTACATATTTTGGATAGGCAAGATAATGTATTACATGATAAAATTATTGGTCTAGTTTAGGTATTGTAGAATCATGGTATTATTAGGGAGGATAATTTAGGGGAGAAGAAAGGGATGGTTGAGCTAAGGCATGGGCTCTTTCGGCAACATGATGGTTCTCTATTTTTTTAGGATAGAAATATCGATGGTGGGAGAAATTTGGAACCCCCAGTTTGAGGTATGTAACCTTTTTTATGTCTTTTTATGTCTGTAACGTGGTTAGGAATTTTTGGGTATTGTTAGGGAGCGTTTTATAATGGTTTTTGGGAATTTATAAGGGATCATAGTTTTATCATGATTTGGAGAATCGTTGCAGGATATCTTGGTAACCATGATGGTATATGCATTGGTATTTTCATGGTTTGTGAACAGTTTGTCTAACTCTGAAAGGAAAACATTTTTTGCCTTTATTTAGACTGTTTCTTGCTCATATTTAGTTCCTGATTTTCCTTATTATACGAGTTAACTTTGTGCAACAAAAAAATTGAGTTTTAAATTTCAGGTTTAGTCGGGATTTTCCTTAAATTCATCTCCTATTCTACCATAGGTAATCAACTTGGTATTTTTTGATCTCAAGGTTTATAGGGTCTCTACCAATCATTTCAAAAGAAAATCAATGGTGTTTCATGATGTGGTTAAGGTGATCCTCTTATGGAAAGCCTTCTCTATTGGTTTCTTATTGGTTTTCTTTTGATCTTGTTCTCCCACTCTCTCTATTTTCTTAGTCTACACATCTCACATGTAGTTATAGTTCTTTTGTTTCGTAAAATGTTGATATTTGGGTTCATTGATGCTAGAAAAATGGGTCTAAAGAGGTTTTGTGTAAATTTTACCTGGATTTGGTGTGCGATTTTGCAGTGGTGCAATTTCACCAAAACTCTAGGGTATGTGGCTTTTCTCTCAACTCCATTTTTCAAGAACTAGAAGAATATATTTTAATTATTGGTTTTTTCATAATTTTTATTATTATAAGGATGTTTAATTCTTGATGGAGATTCCCTTTGTGATGTATTATGGATATTCAGGAAAAATGGTTTGTGGCGATGGAATGTTATTATTGTTTGATTTTAAAATGTTGATTTTAAAATTAGTTGCCTATTTTGATTTATAGAAATGGATTTGGAAAGGGTTTTAGAAAACAAATATTGGTTTTATTGAAATATTATTTTGTCCTGGTGATGTAAAAAGGGATTGATTGGTTGTGAAATGGTTGTTTTCATTATGTTGTAGCATCGATGTGTTATATTCCTGTTTATTTGTTAAGTATTTATACACATGATTAGAATTGATGTGAAGTGGCTGGTGAGTACTAGTATAAAAAGGGGATTGAATGTGGACATAAAGGCTATAATCAAGGATAAGTGTTTGAGAAGTACCATTATATTGGGAAAACAGTAAGTGGGTTGGATGTGAAGTTCCACCATGTTTGTTACAAAATATTGAGTGTGTGAATTGTTATTATTATGTTTTTATTATTTTTGTGGCTAAGAAAGATAAATTTGGTGTGCTAGAGGTTGATGATAAAATGGAATATGGATTTTTTAGTTTATTTCCCTTATTTGGTGTGGATTTGTGTAGAAATGGATAGTAAGGGTGTGTTTGGCTTGCTAGAAATTATTGCACAATTTAATTTTTTATATGATCTTTTTTATATAAATTTTTATATGATCTTTTTTAAATAAATTTTATAACAGTACATTCCACCATGTTTGATAAAGCATCTCATTTTTCTAGTGGGTTATTATAACTATTGGATGGTTTTGTGGTTCTTGGAGCATTGATATTGGCTTAGATTTGTAGATATGTGTCATATCATCTTGGTTTCTGTTTTATAGTCCTCCACCTGGTACCCAGATTCTGGGACACTGTGGTTGAGTTGTATGGGTCTATGGGAATTGTTATGGAATTGGTTGGGTTGCATGGTTGTTCCGTGGTAATGTGTTTCATTTCTTTACGTTGTTGACATGCATCATATATATGTGTTTGGTCATAACATCTTGGTTTGGTTTTTTTTATTAAATTGAATATCATTCCCCACTATTTCTTGATTGTGTCATCATTTATTTTTCTTAACTTTTTTCACTTTGGGAACATCACCAAATTCCAAGTATCATCTAACGTCTTTCTCAAGTAAATGTGGAATGTTTGGGATGTTACATGTATGAGGTCCCTCAGCTAATGGATATAAAGAATGGTAACCTGATGGGTAGATTCTCATTCTATCCATGCACTAGTTAGAGATTATCTAACAGATTAGGTACATGAAAAGATTTAAGAGTTCAAATTCACGTTGAACCAAAAGAAGTATAATAGAACCAAGAACTTCTAGGTGGTCAATCAAGAACAAAAATTATTAGAAGATCATAATAATAATCACACGACTATAATTAACATTGAGGAAGATATCACTGGATAGTGACATGCACAGCTAGTGAGATCCAAATCTCTGGTACAATAGGAAAACAATTATATTTCTATGTGTCAAGAAGGGTAGGGATGTGTATGAATTAGGGATAGTGATCTTAACTATATGTATGAGGAGGATGAGTTATATTTCATTAGTATAGAACATGATTTGGAGGATACTTGACATAGGTATGTGGGAACGAGTGACCAACTACCGATTTGGTTCCACATGGAGTGTTATATTTTTTTCTCAATAAATGAGAGGATATGGAGTGTTGACTAACCTCAAAATATTTTGATGTTGACATTTTAAAACTCATCATATGAATGAACATGTTTATTTTTCAACATTTTAGAAAGACATATTAACCAGATTAATTATATATTTAGTTATCAATCCCTATCTACATGTAAGATGTGCTTGATGTGAGAAACAAGGGATGGTCCTGAGATTTCTCACTAATATAAGAGTGTATGAAAATGGAAAAACACATGTGGCCTAAAATTATTTATGGACATCTAGAGTGTTCTGATAGATAATGTTTTTGTAGGAGAGGAGGACTCTCTGCACAACTGAATTTCATTCTCAACACGAGTTAGGGAATGAATGGGATAACCCCAAAGGTGTTGAATTTTAAATGAAAAAATGGGGGATGACCCTAGTGAATCAAGACACCAATGATCTATAGTAAAATGGGATTGTAATTAAAATGGAGAATAGATTCAGGTTAGGTTTGAAACATATAATCCATCACCATTTCAATTAGGACGGTGAAAACAATTTGTGTCATCCATTGACCATGCTCTAAACATGGGACATATCATTGAATATATTTAGAAGTATTTCATATAGTGTTCCTAGGATGGTAGGTGAACCATGTTGTCTAGGCTCCATTTCCATTATGGGGGCTCATTTGGATGTGGAGGATTATGGGGATCCAAATAAAGGGATTCGTGAAGCAATGGTATAAAATTATATAACGTTTAAATAGAGTTAAAAAATATTGGAATTATTCAGATGTGTCCCTAAGAACACTGGGTATGCATATTGGTCTAAACAAGCTCAAAATATTCTTTTATGGTGATTTTCATCTTTTATTCTGTGTGATGGTTGAGAAACATGAATGATGTGATAGATTACCAACATTATAGGGGAAAGATGTTTCTGATGCAAGGTCCAAGGATGTTTTATATTTTGATGCTAGGTAGTGAGGATGATGTACACAATGTTTAATGGCATATGGTGAGGATAATTTCCATGAATTTTAACATAATATAGTGAGGAAGATTCAACTTATTGTTTAATGTAATTTTATTAGTATGTTCATAGAATTGTTTAGTGTCTAGTGTCTAGGACATGCGAACCAATGTGAATAACACCCACCCATTCAAGGTGATAGGGGTCTTAAGATGGTATCACAATGAGGGTATCCCTTAGAGGATCCCATGGGGTAATGTGAGTTTAATACATGGAAAAATCTATTTTTTAAACATAATGGTTCAACAATAATAATATTGTTTTTTCCAAGGTCTATAGTAGATCCCTATAGGATTTATTCATATGACTTTTATCCCCTTATTATTTCCTAAGTTATGAGAGAGAGATGTGATGGTGGGGGGGGGGGGGGGGGTTCTGACGCTTTTTTATATTTTCCCTATGAATTTTCCACCTCACATAGATTTCTATCTTCTTCCATTTATTTCATAAGGTCATACCAACCAGACCAAGAAGTTATAATTAGTTTAAGGTCATAATGCTCACACAACAGGGTTTTAAAAATTATAATTTCATAATGGTCGGCCCTTGACTCTTTTTTTAGATCACTAAGGATGGAACATGGTTTTAATTTTTTTTAAGGTATTAATTATTGGACATAAGGGGATTCCCCAAAAGTCTCTTATTATGTTGCAGTGTTCAAACCCGATGAATATGGAGTGCCTAGGAGGGCCTTTATTAAGAAAAAATATATATAGTGAGTTTCATATATTTGACATCATGATGATTGGACTATAGGGTTGTGTGTATCAATGGTATGTGTATGGAATATAACGATGGTGCACAGATGTGAATGAGGGCTATGCAGGGTTGCCGCCACATGACACATTCCTAGGACAACTTGAACAAATCCTGATATCACGATTCTTAGACATTAGATCCTAGTTTAAGGTCATAGAGTTCAGGTAACGAAGTTTAAAATACAATATAGGCCATAATTATTGGGACATATGGGGTTAAATCACAATAGAGTGTTCATGGAACACAAAGACAATCACCCAATGTGAGTTGAGGTCTAAGAAGGACCAACACCACATGAAAAATCCCTAAAATGATTTTTGAAGCATTTAATTCCATGATTCATGGATATGTGATCCTAGAATAATGTTTTATTGTTTAATCCAAGGGTTAATACATTCATCTAAACCATTCTTGATGAAAAAACCCTACCAAAATCTTATGCATGCATGAGCCATTATCAATGCGACAATCAAGGATTGGTACAGTGTTCCCATTGTTTGTATGGGAGAACACAAAAGGGGAACATGTTTTCAAAAAATCCCATGAGGTTATATCATAAATACCAATACCTATATTGTAAAATAGGAATAACCATTGGTCTTAGAACAACTATTGAGCATGTTCAAAACATAGTTTCAACAATAACATCAGATAAGGATGGGGTAAACAAATGAAGGATCAATCATTGTCTGAGTTCAAAATGTGGGAGATGATACCTATTACCAAGGAAACATTTGGGAATGATCTCAGGATGGTAATTGAGGAAATGTTTCTAGACACCATTGAAATTAGGGATACTATCTAGATTGATATGATTGTGGTTATCTAAATCTAATAATCACCAAGCATAAAAGGGGAAGTCGGGAATATCTAGGTGAAAATGTTTAGTTCCACAAAAACCATTTATTCATGTGATCTAATTTGTTGTATGATCATATGTATTAGAGGATGAATCATGGGAAAAATGGGGGAATCCCATATTGAATCTATAACAAGTCTTGTCCTAGGATAAGAGATTTGGGTGTCACTATGTATCCCATAAGAATGGGAATCAAACATCATTTAGTTATATAAATCGATCTTATATGAAAAAAGTGATGGTTGGGACAATTTACTATCACTAGAGGATGTATAATCATCTATCATGGATCATATGAAGCATAATATATACATTTCGTAGGGTAATACTTCTATTAAATGTTGTTTTCTGAGGATGTTTATTTTTCTCATTCTATATTTATCATTTGAGGCATCCAAATTTTATATGGGAAAATGATATAGTATAACATAATTTTATGAGCATATTAGTTTTGTTGGTCATCTATTACATGTCATAGGAGGCATCATAATTTTATATGGGGTAAAGATACAGTTTAATGTCATGTGATGAGGATGTTCAGTTTTTGGTCATCCCAAGATTTGCATATGAAGAATCCCAGTTTTTAATGGATAGGACTAGAGTATAATGTCTTGTTATGTTTAAATTGTGGTTTTTAGTATAATCTTATAAAACACATAATATATCTTCTAGTAGTTTAATATCATTGAGCTTGGACCATAGGTGGCGTTTCTAGTTTATGTTTTTAGAGCTTAGACTATAGGGTCTGAGTGTATTAAAGAGGATTGAAAAGAAAGAAAGAGCAATAAAATGTTGTTCAATGAGGGACAAAGAGAACCTCTGCATAAAAATATAAATAGTTGTTACCCAAGTCAACATCACAATACAAGGGGAGGTAAGACCAAATAATTAGTCAGTGATGGGGGATGGACCCGAGAAATGAGATCTGAGAATAACTACGAATCCCATGGGGGTGGGAATTAAGATAAAAATAGTTAATGAACATTGTAGGGTAAAAGTGGGAATCCATTAGGGGATATAAACCAAAATGTGGGTATTAAATCATCTCATATTTTTTATATGAGGCATGCTAGACATGTAAAATGTTTGCACATAGTTTAATGTCTTGTGTTGAGGATGTTGTTGGTGCTTGCACAATGATATTCCCATTCCTTCCTTCCTATTTTCATTTCATGAGGTCCTCATATTCGACTAATGTTCCAATTAATATTGTTGAGGATTATTCCTAAAGTGAAGGACTTTAAAGTTATTTTTGGGTGATAGTGTCAAATGTAGTAGGTCGTTTTGTGGTGACATTGTTTTTCTCCCCGAAGACTGGAGGTCAAGGAATCACTATGTAACCCATTATAATGGGAATCATTACACATGTAGTGTTAGAGAGATGTGAGGTAATTAGAATGTATAAATAACATTGATGTAAAAAATATTTCGAATTTGGGGAAGATGAACATAGTCTATGTTCAGGATTCTTGGACTAGGAGTAGGTATATCAATAATGTAATGGTGGTTCATAAGAGTTTAAAACCAACATGAAGGATGGTGGAAATCCATTTCACCTCATAATGTAATATTGTAACTACATGGAGGATGTAGAACTCGGGGGATCCCACACATAGGGTTTGTGCCCACCCACCTCGGCACCACCTCCCCTCCGCTACTCCTCCTCGATCTCATCCCACCTTCGTCTGGCCCCCGCACGACACAGATCTGAGATCCTTTACTCAGATCATGTAATCCCTTTGAGCGATGACCCAATGACTTCTACTGATGCTATCTCAGATGATGTCTCCACCCCCTCCACCCGGATCTGGATCCCCCTAGATCCTATCGCCGATGAAGACCCCATAACTCCCTGTGCGATGTTGTCCGTGATGAAAATGCCTTTATTCTTCAGCTGCATTGGGTTTGGATCTTTCGACACTCAGATCGGTGATGTGACCAGGATCCTTGTCTCCGTGCAACCCCCTTCGATGGAGGGATTCATGCTGTAAAGATCGACGGAGTGACATGTGTGGTCAAGATCAATGGAGCGATGCGTGCAGTCAAGATCGATGGAGCGACATGTGCGGCCTCCCATCGTGACAATATATCTGTCACTGAACTCCTTCAATGTCCATAGGTATGCGGTTTTGACTAGAGATATTGCCGCATTTCAGTTGTTTGGATTGGATGGTAGTGGTTTGAGGCAAGGGCATTGTTTTTTTTATTCCAGAGTTAGTAGATAGATGTTGATGGCAGATGCAAGAATTCTTGACACAGACGATGTCCTCTCCTAAATAGTTCTCTTACGGTTTACGTCAGGTTTGTAATAGGCAGGGTCAAAATCTTCTCCTAGGTCAATACGAGGTTGCAAAGGGTGACCCCAGGAATGGTCGGTGCTTGAGAAACTCACTCTCCTATTCCACCATATTTTTATGTTTTCCCCTTTGGGGTTATATTTTTGTGTTCCATATTCTGGTTCTGTCATTTTCTGATTTTCCTCTACACTTTTTTCCTTGCCCTTCACGCTCTCCCCCAATATGGTCTGGTTTGAAGGTTTCGTTGGCAAATTGGGATCGTGTTGTTGGATCTAATGGTAGAGGTATTTGATCTTGGAGGCTCTTGGATGTTTTTTTCATTCCATCGGTTCCATCGATGATGGTATAAACATTGGGTTTTCCATTTTATTTTGTTTGTTCGGTTCTCACATAGCCATATAGTGATGGCCACATGTGTTTTTGTAGTGTTTATGGGCGGGTCTGGTTCAAGACAAGATTATTTGATCATCCCCTTAATGGCTCCTTGTGATGGCATGCTAGTTCTCACTTACCGTAAAAGTGTTTTGTATTGGTGGGTTCTCAATTAAAACAAAGTGTTTTTAAAATATAAAAAAATAAATAAATTTTCAGTCAGTAATATTGAAAAAGCCTATACATAGTTTAAGGTCATAATCATTGGTCTAAGGGAATTTGGAATTTTTATCAAATTTCATGATGCTTAGACTTGGGGAATGTGTGTTTTATAACTATTTTGAATGGAATATAATAGGTAAAAACTGATGTGATTAGAGGGTTATACAATCCCACATGCCACATAAATACGTTGAAACAAATTGTACATAGTTTAAGGTCATATTAATTGGATAGTAAGTGGTTCCATGGGGACATATATTGGTTAATGTAATTTCTATTCCCCCCAAGGAAGGGATCATGATGAATTAGTGGATATGTCTATAGGAATTAGGCATGTGAATTACTATGTATCTTATTTGAATCATTAAAAAAATTCAAATAGTTCTTCGTCATGACATGATAGGAGTATGAAACTAGATGGGATTTTACTATATGGTGTGGACACTGAATATAATTCCCCAACCCCAGAATCTCGGAGTTGGTGCATTATTTTAATATGTTGGCATGATTACAAAGAATCATGACCTAAAGGACCAATCAGTTTAGTATTCATGGAAAATAGATTACATACATGTACATTACATAACATATTCAAACATAAAACACAACATAAATAATATGTTTAGAATTCCATTGTTCCCCTTGATTAACCCTCTTTATCAAACAGAATACACATCTTGTAATCCATGGGAAACAAAACATAAGAAAGGGGTGAGATCAGATTCTCAGTAAGGGTAAATAATATAACGGAAGCTATAAACTTTTAAGGCAAGATTTGTAATATAAACAATATCCTTTTAAAAATAATCTTGAACATAATATGGAGAAAATAATTCACTCATTACCATTTAATCATGCACATGGATATTCTACTAGTTGAATAATCACATTTAATAATTAATTTCATAATGAGTAAATGCCTAACACTGGACATCATTAACACATAGTAAAGGCCACATGCCAAGACTAAAAATAAATTTTTGTGAAGGCATTGTGCCAAGTCACTATTTTGTCTCATCAGACCTACCAATACATCGGGGGGATATAGAGGGCCCCACCAGTTACTTACTAAGTCCACTTCATTCCTCAGATGAAAATATTGAACCATAACATAAACATTCGTATTAAAACTAGCATACAAAATGTGAATACTTCAACAATAAACCATGAAAGGTATAAAAATAGTACATCTACAGCCACACATATCATAACTCATTCGATACAATATATAATATTTTATTATAATTAATCAACCTTATCGAAGAATAATATCCAGTAATGAATGTTGACATAGTTGAAAATGACCAGTAAATTTTTTGAGAGAAATATCTCTTTTTTTGAGATCATTTAAAAATCATAAATTTATATAGGAAATAATTTAAAAGATATTTTTGAATCAAATTTTCCCATAAAACATTGATACTTTTTAAATAAATTAACATTTTAAAACAATCATGTTTATATAAATAAATCCTTAATTATTTTGAAAACATGGACATTAACGAGAATGATTTTAAAGAATGATTATTTAAAACATTTAAAATGACTTTTTAGTTAAGGAGTACCTCAAAAGAACCCTTTTGAAATCTCTTTTATGAAACTAGGTCATGGATAATAAATATATCCCAGAAAATACTTACACATAAACAATATCAGATAAAAATGAGATTGAAGAATTAACCCTTACATTGCACTTTCCTTCGGTCGAGGGTACGTTTAACCTCATATATAATGACCATAGTATGTTATTATGTTATAAAAATACCATATTCATATTTATTATATCATAATTGATTCATTTATGAGTTTATTCAACCCATTTAATAATGACTTACTTGTTAAATGAACATTTCGGGTAATAATCCCTTTCTTTATCATACACTTTTTAACTAGTTATTCTTATTCGTATAATTTAGATCATGATTTAAATAATTCAATAATTTATATCATAATTTATATATAATATATATTTATAATATAAATATATATAAAAGATATATATATGAAATAAAAAACAATATTTATGGAGACGGTTGGCTGTACGTTCCCATAAACAGTTTTTTTCATTTTAATATCGTATTGAATGGAAGTAAGTGAATAAAATAGATGTATGTACAGACACATAGAAACAAAAAAACACACATATATATTTCTAGTATCATTATTATGTCATATATTACATACTTATAAATAATATGTATTTTTATAATCATCGTTGAATGGTGAACTTGGAAATTAATCTCATCGCGTCATGGAGACGGTAAACCGTACATACACACGAGTGATGATATCATTTACTTAAGGATTTTAAGGTGTTGAATTAGATGGTATATTAATTGAACTAAGAAATTATCATATTATATTCATTATTTATATACATATTACTCATCATTATATACATCCAAATAACAGAGTGTTGAATGACAAATTACACCACAGCATGAGACGGTAAGCCGTACGTACACACGCATGATGTCATTATCATTCATAAGATGGATATAATAATGAGTGTGGTTGTACCATATTTATAATAAAACCATCATATGTATAACTTATTGTATTTATTATTTTGGTATGAAAATAACAAAGAAAGGGAAAGTGGAAGAAGAAAATAACTTTGAAAGAGGTGATAAAATAATCACCGATTCTTTGGGTTTTTCCTTTTTCTTTGAACGAAATCACTCCATAGAATTGTGTTATTCTCAATAAGAGGGTTCTAGGGTGAAGTGAAGGATGTTGGGAGGAGATTTGGTCCGGTTTTGGTGGAGCGAAATGGATTTTGATGTGTGATTTGGGGAGAAGGAAAAGTACCATTTTATAATAGAGGGGAGGGTCACTTTTGGAAAAGATTGAAATATTATTTTATTATAAAATCATATTCAGTTTTTAATGGCCCCAAATAGATTTATTCCAAATAAAAGGATGGTATTGGTGTAAATTTTATCAAAAATAGGTTTTAGACAAGATTATGTCACCATATTAACCATATCTTTTTTATATAACTCTTAGTTAAATAGGTTAACTTTTACTATCTCATCATGTATAATTATAATAAAAGGTTAATAAACATACTATAAAAAAGCAAAGGGAACCCCAAGGGTTCATTAATGAAATATTTATCATTATATAAGTCCTTTGGATGATCATTAGATTTTTATGAAAATTATATCATTTATAATATAGAATTTGTTTTAAAAATACTCATTTATGTCAATTTTGACACTATTTAGTATTTGGATTTTCTGAAAGTCATAGCAACATGATTAATTAGAAACCAATTCATTGAATCAACCCAAACATGTCATGTTAACATATAAAATTCTTGGTTAGAATCAAAAGACTCAATTTACGTTTTTTATATTTATATTATCAATTATTTTAATATTTCATTTATAAGGTAATTATAACACCATAATTCTGTCATAAATTAATTAATTTTCTTAAATCTAAAAATTGTAAATAAAAAACCATTATTTATGAAATATTTTTATAACTATAATGAATATATTTAGTCTAATTTATCTTATGTATAACCCTATATTAAAAAAGTATTAGTTATCAAACATTGAATTTAACAGTTTTATGTCTTCTTTAAATAAAATAATATCAAATGTCTTAATCAAATCCAAGTGGAACAAAAGGATAATATTTTATTCCTAGGGTTGTTTTTTGTTTAAATATACTTATCCAATATAATTACGACATGATTTAGGGTAATTATAATATCATATTTATATTTAATTACCCTATTTACATTTAGTCATGACAAATTAAAGTGAAAAGATATTATTCACTGGAAATTATATAATATTATTGAACAAAATTTTAATTACTGATTTCAAACATGTATGTCTTATTTTGAAAATAAAATTCATTGAAGCGGTAAAATTATGTTTTATGAAAATTTTAAATGTACTTAGATGGTGGTTAAAAGGCGTTAAAAAGTTCAATAAAAATTTATACATCTAATTTTAATATAAAATGAATCCAATTTATTACATTGAAATTTTATAGGTATTATATATCTATTTTGACTTAAAATAAATTTAAATAAAATAAATATCTATTTAAATAAAATGTCTATTTTAAACCAGAACACAATGTTTTTCATTATTCATCAAAAATTGAATGTTTTCAAACAAATACCAAAAGTTTACCCTAAGCTAATTTTGAAATTATGAATTAAAACATGAATTATATTTTACCATATTCAAAACATAGAATTTGATTTAATTAATTTAAAATTAATTCTTGTTGTCATATCCAAAAAACAGGTTTTTAAAAAGTAAAAACTATCAAACAATTGACATGTGTTTATGTCAAATTTAAATTTAAAATTACTTAAAATTACCTACATTGTATTAAATGAGAATAATATAATCTAATTATACTTCCAAACCATTCAAATTCATAGTTTAACACTATAAATTATGTCTAGTAAAAATGTTTTTTTTAAATTAAAATTTATTATTTTTCAGTATAAATCAAAAATTTGAAATTTATCAGAAAGGTTCAAAAAAATTATCCAAAATAACTTTTTAAGTCCCACTTATATAGAAGAATTTAATTTCATTACATTTATTATATAAAAGTGTAAAATATTGGTTTTAATAAAGGTTCAACAATAAAAGGCGTTAAATTTTTTTCTTAAAAAAATATTTATTTTATATCAAAAAATTAAATTTCTCTTATATTATGTTTGTGAAACACATAATATGAATTCTAAATTTATATAGAGCATATAAAAAACAAAATTCAGTTAGTACTATTCAGAATCACTTTTTGAACCGTTAGTTTGGTAATTCATGGTGCACTCAAACTCAATGATGCGCGTAGCCCATGTTATTGATTTACTTTTAAGAGGTAACGTTCTATGAAGTCTTGAAGTGTTAAATTCTCCCCATTCAATAAATTGCATATTCGATATTTGAAATTGTTCTTTGAAAATAAAATGTTAAAAATTGAAAAATACCTTTGTGGAAAACCCACATCGGATTTTGGGTTAATAAAATTTATTCTTAATAAGAGGGGAAGAGAAATGAAAAAGAAACCTCAAAATTATGATCTCGATTAGAATAACATTGGTAGAAAATTGAGACAAATAATTGGAGTGAAAATGTAAATATTTATAAGTAATTATTGAGGTCATGAATCAAAAACTAATGTTAAATTGAAGGCCTCAAAGCCATCAGTCTATGATGATTTTAAATATCATCAGTTCAACAAAACTTATGGTATTAGGATAACAAATTTTTTGTTTTAACATCCCTTTAATAAAGCTTAAGAATTAATTTATTCATATAATAAGAGGATAAAAATATGGATATTACAAGTAGAGTTTCATCCTTCAACAAATTCCTACAACAAATTCATTTTTCACTCTAAAAGATAATAAAATTAAAAAACATTCTATTTATCCAAATTGTATAGGGTTCTAAAAATAATTAATTTATAATTAATTTTTCAGAATATTTTACAAAAATACAATATACCAACAATGAAATCACATAGGATAGTATTAGGTGATGCACCCTTGTCGCCCATCAGTTGCAGGTTCACATCTTGCACCCTTTCCAGACGCGATGGTTTGTCACCCAACCTATAGGTTATCCTTTTTTATAATAATACAAAAATAATCTAAAGAAAAGATATAAACATAATAATATTATCCAATGTCAAACTTAATCCATTCCAAAATTTAGACTTATCCAAAATACTCTTTCCAAACTCACAGTCTAAAATTTATAAGGAAGGTAAACACAATGAATATAATTTTTTCCACGTAATAATACGTGAATACCTTCATCATGTATTCTTTCAAAACATGGAAACACCCTAAATTATAATATAAAAATATTGATTACATTCATGATAACTTATTCCTTATAGAATACTAGATATACTCTTTATATCCAAAAAGTTTTTAAACTCCAACAATAATGGAATAAAAAAAATTAATTAGTTTCATTGTAGTCCAGAATATCAAATATAATTTCTCTAAATCAATCATATATTATTCCAGAATCACTACCTTATTATCAAAACCATATTAATGTTTCTTTTTCATTCAACCTTGTATTTTTTCCAAAACTTTAACTTGATATTGATTCAATTTTCATAGAATAATATACTCTCAAATCCTCAACGAAATAGTAATGCAGTACAATCATTATTAATTTCCATAAATCATATAACCAGTACAACATAGATACAACACTCAAATGAAATTATTCTTTAATAACAACATAATAACACTATTCATTCCTCTTCATCTGTGGTAGTATCATTACTTGATTATTATCCAATATCATCATTTTGGACATACTCTGATTATTGATTCACGTAGTGTCCCAACTCCTTGCAGTTGAATCATTATACAATTGAAAATTTTTTATTACCCTTGAAATATTTAACTTAGTGTCCTTTTTCTCCACACTTATAATACACTCATATTCCCTTCAAGAATTTACCAAGGTGATTATTTCCACAGTTACCACGTATTGTAAAATCCTTTTATCCCCTCTCCCATTTATCCATCATTCTCTCTACCAGCCATTTATTCTGTTACTTCCCTTCAATACCATATGACTCAGAGAATTCATTACTTATCTTATCAACACATGATACTATTTCTTCATATGATAAGAACTTGTAGGAGACTATTTGAATTATAATTGTTGTCTTAATACCATAAAATATATGATCTTTCTTACTCATTGGATCATGTGTATTGCTAGATTTCTCATTACTACTAATGGGTGCCATTTTTATACAACGGAAAATACTAGGATAGTTTGTGAATTACAATGTATAATTTCAAACATGTAAAATACCTAACAGAAATTGAAAATATTATGCATATAATATATAATCATTAAATAAATTTCTTTTCAAAAGTCTTTACTCCTAAATCCTTCATAATGGCTTGTAAATAAAATGTTAATTTTCATAATAATATTTCCCAGGAGTGTCATAACCAAGAGTGTAGCAAGGGCCATTTTAGGGTACCAGGATACCACGGGTCAAGCCTGAAACTCCTTGTCTGAGCTTTCACTCCTAGGTATATCTTTGCTAGAGCCACCACTCCCTTCTTGTATCTAGACCTGGATGTATTTCTTGGAAAATACACAGAATCTGTACATTACAAAAATTCTAGGAAGTTCTTCTATACTAATCCTCCAAGTCTATCTTAGGGTAATCATTTCTAATTTGAGTTTTTCTAAATCCAGTTTCCAAGGATTGTACTAAATTTCCTATGATACAAACTGTAATGACCCAACCCCAGAAGTTCAGACCTGATGCATTATTTTAATTCATTTTCATGATTATAGGGAATCATGTCCCGAAATAATGATCAGTTTAGTAGTCTTGGAAAACATATTA
Organism: Viscum album; assembly: GCA_963277665.1. Lineage (NCBI taxonomy): Eukaryota > Viridiplantae > Streptophyta > Magnoliopsida > Santalales > Viscaceae > Viscum > Viscum album. Next base: position 122,740,135 of record OY728139.1, on the reverse strand, counting down.
CATACATGGACATTACATTACACATTAAAACATTAAACAAAACATAAATAATTTGTTTAGAATGCTATTATTCCCCTAGCTTAACCCTACATATTGAACATAATACACATCTTATAATCCTGGGTGTTTTTTTTGAATTGAACAAAAGGGCACCATAGGATGGATTTATTCTCAATAGATGGACTCTAGTTTGAAGTGAGGTAAGTTTTAAGGAGATTTGGGCATGGTATGGCCGAGAAAAATGGCATTGGATGTGTTATTTTGAGATAAAGGGAAATACCCTTTTATAAGACATGTGAGGGTCACTTTTAGAAAAGATTGAAATATTATTTATTATAAATAATTTTACATTTCTAAAAGCTCCAAATTGATTTATTTCAATGCTAATCTGGGTATGGGTCATAATACTTTCAACAAATAGGTTTTTGACAAGTTTAGGTCACCATATTAACCCTATCTTTTATATTTAACTCTTAGTTATATAGTTTATCTTTTATCATGTCATCTTGTATTATTATATTAAGTGGTTAATAAACATACTATAAAAATCCAAGATAAACCCAAGTGGTTAATTAATGACATATTTATCATTATATAAGTCCTTTGGACAAGCATTATATTTTTAGGAATATTATATCATTTAATAATATAGTATTTTTTTTAAAAACTCATTTGTGTCAACTTTGACAGTATTTCGTATTTGGTTTTGTTTGGAAGTCATAATATCATGATTAATTAAAAAATCAATTAATCAACCTTAACATGTCATATAAATATAGAATATTCTTGTATGGCATCATAATCCTCAAATTTTGATTATTTTTATATTTACAATATCAATTATTTTAATCTTTCATTGATAATGTAATTACTACATCATCATTGTGTCATAAGTAAATTTAATTATTTAATGTCTAAAAATTATAAATAAAATACCATAATATAGTAATATTTTTATCTTTCTAATAAATATTTATATTCTAATTGAGCTTATATATTAAAAATCTTAAAAATGGTTTAGTTATTAAACTTTGAATTTAACACTTTTAAGCCTTCTTTAAATAAAATAATATTAAATGTCCTAATCAAATCCAAGTGGACCGAAAGGATCATATATTATTCCTAAGGTTGGATTTGGTCAAAATACATCTATCCAATATTATTATAACAATTTCATGGTAATTATAATATCATTTTTACCTTTAATTACAATATTTAATTTAAACTGTGGTAAATAAAAGTAAAAATATACTATTCAAATAAATTAATTTCATATTATTGAAAAAAATTTACAAACTGATGTCAACCATGTCTCTCGTAGTTTTTAAATTCAAATCACAGAAGTGGTAAAATTAAATTTTACTCAAATTTGCAAATGTTTCTAGATGGTGGTTAAAATACGTTAAAATTTTCAATAAACATTTATACATATAATTTTATTTTAAAATGACATAATGAATTACATTGAATTTATATAGGTATAATATATCAATTTTTACTTAAAATAAATTTCAATATAATAAATAATTATTTCAATAAAATGTCAGTTTTAAATAATAACACAATGTTTTTCACTATTCATCTAAAATTTAATGTTTTCAGAAAAATACCTAAAATTCCCCAAATATAATTTTTGAATTATGAATTAAAAATTGAATTCTATTTTAAAAAATTAAATACATAGAATTTTCCTTTTTTTTTTAAATTTTATTCTCTTTGTCAAAAGCAAAAAGATGGTTTTTAAAATGAAAAAACTATCAAAAGATTGACATGTTTTTATGTCAAATTTAAATGTGAAATTACATATAATGACCAATATTGTATTAAATTATTAATATATAATCTAATTATACATCCAAACCATTCATATTCATAATTTAACACTATAAAATTTTTTTATTAAAAATGTTGTTTTCAATTAAAATTCAGTATTTTCACTATTCATTAAAATAAAAATGTTGTCAGAAAAGTACCGGAAATTTATACAATCTAAATTTTTATGACCCGAATCTAAAGAAGAATTTAATTTCATTTTATTTATTATATAAAAGTGTCACATATTGGTTTTAAAAATGGTTCTCTATTAAAAGAGTGTAAAATTTCATTTTTTGAAAAATACTTCTTTTATCTGAAAAAATTAGTCTGTTCTTATATAATGACTAAGAAACAAATAATATAGATAATAAAATTAAATGGATTATATAATATTCAGAATTCAATTAATATTATTCATAACCTCTTCTTGAACAGCTAGTTTGGTAAGTTATGGTGCGATCGAACTCGATGTTGCGTGTAGCACAAGTTATTGAATTAATATGAAGAGATAATGTACTATGAAATCGTGGGGTGTTTCGCTAAATCATCTCATCATTATTATATGAGACATCTAAATTTTTCATGGGGAAGGGTTATATGTTAATGTTTTGTGCTAAGGATGTTGGTTTTCTAGTCATCTCTTTCCTGTCATATGAGGAATCCTGATTTACTCTGATGTGAGAATACATTTTCAAATTATATGATGAGTGTGTTGAAATTTTCATTTTAAACTTGTAATTGATAGACTATGACTACTGCCAGTTTTATGGGCTTGGAGATAAGACCCCTTTGGCTATAAATAGTTTAAGGTCATAAATCATGGACTATGAGACAACTATTATTTTATGTTCATAGTTACCGAACCCTAGATATACTAATTAAGGTCACATAGCTTTAAAGTGTGGGTTTTTCACTTTAATGTTGCATAGATTAGATCATGAATCATAGATTAAGTTCATATTTATTAAAAACAGGGTTTAATAAAAATTACTTCTTAAAAACATGGTGTTGGTGGGAGGTGTGACATACTCTCCATCCACATTGATTAAACATTATAATCCCTTAAAATCAACATTATGGATATCGTATGGACCTTACCATTTAGAATTAAAATTTGGAGGCTTCTTTCTAGGTATCATAGATATTCAGAGAGCAAGTACCATGTCTCCTAAGATGAATTATTAGAGGAAAACCATTTCATTGAACACTCTATATATCCTATTCTAGTCCCTCTCTATGTTTTTAAATGCCAGAATCCTATTTCCCTCATGGTATTCCATCTCATCTATAGTGGCACCTTCCATTATGTTTTATATATTATTGTCACAAACATCCTTTAATATGATGGAAACTGAACATCAATGGATAAGAGTACCACTATTCTATACACCAGGGAATATAGTCTCTCTTGATCGAAATATTTAGTAGTTTTCTGATATGACCAAATATAATTAGAAATATTTTTAGTCCGGTTTTATTTATTCACGTCCAAAATTTTATGAAAGATATAATAAAGGGTCTTTTTCAACACCTCAAACTACCCATTTTAATTTTCATGAAAGCTAAAAGTATTATTGTTCCAAATGTTGTACTTAAAAACTATTTATTCTACTTAGTATCATAGAATTTGGTTCCATTATCATTGAGAATTTTGTGAGGCACCCCAAACCGATGGATAATGTGAAAGATCAAAAAATCAATCATGGACTGAGTTTCACTTCCTTGAGGGGAATAGATTCTTCCCATTTGGAAAAGAACGCTATTATAGTTGAAATAATTATTCATTATTGAGTTTTCATTTAAGGGTATGGATAAAAATTGTCATGTATCATTAATAATAATGGACATGAGTTATTATTAGTCTGGAGAATCTTTGGTATTTAATTAAAAAAGATAGCATGGATATAACATGGGAGAAACCTCTTGGAATACTCAATGCAGTTATGAACTATGGTGGGCCAATAATTGCATGATCTCCAAATCTAGTGGGAGATAATCAATCTTGCTTGATGGGTGCCACAGGATTCCGCATTTCCCTCTTGTGTTACTTGGGGTATCTTATTCCCTTGAATAAAATGGAGGATAATTTCACCGACCCCACAACTGTAGAAGGTTTTATAATGTTTAGTCCTAGTGTTGATGGTAAAATATATTTCAGGTCAAAAGAATCAATAATTATTGGAATAATACGGTGGTATAAAGATATGATAGAAATAATTAATAAAGGGATTTTTATAACTGAGTGTCTCGTCATATATGGGGGTCCTGAGGGTCCTAGAGAAAGAGTATCATCAAACAGATCATATACCTTTTGGTTTTCATAATCTTAAGTGGAAGGGGAGATGTCCCTCTAGAGTTCAATTATAATTAAGAGGTCATATAGCTTTGGTTATGTACGTGTACATACTTGATAATTCACGAGTTAGAACATTTTGTTTCTATAGAACAGGGGTCACCTTGGAGGGGAAAGGAATGGGGTGATCAGTTCACTTGGGCATTCTAGACAAGTCACAAGCTTTTACATTCTAATGGCATAATCCCCCTTTAATTGTTTTAGGAAAATATTATATTCTTTATTCACATTTAATGAGGTGAAATCAATCTTGAGTTTCAACTTGATACTAGAAATAATGGCATAGTACTCTATGTGTTTGTTAGTGAATCCATATAAAAACTATATGTCTTCAAATTCCTATAATTTGATGGCCTTTTCTGGAAAAAATTCTAATGTTAAACTACTGATGGATTGTCTCCCAAAAAGCTAATCATCATGTTTTTATGAAGTTATTGAGAAAATTTATTTCCAGGTCTAATTGAGGAACTAACTGTATCTTATGGTGTTGCAAGTAATTTAAAAACATCTACACTAAAAAAACTAGGGTGAAGAATCTTTTCTCGACGTGGGTATCTTTTCTCTATGTCTTTTAGTATTGAAATTTTTTGTTTCCTTTTTTCATGGATAAATTATTTCTTGGGGACCATTACAGAGTATTCATGCAGAGGATCAAATGATTTCCTTGAGTTGGATGGGAACAAAACCAGATGTTTTAGAAAATATTGCATGATTTCATCAACGGTAGTGTGGTAGTCCTCATACTGCTGGTAAATGAATCAATTTTTACACCTTATGATTTTATAACACATTTAATCTAGATTTTCAATAAATTTACATGTGTAGGCTATATGGCCTTGGTGTCCCCAAAACTCTTGGAGACTTTTCATGGGAGAAATTTTTTGATACCCTTTTTTCATCCTAAATTACCCTATATATCATGATAATGATGATAAATTTTCAATAGGTAACCTCAAACACAAATTTTTGGGTGTTCATCCTCATGTTTCATGAGTAGAGGAAGATGGACACTTTTTCAATATACTGAGTATGGTTTAAACACTAGATGGATCTTACCATCAGATATAACAGATAATAAATCAACAATTTCTCATGAATCACCAAAAATATGTGGTGTATTTAATTCTATTAAGTCGATATGCTACTCCACAAAAATAATGGATTTACTTAATAGCAGATGGTTCCTTGGGGTACACTGAAAGAAGATTAATCATTATACATGGGGTCAATTTAGATGTGATTATATTTGGTGTATCCATACAAGATAGAGAGAGCCTAAAACCCAATCATAGCATTGATAAATAGCTCTGTCACTATAGGGAAAAATTACTCTTTCAAAAAATGTTAGTTGAGGTCTTGGAGGTTGATACCGACTCCAATCATCCCATTCTTATTCACAATTAGGAGAATGCTGGGTAGAGTCCGAGTGAACTATACATCCCTGAAAAATTTGGATTTAATAATTGTTTTAACTTTGAAATCAACCATCGCACCATGAGTGGATTGAATATGTTTGTGAAGCTATGTGAATCATTGATGACTCACTAAGAGGAAAAGGTGATAAATGATGACTTGAGGGTCCAGCCATGGCATCTCATCAACTCTCTTGGAATATATTTCATTGTAATACTTTAAGAGGGATACATACTGAATCTTATCATCTAGGGACGTGGATAAAATGATAAATTTTCACCTTATATCTCACTCAGTACTAAGGTTAACCTGGGTTAACTCATCTACAACGATAGAGATACCCACCAAAAATTTATGAGGGGAGTCTATAAAATCATCCTTGTCATTACTGATAGTGGAGTTAGAGGGAATATTTGGATCTTCATGGATATTCTACCTAGGGGATACACTGGTGTCTTCTCTAGAAGACATGGAAACCCCAATAATGGGTTCCCATTTTAGTAAGACTATGAAGATAGAATCTGTTGATCCAATTTCTTTCATTTTACTTCTATGGGGTCCACTCAAGATTTGCCAACAATGGTGTTGAGTCATCATTCACTGAATAATCCTTGATTTGATGGAAATGTGGGAATACCATGGATCATTGGTCATGGCTAAAACCACTTTTTACATCATAGGTGTATGTTATTCTGGTATAAGAAAACCCTTTCCTACATTGAAGTATAAGGTAATCTTCAAAAGGACTTTTTATGGAGACAATGAAACTACCCCCCTGATTAGTTTCATTGGATTTAGCCAATGATTTTGGAGAATAAAACTATCTTTGATGTCAAATCAGGGGATGGTTGTTGTGGTTTTAAGATTGTTAATGAAATTTATCCATTGAATCATGCGGGTCTAGACCTTATTTCATTCCATTTTATAGTAACTAACATCCAGATAAGTGGACTTATTAGAGTTAATGGGGGACACATCACTCTAATGTTCCCCTACTCGACCATCAAGAGAATATTTGAGGCCCTAGGGATATGATGAAGTTAATACTATATAAAAATAAATTGATTTTCTTCAAACTACATGTTTTATATTATATCTAGTAAGACGAAAAAAAATTAGTGGTTCATATCAGAATATCTAGCTGAGTCTTTAGATGAATTTTCCACATGGTTTCTATACACTATTATCATAACCTATATTTTTCATGTTGGGTGTCCAAACTTATGGATAATCTAGATTAGTATGAGGTTGATTCTATATTTATTATCAATTAAGATGTGTCATATTTATACACCATTGATGTAACCAAAGATATATAGTCAGTGTATGTCCCCCTAAATGATGACACCCATAAATTCTTCAGAAAAATATATAGTGGATCAAAATTAAAATTTATTGGCCTCCTCTACATCGTAAGCCTCATAAGAATCTATATCATCCTGAAGTTAAATGGGGAATTTCAAGGCATTATAATGGTCCTAATGAATTTCATTTGAAAAGGTATCTCAATGGTGTTCTTAATCACATCATACTTTTGTGTCGGGGTATAGTTTTTCCCAAATAGGGTCTATCGTTAGAAGAGGGGATATCAGTTGATATTGGATGGACCACTGAGGCCTTGAAACAATTAGAGATGTTCTTCTACTAGCGAACGCAATTTCATTAAAAAATAATCGATGGGTTTCATTCAGCTGAGGTCAGGCCCTAATAGATGATGTTGCTCATGGATCCCACTTGGATGAGTCATGCGGTAGACCAATATAGTCTATTATGGGGGTGTTCATGAATGGTTGGACCTTATGGACCAGCCTTTCTAAGATCATTAAAAATATATATACATAGTTCTAGTAGCATGAATATCCAAATTTGGAGTGCTAAAATGGGAAACTATTTTACTAGTGTGTCCTCTACCTATCCTTCAACGATGTCGGCTGAATTCTTTTTAGGGGTTCACATTATATTCCTTGTTTTTGGGAATTGTAATTAGATATAATTGGCCAAGATAATTAATGGAGTTTTAAACCTAAGCGTCACTAGTGTAATAGTCCTAGGTTGGGCGGACCCTTGGTGCATCTCTAAACTAAAGAGGGAAGACGATTAATTGGGTGATAGCAGGATTTGGAACTAATGGAGGAATCCAATTTCCCTTACAACAAAAATGATTTTTCTTTCAATGAATACGAGGTTGTGACACATATGTGTATGTACTGGTTGGTGGAGGCATGAAAACAAAAATAGGCTCTAGCTTTCTCAACTAGGCATCAATAATACCCTGGCCATGGAGAATTATATTTTGAGACAACCAATCATCATAATCTTTCATTCCATAGCTACTGACCCATTTCCACACATAGATGTCATCACTGTCATGTCTATGATGAGTAGAAACATGTGTAACGTGTTCTAGAACCTCAAAAATTATGCATATTCCATGATCTAGTTAGTATTGAAGCATATAATTGAATACAAATCATTCTATGATTGTGTGACTGAGGAACCTATAATATAGAAAATGTTGATAAAGTTCAGTGACTCTTTCCTCTAAGGGTCTCTAGATTTCTAGAAACTTTTGGAATTAATTTTTTTTGTTTAAGATTACATATCATGGGATATATGAATGATTGAAGGAATAGGTCTTGTTCCTTCTTTATTTGGATGAAACCTTGGTAGCCTGACCGTGATTGGGGGGTATCCACATTCTCAGGATGAGGAAACTATAGTTGGTGAGGCTATATATGGAGATTCTGTACTGACAGAGGATATATTGGAAAAGGGGACAATGGGTGTATTATCTTATAAAACCCTGTATGCATATTAGTGGTTGTATCAAAATTTACATGCCATCTGTTTAGTAGTGGAAGGGGAATTAGGTGTGACTATTTTTAGTCCACTACTATGATTATTCCTGATGTTAGAACTTTTTAAGGAACCATTGAAATTTTTATAGGTTGTTCATTGATATGAGTGTAGGGACTAGATCGTTGATGATGTTCTTCATGAACATCACAAGAAAATATCCATATAACAGTGGAATGACATGTGAGTACATGAGTCCCTTTCGTTGAGTTAAATTGTAAATAATTAACCCATAAATGCTCTTTCCATTTCAAGTGGTTGGTGATTCTCATCTTGTGTGAGGTAGAGATGATATGGTATAGGAACTATCTCTAAAGATAATCCCTACAGAAAATGGTCCCTGTGGGATTATTATTGTACCATATGAATTAAATTCCTTTCAAAGGCTTGGATGATGAATCATAGTACAAATGATACATGCTACTCTAGACTCCCCAACATTGGTCTGAACCTAGAGGTGGCAGGATAGATGCTATAGTGGGTCACACATCCCATTAAATGTGGTTAATAAGGGATTACCAGACTCTGGGGGAACTCATACATGATCCACCCATGTTGGGTATGACTTTTCATTAAGTGAATGTACCACCTATCATGTTTCCAAAGAATCGATATACACAACAAGAGTAGCTATCTTTTCATCATGTCATGGATTTTTGGAAAAAAATTCTATAAAGGGATCATATAATTGGGGATTATCATTAAATGATTCCTAAGGGTGATAATCACACTTATTAGTTTTGGTGGGAGACAGATATATTTGTGTTTTTTCGTATCTGCAAGTTTATTCCTGAACTGGTTTCATGAGGCCACCAAGTTCAAATAAATGAATATAAACAAGGGGATCCATTTTCACTATTAGATGAAAGAAGGAGTTTCTTATGGACTTTTCAAGGATATATAACTACTTATAAATGAGCTCATAGCTGATACTTTTATACTCCTTGAGATCCAGAATTAAGGAAGCAATCCTTGGGTCCGACTCTGATTTTTGTGAAACCTCAAAGAGTTTATAGGGAAAATTCTGTCTCATTCATTTGTTAATGTACTGATGATAAAGTTGTAACATATTAATGGAGAGAATCTTGGGAATATTTCTTATCTTTATTATTTAGTCAAGAGGATTTTTGAGGGTCTTCCTTGTTTCATTTCACTCATTGAGGTAGGTTTTACCTATCATGCACTTCATTCATGACCATGTTCCTATCATCTTCATACAGTTCATTTGTAATGTAATTCCTTAATGAGATATTCTAATAGTAGCCTTTACTATTTTATTTTGGGGTGGATTAACAACCCAATCATTGTTATATTATACGGATTAAGTGGAGGGGAACATAGTTCCCAGTATTTTCTAATCCGCGCTTGTGGGGATGACTTTTTTCTTGACCTAGCTGAGCATAGTGAGGATAGTAATACTGTTTTTCTTAAATTTATTATGGTACCCCATAATATTGGTGGCTGATATTCAAGTAGTACTACAATATAAACCCTTTGGCGCTGTTGGGGAATGGAATTGAGGTGATCATGGATCCTTGAGTAGGTTAGAAAACAATCCCAATAGTGGTGGAGCATATTCTAGATAATCTAAAAAAAATACTTGGTCTTCAATGGGAGACTCCATAATGAAAAAATATAGATTCATAGGAGGGAACAACATTAATTATAGTATGTCATTGGCCATGAGGTCCCAAAATTCTTCTTGATCAGTACCAGGGGAGGGTCATTATTTGGGTTGGCCAAATCCCTGATTAGCATGGGTTTAGATAAGAGTGTTGGAACTAATTCAGTCTTTCTTTACAACTAATCATCTCTGAGTGGGGTCACCTCATGATTCAAATATATTAAATATAATGGTATTTATTTTGGAGGTGGAGTGTGGTTCATGATCATATCTATATAGGATAGGGTGTTTACCATGTCCTAACGTATGTGGGAAACATCATCCATTTGAGGTTCAATGGAGTTCCCACCTTCATCTGAGGACATCAAAATAGACCCTGAAATCTCTCCAATTTCATCCGTAAAGGTACATAGAGAAACTAATTTTTATATATATGGATTCAATTTGAGTCTATAGAAATAGGTTATAATTTCATCATCTAGTACATATCAATAGAGGGATATAAGAATATTTTGGCCCTCTAATTCATGTTTTGTAATCCCCAATTGATGGGATTCTTCCAGAGACTCTAGAATTGGTGGTGAAGGATCCCACATTGATTGATCCATTGGTTTGGGTTCTGGGAGTTCTATGATGACCAGATTCTTGTTAGGGTCCCCCCTCTAATAGTGTGAGACTTCTACAAGAGTTATCTATTGATAGTCTATTTGGTTTTATCCATGTGTTATGTTACCTACACCTCAAATATCCCCCCCAAAAAGGTTTTCTCCATCTTAATCATGTATGGATATTTATTACAGGGCATGTCTTCAACATGTGAAGGACCTCACAGTAGTTGTTTTTGGATTGGGAAGGAACTCTACATGGATTGGGGTTAGTGTCAGGAGGATCTACACAGTTACTAGTAATCCTACAGGAGGGACTTCTTATTTGGTTGAGGGTGGTGCTAGGAGGACCTCAACATTTGTTTATGGTAGGGTAGGGGGGAATTCACATTGTTTTATGGGGTGTTGGAAGAACCACTTCATTAGTTTTTAGAGTTATAGGGAGGAACAATGAAATGGTCGATATAGGTGGGGGGAGGACCTATGTATTGGTTGATGGAGGCGTGTGAGGAACACTGCATTGGTTTATAGAGGTTTATAGAGGACCTCCACATTTTTAGGCCTCGAAATGGGATGTCGTATAATGGTTACTAGTGGCAGCAACAAATGAGTGATTTAACCCAGCATGACTAAGAGGAAACTATAGTTTCTATCCCAGGAGGGAAAAGATGGATCATCATTCAGATGTTACGGTGATCTAGTGGGATACATTGGTAGTGGCATGGGCCACATGAGTTGTAGGAGATGCCTCCTACGAGGTAATGTTTATGTTCTACCCAAAATATCCTCATTATAAATTCTAAAATCGGTTTAATAGACTATGGACGAAGTACACCCACTCATCAACCTATGAAAATGGTCATTTTTGAGCATTGGAGTAACCTTTAGGGATCCCTTCTGGGTAACTCCCAAATGGTTTTCACTGCTGTAATGGATAAAAAATATCATTCCACACCAGTATAGGAAAGTGATATTTCATATAACTCATTTTAGAGGCTCAAAAATCAGTTCACTATTGTAATGGTTGCTGGTTTTCCCCTACAGAGCCCTTGGGGAAAGTAGTGTTAGTAAGGTGATGATGACTCAAGATATTGGTGGGCCATATCCCTGTTGGTAATGCGACTTTTTTCTTTTATCGATGAACAAGGACATCTATCAAAATCCTCAAAATCATATTATAGTTCGACATGGGGTATGAGATCCCATCACATGAAGGTGAGGTGACTTTTGTGGTATAATTAATGGGTTATGATATTACCTCAACAACATTTCATGTACCCCATCACACTTTGGTGCTATGTTTTTAATTTCATTTTGCTCAAGTCCTAAAAATAAATGTGGGGTTTTCCACTAAAAATGACAGAGTTATATTGATTCCCAATGACACAACATATTCTTATTAACAATGTGATAGATGATGGAACCATGCTGATGATGTAGTAGAAAAAAATACTCCCATGACTAACTATTATAAGTCATATTAGAGTTTCTTTCTAGTACCACCAACTTATTGGTGGGTCCTGGTGCCAAATATCTATATCAAGTGACATGAAAATATACCAATTCACAAATTATACATGTTCTCATAGTTTAATAAAATCTATTTCACATCTAACTCATTATTTGTTTGACTATCTCCCTCAGGATATCATCCTACACAAGCTTTCGCCTCACATTCCCACTTTTCAAAGGCATGTAACTTTCATCGCATTAATTAGAGAAATGCGCTCCTAGATCAAAACAAGATGATGGGAATATGGTTCCAACTTCTATGGAATCCTCTGTGGAGATCATCTCCTAGTTCTAAACAACCTCATACATTTATGTAATGTTTTTTAAAATCATTATTTATGACCAATTTATGTGGAGACTAGTTTATAACGCTACTTCTATATTGACAAGGAATTAACATTATTTTATAAGATGTAGTAACACTGGGTATGTATAGTAATTTCAAAACAGTGGGTTGGTTAGACCATATATTGTTTTCTTATTTTGGAGGTGATTTCATCTATGAGGCATCATAGGAATGAATCCCATGGTATCCCATAGTAGTTTCTAGGTAGTTGAATCTAGGGGAGTAATTATTTGATGACATTTTACCTTAGGTATCCAATGATTATTGCATAGGGTAGGGATTCTTGATGAGGTAACAAGTTTACCCTCTATTACAGATTGTTAGGCGGTTTATGGTATCTATAGGGGTGAGGATATCACCATTGGGATTTTGTAGTGTGTGTCCCCATGGAGAATGATTTCAACATAGGATGTGTGAGAGTGTGTCCCTCGAGGGGAATATTTCATTGTTGGATGGTGGTGGAGTGTGTCCCGATGGGAAGATTTCACACTCAGGATTTGGGGGAGTTTTCCGTAGGGGGAAGAAATCACACTTTGGATTATCAGGATGGATCCTCATGGAGGCATCCTGAATAACCTCTCTTTATATAGAAATCAATACACATATAGTATTATACAACAGATTAAGGTCATGTTTTGGTCAACACTACTGCAAAATTCCGTGTGTGTAAAATATTGTCATGTAGTTAAATATCATACATCTAAGATGTGGATCAAGGATACTTTATGTCTTGAATACTAGACATGGATGGGTCTACAACCATTGTGGTACCATGTAATGCAGAGAGTAATCGTAGTAAAAATAACTATTTATCAAGATAGGTAACCTGTTTTCTTTGGTAATGATTGACTTTAGGCTTACATAACCCCTACTAATATGACTCTTAGAGAGGAATGGTATAAGAACTACCATGGAGAAGTCCCAATCAGGGTTCTTGAGGATATTGTTACTATTATTAGTAGAAAAAGTAATTATGGTACCTATTCATTTGAGATAAATTTATGGTAATGGTTGTTCTTGATGAATAAGGGGAATCAAGTTTGGTAGTAGAATATTATTGTGCACAACATTATTATATTTCATGAAAACAGGGTTGTATGTGTTGTCGTCTCTAGAAACAGTCCAACACATGGATTTGGGACATGTTAATATTTGAGAAATTTTTATTTTTATGAATATTAGGGTTTAATGGAGGATGAATCACTTTCGTGAAACCGATCAACCTTAAGTAATGCTAAACAAGAAACTCTAAACTACATTATATGAAACATTTGACACTACATGAGATTTTTCATGCCAGTTATGTATCATTGTGGGTCCATGGGATTCGATGGATTCATTATTTAATGGAAGAGAGTATTTTAAAAGTGATAGTGTCACATCATCTTCCAAAGATCTATCCACAATTTGTTGGTGGGAGATTCAATTTTTAGAAAAAATTAGTGGGTGATGTATCAAAAACTAAATGTATCCCAGAACATGGTTATGCACTTTTTAACCCTTTTACATTGTGGAATGACCAAAAAAATATGTTGGGTTGGAAATATTATTTCACAAAAAGGTCATGGGAATAAAGTTTTTAACACCAAATTCATTTTTCATTCATATTCTGTGTCCTTATTTTTAGACTCATGTAGAACCCATGGATCTTCTATCCCTAGTGTCTCATTTTGGGAACAATTCCTTAAAAAACCAATTTTCATATTCTTATAATGACTAAATATTTACCTAAATTTATATGACATCCTTTTATATTAATATTCAATACATTACACAGACACATGCCTGAGGAAGAAAAGAGTTTAGTTACTTTGGAAACATGGAAAAAATATTATTAATCTAGTGGAATACCATATAAGTATATTCCCCCATAATTTCTATTCACAAAAATAACCTACGTATACATTTAATCATAATCTGGGAAAGGAAAACCGAAAAAGGGTTAGCTCTGATGCTTAGCAATTGTAAATAAGGGAGATACAAAAGCATAACATTAATATAAGCATATCAAAACATGAGAATAATATATGAAAACAATACTCCTCATATTAACGATTATAATTTTGAGTCATGTAATAAATATTATAAGTGAAAAAGACATGAACTAAAATAATAAAAGAACATAGACCTTTATATATTGACATTGTAATAGTACAAATCATAGTGGAAAATAGATAAGTATAAAAAATGATTTCCTTAATAATGAAGGATTATTTCCAAAACATATCATGGAAGTTCATGGATGTCTATACCTCTTGAGCAAGTAACACCACCATACCAAGTGGCATCCATTTCCTACTTTTGGAATGTATTCACTCCCCAAACCATCATGGTAATCAATATTCACTCTTAAGAACATCATAGTAGAAAAATTCACTTACTCAACCGATTTCAATCCATATCCATGTTCTGTCTATATCATGAGTTATAAATATTTACCCAGAACATTGGATGGATATATTAGTAAAACCCATATTTAGTTACAATGTAACCACTTTCCATAGTTATAATGTTACACCATCCTTGAATACGATGTTTCAATATTCACATAATGAAAACTATACATACGTATTCCTTAAAATCATAAATTATTAATCATATTACAATCTATTAAATTAAAATGGTTTCATATAAATTCACTCATAACAGAAAAAGTGGAATAAATAATTTTTATAATCATTTAATAATTCCATAAAACCTTAAACTAGGGAAACAGAAATGGGTTTCACAATATTATTTTCATGATATTACCCATTGAAGAGAAAGATGATTCATAAAAATCTAGTCATAACAATCAATAACCATTTAGATAATGTATAATAATTGAATCATAAGTTCAAATCCCCAATAATTCATAAGTAACATCAATGAAGTTTTTCTTATATAGAGAATGATTTTAAAAGAAAAAATACATTGGAAAATTTCATGACGAAAGTAATCATTTCATGAAAATTATATTTTCAAAATAAATTTTTTTAAAAACATTTAGAAATAAATATCTTTTAAGATAACAATGAGAAATTATACTTTTAGCTATAAAAATAATTTAAAACATATTTTAAGGAGAAAATAATCTTCACGTTGATTTTTTAAAAACATAATCCTTTTAGAAAATACTATTCATTAAAAATAATTTTAAAACATTTTCCAATAATATTAAAGGAAACTAATGGTTAAGATGTTGGATAATTCCATTAATTATATACAACATAAAACAAATATTACTTTCAAATTATTAATAAAATAAAAATAGCCTTTGTTTTTAAAAATTAAATGTATATTTATTTTAAAACATTTAATAAATTAAACATGGGTAAAAATATCTTTAATAAATAGTTTGAATACTATTAATCTTTTTTAAAAAATTATTTAAAAATTTCTTTAAAAATAAAATGGGGTTTCAAAAGAAAATATGATTTTTCTTAAAATAAATATTTTTTAAATATTGAGTACATAAAGAGAGGGAAACAAATGGAAACATGTATTATTGCTAAATAACCATAGGATAATAAAATTAATGATTTTATGGAGAGATGTAAAATAATAATCTTTTATAAAAATATGACCATAAACAAATTCAATAAATGATGAGAGTGTAACATAAAATCTTAATGATTTCAAAATTATAAAGTCTAAAACCCATGAAGGAATGTAATTAAATGAAACTTATGATATCATGAGAAAAATAAATTCATTATATTATATTTTATTGTTTTTGTATGTGAACCTCATCATGAAATTGGTTTATAACATAATCTTTGACTTAGAGAATAGAAATTGAGAAAACAATATCTTATCAATTTGGTAACTTTTTGACCCATAGAGGAAGTAAAATGGATATGTAAATAATAATAATATTATGTTAAATAATCTGAAAATACATTTTTGGTCACTCGATACAACAAATAAAATAAATAATTGGTAAATATGGCATGTTTCTAACAAAGTAAAAAGTGAGACAGAAATCCCTTACCTTAAGTCTCAACATCATTCACACTCATTTGAACATCCTATGTAATAAATATTGGTTTATTATACATATAATTGAAATATATATATATATATATAACATATATGTATTACTTATGAACTTTTATTACATTTCTATTACATATTTCTCATTAACATCGCATTTCATGCAATAAATACTTAGTTTTCCACATGTAATTTGATTTTTTATTTTCAACCATATAACTTTGATCATGGTACCATATATACCATAATTTTATCCATGACATAAATATAATATATTTTCATGATATATGTATTGACAGTAATTTATAAAAGATAATTATAGAAAATGAAATACACCATTCATGGAGACATTAGGTCTAATGTATGCATCAACGATGTTCATTTTCTCGATGTATTGTAAGAATGAAATTTAAATGAAATATTATCATTACATAAAAATTTTTATATCATATTTAAACATATTTTAATAAAAACTTTTTTATTACATTTTTTGTAAAACGTGAATGATTCACCTCTCTTCGTGGAGTTGTATTATGACATACACACAAGCGACATTACTATTTTCCCACAAAATGGAAGTCATGATGTTATGAGTGATATAATAAATAAATATTCATAATTATATAAGAAATTTAATATATAAACAATAAATCCATCTTTATGTCAAATTGTGAGAGGTAGTAATGAAAAAAGAATAATATCAGTTCGTGAGTCGATAGTCTTCCATACACACGAATGATTATTTCATAAAACAATTGATGGAAGTGGAGATGGATGTAGTTAATTATATAAAAATATTAATATTTCTGTATATGGATTATAATTATGCTTTTATATAATCTTGGTATAATAATAATTCATGGTGGTGGAGGAACAAATAAAAAACTCATTGATGAACATTATCATGTATTTATATATCTTCCTATGGTTTTTTAAAAAATAATTCCTAAGATGGTTTTATATTAAAAATATAGCCATTGGAATGGAATTAAGGATGATATAAAGTTATTTTTTAGGGATTTAATATCCTATTTGGATTTATGGTGTGAATAGAAGAGGATAAGTGGTGGAATTTTATATGTGAGGAGGCCGGCAAAATTTTCATCTTTTTAAAGAATGAATTTCACCGATTTTTTTTCATTTCACAAGGATCAAATATTGTAAAATTATAAATATTATAAGGGATAATTTATACATATTATGATTAAATTTTTATCTATATATTTTTTTTGGTTTTTATCCCTTATCCTTTTACATTGACACATGACACACCCTTTTTATTCTTAACCTTGATAAATAATTTTAACTATTTTTGCCATTAATTTTGTTAAAAATTAATGTTAAACATATTAGATAATATAAATTATTATTATTTGAAAGATGGATTAATATTTGATGAATTTAATTAACATAATTGAAATTTTTTTATTTAAAATTTATCCCACAGAAGCAATGAAAAAGCCGATTCTCAAAGAGAAAATATTCCAATGTTAATAAATTATTTATATCCAATTTCAATATGAAAATTATTTAAATGAAACAAATTTTATCAATAGATACATTATTGAACCAATTTTAATTTTAAACAAATTTTATATATAATTTATCATTATAAATAATATAAATGAAAAGGAAGTTTTTAATTTAAATTTAGTATTTGATTGATATTCATCAAACAATTGGATTTTTCCAAAACATATAAAAAATAACTATAAAATAATTATGAATTCCTGAGTTTTAAAAATTTAAAAAAAATTTGTAAATAAATTTTATATAAGTGATAAAAATTAATTTGAAATAAGACCCACAGACTAGATGAAAATAGTTTTCTAGAAATGTATTAAGATGACTCTTTATTAACTCAACATATAATAATAATAATTATATGAATATAACTTAAAAAAAATTATTATATAATATATAAATTCATTTTATATTATTCATCATTATTTTTAATTTAATTTATTAAAATTTAAAAACAGTATTCAATTTAAATCCGTTTTCAAGAAAACCCAATTTTATACCCTTAAATAAATATATTCTAAATTCCTCACAATGTTTTACTCAAAATAATATAAGTGGATTAAATAAATCAAAATAATAATTATATTAATTTAAATTATAATAGGTTAATTTAAATTACTTATTTTACTGAAATAAATGATAGTTTACAAAATAAGATTCATTCACTATTCACTTAAAATAAATATTTTTTTAAAAGACCTACATTGTTACAATGAGTTAATTTTCATATGATTATTTAAGAAATTAATTTTGTTTTATAAAATGAATTTTCTAAAATCTTTTTAAATTAATTATAAATTTTTTTCATAAAAATATATAATCACTATTTTTGAAAAAAGGGTATGTTTTTTTAACATAATTACATTTTAATAAATTGATTGATTATTTACTTAGAATTTATAAAGTAATTTATATTAGGTTGGAAATTCTGATTTATATTAAAAAATTATTTAATACCCTTCATTAGATCATATTTAATGGTTAATTTATAATAGTTATATTTAAAATAATATAATTTCATGGTTCGTTGATGCTAAATGTTATGTGTCATACATGGGATTGAAGAAACATTTTATTTCATGTAACATATACTATCTAAAAATTTAAATTAATTTCAATACAATATGTCCCAAAATACAGGGGTGTATATTTTACCCTATTTGAAAATGAATTTCACCGTTGAAATTTTTCTCCATCAAAAATGGTTTAACATATGAATTTTCTTAATGGAAACTACAATCATAAAATTGTTTAATTAAACATATTATTTAAAAATAGAAATTCATGTGATAATTTTATCTACAATAACACATACTAGGTTTTCAAATAGTATAAAATAGGTTTTATGTGAAGATATTGACATAAAATTACAAACTAACACCCAAATACCAATGGAGAGTGATAGAGAATATGGTTAGGATAAAGTTGACGACCACAACAACATAAACAAAAGGTGCATGAAAACGGTAATTTATATCATCATAATTGATTATATAAAGAATGTTTTTTTCAATATAATGTTCTTAAATGAGAATAATGTTCATTAAAATATATAATTACATGATTTGTTTTCATTTCGTATGCATAATCTCATCCATTCGTTATTCCTTGATCAATTTATTGTTCGTCACATACTCTTTTAAATAAAGGTTAATTAATTATGCCTGAAGTAACAATTGGTGGTAATATCTGTAAATATCATGATAATTCATTCCATATATGTTTATTTATAATCACAAAAAAAGTTTTCACAGGTTATCCAATATGGTTAAATATTTTAATGGTAATGTAATACATTAATTTCTAAAGCCTTCGCCAAAGTACAATATAAACTATTTCTTAAATTTTTAGTCTTATGGCAATTCCAAAACATTAAAATCTAAACAATTATAAATAATTTCACTAAATGTATCATAATTAACACAGTTTTATTCCCCCCCACTTATAATAATGGGGCTCCATATTGTAACATGCCAAACATGTTGAGCCCTTCTCTATATATTCTCCCAGATCATGGTAATAACTGGAATTATCATAAACCTCAATAGAAACATGAATGATTCCAAATTAATTTAAGAAAACCATATATTATTAAACATATTATATGGATCCATTAATGTTTTAATCCCCCTAAATGATAACATAAAACAATTTGTTAACAAATCATTTATAACTTATGAGGTCATCAATACCATCAAATTTAATTTATCCATAAAAATCATCTCTTTACAAAAACTAAGCACAATACTCTCTACATAAAAAACTTATTTAAGGTTTCCTTCATATAATAAATTAATCACCATTCCATTAAACCACTTTTCTATTTCATCTATACCATTTAACACGTTATTGAAACTCATTAATAAATGACGAATGTGAAACTATCCATTGATGTTTCGTGATTATAATAACTGAAACATCATTGATAAAAATATAATTCATAGAATCCCAATACATAAATACACCAATAATTAAAAAAATTTCATACAACATAATCAAGGGTTCATATTATTATTCCTTAACACCTTTCCCTTTCATATTTCATTTTTATTCTCTTAATCATTATCAATATAAGAATTACTCATACAAAATGAACCATTTTCTTCATGATCCTTCAATTTAGGCCATCAATGTTCATAATGAAAATAATTTCTATGTATTAAAAATTCAATCATAAATTATACATTAGGGAAACCATTATTATCATCTATTATGTAAAATGATTTTTTCATTTTTCTTTTTAATTTACTTGGTTTATGTATTTTTCCACACCTAAATCATCCTTTCATCCCTATAACACATTCTCTGAAGTGTTTATTCCCACATTATTGACATATTAGAAACCAGATCTTCTTTTATATATGGTCATCACCAATCGAACTATCATTGATCTTTATCATTCTCTTTTATGGTGATTTCGATAGTTAGTTAAGGTCTATGTTGTTAATCATGGTTCATTATAGAATAGTAGGAATAACAACAACATCCTTCACTCTAGTTATTATCAAATTTAATTATTCATAATAAAATTTTCCATAACATTCAATTTTTCCTTAGTTCCTTTTGTTTCCCACTATTAAATAAATTAAAAATATCTGATTTTGAGAAACAATAATCATATTGTAAAACAAAATAATCATGAAAAATTTCTTATAGGATGTCTATTTTATGACATATTCATATTAATATAAAAAACCATTGGTTTATTTTATTTAATTCATATTCATCATATATTGTAATATGTTATGATAGTTCATAATGATATTTTAAATTACAAATTGTATATCCCTAGGGATTCTGAATCTAGGGGTTTTGCAAGGACAATTTTCGTGCAGTAAGTGATGATAATGTATAGTTGAATTCACCTTTTTAGATTTATTATACTTGGTACATTTATACAAAAGCCACATATATCTATAGTATCCAATAATGGATAAAATTTAATGTTAACCAATTTCATTTCCTGTTACCAATTTCTAGGATGTTCTCCTATAATCTGAGTCATCCTTATAATTTTCCTTAGTGAAATCCCTAGACATATCCTTACAAATAAATCTATCGATCTCACTAATTATTTCTTATCCTTGTTTAAAATGGATAAGTAAAATTTTCTATAATATCAAATATATTGAAACATTATTTTTATTCATGGGTATAACACTTTTAAGATGAATATACAATACATTACAAAAAACACAACTATGAACCATAATATTTCGGTTGCTTTGAGAACATGAAAACAAATATGCTTAGTTTGGTGAAATATCATGAAGCGATCGCATAACAATATTCCCCAGTATTTCACTGAGATTTTGAGGCATGAAATGGTTTCAACTTATTAGGCTTCCATTTCCACATTCCCAGATTATCTTAATGGTTCCCCTGATATTTTTTTGGGTAAAGACTTGCTTTCCAAAGGTGAGTGATCATCTAGGTTTTTAGGCCCAACTAATCTTAGTGACATGAATTGGTCGATAGAATGCGTGTTTTGAATCATAACACCCTTTTTGAATGAATTTTTACCTACCCAAGGTCTCTATTATAAATTTAAGATATGTTTCTGTGTCTCTTATGAATCCTTATATGGGGCCAGTTAACCTGATAAAATTACACATTAGTTACTCTTCTCATTAAACAATGAAATGAAGTCTCATTGAAGCAATTATTGTGTAGGGTATCATTGGTTAATTCATATATATGAATTTGAGATTCTTTATCCACCCACATAATTGAGAGTAACCGCTTTATGTGTTGAAGTAGTATGACCAATGGCTTTAGAATATGCTACCACATGAGGAGGAAATTAATATTCAGAAGAGAGGATTGAGCCATTATGAGGATTCCAATGCATCTTGGTCATTTGAACAATCAATGATCATGTTGTTTGTTAATCTTGTGATGTTTTTCGTCATCAAGATATGATATATTTGTGGTCACTGAGAGATCATATGTTTGCGCATGGGTCATAAAGAGGTGTCCTACATACCCTGGTTATAGAAGGAATCATAGTCATCATAGATCAATCGTGCCCTTAGGACTGGTATAATGGTACAAACACTAATATGAGGGGTATTTATATTATACCATTAATCGGGGATTAAAAAATAGGGTTTCCCTGGTGAGTGGGGATTCATGGTGTCGAATGAAATTTTCACTGCATCCCTCTAATCCCATGTGATTTATGCTCTATTTGAGAATAAATGGGGAAACAATTATTAGTCACATGCAATAAGTATATGGGACTTGTATACTAGGAATGTTTTTGCGATATTGGGTAGAGATTTCGGGCCTGGAAATGGAATCTTATATATCCCAGTTTTGGGGGGAATCAGAGTTCTCACTGATCATTTATCCCTTAACCAGCAGGTAGGACAATGTGGATGATCAGACATGGAGATTTTATGTCTATACTCATGGTTTTATGAGTGTTAGGGGTTTAGAAAAATATTATTTCATTAAATATTGGGGACATAAAATATGGTGTCATTATTTTGGTATTATGCCCTCATATTTCCCTTATAACCCTGGGGTATATAGTGTAGATTCCATGATCAGTACAAATCCGTAAGACTACATGAGCTATGATCATTGTGAGAAACAATGGTTAGAGGATGCTGAATTTCATTTCTCTGGATAAGGGCATGTATACTAGGATCACCCTGGATGACCAGTATGGAGCTAAAATGATGAATAGGTGGCCTATGTAGCTAGAATTTGGTATTAATCAGAGTCAATATACTTCCTTTTATATTGGGTCTTACACATAGAGGACATCAATATATTTGCGGCATGCACACCGTGGATGGATAGTGATATAAAATCTTCACATTCCATTGTAGCCTAACCTGCTTATCAAGATGGTGTTTCATGACCTTGTTGACATGTCCAGGGGAC
Source organism: Viscum album (assembly GCA_963277665.1). NCBI lineage: Eukaryota > Viridiplantae > Streptophyta > Magnoliopsida > Santalales > Viscaceae > Viscum > Viscum album. The sequence goes on along the minus strand of OY728139.1, from coordinate 122,716,718 downwards.
ACCGCATGACCTGGTAATCTTGCCATGGAAGTCACCCCATGTCCTATATTTACACATATGTGTGGTGTCGTATGAGTCATTGTGACACGGCCAGAAGGATGTCATCTATCGTGGATCAAATCAATGGAGGTCATCACGAGACACGACCATCATGTATGAGGGGTGTCGTGGGTCTTATTTGACTTTCCCTAAGAGCGTCGCATGATCTTGGTTTTCATACCCAAATGTAACAATGATACTTTAATGATATGAGCAAACAATATTTAATGAGTTAGGTGATGTTTTTGAAGGATGTCGTTGGGCTTGGGTGATTAACTGAGGTGGTTTCATTAGACCAAGGTGGTGCACCCTAGGGGACCGTCTAACTTGCTTTGACACATCCATAAGACCTCACCAGTCCCAAATTGCAAGCTGACCGAATATTGAAAGATCTATGTGATAAGTCCTACTAATTTTATGTTTCACTGTATGACTCAATCAAAGAACATGATATCTAGAGAACATGTCTTTAGTTTATTTCTTCAATTTTTGATCATGGTTTTAGCCCTCATATTGGGCATTCCATTGGATTTTCTAGTATCTGTTTATTTTATGTCTCTCATGACCTATCAGACATATAGTATATTCTTTCAAACCCTTCCATTACCCCCTCATATAATCTTTGAATGATCACAAAAATAAAATTATGTATGGCACAGTATCACTCCGACTGGTAGCCAATATATTTCTTGACAAAATTTTGGATAGAGGTGTGATCGGTTGATTCGAGAAATCTACTCTAGCACCGGAACGAGACTCCAAGAGTTCTTTAGTTCATTGTTATGTGATATTTAAGATAAAAATACCCCCTCCCCCTCACTATGAGGTTGGGGTGTAAAATTTATAGGCCTCGCCAACCCGTTTGTTCTGCACTATGAGTGTTATATTTGAAGCAAATCTAAGATGGAGTCGATGAAGGGGGCTAGCCCCAAGTAGCATCAAGAGTTGTTTTGTTGGTAGTTTTGAGTGCATCTCTTGACTTTCATCAATTACAAGTCATTTCATTCAAATCATCTTTTATAATATTATCGATGATTAGAAAATATTGATTGATCATCCGAGCATGCAAAATGATATTTCGTCTTATCTTATGAACATGCCTAAGTGCCTTCAAAAGATCCATCATGCCTACTAAAAGGATTTAACAAGATTTTTGAAGACTTGTTAGTGACTTTACATGAGACAAGGACGACTTATCCACATGTCTCACTTGACAATGGTGCAGACATCCTGGTCACACCACATGTCTTTCAGTGACAACAAGTACCTAATGAAAGTTCCCTATTTTTATATTTTTTTGGTTTATGTGATAGATATTGGGGGTCACATGAGATTTCATAAGCTATTACAAGGAAAATATTCTATTTTTTTGTGATGTGTTGCATGAACTATATGGGCTATATGGGGGAGGTTGGGCATATCATAAAAAAAACCATCAATTTTCCAATAGAGTGTCGAAAGAGAAACACAATGTTTATTGGACAGACCTAAGAACCTCTTTATGATATGGATGTCATGAAAAATGGATTTCATGAGATGAGTCAGTCATGTGTCATCGAAGTCTCGCGTCTCCTTTCAGGTCACTGGGGGTGTGTCATGTGTGTTTATGTGACTATGAGCACCTCTCACCTCTACCTTGTTACCCTATTTATTTGATTTTACAATGGTTCAAGAGTTATATGAATTTTCATGGGTAATGTCAAGGAAATTTAATCTATTTTATGATCAGGTCTCATGTTCTCAATATAGGTCGTACAATGGGTGCAAGAATATACTAGGAATATTAATCCATTCACACTTGAAGTGATGAAGGGAAAGTGCATAGTCATATGGACATACCTAATAACCTATATACGGAGAGGCTAATAAGTCAAAAGTCATTCTTGAGGAGAGTCAATCATGTCATTGCACACTCACCATGCCTTATAGATTTCTAGGGGAGCATCACATGTCATTAAGAAATCGTGATCACCTCTCACCTCCTCCCCATTATCCCTTAGATTTTTTTACAATAATCCAAGGGCCTTGTATGTTGGATTGGTCATTATTATGGAATTCTATTATTTCTAATAATTCTATGGTGTATGAGATCTTGCAACAATAGGGAGTATCCATCCATTAATACTTTTCCTTATTATTTTTAAATGACATTGTATGGTATTTCAACACTTTACGATGAGAAACCATATGGCTTTGGGAGCTCATTATGTATCCACCATGAGGCCATTGGTTGTTTGGAGGGCCTTCATAATAGTAGGAAGGTTTTTTGAAGGGTTATTTGTGAGTTCTACCACAAGTCATGTTCTATGCATGTATTTATCTCTTGACTTTGAAATGGTCATGTGATTGCAATTCATTCCTATGATCACATGCTCCTCATGTGTCAGCTCTATTTTTTTGGTGGGGAAGGTTATACCAATTTTCTTGTATTTCTTCCTATTTTATTTTTCCAATTCTTATGTTGAAGTCATAAAGAAACCCCCCCACATCAGGAGTGATGTCTTCAGGGTGAAGGACCCAGTTCTGAGGAAAAATTATGCCTCTCTATGTCATTGACATTTGCATAAACTGATGGCTTAATCTATGTTAGATCTACTGGGGAGATGTTTGGAATTCAAAAAATGTCCAATATATATGGAGGGGTGGTGATTAACATAGCCCACCATCCACCCAATATCTAGAGATCTCTATCACATGATTTAATTGTATGACCGTGCCATGAACCCTGATCGTGATCCCCACTCGCGAGTCTATGTTTTGAGTATGTTTGGTGATATCACTTTTTCAAGACTATTCCTTGTTCCAAGGATTTTCAGACCAGATCATGAACTATACTTTGGTAATTTCTCATACTTTGTCTATGATGGTGGTGGTTATTTAGAGGAAATCACAAGATCTTATGAACCAATCATTCATTCCCTTGCGACTTTGCATGAACATGTTAAGTGCATGTAATAGTGAGTAATTAAGGATGTAATGCAGATCGCGTGATGCACTTATCAGGGATATGAAACCCACATGTTCATTAGAGGTTAGTTGACCTCTGAAATTCATATGAAATTTGAAAATCATTAAAGGAGTCGCGTGATGCACATGTTTTCAACCGAAAATTCATGCCTTTGTTTTTTGACAAGATCTTACGTTATCTTTGTTTGAAATGTTCCACATAGTTATTCTTAGATAGATTATAGTTCTCTTCATGGTTCTTTAGCTGCGAACATCCAAAGGGCCATGATCACCAGAAATCATAATACAAATCCCTAATATCTCATAACAATTTATGATGATATTCTAAAGGAAATCATCTCACCTAGCATACAATAGTACCATTTGTCTCATCAAATCCCACTATATGATTCTTTTACAAGATGATGTTACCATACCCCCTATAAACATCATTATTCCATCCCTCTAGATCTCTGATTCTCCCTACCACATTTAGAAAACAATATTTTAGGGATGTCAGTTAGTTATAACTCACTCCCTAGGTTTGTCTTATCAATTGGACAACTCTCCTCTAGGTTTGAACAACTGTGACATCTCTAAACATCCTATCATTCAAATTTATTAGAGTATAATTACCTCTTATCTATAAACATTCAGTGGTGGTTGGTATTCAAATTTCTATCTTCAGCCTGAGTGAAACTTTTTTAAGGAATGGGCATGGCCATTTTGGGTGAGGCAAGGTTATTTGGAGTTTGCTGATGATCTTTACATGTTTCATCCTTATAAAACCATATTGATCTATAAATTCATCATCTATCGCTAACATGATCTATTTTTAGGGATTTTTATCTATTGGTAACCTATTAAAAATACTTTTCACTAGTCCCCTGGTGACTTTTGAATCACCCTATTGGACATTTATCAGTTATGCGGAATTCTCCACCTTTAAGAAACACATGATGAATTTATCCATAGAGAATTTGTTTGGAATAACCCCCATCATACCCCAATTTTGGTGAGGGATATTCTTATTATTGAAAGTAATAAATTTCAGAAATATATAGTGAAATAATCACTTATTTCAATCAAGGATTGGATCAATATTTTCATTTATAATAGTGGAGTTTGACGAGTCACTATTAGTCCCCGTAGGTTCCCATCCCAGCATATATATGATAGTTATGGCTCATATTTTTCTATCCTAGAGGCTAGGGATTATACATAATGGGGATATTTTGAAAACTTTATAATCTCTCTAACCGTGATACTGCTAGGTTTCGTATCAATGATAATGAATGAATGGCTATTTTCAGCTAGAAAATCACATTCAGGAATCTGTGTAAGCATGCTGGTGATGGAAACATGACTTGTAGAAGGGTGAAACATTAACATGGAAGTATGATTCCTTGAATTCATTTATCAAATGTTGTGTTATATTCAATAGTTTATAACCCCTTATAGGATCAGTGGTACTCTTTTATTTCCATTATTCTATATATGGGAAAAGTTCCACTATTATGAATTTTATAATGCTTCATGGATCTAAGATTCCATACCCCATCCATGATTGATTTACATATCTATGGTCGAAGATATGTCCCTTATCCCAAATGATGTCAAAGGCACACTGGGTCTGTTTGATAGATTTTACTTCACTACATTCTATGCATTGGATGAACCAATCATTGATGATGGCATTAGATCTCTTGATAAATGATTTTATATGATATCTCTTCAGGATGGGGTCCTCATAGCTAGGGTGGAAAAGTTTGTCATCTATGATTCATGTAAACCATATTGATTCACTCAATAGTGTGGCTTCATTTAGATATTTTCTCTCATCCCCATGGTTTTAATTTAAGGCCGGAAACATCTCAGGGGGTAACAACTAATTTTCGATGATGCTGATACGTGATGAAATCGATGATGAGATAATGCTTACTTCTGTTGTAGCTTCCGTATCCTTCATTACATATGATTATGAAAATGATTAGGTAAAAAATTATCCTAATGGTGTGTTTGGCTGGTTTTTATTCCATTTAGACAATATTCTTGCATCACCAATGCATCTATATATGGTGTTGATTCAATTGATTAAAGACCTTTGTGAGTCATCAAGAAAGCCACCTCATTCGGATAACGACCCCTAAGATGGTGAAACTAATTTCTTTGGGGAAGATAATCCTCTAACATTGGCTATAGATGACATGCCTATTAAGGGATGGTCCATTGATTGTTATTCTCCTATCTCATCATTGATATGACTGGATGGTTATCCTTCTTCAATGTCTACCCCACTAGTTGTAGTGGATCAATCACATTGTAGACTGGTCTGGGAATAGATTAATTCATTGATTACTGAGACCCACATTGAAATATTTTACAACCAGAGGGAATAAATCCATCATTTATTTTGGGACATTGGTACAAATTTATTTGATTGGAAACCTTTGTATGAAATTATTATGAAGATCAACTATTCATGAAGTGACTTGGCCATGAATGAAAAGGATCTACACAATTTCATGAGTGAGGCTTATCTCTTTAAAAAATGAGGTAGATAGTTGATGCATTGGGATTGGGTCACCCATTTCTAACTAAATTCCATTTTGATATAGATTCATGGACTTCGTAGGTTTATAGGTATAAATAGGCAATTTCACATCAAAGGTCCAACCATTCGACCTCATCAACCACATTGCCACTACTCAAAGGAGGTTTCTGGAATTTAATACATTTGTAGAATATATTAGACTAGGGGATGGAGTAGAAGAAGAATAGATAGTGGCACTCCAACACTAAATTGATTCATCTCACTAAAATCTTGTTGATCATTTCAGCACTTCCTGTGATCCTTTTTTATAACTCACTTTTCATATTGGATGCACATTTTTTTGATGGAGCCTTAGAGGGACTCTAAAATGTACAGATTCATCCCATATTTTCACACTATGAATGGATTAGTTTTCTTTTTATTTTTATAATATTATTCAGTATCTATTTTCTCAACATGTGTATGATATCTTACTGCTCTGTCATTCTAGAAATATCCATCAATTCCGATCAATTTCTTTAAAATGACTAAAGTTGAATGCCTAGAATTGAATGCAGAAATTAAAATAGATTCCCTCTAAGAGATTCCCATGAATTCCTATCATCACATGATTATTTATTGATAATTTATTCTATCTATATTGAATCCACTTGTTTTGTAGAGGGATCACCCGGATATGTGATATGTTCAGAAGAGAGATTGATTTGCCTTTTTTTCTTCAGAATATTATAGGATCAGTTAGAGAAGCTAGATCATGTTATGACATTATATATATCCTTATAAACAATTGTAGACTGAATTTATATCATTTATTAGGTTAAAATAGTTTATCTTGGAGAAAATATTACATTAGTTTTGATTTTTTTATCTCTGACATAATATCACTTTTCATTTAATGTATTTTAGCTTATACCTAAAGGTGCATTAGATTAATGTATTTTATCATGGACCTCATATAGATTTAGTTTAATTTATTTTAGCTTAGAACTAATATTGATTTAGTTTAATCTCTTTTATCTCATACCTAATTTCATTTTAGTTTATGGTATTTTAGATTGAACCTAATATCACATTAGTTTATGGAAATTTTTCTTGGACTTAATATCCTTATATTTTATGGTCATTTAGCTCAAACCTGATATCGTATCATGAGATATGGTTTATACATTCCAAGAATGAACTAAAACACAATATGGTGTTGGGTTTATTCCATGGTGTACTAGGGTTAACAGGGACAAGAATTCACTTTTTTCAAAGTGAAATGTTTGGTTGATGACCCTAGGTGCATTTAGAGGTGCCATAGGCATGCATGCATTGTCAAAAAAAAACGGTCCATGAAGCCAATTAGTTTTTCCAGTAGCTATAGATTATTCCTGGATGTCATATCGGTTGAGGGAGAAATATTAGGGCAGATATATCCTCCTGGATAGATGGAGTATGGGTGATTTAAATCATAACCATAGAGTCTGAGTCCACTAATATGGTATGGTGGAGACATGCAAGGTATGTCCTAGGACCTTTTGCGATTCTAGGTTCCACAGCGGTGTTTCTAAGGCTCAAAATTATTGAACATCATTTTTAGCAAGGATAATATGCCTTTAGATGTAATGTTATGATTATTATGCATTAGTAGAATACCAATATAAATATGATATCCACTTCACTATGAATGATATGAATAGTTGGTGAAGACTCAAACATCCAGATGATGAATTTGGTTGTGGAAATAATGGTATCCTGAAAGGGTTCTAACACACTAGGTAAATTTATATCTTAAATAATAATTCTAGAGCTCTACAACCAGTGGTTTCAAATCATGATGCTTGGGATATCAATATCTAGGGATTGAAGTATCGCAGTCCTTAATTGAGAACGGTTATGAAACACAGTGATGTAATAATGAGGATATCAAATCAACATGTATAGTTTTATGTGGGGATTTTGAATCATGACATAGAGTTCTTGAGTTGGGATAATGATCTGGGATATTAATAAAAGAGTGGTTCTAACATCCTAATGTTTTGAGCACTTCCATAATAATGGTAGGAACCATGAGGATTGTAATTTCCCTTTTTATAGTGAAACATTTATTTAACGTCCATAGGCACATATGCATGAGCCATAGGACGGTATTCATAGTCAAGAAATGGACTCTTGAAGAAATATCTCATTTCCAAGGACCATGGATGGTTATGATGATTTAAGACAAAACAAATCATGATTTTTTTTAGTGTGGAAAGTATAAAATCCAATCAACATTTTAGTTTTCTAAAAGCTATTCCACCACCTACCAAACGATTATCGTGGATAGGAGGTGTGATAAACCATTACCCTAACTCTTTCTTGGGCTAGGGTTCTGCTGATCATATATTGGATTTTACTAGGTAATCATGGTATAACCTATGATCATTTATGTTGTGTCTAGTGATTCACTAATTTTTTTTCCAAGACATTGAGAATGACGATTTTATCATCCAAATAATTGACTTTTTACAAGGTCTCCCTTGGTGAATTTTCAAACTGACGAGTTTTGTGTCTCTTTCATTTGGTGTTTGAGATCATGTGATTTTGAACATTATGGTCTTGGGTTTATGGTTGTACTATTTTGGATAAAGTACATGCAATGTAGGGTCATGACTCACATGAACCTGTTATGGTAGATGTTACATCGAAGCCTAATTAAGATACCAAGGGTCAAGAGAACCCTTCCATACTCCTGACAGAGATATAGAAATTTAAAAATCATTGATCAAGGTTCTTGGGTTCTGTGAAATGATCTGGGACAGTCATTCCAAGATCAGTTCAGAAACACGGATGTGATGAGTTCTACCATAATGACATCATGTGTCACAATGATCAGAATTCCCAATATTTAGAGTGATTCATTCGAATGGAGTCTATATGATATTTTGAAATAGAAATAGTCATACATGAATATTTAATAAATGATTCCATGAAGTTGAATTTATTTTCCATTAAACATGGATGATTTAGGTTATTCGAGATACTGGAGGCTAGAGGTGTGGCTTATGGACTGCAATTCTTTAAAATTTGGTGGAAGAACCTTGTACTCTAGTTGACTAGGGGAAGACAGTTATGGTCCGTTGTTAAGAGATGAATTATGGGTGATGGTATGACTAGTATATCATAATTTAGTGGTGAAATACTTACTTCCATTTAGTTTAATGTCATGTGGTAAGGATGTACTTGCATGCAGTTTAATGTCACATGGTGAGGAAGTTGGGACTGTTGTGAAAGTGTGGATGTGTTGTGGATGGACCCAAAGATGGATACTTGTGTGTCAGCACAGATCTCATGAGGATGGGATTCATTCCATACATAGTTCTTAATGAATATACTTATGTATGTCTGAACCATATAGAAGGAGGAAACTATTTTAATAATTATTTATTTTTTACTAGGCTCAAAGATTGGACATTCGGGTGTCAGTATATATCTTTTGATGGAAAGAATTTTTTCATAAGTAGTTCATGAATGAAAAATAATCAATGAAGGACAAGCCTATGGATATTGGTGGGGATTATTTCTACTGACCATTGCAGGTAGGCTATATGATTAGAGATCTATGAATAACTATGTATTCAATGATGATAAGAATATAGATAAAAGTAGTTATTGATCATCCATACATTTTACTGTCACGCAGTGAGGAAGAGGGTGAAATGATACAAATAAATGGAACCGTTGTAGGTGGGCCTAAGTATTTACATTTGAGTATCCATATGTATATCATAAAAGGTGAAAATCAATCCAAACATTGTTTTAGAAATTCCATTTAGATAAATGTCATGTGGTGATGATGAAGGAATACTGACACGATTTAATATGAATATTATAGTTGAGCCCTACAGAAGAAGGTAGATCGTTAATAAGTATCACATGTGAATGTGAATTAAGACACACCTAGCTCTGGAGAACCTTTCACATCAATGTCAAGAAATAAGGATATCAACAATTCTATTTAACGTCATGCAATATGGACTCATGGTATGACTTTTAGGGTCTTTAATTCAAAACCATAATGGACCTACTATGTACTATTATTCCTTATTTGTGATGTTATGTACGTAATAAAATTCATGAGCTCATGTCTGCGATAATTTCTATGAGAAAAATGAAATGAAATAGGTTTCCCTACAACTCACCGATTGATGGGGGTACAACATGGGCAGTTTTCATCATGTAGTGGTTGAACCAAGATATAGGAGAGAGGAATCCATACATATCTCATTGGAAATGGGAATCAATCCATTCCTTGTTCTATAGGAACCATGTGGTTCAAAATCGTCCGATATGTACGTACAATACTCGACATGAATGGGGACAGACGTCACAGATCCATGCAGTTTTACACCATGCGGTAAAGGCATTGGGATACCCCTTGTGAAGGGGGATGTTATGGGTCTGTGCATTTTTTTGTCTCTTGGTAAGGATATTGTATCACCTATCATTAAATAAATATAGTCTTATAACTCAGCCGAAGAATAGGGGTTCAGGTGTCACTACATATCATTTGAAGGAAACAATAAATCCATGCATATTTCATATAAAATGGTGAAATTTAACCTATTGTGCAAAGGAAAAACTCTATGAAAATTAAGGTCATGTGGTAAAGATTAACGATGAGAATTACTCAAATATGGATGAAAAATATGATAGATTATACAAAGTATTTATTGGGAAACCCAACATTGGTGGGAGGTGTGACTTGTACCCATCTATTGTGGTCAATTCCCAATGAGGTATACCTTGTGTATGATGTAAGGTCTCTCCCATTTGGGTTCCATAATTTTGATCTCCATTCCTAGTATCATTGGGATTATGAGGACTAACACCAGATACCCAAGGAAGAATGAGTGTAGTTGAACTTTTTTATTAAAGGATCATGCAACCCAATTCTAATAGACCACATTGTTCTATAGCATGATTAACCTCTTCTCATCAATACATTCCAATTCAACAATTATATTTTTCAATTTATTATACTTTTCAATATTTTGTCAGATGTTTACTTGGAGTGAGGGTAGATGGACCTCTAACAGTAACACTTCCTCGATCTTGTACACTAGTGAGTATGGTATTTCTTGTGTAACAATATGTGTGGTGGTACGGTAGGCCCATAAAGCATAGAGGATTTTCTCTAGGAAAAGTATTATTATCCTTATTCACCATCATTTAGAGTATTTTTAAGAGGGTATTATTAAAGGCCTCCATCTATCCATTTCTACTACATGATAATGAGATGAGTGACTGGTCACATTATTTTTCTTCTGGTAATACTTCTTCAACTCCATAGAATAGATGTTGGTGTCATTGTTTGTCTATATTATGGGATGAAATTCTAAGCTGGTGATGATATGGGATTTCGAAAAGATAATGGTATTATACATCCCCACCCCACTAAGAGATATGTATTTATCCCATTTGAAAAAAAGTTGTTAGTAGTAAGGATTTACTTGAACTTATTACCTATTTTTGGGGGATATGGCCCCATGATATCAATCCCAAAAATGGTGAATGACAATCAATATTTTGCTTCATGTTGTAAATATGGAGGATGAGGGATAAAAAATTCATGGATTTTTAATTCATGACATTTCTTGGTGAATTCCATGTAGTCTTGTATCACGGTTTTCTAGTAATATCCTATCATCTTGATCTGGTGGGAGAGCTTGGCCCAGATTGATGGGTGCCACAAGATCCTACATTGATATCATTACTGGAGATACAAATATGTAGTTATTATATAAATATGAGATATATTTAATGATATACACATTTTTTGAGGGGTTTCTTCTTATTTGAGCAAGTCAGCTGGGTAATGTTCATTGCACGATGTGGAATCTATTACCTTAGGGATCTATATGTTGGGAGAGTACCATTTTGTCAATACCAATTATGGGATCCATCCATCCAGGTGTGACTATTGGCACATCAGGCTCTGGGGGGGGGGGTGTTGGCCTAATTTATCTCTTCCATATCAAAGACAATTATCTTTTAGACCATTCTTCGATGTGTAATTCAGAAGATTATTTCTTCTTTTTCAGGGTCAACCAAGACAGTGGCTGCATTGGACAATGCATCAGCATGATCATTATGTGACCAGGGAACATGTCTCAATGTGGTATCAAAAGGTAATTATTCTATTTGTCCCTTGACATAGCCTTTTTGAGGGTCCAATTCACCCTTCTTGATAGAATATTCTCCCTTGACCTGATTTATCACTAGCTCTGATTCCCCATTGATCTCCTGGTAGGATATTCACAAATATAGGGTCAATTCCAAGCTTGTGACGAGGGATTGGTATTCTACCTCATTATTTTAATATCCATCATATAGTGAGACTGAGTAGGGGAAAACAACTTTTTCAAGAGAGGAAAATAAAATCCCTGGGCCAAACTGGTTGAGTAATGGGTTATACATCATTTCTTATATATGAATTCATGAGAAACCATCAAAAAACATCCCCCATGTTTGTGGAGTGTCATGGTAATAAAATACCTCTTTACCTGGAATATTTGTGTCCGCTTTTATATTCGTCATGGTGTGGTGTGTTACAAGGAAATCATCCAAGGCTTCTCCTTTCATATGCTTTCACGAAACAAACTGAATGTCGTATTGCTGATGAATAGCTGACCATCAGACTAACTACACATTTAGCATTAGAAAAAGTGGGTGCAACATGTACTGCATGATAATTTGGAAGTTTCATCGACAATCATCATACCATTCATAGGTGGTTCCCTTCTTCATTATCCTGGTGAAGGATAGAGCATTTCGTTCTTGGATAGAGATGAACTGATGAATGTAAGAAAGGTTTCATTGGTGTCCCCTAAATTCTATGTGATTTATTGGTGGTGAAATTAACAATTTACCAATAGTATTTGGTGAGTCATTCTCAACGTCGTGGTGGTGTACCAAAAAAGAATGGAATTTCCCAGATGTAACCATGAATTTTCATTTCAACATATTCATATTCAAACTATAATGTAGTATCATATTGAAAACCATTTGAAGGGTATTAAATTGATCACATCACAGTCAGGATTTTACCACCAGGTCATCGTAATAACATTCATCTATCTTTCCCATGACTGTATTACGGATACGGTTCATGGTGTGTTTCTTGGTGGTTCCATCATTCTTCAAACCAAAGGTCATGAACTAATAGAAATTCTCCCCTGAGGTGCTCAGAAGTTAGAGGATTAATCATTTTTAGGATCCATCTTTATCAGACTATAACCCTAGTTCGCATCCATAATAGAAACACCTTAGAAACCAGCCATTAGATCAATCAACAGATTTGTGGTCGGTAATGAAAAATCATCCTTTGAAAATTCCGATTATAGTCCTTGAAATAAATGCAGACCTTAATCCACAAATTCTTCTTCTTGACAAGGACTACGTTAGAAATCCATCTATGGTATTTAACATCTCCGAAAAGTTTAGCTTCAATCAAAATGTAAGCCTCTACCTATATATTGGTGGAATGTGAGGGGTGAATCCTCCTAGCTTTTTATTTGAAGCATTGATGCTCATCTGGTAGCCTAAGATGGTGCATAGCCACATCTGGATTTAGTCTAGGAATTTCAATGTAGTTCAATAAAATAAAACATCTATGGTGATTCTTATATATTATGTACAAATCTTACTCTTAGATTGGCTGGACGGAACTAACAAGTGTAGGCAGTAGGTCTTCCTCTATTTTCAGATTTATCTGTCTATGTTCATCGATGGGTTGGAGACACCATCCTCAAATACTTGAGTGTAATAATCGAGGTAAACCTTATATTCTTCCATATATGATTTTGTGGAGGTATTTTTAGGTGGGGATATATATATGGGGGATTTTCTATCATCTTCACTCTTACATAGGCCATGAGAAGAGATGTTATCATCCCTAGTTGACTAATTTGTTCCAGGGGACATCTTAGTTTATTGTCTTCGTTGTTTTCATATGGGATAGGAGGGGAATGTACCCAGATGATTAAATCTGTGACCATACCCATGTTTATGGGGAGAATATTGTCTCTTAGGAGCATACTCCAAGGATTCATAGGGGTGGTCCCAAAGCTTTTGAGAGTGAAAACCTATATATCATCATCAACCAATAGTTGTGTTCATGATTTTTATAGAAGTATACTATATAATACATGTCCCTAAAATCATTAATGGGATTACTATCACGTTGTAGTCTTTTAAATTTTCTATTAATGAGACACTTCATACACTGACAGAATTTTGAAGGTATTTCTAGGTGGCTATGCTTCTAGGGCCTTCAAAGCAGGATGTTATATGAGGTGTCCCACAAGATTACTATAAACTCAATGTTTGATGTAAGATCCACAAATTGGGATTCGAGATTGATTTTCCCAATAGTCCATTTATCACTATTATCATAACCTTGGATGGTTATCTTAGTAGGAGACAAATTTCTTTCTCCATATCCCAAATGTTGTTGGGTTCGAAATAGGATAAGATTAATCCTAGAACTATTACCAATCCATGATCTCTAGAAATTACATTATTGAGTACACCTGAGATATACAGTCATCTGATGATACCTTCAAGGGCTTCCTCCAGATATTGAGTAGTCAATGAGATGGAAATGTAAAATTATGATGTCATAGTCTCTACACAATAGACCTCGACTATAGTGACTTCCTTCTCAAACTCGTGTGGGCCCCAGAGGGATTCAACGAGGTATTCCATGAGTTATTTTGAAATATTGAGGGAATCGAGGATAGAGAGCAAAGGTGGGACTACTACTAGAAATTTTAGAACATCGTAATGTTTTTACCAAATGTCAAATCTTCCTGATATGGGGTTGTTCCTAGACGTGCAGATGAGGTTATGAGGCATTTGGTATGGATGGAAATGGTGTTTGTGCATATAATGAGGGATTATATTTTTCTAGTGGAGCGGGTCACAATGGCCTTCCCCTTGGAATTGGATGATTATATTATATCCCCACTAAGCATTCGTTCAAAATAATCAGAATTTGGAAACACTTGGAGGGCTATAAGGCACCTCATTGTTTTCTTTGATCCTACTAGTGAACTTTACCATGATTCTCTGGTACATATTTCTCTTCCATGGGGATATGACCAGAATATTATGTCCTCAAACATTTTAATTTTCCCCTATATCCTCATATTTAGTGAATATAGCCTCCCATTCCCAAGTTTTATGCAAGAAACTCATGCTCTGGAGAAGAAAACATCTTCAGAGAAAAGCTATGACAAGTGTATAATATTGAGAGAACCAACTATGGGGTCTTTCTCTGATGAGGATTCCATTTAGTGGGGTGGTACCTATTCCATAAATGCTTCAGGGAAAAATGAACGAGATTGAATGCTCATTTTGGAAGAAAAAAGGACTCTTCCTCTTATATTTCCTCCCTCTTCTGGTGTCGCTTCCACCTTTGGTAGGAAAAAATAGTGTCTCCTTCTTGGTAGGTGGAGATTTTGTGGGAATGCATAATTTCCCATTAAGAGTGGAATGGGCTCGATAAACTATCTTTTAGGTCCTCCGAATGTCATATTTTCTTGCACGTCTGGCTGAGAGATTTTTCTTATCACCCTATTATTATAGATGGATCAAGGTTAAGGATGCCACCAAACCTAGAACATTATTTAACACCAATTGTCCAGAATCAATCATTCCTTGAAGGATTCCTTCAATTATGGAGAATTTATGTATATTATTCCCCTTCCTTATATGAAAATATTAGTATTTTGGATTTTCAGTAAGTTCAACCTCATAGGGCTTCCACGGTTGAAGTATTGTGTTAAGGATGTTATCCAGGGATGATGAGAAATAATTGGGGATTTTTTATGTGGGAAGGGGTATAAATTGTTTTTTTCATCCTCAAATCTCTAATGACCATAATATATATGTTCTTATAGATGAGGTTTATTTTGTGGTTTTTCCCTTTCAACAAGAGGTGTTGGGAGGCTCGGGGCCTTCTTCTGTATTTACATAGGAACTATTACTGGCTTGATAGTGACAACATCAGCTTCTTATTTGGATGTCTTTTTCCCCTGTGTTATAGGCATAGAACGAGTTTGGATTGGGTAAGCATGTTTTAATCTCTTATACATTAGTCCATTTTATCAAATTCATATAATCTACTTGGATATTTCATTAAAATCATGGGTTTCTGCAACTCATCTGTAAAATTTTCATCATAGAGTTCCAACAATTTCTATTGTATGAGAGGGATGGAGATTGGGTTGGTCTAACCCTTCCACCATTCTATAATGTTAGACAACCGATCACTCTCTTGATATTTATACGGAATCATGTCAATGAGTATCTTATTTCTCAACTTATTTCTTAATTGATAAAGGAATTGATGTCGAAGGTCCTCCCCTTATGACTAATAACCTACTGGCACACTGCTATACCAAACAAACGTTGGCCCTATCAGAGTTTGTACAAAACACATTATCTTTTTTCCTCTTATTGATCTTGATGGCACATCATCATCCTAAATTAGGATAGGATGTGTGTGAGATATTACTCAGGTTCACCCACACCATAAAATGTTGACAAGGTAGGATTTCTGAAATTGTGTGGGGGCAAAAGTATCATCCACCCAATCGATATAGGGATTCCTCTCAGGATCTATAGGTGTGTGGCACCATTCCATGGCTTCCATTTGAGCATATAGGGAGTCGATGAGATTAATATGCTCTGGGGGAGTGGTTCTATGAGCTGTCTCCCATATATAGGGATCCAGTGTGGGATGATGGGGTGAAACAACTTTTATATACTACCTATTTTAGATTTCTCCCAAGATTGAATGTTTATCCATGCAAGGGATTGGTTGATGCCATGACAGAGGGTATATACGATCATTTTCAACTACCTTAAATAATTGGACTGCCTTTATAGACCTACAAACAATTTGATGATCACATATTTCTCTTTCTAACGTATCAACCATGGGATGTAGAACTTTCATCTCCACCTGAAGATAATACCCAATAGGGATGTTTCCTTTGAGTAACTCCTCATTGAGTTTCCAGAGAGTTTTTATTTCACACTCATATTGTAACAAAAATTTATCTGGGGTTGTAACACTCTTTCTTCTTGAAGGTTATTGGGTTGTGTTTGTACCCTTCCCTTAGTGAAATTACCTCATGGAGTTGGTAGCTTGATATTTAGAGTTTCCATGTTTTTGAGCCAGCTTTGGATCCTTTTGCATGAAGCCTCAATTAGTGTAACCAAGTCACCTTCCTCCATAGGATTGTTTTCCATGTCTCAGCCTTATACACTTTTATCCTGATCAATATATTCCATGTTTTTAGTGAAAATGTTTACAGATGTATATTGGGAAATGGATGATGTTCCATTACTCTCAATGCAACAGAATTGTTTGGAACGATCTTATTTAGGGTAATTATGAAAACCATTGGTCAGGGTGGTTCATTTTTTTTCAAACACAAAGGGGATTAATTATCTTTATTATAAGTTCTTCCCATTATGTTCTATGTACAGTGACCCTGAGGGGGGTTTTGGTCATGGATTCCAAACGTGACACAACCAGCAGGGGTTTGTCTTGTGGAGGGAGGAGATGGTGGAATGACAACCACTGATTGATTCCTCCCATCCTAGAGAATACCAAAACCCTCTATGGTTTTGATGATGAAAATGAGCGGAGCCTTATGGTATGATGGTAATTTAAGGATGTAATTGGTGTGGATTGATCCAATTTTGGAGGATCCAATAACACCATTCAAGGAATTTTTGATTCCCAAGAAATATGTGTATATATAAATGCCAAAAACATTGTGGGTGGGGGTGATGTGGATTAATTTATTATGTATCTAGGGTCCTATAATGGGATAATGAAAATGGGTATCATGACAAAGATATAAATTTCCTTAGCCTAGTAGGATGGGGTTCACCTATAGCTATCGAGGGTGCATCCTGAAACATATAGAGAATGAACATCCCGAGGGGTAGATGTGGTGGTAGATATTCTCTAGGCCCAGGGGTCTACGTCCAATCCTAGATTCCTTTCATAGAAGATACTACTACGAGCCATGTGATATTGAACAGTTCTACTTGTGTAGGAGTAGGGTGTGATGGCAGCCGAAAGTAAGAACCATTCCACAAGGGAAGTTATTTGAGTTATCACAACACTAGTCCATGTGTTTGTAAGGTACATAAGTTATCGTTGGTTCCCATGTTGAAATCACATTGGCTATCTTATCTCTCTATATGTGGTGTTTATGAAATGTTTATGTGTGGTCATTTTGTTACAAAGACCAATTTTCCTAATCATTACCAGATCCCCTAATCTCACTAGAAGTTATAAAATAACAAGATGTCATATCAGATGGGTTTTTATATTCTAGGGGGTGTAAAAGTGTAATGTTCCATACTATACCCATCCTCAAATATATATTCATGATGTGGCTTCAGTGATTATATGAGTTAGAGTTGTGATGCAATGGAAGTAATCGTACCAACGATTTGCACTGTGATTTTTCAGTTTTGTATCTCGATCCATGGAGATATCATCTGTATCATGATAAAAATAGTGTATAATAATTTTATAATGGTGACACTAATCTCCCTGAAAAGGGATATTTTTATTCTTCATTCACTGATGAGGAACCCACATATATTGATGTTGGTATGGAATGCACTACTTTTCTAGAACATCTAGGATATCATAGATAGAAATAGTGTGGGGATGGAACATAATGGGGATATTTTTTCTATATAACTCCTTAAATATGTTAATGTTATCTTACTCATCATCTGAATTACATTCCTCAATATAGATAGACAATAGAATATGGCCCTGATGGTCACCTACTGATGAGAGTAGGGTGTTGTAGTAATTTGATGGGGAAGCATATATATTTGACCATGATGATTTCAGAAACACTTTATATGAAGGTTTTAGAGTCTTGAAAACCTCTCTATATGGACGTGTCTAGAAAATTGGAGGATTTCTATGCCCATGGGAGATATCATTGTGGGGATTTTGACCATGGTGGAAGTCAAGATTAATGTCCTTGCAATATATCTCCACACTACCATGAGGAGGTCTATTGTGGTAATTAACCTATTCATATTCTTTCTAGATAGATGAGTAGACATAACATTGTGGTGTCGAGAATGTGTCTTGAAAAACCACAATGACGCTAGAATTGAGATGATTATGAGTATTGGAAAAGTTCTTCATCGTGGTTAAAATTTGTTGACTTACCTTTTGTAATTGTATAGGGATATGAGCCTATTGTGTGGTGGTTTCTATAACATGTATATAATCATATTGTGTTTTAATATTATGATCCTTATATGTAGAAGTTACTAGAATAATATAATAAGAATTAAAATTATATACGAGAATGTAATTCTATCATTAGGTGTGTTTCATTCTCACTTGATTCGCCTTGCCCATGATATGAATATGTGCCCTCTTCCAAGACATTGGAATATATAACTGATCCTTTTTGGTAGGAATATGACTTATCCTTTAGCGGTGTGCTATTCTTACTTGGTATTTTCTTATTGGATCATAAATATGAACATCGTACGAATATGAATTCCATGTCAGAAAATTATGACTGACCATCAGTTTGGGAGAATGAATCTGAACCTCCCCTGTGTTTCCTTGGAATGATGTTGGACCAATCCTTTTCTAGATGAAGTATGAATATGTTCTTGGATTCAGTCATCCATAGAAATATTCTGGCTAGATTCAAGGACATGAATTTGAGCCTATCCCAAGTCATATTCCCTTCTCACTTGGTTAGCCCCATCCAGAATAGAAATATGTTCCTGATCATTAACCCTTAGAGTATAATTCTATACATATTTTATATTATTGTGAGCCTATCCTGAGTCATGAAAACCTCTCATGTGGTGAACCCCAACCAAAATGAAGATATGATTCAATTCCCATGCCTTTGGGATATTCCATAAGAATTATTCGAATGGCATGTGCCCCTGTCTTGAGGCATGTTACACTCTCACCTGGTGAAAAATAATTGGATTATGAATATAATTCTGGTCATATAGAGCTCCCTTCATCATAATATGTCGATAATATTCCTAGGTGGGAGAAATAATATGTTCTTACTTCAGTACAACCACTTGTTCACAATGATCAGAGTATTGAGATATTCGGACTATATGGATATTAGTATGCATTGTACCTTTTATTTTCAATAGTGCCAGAATATGCCAAAAAAGAATTTAGCTTTTTCTAAAATATATTTTCATTTTAGAAATGTGTGCATAGGAATATGAGACTTCAAGTTTTTTATGCCCATTATTAATAAAATGATGTCCTCAATTGAAGAATGGATAGGTTCAATCATATTTTCTGTTGCGGTTATTTTCTCACAGACTTGTTCCAAATGAGAAGGAATATTAGCATACTTGTTAGTCCCTGTGTGATTATGCAGGTAGGAATCATTAGTTGAAGATGGGATATAAGCCCCTATTGGGTATGCAATGACATCGTCATCTAATGAGTCCTTTATATAGCCCATTCACAGTCCACATAGGTGGATGTGTATCAGATAATACCCTTAGTAGGCGGTTGATGGGTACCATCGGGATGGTGTTGGTGATGTTGATCGACAGGTACCCACCTCGGTGGAACCTCAACTGAAAGGAAGCCTTATTTGGAATCCTTTTCCAAATTCATTATATATGGATGAAGATGGTTGTCAAGCTATAGGGATATGATCCCAAATCTATTGTTCATTTTTATGAGTGAAACTGGCTTAATAATAGCCTTTTTCGAGTGGTACAGACCTACCAGTCATCATTCATATAGAACTTCATGAGAAGCTTCTATAGTCAGGATTGTAACATGTAAATGTTACTCTAGGAACATCGTATTTTCCACCTATAATGTGAGTTTTTTAGCTGTTGATATTATCTTGTAACACGTAGAGGTTGCTTTCATGGATAATATTCTTGAGCGAATGCTGGATGATAAAGACAATGTATCAGATCGAGATGTTGTTAATGTTTGTAGTCACACAGATAACAAGGAACAAAGACACGAATTAGTGAAATATCATAGGGATAATGAGCATAATTAAATATTCATGGTTATCATAATTGTCATAATATTCACTGATTCATCCATTCTACTCATTTGGACTTATCAAAAGGATGATGGACTTATTTTATGATAAACATGGTTATAGAGGATCATTAATAAGATCATGAAGACCATATTTATTTTCTAATATTATTTTAAAATGTGGAATGATTAATTATAACCATACCCTTATATTTTTTGCAGAGATTCCCACCAACGTTACATTTTTGTTTTCATATGTAGGAAAATTTAATGTCCCGACTAATAATAACCAATCGGGTTTTTCACATGAGAGATTCATGTCGATTTCACTGTTTTTTTCTCTGTGTTTTATGGGGTGGAATGGGTCTCAATAATTGGGCAACAATTTACACATTGCTTAAAAACACATAATGGTTCTCCTAGTTGTTGTTGGGTACAAACCTGATTTCCAAGGTTCAGCGGTCATTTTGGTTTTTAGGCCGAGTGACTATTTAGGACTCAAATTTGTTGAGCAGATGGGTTGTTGGACTCATCACACCCTTTCATGGGGGAATTTTCCATAATTCAAGACTCTCTTATTTATATAATATTTGTTTGTTTATCACTTCATCACCCTAATACAATAACAATTATCCTGAAAAAATTATTCATCATTTAGTTCTATTATTAAACAAATAAATGGAGTCTGATTGATGAAATGAGGGGGTGTATTCTTATTGGTGAATACATCTATATGTATATGTTGTTGTTCATCATTCCACTAAACTGTGAGTGAATGCTTTATTTTCTAAAGATGAATAAAGATATTCTTCAGAATTTACTACTGCATGAGGTGTCTCTTAATGTTTTGAGGAGAGGATTGAGACATTGCTCTGGATCCTACATATCCTGGTTATTTTAGTAATAAAAACACACATAATTTTTTTAATCCAATGTATTTGAGCATATTTTAGAGATGAAATATTCATGGGTACTAAGACCCAAGATGTTTGAGCTTGGGTCTCAAGTAGATGTCCTATGTGTCCTAGTTATAGAAGGAATAATATTCATTGAAGTTTATTCATTTCCCTTGGCACTGACTCTAAGATATATATCCTTATATGAGGCGTATTATTACTCTACCACTCATTTGGTATTACCTACTAGGATTTCCCTAGGTATTAGAGTTTCATGTTGTCCAATGAGATGTCCATTTCATCCCCCTAAGTCCACGTGAGCTATGATCGAGGTGAGAAACAAGGGGGGAAAGACATTTAGTCTCATGGGATATGTATATGGAATGTGTATGCTGGGACCATCCTTGGGATGATTGGTATAGATCTCGGGCCATATAAAGGCATCCTATGTATCCTGATTATAGAGGGAATCATAGTTCTCATAATTCATTTATCCCTTATCCTTCTGGTTGGCTATGGTAGACTATCACTCTTATAGACCCAATGACCCTCATTATGGTTTTTGGAATGATTTGGGGTTAATACCATGACACATTCCCTATTAAATGGGGATATACACCACGATGTCAATTGTTGGGGCTTACTCATTGTTGCTTCCATTGTAAACCTAGAGAGTAAAGTGTAGATTCCAAGATCAGTGAAACTCTCTAAGTCCATGTGATATTTACACATTGTGAGAAATAAGGGTTAGAAGATGATAAATATAATTTCCTTGGATAAGGGATTGGATAATGGGATCACTAAAGATAACCAATATTGATCTCTATCATTGAAGAGTTGGACTATGTATCCTGAATATGGATTATGTTAGATTCATCATTGTTCCCTTTATGATTTAGATTAAACACTAAGGCCTCCGTTCTATTTAGTTATTACACACCATGGATGGATAAGGATATCCAATAATGGGATACACTTGTAGCCTGAGATTCTTATCTAGAGGGTGTCACATGTTCCAGTTAACTTGTCTGTGTGAAATCCCATGACTTGGTCAGCTAGTTCTGGGATTCATCACATGACCTGTTGTGACACACATGGGGTTGTCGTAAGAGTCACTGCGACATGTTCTGAAGTATATCAGATTTTTTAGATAACATCCATGGAGGTTTTCATGAGAACCGACTATCATATCCTGTGGGCGACATGGGTCTTAGTTAATATTCTGGGAAAATTTAATTTGAGCTTTGTTGTTATCCCTAGACGCACCAACGATACTTGACTGATATTTGTAAATACTATAGTATGAGTCAGGTGTTGTATCTATAGTACATCTTAGGTGTCAGTTGATAGACCAAGGATTTTTCATGAGTCCAAGTTAGTGAAACCATGGGGACAATGTGACTTTCTAGGAAGAATATAGAGGAACTCACAGTCCCAAACATCATGCTAATGGAATGTTTCAAGATCTAAGTGACGAGTTCCAGTACTATCGTGTGTTTTTTTTGACTCATGAGAAGTATATGAGGGCCAAAAAACATTTCATTCATTTAATTATTCCACATTTGAAATTTGTTTAGCCCTTGTTTTGGAAATTAAATCATATTTTTCTATATCAGTTTATTTTAAGTCTCTAATGATCTAGTAGACACACATGATATTCATTTCACACCTTGCCAGTAGAAATTTGCATGATCTATGAACGATCTTGAGAAGTACCTTATGTACAGAACATGATCCCTTTGGGTTTTATCTGATATATTACTAGATGAAATGTTAGATGTAAGTGTGACTGGTTTCTATGATAAATCCACTCTAGAACTGATGTGATACTACAAGTGTTCTTATCTGTGTATTCATGGTGAACGTTGAGATCAAAAATCACCCCTCTCATTGTGGTTGGTATGTGAAATTTATTGGCCTATCCACCCCATTTGTTCCGCGGTTTGTGAAACATATCTTGTGAAAAAAAGGATAGAGTTGGCGAAGGTGGGTGGTGCCACATGACTTCATGACTCTTTTTCATGGGTCATTATAAGAGCATCACTAGATTTTCAGTGTCTGCATGTCTCTTCAATCAATTCCTCCTTTATTAGATTATTTCCGA
Source organism: Viscum album (assembly GCA_963277665.1). NCBI lineage: Eukaryota > Viridiplantae > Streptophyta > Magnoliopsida > Santalales > Viscaceae > Viscum > Viscum album. The sequence continues at coordinate 122,693,091 of OY728139.1, read as the reverse complement.
ATAACAAAGAGTTGTTGGATCATGTGGGTATGTCAACAGAATTTCATCATGTCACATAGATATTCCCAAACACCTTCACAATATCCAAAGGGCATGTTTAAAGTCATTAACAAGATTCTTGATGACTTTTTGGGACATTTGACGAGATGATGATAGCCTTTCCTGGGGTCTCGTGGGGCTGTGATGCAAACTTACGGGGAACATATCATTGATTCGAACAACCATGAGTACCATATATTTATTCCCTATTTTATTCCCTTTGTTTTATCTAAAAAATGTTAGGAGTCATGCAAGATTTCATAATCAATGTCATGAATTATTATCCAATTTTTTAATTCATCGTATGAAAAATATAGTTTATATGGTGATGCGTGAGAATATAAGAGGAAAATAGATTTGTTTTCTTTTAGAATTATGAAGGGGAAACATGGAGTATCTTATACATACCCTTGATCCTTCATATAGTGTGTTTTACAAGACCAAGGTTTTCTGTGAGATGTGACAGTCATGTATCAGCAAAGTCTCCTAATGCCTTATGGGTCACAGGGGGCACACATGTTCCATTCGGTGTCCATGGCCACTTCTCACCTCATCCTCGTTATCCACTTTATTTTTATTTGAAATGGTTTAGGGGTTATGAAAATTTCCATGAGTAATGTCAATGACATTTACTCAATTTTACAATGATGCCTCACCTGAATAATATAGGCCATATGGGGGGTGTGAGCATATTGTAGGAAACTCTATCCATTCTCCCTTGAATTGTCGAAGGGGATGTGTGGAGTCATCTGGAAATACACGAGGACCTCTATATAGTGAGGCTATAAAGACAAAAGGAATCGATGATGCAAGGTAGTCATGTTACCAGGGACATATAGTGCCTTGCAGACTGATGGGGGTGCATCATGTGTCTTCCAATGACTGTGATAACACCTATCCTCATTTATGTTATCCCAAACAAATTATTTTACAATGTTTCAGGGGTCTTGCGAGTTGGTTTGGATATCGTCAAGGAATTTTATTATTTATAATGATGTTTTGGCTTATGAGATCATACAGCCAGTGTGGGTATCAACCCTTGAATACTTTTCTCCCTCATTTTCAATAGATTTTGGTTGGTTTTTCGAGAACATATTAATGACAATCCATGTGGTCGGAGGATATCATTCGGTCACCACCACCTGACAATTGGTTGTTTGAAGGGGCTTTGTAAGTGAAAGGATGATTGAAAAAGGGGGCTCTGTAGGGTCTGTCATAGGTCATGTGCTATGTGTGGAGTCTTTGTGTGGCCATGAAATGGTTACATGACCATGATTTATTCAAAGGCTCATGCACAATTCAAGTCTCTATTCCACTATTTTTGGTGGGATAGTAATACCCATATTCGGGTATTTCTTACATTTTTATTTTTTAATGCATTTTTCTAGGTGTCAAAACTCATTTAGTAATATTCAGAAACACAACCTAAATAAACCATTTTTTATGACTTGGGGAAATTAAACATAATAAATGTTTATCTTTGATTCATAGTAAGCATTAAAAATTGAGATGCCTAATCATAACATGAATATAAGGGTTTTATAACATAATCATTGCATATGGAAAACATACCCTACATATCAGGGAACATAATATTTTTTCATGGTGTAAAGATTAGAAGTACATAATCAATGAAATAAATAGGATCAAATAAAATGATCTATTAGAGCATACAATTTTCATAGGAAATAACATTGTGGAATACAGATAATCATAGAAAATCCATTCATTTGTATTCAAGGATCAATTTTGAAACATATCAAGGCATTAAATGGGTGGTTGCACCTTCTGGTAAAGTCATAACACCATCCGCAGTGGTAGTTAATTACTCATAGTTGAATGGGTTCACTTCCCAAACCATCATGGTATTTAAGGTCCACTCCCATGTCCATCATAGTAAAAAAAGTCCCTTATTGAAAAGTGTTCAATACCAATTAGAAACTAATGTATCTCATGAGATATAAAACCTTACACAATATCTTGAATAGAGATATAGGTCCCAAAAATATTTATTTAAAATGTTACCACCATCACTGGTTATAACATATCAACTATCATTGGTTATAATGTAAACACAATCACATAATGAAAATCACACATAAGTGTGAAAAAAAATCATTAACCATTCATCATATCAGAACCCAATAAGTGTAATGAGTTTCATAAAAATTTCATCATTACATATGCTATTGAAAATAAAGTTTTTAATATAAATTATATCATTTCATCAAATAATAATCCATAGAAAAAGAAGAATGTATCATAATCATTTTATCATGGTATAACCCATGGAAGGGAAATTACTTTCATTAAAATATTATCATAATAAATTTAAATCAATCATAGAATGAATAAGAATCATATCCTTAGATCTTATCCCCAATAAATATTAAGTATCATCAATGGAGTTCATTTTATATGGAGAATGATTTTGAAATAAAAAATCACTTTGAAAGTTTCATGTGGAAAAAGTCTTTCTTTAAAATATATAATAAAAAAAAAAATTATGAAATATTTTGGAAATAATTTTAATATAAAATAATAATAACATATTAAAATTGAATATTTATAAACCCATTAAAACATTTTTTTAATAAAATATCATTTCTATTTTGACAAAAAATATTTTAAAACATAAAAATTTTAAAAGTCATTTTCTTTGAAAATAATATAAAAAATTAAAAAAGTAATATTCAATGAAAATAATGGTCGTGATAGAGGTAAATTATATTCATTAAATATGCATTAGAAAAAATATTACATTCAATTTTTTAGTAAAATCCAAAATAGAATTTTTTTAAAAAAAACATAGATATTCCTTTTAAAAAAATTTGTAAAAAATCAAACATTAAAAAATTTTATTTAATATGTCATTTGAAAAATGTTAAATAAAATTTTTAAAACCCTTCTGGAAATATTGTTTTTGGAATAAATATGCATATCTATCAAAATGATGTTTAAAAAAATTATTTTTGACCACTTGATTATAAAGAGTGTAAAATTTATAGAAAAATGTATTATACTTAAATAACTAGATTATAAAATTCATGTGTTTCATGAATTTTTAATTAAAAAATCATTGATTGAAATTATATTTACCAAAATCCTTATAAATGATGAAACTTTAGTATAAAATATTTACCACTTTGGACAATATGAAATATAATTCTTGTAAAGTAATATTATATTATAAAAAATAAAATATCATGAGAATAACTAAATTAAATAAATTTTATTTCAAAGGTTCTTTATATACACCTAATGAAAATGAATGATGATTCCATTACCCATTTGAAATATGTAAATATGGTTGTAGGTGATTAAATTTGTATAAAATGTACAGGTATATTTATGATATTTATGATATTATATCATCCTCATATAATAATATTTCATGGATGTGGAGGATGAAATAAAACATAAATGCTCATTGATGAACATTACCTATTCTTTGTATGTCCTTCAAATGTTTTCATAAAAATATTTCATTGGATGGATTTATTTATCAAAGGTTTATGGTATTAGATTAAGGGATTTTGGATTTTATTTTGTTAGTTATTCGATGAACCAAAATGGTTTTATGATGTAAATAAGAGAGAATAATTTTTAGCCTTTTATAAGGTACGTGAGTAGCACAATTGTAATTATCTAAAAGAATGAATTCAACATACAATTTTTTTCAGGACACAAGGCTCTAGTAATAGATAATTACTGATTATATAATATATAAAGTAAAACAATTTCATGAAAATTGGTTTTTTACTCGTATTTAGTTATTTTGAACCCTTATCTTTTCTATTTAACACCTTGGTAAACCTATTTTTACATTAACCACACAAAATAACTTATACTGTTTTACTATTAATTTTTTAAAAAAAATTTAATTTTAATTTATTATATAATATAAATAAAAAATAATCCAAATTATATAATCCATATTCCCATTAAAATTTCAAATAATTGGAAAATATTGTATTAAAATTAATCTTTCTTACACGACAGAAAATCAACTTCTCAATGAAAAAATGTTCAAAAGTTCACAATGTTTTGATGTCATATTTCATTATAAAATTTATTGAAAGGAATTAATTTGATTAATATACATATAATTGATCTAATTTTACTATAAATAAAAATTAAAAGAAAAAAAATTATTAATAATTTAAATAAGAAGATAGTTTTCAATTTAAATATAGTTGTTTTCACTATTCATCAAAAAAATTATTCATTTCAGAAAATTCTCAAAAAACTACATGAATATAATTTTGGAAGATAATTTCGAAAAAAAATATTTTAAATTAATTTTTATATAATTGAAAAAAAATTAAATTTAAAAAATAACACACAAACACGACCAAGAATACGGGTTTCAAGAAGTTTGTTTTTCATGCATCAAAAGATTCTATATTAACTCTATGTCTAATAATACTCATTATATGAATATGAATTTACATATATTTATATAAAACATATATTAAATTTGAAAAATAATAATTATATATAATTTTAATTAATTATAATATAGAAACATTATGTACTTTAAAACAGTTTTAAGAAAACGCTTTTTGATCCCTAAAGTTAACATATAATAAACTATGATGCAAACTTGAATCAAAAGTAATAATATTTATTTAATATAATTTAATAATACATATATTAATTTAATACATAATTTCCCATTTAAATTACTTAATTTATTTACAATCGATGATAGTTTTACAAACATCAATATTTTTTCACTATTTACTAAAAAAATAATATTTTCTGATAAATCTGAAATGATCACCATGAGTTAATATATATACAAGGATTTAAAAAATTAAGTTAATTTTATATAATAATTTTTCAAAAAATAACTATATATTTATTATATTATTTTAAGGATAAGAAAAATAATAATTATTTTTAATGAAAATATATTTTTTGATGTATAATTATTTCAGCCAAAATTGATTGATTATTTAATAAGAATATATAAATACAATCATATTAATTTGGAAATTAATATGTAAATTTCTTAATATATTTAATTATATTTATTCACACTTTTTATATATCTAGAATATAATCATCATATTTAAAGTAATATTATTTCACGGTTGGCTAATTTTCGATGTTGTGTGTAATACCCCGTATTGAAGAAACTTGTTGTTTTATATATCAAAGTATATCTAAAATTTAAATTCATTTGAGAAAATATATTTCAAAAAATATTGTGGTGTTATAATTTTCATTAATCACTCAATATTTTGAGACAACCTACTTCTAGACTGTTATTTTTTCTTTATGGGTCAATCAAATTCTTGGTTTATGAAAAAATAACCCTTTGGTGTGTGAGATACTTTTTTGTGCCATAATAAAACATCGCATTTCAAATAAAATAAACTTATTATTTCATGAAAACCAATACTTACCATTTAAAACCCATATTAATTCATATATAATACCCTAAATACACATTAGGTAATTAAATCTTTATCATTGTTACAAATGACACTTACCATTTGAGTGATATAAGCATCAAATTCTAATAACCCATAATAGAACAACTTAACGATATAATTCCTGCATGATTTTTCATGAAAATAAATCATTACCAAATTCATTGAATATTGATATGTTGGGACAAAAACTTCATTGTATACAGTTAATATTTTATATTATTTGTAAAAAACATTCACAAGATATCAATTTTCAGCATAAAATTCACTAAAACATTTATTTGAAACCATATTTATAGATGTTATAAAAATAAGAAAAATATCATTGTCTATGAAAAAACATTAAAACAAAAACATTATAAAATAATAAGTATAATTATTCTACTAAAAACTATAGAAACATGAAAAAGTGGTTCATACTGGAGAACATATAGGATTAAATGGAAATAAAGCATAGAAATAAATTTCCTAAAAATGTTTCTTTTCACTCAGTTTTAAATAAATATAAAAATACACTATATGGAAAATATTAAAAAGATTATTTTTTTAAAAAATTGAAATTAATTTTAATTATATTTGAAAATTACTTTGATAAATCAATCAAATATATAGACGAACTTTCATAAAACATTATAATGAATAAGAAAATAGAGGATAATGTTTTTAGAGAATGACTTCGATACATGTAATTATAAGGATTAAAAGAAAAATATAATTAACATGAGTACTAAATAATATTTTATGTCCTAAAACCTTAAAAAAATAAAATTATATTAATTATTTAATTTAGTGAGAACCATTTTCATGTTATTTCACTTAATATTGTCCATTTTATTTCACTTATTATAATATTTCCTTTATTAAATAAATTGATGTTTGTCAACATAGGGTCATTATCTCTATTCCTATAAGAATTCCAATATACATTGAACATGTTAAAATGGATATAAAATAGATTCAAAAACTGAAAAGATATATATATATATATTCTATAAATCATTTAGGTAGTATAAAATTTATATAGTTCAAGAGGATGTAAAAATGTATTCAAATTAAGGAAAGTGTCTCGGTATGGATGTTTTGGAATTTAAATTTCCAAGAATAAAACCTGAAAGGAAAAGGATAAAACAATTGAATATTCATTGGGTGTTCTTCTTTATGTTACACCATAATCCATATTATATTGGAGTTTTTTTGTGGAAAAAATCCCATAAAGTACATGGGAAATATGGTTTTGGGAGGAATATTTCTAGGATTGTTTGACCTATGGTTCTATGGATGAGTAGATATTTTGGATGGTGAAGGAGTCCTTTTATATATTGGAGGGGTGGAGTTTTTGTAAATGTCAGTTTCTTAAAAATAAAATGGAAGATATATTCTAGTAAAGTGGATAGAAACGATTAAAATGTGAAAAATGTTATGTTTTAGGTCTATAAATCATATATCTATGCATTTAAAAATAATATATTATGATATTTTAATTATTTAACACTTGATTTAAGACATTTACCTCATTTTATTATTTATAATATTGACAAACATATAAAATAAAATCATATATTTATGAATAAAAATAAAATTTATATTATTAACTAATTTAAACATAGTGATTCCAAATTTTAATGAAACTTATTTGATTCTATTTATAGCGGTTTAAAAAAGTAATGTTAATAAAATTGTACTTAACACAACAAAAAAAATTAGAAAAATAAATTAAAATAAATTTACATCATAATCACGTATAGTATTGATTCTCAAAAAATTTATGGGTCTCTATTTAAAAATGGAAAGTAATTGGATTTTAAAAGAAATCTAAAACTGAATGTATCATTTTTAATACTTAATTATAGGAAAAATAAAAAAAATTGTTTTTTTATATGAATAAAATACAGCTTCGTTTTTTAAATGATAATTATAAATTAATATATTCAACCAATTAATTTTAAATTCATTATTCCAATATTAAAATTAATTTTTGTTTGATAAAAATTATTCTTTTATTTATAAATTTTCCATATTTAATAATGATGCTAAAAAGTTACAACAGTGGTCAGATTTTTTCACTATTCACAAAAAATCAACCATTTTCAATAAATATAAAAAAACATACATTATGTTATTTTTTATTGATGAATCCAATATTAAATTCAATATTATCTGATTAAAAATATAAAATATAAAATTTTCAATTTTTATGTAAAATGATATAATACGAGGAATCTATTTTATTTAGAATAAAAAATTTCATTTTCAAATAAAAAATCATAATTTCTTCACATACCATGATATAATTATTTATATGATTAGAGTAAGAAATTATAATTATTAACTAATATAATAAACAAAAATATCCATGAATAAAATTTATGATTTGAAATCATTTTATAAAGATATATTTGACCTTTAAATAATAAGTATTTTCAATCACAAAGTAAACATAATAATTTTGAATTTATATTTTACATCTAATTCAATGTATAACATAAATTGATAAATCATATAAAAATATATATAATCATATAATGTATACATATAAATTTATAATCATGAATACTAATGAACCATAAAATCATTGTATTATTTGAAATATCCATGTTTCCCATTCTCTCCCCTGAAGAAACTGTGTATTCATTATTTAATATTACATTCTAAATGATGAATATCCAAGATAATTTTTCTAAAATTTATTTAGGATAATAAAATATTAATGTACCAAAAAATACAGTAATGTTAAATGTTACAAATTGTATGAATGGTTTTTATTATGAGTTATTCGTCTAGTTTCTACCAACTATAATAAATTCAAAAGGATTATCATGAAGAACAAGTTCATTCATATGTTTAGAAAGAAAGACCCTTTCAATAAAAAATATCAAGAGTATCATTAGACTAATGGAATAATTTCTATATGAGTCTCATTTAGAGAGATAATTCAAGTCAACAACTAGTTTATCATCCCAGAAAAGGTTATTAGTAGAATTATACAATGTTGAAATTCCTCCTTCATGGGAGTTTCCCTATCAATATACACCCGTGACGATGAAGTCGATGGATGATAGAAAATAATAACAAATTGTACATATTATAGTCAAACTTTGTGATTTGTGATTTTTGTTACTTCCTCTAGATTTTATTTTGATTTTTGAGATTCTCTCCAGCCATAAGTTAGAGAATCTATTTTATTATAAAAGATAATGATGTTGATGATACTAATAACTTCATCTTGAATAGAAGATATGATTTTACATAGTCCTTAAACATATCCAGTCATTCTCCAATTATTGTCTCTAAAGAATCATCCAAAACCCTAGGGGAATGTATATAATTATGATTATACATCCATGAAGATTTTGATCCAACTAGATAAAGGGGTTTCCTATTGAACATTAAATGTACCAGTATGAGGATTTAATGTACCACAAACACCATTGTGAATCAAGACTGTGAAGACATTTATATAATTGTGGAAATATGTATTTTAAAAAGTGTTAGAAAACCTAGTAACCATGATAACACTAGTAATACTATCCTAGAGTATGAATGGATTCTACTAAGGTATAACTACATTATGACTATACCAGATTTAGTATATAAGACCTATAGTAGCTGTTTAAAATATCTTAAGAACAACAAGGATAGATGAATCATGTTTTATCATTAATTTATGATGGTGTGAGCGAAAACAAGAATTTGTGGGAGTTTAAATATATCATGAAACCTTGTACACATTCCATATTCTAACATATAAAGCAAGAATAAATGTAAAAAATATAATAAGTTCTAGCTGCAATGATCACAGTTGTAGAATAGAGAGATATGAAACTATTGAAGTTGTCCCTCTATAAATTTTTTAGGGAATTACTCAAAATGAGGTTTAGTTTTGAAGGTTTAATACAATAAATTTTATATTTAATAATCTAGGAAAGATATATTTTTGTTTTATGTTAAATAACGGGTAATAATTCATGAAAGTCTGTAGTCTTTTTCCAGGAGGATCGTACACTGAAATATCATCATGTGGGATAAAGGCATAATATATTATAATACTTTCAATATTTATACGAATACATCACTAGGATTGAATTTTATCCTTAATTGAGACATTATTATCAAGTTTTGTTTCCATATATTATAGAGAGTTAATAAAAAGAAACCATATCGAATTATTCCACCAAAAATTAAGTTAGGAGTTTTCATTGGAAAGAAATCTAATGTTGGAAATAATATTGGGAATTATTTTTTAGAGGATTTTGAATTTAAGGGTTCAATTTAATTTATGTTTCATATGTTTTTACTTCTAAAATATATATACCTTATAAATACAACATAACATTTTTTTTCAATGATAAATATCTATGTGAAGTTTTCATGTAGAGGTTTAACAAATATCCTGATGTTTTTTGATACCCAGACCACCATCATTGAGAGGATTTAAAATTTTCTTCCAAGCCACAATGACTAAATTATATTCAATGATATTCCATCTCTTTATAAAAATTTTATCAATGAAATAAATTGAGTTAAATTTTTCAGGGGACATCTATACTCCATGAAATCATAAAATTGTGTAGAAATGATCATAGATTCATGAATATTTATCATGAATTCCATCTATATGGATTTTACTTTACTAGAAGTCAACACTTTAGTAAAAGGGATGGAAATATTATTTAAGTAACAAACATTAGTCTTTCCATAAAATATGGGGAAATTAATAAAATATAAATGATAACTCCTTCTCTTATTCCCAGGCCATTCACGAGTTAATCTTTCCTTTTTGGATAAGTTTTCTTCCCAATATATAAAAATTATTTTTACCAACTAATAACATCACCCTGACCCTCTATTGTAATGATATAGGGACTCTTTGATATGTTAAATATTATTTTTCACCTTACATGAGATGGGTAATGTCATAAATATATAGGATATGAGAGGTAGTCATAGGAACTAGAGTTGCATGAATGATTTTTAGTTTGTTTTGATGAAACATATTTTCAAGAATATTACTGAGGTAGATATGAAAAATTGAAAATAAAATGGGGAGAGGGGGTAAACTTGTATGAAAACCATATAATAGGATAATTATTCATTAGGGAACCATTATAAAAAATTAATATTTGTACAGAACCATAAAGGGATGAAATCATGTTGATAAAGGTCTCATTGAAGATAATTCGTCTTAAAACATAAAAATGAAACCCCAATCAATGGTGTCAAAATCATTTCTCATATCACACTTTAGGGATATGTTTCCCCCTCTAGTGGATTTCCTATGAATGATCATACATTAAATGGTCATGGAAAGATAATATTTAGTAGCCCTTTTATAAAAAATAAACTATTTCCTTAAGATGAATCTATTGGTAAATGAATCAAATGTGTTTCTAAGGATCATGATAATGATCTTTTAGAAAAATATAATTGGAGAGATATTAATGAATATGAGAATTTTATAGTAATAATCATCTATTGGAATAAATAGAGGAATTGGGAAATTACTATTTGCTAAAATATGGAGTTTGAGACAAATAAGTTGTCCAACCTCGACACATCTATACATATCACATTCCAAAACTATTTGAAGAAGAGGTTAACAAATCCACTTGGACATGGGGCACTTTTTAGAATCATGATAAGGGAAACTTTTTAACCATCATCTCAAGATGAATTAAAGTGGTATAATTGTTTCCTTAAGAATAATAGAAATTGGAATAATGTTTTCAATTAGGCCATCACTAACATAAGGTCAATATAAGAGACTCATGTTGTAAGAAACAATTTAATATGAGATATTTTATCTGTTATCAGTGATCTAGTAAATCACATTAAGGTGAGAAAGGGTTTTTATGAAATTTAAAACTCTTTAAATGTATTTATAAAATTTATATTTATTTCCCCAATACATGAATCATTTAACTATAAATTATCACCTTTGATTTTTACTGTTAATTTAATAAAACTGTTAAGTTAGGTAGTGAAATCGACTTCATAGAGGAGGTACTTTTCTGTCACACGTAGGTTTTTACTTCTCTGTTCGTTTCGGTTCTTGTTTGATTCATAAGGATATAACTTTGACATGTTTGGAATTTTGGGGAATTTTTTCTTCCTCCCCATTCCCTATATTTACATCTCTAGGTTCCCATTGATTCCCCCTGAGATCCATTTGAAATACCCCTAGGTTTCCATAGAATTTGGAGAAAAATGGAATGTTTTTTTTCGTGGATAGAACTAGCTGGATGGTTTTGCCGGAAGGTTTACTAAACAATGCAGGCAAACTGTGAAAAGTGTCCATAACATTAATTTTTTATGTTATTAAAAATTTTCCCTGCAATGATTATACAAAAATACTCCCCTTTTTCCCTCATTCGACCCTCGCATCTATGGGAGTTATCCAAGCATCCTCAAGCACCCATGTAACTCATTTTTTAAGGGTAATTTGGTGGGAAAACATCAAAATGATTCCAGTAAGTTAGTTTCTCCATTGTTTCATCCCCCCTTAGGTTTTATCTTTCTATTTCTTGATTTTCTATGTTTTCATCACCTATTATTTCGTCCTTAGGGTTTATTATTGAGTTTTTTGGTTCAATCATTAGGGATAAGGTTCATTTTCATTCCCTTATGGTGTGGTGGTGGTGGGGTTGATGTTTCACATAATGATTAGAGGTTTTTTCACATCTAAGGTAGGGGATTCCTTGTGTAAGCGTTATTTAATGATTTAGATTTTCTTTTTTTACTGATTTATAATTTTCCTCATATGTTTTGTGTGGTGTGAAATCCATTTTTGGTGGAATTTGTTAATTATTGAATTTTAATGTCGCATTTTTCATATAATTGTATGTTTTTCATGTATTACTCTTGTGGTATCATTTAATGTTATTTTATATCATATAAAAGTGGTTTATCAATTGTTGATATGGATTCCAATTTTTGGGATAGTAGGTTTTGATGTGTTTTCTCCCTTAAAATTGTATTTTTGAATGGGTTTAATCTGAAAACCCTAGGTACACTTCTTGAAAGTGTTTTATAAAATATTAAAATGATTTATTGTGTTAAAACAAGGGTGGAAAACATGTTCATATAATGTTTTGGTGGGTATAACTTCTTAAAATGGGGGTTTTAAGGTGTCAGTGATGATTTGGGTTGTCAAAAGTTTTGATAATGTTTTACAAATTCTTCAATTAATTTATTAAATTGTGAAAAATGTGCAAGATATGTTTGTGGGCTGTTTTCATGTGTGCATGAATTCAAATTTAATATAACTGTGAAAAAATGAATTATCTGACATATTTGTGGGCTATTTGGCATGTGTATGATATGGATATTGAATTTTCAGTTGAAATGTGTATTTGATAACATGTGGAACATGATTGAGCACAAAACGATTATCTAGGTGGGAGGAATAGAACTAGTATGTTAGTGGTATGGTAGTTGTTTCATCCCTATTTTACATTGAAATATTGGCGATGAAAACACTTACTAAACTGTGATATTGTTTAGGGATCACTAGGCCATTTGGGTTCCCCCTCCAAGTATCTCGTGAATGAGATAGATATATTTTTTGGTTACTTTTATACAGATATATAATGTACCGAGAGCCATAAAACTGTCTAGTGCCGAGGGATGTTCACATGACTTGTGATTATTGAATTTATTGAAAATAACATCAACATATAGTGTGATTTTTTTAAAAATTTGTAGCATGTTTGTTTTATCTAAAAGTGTAAATTCATTAAATTACCCTCTATAAAAACTGTTATCATTTTATGGTTGCATATTATTACTGGAATTATTGTTTATAAAAATATAATGCCTTTTGTCTTAAATTTTTTATCACATGGAATATATTTTGGTAGAATCCTATTGGGATTAGGATCACACCATATATATGCCTTTAGGTGTATTTAGAATTGGTATGGTTTACTAGATGTTTTTTTGAAGCTGTTAGAACCAATTTTTTGTGTTACATGAGGTCCTTCTTGATGTTTAGTCGCAGAGACGGTTTATGGGAATTGCACCGATGCCATGAGGTGTTTTTTGGAATGTTCGGTTTTTTCTTTTTTTGCTTGTGGTTGAATTAGGAATTTCTTATAAATCGTGTAATCCAATTCTGAATTTTATTTAATGTTTATTTTGTTAAAAAAATTTAGAATCAATTTATATATTTTTGTTGGTTGTGTTGTTGTCTTAAATTTGGGTAAATTACTCCCAAACATTTATTTATTATACCTGGTAAAATGTGCTATCCCATTTCGATCATGAACAATATTTGGGCCTTGTCACATACTGGGTAAGGAATTGATTTTCATGGACCCCATATCTGGTATGTGACATTTTCACAATATGTTTTAGTATAGGCTTCCTAGTGAAGTATGACGCCATACTACAGGGATAAATATATTCTTAAATTGATGTTAATATTTATTCACTCATGATTTTGAGTCATTATATATGTATTTTATGATTTATCACACAATAAAATTAATTATTCTCATTGTTAGTCAAATCCCATTATTCAATGAAAATATTAACACAATCCAAGTGAGGTTACCATGGATTGATGAATATGAATTTAGTTGGAGGGGTATGTCATTGTTTTTTGTAAGGCTATCCAAAATTAGATGATGATCTAAGATAAATATTAATTTAGATATAAAATACATAGGCCAATATATATTTAAGACATACAAGTGTAATAAATCATAGTCTAAATTATTAACAATAATTAAATTAGTATTATTAATATACCATATATATTTCCCCCCAAATATGTTAATTTCCACAAGATCATCTCTGTTCATGTAGGCCTTGTAATCTATTGATGATAATTGGAGGTAGGTGGGAAATATTTTCTCATCTAAACACACGATGGTGAAAATATTACCCATGATCTTCCAAGAATCAATTATAATGTTTTAAGGTAATCAAACTCTTTACCTAAGATATATTCAATATTGATATTTTTTCTGAGAAAAAAATGAAATAATAGAAAATGATAAAATTAGACTGACTGAAAATTCATTTTTATTTTATTTTATAAATACCTACTTTATGGCTGAGCGGTATCCGTCACACCCGGACAGTAGGCTGGATGCCTCGACAAAAGACCTATTCGAAATTAAAAATTTAGAAAGAAATATTGTGAAAACAGAAATTGAGAATATCATGATCCATGATTCACTCATGTCGGTTGGTGAAACATCCCCTTACAATCATTATTATGAACAACCAAAATCATTGATACCATCCCATCCCATTATCATTATCGATATCCAAACATCACACAAATAAGTTGTCACTGACGAGGACCAATGAGTTGTACCCTACTACAAGGATGCCCCCCAAAATCCAATGTCATTGCTGAAGAAACTCCAAAAAAAACACCATTAATCCAAATAGACGTAATATTGACAACCATTACTAGATATACAGGAACAATAAAACCAAAAATATAAACTACATAGACTCCAAAAACCACATCCGGTCGAATGAGAACCACTATCAAAATCGATGTTGCTGACCCGTCGAGGGACATCATCCGATGACACCAAGAGAGGGCATCATAATCACTACTATAACATAGAGAAATTGACTTTGTCCAATCCATTGAAAATACCCATAGAAATGACTAGAAAAAAAACAAGAATAAAACATCATTTACAACCAACATGAGTACAAAAAATAAGAGACAATGGAAGAAGAAAGCGAGACAAAAACTCAAATAAGGATTTGTGATTGAAACCCTAGGGAGAAACCCAAAAAAAGGAAACAAAGAAGGAGATCCCAAACTAAAAATATGAATAAAAAAGGAAAAAAAATAAGGATAAAACTTGAATAGGAAATGTGATTAAAACCCTAGGAAAAAGGTCTAACACCGGTAACACCTGGAGATCAGTCATTTGAAAAACCACTATCCCAAAACCTCAGTGTATCCCACGATGTAAATATGACCCGGATATGAGCTAAGGAATGAAAGATCATAACACAAAGAGGAATACAGAATGAAAACCAGAGTTCCATCTCATATCAGGGAGAGTCAACTGAGAACTACAAAAAAACTAAGAGAGAGCAGTGTGAAGGAAGCATCATCACCAGTTAAATCTGAAAGGTGTAGTAGAAAAGAAACTTTTCTGTTGGGGAAACCTGAAACCCTAGGAGTGAATAAAAGGGATCAGAATTGTCTAGATGAGTGAGGCACCATTTCTATATTGTGAAAATTAGATAATTAAATATCATAAGTGATTCTTTGACTAACCATTATGGAAATAAATTTTATCCAAGGATTAGAGAGTAAAGACATAAAGAGTTTCCATAATACAATAGAAATCATTGATAAGCATAAGGTGATATCCCAATGTTTCAATCCCAATAAGATCTGTTGAAAATGTCTATTGGGTTCAAATAATTCCCAAATATTGGGTTTATGATATTAAATTTACCACATTAAGGAGTAAAGAAATTTCTGAAATAGCCACCACTTTAAAATTAGAAAATCTTAAATTCATTTGTAAGAGGATTTAGATTAGGTTTTTCCTTTTTTTAATTCATTCTCAATTATTATTGGATGTAATTTGTTTGGATGTTACATATATTCTTCAATTAGTGGTTTTAATTGTTTAAGACTAATGAGTTTCTCATGAAATTACTTATATTCTACTTTGATATCCAGAATTTCAATATCTAAGTCATTGTTATTTGTGTTCGTAGTTGTAAAATTCCTGAAATCTATATTGGATTAATATTTAGGTCTTACTAGAAATTTTCCCATTTCATCAATGTTAATAGATTTATTAAAAAAATCATTTTATTCATCATCAACCATTTGGCTCCTTGACTTCTTCTTAGAGTTAGTATCAATCATTATAGATTAAGTATTTGTAGATGGATTCATTGAAATTATTAGAAGTGGAATATTTTTTGTGTGAGGAAACATTATGACTGATTTTTTGGGAGGATCTATAACATTCATGATCATGTGGGCTAGGGATTTAAGAGTGAAGGTGAGTTCACTATAACCATCTTTTTGGTCCTACTGAATCACTCACTCAGGTATACAATCTATAGTCTTATTGGGCCCAAGATTAGAGTAATTATATATGGTCTCTTAAACCCTGGTATTGATTCCATGATAATATATTATATAGTCATTCACAATTATTATGGCATATAATTTCTGATTCCCTTCAATAATTTCGGTTTCCCAATCTATGGATGAAAAAATGTTCTCAATTTGATTAGTCAAACTGTCAACATCCTTTTATTTTCATAATTTAATTCAGGAATCACCTATCTCAAATATATACCCCTTTGATCTATGATTTTATCTAACATAATACCATGATTTTTATTTATGAATTGGTGGAGGATTCAATCATAATTTAATGACTCAGTAATTAAAAATAGAGAACCCCATAATTTTTAATAGCTTTTATAATGGGGGTGTGAATTAATATTCTACTTTCCAATCAAATGTATGGTAATTAAAATTAGGGTACTGACATTAGGTAACTCCAAATTAATATTTTCATCAACTATGATTCAATAATAGTAACCTAGTTTACATTATATAGTGTGATGATCTATTTTGAGAGCAACTCCCATGCATGAGGTAAGATCATTGATAATCAATATATTTCAACACACCATGTATTGTCAATAATAATTTCACAAAATATCAGGCACATATTTCATTTTTCTAAATCCTTAAATATTCATGTCCCATTTTGAAACCTGGGAATTAAATGGTTTCAAGATAGGACTTCCATATTTCAAGGAAATACTAGGATTATCATTATAATTGATAATGATGTGGAAATATCCTCTAAAAATAGGTATTAATTTTTAATATTTGATTCCACAATGGGTCCTCATGTTGTATTTGATATATGTATTAAGACATGGTATATTTCCATTGACAAGAATGATTTATTGAGTCATGGAGAAGCAACACAAGTTTAGCCTTTGTTTAAGTTCCTTCGAGACAAACACTACTATAAATATACTATCATAAACCATTAAGTCCGTTTATATTATATTATGGTGTCTAATAAGGGAGGATAAATCGTCTTTGAGGGTCACCAAAAAGGATATTCCTTTACTAAATGTATATATATTTTATTTGAATACATTGAGAAATTTTAATTTTACAGTCTATGCGTCCACTTCTTACTTGATTTGGAGGTCCACATCACGATAAAAATAGGTCTTATCTCTACAAATAAGAATAATATTTTGGATAATTTTCATGAAATAACATGTTCAAATTGAATCCTTCCATAAAGAAATAAACCTAAATACTTATCATGAACTTCCTTAAAAATATAAAAAAAATTGAAATACCAAAGCACATATTATTCCAAAACAAAATTTTGTTTTATCTCTAGAGACATTAATAACTTATAATGTAACATTCCAAATATATATACCCTAATATTATAATCTATTAACATATAATATTATTTTTCTATGATTGTAACGACCCAGAATGTTCAATTGAATCCCTTCTTATAATTATGTCATATAATAACTTGGAGTCACAACCCAATGAACTACTAAGTACACTTTTAGCTTTAAACATAAGTTTGTCGCTTGTGTCTTATTAATTTCGGAAAAAATAGTCATCTATAATATGGATTAAGAAGTGATTTGGAGTCTGATTCGAAAAAATAATTTTTGATAAATAGGGACATACCCTTATGAATAGTAGTATACCTTTATGAAAATTGAGAAAAAAATAATGAATATAAAATCGTCCAAAAAAAATAGAAACTTTACCCATGAATGTATAAATACAATTTATACATCTTAAAAATGAAAAAATGACCATAGCATAAGAATTGGTTTATTTGTATGTCAAAAATATTTTATTTTCAATTTTAGGTATAATTTAATAATTTTAAATTAAAATTTATATTCATAAAAATTAATCATAAATTATTACATTATTTTCTTATGGTTATAAGATATTTCTATGGGTTCTGGATTAATTTTTAATAGTGTTATAATACAAGTTATAGTTTTAAGGTCGATTTTATTGAATAATTTATGATTTTAGTTAAAAATTAAATTAAAAATATTTATAACATTCTATTAAAAAAGTGGTGTTAATTTTTTAAATCTATATGTTGAAAAAAGGTTAGGGTTAATTATTGGGAATTTTCTAAAATACTTGAATTTTTTGTGAATAGTAAAAGTACAGTTTTGAGTTTTCGGTATATTTGATAAAATCATGATGATGTAATCATTAATAAAAATTTCTGGTAGAGTTGTGTATAGTATAATAATATATTATATGTCCAATTTGGATAATTCTATGGGAAAATAACATGGGAGTTCCCATGGTTTTACAAAAACCACTAATGAGGTGTCTTTTTAAACTAATAAAAAATTCTCTCTCTTTTACTATAAATACAAACTCATCCATTCATTTTATTTTTTTAAAAATACCTCCACCTTTAATATCTGGTATTTTTATCCCCCTAGTATCCCTCCTGATGTTTCCTAAAGCCCCCAAGGTGCCAACGTTCATTTTTATGGAGCTACTACACAATGTAAGGGAACCTCTCACTCTTCTCTTTTTTGTCAACAATTCTTTTATGTTATCCATTTATATTTCCATTACCATATGTTGGGATTTGATATTTTGAATAAATCATACAGTAATTTTGTTTTCCATATGAGGCGATAACCTCTTGTCTATTAATAATTCATTATATGAAATTTTATGTGATGTCGTTAGGATGTCGAATTTTCATAAGGGATCTCTAAACTTTTATTTCATTTCCAACTTCATCTATTTTATTTTTCATTCCTTGTCTCCTTTAATAATTTTTTTTGATTAATCCATTAAATTACATGTACTATATTTGTCTCATGATAATGGAAAAATTATTCATCATTTATCTTTTATATATATATATATTCTAAAATTAAAATACAATTTGAGATGTGCTATTTTACCACATTCCATGAAAATGGGTTTTCAATTTTTGTTATCATCTTAAATTATGGTCATTAAACAAATTTAATGGTTTAACCAGGCCCTAATATATGTATGATGTCATATTTATGGTTTTGGAATCCTTTTTTACACAAGGTTTTGATATATAGAACAAAACGCGTTCCAGGTGGTCAAAACCAGCAATTAATACAAACAATTATCATTAAATAATTTCTATAATGATTCATCTTGATGCCAAGTAACCAAATGAAATCAATAACCATGTAACCTCTAGGTTTTTCAATAATAACATATAACCTCAATTATTGACAATCATCTCCATTTTACATGTTTTTTCGAACATGAATATAAGTGAAATGATCATTAGAACCAAGGAAACAACGGAACCAAACAATGAAATTGAACCCCGTAAACAATCAAAAGGATAGGAATGAACTCACACAACTTTAACTAAATAATTTTAATAATTAATAGGTTATATAATTATTAATTAATGAACATAACATGATTATTCGAGTCATTAATATAAAGTGGATAACACCATCTGACCTATGGAAAGGGATTCTACCCGAACCACCATTATTTCTTCGGGTTTCGCTATCTTTCATTCTACAAAAAATAAGTGGCCTTTTATTTTCTTGTAAAACTCATAAATAATGTTTATGTTCTATATAATCATGTTTTCAAGATCCACCCTTCATTCCCTTTCGGGGATAAACACGTTTTTATGTGATTCCCTCTTTAATTCATCCTGATAAGCAAACCTATTTTAAGGGAACATCCCCAATTCTTACAAAATTTAATGTGCAATATATCATCAATTTTAATACACAATTGCCTTTTTAAAATCATTCCTTTTATTATGAAAACCTTTTTATTTCTATTCTGGTTTTATAAAAAATATTTTTCTCTTTTTTTATTTTAAAATCTCTGTAGTATTTTCCTTAAAACAACACATAAATGTTATAATGCAAATGAATCTCAAAAACATTTCTTATATGTTGTAACTTTTTTGACATCAGATAACTTTCTGTATGCCTATTGATTCTATATGAACGTCCATTTATGTTCTAATACATTTCCTTCATCGAATCATTCATGATACACCGATTGGTTATGCTTTATGTCATGATTGTGGTACCTAAATCATTCAATTGGTACCCTTATATTTATGTATAGTTGATTAGGTATTATTATTCATGTAGAAAAAATATTCACAAAAATGTTGAGATGGGGGCACCTAGATTGCGCTCTAATGCATTGGGTAATGTTATGTCTCATGAGATGTGATGTGAAATGGGATTGGTGGTTATCCTTGACATGTACTACTATGGGGGACAATATTGGCAGGTAGCCTTGACTCATACTAAAGACATGTTTTATGTTTTTTCCACATTTATATGATTCCATGTTATATTATCCGATGTTTATATGTTATGATTCAATATTTTTCAATGTTTTTAAATAATTATGTCATGCCTCTTAACTCATGTTATTATGCTTTATTCTTATTTTCGTTCCCTTACGAGGCTTTTTAGCTCATCCCATTGTTCACATGTTTCACCAAGATATCCAATGAACATGTATGTTCACAATGGAAGTTAAGATCTCATTATAATGGTAAAATAAAAAATAATAATCCCAAAGTTTTATGTACCTAGTATTCAAAGACACTAGACTTCACAATCCTTGTCTTGTACTAGGTTGTATATTTATTCCTAAAATCATGTAATGTTATATATAAAAGGATAGATCCACTATATTTGGTATCAGAGGATGGTCTAGATATTTTTGGGAATTAGGAATAGATGAATTTATTAGGAACCTTAAGGATGTGAAAATGAATAAGAAAACATCTCTGAATTTTGGTAAGTATAGAGTAAATGGTTTTTCAAGAAAATGCATCCATGTCTGGATACAAAAGTTAGAGGAGAATCAAGGACATGTATACCATGGAGTGAAAACTCTGAAAAGAAGATTCAGGCATTACCTGGGGTATCTTGGTACCCAATAACGAGACTTGATTCAGTCTAGGTATTGACACTCCCAGGGGATGTACCTTGGTAATTCTTGAACATGGTACAAATCGTTATTCCAAAAAACCCATAATAATATAAGATATAAAATAAATCAAGGATAACAAATATTAAAACATACAAAATCCCAAGTTAGTATATTGTTCTATTCTAAAATAATACCCTTTTATTTTCAAATGTTTCCTTTTTATGTTTAATAACAATGTATTCATGCCTTTTAATTGTGTGTTCTTTTCTTAGTTAATGGATGGAAATATAATAACATGTTCCCATAGAAAATGTGAAAGGTAATGTGAAGAATATCTAAATGATATGACTAATATGACATGAACTACTACTCAAATAATCATGACAGTACTTGCTCAGCTATCTGAAGATATGAAAAATAACTTGAATCATGTAGAACACCCTCCTCCTCCAAGAATAGATAATTCTTTTGAAAAATCATTCATATGGTAGAGACCTCATAAGTTTAGTAGATATTCTGATGCCTTCCTTATGGAACAGTTGATTAACTCCATTGAGACGATATTCCATATACTCCAGTACTTGGAAATAAAGAAATTTGTACTGAAAGTCTATCATTTTGATTGGGAAGATGATCTATATTGTACAACGATCAAGAATACAATGTTCCAAGATGAAATTGATTCAATGGATTTACAGGAATTGAATGGGATGTTTTTAAATAAATAATTTATGTGAACCCACTATCTCAAGATGAAAATAGCGTTTCTCAGACTGAAATAGACAAAAGATGAGTCCATCAGGGTGTGTGGAGAAAACATTACAAGGCTTGAAAGGTACATCTATGGATTCATCATGAACACTAAAAGAAAGGTGGATCGTTTATTTAGCAAACTAAATTTGAGTCTATGAAAATCATTGGTGATTTGAGACATTAAGAGTTATAAAGAGATTGTATTCTGTCCTCTCAAGGATTAAATAGAGATTGGGGAATCTCAGTGATCTCATGGGCCCAATGATAACAAGAAAAAAATGGAGAACAATATGGGTGGTTCAAAAAAAAATACCATGGTAGAAAGATGACAGAATATCACACTAGTAATAGGTGTGGGAAAATGCATCCTATGAACTATTTAAAGGGAACCAAGAATTGCTTCAAATGGGGAAAGTTTGGTCATTTGGATAAAAACTGCCAAAGGGATATGAAAATTCTGACTAAAATGGAAGAAGAAATGGTGGTTCATATCTACGATCAGCCAGTGTTGCCATGGTACAACTGAACGGAGCATGGTAATTATGCAAACAATTTCTCTATGCCAAGGGTTGTTAGAGGAAATCAACATCAAATTCCAAGGAAACAAGGAAAATATTATGAAATAACTACTATTGATGTGGAGTTGAATAATGATGTGGTGATAGGTACACTAGTTATTCATTTAAGATTAGCGAAAATACTATTTGATTATAGCTCTATGCATTATTTCATATCTTTCATGTTTAGAAAATCTATTCAAACACCACCTCAAAATTTGTAGGAAATGTTAAATGAGAGAACAATGAATGGGGTAATTATTGAATCCATGGATTATAACTCCTCCCCAGTTAATGTTGGGGGGACTGATCCTCCCAGCGAATCTCCTCATACACCCTTTAGTGGTGATCGACACAATCTTGGGCATGGATTGGATATCTTTAAATAAATACAACATCAGCTTTCGAGAATGGGAGATCACTCTTCAAAACCCAAAGCATCATTCAGTTATTTACATGGGAACATAGGAAGATAAATCTTTTTTTGAATCATCATCTCAAGTTATGATATTCTTTCCATATGAGTGGGCATATCTTGCTCAAATTATTGAGACAATGGAAATAATCATGATTGAAGACATGCCCATCATGAGGGATTATACTGATGTATTCCCTGAAGAGTTGTCTGGTCTTCCTTATAATTGACAAGTTGAGTTATCAATTGAACATATCCCCTGGATCACTGCCTATATCAAATACACCTTACAGAGTAGCCACAATTGAGGTGGAAGAGCTAAAGAAGTACTTAACAGAAAATCAAGTGAAGGTTTTTTTACACCTGAGTGCTTCACCGTGGGATGCACTTGTCCTCTTCATCAACAAGAAGGATAGAACAACGCATATCTCCATATATGATCCTGAGATCAATAGAATCAAGATAAAGAAAAATTATCCCCTTCCACGGATAGATGACTTTTTTGATTAGCTTCATGGGGCCTATTATTTCTCTATGGTGGACCATCGGTCAGGATATCAACAATTAAAGACGAGGTAGGAAGATATCCATAAGATTTCCTTTGAAATGAGTTATGGACACTATGAGTTCATAGTGATTCCGTTCGAACTCACTAATGCTCCAGAAATTCTCATGGAGTTAATGAATAGAGTCTTTAGATATCACCTCGAAAATTTGAGGTAGTCTTTATTGATGATATTCGGATATACTCCATGAGAAAGGAGGAACATGAGGAGCATTTGAATACTGTGTTAAAGACTTCACGAAGGGAGAAGTTGTATTCTATGTAAAATAAATGTATGTTCTGGATGGAGGAAGTATCATTCATGTGGGATGTTATCACTAGGAAAGAGGTATATGTGGACCCTTCCAAGAAAAATGCAATTGAAGAGTGGCCTAGGACAACTTCTATAATAGAGATCCAAAACATTCGGGTTCTAGATATGTATTATCGATGATTTTTGAAGAACATTTCATGATTTTTAAGCCTAATGAACCAGATGACATGGAAGGGAATAAACTTTGTTTGGACTTAGGAATGTTAATACTATTTCATGGAGTTGAAAAAAGAGGCTAATCACTTTTCCAAGAATAACACTCCATGAAAGTGGAGAATTTTTTGTGGTGTATAGTGATGATTATTAGAAGGTCTTAGGATATGTGCTGATAAATAATAATAAATTGTTAGCCTATGCCTCAAGAAATCTGAAAATCCCTGATCAAGACTATCCAACACATGCTTTGGAGTTGGCAGTGGGGATCTTTGCATTGAAAATCTGGCAGCATTATCTCTAGGGGAGAAGTGTGAGATATATACTCACCACAAGAGTCTAAAATTTGAATTCACACAAAAAGAGATTAATATGTGCCAATAAATATGGATAGATCTCATCAAGGATTATGACTACTCAATCAACTACCATCTTAGTAAGTCAAATAATGTGTTAGATACTCTATGTAGAAACGATCATACATCTTTAATCAATGATGAGAGTTGGAAATGATCCAATATTTTAAAATTTTCCAAGGATGGACATGGAAATAATTAAGGGAGTAAAATCATCAAACCTTTATGAAATTATTTCTCAACCATCTCTCTTGGAGAAAATAAAGAATGCTCAAATAAAGGATGTGGATCTTTTTAAAAGCATTGAAGCTATCAAAATTTGGAAATCCTCTGAGTTCATGATTTATGAGGAAGAAGTTGTAATATTTGAGTCATTATTATCTATACCATCTGATCCAGAGATAAAGTACGATCTTCTGAATGATTCACATATCTCAACTTTCTCTATCCACCTAGGGAGCACAATGATGTATCGGAATATCCAAGTGAACTTATGGAGGTAAAATATGAAAATGGGTATTGTTGTATATATGTAAATGTGAGTGGTATATTAACAAGTGAAGTATGAAACACATGAATCCTAAGGGGATGATGAAACCACTACCCATACCAACATGGAAGTGGAAGAACATCACCATGGACTTTGTCACTGGACTTCTAACGACATCCAGAGGAACGAACGCTATATGGGTCATTGTGGATCCTCTTACGAAGATACCTCACTTTATCACGATTTAAGAGGAATTCTCTTTGGATCAACATGCACATATATTTTTCCATGAAGTGGTAAGTCTATATGGAATACGATTATCTATTGTATCTGATCGTGATTCGAGATTTATCTTGATCTTCTAGAAAATAATTCAACATGATCTATACACTGAACTGAACTTTTGTGTGGCCTATCATCCTCAAAATGATGGACAATATGTGTGAAATATTTGGAAACATAATGATATATAGAAAGCATGTTCAATGGACACAAATGTAGGGTGTTAAAAACATATTCTGTTTGGTTGAATTCTCATACAACAACATTTTCCACTTGAGATTCTGAATGGAACCATCTGAATTCCATCATGGGGAAATTTGCAGAACACCAATGTGTTCTGATGAAGTCGGTGAGCATAAGCATCATGGACATGAAATGGTCAAATAAATGGTGGGAAAGGTGAAAACAATTCATCAACACATCAAGGTAGCCCAAAGTCAACAAAAGTGTTGTTTACAAAATCATCAATTAGACCATGAGTTTAATGATGGAGACATGATATTTCTACACAAATCTGCATAGAATAAGGTCATGAGGTTTGGGAAGAAAGCACAACTAATTCCCATGTACATCATCCCCTTAGTTATCCTTGATTGAGTTGGAGATGTGGCCTATCAACTAGCACTTCCACCTACCATTTCAAAAGTGCACGATTCCTTTCATGTTTCCCTCTTAATGATGTACATAACAGACTCTTCACATATACTGTACTTAGAGGTGGTACAGTTGAAGGATGATAATTTTTATGAGGAGAATCCAATGAATATATTGGACTGTAGAGATAGAGTTATGCATTATAATACTAGTCACCTGGTCAAGGTACTATGGTAGAAAAATATGTTTGATGATGCAACATGAGAATTGGAGGAAGAGATGAAGGAAAAGTACTCGCACCCGTTTTTGGCCTAGAATGTAAATAAAAATTTTGAAGGTGATGTTTTTTAAGGGGGAAGAATTTAACAACCCAATTCTTTTAATGGAATCACTTATTATAATTATGTCATATAATAACATGGAGTCACAACATAATGAACTATTAAGTACTATATGAACTTTAATGATTTGTTTGTCACTTGTGTGTTTTTAATTTTGAAAAACGGTCATCTACAATTGTGATCAGTAAGTGGATTGGAGTCTAATAATACAAAAATAAATTTTGATGAATAGTAACATACCCTTATGAATTCTATCATTCTATTATGAATATTAATGAATGTATAATTTTCCAAAAAATAGAAACATCACCCATCAATGTACAAATACAATTTATACAACTTAAAAGTAAAAAACGATCATAGTATATTAATTGGTATTTTTGTATGTCAAAAATATTTTATTAACAATATAATGTTTAATTTAATGATTTAAAATGGAAATTTATTTCAATAAAATATAATCATAAATTGTTACATTATTGTCTTATATTTATAAGATAAATTTATAGGACCTTGATTAATTTTTCAATGTGTTATAAAAGGAGTTATAGTTTTAATGTGGATTTTTCTGAATAGTTTATTATTACATTTAATTATTAAATTAAAAATATTTATAAAATTCCTTTCCTAAAATGGAGTTCATTTTTTAATTCTACATTTTTAAAAATTATTAGGGTGAATTTTTGGTATTTTTTCTAAAATACATGAATTTTACATGTATGGTAAAAATATTGTTTAGAGTTTTTCATATATCTGATGACATCATAATTATTTAATAATTCATAAAAATTTCTATTCGACTATTGTACCGTACGATAAGATATTAGGTGTCCCAAGTGAATAATACCCTGGGAAAATACCATGATCAAATCCATTGTTTTACAAAAACTACAAATGAGGTGTCTTTTTTAAATAATAAAAAATTTCATTTTTAATATAAATACCCATTCATCCATTCATTTTATTTCATTGAAAATCCATCCTCCTCGATGATCTGGTTATTTTACCTCCATAGTATCCCTCCCAATGTTTCATCAAGCCCCCAAGGTCTCGACCATCATGTTTTATGAGCTACTCTACAAGGTAAGGGAACCTTTCACCTTCCTCTTTTTGTTAACACTTCTTTTATGAAATATCTTTATATTTCCATTATCATATGTTGGGGTTTGATATTTTTTATCACTCTTATTGTACTTTTTTCATATGATTAGATACCATCTTCACTCTCATAAATTGATTTTATGAAACTTTACGTGATGTCTTTAGGCTGTTGAATTTTCATAAAGGATCTCTAAACATTCCTTTCATTTTCATGTTTGTTTCATTTCTTTTTGTTTACTCATATCCATTTATCCAAATCTTGTGATTAATCTAGTAACATACATGTACTAGATTGTTTTCATGATAAATGAATAATTCTTCATAATATATCCTTATGTATATATATACACAACAAAAATAAAATTTCATATGAGATGTGATAATTTACAACATTCAAGGACGACAGGTTTTCAATTTATATTATCATATTCAATTCATGTCGTGAAACCATTTTCGTGGTTTAACTAGAAAATAATATATTTATTATGTCTCATATATTGTTTTTAAATCCTTATTTACAAAAGGTTTTGAATTATAAAAAAACATAATCTTGATAGTCAAAAAACACCAATTAATGCAAACAGTTATCATTAAATAATTTATTTAATGATTCATATTCATGCGAAGTAACCAAATGATATTTACAATAAATTTACCTCCTAGTTTTTCAATAATAACATATAACATCAATTACGAAAAATTATCCTCATTTTACAAGATTCATTGAACATAAATATAAGTCAATAGATAATTAGGACCAAGGAAACAACAGACCCAAACAATGAAATTGTACTTCATAACCAATCAAAAGGTTATGAATGAACTCATAATGGTTTAACTAAATCATTTTAATATATAAGAGATTCTATAATTATTAATTAATGAACATAATTTGATTATTTACGTCATTAATATCTAGTGGAGAACAACATCAGACATAAGGTAAGGGATTCTACCTGAAGCACCTTTATTCTTTCGGGTTTCTCTATCTTTATTTCTATCCAAAATAAGTTGTCTTTTTATTTCTACGTAATACTTTTAAATACTGTTTTTATGCTAAAAAATCATGTTTCATGATCCATACCTCATTATCTTCTAGGGATATACGTGTTTTAAGGGATTCCCTCCTTAATTCATCTCGATATACAAACCTATTTTAAGGGAACATCCTAAATTATTACCCAATTTCAAGTGCACTATATCATCTATTTTAAGAAAAAATTTTATTTTTAAAATCAGTCCTGTTTTTATGAAAACTTTCATGGTTTAATTCTGGATTTATATAAAATATTTCACACTTATCTATTTTAAAAGCTAAACAATATTTTCAATAAAACCACATAAAAATGTTTCAATGCTAATGTTTCTAAAAAGCATTTCTTATATGTTTTCACTTATTTTTTACATAAATAACCATGTTATATGACAATTTTACCTTATAAACTTCCATGTCTGTTCTAATTTCTTTCTTTCATGCAAAATTTCATGATACACACATTGGTTATGCTTTATGTCATTATTGTGGTACCTAATTATTTCAATGGGTACCCTTATATTTATGTATAGTTGATTATGTATGATTTTTCATGTGGAAAGAACATTCATGAATATTTGGAAATGGGTGCACTCAGATAGCACTCCAATTCATTGGATAAATTTATGTCTCATGAGATGCGATGTGAAACAATATTTAAGGATAGCCATCACTGGTATTACTATGGAAAACGAGATTAATAGTTAGCCTAGACTCACACAAAAAACATGTTTTTTGATTATTCCACATTTTTATGATAACCTATTTATATGATCCCATGTTTATATGTTACTATTCCATATGTTCCATTCTTTTTATATCATTATGTCATGCCTTCTTACTCATGTTCTTCAGCTTTATTCTTATGTTCATTCCCTTATAGGGATTTTTAGATCATCCCTTTGTTCATATATTTCCCCATGATGTCCTATGCCAATTTATGAGCACAATGAAGGATTGGATCTCATTATGGATATTAAATAAAGAATTTTTTATCCCCATGTTTTATGTTTTATACACCTAGTTTTCAAAGAACTAGACATCACAATGCATGGCTTGTACTCTGATATATATTTATAATTAAAATCAGGTAATGTTATAAGTAAAAGGATAAGTTCGGTATAAAGATATCTTGAATCACCAACTCATAGAACCAATAGATATCTTATGTTTCTTAAACATAACATAATATTTATAACAAAATTAATATCAACCATTTTTAAATAAAATCAATTACCAAAACTTAATTTTATATATATATAAAATTTATATGATGTTCCTAAAAAATTTATAGATGTTCATAAAAAATAACATCAATAAACGTTTTCAAAAAAATCACTTTACAGTCCCAAAGGTGATAAATAAATTTCAACATATGCTCCGAAAAATATGATTAACTTTTAAAAAGTATCAATAATTTAATTGATGTAGCTTGGGTGATATCTATGTGGTTAAAAACCATTTAATATTATATGAGACCATGGATAAAATCACAATTGAGGATCATTTCCAAAACCGTAATGAAAATACTTTTACAGTGGAACTATTCCACTGATTTAGGCTTTTGATCCAATAATTTAGGCATATGAGCTACTATACAATTAGGACACTGAACCATTTGGCCATCCATGTCCTTCATGACAGAGAGGCCTTTAGATATAGAGGGAATTTTGGGATAGTTATAGTGGGTGTGTGGTATAAATATAGGGACAAAAAAATGACATGATGAAATAGAAATAAAGTATGGACAGGTACTACTAGGTGGGATGAATGGAAAAGATGGATAAACATATTAATTATTATAATCTAAACATTATTCTCTATGGAATTGATGTTGAATGGATAGGTTCCCTACCATGTGAAAATATACATAAGGGACCTTTCTGAGGATACATAGAAATTGGGAGGTGATGTAATCAAGGTCCACCCATGCATCTTTGGGTGGGAGGGGTGAAAGAGAGATAAGTGTGTTGATACCTTTCATAAATCACTCCTTCCAAACCATGGATGGATGGGTTCCCCTCTATTATCCATGATTTTTTATTATTAAATGGTTCATGTGATTGGGGTTGGGGGTTGGGGAGATGTACCTTTCAGACTGGGATCAACTAGTGGTGATTACTGGATAGTGCAGCGGGGTTTCATTACTATTGAAATGGAATTACGTAGACTAATCACTCAGGGTCTTAGAGAGACATGTATAGGACTTCAAGACAATTTTCCATTGTAATAAACATAATTATATTGGTAATTCTATTTATTTAAAGGGATACCTCTCAACCCATTTGAAAAAGAGGTCTTTATTTCCTTAATAAAAATATAGTGGCACCCCACCAATTAAAAGACATTAATTTCCATAATTTTTTTCACATACTATCCCGATATTTTTTTATCCTAATCATATATTATTCCAAAAATCACAATATTTGACTAAAAAATATCAGTAATACCAATAAAATCCAATCACATAAGTCCTAAAATTAATTTATATGCCTTTAGAATTATGATGAAATTTAGATTTATTAACTCATGATTTTAACTTCGACACATAAATTTACCATAACTAAAAATTTACTAATTTATAAATTTATCCAACTCATAATATGATACATAATGTAGAAATGGTTTCTTATAAAATCCATAATTAAATGATTTAAAAAAAATATTACATTACATAAAATATATATTAACGTTTTGTTTGAATTTTGTAATGAATTTGGAAATCCTTAAATAAAAAACCAGTCTATTTTAAAAATATTGTCATGTTTTCCACTAAATCAAAATATTCATATGATACATTTGATTTTCTATAGTCCAACACCTCTTATTCATATATAGACTTTATAAACATAAGTAATATTCCTTAATAAATTTGAAAACAATATGGATACAAGGGATTATCATAAAACATTGTAATGGGTATAAAAGAAATAGAGAAGATGATATTCCATTGAAATACCTGAATACCACTAAAAAATTGTTTATTATTAAACATATATAATTTAGTTCATAAAAAATATATATTTAAACATAATACATGATAAATTTCTCAAGATGTGTGTGTACAGAAAGATCATAATCAATTATTAGAAAATTAAATAATTTTTAAAATTACTTTAGAAAATTGTAAAACTTATAAAACATTATTATGAGAGAAAACAATCCTCTATATTATAGCCTTTTCCATATAAATGAAAATATTATCCATTTACACTTTGAATAATCTAATTATTTTATCAAATATAGATATTCCTATTTTAAACCAATAAAAAACAATAAAAATTCTATTAAGGCATCTTGTATAATCACATTTATATAACTATATAAAATAAACATTAAAAAAGGAATAACATTATCAGATACTCTTAAAAAACCATAATGAAAAAACATAACCAACAAATCCAAACACCATTTTCTATAAGAGGATAAATCATTACCCAATACATTTTAAGGACATATCAAAAGTATATATTTAATCATATTGAATTTCCTAGTAACATAATTTGAACAAAACATCTATAATCATACAATTTCTTTAATAATACTATTAAAAACATACATTTGGACTCTTAAGAATAAGAACGTAGACAACTAAGAAGAAATATCATTTTAATTTATAACTATATAAAATAAAAAAATTCATAGACCTATGGGTATAATATTTTTCATTAATAAACCGGGAAACATATAAAGTGACATTGATCATGAATAACGAACATGAGAATAGGAAAATTTCATCGAGCAATAAATGATAAATAACATTATTATCACTCATTTAAAAAGAATATCAAAAAAGTAAACATTTAAAAATGATAAAGTGAATCAATTTAAAAAAATTAATGAATGTAAATTTTATTTGATAATGAACTTGAATTATCATAGAATTATAAGGGATAACATTCATGAAATAAAAGGACGAATATGAACATGGAGTAAAATATATTGATAAAATGATGTCCAAACTCATAAATCAAGGATTCAAAAGAAAAATACCATTATTTATAGTTTTAAATCAATTAATATGTCATATACCATCATGTGTAATATTATTATATTTATTATTTACTTTATTGAGAAATGTGTTCATATTTATTTCCATATTATTATATTTTTCGTTTTATTTATTATCATTTTTTTTAACTATTAAATATGTATTTTTCATTTTGTGGTTATTAAATCAATTAATATAAAATCTACGAAGGGTTATAAAATAATTCCATCATTTCCATAATTTTATGGATATAAATTACATATCATTAGAGTTGCCCCAATTTTTTTGGTTCAAAAAGGTTGCAAAAATGTATATTAGAATAAAGAAAAGTGTCTATGTATATATATTTTAGGTGGTATAATTTAATGATGACCATTTTTTGTAAAAAATATTTTTGAAATTTAAAAATTTTATTTAATAGGAATTAATTGCCTTTTAAATATCATTTTGATACACTAAATACAATTTTATTACCATCCATATAAGGCAACGATGGAAAATTTATTATGTTGTTTATTGAGGCTGTAGTCTTCACGTAATACGAGTGATGATTTTATTTTATAATGGATGAGAGGGAGGAAGTAAAAATTTATTAGAAATTCATAATAATAATTATTTAAACTAATTATACTTATATAATTATGTTAGTTTGATTATATTTGTTAATTATTTCTTATAATAATAATAAAACATGATAGAAATTATTTAAAACAATTACATCTTTTTAGGATATCCTCCATTGTGTAAAACATTAATCATTATTAGATTGGACTGTTATGAAAAATGAAACCTCTTAGATTTTGTATACAAGGGAATGATATTTCTTAGGGATTTGTTACGCTATGGTTATTGAGGTATGTGGATCAATTGGGTGGTGAAGGGGTCTAATTATAGGTTATAATGGTGGAATATGGTAAAATAATAGATTATTAATATAAAAATGGAAGTAATATTAATGTATAAATGATAATAAGGGATAAAAATAGACAAATGATAAGAGGGATGTTAGTAAATCCTTTATTCACCCATTTAATGATTTGATTTTGTGGAAATTTAATGTTTGACCCTTGATTTTCCTCTTTTACCATGGTTTATCATTTACCAAGTTGACTAACTTCTAATATGGTAACATATTTTTTAGACTAATAAATTAATTCAACTTATTACATAATTTTAAATACATTGTTAAAATTTTATAGACTATTTATTAGAAATACAATTTCTAGAGGTGGTACGAATTATTTTTTATAAAATTTTTCATAATTACATAAGAAAAATATTAAAAAAATGAATGTTTGAGCCTAAAAATAAATTTACATCAAAATAATTTATAGAAATTTTTCCATTGATATTTATTAGTTTCTGTTTTCAAAAATGTGTGTTATGTGACATTCAAAAAAATAAAAAATAGAACAGACAATGATGAATTAAGACTAGGCCGAGTACCTAGTCCCCCAGAAATATATTAATAAAAAAGGAGAGAAAGTACAGAGTACAGAGGACAAAAATAAAGGAAAACAACATTCCTCACAACATCATATATCTGAACGCATCAATGATGTCACCGCCACCACCTTCTTAGGACTCATCCAGATCCGCCGACTCCCATTCAGAATGTTGAACGTATTGACTTAACATTTTTATGTATTTCTCCCTCCGACGTAACTGTACTAGGGACATGGGTTCAATGGTCCTGATTCGTCCCCTCATTTGACCCGTGTCTTTATCTTTTCCATTTTTTGTAGAAGACCTGGTGGATATGGTCCTCGGCATGTTGGAGTAATATTTTCTGGGATTCCTCTTTGGTAGAGCGGTGGAAGCTCCATTGCTTTCGTTCCTTTTCACCCCATTCCTGAGAATCTTACTATATGATTCCTTTATTAAAAATGGAACATATCATTCTGAATACATAATTAAAGTAAAAATATTAAAATTAGTTTTCATTAGAATAAAATAAGACATCGATTCCTTATTAACCAAATGAAAAGGGGGATTGTCCAAAAACAAATTAAAATCTAAGGAAATCAAGAAATTTATGTTAGGTATTTTACAATATTCCCCTAAAAATCAACCTTTTTAAAAAAATCCATAAAATAATACATAAGATAATTTTTCATTTTTATTTTAAATTTTAATTCAATTTAATATGATTCAATTTATAAAGTGTAGAAATTTCACTTTAAAAATAATATATTACATGGATAAATACATTATTAAGAATAATTTTTTTCCCAAATGAAAAATCATATAGTTATCTCATAAAATGATAATAATATTTATAAGATTATAATAATAATAAATATTAATATTAATTTATATAATTAACATTAACATCAATTTATAAAATTTATTATATAAATCATTATAAGATAATATATTTCACTTTTATATGAAACACCATTTCAATCACAATATAAATATAATAATATTAAATATATAATAAAAATCTAACTGATTATAAAATATCATTTGTAATATTATATAAGCATATATATAAGTTTTTAAAACATATATATAAATTTATAATGTGTATTTTTAATAATCCAAAATATTAATATGTTATTAAAAATACTTATGATATAAATTATTCCACTTAATTAAATTGTTTTCTTAAAATTTTATCTCCCATTCAAAACAATTAATATAAAATATAATTTTTTTCATGCTTGATTAATTAAACTAAACTCCAATTCAATCCTGAAATCCACTAATAGATAATTTTCCTCATTATATGAAGGATTTTTATAACCAGTTATTACTTTTAATCCAAAAAAATTATGTAAAATTATAATTCATAGCATGAGTTAGACAATACCGAGAAGAAATATTAATATACTATCATCTAAAAAAGTAATACATTAATGAATAAAAATTAAATATAAATAATAAAACTCCAATTTAAACTTAAATAATTCCCAAAAAACCAACCCCGAAAACTCTTAATGATATTACGTAATGATTCATAAACACAATATTTAATAAATGTTATCAAATGATCTACCAAAAACTTATCAATTTTTTTTGTAAATACAATTAATCATTCATGAATTCACCATCCAAATATATATACCCAGATCATATATTTTCCTATAACACTGTATTCTATTACCACAATAACATGAACCACTGTGAAATAAAACCATGAAATTGTGTATTCATTTCAAAATCAACTGAATATTCATTAATTAAATAATATCAAACATATTTATATAAAATATGTTATTTACAATTCATTACATATATATTCCTTATCTCTTTAATTTTCATGAACTAATGTTGGGAAATTCTTCCAAAATTACATTAGTTAACTAGTACTTAATTTTTTTTCATTCCCCATCATTATTTATATATTTTTTAACATGTGGTCCCCAAAATATTTTAAAATTTTTAAGGAATAAAAATACTTTTCACGAAGTTAAATCACATACAAACCCTAATCTTAATCTATACTCAAATATTTTAATCATTATAAAATTCAATTTATGTCTCATAAAATATTATTAATCACCTTAAAATACAATCAATAATAGCTCAGAAGAATTTATATTCCATCGAATTATAATCACTCTTATATTATTGAACTTATGATGTTACCAACATATCATCAATTATGCTCAACTAATAAGACCCAAACATCTAATGTTATTTAATCAATAAATTTATACCAACTATAACATCCAATACACAACTATTCCATAATTACATGATTCACAATAATTTTTTCATTACATATATTTCCATGACCAATTTGGTTTAATATTTTAGTAAATTAGAATATCCTTACATTAAAAACCCATAATTATATAATATATTGATATGTTTTCCACTATAAATATATTAATATTTGACACTTTCAATATCCAATACCAACATCTCTTATTAAAATCTAGGATTCATAATCCCAAAAACTAAAAATCAATCCATCAGTAAAACATTTTGAAAAAATTAGATGACAATAAAACTCTAGAAGGGGTTCATTAGAAATAGATAACCAGTTATACCATTGAAATACGTAAATGAAAATTAATTCTTTTTCAAACATTGATTTATGATAACCTAAATCTAATAAGTTAAAACATATAATTATGGACCTTGTTCATAATGGTATCATAAAAAACACACAATCAATAATATAAAAATAAAATAACTTTAAAAATTCTTGATTAAACTAGATATTTTTTATATTATAAGTATTCATTAAAATAAAAACCTTTACCATTAGAATGATCAAAATATCCATTCACTCGTTATATAAAACTATAATATCCAAATATCCAAATATTCCTATTTAAAACACATGATAAATTATAGAAATACCATGAAATAATACTAGGGAATTATATTAAAATCAATATTATAATTCATCCTTACAATTACAGTCTCTAAAATATTTACTTCCAATAACACATAATGGAACAACATAACTCGATAATTCCATAATCATTTTCTCTGAGAAATAAATCATTACCAAAATCAATAGATAACTATATCAAGTTATAATATATCATTATATAAAATTACTATGTACCATAATATTAATGAAAAAACATTAACAATATTTATCTTTTCATCATTAAACCCATAAAAATGTTAGTTTATCTTATAATCATGAACACATACAAAAAATAATAAGTTATGACCTTTTCATTCTTAATTATTTAAAATAAAAAATTTAGAAATAAATGGGTATAATATTTCCATTTAATAAAATGAAAACAATAAAAGTAAATGATATAATAGATATTGGATTTTAATCTGGAATAATTTTTACAAGATGTAAATGTTAAGAATACATTTTTTCACACATTTAAAAAGAATGTAAAAAATTACATGTAGAAGAAATAATAAAATCATTACTTTTAAACCCATTTTAAATAAATTCAATGTTATTTGAAAATAAAATCACGAAAATATTGAAATATCATGAATAACATTCTTTATAAATACAATGAATATGAACATCTAAGAGAATGTGTTGTAATGATGACTTCAAAACATTTAATGTAAAGGGTTAAAATATAAAACCCTTTACCTCAAGTCCTAATTATGATCACTAGTAAACTACCCTAAATATTAATAAAATTATATTATATTACTTACATAATTATAATAAATTCTCATGTTCACTCCCTAATTATTATAACATTATTTCATCTTCATTTATTTACTAAATCAGAGTTGGTCATTTTGGGGTAATTCGACAAATTACTCCAAACCTACTGTGGTATGTTGAACTTGGTAAATGCGGGTATAAAATAGTTTATTCATATCCAATTTTGTAGATAAATATATTATTTATCGTTCCAATATCATAAAACATTTACACATTAATACGTTTTAAAAAATATATTCAAAGTACGAAAATGGTCTTAGTATTCTTATTTTATGTTGTTAAATTTTTTGATAAACATTTACTATTATAACTATTTAGATAATTAAATAAAAATATTAATAGAAAAAAAATATTATTTTAAGTATAATATTTATTCATTAATTTTTTATAATTTTTTATGTTTGTCAGTGATGAAAAATGAAATTATTCTTTCATAGTGGTTGTAATGCATACATAACATGGGTGATGATTTAATTTTTCAATGGATGGGAGATAGGTGGATAATGGTAATAAAATAAAAATTCTAACCTTTCAATGAAATAATGATACTTATTTAACTATTTTATTATGGGTATAAAATATTTTATTATGTTTTAAGAAGAATAAAAATTGAAATTAATCACTTAATATAATTTTTTTACATTGATATCCTCCTTTATGTACCACCTTAATCCATCTTATATTGTTGTTTTTATAGAGGCAAAAAACTATAGGATTTTAGAAATATTTTTGGGGAAGGTTGTTTTATAGGTATTTTCATGATAAGGTATTGAATGTGTTTTTATAAGTTAGGTGGTGAAGTGGTCCATTTATATATAAAAAGGGTGTAATTTTTTTACATATTATTTTTTTAATATAAAAAATATTTCATAATCATATAATGTAGATCCAAAATAGATAATATTAGAAAATGGATAAGGGGTAGGTATATAAACACTCTATCTGGCCATTTTAATATAATATCAAATTTTATTTTAATACTTTTGCCATTTATATAACATGTTTAATCCATTTTAGCCATTACCATATTGACTAACATTTACTTTACTAAATTATTTTTATGAGTTAAAATTAAATGGACCTTATTACCTTATTTGAGAATTATTATTTTACATTTGAAAACCATTTTACAAGATTCAACTTCGTGTTTTTATAAAAATTAATTTTTTTAAAAGTGTTCTTAAGTAAATAAATGTAGAATGAAATGATTTCTAAGAATAAAATTGAATTTCTTTCAAAATTTTATATAGTATGGATAACTATGATATTTTTTGGCTTGTTGTAATAAAGTGAGTGTTATGTGAATTTCAAATTAACCAAAAACTGAATGGATAATATTGAATATTTAATTAATGTAAAAGGTCTAAAATAAGGGTTTTATTAGAATAAAATATAACATACGTTCCAAAAAATCCATGTATAGATATAAAAATTCAATATATTATTTTCAAATGATTTGTTTTAATATATAAATTTTTTTTTTCAAGAAAAAGTTTTAATATATTTTTAAGTAATGCTATATTATAATAATGATATAAAAGTTACTATATTTTTCAAAATATCATTTTCACTATTTACATAAACATCATTTGTTTTAGAAAAATACCAAAAAAGTAACCCAAAGAATTTTTTTTCAGGATGATTATAAAATTGAAGTCCATTTTACTAGATTCAAATTATTAAATGTAAATTTTTCAATTTTGAATAAAATATTACAATACATAGAAAAATATTTATTTAGAGTAAAATATATTTCCTTTCCCATTAGAAATTCATTTTCCACCAAACCTGGATTGATTTTTAATAATATTTTCATTATATAAAATTTAAATATTAATTGATAGAACTAAAATGATTATATATTAAAAAAATATCTAATAAAAATAATTTTTATAAAACATATTTATATGTAAAAAAATTCATTTCCATCACAAAGTAAAATTAGTAATTTTCATTGTGAAAATTTTGTCTATTTGATTATATAATATCATTTGAGATATTATACACACACACATATATAAATTTTTAAAGATTATATTTAAATTGTTAATCCTGAATATAATAAAAAAATTATTATTTATTGGTAAAAATACATGGGTTTTCACACCAACAAGATAGGTGATGTTATATTATAATGAGGATCTAAAATTGGGGAGGCAGCAGTTAATATCACAATCGATAATTTTTTATCATTTATATGGGGCGATTGAAAAATATTTGAAAAAATAACTAGAATCTCATCATAAAATATATGGAACATAATGGATTCTTCCATTACTAAATCCAAAACAAATATACTAGAAAAGACAATATTGGGAATAAATTAAACAACACATTATTATTGTTTTTATTGAATATGAGTAGTTTATGTTGGTATTTTATGTCATATAAAGCATCTATCAATGCTAATAAATCAATTAATTCACACAAAAAATTAAAACAATCCATTCCAAGGACAACATTACATGGCTATATCTATTACAATAATAAATCCCCCAATGAATAATTTTCCCCCATAATTATCTCATAATCTTGAAACACAAAAATTACAATAGACGAACCTCCAAATAGTTTATCCAATAGAAAGGGAACAATAAGCCTCTCGACCTTATGTCCCATAGTGGAGACTAAGAAAAATGTTATGAAGGATTAAGAATCTATAGAATCAAATATATCGAATAATATTGTAGAATATAAATTGATGGAACCTCATAAAATTTCTAACCCTCATAGAATTTGAAATTATATAGTGTGAAACTGTCTATTTTTCACTTATTTTCCTCATCAAAATACCTAAAGGCCACCACCATGGCCACACTATCCAATTTATCTATGGACAAGGAATATCAAGGGGCTCTACCATGTAACATTTTGTGAATGGTTGAAAAAATTATGTCAAATTTGAATTTTTTTACAAAGTAGTTTTAATCATGGTGAAATAGATATCTATAATTTCATATGATATTGTATTATTTTTATAATTTCTTTATTTCTCATAGAATAAGGTTTTTACCTCAGGCCAATACTTCGATGGAATTATTAGAAGATCTAATTTTGATGGAATATTTAATATTTAATTAATAAAATATTAATTATTTATTTTATTTTATATATCATGAATGTAGATATATATTATAATTTTTTTTGGTTTTTTTGTGTCTAAAATGCGAGGTTATTTCAAGGAATGGAATAATCATGCAATGAGAGCATGGTTCGAGGTGAGGCCCCCTTTTCTTCTTCCTTTAATTTTTTTTCATTAATTATTTTTATTTTCTTTTTTCATGTTTTCTACTTTTTCTACATGTATTTTGGTGAATTATTTAGAGGCCTACCACCTATTTGGTGTTTTCCAGAGGGAAACTAAGAGATAATTGATTGGATCATTACTACGGTTCTAGTATAAATGTATAATGAGGCTTGGTGGTTGAGCTATACATATTTGTGATTATTTATAATATATTTTAGGTCTAGAGGTAGAATTATTTTAAATTTTTCCCCATATTAATTTTCAAATATGTTTTTTTATTTTAATATCATTTATATGTTTTTGGGACCCCATATAGGGTCGATCGAAACTATTTTTTGTGAAGAATCGAGGCCTTCAGGTAAATATGGGGTTTATTATTTGGGAAAACCCAATGAACATGAATTTTAAAATGAGTCCCACGATATATGTTCCATTTGATGTGTTTATGGTTAATGATGAAGGATATATGGAAGGTTTATTTTGGAAAAACCCTATAGAGACACTCTGGGTGTGGCCAAGGCATGACACAACTACCTGCTTTAGGGAACATGCTTTTGTTGGGTAAACAACTAGATCCAATATGAAGTACATAGCTAGATTTCAGGTGTCTTGTATGGAATGACCCTATGTAAGGTAGATATCCAAGCAGGTGACTAAGAAACCCATGGTGTGTATTCAACATGTATTAGGTAATCATGATGTTTACATTGTAAATCTGACATCAGCTTAGGCTAGGATACATGAACATACAAGTTTGTTGAGGGTACACATCATGTTCCCAAGGTACCTGTTATATACACTCTCATTAGATGTGATTGGAAACATTTTCTCTATGGAGTTAGAATTAGACATGTGAGTAGTGCATAATGATTGTTTTTTCATTGATCATAATGGTATAATCCATCAAACATGGTTATGTAGTCTTAATGATGCTTTGGATTGAGAGATTTTTGGTAAAGGATAATTTGAATTTCTAATTCAAAATCAACTTAAGGGTTAGGATATAATATGTGAGGGATGAATGGGGGTTGTGAGATCATTTGTTGCCTTTGATTAAAAACATAATGTTTTCTCTTTTGTATGATTCAAATGATTAAAGAATTTGGGATCAAGTGGTTCCATAGATGAGATACATAAAGGGTTTATTGAAGTTTAATTTCATTAGAGCCTTTGGGATGGGATGAAATCACTGGATATTGATTATAGTTGGGAATAATGAGAAGAGTTTAAGATATATATAAGGTACCAATTGGGTAATGAACTTGTGGGTACAAATATTTTGAGAATTACCATATAGTTATGGTGATGTTTGGGGTTTCCCTTAATGGTGAGGTAATGTTTTGTAATAATAATTTTTCTAGTGAGGCTGGAAAATGTTTCATTTTGGGGATTATGTAACATTGCGGTTTGATGGAGGATCCCAATATATGGTGTCCTGTTTTTAGTATATATGCTTTGCCTCAAGTTGTCTTTTATTTAGGAGGCACTTTTAGGGTTTCTTGGTTCATTATGTGGCTCTGGGAAAATATATGAGTACTTTGTGATTTGGTAACACTTGGTGGGTAAATTATGTGGTTTTATCATTGATGATTTTAGTTTTGATGATTACCTAGACCATGGAATAATCTATTATTCCATAGATGTTTTATGAAGTTCCCATTATTTTTTTTGATGTTGGAGGAGTCCATTTAGAAATTATTGGATCAAAATTGACCTTCTATTTTATGTGGATTCTATTTGTCTTTTGATGGCTTGTGTTAAGAATATCTATAATGATAGTGGATGATTTGTATGACTGGATCACCCATTTAGTTTTAATTTATACCCCATGATTTAAT
This sequence comes from Viscum album, assembly GCA_963277665.1. Classification (NCBI taxonomy): domain Eukaryota; kingdom Viridiplantae; phylum Streptophyta; class Magnoliopsida; order Santalales; family Viscaceae; genus Viscum; species Viscum album. Next base: position 122,650,505 of record OY728139.1, on the reverse strand, counting down.
TTTGTATAAAATTTAGTATTTATGGTTCTTCTAAGTGGGATTGATAAGTTTTGTTACTGATCTAGAAGTTATATCTATTAAGGGATATACATCATGTCTGAGTTGATTTTTCATAACATTTAATGTTTGATAGTTCCTCTAGTAATGCAGGAATAGAGTTCCTATTTCTTGTTTATATCATTCTATTATTATGCTAGATATTTTTATAGATATATAGTTGTGGTTTAAGATGTGTTTGATGTGTTCTTGGGGTTTTTCATTTATACATTATGGCATGTTAAATTCAATTGATATTTTTCATTATTTGGAAGATACACTAGAAAATATATTCATGGGTGGTACATGTACCATAAATTCTATGGATTTGGAAAGAGTAAGGTATTATTTATATTTGGAATCTGTAAATAACAAAGGGTTTGATGTTTTATGTAAATTTTATCCATGTTATTTATTTTAGAATTTGATTTATTTTATTCTAAAAGCTTTTATATAAGTATTCTAGGAATATACCATGCACACACACTTGTATATAACACCATATTATAGGTTTACCATTGTAAGTGACATTCTATTATATATTTCTCACCGCTTTTTTAAGAACATTAGTGTGCATAAAACTCATTATGTTTGGTTTCAGGTTGAGAAAACGATAAAAAATGGATGGGGATGTGGCCTAGAATTGTATGATATAGTGCATCTACATATGTTAGTCTAATTTTTAGTGTGAATAAACTCATGATATTTGGATACCGGGGATGTGGTATGACTCGTGGATGGTAGTATAGATTTTTACAATTGTTATGTTTTTTTTAATTTATATGTGGTCATATCAATGGGAACCGATTGTTTTCACTTTTATCATTATTTATGCTTGTATGACTGCATGCCACATTTACCTTATTAGATAATTCTTCTAATATATTTGTTTATTATGAGTAATTTTATGTATCAATATTGGTATGTATTTAGTTTATTTCCATTATTTTATCACCTTAATATGAGCGAATAGTATCCCCTATATTTCTCTTTAGTCCCTAAATTGTAGTTAGTAGCCTCTAGTATACATGAAGGCATGCTGGAACCTTATTGTGGGATGAATCAGGTGTTGGATCTGGTTGACCAAGTCCTATTCCTGATAGGCTCTCCCATTCCTACTTAATCAAACCATAATATGTGAACATCATATTAATTGTAATATTGATAATACCTCTAGTTAAAATATTCTTGTCAAAGAAGTGAGAACTTATTTCCAACATTTTCCTAGCCACCTAGAAAAATTAGGCACAATAACAAAAAATTTAGTGGACTCCATAGATGAAAATCATAGGAAATGGGATCTTAGTGTATGTACCTGAACATCAATCTATAGAGAAGTATTGGAGGACTCAATAGACTTAATCTCTATCAGTCTTAACCTTGATTATCCAAGAATCATTATTCCTGCATCAATATCTCTACAACTATAAAAACATAAAATAAATTACCTCTTGAGATGAACCCAACCAATTATTTATCTTTTAGATCACATATTCCTTATACAACACAACACATGTATGAAACATAAATGGGGAAACCAAAAATCAAATAAAGGCCATTAAACCCCCTCAAAATTTCATTCTCTATATTATTCGTATTGAAATAATTATGGGAAGGAATGTAATTTCCTTTAATAGATTCTCAAAATTCTGAATTCTCATTCTCTATTAAAGGGGGATACCAACTCTTAACACTTTACTATCATCATCATCGATTAATGGAAATTAACTAGGAGAAGAATACAAAAATAATCCCTTGGAATATTTATCTAAATTAACCTTCATGTAATAGAATCATCCATAGGCATGTATCCTCTCTCATATAACTAATAAAAAATGGGAAAAAAATTCTATTTTCGAGCACTAATGAATCAAATAATGATCTCTATATGAACTGAAAAAAATTCCATCTCCCAATAAGAAATAATACCTCCATGATTGTCCAAACCATTATGTTGGTACTCATGAAACATCCTCCTACAAGGTTCATCCTCCCTAAGCAGGTCAACCCATCTATGGTCAAATAGACTATCCTATTTCACATCCCCAATATGAATCACATACAGAGAAAAACCCAAATAAATAACTCTAGTTAATAGAAAACATAATCTTGATAAAATGAAATTTATAATGTTTGATGTATATATGTTTATTTTAATATCCTACAATCACCCCAATTTAATCAAAAGAAAAAACAATGATGATGCATTTACCACTACATGGCCTCTAACCTGCAGTCCACAGTACCTACACATTAGAGTTGGCAAACATTATGGTCATTTCATTTGATCACATGTGGTATTATTAACTTATATCCAAGATGGTTTATCATGCTTTATTTTACCCTATGACCGACTAACAAATATTCCCTACCTAATCTCTTAAAATCATCCACAACTAATATCTCCAATCTATGTCCCAACTTTGTACCATAGTCTTTATACCACTTTTTTAATAATCAACACCTCTGATAACCCTTAATGGGTTGACAGTGTATAGGAATATGAAAAAATTTTACAAAAAAATATTAATGTTTTATATATGATTATATTATATGAACCATATTTTCATATAAGAATAAACTTTTCAACTAATGATTATATTATCTTTTACCTCTTTTCTGAAAAATTATACAATAATCATGTAAGGAAGATTTAGATCACTATAGTAAAAATATCAATGATGAATAATGATGATTAATTAAATGAAAATTTCAACCAATACACACCTCTTCGATATAAACTATTACCAAACCTCAAAAAGGGTTTCCACCCAATATAATGTAGAAGAATAATTATATATTATTAATGTAATGTAGAAATATGTAACCCTATAACTACAACCCCCAACAACTTTTCTCTTTAACACTCTAATGAATAATGTTATGTAATCCAATCCCTTTTATATCCATTCCATCACATGTCATATCCCATTTCCCAAAGACATTACTCAAATCTCATCGAACCCATAAACACATATCTAGGTTTATAACTTGATATGCGAATCAAAAAACCGTATAACATTCCCATCAGAATTGTGTACCATGTCCAAAATGGATATTGACCTTGTTTTCACTATATATGATGAATCCCCCCATGAATTATCCTAACAAATTCATAACAAATGGAAAAAAATATTAGACACTAAAAAAATCAATCCATATAAACACAGATGAATTTAACTACCATGTGATATCATAACCCATAAAACAGAATGATGAGTGATTTGGGAATATAGAGTAGTAATCCATCCAATACATCACCTACCAAGATGTTTTGGAATGAACATAAAATCCAAATCACTGGGGTATAAATATGGCTATCTGACATTGATGGGTCGTGGGAGAAATCAATTGAATATAATAGAGAGACAGACACACATACTCTTTGTTTCTCTCTCTTCCGCTCCGTCACACACACATAAACATGTATATATATATATCATATCCATACATAATCCCTATCTGAGGTTACATATGAAAAAAATTCTATTAAGGCCAATAACCATAAGCACATAATCAAAATAATTCAGTAAAAATCACTTCCATCTCTACAATACAAACCATATCCAACTATTATAACTAAAAAGCGATAACAAATTTGTAGTTTTCAAATTAAACACATATATTATAAATATTTAGATTTAACATTTCAAAAACCAAATTATATTAAATATTCCATTAATTTATAGATTTAATTCCAACCCACTTGTCAATTATTAATCAAAACCACCTAAATAATACCATATTTCATTTTTCATACAATATATAAACATTTATGAGAATTAATCAATAATTAAATAAGTATTTAAAAAATATTAAATACAAATGGGAAAAAATAATACAACCCCACAACGACACACCAATCACTGAATGGAACACCCCACAACACATGCCAATAACCTCTACTACAATCTAATATCCACCTCCTTTCCATAAAACTATCCATACTAATATTCCAAACCATAGGAAATCCAAACCTTCCTCATAAAAAACATACATGAAAATACCCACCAGAGAAAACTATTCAGAAAAATATCATACCAATAAAACAATAATCACAACACAGTTAACATAACTGGAAAATAAACCACATCAAAACTAGTGGTTTCACCCAATTTTTTTTGGTTAAGAGGTTTGTTGTAGTGATTCATGGGTTATAGAATCCTGAAAGACCTAATAAAAAACATATAGACACGTACATTCTATAGACTATTTAGTGGCTATGAAGTGGAAAACATTTGGTTGATTTTAAGTGTGATTAAATGAGGAAAATTTGATTTACGTGACTATAATTTATGAGAAATGGGTGATCCAGGGTTATTACAGGAGAATAATTGGATGAAATTATTTTTTTAACTATTTTAGTTTCCTTAACCCGAGATGGATTCATTTGATGAATTCAAAATAAAATTGTAAATTAATGTTCAAACACCTTCACAGACACATAATAATCGCATATAAACTAGTAGTATCATTTTACCAGACCAATCTAAGGTAAAAGATCTTATTATCACATTGAAGTGGGGTGATTGAATTTTATAATGAAGAGGAAAAGAGTAAATCATTAAATAAAAAAATTCAAATAAACGAAAATAATAAAAATTTAGAGAGTTAAAAATAACATTCAATCTAGGCCCTTTCTACTACATTCAATCAACTAATAATAGATTAATTCCAAGATTGGTTACATGTTCTCAATGAAAGAGGGATGTAGACACGTGAGGGAGGAATTGAATAAGTGAAAAAAACAACAAAAGTAAAATTATTAATCTACCATTTTGTGAATAATTTTACAAGTTTTAGTTGCAATATGTTTACACCATATAAAAATAGTATCAAACTAATAATAATACCAAAATAATGGAATATAGGAAAGTTTTATTAAAAACTAATATTATTCAAACAACTTACAAGAAAATAAAATGATAATACAAACCCAAACAGGAAAACATAAAATTATATAGAATCTAAACACCAATATTACTCAAATAATTGAATACCCTTCCTTAAATAATAATTTAAAGAGTCTTAGTTATATCCCCCAATATTACATGTCTTACCACATGATTATGATATGCCTAGGGTGGAGAGTTTGGGGAATATTTATTATTCAAAAAATGTCCTAAAATAGAAGCCAGCTTGTATAAACCGAACAGTGTAACATAAATGAACATCTGATGGCCAAATTTGGGTGGTCCATAGAAGACACAAATGGATAGAAGGATTTCCCCTAATAGAATATAAAATTTTTGACCAAAATCATATTTTTAAATATGTGTGGAATGGGTGGATTTTTTTCTATGCCACAGAATGTAGCTCAAAATTGTATCTTCACATTAGTCCACCTGAAATCCATTAAAACATCCTAATTATAATGAGAAAATGTTACATATTATTTTCCCCATGATTTCTTATATATATAGTTAAATTTTTATAATTATTGGTATTGGATATTGGCCTCTACATTTATTTTATTGGGTTACTGCCCAATTCACATCACCCAGAATATTCTTGATTCAAGGCCCATTTTGATGTTCTTATAATAAAAATATTAAATATCTTAAAAAATAATTAATTATTCCTCATAAAATAGGGGACCTAAAAAATGAAAATAATATCAATATATTTATTTATTTTATGATGTGTTAAAAAATCTTCCACGAAATACTGCATTTTAAGGGGGAATTACAATCAAAATGTTAAATAATTGTAAATTTGTATAAAACACTAAAAATAGTGTTTGTGAGTTATGAAGAACATGAATAATATAAATATTAACCATGAATATTATCCTATTTATGTGTTTTATCACACCCCTAACATGAGTTTTTCTATTCTAGAGGAAAATATATCTTAAAAATATGAAATTCATATTTTCATTCCCCAAAACAGTATAATAATCATTTCTCACCAAAATGCCTCATAAAAAGTAATTATGAAATCAATAAAAATAATTTTGTACAAGGTTTTTTCAAAAGAATATCCCAATACCAAGTTCATTATTTTATTCAAATTCGACGCAACATTTCATGCAATTTAAATTAATCATGATGATGTGTTCTACACCACAATAGACATGGGGGTTTAAATTTATTCAAGAGAGAAATAATGAATGTGCTAGGTGGAATAAATTTTTACTATTAAGATATGTATTAAATTTTTTTATTTTTTATACATTTGTGTTTTTTTTGTTTTCTTCCATGGTAATTGAAATTGACCTCAATCGGGTCAACCCGTATTGCAAGTATTTTCCAATTACTTTGAGGCTCAAAGACTTTATGGAACCAAGTGAAGCTCATATAATCGGGCATCATCTCAAGTTTATTCATTCAAAAACAAATTCAAATTACCATAAATTGTGATAAATTACCAACTTTGGGCCAGAAAAATATGGATTCATGATCCAAAAGTGCCGAAATCCACATATTTCATCAATCTATTTCCATACACACAATTGATTTTTTTGGTTTATTTTTTAATACTCATGTTAAAATTAAAATTATCACCAAACTGATTCCATTTATTATGGGGGACCAAGAACACAAACTAACACCCAATAATAAATATGACATGTATGGTGATTATTTATAAATATATGAAAATATAAATGGTGAAAAATCACATTGGACAACAACTCTTTACAAAATTTATGTTCGTGAACATAAAAATTCATTAAAATACAAATCAAGGAATGCAAAATTACTTGATATTCAGTTTGAAAGATTATAATTTTAATTATCCTGTTTAATGTTAAAGAAAAATTCCATTCCCTTATGGTACTCATTATTTTTCATTTAAATTCAATTTTTATGCATCAAAAAGAAAATTTTTAGTTCATATAGCCCATATTATAATGAAATGGTTCCTAAGCGTTTAAAGAAATGAAAATTTTATTGGTGGGTAGAGGCATAGAAGAGAAGATTCTAAAAGAAATTGAAAATTAAAATCATTGAATGAGGTCACCTAGTGGGTAACTTTAATGTTTTTGTTTCTCACATTTAATCCCTTCATCACCGTATAACTCAGAGAAGCCTAATTAGTGATGAAAATTTGTGCTTCTTAAACTAGAGGAAGTATGATATTCCTAAAAATCTATCATTATTAGTAGCTCCTTAATCCTAAAATCCACCAAAATTTGAGACCTTTATATCCTTGAGAGTTTCCGTAACTAAAAAAAATAGAAACAAAAGAAAGGGAAAAATATTCTTGTTTACTTTGAAACTCCATCCTTGACTATATATAGAGGTAAAGGCTTGGATAAATTTCATAAAAATCTTTTTCTAATGTCTTTATCCCGACACGAACCCTAAATCAATAAAAGTTTTTCTGGTTCATTGGTTTGATTAGTTTTTTCCTCATTTGATTCTTATTTGTTGAATGGTTTAATGAATGGTTTTAACCTATGACCATTAACATTGAATACATAACCACTAGTGGGGTCATGAATCCTTATTTTCCTATAACGGTACACATGATGCACTATGTATGGTCTTGACCATCTAGACCTTATCTATCTTAAGTGTAAAAGTTATTTTCAATTATATAGGAGCAAGGATTTTCCCATTTTAACTATAGCTTTATTTATCCTTGAATATTCAAAAGACTCCCGGAAAATTTCTTCAAGTTCATTAAGATATAATTGTCTCTTTTATTTATCCAATGAAATGTAAAAGATCAGTTTTTATTTCATAAAAGGCCTTATGTACAATTTCAATTGGAAAATGGCATGTTTTTCCATAAATTAACCTATATAGTGATATTTTTAGGATAGTTTTAAAACATTGTGATATTCCCAAAGGGAATCCAATAGCATCTCAAACCAATATTTTCTAGTGAAATTGACAATTTTTTCAGGAATTTTCTTATTTACAATTTTTTCTAACTCATCTGGACCATTGGTTTGATGATGGTAGGCTATTGAATTTTTTTGATAAATACCACTATTATACATGAGTATCGAGAGGGGATTGTTGTAGAAACAGGTTCCAATATCACTAATTATATCTCTTGGAATTCAAAATCTAGAAAATATTCCCTCTTACAGAAATTACATCACAACATGATGGCTATTGGACTTGTTGAGAATGGCCTCGACCCATTTTAAGACATAATCAACTACATAGATGATTTAGATCTAACATCTCAGGTATTTATACAATGACTAACTTTTGTATCTATTAATATTTTTTTACATAATAATAATTTTATATTTAATGGGACACTATGTATGATTGATTAACTGACACACAACAATGTGTTTCTCCAGAATCTTACGTTTCACACAAAACAAAGTTTTACCGAAAAATAATACATAAATAATATTATTACTTTAAATTGTTGTTAAAAAATAGAAATTCTATTAGTGGGAATTAACATAATTAATTATATTATGATCTAACATATTTGTTAAATGTTTTTTCATTTATCAAATGATTTTTAGTGCCTTAAAATAAGAATGAATCCAATTTCAAGCATAAAATACTATAATATTTTTAAAAGGTTATTTTACCACCTTTTGATGGATGACATTTTTAAAATATTTTTTTTCACTTTTATATGTTCTATATGGTAAAATAATCCTTTTATTTAAAAATGGGACATAAAATATTAATTCAGTATAAATTTTCGTATTTTTATAACTATATCCATATTTTTATAAATAGTGAAAAAATGACATTTTCATCCAAAACTAAGTTTTCATAAAATTTATTTATATAGTTATATTTTCCTATTAATTGTATTTAAATTTTAATGGGATTAACTTTTTTTCATTTAATTCAATGATGGTCATTAGAAATAATTTCACATTTAAATTGGATGTATACACATGTCAATATTTTGATAGTTTTATTTCTTAAAAACCTTCATTTTGGTTTTTATAATGAGAATTAATTTTAAAAAAATTACTAAAACATAGGTTTTTTTAATTCGGAAAAATTGATTCAATATTTTGGAATCCAATTTTCCAAATTGTGTAATTTGGTCACTTTTATTTAAGGACATTATAAATACTAACATTAGTACTTATTTTTCATTACCATGGAAAAAGGGTAAATTGTGTAAATAATGGTAAAAAAATAAAATTGTAATAATATAAAAATACCCTAACACATTTCCTAATCTCATTTAATGAGATATTATTGAACATTAGCATCCTTGGGTTGATTTTATGGCACAATTGAGCCACTTGTGTGTGATAATGACCTTTTATATTATTTTTTATAAGGAAAAGGGAAATATAACGTAAACATGTTTATCCAAAATAAAAAATTATAATTTCAATTATATAAATGATATGTATATATATAAATAGTATATATAAATTTAGAATGAGATCCTAGATCATGGTATTTTATTTATAAATTTTTGACCTAGAATAAATAAATTTAATGATGATGTAATGATGATGTAATGATTACCTTATTAATAACATATTCAAATAAAAGATATTATAAATAATAATAAAAATATAATTTAACATTTTTATGAAATAAAAGATTTTTTTTAGAAGATTATGACATGTTATCATTGATTTAATCACTTTTTTTCAAGGGATAATAATTGTAATTTCTTTAGCAAAAAACAATTACTAAATAGTTTCAAAATTGTTATAAATGTGTTTAAAAATACTATTTTATAAAATGGTTTAATTTTACTAAAGATATATTTGTTGGGAAAATATCACATATAATGTTAAAATTTTCTTAATGATCCACTTCTAATTCTCTTTAAATATTATAGAAACTTTTGTCACCATATAATATGAAAATAAAAGAAAACATGGTGAGGGTTAATTCTTTTCACTAAGGTTTAAAGTTAAATGATAAGGTTAACATTATGATCTTAATATATAACAAACCTATTTGTTGAGATAATTTTGACCCATACTCATATGATCCTCTAATGGTATCACTTTTTTACTTTTATAATCTAAAAATTCATTTTACAATAAAATATTATTAAAGGTATTTCTTAAAGTGACCCTCTTCATTATTATAAAAGGCCACCACATATACAAATATACACACCCCTCCCAAGACTATTAGATAATCCATAATCTTCTCAAATAATCTCCTAGAATACCATTATTCCTTCTAGAAGCCTTAATTTTTAAAGGTGACAATTCTAGAAATCCTATTAGAAAAATCTAAATGAGTTTCCTAATTTAGTGGTATCATATGCTCTCAAGGAGCTTTCATTTATTTTTCTTCTCCGAACCCTAACCTCCTATTATTATAATATTTTATAACAACAGCAGTAAACTCAGTATACTAGGATTTTTTTACGTTAATGGTTCCTCCTTTTATTATACACTCCTCCATCTAATGGATATAGAACGTATTGTTTTTGTGTATGGTGAACTATTGACTCATGAAATGATGATTGTTCAATTTTCTATTACCAGCACTCATGGTGTCCATTAGAATGGAACATTATTTATATATGATATAAATTATTTTTGTATTGTACCTATTAATATTAATTTTTTATTTACAACAGGTACTCGATGCTTATGATAATGTTTAAATATGATAATTTCATTTTTTGAAGTGTGGACAACCGCCCCCTAAATGTGATATGACTCCTTCATTAAATAAATGGAATGAGTAAAAGATATTGTTAATGTTATTATTTAAATTATATAACATATATATTATATATTTAATTATAATATACTTTTGTATCATTTAGTTTTCATTCATTTAATATGACAATGAAATGAAAGTAGCATTCTTGCGTACATACAGTTTGTCGTCTCCATGAACAATATATTTATTTTCATATCTCCAAATGTTATGGACTATTATAAAATATATATATACTGGATATATATGATATTTTAATCCTGAATATGTTTATGGAGATAATGGAATTATGACCAGATGAAATATTTTTATCAAAAAAGTTCATTTTTTACACAAATACCAAACATCGGCAAAACGTCTACTATGAACTCAAATAATTAACTCATTTCAATAACATGGTAATAAGTGATATGAAATGAATAATAAAAAATAAAAAGTTACTTATGAAATTATAAATTATCCTATGTTTATTAGTCATGAAATCAATAAATGATTTAGACAAGTCAGACTCAAGGTAAGGGAATTCGTCGCGATCTCCTTTCATTGAGACAGTTCTTGATAATGTGCACATTTATTCATTCATAACATGTATATACAGAGACTATGAAATTTCATATCTACATTTTATCTATAAAAATGTTATCTATTAATTCACGGAGATGAATATTTAAATTTTTCAAGTGGTAGGGTACACCTTGAACATTTAAATATTTAACTATGAAAAACTATTCATCCTGATATTAAAGGAAAGATTTATTTATATGGTTATAAAAGGAATATATAGGATATTTTATATAAATATTTAAATTCATTCCATGGTTTCGCAAGGAATAATTTAATTCTAATCATTTTACATTCTTTACAAAAATAAAAAAGGAATGTTATTTAATGTATACGGTGACAACAACATCTTTAACGCCGTAACCATTTTTCGATATGTGGCTTATTCTATAAGCCTTAATGTATTTTAAAATGAAAATATATCCCCTATTAATTTATTTGGTTATCTTGGTGTTGGAAATGGTTTATTAAATAAAAATTCTATTTTTATACGGAAATTGTTTTTATATGGGATTAGAAGAAGCATTCAAAAAAGGGGTTTTGTGATGAATGTGTTTTATTCATGAAATTTTACGTGAGCATTATATGAAACTCATGAGCCCGATATAGCTTATATGAAGTGTTTATCCATATTATAGCTCTTGGGTTAGCCCGATATATCTTATAAGAAGGTTCGACACCCATTATATCTCATAGGTGACCCCCAAACATAGCTTATAAAAATGTTTGAGCCCCATTACAGCTCAAGGGGTGAGCCCAATATATCTTATACTAAGGGTTATCCCCATTATAGATCTCCTATTTTGAAGTCAACCACATGGTTATTTCAATTGAAACATTTTTTATGGTGTTTTATGTATATGATTCTCTCTATAACCTAAAATAATTTTAATTTCTTTTCATTGTTTTTAGTATTTTTCATTGAGGAAAAAGAATGATTCTTATTCATCTGATTTTTTTTTGTTTCATCTCCTCAAATAAAATTGAATGGGTTATCGGTTTTTAAGTATATTATTATTTTTTCTATATTTTTATGTCCCTTACATATCTTTTTGTTCTCAACATTTGTTTTTAAATTATTTAACAAGTTTTAAGGGATAATATAGTCTAGGATGAAATCAAAAAAAAATATGATGATTAATCATGAAATAAAACCATGATTATTTTTTAAAACAATTATGTTATATAAGATAAATGTATTGTTGGACGTGACCTCTTTGAAGTCATTGGATTTTTAGAATGTAAAAAGTAACTCATACAATCTATAATTTCTAAGGTGAAGATGATCTATGGTGGTCTTTATTTAAGAATACTATAGATAATAAGGGTATAACTATTATATTACATCTCAAATATTACATTGTAGATACTTCTACTCTATCCGATTTGTTTTCCAAAAATAAAACTCTTCATAAAACGTGATTTCTTTTCTTGAAAAAAATAATCATGAAAACTTATTTTCTCCTAACCTTCTTATAACCAATGAAAAACATTTCAAAAACATGGTATTATCATAAAAAAGATCATTGATGGATATAAAATAATAAAATAATACATTACTCCATGAATATATACAATTCAATTAAATAATAATATTTACTGATAATACATAAGCGGTTTAACATTCATTATGAAATCATAATATTTATTAATAAATCATAAATATAGTACATCCAAACGGTAACCTATGGAAATCATAACATACTTAAATTGTATCTTTTACTGCTACCTAGGGAGTAACCTGCATGGTTTTGTTTGGAATACCCATCATAGAATATTACCTAAATATTTTTGGATATACCTTAATGTTTACCACTGTCACATTAACCAATGCATTGGAAAGATATCATAGGCTTACCCACCCTTGGTCTATCACAAAACAACTTGTATATGTATGCAATTCCCAATAAACATAACAAAATCATAACAAATGAACAAGCATAAAGAAAAAAAATAACATTTCATCATTATAATCATAAGACATCATTTCAATATTTGTATACAATAAATCTCTTATCTAAACCATTTTCAAAACCAAAATACCTAAATATGGTATATAATTTTATTTATAATGACATTACGACATGTAGAAGTAGAAAGATATCAAATAATGCTCACAGCAGTTGAAAGTCCGTTTCCACCATGTACATAAAAAAATCGTTTCGTAATTCAGTAAAACACATCAAAAAAATATTAACCTTTTAAAATCATTGAATTAAATTAAAATTAAAATTTGTTAATTATATATTTCATAAAATAAGGTCTTTTATATCGCAAAATAATCCCTAATGAAGGGAGAATGAGATGAATTATATTAAAAAGATCATGTCATTAGATAAAATAAAAAAAGGTAAAAATAAGCACCAAAAATAAAAATAAACCCAATATAATTGGATATGAAGTGTAAAAAAATTATATGTCATTCACACATATTCATGGAAAAACAAAACAAATTACATGGATACATAACTCAATGAATTAAGATTGAGTTAAAATTTCCCTTACAATGTTCTTATAAATGAAATAATCATTTATAAATGGGGTGATTAGTTGTAGAAATATTACATCCACACAATGGTAAGTGTAAATTACAACATAAATAAATAAATAGTGACCCACACCATATCATGGTAAAATAAAATCAACGAAGTATGCATAAAACCCAATGGGTGGAATTTAAAATTAGAAATTCCCTTACAATGATCATTTTGTTCGTAAAATAGATATATTATATGTATTAACTATATATACACATAAAGAAATTATAAATAAAATTTAGTAATTTCCAAATTTATTTCTCACATAATCATAGAACAACATAATCAAGATATAGAATATTAACCCAAAGAATATAAATTGGGTTAAAAAGTCCCCTTACCACATATCTGACTTGTCTCATTCATTATTTATATTTCTGAATAACAAACATAGGATAATTTCAACATTCTTGAGAACCATTTTAACATTTATTAATGAATATATATTAATTATTACCATGTTATAAATATTAAATAATTATTTATTGTAATATTGGTCATTTTGTTGATATTCGGTACTTGGGTTGGAAATGAACTTGTTTGATGTAAATTGTCCATGTGGTCATAATTCAATCATATCAGATTATTATTCATGATTTAAATATCATATTTATATATTATATATGTATTTAGAGTAGACCATAATATTTGGAAATAATAAATGAAATTCACCATTCATGGAGATGGTCAGCCGTACATACGTATAAATGCTACTTTAATTTCATTTAATATTAAATGAATGAAATATATATGAAAAAATGAATATTATAACTATATTATAATATATATGTTATATATGATACATAATTTCATCAAAAACATCCTTTATATATTCCATTTATGGAATGAATGATTTATATCACTTTGAAGAGGCGGTAGTCCACACTTCCTCAAAATAAATTAGCCCATTTACACATTATTTAAAGCATAATATAATGTTGTAAATAAAAATTACAGAATCATATAGACAATATTAATATAATATATATCATATTTATTCAATCCATTCATGTATATAATTGTTGTTTAATGATGATCATGTAGAATGAATCATATCGCATCTTGGAGATGGTAACCATTATGTACGCACGAGCAAAGATATCATTAACTTAATGGTTAAACAGTATATAATTGGATGATATATAAATTATAAAGAATAATTATAATGTTATATTCATTATTTTAATCCATTATACCCATAATTATACCCATAAAATTAATTATGGTTGAATAAAAAATTACACCACAGCATAGAGACGGAAAGCCGAACGTACGCATGTATTGTGATATTGTTATTCTTAGGATTGATAAAAAGAGGTATAAGGTTATCCCATAATTATCACAACATCTCATCCTGTTTAAGATAAAATATTTATTACCTTATTATGGAAACTACATAAGTAGGGGAAGTATAAGAAGAAAAGAAACTTGAAAGGGGTGATAAAAAAATACCTCTTCCGAGTATATCATTTTGATTTTCACAAAAGGTTTCCATAGGATGGATTTATGCCCAAATTTTGGCCTATAAGTGTAACTAAGGAATTTTAAGAGCTTATTTTCTCTGATTATGGAAGATACAGTGGTATTTAGAGGTGTGAGTAAGTTGGTAGAGGTGGTGGCCTTTTATTTGAGGGAGGCGGGGGACATTAAGAATGTTTTGAAATATCATTTTATTATAAAATGATTTTTATATTATAATAGATCCATACGGATAAAGTTAGATGTTAATATGTTCATTGGTTTAAATACACTCAGAAAATAGGTTTTATAAAAGTTTAGGTCACAATATTAACTCTATATTTTAGCTTTAACCCTTAGTTAAAAACATTAAGTCATACCATGCTTTCTTATATCTTCATAATATATGGTTAATATAGCTACAATAAAATATAAATAGATATACACAAGGATAACTATTAACATATATAACGTTATATATATAGGTTTTCTGAATAATATTTCTTTAGGGAAATTATATAATTTAATAAAACATTATTTTTTAAAATATTAATTTAAGTTAATTTTGACACAATTTAGTAAAGTATTTTTTTAAAGTCATAAAAACATGATTCCATAAAATATAATTCATAAAATCATCCAAAATATGTCAATTTAATAAAAAAAATCGTGTATGGCATATAAATGTTCAAATTATATTTAATTTAATATTTTAATATATCATTTTTATGATTCATTCCTTAATAAGGTAATCATTGCATCATCATTGGGTCACAAAATTATTAAGTTATATATTGTATAAAAATTATAAATAAATATGATGATATAAGAAAATATTTTTATAATTATAATGAATATTTGTATTCAATTATATAATCAATATTAATGAAATTGAAATTGTTTTAGTTAAGAGATACATGTTTTTGATATATTTCACTTTTCTGGAAATTTAATTTTATAAAATGTCATTTTCACACCCAAGTGGCTCCCAAATGCCAAATTTTAATCCTAAGGATGATAATGTATTGAAATATATAATCCAATATGATTATGACAAATTCTCTTGTATTTTAATATTATTATAAAATTATTTTTTATGATTATTTACCTAATTTACCCTTTAACTGTTGAAAATAAAAATTATTACAGAAGTTACTATTCATAATGTAAAGAATAAAGGGTACATATTTTCATAATTTAGACTTTATGATTCCAAATATGGAATATAATTTCCAAATTAAAAATACAGAATTTTTTAAAAAAAATTAATTAAAATTAATTCCAATTTTCATAAACAGAAAATGGAATTTTAGAAGGAATACTATAAAATCATTGACATGTTTTTATGTCCAATTAAAATGTAAAATTAATTTTAATGGATATAATGGAATTTAATGATTAAAAAATAATCTAATAAATCTTTAAAAACAATTAAACTCAAAATTTAGCGATATAAATAAATTAGATGAAATGGAAGTTTTGAATTAAAATCCAGTATTTGTCACTATACATTAAAAATTAAATTTTATTAAAAAAATAACAATAGTAAATTTTGATATCCCAATATTAATGACGATGTTTATTTTATCATATTGAACATATAAAAGTAACAATAATTATTTTTAAAAAAGGGATCACAATAATATGGTAGTAAAATGACCTTTTAAAAATATTATAGTATTTAAAGCTTAAATTTTGATTCAATATAATTCTAAGCCTCTAAAATTAATTAGATAACTTTATAAAC
Organism: Viscum album; assembly: GCA_963277665.1. NCBI lineage: Eukaryota > Viridiplantae > Streptophyta > Magnoliopsida > Santalales > Viscaceae > Viscum > Viscum album. The sequence goes on along the minus strand of OY728139.1, from coordinate 122,633,580 downwards.
ATTTAACAGATATGTAAAATAAAAATATAGTTAATTATATTCATTCCACCCAATACAATGGATATGATTTAGCTACCATTAAAAATAATAATAATATTATTGTATTATTTTTCAGTATAACTTAGTGTTGTGTGAAGCGTAAGATTTTAGAGAAACCTGTTATTGCGTGTCTGTTATGCTACAATACATAGTGTCCCCATTAAAATAAAATTAATTATAAATTAAAAAATATTAATAGATATGGAAATTTATTATTCTACAAATACCTAGGCTGTAACATCATTTCCCTATTTTGGAAATTACGTCCTCACAATTTTAAAATTGGCTATAAAAACATTATTGAAAATAACTCATCGAAGAAGGGTCAATAAAACTATCACTTTAAAATAATGAAATATAAGTACAAAGGTAACCAGAGATAACACATACTAATATTCAATGTATGAAAACATGGATATGAAAGAGAAACAATCCATCTTGTTGTGATATAGAGTCATAGAAAACATGATTAAGAGAAAATTAACTACCATAAAACAATAAGCATATGATGTGTTAAATGATATTTGATTTCCCAAAATCAAAATTTAATGAAAAATGATTTAGGTTTAATATCTATTTCTTAGGATTATTAATTTGTTTATTATCACAAATAACAAAAGGAAATATCTTTATCTTTCAAGTAGAGTTCCATCCTTTAATAAATATCTACAACAAACTTATCGTTTCTCAAAACGATGAGTATTCAAGATGACTTGTTCACATTTAAAGTGAAAGAATCTTCGTCTAGAGAATTACATAATTCCAAAAATATTATCTATATGTTTCCCTTGTCTTAATACATTAACCAAAACAAAATGGATAGTACAAGATTATATAATCCCCAAAAATAAGAATCCTTCATAAAAATACATAGTACTCTTATTCTCCGAAATTCCAAAAACAATATCAAAAGTTAAACAAAGGCCATTCAACATAAAATTGCCTATAAAAATTCTTCAAAATAAATAAAACTAATATTAAAAACAAAAATTTAGAACAATTTGATCACATAGCCTTCCACGATAAATCTTAACACTTACGTCTAAATAACATCTACTACTCTTAAAGTCCCATACTTAAAAGTAATTAACAAAATCCCATATTCTCTATGATAGGTTAATAATGTCCACAAAAAACCCATATCATCATATATCCTTAATAAAAACATATATTCTTCCAAATTAAAACTCAAACATTCCTCCACAATGAAATCCCAAATTATTCTATATTCCATAGGCATATGGGGATCCCAAAATAGGAAACATATTCCAAAATTAAATTTGTCACTTAATCAGAAAATGATTTTCTTATATTAAGGATATCTATTTGATAAAACATAAGATATGAAAATCAATATTTTCTTGATCATGAAAATAATTTAACTCAAAATAATAAGTTATAATTCCCAAGGACATCACATAGTCCGGTGGTAGATGATAATTCCCTGTCACACTTCTATATTGGGTTCAATTCCTGCAACATTGTCCAACATGATGGGTTGTCACATGGTTTTCATTTTTTTCTTTTTTTCAAAAACTATATAATTTATAACATTTAAAAAATGTGATAAAATCATCAAAAGTGACCTTAAATTATTTTTTCCTTAATAGTTATCTATTACCTCACATTTTCCATCTTAATAATTAATATCCCATAATTTCTACAATGGTAAACGTCTTCAAAAGTACCATTAGTAACCTTAATTTTCAAGATTATAAAGCCTTAGAGGGGGTATCTAGTAAATTGAACTTATGATATAACATAAAATTATAAACACATGATGATATCCCATACCATGAAGAAAAAAATCATAATTTCCAATGATGTCTCAAACATCCTCTAATACAATCAATAAGGCCCAAACCTTAAACAATACATAATATTTAGATAAGTAAAGTGGGAACATGAAATAGTATATGTTTATTCTATAACATAATAATTTTTAAAAAAAATAATGGATTCATTTCATGTTTAATCAGCATAACATTTATAGGAAAAAATAATAAAGAATAACCATTAGTCTAGTTAAAACATGACAACATATTCAATGTTCTTCGAGCGTATAAAAAATAAATTCACATAAATAACACTCATACTTTTTTCTCAATGATAAACACTAAAACCAATATAGTGTATTTAAAACTCTTTTTGGTTTCTTATAGGATCATATTCATAAAACCCTTTTAAACAACATCCAATTAGAATAAAAATATAGTAAACCTCCATATTAGAGATCTATAATGGGGATCACCCTTTGTGTAAATTATATCGAGCTCACCTGTGATCTATTATGGGGATAAACCCTTCATATAAGCTCTCTAAGGATCGCGTGTGATCTATAACGGGGATTATACCTTCTTATAAGCTATACCGAGCTTATGTATTTCATATAATTATAATGTTCCATTTCATGAATAAAACACGTTAATCAGAGAATATATTTTTTTGAATGATTCTTCTAATCCCCTATGAAAAACATTCCGTTTAAAATTACCATTTTCATTTAAGAACCCATTTTCAACTCCATGATTCCAAAATATATTAATAAGGGATATATTTAGATTTCAAAATACATTATGTCTTATAGAGGATGACAAATATGAAATAATAGTTACAATGGTAGAGAATTTTTTGTTTCTATATACGTTAAAAAACATTCCATTTTTCATTTTTAAAAGAAATTAAAATGCATCATATAAAAACATTCATTTTGAAAAGATTGAATAAAATGAAATACTTGAAAAATATTTCATGTATATTCCTTTTATACCCATATAAATAAATAAATAATTTTATATCACAAAGAAAAATATTTAATAATTAAATATTTAAATGTTCTAGGTGTCCCATACTACATTGAACATTTAAATAGTAATATCCATGATTTAAAAAATAACATAAGTATAGATAAAATATAGAAATGAAATGTCATTGAGGTTGTATATACACCTTATAGAAAAATAAACGTGCATACTATCTAGAAATTCATCAATGAATTGAGATTGAGAGAGAGTCCCTTACAATGATCATGCCATTAGATAAAAGGAAAATAAAAGACATAAATATGTATGAAAAATATAAATACCCCCAATATTAGTGGAAATTAAATATAAAACAATCTGAGTAAATTCAAACATATTATTGGAAAAACCAACCTAATGACATGTATTTTCAACTCAATGAATGAATATTGAGTTATGATTTCCATTACAATGTTTGTATAAATGACGTAAGAATTTATCAAAGGGGAGATTATGTGTAGAAAAATATTACACAAGAAAAGGGAAGTGGAAATTAAAACATAAATAAATAAATATTGATTCCACACATAATCATGGAAAAATACAATCAATCATGTATTCATAAAATCCAATGAGTGTAAATTGTGTTTAGAAATTCCCTTACAAAGATCATTTTGTTAACAAAATAGACTGATTATGTGTATTCAATATATTTTAAAATAAATATTGTATAAATGAAATATTGATGTTTAGAAATTTTTTCTCACATAATCATATCACTACACAATAAAGAAGTATATTATTAACAGAAATTATTTAAATTTAGTTAAGACAATCCCTTATCTCGAATCCAATTTATCTCGTTCATTCTTTATTATCTTGAATAATAAACATAGTTTAATTTGAAATTTCATTAGAAGATTTTTAATTTTTAATTTTCCTTATATATTACTTATTAACATATAATAAATATTAAATAATTATTTACTCTCATATTGGTTTTTATCGATATTCAGTATTGGAGTCAAAAACGAACACGTTTGATGTAAATTGTCCTGGTGGTCAAAATTCAATCATTTCTAGAATATTATTCATGATTTAAATATAATATATATATATATCCAACATATATTTATTTATAATAGGCCATAACAATTTAATATAATAAACGATATTCACTGTTCTTGGAGACGGAAGGTCGTACGTATGCATGAATGCTACTCTCATATCAGTTTCATTGTAAACGAATGAAACCAAAATAATAAATATGCATATTATAATTTTAGTATTATATATTTGATATATATTATACATAAGTTCATTAAATCTATCCATTATACGTTCCATGTATGGAATGAAAGAATCATATCACTTTGAGGGGCTATAGTCTGCACTTCCTCAAATTAAATTATCATATTTACATTTCTGGGAAAGCATAATGGTATGTTGTAAATAAAAATTACAGACGCAGAAAGTCAATATAAAAATAATATATATCATATTTATTAATTCCATTCATGTATATAATCATGTTTTAATGAGTATCAGGTAGATTTAATCAATTCACATTGTGGAGACGGTAGGCCATACGTACACACTAGTGACGATATCATTCACTTAATGGTTAAACGACAAAGAATTGGATGGTATATTAATTATAAAGAATAATTAACTTGTTATATTAATTATATTAATCCATCATACTCATAATTATACACATCCAAATTATGTATTTTTTTAATAAAAAATTACACTATGGCGTGGGGATGGTTACTCATACATAGGCTGGCATAGTGATAATATTTTTCGTAGGATGGATAAAAGGATATATAAGGTTATAAAATAATTATAATTATATATAATAATTTATTATATATTGGATTTCTTACATTATTATGGAAATGAAAAAGGAAGAGTAATTATAATATGAAAATAATTTTTAAAGATGCGATAAAACAAATACATCTTTTTTGAGTATCTTCGTATGATTATCACAAAAGGTCTCCATAGGATAGAGTTATAGTAAATGTGTAGACTCTAGAAGGAAGAAAGGTATTTAAGATCTTATTTAATCATAATTTTATGAGACAATGGGATTTAGAGGTGTGAGTAAGTGGGTAGAGGTGGTGGTCATTTACAAGAATTGTGTGGGGAACTTTTGGAATGTTTTAAATTATTATTTTATTATAAAATTATTTTCTAATTATAAATTTTCAAAGGCGATGAGTTTATAAGATACATGATTATGGGTCTATATCCTATAATTTAATAAGTTTTATACATTATTAGGTCACAAAATTAATCTTATGTATTAGCTTTAACCCTTAGTTAAAAACATTATCTCTTACCATGTCTTCTTATATCTTCATAATATATTGTTACTATAATAACTATAAAATTACAATCAAATCTCAAGTGGATAATTAATTAAATGTAATATTATATATATCATTATTACAAATATTATATTTTTAGGTCAATTTTATCATTTAAAAAATTGTAATTTTTTAAACTCAATTATGTCAATTTTAACATTATTTAGTAACTGATTTTTGTTAAAGGCATAAAAACATGATTCCTTTGAATAAGTGGCATTAATCATCCCTCAAATGTCACTTTAATTCAAAAAAATAGTTTATTATATCAATATACTAAGATTACATTTAAAATAATAATAATAATAATATCATTTATTTGAATCATTCATAAACAAGGTATCCACTACATGATCATTCTGTCAGCACTAAATTTATTTATTTAATGACTACAAATTATATAAAAAAATGATTTACTAAATGTTTTAATCTTCCAAATTAATATTTATAGTCAAATATATTAGTTATATATCCCTGTATTTATAATTTTCTATTAAAAGATACATGTTTATGTAATATTTCTATTTTCTTTAAGATAAATATTATAAAATATCATTTTCACACCCAAGTGGCTCTCATGTGCCAAAATGTCCTCTTATGGGTTTTTATGGTTAGAAATATCTCATCCAATTGGATTGGGTCATGATTTAGGGTAGTTTTATATTATTATGTTATTATAATTTACCTTTACTTACCTGATTTAGGCTTAAAACCATGGTAAATAAAAATAATTACAAAAGTTAATATTCATAATGTCTAAAAATAAAGGGTTAATATTTATATAATATGAAACATTTGATTTCAAATATGGAATAAAATTTTCCAATTTCAAAATATAGAATTGGAAGAAATTAATTTTAATTTAATTCCGTATTGTCAGAGCAAGAAAATGAGTTTTTAAAAAGTAAAAATAATCAAAAGATTTACATCTGTTTATGTCCAATTAAAATGTGAAATTAATTCTAGTGGAAATAATTGGATTATTTGATAAAAAATATTTTAATTACACATTAATCCCAACTAAAAGGACCACATATATATAAATAAATTATATGAAAATAAATTTTTGAATTAAAATCCATAATATTTAACTATTCATTAAAAATAAAATTATTAAAAATATACTAAAAGTAAATTTTGATGTACCTATTACAAAGAATATTTTTATTTTATCAAATATGACATATAAAAGTGGAAAAAATATTTTTAGAAAGGGTTTGTCATCAAAAGATAGTAAAATTTCCTTTCAAAAATATTATAGTATTGTGTTCTTAAATATAGATTCATTCTCATTTTGGCCTCTATCATTAATTGGATAAATGTATTGAAATTTTTTAAATATTTAATATAATAATAAAAATAATTTTTCTCATTCAAAATAATAAAATAAATAACCATTAACAACCATTTAAAATATTAATATTACTCCTATATTTTTTTATAACTTAGTGTTGTGTGTAATTTATGATTTTATAGAAACCTATTGTTGTTTATCAAGTACGCTATCATACATAGTGTCACGTACCAATTTTAAATTATCAAAGATATTAACATTTTAAAGAATTCATTTTATTATAAGTAATTCCTTACAACAAATTTGGAAACATGGATATTAATGAGAATGATTTTGATAATTAAAGCTTTACAACATTGAAAATGATGCTTCAGTTTAAGAATCCATTAACACTTAAATATACAAATTAATACAAATTATTAAACAATAACATTAATAAAAACATAAAATAATATTTTTATAAGGAAATTCATGATATAATATGAAAACTTACATTATATAAACCATATAGAAGTGAATTCTTGCATAACAAAAAATAAGTCTAAATGGGATATAAATTGAGATGAAATCCCTTTCAAAGATAGTATACTTTTATTAAGGATAATAAAATGAAATAATTATGTTTAAAAAATATAAATACATCCAATATAAGTGTATATTTATTGTAAAACAATTAGAGGTCATTTACACACATATTTTTGAATAAAACCAAAGGAATGGATATTTAACAGAATTAAATGTTATTATGTTACAATTTCCCTTAAAAAAATAAATTAAACGAGTTTAGAATTTATTTATGGGGTAATTATTTGTAGAAAACTTATATCCAAAAAAATTTAAGAGTAATTTAGAACATAAATAAATAAATAATGATTCCACACATAATCATTCTTTAATATAATCAACGAAGTATGCATAAAACCCAACGAGTGGAAACTGTGTTTAGAAATTCCATTACAAAGATCTATTTTTTAATAAAAAATATCAATTAATTGTATTAAATATAAATCCACATTAGTAATTTAAAAAAACAATATAATATATCAAAATTCATTTCTCACATAATCATATCATGATATAATCAATAAGTAGAATATAGACCCAAAGAATGGAAATAGGGTTAAGAATTTCTCTTATCTCGAATCTGACTTGTCTCGTTCATTATTTATATTTTTTAATAATAAAAATAGGTTAATTTCTAAATTATTTTTAACATTTTGAAAATTTATTATTCATTTTATATCACTTTCTTCCATGTTGTTACAATTAGTTAATTATTTGAGTTAATATTTGATGTTTTGTCGATGTTCGGTACATGAGTAAAAATGAACCTGTTTTGGTGTAAATTGTCTATTTAGTCAATGTTCAATCATCTAAAAAATATTATTCATGACTTAAATATCATATATATCGATTATATATGTAATTATAATATCCATTATATTTGGAGATATGAACTGAAATGCACTATTCATGGAGTTGGTAGGTCGTACGTACCCATGAATGCTACTTTCATTTATTTGTCATATAAAAGAATTAGAGAAATTTATATTATAATACCAATAATATATTTATGTGAGTTATAAATTATAGGTTTAATAAAACCATCCATTATATGTTCCATGTATAGCATGAATGAATCAAATAGCTTTGAGTGGGCGGTATTCCACACTTCCTCAAATGAAATTATCGTATATACACAACCGAGAATGAATAAAGGTATGTAATAAATAAATAAATTACAGAAGGATAGAGAAAATATAAATATAATATATATCATTTATAAATAAAGTGACATCATAATAGCCACCATGAGAGGTGGATGGGGAAAATAGAATAATCATCGTTTTGTAATGCAATAGTTCACCGCACACTGGAACAATTTGTTCTATATCCATTAGATGGAGGTGTGTGTAAGTGTAGGTATAAAACATCATTTTATATTAAGGATAATGTTTTTTTATAAAATAATTTAATAAACATATGGTATGGAGTTGGAGAATGAAAATAAACAAAACAAGCTTGAGATAAGAGCTTACATCTAAATAAGTAAACTCATTTGATTTGAGTCAAATGGGTTTCTTGAACATTCATATACCCGTGATACACATTATATATAGACGGGACGAATTTTGGGAGCTTATATTATTGGAATTTGGATTATCCAAGGGTCATGATGGGTGTGACTAAGTGGGTAGATGTGGTGGCCTTTTAAATGTTGGTGGATGGAAAAATTAGGAATGTATTAAAATATTATTTTATTATAAATTGATTTTAGAATTATAATAGTGAAAAAGTGATAAATTTAGATGATATGATGATTTTGGTTTAAAAATTCTTATAAAACTTATTTTATTAATGTTTATCTCAAAAAATTGTCCTTATCTTATAGCTTTAACCATCAGATAAAAACATTAACTTTTATCATGTCTTCTTGTATTTTTATAATGTATGATTACTATAATAACCATAAAATTCTAATAGAACAAAAAGAGCATAAATAATAACAATTATAATTTTATATAATTCATTTTTCTGAATCTTATATTTTTAGGACTGTTATATCACATAATAAGGTATTATTTATTTTAAAACATCATTTATGCCAATTTTTACACAATTTAGTAATTGATTTTTTGTTAGTCAGAATAACATGATTACTTTGTAAAAAGCATTAAATAAAAAATAACAAGTCATTAAAATCTCTAAAATTCATTTATGACATCAAAATGATAAAATTACATTTATTTAAATATTGATAATATCATTTGTTTTAATATTCCATTAATAAACCAATCACTACATCATCATTGTGTCAGAAATAAATTTAATTATCTATTGTATGAAAATTTGAAATAAAATACCATGATGTGGGAAATATTTTTATCTTTATAAATACTACTTAAAATCAAATATATAAATTATAAAACCAAAACTAATATATTTTTAGTTATTATATACATGTTTATGTTATATTTCCATTTTCATTAAATAAAAAACTATAAAAGGTCATTATCACACCATTGTTCCTCCATTGTGTCCTAAAATCAAACCCATGATGGAAATGGATGTCCATATCACAACCATTAGGATTAGGACATGTTTAAGGGTAGTTTTATATTTTTATAATATTATAATTTACCCTTATTTTCCGGATTTACCCTTTAAATATGGTAAATGAAAAATATGTTCTTAAGATACAATTCAAAATATCCAAAAATAAAAGGTTCCTATTTAAAATATTTGGACCTTATGATTCCAAATTTGGAATCAATTTTTTCCAAATTCGAAACATTTATTAAGATGAAAATAATTCAGATTTAATTTCCATTGTCAGAACAAGAAATTGAGTTATTTTATAAGGTCAAATATTGAAAATTATTTAATGGTTTTTATATCTGAATTCAATATATAATTAATAACAATGAAATAAATTAAAATAAATGATAAAATTTATTCAATGTTTAATTTATAACCATTAAAATATATTATTTAAAAATATAAATTAACATGAAGGGAAAAAAAATTTCAATTAAAATTTAAAATATTTTTAACTCTTCCCCAAAACATGATAATTACTAGATTAATTAGTAGTTAACGCCTTGTCCTTGTATCAGATTGAATGAATATAAATTACATAAATATTATTAAACATGTTTTTAAAATGTTTTTACAATTATAAAATACATTTTAGATGGTTAAAATGAGAATGAATCCACTTTTAAGAAAAAAATAGTCTAATATTTTTAAAAGATCATTTTCCAACCTTTTGATGGAGAACCCTTTTCAAATATAGTTTATTTCACTTTTTATGTACTATTTGAAAAAAAAATCTTATTTAGAATTGGGACATCAGAATTTTCTGTATTTTAAATTTGGGTATTTTTCTGATAAAATCCATATTTTAATGAATAGTGAAAATACTACATTTTTATTCAAAACTACTTCTTAAACTAATTTATTTATATAGTTATGTTTTAATATTAAATGTTTTAAAATTATAATATGATAAGTTTTTATCCTTTAATCCCATGGTGATCATTAGATATAATTTTACATTTAAATTCAACATAAACACATTACAATCATTTGATAGTTTTTACTTCTTAAAAACTCGATTCACGTTTTGACAATGAGAATTAATATTTAATTAATCACTATAACATCAGTTTTGTTTATTTTGGATAAATTTATTCTCTATTTGGAATCATAAGGTCCAATGTTTGAAAATTGTTACCTTTTATTTTTGGAAATTATAAATAGCAACGTCAATAATTATTTTTCTTCATCATGGTTAACGGGAAAATAAGGTAAATAAAGGTAAAAAATAATATTATAATAATATAAAACTAATTTAAAATCTGTAATAATCTTATTGTATTAGATATTTTTAATAATGTAAATCTTGGGTCGAATTTGGGACCCCCATGGAGCCACTTGTGTATGATAATGACCCTTTATAATGTTTATTTTATAAAAAGGGAAATAAAAACTAAACATACATCTCATAACTGAAATAATTTAAATTTTATTTAGACAAATTTTCTATTTAAATAAAAAAAGAAATTCAAAATTCAAAACAATTTAATAAATAATGGTATTTTATTTATAAATATCAGATATAATAATTAATAAATTTATTTATGAGATAACGATGATGTAGTGATTACATTATTAATGAAAGAATAAAATAAACGAATTAATAAATATTAAAATAAATGAAATTTGAACATTTTGATTCCACGATAAAATTTTCAAAAATAAATTGAAATATGATGGATGATTTAATGCCTTTGTATTTATGGAAATATGTTTTTTCGACTTTAACAAAAACAAATTACTAAATTTTGTAAACATTGAACTAAATGAGTTTTGTTAAATAATGTTTTATTAAATTATATAGTAGTCCTAAAAATTAAATATTCATCCCAATTAATTATTTATAGTAATTTTTTTTATTATTTATCCACTTTTGGTTCACTCGGAAATTTATAGTAACTATTTTATCCATATATTATGAGAATACAAGAAGACATGGTAATAGTTATTGTTTTTAACTAAGGATTAATGCTAAAATATAACGTTTCTTTTTGTGACTTAAAAATGACTAAAACCTATTTTTTGAGTGTATTTAGACCCATACAAATATTATCATCCAAATTTATCAAATTGAAACTATTATAATTCCATAAATAAATTTATAATAAAATAATATTTCTAGACATTCCTAAAGTCCAACTCCTCCCTCTCTTAAAAGGGGATCACCTCTACCCATTTACTCGCACATTTCTTGCCACATGTATCATCAAAATCAGTTTTTAATAATATCTCACAACCCCTCATTTGTTTCTATAATCCTTATTTTGTCATAATTCATTCCAAGAATTCCTTTCACCTCAAATCAGAAGATGTTACCTTATATAGAGGAAACGTCATCTCTCAAGTTATTTTCTTGTAGTTTCCATCTCTAATACCTATGCTCTTATTATTATATGATTAAATAGAAACAAAATTATCATATATTTATTTGGATTTCTTATTAGAATTATTCGGATGACACACACACAGACACCTCTATCTAATGGATACAAACATTCCATTTTTGGGTACGGTGAACTACTGCCTCACGAAACGATTTCTGTTCAATTTTATCCTACCACCTCATATAGTATCCATTATGATGGAACTATATGTATATATTAAATATATTTCAATTACAATTTTTAATTCTTATTTTTTAATTACAATATACTTTTATGACTTCCATAATGTGTAAATATGATAATTTCATTTGAGGAAATTCAGACTACCACCCCTCAAAGTTATATGACTCGTTCACACCAAACATGTAACATATAGAGGTTGGTGTTAACGAACATATGTTACATATATAACATAGTTATTATACTATAATTATAATATAAATATGTATCATTTACATTTCAATCCTTTAATATGGATAAAAATGAATCTAGTGTTCATGCGTACATATGCCATATTGTCTCCGTTAATAGTGAATTTCATTTATTATATAAAAATGTTATGGACTATTATAAATACATATACACTATATATAAAAATGTGATATTTAAATCATGAATAATATTATAGAGATGATGTAATTTTCACTATATAGATAATTTACATCAAACATGTTTATTTTCGACTCAGGTAATGAATATCGGCAATACAACCACTGTGAACAAAAATAATTATGAAATTTGTATAACTTGGTAATAAGTGATATAAAAGAAATAATAAACATGAAAATGGTTATCAAGAAAAATTCAATTAACATATGTTTATTATTTAGGAATATAAATAATAAATGAGATAAGTTGGATTTGAGGAAAGGGAACTTCATAACCAAATTTACATTTTTGGGTTAATCTTCTACTTCATGATTATTTCATGATATGATTATGTGGGAAATAAATTTTGAAAATTTAATATTGTATTTATTGTATCTTAATGTGTTTATATATTGAATACTGGTAATAAATCTATTGAAAACTCAATTATGCAACTTCTATGTTTCAAATTTCTAAAAAATGGATTCCATTGTTGGAATCATAAGGTCCAAATTGTTTAAATTGGTACCTTTTTTAGACATTGTGAATAGTAGCTTCAGTAATTATCTTTATATACCATGTTTAATGGATAAATTAGTTAAATAAGGGTAAAAATATAAATTATATTAATATACAACTACACTAACACATGTCCTAATCCTATTGGAGAGATATGTCCAACCATGAGAATCCTAAGGATGATTTTACGACCCCATTGAGAAACATGGTTGTGATAATGACCTTTTATCATATTTATTTTATAGGAAAGAGAAATATAAAAAAACATATATCTCCTAACTAAATCAATTTTAATTTACATTTTATAAATAATCACTTCAACTATAAAACAGTCGTTAAGAATCTAAAAATACTTCCCACGTCATAATATTTTATTTATAATTTTAATACATTAAAAGAAAATATATTTATGAAACAATGACGATTCAATGATTAACTTATTAATGAAATATTAAAATAAATGAATTTTTAAATGTAAAAATAAATGTAATTTGAACATTTTGATGCCATCCAGGGATTTTTTTAAATGAAATTGACATTTTAGGGTTGAGTTAATAAATTTTTTTGATGAAATGATGTTGTTATGACTTAAAAAATCAATTACTAAATATTGTCAAAATGGACATAAATGAGTTTTTAAAACAACTACTATTTTATTAAATGATATGATAGTACTAATACTCTATGATTGGATAAATGAATTATATAATGTTACAAATGAAAATAATGATCCACTTGTGGTTTGATTTCAATTTTATATTAACTATAGTAACAATATATTTTGAAAATACATGAAGACATGGTTGGAGTTAATGATTTCAACAAAGGGAAATAGATAAAATATATGGTTATTTTTGTGACCTAATATTTTCTAGAACCTATTGGATGAGATGACTTAGACAAATCCTTATATTATTATAGAAATATGTCACTTTTTAACAAATAGAATTCATAAAATAATTTTATAATAAAATTGTATTTCAAGACTTTCCTAATGTGCCCCTCCACCCTAATATAAAAGGCCACCACTTATACACACATACATACACCTCTCAAGACTCTTATCTCATCCAGCCTTTAGTCACCTAATATCCCAACATCCATTCATGATCCTAAAATTCATACCTTGGGTATAAGGCAATTCTATATATCGATTTAGCTATAATCCAATGGAGTTACCCGATTTAGAGGGAACATCTTTGCTCAATCTCCTTTCATTTATTTCAATTTTCCAACACTCTATAAAAATTTTATTCCATTGTTTTATAACAAAACTAGTATAATTAACATAATACAATGTTGTTATTCGAAAAATTTATACATAAACATACACACACCTCAATCCAATAGATATAGAACATACTTTTTCTCTGATGGATGAACTATTTCCTCGCGAAACGAGGATTGTTCAATTTTCCCCTACCACCTCTCATTGTAGACAATATGATGGAAAATTACTTATATATAATATATATTGTATTTATATTGTATATATTCTTCTATAATTTTTATTTAGAATATGACTTTATTATTTTCATAATGTGTAAATACAACAATTTCCTTAGTGGAAGTTTGGACTACCGCCACCTCAATGTGATATGACTCCATCATTACATATATGGAATGTATAAAGGATGGAATTAATGTACATATGTAACATATAATAAATATATATTAATCTATAATTATAATACACCTATGTATAATTTAGTTTTCATTCCATTAATAAGATAATGAAATGAATGTAGTGTTCAGGGGTACATACAACCTACCGTCTCAATAAACGGTGCATTTCATTTCATTTCTCAAAATGTTATGAACTATTATAAAAGAATCATATAATAGATATATATGATATTTAAATCAGTAATAATATTATGTAGATAATTTAATTATGACCAAATGGAAAATTTTCCTTAAAAAAAGTAAAATTTCAACTCAAATAACAAACCCAAAAAAATGTCTGATATGAACTCAAATAATTAAATAATTTATATAACAATTAAATAAGTGATAGAAAATGAAAAAAAATATTTATAAGGGATTTAAATAAAGTATAAATTAAAATTTTTTATTGTTTAGAAAATTAATGAATGAAAAAGAAAAGTAAAGCTCAAGGTAAGGGATTTTGTCTTAATGTTCTTTCATTGAAGTATTTTATTTGATAATATGCACATTTATTATTTTATAATGTGTAAATAAAAATAACTATTACTTTTCATATTCATACTTTATATATAATAAGGTAATTTATTAAATCATAGATATTGATATTTAAATATTCAAAGTGGAATGGGGCACCGTGAATATTTAATGATTTAGTTATCAAATATTTTTATACATGATATTAAATTACATATTTATTTTAATGGATATAAAAGGAATATACATGATATTTTATATCAATCCTGAAATTCAATCAATGGTTTCAATAGGAATCTTTTTATATGAATTATTTTAATTTCTTTACCAATTGACAAAGGTAACGTTTTTTAACGTATCCGGTGACAACGACTTCTCTACCGCCATAACCATTATTTGATATCTAACATCCTCTATAACCATAAAATGTATTTTAAAATGAAATTAAATCCATTTTTACTTTATTTGGGTATCTTGGTAATGAAAATTAGTGCTTATATGGAAGTGTTTTTTGATACAGAAATGTTTTCAGATTGGATTATAATAAGCTTTCAAAAAGGGGTTTTTTGATGAATGAGTTTTATTCATGAAATGGAACATGAGAATTATATGAAAATGGTGATCCCAATATAGCTTATACGAAGGGTTGATCCTCATTATAGCTCATGGGTGAGCTTGATATTGATTAAATGAAAGATTGAGCCCCATTGTAGCTCACAGGTGAGCCCAAAACAACTTATACGAAGGGTTGAGCCCCATTATAGCTCACAGGTGTGCCCAACATAACATATATGAAGGATTGAATCCCATTATTTCTCATAGGTGAGGCTGATATAGATTACAAGAAGGGTGACCATTCATTATAGATCTAAAATTTTAAAGTCAACAATATGGTTATTTTAATTGGAATACGATTGAAAGGGTTTTATGTATATGATGCTCTAAGTTACATAAACAAGAATCAATTTCTTGAAATTGTTTTTTTTTTGAGAAAAAATTGTGAGTGTTATTCATGTGAAAATGTTTTGTTTCATCCACTAAATGAACATTGAATGGGTTATCATGATTTAACCTGACAAATGTTTTATTTTTTATGTACCTTACTCATCATTTTGGGATCATCCCATGTTTTTAACGGTTTTCATAGGATTTAATAGAGAATATAGTCAAGGATGGAATCCTGGAAAGGTTATGAGGATTAAACATGAAATGAAACCATGGTTATTTTTAAATGTTTTTATGTTATAGAAGAAACAGATACAGTTGGAAGTGTCTATATTGAATTTATATGTTTTTTTATGTAATAGTTAAGGCCTAATTAACTAATGTTATTAACCTGAAAAGATCCCCAATGTTCCCTGACACTTATGTTCCAAGTTATGATAAGAGTATGAAATGAAAAATATGATGGGAAATGGAGAAGCAAACAACTATGAATTCTAAAGGTAAGCCCAAATGGTTTTCAATGTGTGGTAAATTTTTTTGGGGAATGTATGTCAAGATATGGAAAATTTTACTAGTGTTTTATGTTTGGTCACATGGTTCATGGCTGTAAAGGAAAGGGTCCTGAGTATTTGAATAATGAGATAATTGATTTCTAATCTATATTATGATGATTTAGCTACAATTAGTTGAGGCATTATGAAAATAAGTGTCTGAAGTTAATTACATTGAGAGGAAATCAGTATGATTAGAAAAAAAGGTTTTCGGAAAATGTGTTTTGCAATAATAGTTGACATTGAGACATCTGGTGAAGTGGTTTAAGCTCTTGAGACCTTGATATTTTTTGAAGGAAAACCATAATTTCATGGTTTTAGACACACCATCAGAGGATTTATTTTATGTGATAATAAGTTATTAATGACCTTTCTAGGAGATGTTTTTTGGGGTTTGGTTTATGCATGTATTTTTTAATGTGGAAGTATGAAATTACTTTGGGACCTCAATTTTATGATATTTATATCATTTATGGCTTCTGTGATCTGTTATACTTATGATTAATCTTAGGGATGTATATAATATTCTAGGAATACTATGAGGATGAAATTGTGCTTATAAAATAGAAATACATCCAGTATTTATGTTTAATTATGTTCTTATTCAAGCATGTAAATAAATTCATCAAATTAATGAAAATGATCATAAATATTTTTTTGTTTACCTTTCTTATTGTTAAATCAAAGACTATTTAACCCATCATATGTTTGTAGTTTTTTGATTGTTAACTTTTTCCTGATCATGTTTTCTATCTATCTCCATCAGAATTGGATGGCTATATTTTCATCCATATCCATGTATTCCTAGATGGAATCTTTTTATGTGTTTAATCGGGTGACCTTCGTACTTTTCATTCATTCATTTAAAGTTATAGTTTTATTGACTCTTTTTCCAATGTGAAACTTTTAATTATGTTTCTAAGCCCAATTTAAAATTTGTGAGGAAGTGATTTCCAAAATGTGGGGATGATGTAACATCATAGGTATTTATAGAATAATACATTTTCATATATATTAATATTTTTTAATTTAATATTAAATTTAGTTTATATGGGAAACTATGTATGATAGTATACCCAACACACAACAACGAGTTTCTTTGAAATATTATGTTGCACACAACACTGAGTTATACCAAAAAATAATACAATGATAATATTATTATTTTAGATAGTAGTTAACAGCTAGCCATTGTATTGGTGGGAATTAACAGAATAAAATATATTATGATTTTACATATTTGTTAAATTTTTCACATTTATACACTAAATTTTGAAGGCTCAAAATTATAATGAATCCGATTTTTAACATAAAAAAATATAATATTTTTAAAAGATCATTTTTCTTCATTTTTATGGAGAATAATTTTTAAAAATACATTTTGTCACTTTTTTATGTCATATATGATAAAATAATCTGCTTCATTAGAAGTTGTAAATCAAAATTAACATCGGTTGAAATTTTGGTATTTTTATGATAAAATCTATATTTTTATTTATGATAGGGTACCCAGCATGAAACAATGGGTTTCTCTGAAATCTTACATTTCACACAACATTGAGTTAAATTGAAAATGATTCAATAATAATATTGTTATTTTCAATGGTAGATAACGCCTTGTTTTTTTATTGGTGGGAATGAACAGAATTAACTATATTATGATTTTAAATATATTTAATTTTTTTACATTTATCCTATTAATTTAAGAGGCTTAAAATCTGAATGAATCCTATTTTAAGGATAAGATACTCTAATATTTATAAAAGGTCATTTTACCACCATTTTATGGTGATCACTTTTAAATAATAATTTTTTTTCACTTTTTTATATTCTATGTGATAAAATAAACTTATTCTTTAGTAGTCGGACAAAATAATTTACATGGGATAAAATTTTGGTATTTTTCTTGTAAAATCCATATTTTTATGAAATGTGAAAAATAATGCATTTTAATTCAAAACTTATTGTTTATCTTTATTATTTTTACAGTTATATTGTCCTTATAATTGGTCTTAAAGTGTAATTAAATCATGTTTTTATCATTTAATTAAATTATGGTAATTAGAAGTAATTTAAAATTTTAATTGGATATAATCACCTGTTAGTCGATTGATAGCTTTTACTTCCTAAAAACCTGATTTATGGATTTGACAACAGGAATTAATTTTAAAATAATTTTTAACAATTATTTGGTTGGAATTATGAAAATTGGATTGAATATTTGTAATAACAAGGTCTAAATTATGTAAATAAGTTATTTTTATTTTTCAATATTTGGAATAATATCATTAGCATTTTATTAGCACAATTAAAGAGAAAAATAGGTAAATAATGTTGTAATTTATTAATAATGACCCAATTCATTAAAACACTAAATAGGAAATGATACTTAATGTGAATTAAACTCACATTATGGACTTATTTCAAGATTATGTAATGTTTTAAGGCTGTAAACATATATAATTATATTTTTATTGAAAAAAGAATTCACATTTGAGGATCTTTTATGTTTAGAGATTTAGATTATAATGAACTCTTACAAAATAAAATCAAACGTTACAAGTGGATACTTATACTTAGTATCCATATTTTCAAATTCAAATCACAAAAGTTGTAGTAATGAATTTATAATTAATTCCCAATTACAAAAAAAAAATTTAGGAAGTAAAAACTATCAAATGATTTTCATGTGTTTATGTTGAATTTAAAAATGAAATTACATCCAAGGTCCAAAATTTGATTAAATTTTAAAAAATAAATCCAATTAAAAATTAAATACAATTAAATAGGAAATATAACTACATAAATAAATTAGGTGGAAAGGTAGTTTTGAATTAAAATGTATTATTTCTCAATATCAACTTTTTATGTGAATTTTCTCAGATTAATATCAAATTATTTCAAATAAGGAAAAGTATGTAGTCCTATTTTTTAATAAGAAGATTAGTTTTTCAAAAAATAACATACTAAAGGTAAAAAACTGGATTTTAAAAAGGTTCACCAATAAATGGTGGTAAAACAAACTTTTTAAATTATTAGTGTATTTTATACTTGAAATTGGATTCAATCTCATTTTCAACCTCCAAAATTTATTAGATAAATGTAAAAACATTTAACTAATAACTGTAATCATATTACTGTTAGTTCTATTCATTACCACTAATAAAATGGATAGGTTTTAGCAACCATTTAAAATAATCATATTATTATTGTATTATTTTTAGGTGTAACTCAACATTGTTTGCAACGTAAAATTATGTAGAAACCCATTATAGTGTGTGGAGTACGGTACCACACAAAATCTCCACAAAAATATAAAATTAATATCTTTTTCCAAAAAATTATTAGATATGAAAATGTTTTATTAGATAAATACCTTGGCGGTTACATCATTTCCCACTTTTTTAAATTACTTCCTTGCAATTTTAAAATTGGGCTCAGTAACATCATTGAAAATACTACATAAAAATGATAATAAAACATCCAATTTAAAATATTGAATGTGATGAAAAAATGTTACCTGAGATAACAAAATCGTGGTTTCTATGAAGGAGAATATAGATATACAAGAGAAATCTAACCATCGAGTTCTGATGGAGAGTGATAAAAAACATTATCAGGAGAATGTTAACAACTATAAAACCATGAAATTGTGATTGGTTAAACGGTATTTGATTTCCAAGAAGAAAATGTAATCGGGAAATAATTTTTGATTAATATCCTATTCATAAAGTTGAACAATTAATTTATGAGCTTGACTAAGAACATAAGGAAACGTACTTACTTTTCAAGTAGAGTTTCATCCTTTAATAAATAACTACCAAAAGCCCATATTTTCTCAAAATTATTAGTATATATGATGACTTGGTCACACATGATTCATAAGAATCAACTTATAGATAATCAAATAATCCTCAAAATATAAACTATATATTTTCCCTATCTTTATACATTATCCAAAACCAAAATTTTAAGTACAAGATCATATAATCCCCAAAAATAATAATCATTCCTAAAAGGAAATACTACTCTGAATATACAGAAGTCAACAAACAATACCCAAATTTCAACAAAGACCATTCAATATAATATTTCCCTAAAAAAATCACCAAATAATCCAAACTAAGATTGAATCTCAAAATTTAGAATAGTTTGATCACATAGTCTACCACAGTAAATCATAACAATTATCTCCAAATAACATTGACTAATCTTGAAGTATCATACATAAAAGTAATTAACCTAATTAAATGTTATCAATGATTGGTTAATCATTTCACAAATAACCTAATTCACTATATTCCCACAATAAAAACATAGATTCCTCCAAAATAAAATTCAACCATTACTTCTCAAATAAAATCCCATTGTATTCTATTTTTCAAAGGTATATTGTGTTACCAAAATAGTGAATGTCTCCCAAAAAAAATTAATCACTTAATCACAAAATAATTTTCCAATACTAAGGATATCCATTTGGTAAATCAAAATTTCAATAAATCAACTTATTCTTGATACATAAAATAATTTAACTAAAATGAATAACTCATACTAACTAGGGACTTCACATAGTCCATTGGTCGGTGATAAATACCAATTTCACTTCGATTGTGTGTTCTATTATATCGATTTTTCTGAAGTGATGGGTTGTCACATGGTCTACATGTTTTCCTTTTTCAAAAAAAAAATTAATTTTTCATCATTTCCAAAAATGATATAAAATCCTCAAAAATAACCCTAACATGTTTTAACCTCAAAGGGTATCTCATACGTTGTATTTTTCATCGCAAAAATTTATATCCAATAATTTCCACAAAGGGGAATTTCTTCAAAAATTACATTAGTCACATTAAAATTCCGTATTGTAAATCCAAAAAAGGGGTTCTAAGACAATGAACTTATGATCTACCTTAATATTATAAACCCCTGATGATATCTATATCTCATGAAAAAACATCCTAATATACAGTTTTTTCTAAACCACCCTCTAATAAAACGATAAGGCCACATGCTTAAACATGACATAATCATAAGTTAAATCAACAATTATCAATGAGGATCTTTTCACAATTAGATATTTAAGGAAGTGGGCCATAACAACTACACAAGAAAAACAAAGAAATAAAAAGTGGGCAGTTCTAATAGTATCTATTTCTTCCATAACATATACTATATTTAAAAGAATCATGGGTTTTTTTAGGTTTAATCATATTAAATTTTCCTTGATTCCATCACTGACTCTATTATTTCTTTAATCATTTGATACCAAATATAGGGACCCATCATTAGACAGATATTATTATTGTGGTTTTGAACAAGAATTGTCATTCTAGGATATTTTATGTTATGTGTTTTAGAGAGTTAAGATAAACTCTTATATAGTGAACTCATACGTGAAAAGTGGAAACATATACATAGTATCCATTTTTTAACAAAAATAATACATTTTAAAATGAAAAAAGATTTCATTTCAAGAAACTTCATTAATTATTACCTCATAGCATCTACTTTGTCCTTACCAATATTAAGACCTGGGAGAAACATTTAAAAACAATGGATGAGCAAAAAAATGTCAGTATGTGACTTAAAGTAAAGAAATTTTTAGTCTAGTGAAAACATGAAAACCCATTAAAAAGATTTCTTAAAATTCATTATAAAACACTGAAAAATCACATAGGTTCTTGGCACATAAATACAATATCTCGTTTACATTCACTATTGAAAATGATATAACCACATAGTCGACTTACATCTCATTAATACCAAATGATTTGGCAATCTACAATCGGAATCACCCTTCGTATAAGCTATATCAGGCTCACCCATCCTTCATGAGCTATAATGGGGTTCAATTCTTTGTATAAGCTATATCAGACTCACCTGTGAGATAGAATGTGGCCCAACCCTTTATATAATCTATATCAGACTCATCCGTGATCTATAATGGGGATCAACGCTTCATATAAGATATATTAAGCTCACCCATGAAATTTTCAAATACCAATGTATAAATGCATTAAAATTTCTACATGTCACAGATAAAATTTCATTTTCATTCATAAGACAACCAATAAAATTTTAAAAATCATTTAAAAAAAATTATAAAAGGGATTTATGAATCACTGTGCCCCATACAACATTGAAACATTAAAAATAAATTTGATAATTAACATTATAAATCATGTAAGTCCATAAAAATTAATCAATAAAACCATTTTAAAAACATCGGTGTAAAATAAAATGATTTTACAAGAATAAATAAGCATAACATTAAATATGGGTTTTAGTTAAAAAATTTATTAACACTTGAGAAACACTTGATAAAAATCATTAGTGATTATAATTAAACAAAACATAAAATATCATAAGAATATAGTAATTTTTGATATGACATTTCAAAATGTTTCTATATAAACCTTATTGAATAATAAAGGTACATAAAATCTATATTTTCCTCAATGAATGGAGATTAAGATAAAATCCCTTACCTTGAGTCCGTCTTCACTTGTTCACTAGTTAATTTAATGAACAATAAACTTCTGTAAATTTCTAATTTCATCAGAACCATTTTTTAGTATATTATTCACTTCATATAATTTATTTCTATATTGTAATAATTAGTTAATTATTTGATTTCATATCATAATTTTATTCAATGATCGATACTTAAGTCAAATATAACCTTGTTAGGATTAAATGTTTTCTATATGTTAATAAGTCCATCATATCTATAATTATATTCATTATTTAAATAAAATATAAATATCACACACACACATATATATATATTTATATATTTAATCATAATAATCCATAGAATTTGGAGATAAGAAATAAAATTCACCATTAATGGAGATGGTAGTCTGTATGTACACATGAACACTACTTTCATTTCATTTTCCTTTTAAACGAATGAAAACTAATGGATGCATTAGTATATAATAATTAAAGTATAATATTTATGTTATATATTTTATATAGGTTCATTAACATCATCATTTATATGTTACATTTATGGAATGAATGAGTCATATCACTTTGAGGGGTGGTATTCCACACTTCCTCAAATGAAATTATCACATTTACAAAACTTCAAAAGCATAATGGTATGTTACAAATAAAAAATAAAAAATGATAGTGTAAATAAAAACATAATAAATATCATATTTAATAATTGTATTCATGCATATAATTGTGGTTTAATGTTGATTGTGTATAATGAATTACATCGAATCAAGGAGACAGTAGTCCATCCGTACACATGAGTGATGAAATCATTCACATAATGAGTAAACGATATAGAATCGGTTGGTATAATAGTTATACAGAATAATTGTATTGTTATATTTAATATTTACATCAATTATAATAATCATTATACCCATCCAAATTATTTATTTTTGAATGAAAAATTACACTATGTTGTGGAGACAGTAATACGTATGTACACACACATAAAATTCACTCTAAGGAACATAAAAAAACAATGCCATTAGTATTGTTAAAATATGATAACCTACTCAATTATTATTGAGAAGATGAAACAAAAAACTTTCATTAGAATAATAGTCATACTTGTTTCTCAGTGAAAAACACTAAAACCAATAGAAATAAATTAAAACTCCATTAGGTTACATAGAGTATAATATACATAAATCCATTTTAAATTCCATTCAATTAGACTAAACATACAATAGACTTCTCTTTTTATAAGCTATATCATGCTCACCCATGTCCTATAATGGGGCTCATCCATTCATATAAGCTATAACAAGTTCTCCACTGAGTTATAATGGATATAAACAATTTGTATAAGCTATGTCGGTCTCACCAGTGAGCAATAATGGGGCTCAACCCTTCATATAAGCTTAAATGGGATCAACCATTTCATATAATGGAAAATTACCATTTAAAAAACACTTTTATCATAAAAACCTTTGTAAAAACTCATCTAATCCTATATAAAAAAATTGTATAAAAAACTCCATTTTCATTTAAGAGACCATTTTTAATATCAATATACCCAGATAAGGGAATAATGGAATTATTTAAAATTAATTAAGGCTTATAGTGGAATACAAATATAAATTAATGGTTATGGTAGTGAAGTAGTCATTCTTTTGGAAGACTTTCACTCTTTTGGGAACACAATATGAGTTAGTAAAAAATAATACTATTGGATTTTGTTTGATGAGTATGGATACAATTTTATGTTGGAAAAAACTATGTTTTTGTTGAGGAAATATGGGGATTTTGGTTTTTTAATGAAATTGTTTACCTATCAAGAAGAATATATGATTTGTTTTATTATATTTATGAATGAGACGTTTATAGTTATTGAATTAATTTGGTGATAAATGTAAAGATTTAATATTGGACCAATATATGGTGAAATCCTTCCGATTTTTGTTATTCAATACTAGTATATATTATTTCAATGTATTTTAAGGACAATTGTTTATTGACTAGTCTTTGTTGAAATTTGATATTGTTTTTTGATTTTTTGAGAATAAGAGTATTATTTATTTTTATAAAGGATTATTGTTTTTAGGGATTATCTGATCTTGTACTAACCATTTTGGATTTGGTAAATGTCTAAAGATAGGGAAATATATTCTTCATCATTCATGGATTATGTGATTCTATAGATGATTAACCTAGCCCTTCAGGTGTGACAAACTCGTTCTGAATACTCATAATTTGGAGAAAATATGAGTATGTGGTCAACATTTTTTAAAGGATGAAACTCTACATCGGAAGTGAGTATGCTTACTTATGTATTTAGTTAACATAAAAAATAAATTATTATACATTATGAAATGGATATTAAAACAACAATGTTTTCTGTTTAATTTTCCAATTAGGACACTAAAGACGGTTAAACCATTACATTTTTATGGTTTTCGAGTTGTTAACTTTCTCCTGGTCCAGTTTTCTATAATTCTTCACTAAATAATGATAGCTATTTTTTCTTACATATCCAATTTTTATTGAATGGAATACTAGTATTTATAATATCATGTAATATTTGGTAACAAGAAATAATTTTAAATTAATTTATTCTTATTCTATGTTTTGAAATTGGGGGATTGGAGTCCATATTTGGAATGATAATGTCCAAATTATATAAATAGGTACCTATTATATTTTGACATTATGAATAGTAACTCCAATAATAATATTTATTTACCATTATTATGGGTAAATCGGTAAAATAAGTTAAAATAATAATAATATAAAAATATTAAACTACACTAACACATGTAATAATTGTATTAGAAGAAATATTTCTGACCATTAGCATCCTTGGGACAATTTTAAGACCCCATAGAGCCACTTGGGGGTGATAATGTCATTTTAAAACATTAAACATAAATAAAAGGAAAATATAACATAAACATGTATATCCTAACTAAAAAATTATAATTTTGTATATATAAGTTTTCTTTTCAACTATAAATAATAATAAGAAATCTATACTACATGTTATTTTATTTATTATTTTATGACGTTACATAAATAAATTTATTTTTAGAAACAATGATGATGGAGTGATTAACTTATTAATAAAATATTAAAATAAATGATATAGTAAACATTAAACTAAATTTAATTTGAAAATTTTTATCCCTTAAATGAATTTTATAGATAATTATGACATATTATCTATGAACGAGACAAGTCGGACTCAAGCCCCTCCTCCCTCTTATAAAAGTCCACTACCACTATGCACTTACTCACACCTCTTATGCACCATGGATCATCAATGTTATTCTCAAATAATCTCCCAAATTCACTCTATTATTATGAGATTCTTTACCTTGGGCATAAATAAATTCAACAAATTCTTTTGGCTAAAATAAAAAATATACACCTGATTTGAAGGTAACTACTTCTCTCATGATACTTTCATATGGTTTTCCTCATACTATGAAAAAAATAATCATTATTCCATTTTTTTATAAAAACACTAGTATCGCCAATATACTAGTATGTATTTATGATAATGTTTTTACAGTAATATACACACACCTCCATCAAATGAATATAGAACATACTATTTCTCTTTATGGAGAATTATTACCTCAGGATTTGATGATTGTTCAATTTTCTACTATCACCACTAATGGTTTCCATTATTATGGAATTATATTTGTATATTATATATATTATATTTATATTGTCTATATTCTTTTGTAACATTTATTTAAAACATTCCTTTATTCTTTTCATAATGTGCATGTACGATAATTTCATTTGGAAAAGTGTGGACTACCACCACCTTAGAGTGATATGACTAATTCATACCAAATATGAAACATATAAATTATGGTGTTAATTATGTATGTAACATATATAACAAATATATTATAGTATAATTATAATATTCCTATGTATCTCTTATTATTTATTCCTTTCATATGATATTTAAATGAATATAGAATTTATGAGTATGTACGACCTACCACTTCCATGAATAGTGAATTTAATTTATTACATCCAAATGTTATGGACTATTAAAAATACAAATATATGGGATATATATGATATTTAAATCATGAATAATATTTTGTAGAAATTTTACTTATGACCACATGATTAAATTTCATCAAAACAAGTTCATTTGTGACACAAATATCGATCATCTACAAAATTTCTTATATGAACTCAAATAATTAGCTAATTGAAATATCATGGTGAGAAGTTATATAAATTTAATAATTAAATTTTAAATAGTTCTAATGAATTTTTAAATTAACCTAATTTTCTTATTCACGAAATTAATGAATAAACAGGACAAGTTGGACTCAAAGTAAGAGACTTCATCTCAATCTCCATTCATTGAGGAATTTATTGACAATATTCATCGTTATTATTTTTATAAGACGTATATCCATCACTATGATATTTAAAATACATATTTTATGTATAAATATGTCATTTATTAAATCATTTATTTTAATATTTAAATGTTTAATGTGGTATGGGACACCTTGAACAATTAAAACATTAATTATCAAATATTTTTCTTCCTGATATTACATTACAAATTTATTTATATGGGTATAAATTGAATATACATGATATTTTATGAGTTTCAATCAATGTCTTAAAAAGGAATATTTTTATAAAAGGAATTTTAATTTCTTTACAAAATGATTAAATGATTTTCTAAAGTACACATCATCAAAGTCTTCTCTGCTATAGTAAATATTATTTCATATTCGGACTCCTCAATAAGACTTAATTTATTTTAAAATGAAAATAAATAATTTATTCCATTATTTGTATATCTTGGTATTGATAACGTGTTTTTAAATGAAAATTGTATTTATATACTGTAATGTTTTTCAAATGGAATTAGAAGAAGCTTTTAAAAAGGGTTTTTTGATGAATGTGTTTTATTCATGAAATTTTACCTGAGCATTATGATATACAAGTGTTCCAAATATAGTTTATATGAAATGATGAGCCCCATTATATATCATATCTCTGGCCGATATAGCTTATACCAAGAGCTCATCCCCATTCTAGCTCACATGTGAGCACAAAATTGCTTATACGAAGTGTTGAGCCCAATGATAGATCATAGGTGATCTCAAAATAGATTATATGAAGGGTTATCCCCCTATAGATATCCAGTTTTAAAATCAACTATATGGTTATTACATTAAAAATATGTTTGATATGGTCTTATGCATATGACGTTCTATGTCACTCAAAGAATTTATAATTTCATGATATTGGTTTTAATGTTTTTTTTGAGAAAAAACTATGAGTGTTATTCAAGTGAAAAGGTTTTTCTTCATCCCCTCAATGAAAATTTAATGGGTTACCAAGTTTTAACTAGACTAATAGTTTTTGATTTATTTTTATGTCTCATACCGAGGTTTTTCTACTCATACCCTGGTTTTAATTGTTTTCATCAAATATTATGGATAATAGAGATGAAAATAAAATCAAGTTAATGTTATAATGATTAAAAATTAAAAGATATTGTGTTTCATTTTAAATGTTTTTATGTTATGGATGAAACATATACAGTTTCAATTTAACAGTTGTTATTTATATGATTTTTCAATGTAATAGTGATGGCATAATTCTCTAATGCTCTAAAACTAAAAATATTCTCAATGTGAAGAATAAATTTTTGTAAATTTATACTTGTTTGAGAACATTTTACAAGTTTACTTTTACATTTATATGACTTATAAACATGTTAAAAAAATTACATAACTATTTATTTTTATATTGTTATTTTAGTTGAAATTATGTACATGAGTTGAAAACAAACTGGTTTGATGTAAATTTACCATGTGGTCAAAATTAAATCATCCCCAAAATATTATTAAAGATTATAAAATCATATATATCCAGTATATATGAATTTATAATATTCCATACCATTTGGAGATAAGAAATAAAATGCATCATTCATGGAGACGGTAGGTCGTAAGTACGCATGAATGCTACTTGAATTTATTTTACATATTAAAGGAATAAAAAATCAATGCTACATAGGTAAATAATAATTCTATTAAAATATATATATTAAATATGTTACATAAGTTCATTAAATCTATACTATATACTTTCCATTTATGGAATGAACAAGTCATATCACATTAATGGGGTCAAATTCCACATTTCCTCAAATAAAATTATCATATTTACAAATTATGTTTATTATATTCTTAGTCAAGATCATAAATAAATTCATCACCTTTATTAAAATGATATTTTAAGAATAATTTCCTTTACTTTTCCTACTGTGAAATCAATGGCCATTTCACCCATCACATGTTTATGGTTTTCAGGTTTTAGTTACCTCCTAATAATGTTTTCTATAATTCTCTATCATAACTTGATGATTAGTTTTCATTTCTATATCCATGTGCTTCGTACATGGAATAATACTTTTTTTATCTTGGGTGACCTTTATTATTTCACTCTCTATCTTTATAAGAGGATGTTTTTTAACTTTTGTATTTGATGTGTTATTTTCAATAATGTTACCAAGACCAACTTTAAAATTACGAGGAAGTAATTTCCAAATTGGGGGAACAATGTAACATCCCATGTATTTATAGAATTATAAATTTTCATATATAATAATATTTATGAGTATGATTTTAATTTTACATTAATTGGATACTCTATTCTATAGCGTACTCGATACAAAACAATGGGTTTCCCCAAAATCTTATATTGTAGACAAAATTGAGTTATACCTTAAAATAATAGAATAACCATGTTATTATTTTAAAGAGTCATTAACTATTGTCCATTGAATTAACAGGAATGAAAAAATATAAATACAACATGATTAAATATTTTTGTTATATTCTTTTACATTTTTCAGTAAATGATAGAGGATTAAAATGAGCATGAATCAAATTTTAACCATAAAAAACTCTAATCTTTTTAAAAGGTTATTTTACCTCCTTTTGATGGTGATATTTTTTTAAATATATTTTTTTTCAGTTTTATTTTTATTTTTAAAATAAACATTATTTCTATAATAGGGAAATCAAAATTTACCTAAAATATAAATTTTTAATTTGTCTATTAAAATCCATATTTTAATGAATAGTGAAAAATACAAAATTTTAATTAAAAACTACCATTTCACCTAATTTATTTATATAGGTATATTTTCCATTAAATTTTTGTAATTTTTAATACGAATATTTTTTTGTCATTTCCTCCAATGTTGGAAATTGGATGTCATTTCTCATCTAAATTCTATATAAAAACATGTCAATCATTTGATTGTTTTTACTTCTTCAAAACAAGCTTTCGGGTTTCGACAACATGAATTATTTTTCATTTAATTACTGCAAATTATGTGATTGGAATTTATAAAAAAAAACTATATTTGGAATCATATATTTAATATTCTGTAAATATAAACTATTTGTTTTTGGAAATTGTGAATTCTATCATCCAAAATTATTTTTATTTAACATGGTTAAAGGGTAAATTATGTAAATATGGGTAAAGAATAATATTATAATCATATATAACTATCCTCACACTTAGTCTATTCCCATCAGATGATATATTTCCAACTGTAAGAATCTGGGGTTAATTTTTGGATCTCATGGTGACACTTGGTTGTGATAATAAACTGTTATATTGTTTATTTTAAAGAAAATGGAAATAAATGTGTATCTCTTGACTAAAACAATTATAAATTGGTTTATATGAATTATCTCTTAGAATGTAAAGTTTCATTATAAATATAAAAATATTTCCTCTATCCTAGAATTTTATTTATTATTTTAGACATTAAACAATGAAATTTATTTATGACACAGTGATGATTCACTGATTACCTTATTAATGATATATTCAAATTAATGATATTATAAATATAAAAACAAATTTAATTTGAAAATATATATGCCACTCACTAATTTTTTGGAATACATTTACATCTTAGGTAAGATTTAATGCGTTTTTTCTAAGGAATCATGTTTTTTAGGATATTAAAAAATAAGTTACTAAATTGTGTCAAAATTGACAGAAATGAGTTTTTAAAAAAAATACCACTTTATTTAATGTTATAATAGTCCAAAAATATAATATTTGTAATAAAAACTTATATAATGTTACAAATTTTATTAATTATCCAATTTTGGTTCTCTTGTCATTCTATAGTAACTATAGTTACTATATAATATGAAATTATAAGAAGACATGGTAAGATATAATTTATTTAACTAAGTGTGAAAGGAGAAAAATATAGTTAATTATGTGAAATAAACATTTATTAAATATATTTTGAATGAATTTATTCCATTTCTAATCGTATCATCTAAATTTAGCAGTATTGAGATTTTTTATTTCTAATATAAATTTATAAAAAAAATAAAATTTCAAGCCATTTCTAAAGTGCCCATCCACTATCTTTCAATAGAACACCACATCTACCCACTTACTCACACCTCTAAAGCCACTTGGATCATCCAAATTAAAATAAAATAATCTCAAATAATCACTAATGTTTTTTTTATAATCCTTACCGTGAGCATAAGGCAATTAATGAAAGCCTTTTGGAGAAAATCAAAATGAGTTATCTGATTTAGAGGTAACATATTCTCTCAAGATCCTTTCATTTAATATACTTCTCCTACCCCATAACCTATATTTTTTACTATATATTATAACAAAAATTAAATCATAGATATACAATTATGTGGTTTTCTTATGGGTTATACCTACACTTACACATACCTTCATCTAATGGATATAGAACCTACAGGTTCTGTGTACGGTGAACTACTACCTTATGAAATGATTAGTGTCCGATTTTTTCCTACCACCTCTATTATGTCCATTATAATGAAACTGTATTTACATATGATATATATTATATTTTATCTATGATTATTATGTTTCTATTTTCAACATATTTTTTTTCTTCCCATAATGTGTAAATATGATAATTTCATTTGAGGAAGTGTGGACAACCACACTATCCTACTGATAGGACTCGTCCATTACATACATGAAACATATAAAGGATGAAGTTAATAAAATTATGAAACATATATATCATATATATTATTCTATAATTATAACATACCTATGTATCTTTTACATTATTATATTAATATTTCTTTGAATGATAAAAAATTAAAGTAGCATTAATCTGTACATACGACCAACTATCTCCATGAATGGTGCATTTCATTTATTATCACTAAATGTTATGGACTATTATAAATATGTTTTTACAGGATATATATGATATTTATTAAGGAATAATATTATAGATATAATGTACATATGACCAAATAGATAATTTTTATAAAAAAAATTATTTTTGACTAAAATAATGAATGTCGAAAAAATATCTAATATGAACTCAAAAAATTAACAATTTTCTATAACATGTTAATAAGTGACATAAAATAAATAATAAAAAATAACATGTTGTAAATAATGTATAATTTTTTTATTTAATTTTTCTAGAAATTAAATAATGAACGAGACAAGTCAGACTCAAGGTAAAGGACTTCGTCCCAACCTCTGGTCATTGAGGCATTTCTTGATAATATGCACCTTTTTTCATTTATAAGGATTATGTATAGAAAACTATGAAATTTCATATCCATTTTCTATCCAGAATAATGTGATTTATTTAATCATGGAGATTAATATTTAAATGTTCGATGTGGTATGGGAGAAAATTAACATTTAATGATTTAATTATCAAATATTTTTCTTAAGGATAATAAATTACATAATTATTTATATGTTTGAAAAAGGAATATATAGGAATTTTTTTTTCAATACTAAATTTAAATAAATTTTTTAAAATTAATATTTTTATATGAAGATTGTTACTTTCTTTTCAAAATCAAAATAGAAATATTTTTAACATATAAGGTGAAAATGACTTCTCCGCCTCTATAACCGTTATTTGATATTTGGATTCCTCAGTAAGCCTAAATGTACATTAACATGAAAATAAATAAATTATTCATCTATTTGGGTATTTTGGTTTTGAAATGGGTACATAAATTAATATTGTATTTTTACATGGAAATGTTTTTCACATAAAATTAGAATAATATTTCGAAAAGTGGTTTTGTGATGAATGTGTTTTATTCATGAAATGGTACATGAGCAATATATGGGACGACTGAGCCAGATATCTCTTATAAGATGGGTTGGGCCCCATTATAGCTCACATGTGAGCCCTAAATGGCTTATACAAACTATTAAACCCCATAATAGCTCACGAGTGAGCCCATTATAGGTTATAAGAAGGGTTGATCTCCTTTACAGCTCACGGGTGAGCCCGATATATCTTATATGATGAGAGATACAAATTATAGATCGAAAATTTAGAGGTAGACCATATAGTTATTCCAATTTTAATATTTTTAATAGGTTTTATGTATATTATTCTCTATGTGACCTAAAGGATTTTTAATTTCTTTCTATTGTTTTTAGTGTTTTTATTGAGAAAAAATTATGAGTGTTATTCCTGCAAAAATGATTTTTTTCATCCACTCAAATAATATTGAATGGGTTATCAATTTTTAACTAGAGAAAAAAAACATTATTTTTAGGTAAATTACTGATATTTTTCTTCCAATCCCATGTTTTTAGGATTTTTCACAATATTCAAAAGATAATAGAGTCATTGATATAATTAGAAAAAGTTCTGATGATTAAACATGAAAAGAAACCATGATTATTTTTTAAAGATATTCTGGTATTGAATAAATGGATACTGGTGGAAGTGTCCACATAGTATTTTTATTTTTTTATATAATTTTTGTAGACAAATACTAAAATTCTATAATGCTTAAAAAATCCTTAACGTGAATTCTTTACATAACATAATATTAAGTAACATTGATGCATGAGGCCTTATAGTTGGTATTATAGGCTGATTTAAAAAACATTGGAGATTATGATGTTTTCTTAAGGGTAAGGGAACCCATCATGGGTTTACAATATTAAGGTATTTAATATGTTCAATGAATTAGATACACCTTTGAGGATTATGTTATAAATATTCATGGTGATTAATGGTGTTTTTAGAGAATACACATTTGATAAAATTATGGGTCATTAGTTTTTGGAATGAAAAACGGGAGGTCTGAGATAACCATTGAGGTCAAAATATATTATGGTTATTTTGAGGATTTTATCTCAATTTTTTGAATCTTATTAAATTATATTGTTTTTGAAAAAGGAAAACACACAGACCATGTGACTACCCATCGCATTGGGAAATGATACAGGAATCAAACACACAACCAAAGTGCAATTGGTATTTATCGACTATTACTAGAATACACGACGTATATGGTTATTATGGCTTATTATTTTTTGTTAAATTACTTTATGGATAAAGAATATGTTGCTTTTTAGAAGTTATGTTTTATCAAACGAATTTCATTATTATAGTATAATGATATAGTTATTAATTTATATATGTTATTTGTTAATATGTTAAAAATTTTGGGAAGTCTATATTTATAAGGAATATATAATACTATAGAGTTTCATTTTAGGAGTAATGGTTTTTTTGTTAGAATCTATAATTTTGCTGTGTACATATGAAAATTTAGGTTATTCATGGATATGATTAACCAATCATTTAGAATATGTTATTAGGTTAATTACATGTTAGTATGAGACTTAATAATAGTCTATTTCATTTGGAGATAAATTTTAATATTTATCCTGGAAGACTATGTGATCCAATTTCTCCAAATTTTGGGTTACATCATTGTTTCGATTTTTTAAGAATTTTAAGGAAAATATTTATTGAATGGCCTTTATTGAAATTTGGGTATTGATTGTTGAATTTTGAATATTAAGAGTAGTATTTCTTTTTATGAAGGGATATTATTTTTGGTGATTATATTATCTTGTAATAACAATTTTGGTTTTGGATAATGTCTAATAATTTGGGAAATATATAGTTAATATTTTGTGGATAATGTGATTCTCTAGAAGATAATTCAATTGATTAATGTGTAACCATGTCATAATTAATACACATCATTTTGATAAATTATGAGTTTGTGGTAGATATCTATTTAATGGTGAAACTCTACATGACATGTAAGTATATTTCCTTATATTCTTAGTCAATGTAATAATAATTCCTCCACTTTAAGAAAATTTTATTAAAACTAAAAAATTTTCTGTTAAAAATTCTTATTGGGTAATAAAAGATAGTTTATCCAATCATAAGTTAACATTTTTTTGTTTGTTAACTCTTTCCAGATCATGTTTTCTATCAATCTCTATAAAAACATGATGGTTATTTTTCTCTACCGTATACGTTTTTTATTAAAAGGTATCCTAGTATGTGTTTTCTCGGGTGACCTTTGTACTTATAAATCTTTCTTTTAATGTGATAGCTTTCATGAATCTTTATGATCTGATATTTTTAATGATGTTTTGGATCCCATTTTTCAAATTGTGAGGACACAATTTCCAAAAAGGGGGAATTTTGTAACATTCCAGGAATTTATTGTTTACTTAATATTCATATCTATTAATATTATAAAATTTAATTTAATATAGTTTAAATGGGACACTGGGTATCATAGGGTACCCGAAAAACAAAAACGAGTTTCTCTGAATTCTTATGTTACACAAAACATTGACTTATACAAAAAATAATACAACATTAATTATATTATTTGCAATGGTAGAGAACTGCTTTCCGTTGTATTGGACGGAATAAGAATAATTTACTATATTGATATTTTACATATTTGATAAAAAAATTCACATTTATCCAATTAATTTTTTTAGGCTTAAAATTGTAATGAAGTGAATTTTAAGTATAATATATTGAAATATTTTTTAAATTATTTTTTATATCCTTTTGATGGAGAACAAATTTTAAATCTATTATTTGTCACTTTTATAGATTCTATTTTAAAAATAAATCATCTTTTTTAGAATCAAGACATCAAAATGTTCTTCTTTTAAAATTTTGGTATTTTTCTGATAAAAGCCATATTTTTCATCATTGTGGGAAATACTAAATTTTAATTCAAAACATTAATTTCATATAATTTATCTATATAGATAGATTTTAATTTTAATAGGTTTTTAGGTATAATTAGATTATATTTTTATCATTTAATCCAACTATTGTCATTGTATGTAATTTCACATTTAAATTGGACATAAAAACATGTCAATATTTTTATATTTTTTACTTCCTAAATACCCACTTTATAGTTTTGACAACAGAAATTAATTTTAAATTTATTACAACAACTTCTTTATTTATTATTTTTAAAATTTGTTTCCATATTTTGAATCTGAAGTTCCAAATTGTGTAAATTAATAATTTTTTGTTTTTGGAAATTATGAATAGAAGCTTCAGTAAATATTTTTATTTACCATGTCTAAATTGTAAATCAGGTAAATAAGGGTAAACCTATAATATTATAATAAAATTAAACTACCCTAACTCATTTACTAATACTATTGGATGAGATATTTCCGGACATGATCATCCTTTGGTTAGGACCCAATGGAGCCACATGAGTATGATAATTACCTTTTATAGTATTTATTTTAATGAAAATGGAAATATAACATAAAAATTTATCTCTTAACTATAAAATTTAAAATATGTTAATATATTTGATATATTTGATTATAAATAGTCATTATAATGAAAAAATAGTTTTTACATCATGATATTTTATTTATAATATTTAGATATTAAATAAATAAATTTATATATGAATCAATTATGATGCAGTGATTACATTTATAATGAAATATTCATTAAATGATATTACAATTACTAAATACTGAAACAACTGACATAAACGAGTTTTTAATACAAATACTATTTTATTAAATGATATAATTTTCCTAAAAATATAATATTCGATAAAGGGAGGATTGTTGTGAGATTATTAGAGAAGATTTTAAATGATCCATGATTTTTGAGAAGTGTGTGTATATGGGTAGAAGTGGTTACCTTTTATAATATGGAAGAGGGACACCATAGAGATGTGTTGAAATATTAATTTATTATAAAATGATTTTAATAATTATAACAGATAAAAAGTGATAAGTATACTGGATTTCATAAGTATGTGTTGAAACACTCTCAAAAAATATGATTTGGATAATTTTATGTCACAAAATAAACATTATATTTTACCTTTAACTATTAATAATAAACATTTACTCTTACCATGTCTTGTTGTAGTTTTCTAATATATAGTTACGAAGGTTTATATAAAAATATTGACATGTTTTCATTTATGTTCCTTATCAAACACCTAACATATTTTTATTGAATTATTTTATAAAAAAATTTATTATATATATACTAGGATTTTTTTATGATAATTGTTCAACCTTCCCATACACACACCTCCATCTAATGGATATAAAACATACTATTTCAGTGTTTGGGGAACTACTACCTCAAAAAATAATGTTTGTTTAGTTTTTTACTACCAACTGTCATGATGGTCATTATGGAGGAACTATATAGATATATGATATATATTAAATTTATATTGTCCTTAATCTTCTATTAGTTTTATTTAAAAAATTGTTTTATGATTTTCATAATGTGTAAATATAATAATTTCTTTTGAGGTAATGTGGACTCCCTCCCTCTCAAGGTGATATGACCCGTTAATTCCATACATGGAATGTATAAAGGATTAAGTTAATGATATTATGTAACATATATATGATAGATACTATAATTTAATTATAATATACCTATGTGTCATTTATTTTTTATTCCATTAATATGATAATGAAATTAAAGTAGCGTTCATGTGTACGTATGGCCTACCATCTCCATGAACAGTGCATTTCATTTATTATCTAAAAATGTTATGGACTATCAAAAAATACAAATATAATGGATATATATGATATTTAAATTTTTAATAATATTCTGGATATAATGTACTTATGTCCGCATGGAATTTTTTTATCAAAACAAGGTCATTTTGGACTCAAATACTGAACATCGACAAAACGTCTCATATGAACTCAAATAATAAACGAATTTCTATAACATGGTAATAATTTATATAAATTTAATATTAAAATTTTAAGATATTATAAATCATGTCTAAATTATTCTATGATTAATAATCATGAAATTAAAGAATGAATGAGACATGTCTGACTCAATGTAAGGGATATGGTCTCAATCTCCTTTTATTGACTCATTTCTTGAAAATATGCCCCTTATTATTTTATAATGTTTATATATATCTACTATAACATTTCATTTAAATATTTTTATATTATAATTTTGCTTATTAAATAATGGAGATTAATATTTAAATGTTCAAAGTTGTATGAGACACCTTGAACATTTAAATATATAATTATCAGATCATTTTCTTCACAATATTAAATTACATATTTATTGATTTGGGTATAAAACGAAATATATAGTGAATTTTATATAAAAAATGAAATTAATATACCCAAATATAGGAATACATGTTTTATTTTCATTTTAATAGTTATTAAGTCTTATAGAGGAAGACGAATATCAAAAAAACAATTACTAGGGGAGGATAAGTCGTTATCGCTGTATTTGTTAAAATATACATATTAATTGTCATAGTGGCTATATATACACCTTAAAAATGAATAAAGGTGGATATTGTCAAGATATTCTTCAATTAAAGGAGATTGAGATGATGTCCCATACATTAAATGTTACTCATCGCATACATTCTTTATGTTCCTAAATAATAATCATAGGTTAATTTAAATTTTTTTAAAACCATATTAATAATTATTATTCCTTTTATATAAATTATTAACATTTTAAAAAAATTACATACTTTTTTAGGTTCATATCTAACATTTGGTCGATAATCTGTGTTTGAGCCTATATTGAACTTGTTTTGATGTAAATTTTCCATGTAGTCAAAATTATGCCATCACTAGAAAATTATCCATGACATAAATATCATAAATATCTAGTAAATATTTATTTACAATATCTATAATATTTGTAGATAATAAATGAAATATACCGTTCATGGAGATGGTAGGAAATACATACGCATGAATACTGCTCTCATTTCATTTTCATATAACAAGAATAATAATAAATTTATATAAAATTATATTATAATAACAGTATAATATTTATGTCATTTATATTACATAGGATTAATAAAATCATAATTTATATATTCCATGTGTAGTGGGAACGAGTCACATCACATTGAGGGGTGGTAGTGTATACATCCCCCAACCTAATTATCCTATTTACATAAAATAGAAAGCATAAAGGTATGTTATAAATAAAAATTACATAATAGTACAGACAATATAAATATCATAAATATAATATATAAATATAGTTCCGTTATAATGTCCTCTGCGAGTGGAGGTAGGATAAAATTGAACAATCATAATTTCATGAGGCAGTAGTTCACCGTACCTAGAAACAATATGTTCGTATCCATTAGATTGAGGTGTGTCTAAGTCCACTTTGAATCCTTCCCATAAAAAAATACTAGTATATTGACTATAATGATGTATTTATTTAATCATTGAATAAGAAGATCATTGGGAGTGGATATGGAATATAAACAAAAGGAACATGAGAGAAGATGTTTCCTCTAAATCAGGTAACTTATTTTGATATGAATCAAAAGGCATTCTTGAAATACCATAATCCAAAGTTAATAATTTTAAGAGGAAGGGAGGGATGTTGGGAGACTATTAGACTAGAAGTTTTATGAAACAAGAGAATTGAAAGGTGTCAGTAAGTGGGTAGAGGTGGTGGCCTTTAGTAAGAGGTAGGAGGGTCACTTTAGGTAAGTCTTGAAATAATTTTTATTATAAATTGATTTTTAAAATTAAAATAGATCCAATGTGAAAAAATTAGAGGATAAGATGAGGATGGGTTTAAATCCTCTCAATCAAGAGGTATTAGACGAGTTTAGGTCACATAATTAACTTTATATTTTATCTTTTACCTTAAGTTTTGATAAATTTACTCTTACCTCGTCTTCTTGTATTTTCATAATATATGGTCACTATAGTCACTATAAAATGAAAATCAAACCACAAGTGAATCATTAATGAAATTTGAAACATTATAAAATGTCTGTTTTTCGAATCTTATATATTTAGCACTATTATATCCTTTAATAAATAACATTTGTTTTAAAAACACATTTATGTCAATTTTGAAAAATTTTAGTAATATATTTTTGGTAAAGTCAAAACAACTCAATTCCAATAAGGGATTTTTATTGATTTTACCACGCTCAATTTTATAATTGTGAGGATTCTATTTCCAAAATGGGGAATGATGTTATATCCCAGGTATTTATAAAATCATAAATTATCATATATATAAATATTTTTTAATTTAATATTAATTTTAGTTTCAAAGGGACACTATGTTCGATAGCATACCCAACACGCAACACCATGATTTTATAAAAATATTACATTATACACAACACTGAGTTATACCGAAAAACAATACAACATTAATGTTATTATTTTAAATGATAGTTAATGTATAATAGTTGTATTAGACCAAATGAAAACTATTAAATTTATTATGGTATTATAATATTTGTTTAATTTTTTTACATTTATCCAATGAATATAGAATTTTTTAAATGTGAATGAATCTAATTTTAAGCATACAACACTCTAAAATTTTTAGAAGATCATTTTACCAAATTTTTATGGTGAAGCCTTTTTAAAAATATTATCTTAACTATTATATATTATATTTGATAAAATTAACTTCTTTTTTATAATAGTTATATATGAATTTACTTCGGTTGAAATTTGGGTATTTTTCTGATAATATCAGTATTTTTATGAACAGTGGAAAATACTGCATTTTAATTCAAAAATGCCAAACGTCTAATTTATTTATAGAGTTTGATTTTACTTTTAATTAATATTAACATTTAATTGGACTAATTTATAAAAATTTAATTTAATAATGGTCCTTTTATTTAATTTAACATTTAATTGGACAAAAACAGATGTCAATATTTTCTTAGTTTTTACTTCTTAATCACCTGGTTTCTTGTTTTGAAAATGAGAATTAATTCCAAATTAATTTCAGCCAATTTGGTTATTTGAATTTGAAAAAACAAATTCCATATTTGTAATTGTAATTTCTAAATTAGGTAAATAGGTACATTATATTTTATTGCATTATGAATAGAAACATTAGTACTTATTATTTTTACCATTGTTAAAGGAAAATCATGTAAATAAAGGTAAGAAAATTATATTATAATAATATAAAACTACCATAAAACAAGCCCTAATCCTATTTTATGAGATATTTCAGACCATGAGAATACATGGATCTAATTTAGGACCCCATGTAGCCATTTGAGTGTGAAAATGACCAATTATAATATTTAATTTAATGAAAAGGGAAATATGACAAAAACATGTATCTTCTAACTTAAAAATGTTTAAATTTTTTAAATAAATTATTTCTTAGACTATAAATATACATTATAAATATAAAAACATTTCTTAAATTTTTATACTTTATGTATAATTTTTATACATTAAATAAATAAATATATTTAGGACACAATGATGATGCATTGATTACTTTATTATTGAATTATTCAAATAAATGATATTATAAATATTAGAATAAATGTAATTTGAAAATTATGAAACCATAAACAAATTTTTTGGATGACATTGACATGTTATATATGTGTTTAAACCTTTTTATCAAACAAATTAAGATGTTATGACTCTAAAAAATCATTTTCTAAATAGTCTCAAAATAGATATAAATGATTTCTTTAAAAAAAAAATTAATATTAAATCTTATTATAGTCATAAAAATCTATGATTCATAAAAATGACTTATATAATGTAAAAAACGATCTTAATTGTCCACATTTGGTTCTATTGGAATTTTATAGTAACTATAGTGACCATATAACATGAAAATACAAGATGGCATGGTAAGAGTTTTGTTTTTTAATAAATTGTTCAAGATACAAGAGAAGGTTAATTTTCGTGAAATAAAAATGCATAAAAGCTATTGTTTGAAATAATATATACCCATCAAACTTTAACATTTTGGATATTTTTTAATTCAAAATTCAATTTAAAATAAAATAATATTTCAAGACATTCTTTAATGTTCCCTCCTCCCTCTTATAAAAGAACACCACCTCTTCCCACATATAGACACCTCTCAATACCCATGGCTCATTCAAATTATTCTTAAATAATATCTATAAATCCCTACCTTCCTCATAGTATCCTTAAATTGTACCAAAGTAAATTCAAGAAAGTATTTTTGCTCAAATCAAATGTAGTTACCTGATTTAGAGGAAGGTTCTTCTCTCAAGATCCTTTCAATTATTTTTGAACCCAACCCCCTATGAAATTTTTATTATATGACTACTTAAAAACACGTTTATCATCAATATACTAGTATTTTTTGGGATGGATTATTACTACACTTACACACACCTCCATATAATGGATATGAACATATTGTTTATATGAACGGAAAACTACTACCCCGTGAAACGATGATTGTTAAATTTTGTCATAACACCTCTCACGGTGGCCATTATGATTGAAATGTATTGATATATGATATATATTATATTTATATTGTCACTATGATTATATAATATTTATTTACAACATACCTTTATGCAATCTATATTGTGTAAATATTATAATTTCATTTGAGGAAGCATGGATTACCACCCCCTCATGGTGATATGTGTCAATAATTCCATACGTAAAACAAATAAAGGATGGAGTTAATGATATTATTTAACATAAGGAAAATATATTTTATACTTGATTTTATAATATACATATGTATCATTTATTTTTAATTACTTTAATATGACAATGAAATTAAAGTACTGTTTATTTGTATGTACGACCTACCATCTCCATGAACATTGAATTTCATTTCCTATCCCTAAATTCTATAGACTATTATAAAATATTTACATATTGGATATAAATTATATTAAATAAATAATAATATAATCGAGATAATAGTCTTATGGTCATATGTATAATTTTCATCAAGGCAACATTCTTTTTAACTCATATACCGAATGTTGGAAAAACGTCCGATATGAACTCAAATAATTAAATAATTGATATAAAATTGTAATAATTGATAGAAAATGAATAATAGACTATAAAAATATCTAACGTATTTATAAATTATCCTACTTTTATTATTCATAAAATTAAAGGACAAATAAGACAAGTTAGAATCAAGGTAAGGGACTTTGTCTCGATATCCTTTCCCTGAGGCATTTGTTGATAATATGCACCTTTATTCTTTTATAATGTG
Source organism: Viscum album (assembly GCA_963277665.1). NCBI lineage: Eukaryota > Viridiplantae > Streptophyta > Magnoliopsida > Santalales > Viscaceae > Viscum > Viscum album. The sequence continues at coordinate 122,590,046 of OY728139.1, read as the reverse complement.
TATATACAAACTAAATGAAATAAATACCACATATTATTTTAAAATTTATTTATCACATAATCATATCACAACATAATCAAGAAGTGGATGATTAACCTGATGAATGTAAATTGGGTTATGTTGTTCTCTTATCTCGAATTCGACTAGTCACATTCATTATTTATATTCCTAAATAATAAACATAGGTTAATTAATACATTATTGAGAATATTTTTCAATTTTAGTATTCATTTTACATCTCTTTTTACCATTTTATATAAATTACATAATTATTTATGTTCATATTTGTCATTTTGTTGATATTCAGTACTTGAGTCGAACATGAATTATTTTGATCTAAATTGTCCATGTGGTAAAAAGTTCATCATCTATATAATTGGATTCATTATTTAAAAATAACAAATATTCAATATATATGTATTTATAATAGTCCATAACTTTTGAGAATAATAAATGAAATGCACCGTTCATGGAGATAGTAGGCTGCACGTACACATGAACGATACATGCATTTCTTTGTCATATTAACAGAATGAAAACTAAATTACCAATATGTATATTATATTTCCAATAAGATATTTATGTTATATATTTTAAACAATTTCAATAACACTATGCTTTATACATTTTAATTATGGTATGAATGAGTAATTTCACTTTGAGGGACAGTTGTCCACAATTACTCAAATGAAATTATAGTATTTACACATTATGGAAAGCCTAAGGGTGTGTTGTAAATAATAATTACAGAAGGATAGAGTCTATATAAATATAACATATATCATATTTATTCATTGCATTCATTTATATAATTGTTAGTTAATATCATGTTGAAAGAATCACATTGCATCGTGGAGACAGTAGGTCGTACGTACACACAAGCGACGATATCATTCACCTAATGGTTTAACGGTAGAGAATTTAATGGTATATTTATTTTAAAAAATATTTATATTGTGAAATTATTTATTTAAATCCATTATAATAATAATTATACCCATCCAAATTATGTCTTGTTGAATAAAAAATTACACGACGGTGTGGAGATGGTAATTCGTACGTATGCACACATGGTGTTATTGTTATTAAAATGATGGATAAAAGGAGGTAAAATGTTATAAAATAATTATAATAACATCTAATCATGTAGATAATACTTATTTATTACTTTATTATTTAAAAAATATATGAAGATGTTGTATAAGATGAAAATAATTTTGAAATAGTTGATAAAACAAATACCTTTTTTGGAGTATCTCTTTTTTATTTTCACAAAATGTATCCATTTGATAGAATTTATGGCCAAAGTGTGGATTATAAGATGAAGGTATTGATTTAGGGAGCTTAAATTAATAGAATACGGATGATCCGTGGGGATTGAATGGTTTGAGTAGGTGGGTATAAGTGGTGGCCTTTTATAAGAGGGATGCGGGGCACTTTTTGAATGTCATGAAATATTAATTTTTTTTATAAATTTATATTTAGAATTTAAATAATTAAAACGTAACATATTTCATGACTAAAATGATTATGGGTATAATACCTCCCATATAATAGGTTTTAGACAATTTATGGTCACAAAATTAACCTTGTATTTTAGCGTTAACCCTTAGTAAAAAAATTTAACTCTTACGTTGTCTTCTTGTATTTTCATAAATAAATGGTTACTATAGTTACTATAAATTTCCAATTGATCCAAAATTGGATCGTGAATGAAATGGTAAAATTATATAAGTAATTGGGACAATATTATAATTTTTTGACTATTATAACATTTAATAAAATTGTATTTGTTTTAAAAAATCAATTATGTCAATTTTGACAATATTTAGTAATTGATCTTTTTAAATTCATAACCACTTGATTCCTTCAATATAAAGGCATTAACACATATATTATATTCCAATAGAATCCAAATGATTCGTGGATGTCATCGTGATTTTGAAATTACATTTATTTTAATATTTTAATATTCATTTATTCGAATCCTTCATTACTTAGGACATCACTTTATCATCATTGTGTCATAAATAAATTTATTTATTTAGTGTCTAAAATTTATTAATAAAAAAAATTATTTATGGAAGAATTTTAAATATATAATTACTATTTATAGTCATATATATATAATTAATGTAATCCTATAATAGAATTGATTTAATAAAAGATACATGTTTATGTTTTATATACTTTTTCTTTAAAATAAAAATAAAAAAATTGTCATTTTCACACCCAAGTGGCTCCATAAAGCATCAGGATTAGCATATTAATTCTCATGCTAAAACATATCTCATACAATTGGATTACGAAATGATTTAATTTGGTTTTATATTATTATAATATTATATTTTCCACTTATTTAATTGATTTACCCTTTAACCGTGGTAAATAAAAATAATTTCTCAAGTTACTATTCATAATGTCCACAAATAAAAGGTACCTATTTTTGGAATATGGACCCTATGATTCCAAATATGGAAACAATTTTTCTAAATTCAAAAACAAATTATATTAATTAATTTAAAATTAATTCCTATTGACAAAACTAGAAAGATTGTTTTTAAGAAGTCAAAACTATATAAATATTTACATATGTTTATGTCAAACATTCAACGTGAAATTACTTACAATGACCAAAATTGGATGATATTATAAAAACATAATCCATAGATACATTAAAACCAACTAAAAGGAAAATCTAACTGTATAAATTAATTATATTAAAACAATGTTTTGAAATAAAATGCTGTATTTTTTCACTGTTAATTAAAATATATATTTTATGACAAAAATACCAAAATATATAACAATGTATATTTTGATTTTAATATTTTAATGTATATGTTTATTGTGATAAATATATAATATAAAAGTGAAAGAACTAGTTTTAAAAAGGGTAATCAAACAAAAGGCGGTAAAACAACCATTTAAAAATACTAATGTATTTTATGCTTAAAATTGGATTCAATATCATTTTAAGACTCTAATATTTATTGGTTAAGTGTAAAAAAATTAAAAAAATACATAATCATATTGTTTTTATTTCTTTTCATTACATCCAATAAGATTTATAGGCGTTAACTACAAATAAAATAAATTATTATTATATTACTTTTTGGTATAACTCAATGTTGTGTGCAACCTCTGATTTTGGAGAACCCAATTTTTGAGGGTCAAGTATGCTATCATACAAAGAATCAACATGAGTTAAAATTAATTTTTTCTTCATAATTATTAATATATATGAAAATTTATTTTTTTATAAATACATTGGAATTTAGATAATTCCCCTAATTAGGAAATTGAGTTCTTATAATTTAAAAATTTTACTTCAAAGCTTCATTCAGAATCCAACATAGGAAAATGTGTTAGTATAACTATCACATTAAAAGATATAATGTTAATTAAAAAAGTATACTCGAGATAAAAAATAATAGGATTCCATTTAGGATTACAAGAATATGGACGAAAAACTAACCATCTTGTTCTGATGTAGAGTGATAGAAAACTTGATAATGAGAAGGTTAACAACCAAAAACCCATAAACATGTGATGGGTTAAACGGTCAATGATTTCACAAAAGTAAATGTAAACATAAAAAATTATATTTTGAATATCGTTTTAATAATGTTGAGGAATTTATTTATGGGTTGAATAAAAATACAAGGAAACATACTTACATGTAAGGGAATCTATCATCCTTCTCTTTTCAAGCACTCCATTAATGTTATAACTTCTTAATTTTGTTTTTATTATGTTGGTATTTTTCATTACATATTCCCATTACTGTACATATTATTTATAAATTTTGAGTGACCCCATTTTCTCAATTAAATAATTTTATGAATATTTATGTGATGTTTTAAGGCTATTGAGATTTTGTAAGGGATCTTCTTAACCCAATATCCAATCTTTGGGTTGATCTTATACTTCTGGATTATGTTGTTCTATGAATATGTGGGAAATTAATTTTGATATCTTATACTGAAAATATAATTTCTTTATGTGAATTTATTGTGAATATAGATAATCAATCTATTTGAATATCAAAATTATCATTGTAAGGGAATTTCTAAACTCAATTTCCACTCATTGGGTTTTAAACATAGTTCATTTATTATGTTATTCCATGATTATCTATATCATTATTTTTAATTAATTTATGGGGTAATTTCAAAATAACATTTTTATATTTTCAATTTCTACACATAATCATCCCATTTATGTTTTCTTACGTCATTTATATGAACATTCTAAGGGAATCTACCACCCTTCTCTTTTTAAGCACTCCTTTAATGGTACGCCTTAACAATTTCTATTTTCTTATATTGTGACATGTCATTAAATATCTCTATTACTATATATATTATTTATAAATAATGGGATACCGCTTATTCTTTAATTCAACACCTTTTATGAATATTTATGTGTTGTGGTTAGGATGCCAAATATTTTTAAGGGGACTTGTTAACCCAATTCTCATTCATTGAGTTTATCTTCAAATTATTGATCATGTGTTTCTATGATTATGTGATAAATAAATTTTGATAACTTATATCATATTTATTCTTTATTTTGGTATATTTATAACAAATTCACATAATCTATTTATTTTATTTACAAAATGATATTTGTAAGTGAATTTCTAAATAGAATTTATACTTATTGGAATTTACGCATACTTCGTTGATTATATAATGACATGATTATGTGTGGACTCACTATTTATTTATTTATGTTGTAATTTACACTCCCCTTTGGGTTGATATGATGTTGCTACACATAATCGCTAAATTAATAAATTCTTACATCATTTATACAAAATTAATAATAGAAATATCAATTAAATATCCATTCATTGTGGTAAATATCCATGTCATTGGTTTTGTTTTTTCATGAATATATGTGAATGAACTCTTATTTTTTACCATTAATATCCACTTATTTTATTTGTAGTTATATTTTTGACACATATTTATGTTATTTATTTATCCTTAATCTAATGACATGACCTTTTCAAGGGAATTCATCTCAATATCCCTTAATTGTGGAAAATTTTGGTTTATACATGACCTCCTTTTATATGGTTTATAATGGAACCCATTGAATTTTAATAAAGTTGACCAGTATTAAAAAGGGAATATTTATTTATGAATCATTTTAAAAAAAGGAAAGTTTCTTTTTAATGTATGTGGGGATAATTACCTTTCCACTGCTGCTAGAATTCTATAAGGCCCCAACCATAACAGTTACATAACATTGAGTTAATTAATGAATTTAAATTGATGATATTTTCAGGTTTTGAGCATTAGAGATTCAGAACATTACTATTACATAACAGAAATATACAAATCCAATGTGGATACTTCTAATAGAATATGTTTCATCTATAACATAAAATCTTCTAAAAAGAAACATGGTTTCATTTCATGTTTAATCACCATAAATGTTTCTCGATTCCATCCTTGACCCTACTCTCCATTAAATCTAATAAAAACATTTGAATGCCATAGATAATCAGCGCACTCTTAGAAGGGGACATAAAAATTAAAATAATATTAGTCTAGTTAAAACCTGATAACCCATTCAATGTTCCTTGAGCAGATGAAACACAACGTTTTCACATTAATAGTACTCATACTATTTTCTCAATGAAAAAAACAATAACCAATTGAATGAAATTAAAACCATATTAGGTGAATTATGAAATAATATAAATAAAAATCGTTCAATCATTTTCCAATTGGAATAACCATATGGCTGACTTCCAATTGGAGATCTATAATGGGTATCACACTTCGTATAAGCTATATCGGGCTCACTTTTGAGCTATAATGGGGATCAACCCTTTATATAGGCAGTGTTAGGATCACCCATGAGCTATAATGGGTCTCAAATCTTTTTATAAGCTATATCAGGCTCACCCATTTTATATAATACTCATTATCATTTTGTGAATAAAACACATTAATAAAAAAATCCATTTTTTTAAATATTCTTCTAATCCAACATAAACATATTTCCGTATAAGTGTAAAATTTTAAGTTAAGAACCCATTTTATATATAAAGACACCCAAATAAAATAATAAGGGAATAATTTTCTTTTTAAAATACATTAAGGCTTATAAAGGAAGCCAAATATCTAATAACTGCTATGGCGGTAGAGAAAAATTTATCACCGTATATGTAAAAAACATTGCTTTTCTTTTTTTTTAATGAAAGTAAATTTATTAATATAAAAATATTTCTTTTGAAAACATTGAATAAAATTCAATATTGACATAATATTTATCGTATATTACATTTATACCAATATAAATAAATATGTAATTTAATTTCTTGAAGAAACAAATTTGGATATTAAATATTTATATCTTTAAGGTATCTCATACCACTTTATAAATTTAAATATTAATCCCCATGGTTTAATAAATAGAATTATAATAGATAAAATATAGATATAAAATTTCATTGTAGATGTATTAAAACTTTATAATAGAATAATGGTACATATTATCAAGAAATTCTACAATGGAATGAGATTGAGATTAAGTCCCTTACCCTGAGTCTGACCCCTCTCATTCATTCTTTAATATTATAAATAATAAAAACATGATAATATATACATGATTTAGAACCCTTTTTAAATTTAATATTAATTTTATGCTATTTATATCCATTATATAGAAATTAGATAATTATTTCAGTTTATATAAGATGTTTTGTTGATGTTCGGTATTTGAGCCCAAAATAAACTTCTTTTGATGCAAATTATACATGTGGTTATAACTCCATTATCTCCAGAATACTATTCATGATTTAAATATCATATATAAATTTATATATTTATTTTATAATATTCAATAAAATTTTGAGATAATAAATGATATGTACCCTTTATGGAGACAGTATAATGTACGTATGCATTACGCTACATTCATTTCTTTGTCATTTTTATGAAATAAAAACTGAATTATATATAAATATATTATAATTAAAATATAAAATTTATCTTATTTATTTTACATAAGATCATAAATAATATCCTTTATATGTTCCATATATTTCATGAACAGGTTATATCACATTGAGGGGGTGGTAGTCAACACTTCCTGAAATGAAATTATCATATTTACACAATATGGAAAGCATAATTGTATGTTTTAAGTAAAAAATAAAGAATAATAAAGACAATATGAATATAATATATATCATATATAAATATAGTTCTATCATAATGTAAACTATGATATGTGGTTTGAAAAAATTGAACAATAATCGTTTCGTGAGGAAGTTGTTCACCGTACAAAGAAAGAGAATGTTTGTATCCATTAGATAGAGGATTGTGTAACTGTATATAGAATCCTTCTTTTAAAAATTTTATTCCTTAAAACTAAATGACATAAACCATCCCTAACATGTCAAATTCATCTAATAATTAAATAGATAAAATTACTTTTATGTTTATATTTTAAAAATAATTTATTTGAATATTTAATTAATAATCTAATCACTGAATGCTCATTGTTTCTTAAATATATATATATATATAATCTATAAAAATTATAAATAAAATACCATGATTTAGGAAATATCTTTATACTTATAATGAATATGTATAGTCAAATATATCTTCTATATAAAACATGTTAATGATGTTTTAGTTTGGAGATATATTTTATGTTATATTTCCCTTTTCCTTAAATTAAATATTATAAAATGTCCTTATTAAACAGAATTGGCTCCATGGGGTCCATAATTTGACCAAACAATGATCATTTTTTGATATATCGCATCTAATATGATTATGATACGTGTTATGAGAGTTTTATATATTTATAATATTAGTTTTTACCATTATTTACCACATGTAACCTTTAGCCATGGTAAATAAAAATTATAACTGAGGTTATTATTCATAATGTCCCAAAATAAAAGGTACATATTTACATAATTTGGACCTTTATATACCAAATATAGAATTTATATTTCCAAAATCAAAATAGTAGATTGGAAAAACTTAATATAAAATTAATTCCCATTCTTAAAAAAATCATATTTTTAATTAGTGAAAACTATTAAAAGATTGACATGTGTTTATATTAATTTAAAATTTAAAATTACTTCCAATGGCCATAATTAAATTAAATTATAAAAAATTACTCAAATTACACATTAAAACCAATTATAAAAAAAATCTAACTATTTAAAAAATAAGATGTAAAAGAAGTTTTGAATTAAAATGCAGTATTTTTTACTATTCATAAAAATATATATATTAACATAAAAATACCAAAATTTCCACCTAAGTAAGTTTTGATTTCCCGAGTCAAAATACAATGTTTATTTGGTCATAAATTACATATAAAACTGATAGATACCATTTTTAAAAGGGTTTCACCATCAAAATGAGGAAAAACAACCTTTCAAAAGTATCAGAGTATTTTATACATAAAATTGGATTCATTATCATTTTAAACCTATATAATTAATTGGACAAATTTAATCACATTTAAAAAATAAGTAAAATCATAATATAGTTAATTTTTTTCATTCCCACAAAATACAATGGCTTAGACTTAGCTACCATTAAAAATAATAATAATATTATTGTCATATTTTTTGGTATAACATAGTATTATGTGAAACGTAAGATTTTAGAGAAATACGTTATTTCATGTCAGGTATGCTATCATACAAAGTGTTCCCATTAAACTATAATTAATATTAAATTCAAAAATATTAATATATATTAAAATGTATTTTTCTATAAATACTAGGGATATCACATCATTCCCCCCTTTTGGATATTACTTCCTTGAAATTTTAAAATTATGATCAGAAGTATCATTGAAAACCCCCCATCGGAAAAAGATCCAATAACACTATCACTTTTAAAAAATGAAATATAAATACAAAGGTCAGCTGAGATAACACATACTAGGATTCGATGTAGGAAAATATGGTTATGGAACAAAAAATAACCATATTGTTCAAATGGAGAGTGATAGAAAATATGATTAGGATAATGTTAACAAACTGAAAACCAAAAACATGTGATGGGTTAAATGGTCTTTGATTTCAGAGTAGAAATGTTAATCGGAAAATTTTTTTGTTTTTACATCCTTTTTATAACGTTAAGGAATTTATTTACAAGATTAACTATGAAAATAAGGAAACATAATTACTTGATCTATTTGTTTTTTATAAGCACAATTTCATCCCCATAATATTCCCTATATATAATGTACATACCTAAGAATAACCTGATGTTAAACAGATCACATAAATTATTAGGGATATAAACATATTCTAATTAAGGTCAAAGAGTAATGTCATACTTCCACATTAAAAAAATTCATTCATATACATAACCCAAAAAAACATCTCCCAAAAAGTTCCTTAATAACTTATAATCACATCACATAAAACCTCATAAGGTGTATGTAAAACCTTGAACTCATGGTTATCCTTCAAGAAATAATGGGCTCTAAGGGGTGTCCATCACAATACCAGATGTCTCAACATCTACTGTTCTAGAAGAAAAATGATTTTCAAAAAACACTTTGTGTCCGATCATATTGATTTCCTCTATGTGTAATTAACATCGAAAACTTATTTGCATTTTGTTCCAAATCATTGTAACTAAAGAACCTTACTATAGACTGGCTATCTGTTATCTCATTATTGGGATGTACTGGACCCTTTTCATTGTAGTAACAAACCATGTGACCAAACTTAACACACATGTAACACTTTACATATCATATCGACATTATACAAAATTTATTTTACCAATCCTGGAACATGGTTTTGGATTACATGCAAATTTCATAGTTTTTTGCTCCTCCATTTTTTGGTATCTTGACAATTTCATACTCTTATCATCAGGTAGATCATAAGGTTCAACAATCTTCATTTCAACTTCCATAGCACAATGAACCAGTTTTTCATAACATTTAAATTCTAATGAGGAAAAAGCTCTTCGTATCCAAAGTTTCAATCCTGAGTAAAATTTATTATTTATACTGTCAATGTATCAAATAATGTCCGGAACATACTCATCCTTTTCTGAGAAGTTCACTTCATATGCAGAAACTGAATCATCATCCGTTTTCATTAATTCTATGAATTATTTCTCCATCCTAATAATAAAAACTGAAGGGAAATATTTCTGAAGGAAAATATCCTTAAATTCATTATATTCCAAGGCATCAAGATCATTTCTCTCTCTATTATTCATAACCAATGAACACCATTGATTAGATGAAAATTTAAAACGATAGATGGAATGTGTATCCTTTTGACGTTCTAAACATTCCATGACATCAAATGTATTCTATTGAGTATTTATCCATAATTATCTTACAAGTGGGTCTGATAAACCATTTAATAATGGGGGATATTTCCTCATAAAATTTTCCACTACTAACATATTCATTTGTTGTTGATCAGGACGATTTGTGTAACACCCCGACCCAAGTTACCTAGAGCCAGTGCATTATTAGATAACATTGTCATGATAACAATAAAGATCAAATCTTGAAAGACCGATTAGTTTAGAAGCATTAGAAATAGTAGATATATTCATAAAGTTTTGCATTACATAATAAAAATGAAAACTACACCAACATAGTATCCATAGTCCACACTCTTATCCCCTCATACTATGCCTTCAAGTCATTCATAATTTACTTCTTCACATCCTTGGAAAAATAAAACATAGGAAAGGGGTGATCTCAAATGCCCAGTAAGGATAACAATATAGCAGAAACATTCTTAAATAAGAAGAAACATTTAAGGCAATGTATAACTAAAACAAAATCCTTTTAAACGTGAACTTCAACATGGAATGGCAAAAATAAAATGAAATAATTCCATTTACTTATTCACATGGGTATTCAACTAATCGAATACTCACATGCAATATCAATAACCACTTTCATAATAATGGAATGAATAATGCCAGACTATCATAACCACATAGGCAAGGCCTCGTTCCAAGACTAAGAATACGATTATGCAAAGGCCTTGTGCCAAGACACTAGTTTGTCTCACAATACCTACCGATGCATCGAGGAGCTATAACGGGCTCCAACCGTCACATATTACGTCCAATGCATTCCCATATGAAATGGTTTAAACATAACATAAAAATTCGTATAAAAATTATCATATGAAATGTAAATACTTCATCCATAAACAATGAATGGCATAAAAATAACACATCCATAGTAAAAAATGTTACAAAACCTTCAATACAATTTAAATGTTTTTTATCATAATAAATCAACTTCAAATAAGCGTAAAATCCTTCAAAGGATGTTGACATAGATGAAATAAAAACTTTTTTAGAGAAATATATCTTTTTATTTTTAAATCAATTAAGATTCATATAAAATAAAACATTTTCATTGAAAATATTCTTATAAGCTATTAAGGGAAGCTTCGACGATTTTATAACGACGGAAAATAGCCACACATGCCATATAAGTTAAAAAAATTCTAAACTTAATTATTTCGAAAAGGTTAAAAAGGACATTTTTTGGAAAATGACGAAAATATTCCTTTATAAACCACTTATAAATGTAAATAAGGGTATAAATGACTTTAACCCATATTCTAGTAAATAGTAAAAATATTTTGAAATACATTTTTAAGAAACATGGATTTAGATGATAATGAAGTCCCATTAGATTATTACGTATAAACAACCTCAAATAATGAAGAGATTGCAAAATAAATCCTTACCTTGTACTTTTCCTTGGTTGGTGTAGGTTAACATCTTGTATAATGGTGAAATAATTGTTATTAAATTATACAATAATCATATATATTAATATGATATCATATAGGATCTTTTAACATTGCTTTGTTAATAATATCTTTGTATTATCGTTGTTTCGGGTGTTAACGTACTTGTTTTATTTTATATGATTTGTTACGAAAGCCTTGTTTTTCATCGGTAGGTTGTATCTTATTCATATCCAAAATGATATCAAGTCCTTCGATTAATCATCAAATGAGAATTATACTTGAATGGATATGATGGAGAATGAATCTCATCGCGTTCGTGGAGACGGTAGTCTGTACGTACGCACGAGCGGCAATATCATTCTTTTGATATTAAAATAAAATTTAATTGGATGACATATCATATATATAGAATCATTATCATGTTATATTTATTATTTACATTAATTACACATCATCATCCAAATAATAATTTATTGAATAACAATTACACCAGGACATGGAGACAGTAAGCCGTACGTACACACGTATGGTGACATGTCATTTAAAGGATGGATAGAATACTAAATATGGTTTTACCATATTTATAATAACATCAAAGTATATATAATATACTGTAGATATTATTTTATAATGGTAATAACAATGATAGAAGAAGCGGAAGATGAAAGGAACATGAAAAGGGGTGGTGAAATCATTACCTCTTCTTCGCGTTCTTCCTTTTCATTTGATCAAAAGGGCTCCATAGGTTAGCTTTATAACTAGAGGATGGACACTAGGATGAATTGAGGTAAGTTTAGAGTGTATTGGGGTAGGGTTTGGCCGAACCAAAAGGCTTTGAAGGTGTGAAATATTGAGAATGGGGGTGCCCTTTTATAAGAGGGGTGAGGGGCACCTTTGGAAAAGCTAGAAATATTATTTTATAATAAATTCATATTCGGTTTATAATGGCTCCAAATTAAATTATTTAAATTTTAAGGTGGGGATAAGTCTAAAAAAACTCAAACAATATGATTTAGACAGGATTGGGTTACTATATTAACCTTATCTTTATGTATTAACTCTTAGTTTATTAGTTTCACTTTTACAATGTCTCTTTGTATTTTTATATTATATGGTTAATAAACATACTATATACATCCCAGTGACCCCCAAGTGGTCCATTAATGATACACCTATCATGATATAAGTCTTTTGGCCGAATCTTATATTTTTAGGAATATAAAATCAATTAATAATATAATATATCTTTTAAAAACTATTTTATGTCAATTTTGACACGATTCAATAATTGATTTTTGTAAAAATCATTACAGAATGATTACTTCGAAAAACGTTAATTACATAAATTCTAACATGTCATATTATCTTATAAAATTATTTTTATTTATGAAAAGTCTCATATTACATTTATTTGGGTATTTATAATATCAGTTATTTTAATTTTTCATTAATTAGGTAATTATTGCATCACCACTGTGTCATAAATAAATTAAATTATATAATTTCTAAAAATTATAAATAAAATACCATTATGTTTTAAATCTTTTTATATTTCTAATTAATTTTTATAGTCTAAAATCCAACATATATTACCCTATGTAAAAATTGTTTTTCTAAACTATATATGCTTACGTCCTTTTTGTATTTATTTTAACTTAATTAAAATAAAGTGTCCCTATCTCCTATAAGTGGCTCCATGAGGTCCCAAAATATACCCAAAGATTCCCATGGTTGGAAATGTGTCCACCAATAAGGTTAGGACACGTTTTAGGGTAATTTACTGTTATTAAAATATAATGTTTTATCCCTTATTTACCAGATTTACCCTTTAACCATGGTAAATAAAATATTTACCGATGTAATTATTCAAAATGACCAAAAATAAAAGATACCTATTTAAAAAATTTGGACATCCTTACATAAAATATATAATCTATTTTTCCAAATTATAAACACATAAGTGGCAGAAATTAATTTTAAATCAATTCCTACTGTCAAAATAAAAAGCGTTTTTTATGATATAATAACTATCAAAATATTGATACTTGTTTATGTCCGGTTTAAATTTGAAATTATGTCAAATGACCAAAATTATATTAAATAGTAAATATATATTCTAAATATACTTTAAAACCTCTAAAATTCATAATTTATCACTATTAATTATTTTTATTAAAAAAAATTTAATTAAAATTTGGTAATTTTCACTATTCCACAAAATATTAAAGTTATCTGAAAAGTACCAAAATTTTACCTTAGGCTAAATTCGATACTCTGAAACCAAAAAATGAAGTCCATTTTGATGGATAATATTTATAAAATTTTAAAAATTAGGTATTACTATTCATAACGGCTTGTTTGATTGGTTGTGGGGTGTGTTAGAACTCGATGTTGCGTACAACACACGATATTGCATTATTTAAAGAGAAGTGTACCGTAGAAGCATGGGGTGTTACATTATACCATCCTTCAAATAATTTCATCCTCAAAATATCTAGAATACTGCCACATGATAAGGCTTGGGTGGTTGTTCATCATAAGTTTCTCGGGTTCCCACGTTGCCTCTTCCATCTTATGGTTTCTCCACAAGACTTTTACCAGACGAGTCATCCGGTTTCTCAGTACTTGTTCTCCCGTATCAAGAATCATGACATGATATTCGCAATAAGATAGATCAGGTTCTTGTTCTAACTCTTCATAGGTGAGTAAATGCATTGGGTCTGGCATTTATTTTCTCAACAGAGATATGTGGAACACATCGTGAACTTTGGAGAGACTTGACGGCATTTCCAATCGGTAAGCTACAACCCCAATTCGTTCAAGAATTTCGAAAGGTCTGATGTAACTGGGACTCAATGTACCTTTCTTTCCAAAGCGTATGACTCCTTCCATGGATATACCTTCAGGAAATCCTGATCACCGACATGAAATTCCAAATCCTTCTTTCGATTATCAGCATAGCTCTTCTGCCTACATTGAGATGCTTTGATATGGTTTTGGATTACCATAACCTTTTACATCATTTCTTCCACCAGTTCCGGGCCTACAAGTTTTCTTTCACCAACGTCATCCCAACAGGTTGGTGTGCGACAACTCTTTTCGTATAACGCTTCAGATGGTGCCATCTGAATACTCGAATGGAAGCTATTGTTATATGAAAATTATACCAGAGGTAAATATTGATCCCACATACCCTGAAAATCAAGTGAGCAGGATCTCAACATGTCATCTAAGGTTTGAATATAATTTTCTGATTGTCCATCTATTTTAGGGTGGTAGGAAGTTCTCAAATGAAGTTCAATATCCCATGATTTCTGAAGACATTTCGAGAATCTTGAGGAAAAACGGGGATCACGATCAGAAACAATCGATAGGGGTACTCCATGATGTATCACAACTTCATTAATATATAGTCTTGCTAGACGTTCCAGTGGTAGATCTTCTCTTATAACAATAAAATGTGCTGAATTGGTAAGATGATCAACAATAACCCATATTGCATCGTTCCTTCTAGGAGTCGTTGGTAGTACCATGACAAAGTCCATCATGATATTATCCCATTTCCACTCTGGTATGTGAAGAGGTTGCATGACTCCTCTAGGATGTTGCCTTCCAGATTTCACTTATTGACAAGCCATACATCTTGACACAAAATCAGAAATCTCCCTTTTCATGTTTTCGCACCAAAAATGTTCCTTCATGACTCTATTCATTTTGGTGCTCCCTGGGTGTATAGAGAAATTGGAACTATGAGCATCATCCAACAATTCCCTTTTTAGATCCGGTATATCGGGAAAACAAATCCTCTTCCCAAATTTCAAAATTCCTTCTTCATAAACAAAGTCTCTCAATATCTCATCATTCATAGCTATAATATTCTTTTGAAATTCTTCATCATTTGTCTGAGAACTCTTAATACTTTCTATTAAAGATGGTTTGGCAGCCATTTGAAAAATATTTGATATTTCACCTTCCCTAGTTATTCTCATGTCCATCTTCACAAGATCCATGAAAATTGGATCATTTTCAATTCTCATATTGTTCAAAACTACATGATCTTTTCTGCTCAAAGCATCTTCCACCTTGTTTGCTTCCCCTGGGTGGTAGTGTGTCGTACAATCATAATCGTTGAGTAATTCAAGCCATCTCCTTTGCCTCATGTGGAGTTATTTTTGTGAGAAAATATACTTCAAACTCTTATGATCAGTATAAATCTCACATTTTCACCATAGAGGTAGTGCCTCCATATCTTCAAAGAAAAGATCACAGCTTCTAACTCAAGATCATGAGTAGGATAGTTTTGTTCATGAATTTTCAACTGTCGTGATGCTTAGGCAATAACCCTATCATTCTGCATACAGACACAACCATGTCCTTTCTTGGATGCATCACTATAAATAACGAACCCATCATTCCCCGATGGTAGAGTCAATATAGGATCATTGACTAATATTCTATTCAGTTCTTCGAAACATTCTTCACACTCTTTTTTCCAAACAAATTTAACCCCTTTACGTGTGATCATGGTTAATGGGATAGCCAATCGGGAAAAATTCTCGGCGAAACGTTGATAATAACCTGCCAAACCAATAAAACTGCGTACCTCAGTAATACTCGTAGGTGCTGGACATTCATGGATTGCCTTGGTCTTAGAAGGATCAACAGAGATTCCATTTTTAGAGACAATATGGCCATAAAAAGATATCTCCTGAAGCCAAAATTCACACTTACTAAACGCCCCATATAATTCATGTCTTCTCAGAGTCTTCAAGATAATGCGCAAGTGATTTTCATGATCTTTGTAGCTTTTGGATTATACCAAGATATCATAAATAAATACCACCACAAATTCATTGATATATTCCTTGAAAACACTATTCATCATATCCATGAATACAGTGGGTGGATTAGTCAATCCAAAATGCATTACTGTAAACTCGTAATGCCCGTACCTAGATCGAAATACTGTCTTCAGAATGTATTCCTTCTTCACAAACAACTGATGGTATCCAGATCGAAGGTCAATCTTTGAATAGTACTGTGCGCCAAGCAGTTGGTCAAATAAATAATCAATGCGAGGTGAGGGATAATTGTTCATTATTGTTATAGCATTCATCTCCCTGTAGTCGATAAATAACCTCATAGATCCATCTTTCTTTTTAACAAAGTGAATAGGGGCTCCCCATGGAGAAACACTTGGGCGAATAAATCCCTTATTACTCAATTCCTCTACTTGTTTCTTTAGTTAAACTAATTTTACAGTGGCCATTCTATAAGGGGTCTTCGATATATGCCTTGATCCAGGAATTAAATCAATGGAAGACTCAACTTCTCATTCTGGAGGATGTCCAGGTAAATCTTCTGGAAACACATCTACATGTTCTTTCACAATAGCTAAATCCTCTATTTGAAAATTCTTTTCTTCATGCACAGTCATTTCATTCTCTTCCTCACCAATAATTGAATTTAGTTGAGCTACTGGGGGTGGATCTATATAAGAATTAGGTGGTCACAACTTTGCTCTAATGATAATGTGTTCCTTATCATCATCATCAAAAATAGAATCCTCCTTCTTCTTACAATAAATTTTCACATCATGGTCAGAAAGCCAATCCATATCGAGGATTATATCAAACTCAATCATAGGTATGGAGATGAGATGAACAGATAATGAACATTTATGTGCTCTAATGGGGACTGATTCACAAAAATTTATTGCAATGATACTTCCCTTAGGAGTTTTAACTGACATCTCCCTTGTTAAATCAAATTAGAAATATCTAATTTTCATTGCAAAGTGGGAAGATATGAAACAAGGTGATGATCCAGAATCAAATAATGGATTTTCTAAACTTGAGGAAACCGTTAAATTACCTACCACCACGTCTTTTCGAGCTTCTACGTCAGTAATAGTGATAGCATAAGCTTGACATTGATCCCTTGGCCTTTTCTGAGGTCTGTTCCCCTGACGCTTAGGAAATTCATTTTCATAATGTCCCATATCCCTGCAATTGTAGTACTAGACATTGGTAGCTTCCTTCTTCCCCTTTCAATCATGAGCTTAGTGGCCTTTTTCACCACACTTGTAACAAACTCTCGTTCCTTTTAAGAAAGTACTGAGGTGTTTCTTCCCACTTTTACCATAGGATTTATATTCAACTTTTCCATTCTTCCCTTTATTTCCATTCCTAGATTGATCAGCATATCTCTTCTTCTCTTTCTTTGCTTTAAAGTCATATTACTTAGAGAATTCCTTTTATATCTTGATAGCACATGAGGAAAGTCTTCATACGACGAGAAGGATTGTGAGACTAATGCTTGACGGAGAAATGGTTTTAACCCATAAAATAAATGATCAATCTTACTTCTTGGGTTACGTATATAATCTCCAGCATACCTTGCTA
The DNA here is from genome assembly GCA_963277665.1 of Viscum album. NCBI lineage: Eukaryota > Viridiplantae > Streptophyta > Magnoliopsida > Santalales > Viscaceae > Viscum > Viscum album. The sequence continues at coordinate 122,571,884 of OY728139.1, read as the reverse complement.
ACCTTGTAAAGTTAGCCTCATACATTGCGACATTCTCATCCTCCTTTTGTCTCAGACTCAAAATTTTATTTTCCATATCTACTCGATGGTCATGAGGAAAGTATTTTTCTAAAAGCAGATCTTTGAACTCCATCCATTCCATATTTGATACTTCATCATCTTCCTTCATGTTTTGAATCCATAACCACCATTGATCAGTATCTCCAGTGAGGCAGTAAACTGCCATGATAACTTTTTCACTTTCACTACATCCCAAATCCTGAAATATTTTCTCTAGGGAATTTATCCATTTCTTAGCTTCTACGAGATTTGTACTCCAATTGAGCGTTGGAGGTTGTTGCCTCATGAAGTTATCTAACATTGATTCTCCACGCTGAGAATCCGGGTGCTCCATACGGGTAAGGTTATTATTCATAACATGACTGAGTTGTCCTTGTATGGTGATTAGCTGATCGGCACCAGTTGCATCCCCAGCTCTACTATAATTATCCTGACCAGGAGGGAAATCCCTACATGGAGTGTGTGCATTCATACGGTTTCCATTTCTTCCACTAGGCACCATTTCTAAAAAATTTCATAAACTAGATCAGTTTATGAATCAAAATACATAATTCCTTACTTTTAAAACACTTATCATAAATTGAACTATGTATAGATATAATACATAATCATAAAAAAATTTCATTGAGGAAGTATATACTCATAAACCCTTCATAATAAATTGTAAAGAAAATGAGAGTTATGCTATGCATATCCCATGAGAGTGTCATAACCAAGAGTGCTGCAAGGCCCGTTTTGTGCACCATTTCCCATTCGAGTCCAGTTCTAAGTGGTGTTTTCGAGTTTTACCCCTAGGAACATCTGTCCCAGAGCCGCCTCTACCTGCTCGTATCCAGAAAGGGATGTATTGCTCGGAAAACTCACAAAATATCTACAATACCAAAATTCTAGAAAGTTCTTCTATACAAATCCTCAATGTCCATCTTAGGTCTATGTGATCTAATCATATTTTATCTGAATATAGCTTCCATGGTATGTACGAGACTTCCTCTGATACCAACTGTAATGCCATGACCCCAGTTACCCAGATTCAGTGCATTATTACATAACATTGTCATGATCATAAGAAAGATCAAATCTCAAAAGTCCGATTAGTTTAGTAGCCGTGGAAACACTATATATATTCATAAAGTTTTACATTACATCATAAAAATGAAAACTACAAAAACATAGTCTCCATAGTCTACAATCTTATCACATTATACTATCCCTTCATGTCATTCATAATTTACTTCTTCACATCCTAGGAAAAATATAACATAGAAAAGGGGTGAGCTCAAATGCCCAGTAAGGAGAACAATATAGTGGAAACATTCATAAATAAGAATAAACATTTTAGGAAATGTATAACTAAAACAAAGACTTTTAAACTTGAACTTAAACATTGAATGGAAAAAATAAAATGAAATAATTCCATTTACTTATTCACATGGATATTCTACTAATCGAATAATCACATGAAATATCAATAACCACTTTTATAATGATGGAATGCATAACTCCAGACTATCATAACCACATAGCCAAGGCCATGTGCCAATACTACAAATAAGAGTTTTCCAAGTCCTTGTTCCAAGAAACTAGTTTGTCTTATGAGATCTACAGATGCATCGAGGAGCTATAGCGGGCTCCATCACATATTAAGTCCAATGCATTCCCATATGAAAAGGTTTAATCATAACATAAAAATTCGTATTAAAACTAGCATACGAAATGTAAATACTTCATCCATAAACTAGGAATGGTATAAAAATAACTCATCCATAGTCAAACATGTCACAAAACCTTCAATAAAATATAGAGGTTTTGTATCATAATAAATCAACTTCAAATAAGCGTAAAATCCATCAAAGGATGTTGACATAGATGAAATCAAAACTCTTTTTTGAGAAATATCTCTTTACATTTGAAAATCATTTAAGAGTCATATAAAATAAAATATTTTCATTGAAAATATTGTTATAATCTTATATGGGAAACTTCGACGATTTTATAATGGCGGAAAATCGCTGCACCTGCTGTATAAGTTAAAAAAACATTCTTACCTTCATTCTTTCCAAAAGGTTAAAAAGGATATTGTTTGGAAAATGACAGAAAGATTCCTTTATGAAGCACTTATAAAATTCAACAAGGGTATAAATGACTTTAACCCATATTCTAGTGAATAGTCAAAATGTTTTGAAATACAATTTTGAGAAACATGGATGTGGATGACAATGATGTCCCAATAGATTATTATGTATAAACAACTTCAGATAGTGAAGAGATTGCGAAATAAACCCTTAACTTGTACTTTCCCTTGTTTAGGGTACGTTAACCTCCTTTATAATGGTGAAATAATTGTTATAAAATTATACAAGAATCATATATATTAATATGATATCATATATGATCTTTTAACATTGCTTTGTTAATAATATCTTAGTATTATCGTTGTTTCGGGTGTTAAATTACTTGTTTTCTTTTATATGTTTTTTTAAATAATCCTTGTTTTTCATGGATAGGTTGTATCTTATTCATATCCAGAATGATATCAAGTCCTTATATTAATCATCAAATGAGAGTTAGACTTGAGTGGATACGATGGAGTATGAATCTCATCGCGTTCGTGGAGACGGTAGTCCGTACGTACGCACGAGCGACAATATCATTTTTTTGATTTTAAAATAATATTTAATTGGATGGTATATAATATATACAGAATCATTATCATGTTATATTTATTATTTACATTAATTACACATCATCCTCCAAATAATAATTTATTGAATAACAATTACACCACGGCGTGGAGACGGTAAGCTGTACGTACACACGTATGGTGACATGTCATTCAAAAGATGGATAGAATAATGAATATGGTTGTATCATATTTATAATAACATAACAGTATATATAAGATACTAGAGTTATTATTTTAAAATGTTAATAAGAAAGATAGAAGAATTGCAAGAAGAAAGGAACTTGAAAATATGTGGTGAAATCATTACCTCTTATTCGGGTTCTTCCTTTTGATTTGATCAAAAGGGCTCCTTAAGCTAGATTTCTGACTAAAATAATGCATCTAGGATGAATTGAGGGAATTTGAGAGAGTATTTGGGCAGGGTTTGGCCAATCCAAAATTCTTTGATGATGTGAAATAATGAGAAGGGGGAGTGCCCTTTTATAAGAGGGGTGAGGGGCACCTTTGAAAAAGATAGAAATATTATTTTATAATATATTCATATTCAGTTTCTAATGGCTCCAATGTAGATTATTTATAGTATAAGGTGGGTATAGGTCGAAAACCACTCATACAATAGGATTTAGATAGGTTTGGGTTACTATATTAACCTTATCTTTAAGTATAAACTCTTAGTTAATTAGTTTCAATTTTACAATGTCTCTTTGTATTTTTATATTATATGGTTAATAAACATACTATATACATCCATCCAATCTGTAGGTGGTCCATTAATGATACACCTATCATGATATATGTATCTTGGATGAATCATAGATTTTTAAGAATTTAATATCAATTAATAATATAATATTTGTTTTAAAAACTATTTAATGTCTATTTTGACACTATTCAATAATTGATTTTTGTAAAAATCATTACAGAATTATTACTTAGAATAATGTTAATTAAATCAATCCTAACATGTCATATTATCTTATAAAATTAGTTTTATATATGAAAAGTTTCATATTAAATTAATTTGGTTATTTATAATATCAATTATTCTAAATTTTCATTAATTATGTAATTACTCCATCACCATTGTGTCATAAATAAATTAAATTATATACTGTATAAAAATTATAAGTAAAATACCATTATGTAGGAAATATTTTTATCTTTATAATGAATATTTATAGTCGAAAATCCAACATATATTACCCTATGTAAAAATTGTTTTTATAAAAGATATATGCTTATGTCATTTTTGTATTTATTTTAACTTAATTAAAATAAAGTGTCTCTATCACCTACAAGTGGCTCCATGGGGTCCCAAAATCGATTCAAAGATGCCCATGGTTGGACATGTTTCCACCAATAAGGTTAGGAAACGTTTTAGGGTAATTTAGTATTATTATAATATTATTGTTTAATCCTTATTTACCAGATTTACCTTTTAACTAATGTAAATAAAATATTTAACGAAGTAATTATTCACAATGTCTAAAAATATAAAGATACCTATATACACAATTTTAAATACTAATTCCAAATATGGAATCCATTTTTCCAAATTCAAAACACAGAAGTGGCATAAATTTATTTAAAATTAATTCTCGCTGTCAAAACTAAAAGCGTGTTTTTAAGATATAATAACTATCAAAAGATTGAGACTTGTTTATGTATGGTTTAATTGTGAAATTATGTACAATGACCAAAATTGAACTAAATAGTAAAATTATATTCTAAATATACTTTAAAACCACTCAAATTCAAAATTTATCAACATTAACTATTTTGATTAAAAAAGATGTTTTTAATTAAAATTTTGTAATTTTCACTATTCATCAAAATATTAACGTTATCCGAAAAGTACCAAAATTTCACCTTAGGCTAAATTAGATACTCTGAATTCAAAAATGAATTCCATTTTGAGATATAAAATTTATAAAATTTTAAAAAGTAGGCATTACTATTCATAACGGCTAGTTTGATTGGTTGTAGTGTGTGTTAGAACTCGATGTTGCGTACAACACACACTATTGCATTATTCAAAGAGAAGTGTACTTTAGAAGATTGGGGTGTTACAATCTGATTAATGGATACCTCTTCAGTTTATAACATGATTAAACTACTCCATAACTATAACAAACTATTCAGTTCCAATTCTCACCACCTCATGTTCTATAATTGAATGGTTATCTTTCTCTCGATGTGTTCCCATTACAGCTTTCCTATTTCCTCTCTGGAACACCATTCTGAATAGATGTTGTTTTGATGAAGCAATAAAGTAATACTAAAATTCAACATATTTTAAACTTCACCATAAATTAAAATCCCTGAGAGTAAATAAAATTACAACATCTTATCCTCTAATGTTATCTAAACCATTATTTGATACCAAATAAAAGGCACATCCTTAAACGATACATAATGATGAGTTATGTCAATAATGCACCTAGAAAAACCTTTTCAGGTTTCAATATTTAGATAATTATTCCATTAATATTACATAAAAAAATATAAATATAATTTTGACACTTCCAAGAGAATCTGTTTCATCTATAGTTAAAATGATCTCAAAAGACACATTGTTTATATTCATGCATAATCATTATAACTTTTCCTTGATTCTATCCTTGACTCCATTCTCCCATAAATCTAATAAAAAAATATTAAAACGTGGGTTGAGAACACAATGCTTATTAAGGGACATAAAAATAATGAAAAACCATTGGTCTAGTTGAAACATGATAACCCATTCAATTTTCTTTGGGAAAATGAAATAAAATATTTTTACATGAATAATACTCATAATTATTGCTCAATGAAATAACGCTAAAACTAAAAGTAGGAAATTAACACTCTTATGGCTGACATAGAGAATCATATATACAAAACCCTTTAAAAGTTCATCAATTGGAATAATTATATTGTTTACATCCAAATTTGATATCTATAATGGGTATCACCCTTTGTATAAGCTATATTGTGATCATCTGTGATCAATAATGGGGTTTAACCCTTCATATAAGCTATGTCGGGATCACCCATAAAAATTAATGGGGATAAAACCTTTATATTATCTATATTGGGGTCACCGATGAGCTATAATTGGCATATACCATTTATATAAGCAATATCTGGCTCACCTGTTTTATATAATACTCATGTACCATTTCATGAATAAAACACATTCATCGAAAATCCCCCTTTTGGAATGAATCTTCTAATACAATAGGGAGAAAATTTCTTTATAAAAATATAATTTTCATTTATATACCCATTTTTAATACAAAGATACCCAAAATAATAAATGGGGGATTTATTTTTATTTTCAAAGACATTAAGGATTATAGAGGAATCCAAATATCAAATAATGGTTATGACAGTAGGGAAGTCATTGTCACCGTAAATATTAATAACATTCCTTTTTTCATTGAAAAAAATTAAAATTATTAGTATAAATATATTTTGTATGAAAATATTGAATTAAATTAATGATATAAATAATATTTCTAGTATATTCATTTTATACCCTCATAAATAAATATGTAATTTAATGTCTTGAAAAAAAATATTTGATAGTAAAATATTGAAATGTTGAACGTGCCCTATACCACATTAAACATTTAAATATTAATTTTCATGGTTTAAAAAATCATATTATTATAGATAAAATATGGATCTGAAATTTCATAGTGGATGTTTACAAACCTTATAAAATAATAAAGTTGTATATTATCATGAAATGTTTAAATGAATAGATAATTAGACGAAGTCCCTTATCTTGAATCTGACTTGCCTCGTTCATTCATTAATTTACCAAATAATATTATAAATTTAGCTTATAATTGAATTATAACTTTTTTTAATTTATTTATTCATTTAATATCACTTATTACTATGTTATGGAAATTAGTTAATTATTTGGGTTCATATTAGATGTTTTGTCGAGGTTCGATATTTTAGTAAAAAATTGAACTTGTTTTTATATATATTATCCATTATTTCATAATTAAATTATCAAAATATTATTATAAATGATTTAAATATAATATATATCAATTATATATGTATTTTATAATATTACATAACATTTGTAGATAATAAATGAATGAACAGTTCATGGAGATGGTTGGTCGCACGTACACATGAACACTACTTTCATTTCTTTGTCAGATTATTAAATTTAAAAATTAATGATACTCTGGAATATTATTATTATATTATAATATCTATATTATATATGTTACATGATATCATTAACTTCATCCTTTATACAATCCATGTATGGCATGAACGAGTCACATCACATTGAGGGGGTGGTAGTCCAGACCTTCTCAAATGAAATTATCGTATTTACACAATTTGAAAATCATGAAGGTATGATATAAATAAAAATTATATAATAATAAAGACAATATAAATATAATAAATATAATATATAAATAAAGATCCATCATAATGGCCACCATGATGGGTGGTATAAGAAAATAGAACAATCATCGTTTCATAAGGTAATAGTTCATCACACAGAGAAAAATTATGTGCATATCCATTAGGTGGATGTGTGGGTAAGTGTACGTAGAATAATTCTCATAATAATATATAAAAATATATTTAGGATACATTTTTTAATTTGTAGTAATTGAATAATAAGATCATATGGAGTTGATAATTAAAATAAAGAAAGATTCTTGAGAGAAGACGCTACCTCTAAATTGGGTAACTCATTTTGATTGGAGCCAAAATGAATTTTTGAATTACCCTCTACCCAAAAAAATTATTCTAGTAGTAATTAAGACATTTTGGAAGCTTGTTTGAGTAGATTATTAATGATAAAATAGCTATAGAGGTGTGTCTAAATTGGTAGAGTTGGTGACCTTTTAAAGAGGGAGGGGGGAATTTTAAGAAAGTCCGGAAATATTGTTTTATTTAAAACTGATTTTCGAAATATAATAATTCCAACACGATAAATTTTGAGGATAAGATTAGTATGGGTATATATAATTTATACCAATAGGTTTTAGATAAATTTAGGTGACAAAATTAACCTTATAATTTATTTTTAACCCTTATGTAAAAACCTTAACTCTCACCATGTATTTTTGTATTTTCATAATATATGGTTACAATAGTTACTATAAAATTACATGTGACCACATGTGGATCATTAATGAAATTTTCTAAATTACATAAGAATGTTTTCCTGGTGTTATATTTTTAGGAATATTATATTATTCAATTAAAATTATTTTAAGAAAACTCATTTATGTGAATTTTGAAACTATTTACACAATGATTTTTTAATGTCATAAAAACATGATTACATCGAAAAAAGGAACTAAATAACACCTCATATCTCATTTTCTTCCAAAAAATAATTTATGAAATTTTAATTTTCAAATTACATTTATTTTAATAATTATCATATTTTTATTTTAATATTTCATTAATAAGGTAATTACTACATCATCATTGTGTCATTAATTTGATTATATATTTAAGGACTAAAAATTATAAATAAAATTATATGAAGTATGAAATAATTTAATATTTTTAATTAATATTTATATTATAAGTGATCATTTATATAAACCAAATTAATTTTTTTTAGTTATGATATATATATTTATGTTATATTTTTCATTTCATACAATTAAATAATACAAAAGGTTATTATCACACCCAATTGGCTACATAGAGTCCAAAAATCGACCCAATAATGCTTATGGTTAGAAATATCTTATCCAATATGATTAAGACACATGTTATGGTATTTTTATATTATTATAATATTATTATTGTACCCTTTTACCTGATTTATCCTTTAAACATGGTAAATAAAAATAATTACTGAGTTTACTATTAATAATGTCCAAAAGTATAATAAACCTATTTACATAATTTGGATCATATAATTCTAAATATGGAATCAACTTTTATAATTTTAAAATATAGAATTAGACTAATGTAATTTAAAATTAATTTTTGTTGTCAAGACCAGAAATCTGGTTTTTAAGAAGTAAATACTATCAAAAGATTGACATGTCTTTATATCAAATTAAAATGTGAAATTACATCCATTTAAAAAAAATTGGATTTCATAATCATATCTTTTCATTTATTTTAGACTTGACTCTATTATACCTTAAATCTTGTGAAGAAATTTAAAAAACATGACACGAGCACAAAAATCACATCAATAGACATAAAAATAAATAAACCATTATTCCAATTAAAACACGTCAACCCATTAAATATTCCATGAGAGGATGAATGAAAGAAAATTGACATGAATAACACTCATACTTTTTTATCAATGAATAAAAATAAAAATAATATCATGAAATTAAAACTCATTTAGGTGACTTAGAGCATCATATAAATAAAACCCTTTCAAACTTATTCCAAATGGAATAACCATAATAATGAATTCCCAATTGGAGTTCTATAACGGGGATCACCCTTTTTATAAGGTATATCAGGCTCAACTGTGTGATATAATGGGGCTCAACAATTTTTATAAGTTTTTTTGGGCTAACTTGTGAGCTGTAATGGGGCCTAGACCTTCATATAAGTTGTTTTCGGCTCACTTGGGAGCTATAATGGGTCCCAACCGTTTGTATAAGATTTATTGGGCTCACCCATTATCTATAATTGGGCTCAATTATTTGTATAATCGATATCGGGCTCAACTATTTCATATAATTCTCATGTACCATTTGATGAATAATACACATTTATCATAACACCCATTGTTTGAAATCTTATTACAATCCCAAATGAAAAACATTTGTGTATAAAAATACCATTTTAATCTCAGAACCCATTTTCAATACCAAGATACCTAAATAATTTAATTATGGATTTGTTTTCTTTTCAGAATTCATTAATCCTTATATAGGATGCTATTAATCAAATAACTATTATGGTATTAGAAAATTCGTTGTCGCCGTATACGTTAAAAACCATTCTTTTTTTATTTTTTAATTAAAATAAAATGATTTGTATAAAAATATTCCTTTTGAAAACATAGAATTAATTTAAATATTGACATAATATTTCCAATATATTCCTTTTTTATACATATAATTAAATATTTAATTTAATATCGTGAAGGAAAAGATATTTCTAATTAAATCATTGAACATTCATAGTGTCTAATACCACATTGAACATTTAAAAATTAATCTCAATTTTTTTAAAATAAAATTAGTATCAATTAAACATGGATATAAAATTTCATTGTGTCTATATATACTCCTTATAAAATAATAAACATATATATTATCAACAAATGCCTCAATGATAGGAGATTGAGATGAAATTCCTTAACTAATGCTTGACCTGTCACATTCATTCCTTAAATCTGTGATTAATAAAGAAAGGTTAATATAGACATTGTATTGAACCATTTAATTTTTTTTACTCTTTTTACATCCCTTATTAACTTGTTATATCAATTAGATAATTATTTGAGTTCATATCCGAAATTTTGTGGATGTTCGGTACTTGAGTAAAAATGTACTTGTTTTGATACAAATTTTCCATGTGGTCAGAAATCCATTATCTCCATAATATTATTCATGAATTAAATATCATATATATTAGGTATATATATATATATTTTATAATAGTCCATAACATTTGGAGAGATGATATAAAATCCACCATTCATGGAGACGGTAGGCTGTACGTATGCATGAATATTACATTCATTTATTTTTCATATTCAAATAATGAAAATAAAATGATACATATGTATATTATAATTCATGTATAATATATGTTTTATATATGTTATATAGTTCATTAACTCTATGATTTATATGTTACATGTATAGCATGACCAAGTCATATCACTTTGAGGTGGCAGAAATCCACACTACCTCAAATAAAATTATCATATTTACAGATTATTAAAGAATAAAGGAATATTTTAAATAAATAATATAAAATACTAGAGGGAATATAAATATAATATATATCATATATAAATACATTACCATCATATTGGTAACCATGAGGTTTGGTAGAAGATAATTGAATAATCATCATTTCGTAAGGTAGTAGTTCCTTGTACACAAAAACAAAATGTTCTATTTCCATTAGATTGATGTGTGTGTAATTGTAGGTATAAATAATAACATAAAGAAATTAAATTATATTGATTATACTGGTATTTTTATAAAATAATGGACAAAATATAGGTTAGGGGTTTGTGAAGGAAAATAAATAGTGGAGCTTGAGAGAAGACATTACCAATAAATCAGGTAACTCGTTTTGATTTTAGCCAAAAGGATTTACTGAATTTCCTTATAAACAAGGTATGTATTATATGATATTTGGAGGTATTTTTGGAGCTTATATGAGTAGATTTAGGATGATTAAAGTGTCTTGAGAGTTGTGAGTATGTGGATCGAGGTGGTGGAATTTTATTAAAGGGAGGAGGGACACCTTATCAATGTAATGAGGTATTATTTTATTATTAATTTTTTTCTAAATATAATTACTCCAAAGTTATATATTTCTAGGAATAGTACAATATTTGTTTAAATCACCTCAAATAATGGGTTTGTGAGAAGTTTAGGTCAAATAATTAACATTATATTTTATCTTTAATCATTAGTTAAAAACATTAACACTTACCATGTCTTTTATTTTTTTCACAATATATGGTTATTATTATTACTATAAAATTACAATAGAATAAAAACTTAATATTTAATTATATATTTAACATTAGGTATTTTTTTGGTTGAATCACATATTTTTATTACTATTATACCATTTAATAAAGTAGTATTTTTATAGCTCTTTTAGGTCAATTTTGACTCTATTTAGTAATTGTTTTTTGTTAAAAACATAAAAACATTAACCCATCAAAAAAATGCACTAACTCGTCACTAAAATGTCATATTATTCTAAATTATTTTGTGTCATCTAAAATATCAAATGACATTTATTTTAGTATTTATAATATCATTTCTTTGAATTCTGAATTAATAAGATAATCATCTTATCAGCGTTGTGTCATAAATAAATTAAAATATATATTGTCTAAAAAATAAAAAAATAGAATGATTTTTTAAATACTCTTATCTTTATAATGAATATTTATATTCCAATATATCATTTATATAAACCAAAAAAATTCTTATAAGACACATGTTTATTTTATATTTCCCTTTTGACTAAAAGAAACATTGTAAATGGTCATTACCACGCCCAAGTGGCTCCATGGGGTCCCAAAATAAACCCAAGGAAGAATATGGTTGTAAATAAATATCCCAATAGGATTTTTAACATGTGTTAGGGAGGTTTTATTCTGTTATAATATTATTTTTACCCTTATATACCTAATTTACCTTTTAACCATGGTAATTTAAAATAATTACTAATGTTACGTTTAATAATGTTGGGAAATAAAAGGAACCAATTTTAAAATTTTGAACCTTTTGATTCCAAATATGAAATAAATTTTTCCAAATTCATAACACATAAGTTTTAGTAATTAATTTAAAATTAATTTTTGTTGTTAAAAATAGAAAGAGGGTTTTTGTAAAGTAAAAACATTCAAAAGATTTACATATGTTTATATCCAATTTAATTGTGAAATTTCTTCCAATGAACATAATTGGATTAAATGATAATAAAATAATCTAAATAAACTTGAAAACTAATTAAATGGAAAATAAAAAATATATAAAGAATATATATTAAAAGGGAGTTTTGAATTAAAAGATAGTATTTTCACTATTCATAAAAATATGGATTTTGTGACAAAAATAAAAAAATTAAACAAAATTCAATTTTGATGTCCAACTACTAAATAAGAATTATATTTTATAAAATATAAAATATAAGAGTGGAAAAAATCAATTAATAACTGTTCACCATCAAAAGGACGTAAAACACCCTTTTAATAATATTAGATTATTTTAGGATTAAAATGGAATCATTATCATTTTAAGCCTATAAAATTCATTGGATAAATGTAAAAACATTTAATAATAATGTAAAATAATAATATAGTTAAATCATTTAATTACAATAAATACAAAGGCTATTCATTTATTTCCATTTAAAATTATAATAATAATATTGTATTATTTTTTCAGTATAACTCAGTGTTGTGTGAAACATAAGATTTCAGAGAAACCTATTGTTGTGTTCAAGGTATGTTATCATACATAGTGTCCCCATTAAACTAAAATAAATATTAAATTCAAATAAATTAATAGATATTAATATTAATTTTTATATAATTACCTGGGATGTTATATCATTTCCCCCAATTGCAAATTTCATCCTCAAAATTTTATAATTAGAAATTGGATGATCATTGAAAATGCCATATATAAAAAATTATCAACAAAACTATCACATTAACAAAAGAAAGAGAAGTAAAAATGTCACCTAAGAAAACACATAATAGGGTTACATCTATGAAAACAATGAGAGGAAAGACAAAAATAACCATCACGTTTTTATGGAATGTTATAGAAAACATGATCAGGAGAAAGTTAAAAACCAGAAAATCATAATTTGTGATGGGTTGAATGTTGTTTGATTTCCTAGTTGGAAAAGTTAATGGAAAATGTTTTTGTTTTAATATAATTTTCATAACGATGTTTAATTTATTAATGATCTTGACTAAGAACATAACGAAAGATACTTACTTTTCAAGTAGAGGTTTATCCTTTAATAAATATTAACCACATTATCAGATTATCTCCAAATGATTAGTATTCAAGAGGACTTTGTCACACCTGAAGAACTAGAATCAACATATTGAGAATCACATAATCCAAAACATTTGAACTACATAGTTCCCCTATAATTATTCATTATCCAAAACCAAAAATGGTTAGTATAATACCATATAATCCCAAAAAAGAATAATCCTTTATAATTTGAAAAACCACTCTTATTCTTTAAAATTTAACAAAAAATACCCAATGTTCAACAAAACCACAAAATATGAAATTTTTTATAATGTTCTTAAAAATTATCCATAATAATATTTAAACCCAAATTTCAGAACCATCTGATCACATAGTCTTCTGCAATAAAACCTAAAAATTATCTCATAATAACATATACTACTCTCAATGTATCATACCAAAAAGTAATCAACCTAATCAAATATTCCACATGATAGGTTAATAATTTCCACCAATAACCCAATTAACCATATGTCAATAATAAAGACATAAATTGTTACAAAATAAAATACAACCATTACTTATAAAATGATTTCCCTTAGAGTTCTATTTTCCTTATGAATATTGGGTTCCCAAATAGTCATCCTCTCCCAAAATAACATTTATCACTTCATTAACAAATAATTTTCCTATACTATTGATATCCATTTGATAAAAAATATGTTCCAAAAATAAAATTATTCTTGATCCATAAAATCATTTAACTATATATAATAAGTCATACTTACCAGTCACATCATGTTGTTCAGTGGTAGGCGATAAATTCCAATCTCACATCTGTTGAGGGTTCGATTCTCGTAGCTTTGTCTGATACCACAGGTTGTCACATGGCCTTCTAATATTCATTTTTAAAAACTATATAATTTTATCACATTTTAAAAAATGATATAAAATCATAAAAAATAAAAGTAATATATTTTAACCCTAAAGGTTATCTCATATCTTCAATTATGCATCGAAAAAATTAATAACTCATAATTTCCTCAAAGGTTAATGTCTTTAAAAATATCATTACTCACCTTAATATTCCAGATAATAACGCCTCAAAACGGGTTTATAGGATATTTAAACTACGATATACCATAATATTATAAACCCATGATGATATCCCTAACCCATAAGAAAACAACATAATCTCGAAATTGGTCTACACCATAGTCTGATACCAACTATAATGCCCTAGCCTTAAATGTTACATAATCATGATTTATGTAAAGAATTCATAGTGAGGATATTTGTAGGTTTATAGATTTAGTAAATTAGGCAATAACTATTACATAATAAAAACATAGAAATACAATGTGGGCACTTCCAATAGTATCAGTTTCTTCCATATCAAAGAAGCCTTTTAAAATAATCATAGATTCTTTTTTTATTGATAATAATAAGTTTTCATTGATTCCATACTTCACTATATTATCACTTATATAATGTGAAAACATTTAAAAACATGATATGTGCACAAAAATCTCAGTATGGGAGAAAAACCCACTAGTCTAGTTAAAAACCGATAACCCCTTCAATGTTCTTTGAGTGGAAGAAACAATATAGTTTCACATGAATAACAATAATACTTTTTCTTAATATAATACACAATAAAATAGCATGTAATTAAAACTCAATTAGTTGAATTAGAAAATGATATACATAAATACATTTCAAACATCTTCCTATTGGAGTAACAATATGGTTGGATTAAAAATTGGAGATCTATAATGGGGATCACCCTTCGTATACGCCATATTGGGATCACCTGTGAGCTATAACAAGGCTCATCCCCTCATATTAGTTGTGTCAGGCACTCTAGTGATGTAAAATGGGGCTCATACATTTTTATAAGCTATATCAGGGTCACCTGTGAGTTATAATGGGGCTCGACCCTCCATATGAGCTACATCGGGCTCATTTATTCGCTACATTGGGGATCAACCCTTCGTATAAGCTTTATCAGGCTCAACAATTTCATATAACGATCTTATACCATATACTGAATAAAACACAGTCATCCCAGAACAACTTTTTTCAAATCTTCTTCTAATCCCAAATGAATAAAATTTCCATATAAAAAAACCATTTTAATTTTAGAACCCATTTAAATAAATCAATTTTAATATAGGGTTCTATATCTGATCATAATGAATATAAATAGTCATTTTAAATGTAAAAATATTTTTTATATCATTGTATTTTATTTATTATCTCTATACACTAAATAAGAAAATTTATTTATGACATAATGATGATGCAATGATAACATAATTAATGAAATATTCAAATAAATGAATTTATAAATATAAAAATAATTGTTATTTGACAATTTTGATTCCATCCTAGAATTTTTTTAGAATATATTAACATATTAGGGATGGTTTAATTTCTTTTTTAGATGGAATAATGTTCTTATTACTTCAACGAAAATCAATTACTAATAAGTGTCAAAATTTACATAAATGAGTTTTTGAAACAAAAACAGTTTTATTTAAAGATATGATTGTTTTATAAAACAAATATTCATCCAATATACTTATATAATGTAAAAAACATCATTATTTATCCAATTTTGGTTTAATTGTCATTCTATAGTATCTATAGTTACCATATATTATGAATATACAAGAAGTCATGGAGAGAGTTAATGTTTTTATCTAAGGTTTAAATCTAAAATACAATGTTAATTTTGGGACCTAAAATTGTTTAAAAACTAATTTTTCAGAGTATTTAGACACATACTCATCTTATCCTATAAATTTATAACTTTAGAACTATTATAATTCAAAAAATAAATTTATAATAGCATAATATTTTAAGACTTTCTTAATGTGCCCCTCCTCTCTCTTATAAAAGGAAACCACCTCTACCCACTTACTCACACCTATCAGTAAACTTTTTTCATCCAACATCTATTCCATTAATCTCAAAACATCCATAAATTTATCATAGAATCCTTAACATGGTCATAAGGGAATTCATGAATGTCGTTCCTATCAAATCAAAATAAATTACTCGATTTAGAGCTAATGTCTTCTCTCATGTTCATTTTATTTATTTTCCTTCTCCATGACCTATTATATTATTCTAATATGATTTGATAACAAAACAAATTTCCAAAATATACTATGATGTTGTTATGAGATGTATTCTAACTAAAAATACCCACAACTCTATATAATGGATACAATCATATTATATCTGTGTACGTTGAATTGCTACATGAAAAAATGATGATTATTCAATTTTCTACTACCACCTATCATTTTTTACATTATGTTGGAACTATATTTTTATATGATATATATTATATTTATATTTCCTATATTCTTCAATAATTTTTATTTATAATATACATGTTTTCCTTCCATGTTGTGTAAATATGCTAATTTCGTTCAAGAAAGTGTGCACAACTACCCCCTCAAAGAGATGTGGCTCATTCACACTATAAAATGAACATATAAATTATGGTTTTTTTAAAACTATGATACATAAATGACATAAATATAATATTGGAATGATAATATACTTTTATATCATTTTTTTATTCTTTTAATTTGAAAAAGAAATGCATGCATCATTCAAGTACACGTATGACATACCATCCATATGAACTGTGCATTTCAATTATTATCTTGTAATATTTTGGATATTTTAAATACATACACACTAGATATCTATTATATTAAAATCATGAATATTATTTTGTATTTGATGGAATTTATACTACATGGATAATTTACATCATAACAAGTACATTTTCAATTGAAGTACCAAATATCCACAAAACGTCTGATATTTAATTAGATAATTATATAATTTTTATTACAAGAAAATATCTGATATAAAAATAATAATAATCTATAATAATGTTCTCAAACAAGTAATGATTAACCTCAATTTATTATTCTAGAACATAATTATTGTTCGTGATGAATCCGACTCAAGGTAAGGGACATCGTCTCAAACTCCTTTCATCGAGGAATTTCATGATAATATCCACCTCTATCCATTTATAATGTTTATATAATGTGTAACACCCCAAGCTTCCACGATATGCTTCTCTTTTAATAATACAATACCATGTGTTGTACATAAATTCGAGTTCTAACACACACCACACCTAATCAAACTAGCCGTTATGAATAGTAATACCAAATTTTTAAAATTTTATAAATTTAATCTTATAAAATGTACATCATTTTTGGATTTGGAATATCGAAATTAGCCAAGGGTAAAATTTTGGTATTTTTCTGTAAACATTCAATGTTTTGATGAATAGTGAAAAAACATCGAGTTATAGTTTATACCTGATTTTTTATTTAAATAATTATTTAATTTATTTAAATTTAATTTTGGTCAAAACTGATACATAATATCTATATAAGTTCAATGTAATTCATTGGAGTTAGTTTAGGATAATTGTAGATATATAAAAATTTTATTGAACTTTTCACCGTCTTTTACCCACCTCCTAGGTTAATTTGGAAATTCACATAAAACATAATTTTACCACTTCTGTGAGTGGAATTTCAAAAATCCGAGAGACACAATTAATATCAAGGAGTAAAATGTGCTTCAATGAGAAGAAAATAATTTTTGGTGAATAGTAACTTCTTACTTTTATTTTTTCACGGGTAAAAGTAAATAGGGTAATTAAGGGTAAAAATGATATTAATATTACCCTAACACATGTCCTAATTCTATTGGACAATTTTTATCGACCATAAACAACCATAAGAATAAAATATTATCATTTAGGTCCACTTGGATTAGATTAGGACATTACTTATTATTTCATTCAAAGAATAGTTAAAAGAGTTAAAATCAAAGTTTAATTACTAAAACATTTTTCATATAGTGTTATACAAAAGATAAATTCAATTATAAATATTTATTAGAAAGATAAAAAGATTTCCTAAATAATTGTATTTTATATATAATTTTTAGACATTAAATAATTTAATTTATTTATGACACAATGACAATGCATTAATTTCATAATTAATGAAATATTAAAATAATTGATAAAATATATTTCCAAATAAATGTAATTTGTGACTTTTTATGAATTCCACTAATTTTATAGGTTCATATGACATTTTAGTATTGATTTAATTTGGTTTTTTAGAATTATTCATGCTGTTATCATTTTCAAAATATCAAATACCAAATATTGTCAAAATTGACAAAAAAGAGTTGTTTTAACAAATATTATATTATTAATTGATATTCTATTCCAAAAAATATAATGTTCGGCCACATGACTTATATAATGATATTTTTATCATTAATGTACACCTTGGGGGTCTCTTGGATGAATATAGTATGTTTAATAACTATATAATATAAAAATACAAAGTGACATGGTAAATGTCAATCTAATTAACTAAGAGTTAAAATTAAAATTAAGGTTAATATAATGACCCAAACATGTCTAAAATCTATTGGTTGAATGTATTTCGACCCATATCTACATTATAATTTTAATAATCCACTTTTGAGCCATTATAAACTGAATAGGAATTTATTATAAATTAATTGTTTGTGTTTTTCCTAAAGAGCCCCTCCTCCCCCTTATAAAAGGACACCACTTCTAACCAATTCTTCACACCTTCAGAGCCTTGTGGTTCGGCCAACCCCTACCCAAATACTCTCTCAACTTCGCTAAATTCAACCTATTGGACTTATATTGATCATAAAGCCATCCTAATGATCTCTTTTGATCAAATCAAAAGGAAGAACCCTATTAAGAGTTAATGTTTTCACCACCCTCTTTCAAGTTCCTTTTTTATTCAAAGTATTCTTTCATTGTTATTACAATTATAAAATAATAACTCCAGTATCTTTAATATAGTGAGTTTTTATTATAAATATGGTACCACCATATTCAGTATTCTATCCATCTTTTGAATGACATGTCACCATACGTGCGTACGAACAGCTTACTGCCTCCAAGTCGTGGTCTAATTGTTATTCAAAACATTATTATTTGGATGGGTATAATAATGATGTGTAATTAATGTAAATAATAAATATAACATGATAAAGATTCTGTATATATGATATAATATCCAATTATATATTATTTTAATATCAAAAAAGTGATATTGTCGCTCGTGCGTACGTACAGACTACCGTCTCCAAGAATGTGATGAGATTCATTTCCCGTCATATCCATTGAAGTCTAATTCACATTTGATGATTAAAAATAATGTTAATGGACTGGATATCATTCTAGATATGAATATGATATATCCTATCCATAAAAACATGACTTACGTAACAAAGTATATTAAAAAAAACGAGTAAGTTAACACCTGAAATGATGATAATACTAAGATATTATTAACAAACCAATGTTAAAAGATCATATATGATATCATATTACTGTATATAATTCTTGTATAATTTAATAACAATTATTTCACCATTATACAGGAGGTTAATCTACCCTCAACCAAGGAAAAGTACAACGTAAGTGTTTATTTCACATTCTCTTCATTATTCGAGGTTGTTTATATGTAATTATCAATTGGGACATCTTTATCATCCACATCCATGTTTCTTAAAAATGTATTTCAAAACATTCTTACTATTTTACAAAATATGGGTTAATGTTATTGATACCCTTGATTGACATTTTTATGATGTTTATAAAGGAATCTTTCTGTCATTTTCCAAACATGGTCCTTTTAACCTTTTCGACAGAATTAAGGTTAGAATGTATTTTTAACTTATACGGAGGGTGCGGCTATTTTCCACCATTGTAAAACCGTCAAAGCTTGCATTAAAATATTATAAGAAAAATTTCAAATTAAATGTTTTATTTTTTAATTATGTGACTTTTAAATGATTTAAAAAAAAAGAGATATTTCTCTCTAATAGTTTTGATTGCATCTATGTCAACATCTTTTGATGGATTTTAATCATATTTGAAGTTGATTTTTTGTGATAAAAAACTTCCATATTGTACTGAAGGTTTTGTGATATGTTTGACTGTGGATGTCTTAATTTTATACCATTCATGGTTTATGGAGAATGTATTGACATTTTGTATGCTAGTTTTAATATGAATAATTATGTTATGTTTAAACCCCTTCATATGAGGAATGAATTGGACTTAATAAGTGACGGGTGGAACACGCTATATCTCCTCGATGCATCGGTAGGTCTAATGAGACAAGCTAGTGTATTGGAACAAGGCCTTGACAAAATCTTATTTGTAGTCTTCGTACAAGGCCTTGACTATGTGGTTATGATAGTCTGGCATTATGCATTCCATCATTATGAAAGTAGTTATTGATATTGCATATGATTATTTGACTAGTAGAATATCCATGTGAATAAGTAATTGAAATTATTTCATTTTATTTCTACCATATTATAATAAAGTTCATGTTTAAAAGGCTTTTGTTTTAGTTGTAAATTTTCTAAAATTTTTATTCTTATTTATGAAAGTTTCTGCTATATTGGTATCATTACTGGGCATCTGAGCTCACCCATTTCTATGTTTTATTTTTCCTAGGATATGAAAAAGTATTTCATGAATGACCTGTAGAGATAATATAGGTGGCTTGTATGTTTCTAATGAAATATATTTGTGTTGTATTTCTTTTCAATATGTAACCAAATTCAGTATTATATCCATCCTTTGAATGACATGTCACCAAACATGCATACGTACGGCTTACCGTCTCCATGTTGTGGTATAATTTTTATTCAAAACATTTTTATTTGGATGGGTATAATAATGATGTGTAATTAATTTAAATAATAAATATACCATGATAATGATTTTGTATATATGATATACTATCCAATTATATATTATTTATATCAAAAGATTGACATTGTCACTCATGTGTACGTACGGACTACCGTCTCCATGAACGCGATGAGATTCATTCCCCCATCATATCCATTGAAGTATAATTCTCATTTGATGATTAAAAATAATGTTTAAGGGATTGATATCGTTTTGGATATGAATAATATACAACCTACCCATAACAAACATGGCTTATGTAACAAGACATATAAAATAAAACGAGTAAGTTGACACCCAAAATGAAAATAATACTAAGATATTATTAACGAAGTAACGTTAAAAGAACATATATTATATCATATTAATGTATATGATTCTATTATAATTTAATAAAAATTATTTCACCATTATATGGGGGGTTATCATACCCTTAACCAACGATAAATACATGGTAATGGGTATTCATCTCACTCATTATTGCCGTGAGATTCATGTCGTATTGCCACTATTACCTTTTTTGTGGTGTATGTACTGCCCATAATTGTATTATTTGTGTAATACATTTTAATTTATATATATTTACATATTCATTGTATGATACCTATTTCATGGGGTGTATGATTCATATGTTACCAAATTGATAAGGGTTTATTTCACAATATGTTCATTATCTGAGGTTATTTATAGCTAATTATCTAGTGGGATCTCTTTATCATCCACATCCACGTTTCATAAAAAAATTATTTCAAATAATTCTAACTATATTATAGACTATGGGTTAATGTCATTTTTACCCTTATTGACTTTTTATAAGAAGTTTATAAAGGAATCTTTCCATCATGTTCCAAACAAGGTCCTTTTTAACCTTTTTGACAGAATTAAGGTAAGAATGTATTTTTTAACTTATACAGCGGGTGTGGCACATTTCTACCATTATAAAATATTCAATGCTTTCCTTACAAGCTAATAATGATATTTTCAATGTAAATGTTTTATTTTATAATTATGTTACTTTTAAATGATTTCAAAAAAGAGATATTTCTCTCAAATAGTTTTGATTTCATCTATGTCAACATCCATTGATATATTTTACACTTATTTGAAGTTGATTTATTATTATACAAATCATCCATATTGTATGTAAGGTTTTTTGATATTTTAGACTGTGTATGAGTTATTTTTATGTAATTAATGGTTTATGATTAATATTTTGGCATTTCGTATGCTAGTTTTAATAGGAATGTATATGTTATATTTCATCCTCTTCTTAAGATTAATGTGTTGGAATTGTATGTTCCGGGTTGGGGACCGGTAAAAGTAATCCCTATGGGTTGGGGTTTAGTTATATCAGACCCTCTGGGTTGGTGTCTGGATATAAGAGGCACTCCGGGTGGGTGTCCGATTATTAGAGGCACTCCGGGTTGGTGTCTGGATATTAGAGGTACTCCGGGTTGGTGTCTGGTTATTAGAGGCCCTCTGGGTTGGTGTCCGGTAATTAGAGGCACTCCGGGTTGGAGTATGGTTGTAGAGGCTCTCCGGGTTGGTTCCTAATTACAGTTATCCCTTAGTTCATGGCAGGAGGCCTTGACACAGAAATTAATGTTCGGCATTATGCATTCCATGATTATGAAAGTGGTTATTAATATTGCATTTGATTATTCTACGAGTAGAATAACCATCTGAATATGTAAATCGAATTATTTCATTTTATCTCTTCTATATTATTATGAAGTTCATGTTTTAAAGCCTTTTTTTTGTGATACATGGCCTCAAATGATTATGATTATTTATGAAAGCTTCCGCTATATTGTTATCCTTACTGAGCATCTGAGCTCACCCATTTCTATGATTTATTTTTCCTAGGATGTGATGAAATATATTATGACTAACCTGTAAGGATAGTCTAAATGGGATATTAGTGTGGGATATGGAGACTATATTATGGTAGTTTTTTACTTTATTATTTAATTTAAACCTTATGAATTTATCTAGTGATTCCAATGATACTAAACTAGTCGGTATTTAGAGACTTGATCTTTTGTGATGATGCCAATGTTATGTAATAATGCATTGACTCTCAGCAACTGGGGTCAGGGTGTTACCATAATTCCCCAATGGTTGAGTCAATATAGCGGAATTGACTAATAATCTCTTCATTTCTTCAAACCATTCTTCACACTCTTTTTTCCAAACAAATTTAACCCCTTTAGGAGTGAGATTAATTAATGGGTTAGCCAATCGGGAAAAGTTCGGGAAAAAACACCGATAATAACCTACCAAGAAAATAAAACTGTGTACCTCTGTTATACTCGTCAGTGCAGGACATTCTTGGATTGCTCTTGACTTAGAAGGTTCAACAGAGATTCCATCCTTAGAGACAATATGGCCAAGAAAAAAATCTCATGAATCCAGAATTCACACTTTCTAAAATTCCCATATAATTCATGTCTTCTAGGTGTCTTAAGGATAATGCACATGTGATTTTCATGATCCTCATAGATTTTGTAGTATACCAAGATATCATCAAAAAATACCACCAGAAAATCATCAAGACATTCTTTGAAAACTATATTCATTAGATCCATGAATACATAGGGCACATTAGTCAATCCCAAAGGCATTACTGTAAACTCGTAATTCCCATACCTTGTTCGAAATGTTGTCTTCAGAATGACTTCCTTCTTCACACACAACTGATGATATCCAGATCGATGGTTAATCGTTGAAAATTATTGAGCTCTATTCAGTTGATCAAATAAATCATCAATGCAAGGTAGGGGATACTTGTTCATTATTGTTATAGCATTGATCTACCTGTTGTCGATACATAACCTCATAGATCCATCTTTCTTCTAAAAAAAGGACAGGGGCTCCCCATGGAGAAACACTGTGGTGAATAAATTCCTTATTACACAATTCTTATAGTTGTTTCTTTAGTTCAACTATTTCCACAGTGTCCATTCTATAAGAGGTCTTCGATATAGGCCTTGAACAAGGAATTAAATCAATGGAAAACTCATTTTCTCGATCTAGAGGATGTCCCTGTAAATCTTCTGGAAACACATAAACATATTCTCTCACAATATGTATATCCTCAGTTTGAAAATTCCTTTCCTCACCCACAGTTATTTCATTATATTCCTCATTGATAATTGAATTTATTTGAGCTATTGTGTGTGGATATATGTAAGAATTAGGGGGTGACGATTCCGCTCTAAAGATAAGGTGTTCCTTATAATCATCATCAAAAATAGTAACATCATTCTTCTTATAGTAAATTTTTGCATTATGGTCTGAAAGCCAATCCATACCGAGGATTATATCAAATTCAATCATAGGTACGACAATGAGATCAACAGATAAAGAACATTTATGTGCTCTAATAGGTACTGATTCCAAAAAATTGTTGCAATGATTCTTCCCTTAGGAGGTTTAACTGAAAACTCCCATGTTAAATCAAATTGGAAATATCTAATATTCATAGAAAAAATGTGAAGATATGAAACAATGTGATGATTCAGAATTAAATAATGAATTTTTTAAACTTAAGGAAACCATTAAATTACCTACCACCATGTCTTTCGGAGCTTCTACTTCAGTAGTAGTGATATCATAATCTTGACCTTGATCCCTTGGCCTTTTTTGAGGTATGTTCCCCTCACTCATAGGACATTCATTTTCATAATGCCCCATATACCTCCAATTGTAGCATTGTACATTTGTAGCTTCATTCTTCTCCTTGCAATCACGAGCTTGGTGGCCTTTCTCACCACACATGTAACAGACTCCCATTCCTTTTAAGAATGTACTGGGGTGTTTCTTCCCACAATTATTATATTCTAGATATTCTTCCATTCCCTTCTTCCCCTTATTTCCATTCCCAGATTGATCAACAGATCTCTTCTTCTCTTTATTTGCTTTAATGTCATAAGACTTAGATAATTCCTTTTCTGTCTTGATAGCACATGAGACAATTTCTTCGTACGATTAGAAGGATTGTAAGACTAATGCTCGATGGAGAAACGATTTTAACCCATCAAAGAAACGACTTGGTTGTGTCCTTATCCAAAATGATAGAGTTATTTCCAATGTATCCTGACGACTGAAAATTCATGAGAAAAACTATCCTACTCATGATCATGAGATAGCTACTGTAATATTTTCTTTGAAGATATGGAGACATTATCTCTATGGTGAAAAACATGAGATCTATACTGATCATAAGAGTTTGAAGTATATTTTCCAACAGAAATAACTCAACATGAGACAAAGGAGATGGCTTGAACTACTCGAGGATGATTATTGTACGATACACTACCACCCGAGGAAGGCAAATAAGGAGGGAGATGCTTTGAGCAGAAATGATCATTGAGTTTTGAACATGATGAGAGTTGAAAATGATCATATATACATGGATCTAGTAAATATGGATATGGGAATGACCATATACGGTGAAACATCGATAATTTTTCAAATGGTTTCCAAACCATCTTTAATAGAACGAATTAAGAGTTCTCAGACCGATAATGAAGAATTTCAAAAAAATATTACAGCTGTGAACGATGGGAGATTGAGTGAATTTGTGTATGAAGATGGAATTTTGAAATTTTGGATGAGAATTTGTGTTCCAAATTTACCTGATCTGAAATGGGAATTGTTAGATAATGCTCATAGCTCCAATTTTTTTATACACACTAGGAGACACCAAAATGTATATAGATTTGAATGAACACTTTTGGATGGACAACATGAAGAGAGAGATTGCTGATTTTGTTTCAAGATGTATGGTTTTTCAACAAGTGAAAGATGGAAGTAAACATCCTGGAAGAGTCATGCAACCTATTCCCATACCTGAGTGGAAATGGGATACTATCACGGTGGGCTTAGTCATGGGGCTACCAAAGACTCTTTGATGGAACGATGTAATATGGGTTATTGTTGATCGTCTTAACAAGTCAGCACATTTTATTGTAATAAGAGAAGATCTACCACTACAACGTCTAGAAAGACTATATATTAATAAACTTTAGAGACATTATGGAGTACCCCTATCGATTGTTTCTGATCGTGATCCCTGTTTTACATCATGATTTTAGAAGAGTCTTTAGAAGGCCTTGGATACTGAACATCATTTGAGAACTGCCTACCACCCTCAACCATATGGACAATAAGAATGGACTATTAAAACCTTATAAGACATGTGAGATCATGCTCACTAGACTTTCAGGTTATGTGGGATTAATATTTACCTCTAGTAGCATTTTCCTATAATAATAGATTCTATTTACAGTATTCGGATGGAACCATATGAAGCGTTATATGGAAAAAGATATCGCACACCAACCTTTTGGGATGAAATTGGTGAAAGAAAACTTTTAGGCCAAGAACTGGTGGAGGAAACAATGGAAAAGGTGAAGGTAATCCAAAACCACATCAAAGCAGCTCAAAGTAGGCAGAAGAGCTATGCTGATAACCAATAGAAGGATTTAGAATTTCAGGAAGGAGATCATGTTTTCTTGAAAGTATCTCCATGGAAGGGAGTTATAATTTTTAGTATGAAGGGTAAATTAAGTCCCAGGTACATAATACCTTTTGAAATTCTAGAACGAATTGGGGCTATAGCTTACCGTTTGGAAATGCCACCAAATCTCACCAAAGATCACGATGTGTTCTACGTATCACTATTAAGAAAATACATGCCTGACACAACGCATGTACTCACCATAGAAGAATTAGAACTAGAACCTGATCTGTCTTATTGTGAAGAGCCCATTAGCATTCTTGATTCTAGAGAAGAAGTGCTGAGAAACCGGACGACTCGTCTGGTAAAAGTGCTATGGTGAAACCATAAGATAGAAGAGGCAATGTGGGAACCCGAGGAACTTATGATGAAGAACAACCCAAGTCATTTCATGCGGTATTATTATAGAAATTTAGAGGACCAAATTATTTGAAGGAGTGGATAATTTAACACCCCAAGCTTCTATGGTACGCTTCTCTTTGAATAATACAGTAGTGTGTGTTGTACACAACTTCGAGTTCTAACACACACCACAACCAACCAACTAGCCATTATGAATAGTAATACCAACTTTGTGAAATTTTATACATTTTATCATTCAAAATTTACTTCATTTTTGGATTCATAATATCAAAATTAGCCAAGGGTGAAATTTTGGTATTTTTCTGTAAACTTTCAATTTTTGATTAATAGTGAAAAAACACCGAGTTATAGTTTAAACCCGAATTTTTATTTAAATAATTATTTATTTTATTTAAATTTAATTTAGGTCAAAATAGATACATAATACCTATATATGTTCAATGTAATTCATTGGAATTAGTTTAGAATAATTTTAGATATATAAAAATTTTATTGAACTTTTCACAGTCTTTTACCTACCTCCTATGAGAATTTGGAAATTCACATAAAACATAATTTTACCGCTTCTGTGAGGGGAATTTCAAAAATCCGAGAGACATGGTTAATATCAAGGAGTAAAATTTGGTTCAATGAGATGAATATAATTTTTTGTGAATAGTAATTGTTTTCTTTTATTTACTTCAGTTAAAAGTAAATAGGGTAATTAAGGGTAAAAATGATATTAATATTACCCTAACACATATCCTAATTCTATTGGACAATTGTATCTCGACGAAAAACAACCTTAGGAATAAAATATTTTCTTTTAGGTCCACTTGGGTTAGATTAGGACATTAATTATTATTTAATTCAAAAAATAGTTAAAGGAGTTAAAATCAAAGTTTAATAACTAAAATATTTGTAATATAGGGTAATACATAAGATAAATTCGATTATAAATATTCATTAGAAATATAAAACGAATTCCTATATAATGGTATTTTATTTATAATTTTTAGTCATTAAATAATTTAATTTATTTATGACACAATGGTGATGCATTAATTACATAATTAATGAAATATTAAAATAATTAATATTATAAATATCCAAATAAATGTAATTTGAGACTTTTTATGAATTCCACTAATTTTATAGGTTAATATGACATGTTAGTATTGATTTAATTATGTTTTTTCGAAGTAGTGATGTTGTTATGATTTTAAAAAAAAATCAAATACCAAATAGTGTCAAAATTGACATAAAAGTGCTTTTAAAACAAATATTATATTATTAATTGATATTCTATTCTTAAAAATCTACAGTTTAGTAAAAGTACATATATCATGATAGTTGTATCATTAATGGACCACTTTGGGGTCTTTTGGATGTATATAGTATGTTTATTAATTATATAATATAAAAATAAAAAGTGACATGGTAAATGTCAATCTAATTAACTAAGAGTTAAAACTAAAAGATAAGGTTAATATAATGACCCAAACCTATTTAAAATCAATTGGTTGAACATATTTAGACCCATATCCACCTAATAATTTGATGAATCAAATTTGGATTCATTATATCCCAAATATGAATTTATTATAAATTAATACCTTATGTGTTTCTTAAAGAGCCCCTCCCCCCTTATAAAAGGACACCACTTTTAACCAATTCTTAACACCTTCAAAGCCTTTTCGTTTGGGAAACCCCTTCCCCAAATACTCTCTCAACATCCCTCAATTCAACATATAGGCCTTATTTTGATCATAAATCCATCCTAAGGAGCCGTTTTGATCAAATCAATAGGAAGAACCCGATTAAGAGGTAATGTTTTCACCACCCTCTTTCAAGTTCCTTTCTTCTTCAACTTCATCTTTCATTGTTATTCCCATTCTATAATAATAAATCTGGTATCTTATATATACTATGATGTTATTATAAATATGGTAAAACCATATTCAGTATTCTATCCATCCTTTTAATGACATGTCACCATACGTGCGTACGTACGACATACTGTCTCCACGTCGTGGTGTAATTGTTATTCAAAACATTATTTTTTGGATGGGTATAATAATGACATGTAATTCATATAAATAATAAACATAACATGATAATGATTCTGTATATATGATATGATATCCAATTATATATTATTTTAATATCAAAAGACTGATATTATCGCTCGTGGGTACATTCGGACTACCGTCTCCACGAACGTGATGAGATTCATCCCCCGTCGTATACATTCAATTATAATTCTCATTTGATGATTAAAAATAATGTTAAAGTACTTGATATCAGTCTTGATATGAATAAGATACAAGATATCCATAAAAAACATAACTTATCTAAAAAAAATATAAAAGAAAACGAGTAATTTAACATCAAAAATGACGATAATACTAAGATATTATTAACAAAGCCATGTTAAAAAGATAATATATGCTATCATATTAATGTATATGATTCTTTTATAATTTAATAAAAATTATTTCACCATTATACAGGAGTTTAATCTAGCCTCAACCAAGGTAATGTACAAGGTAAGGGTTTATTTCACAATCTCTTCATTATCCGAGGTTGTTTATACGTAATTATCTACTAGTACCTCTTTATCATCCACATGCATGTTTCTTAAAAATGTATTTCAAAACATTCATACTATTTTACAGAATATGGGTTAATGTAATTTATACCCTTGTTTGACTTTTTATAATAATTTTATAAAGGAATATTTCTATCGTTTTATAAACACGGTCCTTTTTATACATTTTCACAGAATTAAGGTAATAATGTCTTTTTAACTTATAAGGCGGGTGCAGCTATTTTCCACCATTGTAAAATCGTCGAATCTTCCCTTACAAACTTTTAAGAAAATTTTCAATGTTAATGTATTATTTTATAATTATGGGACTTTTAAATTATTTCAAAAAAAGAGATATTTCTCTCAAATAGTTTTGATTTCATCTAGGTCACCATCGTTTGATAGATTTTAAGCTTATTTGAAGTTGATTTTTTGTGATACAAAACTTCCATATTGTATTGAAGGTGTTGTGATATGTTTGACTGTGGATGTGTTATTTTTATAATATTCATGGTTTATGGAGAAAGTATTGACATTTCATATGCTAGTTTTAATATAAATATTTATGTTATGTTAAAACCTGTTTCTATGAGGAATGCATTGGACATAATAAGTGACGGGTGGTGCCCGCTATAGCTCCTCGATACAACAGTAGGTCTCATGAGACAAACTAGTGTTTTGGAACAAGGCCTTGAAAAAATCATATTTCTAGTCCTGGCACGAGGCCTTGACTATGCGGTAATGATAATCTAGCATTATGTATTCCATCATTATGAAAGTGGATATTGATATTGCATGAGATTATTCAACTAGTAGAATATCCATTTGAATAAGTAAATTGCATTATTTCAGTTAATTTGTGCCATATTATGATGATGTTCTAGTTTAGAAGGCTTTTGTTTTAGTTGTACATTGCCTTAAATGTTTAGGCTTATTTATGAACATTTCCTCTATATTGTTATCCTTACTGGGTATCTGAGATCACCTCTTTCTATGTTTTATTTTTCCCAGGATGTGAAGAAGTATTTTATGAATGACCTGCAGGGATAATATGAGGGTATATTATTGTGGACTATAGAGACTATGTTGTATTAGTTTTCATTTTATGATGTAATGTAAACTTTATGAATTTATCTAATGATTCCAAGGCTATTAAACAAATCGGTCTTTCGAGACTTTATCTTTTGTGATCATGCCAATGTTATGTAATAATGCACTGAGTATGGGTAACTTTGGTCGGGTCATTACATAAAGCCATTATGAGATTCCAGATCTATATTTTATCTATACTAATATAATCTGTTAGTTCGAGTATATTATGATATATTTAGTCAAAGTGGTATGGGACACCTAGAACATTTAAATATTTAATTATCAAATATTTTTATTCATGATATTAACATACCTATTTGTTTATATTGATATGAAAGGGTTATAAAGGAAATTTTATATCTATCAAATATTTCATTCAATGCATTCAAAAGGAATATTTTTATTAAAATCATTTTATATTCATTATAAAATGACAAAATTACTATTCTTTATTTTAATGTATACATTGATAAGGACTTCTCCAGTGTTGTAACTGTTATTTGATTTTCTGATTCCTCTATTAGCCTTACATTATTTTAAATAAATTCCTTATTCAATTATTTGGACATCATAGTATTGAAAATTTTCTTTTAAATGGAAATGGTTTTTTTGTATAGGGAAATGTTTTTCATATGGTATTATATGAGTTTTATAAAGGTTTTGGTGATGAATCTGTTTTTGAAAGGCTACATGAGCATTATATGAAATGGGTGAGCCTAGTATTGCATATAAGAATGGTTGAGCCCCATTATAGCTCCTAGGAGAGCACTACATAGCTTATATGAAGGGTTGATCACCATTATAACTCACGGGTTATCCCATTCAATATTCATTGTACAAATGATACAAAACATTTTCCCATGAATAACACTCATATTTTTGTCTCAATGAAAACCCAGAAAACCTATATCGATAAATTAAAACTCCTTTAGGTAAATTAGAGATTAATATACATAAAACGATTTCAAATCCAATTCAATTATAATAACCATATGTTGACTTTCTAATTGAAGATCATGATGGGGATAACCCTTCGTATAATCTATATCGTGCTCACTTGTGAGCTATAATGGGCCTCATCCCTTCATATTGGAAGTTTCAGGCACACCCATGAGTATAATGGGGCTCAACCATTCATACAATCTATATCGGGCACACCTATGAGATATAATGGGTTTCAACCCTATATATAAGTTGTTTCGGGATCACCCTTTTCATATAATGCTCATGTACCATTTCAGGAATAAAACATGTTCATTAGAAAACTCTTTTTTTGAATTATTATTATAATCCTATATGAAAAACATTTCTATATAAAAATAAAATTTTCACTTAAGAACCAATTTTTAGTACCATGATACCGAATAAAAGAATAAGGTATTTATTTTCATTTTGAAAGACATTAAGGCTTATATAGGAATCCAAATATCAAATAATAGTTATAACATTAGAGAATTAATTTTTTCTATCTATGTTAAAAAACATTCCATTTGATTCAATGTAATGAATGTAAAATTCATAATATAAAAATATTCTTTTTGAATACGTTGAATGAAATTCATGATTGAAATAAAATTTCTTGAATATTCATTTTATACCAATATTCATAAATATGTAATTTAATACATAGAAGAAACATTTTTTATAATTAAATATTAAAATTTTCCAGGTGTCAATATTTTTTTTTGAACATTTAAATAGTAATTTCCATTATTTAATAAATAACATTAGTATAAATTAAAATTCATAGTCGCTGTATATACCCCTTATAAAAGAGTAATGGTATATATTATCAAAATTGCCTCAAAGAAAGGAGAGTGAGATGAAATCACTTACTGTGGGTCTGATATGTCCTTAATTTTGGTAGATAAGAAATGAAATGCACCGTTCATGAACACGGTAGGCCGTAATTACACATGAAAAGTACTTTCATTTATTTTTAATATTAAATAAATAAAATAAAAATTATATATGTATATTATAATCCAAGTATAATATATACCTCATATAGGTTACATATATACATTAACACCATCCTTTATTCATTCCATATATGGAATCAATGAGTCATAATACTTTGAAAGGGCAGTAGTCCACACATTCACAAATAAAATTATCATATTTGCACATTATAGAAAAAATAAAGATATATTGTAAATAGAAATTATAGAAGAATAGAGAAAATATAAATAAATTTCAATCATAATGGACTCCAAGAAAGGTGGTAGGAGAAAATTTAAGAATCATCATTTCGTGAGGAAATAGTTCACTAAACATAGAAACAATGTATTCTATTTTCATTAGATGGAGGTGTGGGCAAGTGTTGGTCAAACCCCTTTCACAACAACATCCTCGTTTATTGATGATACTGGAGTGGTTATAAAATAATTGAATAAAAATACAACAAGGGGTGGAGAAGGAAAGTAAATGAAAGAATCTTGACAGAATAAGTTACCTTAAAATTGGGTAACTACATTTGATTTGATCTAAAAGGCTTCTCTGATTTTCCTTCATCCCATGTTGAGGCATCTAGGAGTAAGGGAGGGATGTTGTGAGCTTATTTAAATAGATTTTGGATGAGATAATGGGATTGAGAGGTGTTTTTAAGAGTTATAGGTGGTGGTGAACAATTATTAAATCCTAAAAACCATTTTTTAAACCTAGAAATTAATGAGAATAATTTTTATGAATAAATCTTTAAAACATTTAGAATAGTTTTTTTGTTATAGAGTCATTCAACAACTAAGAAAATACCAGAATAAAAATAATTAAATAATAACATTAAAAAATTTATGATATCATGATAATAAAGAGATTCATTGTATAATATTGAAAATGGAATTATATACACTATATAATAGTGAATTGTTGCATAATAATAAATGAGTCTCAATGAAATGTAAATTAAGATAAAAACAATTTCAAAGATCAGATAATTTGACAGAGGATAAATCAATGAAATAAATATATGTGAAAAATAAAATACACCTAATATATGTGGATATTTAGTTTAATACAATCATATGTCATTCACTCACATATTCATGAAAAACCAAAACCAATGAGATGGATTTTTAACTCAATGAAATTATATTGAGTTAACCTTTCCCATAAAAAGAAAAAATAAATACCTTAAGAATTTATCAATGGGTGATTATGTTTAAAAATAGTATATCCATAGAAAAGGATGTAAAAATAACAATGTAAATAAATAAATAGTTATTCCACACATAATCTTTCCATAATACAATAAAAAAAGTATGCGTAAAACCATATGAGTGAAAATTGAGTTTAGAAATTCCCATATAAAGATCACTTAGTTAATAAAATAGATATATTATGTGTACTCACTATAAATAGACATAAATAAAGAATAAATACATGATAAGATATCAAAATACATTTATCAAGTAATCATAGGATGGCCAAATCTAGAAGTTGAGGATCAACTCAAAGAATGTAAATTGGGTGAAGAAGTTCTCCTACCTCAAATCCGAATTATCTTGTTCATTATTTATATTATCAAATAATTAAAATATTTTAGTTTATACATTATTTATAATCCTTTGAATGTTTATTATTAATTTTATATCACATAGTTCCATGTTATAACAATCAGTTAATTATTTTTGTTTATATTAGATGTTTTGCCGACGTTCGATACTTTAGTAAAAATGAACTTATTTTGATGTAAATTTTCCATATAGCCAAAATTATAAATTATGTAGTATATTAATAATTATTTATATAATATATATATACATTATATGTTCAATTATAATATCCATGTTATTTTTAGATAATAAATGAAATGCACCATTCACGGAAACGGTAGGCCATACATACACAGGAAAGATACTTTCATTTCATTTCATTTTAAAAGAAAAACAATAGAATCCTAAAAATGTATATTATAATAAAAATTTTATATTTTTTTATGTATATCTCATATTTTTAGTAAAACTATCCATTATATGTTCCATGTATATTGGGAATGAGTCAAATCACTTTGAGGGGCTGTAGTCGACACTACCTTGAAATTATCATATTTACACATCATTGAAAGAAATAATGTATGTTATAAACAAAAAAATACATAATAATAGAGAAAATATAAAAATAATATATATAATTGATTAATAAAGTGACATCATAATGTCTACCATGATAAGTGTTGGGTGAAAATTGAACAATCATCATTTTGCGAGGCAGTAGTTCGCCATACACAGAAACTGTATGTTCTATATTTATTAGATTGAGGAGTGTGTAAGTGTAGGGATAAAAATTATCCTAAAAACATCTAAGTATATTTATTATATGTTTTTTATTATTATACAATGCAATAAAGCCTTTTTATGATTTTGGATAAATGAAAAAATGAAAGGAGCTTGAGGGAAGACATTACCTCTAAATCGGGTCACTCTATATGATTTGAGTCAAAATGCTTCCTCAAATTTTCTTCATCCCAAGGTAATGATTCCAGGAGGATGGGAGGGATTCTGGTAGATTATTTGGGAAACATTTGGGAGATTCAAGGGGCATTATAGGTGTAAATAAGTGGGTATAGGTGGTGACCTTTTCTATGAGGGAGGAGGGACACGTTAGGAATGTCTGAAAATATGATTTTATTTTAAAATTATTTGAAAATTAAAATAGTTACAATGTTAAAAATTTCAAGGGTAAGTTGATTATGAGTCTAAATCATATCAACAAATAGGTTTTATAAAAATTTATGACTCAAAATTAACCATCTATTTTAGTTATAACCATTATTTAAAAACATTAACTCTTACCATGACTTCTTGTATTTTCATAATATAAGGTTAATATAGTTCTTAAATAATTCAAATAGAACCAAAAGTGGATAATTAATGGCATTTATAACATTATATATTTTGTTTCCTAATATTATATTGTTATGACTATTATATCATTTAATTAAATAGTATTATTCTTAAAAACACATTTTTGTTCAATTTTGACACTATTTAGTAATTGATTTTTGTTAAAGATATAAAATACTTGACTCCATTAGACCGATGGAATTAAATAAAATAAAACATTCCATAACAATCCCAGAAAATGGATGAAATAAAAAAGATCAAATTACATTTATTTTAATCATTATAATATCATTTATTAGAATATTTCATTAATGAGGTAATCATTGAATCATCACTGTGTCGTAAATAAATTTATATATTTAACTTCTAAAAAATTTAAATAAAATAAAATTTTGTCTGAAGTTGTTTTATATTTATAATATATATTTATAATATATATTTATAGTCAAATAAATAATTTATATAAACAGAAATGAAAATTTTTTAGGTACGAGAGACATGTTTTTGTTATATTTCCCTTTTCATTTAAATAAATATTACAACAGGTCATTATCATACTGAAGTGGCTCCATGGGGTCCAAAAATAGACCAAAAAATACTCATTACAGAAAATATCAAATCTAATATTATTTATATATGTGTTGGGGTTGTTTTATTCTATTATAATATTATTCTTTTACCCTAATTTACATAATTTACTCTGTAATTGTGGTAAATAAAAATAATTAATGAAGATACTATTCATAATTTACAAAAATAAATGTATGTGTAATTAAACACATAAGGAAATGTTTGAAAGGGATGAGAAGATTTTATATATTTGGAAATTATGGTCATAATGAAATATCATACCAAGGATAAAGGCATCATTCACAAGACTCTAGAAAAGGTAATGAAGTTCTTTTTGAGTTTTCAATTGATTGTTCTACATTTGTGGAGTATGGTCATTTTGAGAATAGAAGTACGACAAAGAAGGTTTATGAATGTTATTTATAGGATGATAAAAATATATGTTTAGTTTTACCTAATGTTGTTCCAATTTAAGATGAAGAAACATAAAATGACATATGAAAGGTATTGAATATTTCTTGTCCAATTATTTGAAATTATCGAATCATAGGACATGATTCATGTTTTCTATTTTAGGAAATATGTATGAATGAATAAGATGGATAATCTAGGTTAGGGTATCATGATTAATGTTGAATGATTATGATGTCTACATATAATAGATTCCAGAATTATGTTAGATTGTCTGATGATGAAATATTTAAAAGAATTGATTCTCTTTTGATGATGGGATAACAATAGATGACATTTTGTAGTATGTATAACCCTGTAGTTTGTTATATGAAAATTTTATTCAAGGAATATATATTTTTTATTTTGTAGAAACAATTATAATGTAACAGATAACCTTTATATGACCTTTTATTTTGATGTAGTTATGAAATATTAGTTTTTGGACTGCAAAAGGAAGGAAATGAGGTAAACTTTGAGATTAAAATATTTTATGGTTATTTTTTATGATTTAATCTCATTTTTTCAATGACATATGAATTAAATATATTTAAAAAAGGGATTACCCATAAAAAGGGTGACCAACCGCCATGTCAGACATGGCTATGGGAATCAAACACACAAATAATGTGAAATAAGGATATATCATCTACCGGTAGCCTACATGAAGTCCATGGTTAACATATATTTCCTTTTTGTTAAATGAGTTGATGGGTTAATAATAAGTTTATTTTGGGAATATATGTTTCATCAAATGGGTATTATTTTTCTGATAACATTATTTTTTAGATTAACTGATAAATGTTTATTTTGGAATACATTCACTATTTTGGGATCCCTTTTTGATAATGTTAAATAGAATACTATGTAATTTTGTATGTATGAGCACATTGATTTTTTAGTGAAATAATTGATTTAATTATAATGATATGGAAATTTGGGATATTTATTGAAATGGTTAACCTATCAAAGAGGATATGTGTTTTTTAAAATAAATTTTGTGTATAAGCCATTAAGGGTGGATTATGTTATTTGGAGATAAATTTTAAAATTTATCTTAGAAGAATATGATCTCAAACCCATATCTATTCTGTGTTTCAAACATAGTTTGGATTATTCTTGATTAATTATATGGACAATTATTTTTTAAGGGTTAATGTTGGACTTTGGGTATTACTAAAGAATTTTTGATATTAAAAGTATTATTTTTTCTTATAAATGATTATTCTTTTTGGTGAATTATATTTTATTATCATACGAATTTTATTATGGTAATTTTTTAAGGCATGATGAGTTGTTAGTCAGATTTTTTTAGATTATTTGATTCTATAGATTTTGATTCTAGTGCTTCAGGTGTTACCAAGTTAGCTTGAAATCTCATTGTTTAGATAAAAGAAGAGTTTTCAGTAGAAATTTAATAAATTATGAAAATAAACTTCACAAGTAAGTATATTTCCACATGTTCTTAGTATGTCTCATAAATAAATTTCTAAAAATATGAAAACGACCTTAAAACAAAAATGTTTTCCATTTACTTTTCCTACGGTGATAAAACATACAGCTTAACCCATCACATGTTTGTGGTTTTATGATTGTCAATTCTCTCTATATCATGGTTTCTATCACTCTCCACCAAAACAATATTGTTAGTTTTCCTTCCATATGCATGTTTTCATACATAGAATTCTAGCATTTGTTATCTCTAGAGACCTCTGTACTTCTCTTTCATTATTATAAATTGGTTGTTTTGTAGAATAATATATTTTATTATTTATTAATATATATGAATTTGGTATTAATTTTATGTTAAGGGTGATTCTTTTTTCGATAGTTCACTCTACATGAAATAATACGTTTCTCTCAAATCTTACATTGCACACAACATTGAGTTATACTAAAATATAATTCAATAATAATATTATTTTTTTAATTAGTAGATAACTCATAACCATTGTATTAGAGGGAATGAATATAAATTAACACATTATTATCACACATTTTTGTTTAATTTTTTTAATTATATCCAATAATTTTTAGAGGCTTAAAATGAGAATTAATCCAACTTTAGTCATATAATACTCTAATATTTTTAAAAGATCATTTTAGAGTGTTTTGTTGGTGAGAAAATTTTTTATATGGTTATGGTCACTTTTATAAGTTATATTGGACATAATAAACCTCTTATATAGAATTGAAACATCAAAATTAACTTTGGTAGAAGGTTTGGTATTTTTTGTATAAAATTCTTATTATAATAAATAATAAAATATACAGCAATTTAATTCAAAACTTCATTTTTATCAAATTTATTTATATAATTTGACTTTCCATTTAATTGGTTTTAACATATAATTAGATAAATTGTTTATCATTTAATAAAAATTCTGTTATTATTTGTAATTTCACATTTAAATTGGACATAAACACATGTTAATCTTTTGATATTTTTTACTTCTTAAAAACCAGCTCTCTCGTTTTGACTAGGAGAATTAATTTTAAATTAATTACTATAATTCATCTTTTTTTAATTTAGAGAAATGGTTTCCAAATTTGTAATCTGATGGTACAAACTGTGTAAATCATTTCCATTTATTTTAGGTCATTAAGAATAGTAACTTTAATAATTAATTTAATTTATCGTGGTTAAAGGGAAAATTCGGTAAATAATGGAAAAAATAATATTATAATCATAAAAAACTACCCTAAAGCATCTCCTAGTCCTATTTGAAGATATAGTTCCACCATTAGAATCCATAGGACTAACGTTTAGTATTTGGAGCCAATTGGGATTACAAATGACATTTTATAATATTTTATTTAAAGAAAAGAAAAATATAACATAAATAGATTCTTTTAATAAATAAATTTTAATATTGGGTTATATAACTGATATATATGGCTATAAATATTCATTAGGAAAAAAAATTAGGCATCATTTTATTTTATTTATATTTTTTAGACATTAAATTTATAAACATATTTATGACACAATTATGATTCAATGATTACCTTATTGATATAATATTCAAATAAATGAATTTATAAATATTAATTTAAATGTAATATAATAATTTTGATGACATCCGTGAATTTTTTTGATGATATTAACCTATTAGGGATGAGTTATTTCCTTTGGTTTTTAGGAATAATGTTTATATTACATCAACAAAAATCAATTACTAAATAGTGTCAAAATTGACATAAATGAGTTTTTAAAACAAATACTATTTTGTTAAATGATAAAATAGTTCTAAATATATATTATTTATCCAAATACCATATATAATGTTACATATGTCATTAATGAACCACTTTTGGTTCTCGTGGCATTTTATTGTCAATATAGTAACCATATATTATAAAAATACAAGAAGACATATTAAAGGTTAATGAATTTAACTAATTGTTAAAGTTAAAATATATGGTCATTTTGTGACCTAAACATGTATAAAACCTATAAATTGATAGGACTTATACCCATTGTCATATTATCCAATAAATATATTACTTTTTATCTATTATAATTTAGAAAAATGTTTTCAATAAAATAGTATTTCAAAACATTTTTAAAGTGCCTCTCCCCCCCCTT
The DNA here is from genome assembly GCA_963277665.1 of Viscum album. Classification (NCBI taxonomy): domain Eukaryota; kingdom Viridiplantae; phylum Streptophyta; class Magnoliopsida; order Santalales; family Viscaceae; genus Viscum; species Viscum album. The sequence goes on along the minus strand of OY728139.1, from coordinate 122,531,669 downwards.
ATAAAAGGACCCACCTCTTCCCACATACTATCACTTATCAATCCACTTAACTCACAAAAATTCTACTAAAATTAGATCCCAATATTCCTTCCTTTCTCCTATAATCATTAACTTGGTAATAAGGTAATTGAAGAAATACTATTGTCTCAAATCATTAGAATTTTCCCTATTTAAAGGTAAAAATTCTCTCAAGTTCCTTTCATTTATTTTCTTTCTCCATTATCAATGATCTTGTTATTATATTTTTACCAAAAGACACTAGTATCCATAATATACAATATTTTTTTTAGATATGGATTTCAATTACACTTACACACTTTTCTGTCTAATGGATTCAAATATACTATTTATGTGTAAAATGAAATACTACCTCATGAGCATAATGAAAATATTCTCAGTATGAATTTGTGACATAACTTAATATTTTGTAACATTTAATTCTTGGTTCTTAAATAAAGTATCAGATGATGGATTATAAAACATTAGATATTTGGATGTTTTTTAATGAGTTAGTGATATCATTATAGGTTTATAATTTAAAGGTAGATCATATGTTCATTGTCATAGAAACCCCTTATGAGGCGTTATGATCTGAAATATTAAGGTGACTAATTGTAATTTTTAGAACCATTTACCTTTGAGGAAATTTTGGTTTATTAATTTTTTTGGATGAAAAATGTGAGTAATGAGATAACCATTGAGGTTAAAATATTTTATGGTTTTTTTATTTTATCTCATTTATTAAAATGTTATAAAATTATATAGTTTTTTAAAAATGGAAACAAGCATACCAAGTAATAACCCAAGGCATTGGACAAAGATATGGGAATCAAACCCAAAACTGAAGGTTGATAAGGGCACACCACCTACCAGTGGTCTAGGTGAGGTCATTGGTTAGTAAGACATATTCTTTTTAGTTTAATGATTTTATGGATCCATAATAAGCTGATTTTGGGAACTTATTTTTGTCAAACAAATATCCTTAGTATATGAAAATTATTTGGTTATTATGTGAGAAATGTCACATTAGAAGACGTTCACAATTTTGGAAACACTATATGCCTATGTAAAATAGAAAACTATGGAATTTAATTTGAGGAGTAATGGTTGAATTTTATTTTTGAATATTATATGATTTTATTACGAACATATAGTGATTTTGGTTATTTTTGGAAATTATTAACCTATCATGGAGAATATTTGATTAGGTTAACTACTTTTATGTGTGAGACTTTAAGAGTAGTCGATGTTATTTGGAGATAAATGTTATGATATATCATGGAATATTACATGATAAAATCCTTCTTAATTTTTGTGTTCCAATCATAGTTTGAATTATTTTAAATAATTTTAATTTCATTTATTTGTTGAAGGGTAAATATAGAACTGGGGAATTAATATTGAGATTTTTGTGATTACAAGTAGTCCTTCTATTTATAAGGACTTATTCTATTTGTGAGATTATTTGATCTAGTACTAACCATTTTGGTTTTGGTTAGTTCTTAAAGATATGATAGATATATTTTTTACCTTTTTGTGGATGGTATGTGTTTCTATATGTAGATTATAGTGATTTAGTCATAAACAGTTTCATCCTGAATACTCATAATTTTATGAAAAAATGATCATGTGGTGGAAATTTATTAAAGGATGATACTCTACCATTCAAGTAAGTATATTTTCTTTTGTTCACAATATATGTAGAAAAATAATTCCTCAAATTTATGAAACTGATATTAAAAAAAGTTTTTTCAGTTTACTTTTCCAATGGGGAAATCAAAAACCATTTAGACCATTACACGTTTATAGTTTTCTGGTAGCCACCTTTCTCCTAATCATATTTTCTACCACTCTCCATCAGAAAAAGATGGGTATATTTCATTCCATATCCATGTATTTTTACATGGAATCCTAGTATGTTTTATATCAGGTGACCATTGTAATTCTTTTACATCTTTTAATGTTATAGTTTTATTGACTATTTTATGGATTTAGGATTTTCAATGATTTTTCCGAGCCTTACTATCAAATTGTAAGGGTGCAATTTTTAAAAGGGGTAATGAGGTTACATCCAAGGTATTAATAGAATAATAAAATTTCATATCAATTAATATTTTTATATTTTTATTAGTTTTAGTTTAAAGGGTATAATATTTATGATAGCGTACCAGACATGGAATAATGGGGTTTTTTTGAAACCTTTAATTGCACACAACACATAGTTACATCAAAAAGTAATACAACAATACAATTATTATTTTAAATGGTTACTAAAACCTAGACATGTATTAGAGAGAATAAATAAAATTTAATATATTATGATTTTAAATATTTTTTAAAAGTCTTTAAATTTATCAAATGAATTTTAGAGCCTTAAAATAAGAATGAATCAAATTTAAGAATAAAATACTCAAATATTTTTAAAAGTTCATTATACCACCTTTCGATGGAGAACCCTTTTTAAATCTAGTTTCTGACAATTTTATATGTTCTATTTGGAATAATAAAATTTTTATTTAGAAAATGGACATCATAATTTACCATTGTTTAAATTTTTTTTTCTCTTGAAGTCCATATTTTAATGAATAGTGAAAAATATTGCATTTTAATTCAAAACAGTGTTTTCGTATAATTTATCTGTATAGTTAAAATATATTTTTAATCGATTTTCAAGTGTAACTAGTTTATGTTTCTATAATTTAATCCAATTATTGTCATTGTAAGTAATTTCACATTTATATTGGAGATAAACACCTGTCAATCTTCTGATATATTTTACAAATTCAAAACCCAATTTCTGATTTTCACAATGAGAATTAATTTTAAATTAATTTCATCAACTTCTGTGTTTTGAATATGTAAAATGGATTATATATTCTTATCAGAATTTCCAAATTTTGTAAATAGTTACCTTTTATTTTTGGATATTATGAACAGTATGTTCATTAATTATTTGTTTACTTACAATGGTTTAAGGGTATAGTAGGGAAATAAGGGTAAAAATAATATTTTAATAACATAAAAAAACCCTAAAATTTTATTAATCCTATTGGATGAGATATTTAAAATCCTTATCATCATTCGATCAATTTTGGGACCCCAAGGAAGCACATCTCTGTGATAATATCCTTTTATAATATTTAATTTTATTAAAAATGAAATAAAACATAAACATATATCTCCGAACTATTTTTTAATTTCATTTATATAAAAAGTTTATTCAAATGTAAATATTCAACAGAATGATATGATGATTTACTAAATCTGGATATTTTAGTTATAATTTTTAGAAATTATATAAATAAATTTATTTATGATGCAATGATGATGAAATGATCACTTTATTAATAAAATATTCAAATAAAATATACTATAAATTTTAAAATAAATGTAATTAAAACATGTTGATGTAATCGACTGATTTTTGGGATTATTGTCACATTTTATATTTGTGTTCATACATTTTTTATGAAGGACAAAAGTTGTTACCACTTTAACAAAAATCAATTACTAAATAGTGTCAAAATTGACAAAAATGAGTTTTTAAAACAAATACGACATTATTAAATGTTATAATAGTCCTAAAAATTTAATATTTTAGAAAATAACATAAATAATGTTATGAATATCAATAATGGTCCACATGTGGTTTGATTGGATTTTTCTAGTAACTATAGAGACCATATATCATGGAAATTCAAGAAGATGTGGTAAGAGTTAATGTTTTTAATTAATAGTTAATGTTAAATGATGAGGTTAATTTAGTGAAATAGACTCCTCAAAAACCTATTGTTTGAGAATATTTTGACCCATACTCATCTTATCATCAACATTTATCTCATTTTAACAATAATAATTTGAAAAGTCATTTTATATTAAATAAGATTTCAAAACATTCAGAAAGTTCCCCTCCTCCATCTTATAAAAGGAAACCACATCTACCCGCACACTCACAACTCTCAAGTCCCTTGTTTCATTAAAATTAATATAAAATAAGATCCAAACATCACTCAATTCCTTAAATAATATTTACCTTGTGCATAATATCATTTAATAATTTCTTTTAATCAAATCAAAAGAAACTACCCGATTTAGAGGTAACATCTTCTCTCAAGCTCCTTTCATTTATTTTTTTCTCTAAGCCCCAAAACTCTATTTCTTCCATTATTTTATAACAACCACAGTATACTAAAAATAATAATATTTTTTTACAATTGTTTATACCTACACAAACTCACACGTTTATATATTGATATAAAACATATTGTTTATGTGTAAAGTAGACTACTTCCTCAAGAAATGATGATTGTTCAATTTTAACCCACCTTCTATCATGGTGGAAATTATGATGGAACTATATTTATATATGATATATATTATATTTATATTGTATCTATGATTATGTTAATTTTTTAATTTAGAACATACCTTTCTATTTTCTATGTTGTGTAAATAAGATAATCTCATTTGAGGAAATGTGGACTACCGCCCCTCAATGCGATTTGAAAAGTTCCCTCTATACATGGAATGTATAAATGATGGTTTTATTAAACCAATGAAAAATAAAGGAAATAAATATAAAAATATAATTACAATATAAATTTATACCTTTTTATTATTATTATTTTAATATGAAAATGAAATGAATGTATCGTTCATGCATACGTTCAACCGACCATATCCATTAAAGGTGAAATTCATTTATTATCTCCAAATATTATGTATATTATAGTTACATATAAACTATATATATATGAAATTTAAATCATGAAAAATATTATTTTGATGATTGAATTTTGACTAAGTAGAAAATTTACATCAAAACAAGTTCACTTTTTACTCAAGTACCGATCATCGGAAAAACGTCCAATAAAAACCCAAATAATTACCTAATTTTTATAACATGGTAATGTGTGACATAAATTGTCTAATAAAATTAGAAAAGGTTATATGTAATGCTTAAATTAACCTAATTTTATTATCCATTAATATAAATAATTAACTAGACATGTCGAATTCGAGGTAAGATAACTTCTTAACCCAATTTCCATTCTTTGGGATGATCCTTCAGTTCATGATTATGTCGTGCTATGATTATGTGAAAATGAATTCTGATATATTATCTTGTATTTATACATGATTTATACAGATTTATATTTAGTACACTTAATTGATATATTTAATTAACAAAATGATCTTTCTGATGGATTTTCCAAAAAACAATTTTTACTCATTGGGTTTTACACATAATTCATTGATTATATTATTCCAAGATTATGTGCATAATCACTACTTTTTTATTTATGTTTTAATTTACACATACTGTTGTGTTGATATACTATTTCTACACATAATCACCACATTGATAAATTCTTACGTCATTCGTGTTAACATTGTAATGGAAATCTTATGTCAATCTCAATTCATTGAGTTAAATATCCATATCATTGGTTTTTTTCATGTATGTGTGTCTGAATTACCTATGAATAATTTACACTAAATATTAACTTATATTGTATTTATTTATATATTTCACACATATTTATTTCATTAATTTATCCTTAATAAAATTAAATGTTTATTGAATGGTAAATCACCTCAATTTACATTCCATTGAGAGTTATTTGTTGTTATGAAACAACTGAATTTTATAGGGTGTATATAATACCCTTTTACATGTTTTATCATGAATATTTTTTATTCTAATTACATTATAAATTTAGTTTAATGTTATTTTTTAGTTATTTTTATTCATGTATTTATTCAAGTGGTAAGGTAATTTTTAACAACAACATCATTTTATATTATTGAAATATTTATTCTTCAAGATATTTATCAGTAATATCTGAATTTTCAAAATGGTTTTAAGGATTTATTATACGGACATTAATTTTTTACAATTTTAATTCATTTAAAAGAATCAATGTGGTATGAGACACTTTGTTTAAGAAATATCATTTTTAAATGTGTGTTTTTTATAATTAGTTTGAATAAGTCAATATCTGGAAATGATATCTTGAGAAAGACAATTTGGAAATGTTAATTTTTTTCCTTTAGGATGGATTTATTTGTAATGATTATATTATAAAACATTGAAATTTCTTATGTATATGAGTGGTTTCTTGATAAACTGGGGGCGGGTCAGCCATGATATCTCTCCAATGCACTAATTAATGTGAAAGAGGTAAATATTAATGTTTCTCATCAGATATTTAGGGAATATATTATGATGGGTATTCCAAACATAACCATGAAGATTTCCCCTAACATAGTTGTGAAATCTACAATGTATTCCTGATATGTATTCCACCTATTACCTTAATGTTTGATTTTTTTCTGTGATGTTTTCTAGAAATCATATTATAACATGATTTGAGATAACTAGTTTATAATTTATTGTTGAAAAGTATAATATTTTTGAAAAAAAAATTAATGGGTTTAAAATATTTAGGGGTTAATAGTTTTATTCATTATAATATATTTTTTACTATGATTTTTATGGTAATCCCTTGTTTTGAAAAGTTTTTCACATGATTTAATATAAATTAATGTCAATTATGGGATCATGGAAATGTTGTGATGATTAATAAAGAAAGAAACCATGTTATTTTTCAATGTTTTTCTGAAAAAATATGATAATGAGTATATATTTCTTCTATAGAATAATTTTTTAATATTAAACAAGGTTTATTTTCTTGTTTAATCATAATTAACTTTCATTTCTTCCATACATGACTCTAAAATCCCTAAAATCAAGTCAATAACATTTAATAAAATCATATGAGCACAAAAATCCCAGTAATGTACATAAAAATGAATATTATTAGTCTAGATAAAACTTTGAAACCTATTTAATGTTTTTTGAACAAATGAATGAAAAAACATTCACATGAATAAATCCCATACATTTATCTGAAAGAAAAAATATAAAACAAATAGTAATATGTTAAAAAAACATTTTGGTGAACTAGAGATTAATATACATAAAACCCTTTAAATTCCATTTCAATTGGAATAACCATATGGTCTACATAAAAACGGAAAATCCTCATTGGGTATCACCCTTTGAATATTCTATATCTGGCTTACCTTTGAACTATACTGTGGGTCATACCTTGATATAAGATACAATAGGCTCACCTATGAGTTATAATGGGGCTCAACACTTCATATATGCAGTGTCGAGCTCAACCTTCAGAGATAATTTTTCTCTACCCATGGTATAATCTATATCGGGCTCACACGTTTCATTTAATTCTCAATTACCATTTCGAAAACTCATTAATCACAGAACCCCATTAAAAAACTCTTTTAATCCCGTATTAAAAACATTTTTGTATAAAAATACAATTTTCATTTGTGAAACCATTTTCAATACCATGATATTCATATAAGGGATTTCTTCTCCATTTATAATACATTTAGGGTTATATTGGAATCTAAATTTAAAATAACGATTACAATAGAAGATAATTAATTGTCACAGTATATGTTAAATCAAAATACATTCCTCTTATCATTTTTTAATGAAACTAATATTCTCTATATCAAAATATTCCTTTTCGAAAAAATTGAATGAAATTAAATATTGACAAAGACTGTCTTGTGTAATCCTTTTATATACATATAAATTAATTTTTAAATTAACCTCATCAAGAAAATGATTTTATAATTAAATCTTTAAACGTTCAAGGTGTCCCAACCCAATTTGAATATATAAATATAAATATTTATGAAATAATTAATTTATGAGAAATTTAAAGTTATTATTGATATAATATGGAAGTAAAAAATTCATAGTGGAAATATATATTCGTTATAAAATAATAAAGATTCATATTATCATGAAATCCCTCAATGATAGGATATTGAGACAAAATATCTTACCATGAGCCTGATTTTTCTCATTCGTTCTTTAATTTACTTATTAATTAATAGAGGTCAATATGTACTTCATTTAGATTATTTATAAATATTATTATTCATTTTATATCCCTTATTACCATGTTATAGAAATTTTTTAATCATTTTAGTTCATATCAAATGTTTTTTTTTGATGTTTTGATTTTGAGTACAAAATGAATTTTTTTATTCAAATTATTTATGTAGTGTAATGACTTGCCAATTCTCATTGGATTGAGAGTATAATGAGTCATCCCAAGGCTTTATGTGACATTCCTTAGATACTAAAGGGTGGAAATAGATGCTAAAGGGTTTAATATACAACTAGGGGATGATTTATCCTTTACTAAATAACCCAATAAACCAACCAACCATAACCAAAAATTCACTATATGGTACATGAACATATAAAAGGCAACTAAAAAAATTCATGTATCTGAAAACCACATAAAAGTATGAGACAATAGAACAATAACAAAGTATCAAAGTACACAGAGGATGAACTACTCAAGACTCTCTAAAGAAATCAAGATTCCATGCTCCATAAGATCCATGCTCTAAAATCATTGAACAACCCAAACATCACGAGGTAGTGCAAATCAAGTGTGAAAAATTGGCTTTTCCCTTGTCCTAGAAGATAGCATCTGCAAAATAACCAAAGTTCCAAAGCAGGTGTGAATTTAATACTCCTTAGGTTTTCCCCCAATTGCTTTCCGGTTCACTCCACTAGGATAGAAGAGTTAGCAACAATTATATAAAACATTTTATGTAAAAACAAAATCTCAAAAATAGTATATAACTAAATATAAACATGTTTCCAAAACTATTCATTACAAAAATCATGCAAGTAAAATTGAAACCAACTTTCACAAAAATACATTTTTTCAAAAAAATAACTAAACATTATTGAAAATAATTTCACAATATCCCCTTCTGGGAAAACCAAACCATTCCCCAAACCCAAGAAACCAACCATGCATGCTACGTTATGACAATTCTATACTCATGAGCAGTTTCTCATCGATCTCCAAAATCGTCACATGGTAATTGTTTCCCATGTTCCATTAACCCATTATCATGTAGAATAAGTTCATATTTAAACCAAGACCCATATATTAAATATGAAATTTATATCTTGTGATCCATTTAAGCTTTGGCACTAAGCACAATGTCATATTTCAACCAGGCCCCAAAAATGCAATATGAACTCACACAGCAACATTCCCAATGATCATGCCAATTTTTTTTAGGAAAACCACACTTGTTTATGAAAACCAAATTTTTATCAAATCATTTAACAATTCTAGAAAATAAATAATTTTAAATCATCATATAAATTCAAGAGGATAAATCACATTGAAAAATAATTCACCAAGATTTCACAATTTCACTAAAACCATAAATCATCATTGATGATGATTTATTCAATCCATTTCAAAATAAATCAGATTAAAATAAACCAATTTTAAACTAATACACTCAATTATATTAAGAGGATATGGGAGTGATGTAAAGACACATAAATTTTAAGGAAATGTTTTTCTTAATTTTCTTTGGAATTTTACAAGAATGTAGTTTTTGACGGCACCTGATCCTGAGGCCTGGTGTGCCTGAAATCATTTTCCGAAGTTTGGCTTGGGTACGTTCAGTGAACGAACGAGCGGGTTTTTCTATCTTATGAACTGGTTCTCGGAATCAAATTCCGAGGGCACCAATTGAATCGCAGCGCCGGTAGTTGCTTAGAAACTCTTCATCCGCAGTTGATTTTCTCGGGTGTGGTTTTTAATTTTTGGACTTTAAGTTAAGAAATAAAATAATGTGGTTCGACAAACTTTATTTTATTTCACTTAAAGCTGCTTAAAGCCACCTAAACCTGCTTAATCTGAGTTTAAGAAGATATGATGCAATTCAAAATATCCTACCCTCTTGGTAGAATATTTGTGAGGTGGGGCCCGCATGAGCCCCACCGTTTCTTTTCCGCTAAGTAACTCACCTGCGAAAACAGTTTTTAAAGAAGTCAACTGGGGCGTTTCTTAAACTATTAAACACTCTTTTTAATTGGGAAGTTATGTCATACCATTAATTCATCAAATTAATGGTTCGTTACATAACATAGAATTTTGATTTGTTGGTATGTAATAAAATAAGACCAACACTTTTCTTCTTGAGTGTTGTTCGTTGAGAGGATTTGACAGAAACCTTAAGTCCTTCATCCTCCTTCGCGATGAACAAAAAGAACGCGACGAACATGAAGAACGCGAAGAACGCCGGCCTTCGACGAAAGGCGAAGAAGAACACCGAACCCTCAGAGATCGACAACGCGACACCGTGTTTCGCGACGCCAACGATTCTCCTCCTGTGATGTTCTTCTGCGACGTTCCTTCTTCCATGACAAATCTTCGAACATCCGTTTGAGGTAGGAGTTTACAAATAATTTAAATTCCTTTTTGGATTTTATACTTGACATGGATTTAATTCGTGTAAATTAAATCCAAGTGTTTTCATTACCCCTCAGAGATCGTCGACGCGACACCGTATACATCGACGAAGCGACGCCCTTCCGCAACGCGACGATCATCTTCTACTGCGACGGTCAATTCCGCAAAGAACTAGTCTGACGACTACGACGAGGTAGTGGTCGTTTTGAAAATGATTTCTTTTACCGATTCTTGTTTCCTCAAAGGAAAGATTATTATTGTGGGATGTGGTTTAACAATTTCTGGGATTCATGGTCTTGTTTCAAACCACTAACATGGTGGGTGAGGACCAACGAACAAGTCCGAACCCACCGCCCTTTGTTTCTTGGTGGGCACAATGGCATACGAAGACAAAACGTTCTGCAGAGATGATATTTTGATTCCACAGTGAAGAACGGGACCCGGGATGAGCTACGGTGCAGACGAGAATGGAATCGGACCACTGGAGCAACTTCGGTGGCCCACGGAATCCACCGGCGGCGCCGGCAGCCGACCAGACCCGCGACCGCGTGGGTCCGTTGAGACACGGGATGCGGTAGAGCCGCGTCCGCTGACCAAGTGCGGCCCCACACGGGGCCTCGACTCTTCTTCCCGTGGGGGAAGCACGCCCCGCGGATCCCCTTGCTCAGCCGCTCGGCCGATCCGAGCCGAGCCGACCCGCCGACCGGGTCGCGCCCAGGCCGGGCCGGGTCGGTCCGGGCCCAGACCCCCCGTTTTCGGACCTTTTCGGTCTTTTGATAATAACATGAGCTACAGGCCTCCGAACGACGCACCGTCAGCAGCAATGTGATTATTGGATCGAGACGGTCGTTTTTCTGTATCACACTCAAGGTTTCAGAATACTTTGGGTTCGGCCGGGATGGTTCGTACACGAAACCAATCGGGCCCTCGGAGCAAAAACACTCATATATTGAGCTTCGGACGTCCGATTGACATGTCGTCGACTTTGTTAAATTCCTATAAGTGAGACGAATATTTTGCCTTACTCCGCCCGAGGATTGGACGCAGGTGGAGTACGGTCGGGTTGGTTTTGCCTTAAAAACCAACCGGGCCCTGGGATGAAAAAGCCAATAACTCTCAGACTGGGCGTCCGATTGACGCGCCGTCTGCGACGTTGACTTCCTGTTGGTGATACAGAACTTTTGGATACATCAACTCTGGACTATGTGTTAGTTGATGTATCAGCCTCTCAGCTCGTGGAGCGGACCCTCCCAAACGAGCTTGCTGTGTGCGGGAACCCTATAGCTTGCTGTGACTGCTACTTTGAGGACAACGACTTTGCAGATATCCTCAGTGGATTCGACGACGACGACTACAGCACTCAGTGATCCTTTGTGGGTCAGTGCTACCGATCCTGTGAGGTTCCGATCATGTGTGGGTCAGCGCTCAGCGGTCCTGTGTGCGCCAGTGCCTACAGATCTTGTGTGGGTCTTTGTGGGGGTTAGTTACCTATCGATTCTTTGTGGGTCAGATCCTTTGTGGGTCATTGCGGGGGTTAGTACCTATCGATCCTTTGTGGGTCCTACGACTTAGATGGATCAGTGATCATCTCTATAGTCATTCAAAGAATTATACCTGTGTGAGCTGAATCCTGTTTTTCTTTCCTTTTTGGATTGTGTTGTGCTATCCTGTATGGATTTACGTTTTTCTTTCCTATGTGGATTGGGTTGTACTTGAGCTCGGATGTTGGAGCCGAGCGAGAATTGATGACTTAGGTATATGTATGGGCACATACCTAAGCCGTGTCGGATGTTACTTTGTGATTGTATCCTTCCTTTTTGGTTTATCCTTTATGGATTCTGGGAGTCCTTTGGGGGTCTCAGGTTCCCTACTGAGTAGCTTATACTCACCCCTACACGGGCTATGCCCGCACTACGTTGTGTTGGTTGCAGACGTCGGACATCGCTGATCATGATGGAGGCTTGTAGAGCAGGACGGTACCTGGAGGTGGACCACTGCGTGGGACATACTCGGACCGGTCGGTTGGACCAGAGGAGCAGTGGAGGCTATCTGTACCCACCCTTCAGGTGGGACTTCCAGAGGACGGCTCGATGCTACAACTTTTTCTTTCAGTTGCTTTTCTCCCCTTTCAGTTGTACTTTACAGTTGGGCTTGTATTTCCGGCCCCCTTTACTTTTCCGCACTCACTGTTGTACTCAGTTTTTACATAGTGTTTACTTCATCCGCTTTCTTACTCTATGGTGCTGGTTTACTTTACAAAGGCTATGCCTTCCCTTTTTCCGGGATTTACACTTTGGTGCTAGTCGCCATCCCCTAGCCTATGGAAGGCGGGCTTGGGGTAGTCACGGAACGGGCCCCGAGGACGGGTCGTGACAAATTGGTATCAAAGGAGTTCGGTTCTACCATAGACTCTGATCTTTTTTCTATGTGAAGCAATAGTTTTTATCATATTGGGTGTGGTTGTCAGTCCAGGGAGTCCAGTGTTGGTGCGGCGGCCGACGTATCCGTACACCAGGACCCTGAATTCTGATTTCCGACTTAATGCATGAAAACATTGATTGCATGTGTGTTTCAAGTTTTCGTTGTGATTACTTTGTGTCAGCTCACCAGTTATATAGTTCTGACCGTGGCACACCTGTTCCCTTTTCAAGATGGCCCCACGATGGAAGCCAGCTAGGGTTCTGAGAGTTGAGCGTAATGACAGCCCGCCAAGTGACGAGGCCTCGGTGCAGGGCCCTTTGACAGCAGAGGCTCCGGTGGTACCTCTACCCGCTGAGCCACCGATGCTTCTAGCACCAGCCGCTGACGATGCATGTCGCCTTAGTGCCCTGCATGAGTTTCAGTGCCAGTGACCGCCCAGGTTCTGTGGGGAGATGGACCCCCAGGAAGCCGAGGACTGGCTGGAGGCAGTTGTACGAGTTTTCTGGTTAGTGAGGACACCAGCAGACCTCATGGTGATCCTCGTAGCGATCCTACTTTAGGCCGCAGAGGGCCGATGGTGGATCTTGATGCTCCAAGTGCACGATGAGGCATCTCTTCTCTGGACGGACTTTGGGGGCCTCTTCCGCTCATAGTTCGTCCCATCCACCTTCCATGCGGTGCGCATCCAGGAGCTTCTTCAGCAGCTGCAGGGCAGCTTGACGGTCGCCCAGTACTCGGCGAGGTTTATCGATCTCTCTCGCTACTCGACCGACATGGTACGGGACCCGTTCTTCCGGGCCCGGACCTTTGAGCAGGGTTTGAACACGAGATCAGGGCATCGCTGATCTCCCTCAGCATCCCGACTCAGGCAGTAGTACTGTAGCGATCCCTTTTGATCGAGATATTCCTTGCTGAGTCTACCTCAGCACCGAGACCTACCACGGGGCGGCACGTAGCAGAGTCTTCTACGGCAGGTAGTCCATGGATGACTCAAGGGTCCAGGCAGACCAGACCCTCACGCAGACGGCCTCAGGACACTGGCTCAGCAGTGCGGGGCACACATTGTGGAGCCAGTCTTTCGAGAGGCAGGTAGTGCTACACATGCGGCGGGCAGGGCGACATGGCTCGTGACTACCCGACCCACCATGCTGAGGAGAAACAAACAGTTGAGGGGACACCCAGGCAGAGGCAGAGGGTCGACCGTGGCGGTCCGCAGGGAGGAGGCGGACGAGGCAGAGGAGCTGGCCGAGTAGCAGGTGGTGGGCGACGCTTTGAGGCTCTACCACCACCACCACCAGGAGGTCTACCATGGCCACAGGGAGCTGGCGGGCAGAGACAGGAAAAGCTCCAGGCAGCGGAGGCTTATGACCACGGCGCGCTCGAGATGATTCGAGGTACTATCTATTTCTATTCCACCCTTGCTGCAGTTCTTATAGACACATGATCTAGTCACTCTTTCATAGCCGCTACCCTTGTTCGGAGCTCGGAGATTCCGACAGAGTCGTTGGCTCGATCCATATGGTTAGAGACTCATACGGGAGTAGACATGATGATTACGCACTGGTGCCAACAGTGTGAGCTTACTCTAGGAGGCGAGAGCTTCGGCTGGGAAATTCTTGTAGCGGCGCCGAGGCCTTACGACGTCATCTTGGGCATGGATTGGCTATCTACCGTCCATGCTCAGATTGACTATATTAGGCGCAGGGTGCTATGTGTACGCACCGACTGGAGCAGGTTCACCTTCACCGGCGAGAAGGGAGCCTTCACAGCACAGGATGGACTTCCGCAGAGGAGAGGACATCCCATTACTCATCAGTTGGCTAGCCTCATCCTAAGAGAAGTTGACGTGCAGAGTCCTAGTTTTCCTGCAGTGGTGGATCAGTATGTAGACGTCTTTCCTGAAGACATTCCAGGACTACCTCCTCACAGAGATGTAGACTTTTATATTGATATGTACCCCGGGACAACCCCGATATCCACTCCAGCATATCGGATGGCCCCCGCTGAGCTTCAAGAGCTACATGTACAGTTGGAGGACTTGCAGGTCAAGGGTTTCATCCGACCCAGTGTTTCACCCTGGGCTTCCCCGATTTTGTTCGCCAAGAAGGCGGATGGGAGCATGCGACTGTGTGTCGACAATCATCACCTGAACCAGCTGACAGTGAGGAACATGTATCCACTACTGAGGATTGATGACCTCTTCGATTAGCTCAAGGGAGCACGATGGTTCTCAAATATAGACCTAAGGTCAGGCTATCATCAGCTCAGAGTTCGGGACGAGGACACGTAGAAGACGGCCTTCAGATGTCGGTATGGACACTATGAGTTCTTGGTTATGCCATTCGGCATAACCAATGCTCCAGGAGTGTTCATGGGCCTCTTGAACAGGATCTTTCATCCATTCCTCGATCGATTTGCATAGTCTTCATCGACGACATTTTGATATACTCAACGACTGAGGAGGAGCACGTCTACCACTTGCGAGTTGTACTGGACACAATCCGAGAGCAACAACTTTATGGAAAGCTCTCGAAGTGTTAGCTCTGGATACGTGAGGTCCACTTCTTGGGACACGTCATCTCTGAGGCGGGAGTTGCAGTGGATCCTGCGAAGATCGAGGCAGTGCTAGCCTGGGAGCCACCCAAGAGCGTGACGGAGGTACGAAGTTTCTTGGGACTAGCTGGATACTATGAGATATTTGTGCCATACTTTCCAGAGTTGTGGAACCAATCTCATCTCTTACGAAGAAGTGGAAACCCTTTGTGTGGTCAGACAGATGTCAGAAGAGCTTCCAGGAGCTAAGACAGAGATTGAACTGCGCACCTATCTGAGGTTTCCTGAGGAGGGAGTAGGGTACGTATTCTACTACGATGCATCAGGGACCGGATTCGGATGTGTCCTAATGCAGGAGTAGGCAGTGATCGCCTATGGATCACGCTAGTTGAGGCCGCATGAGAAGAATTATGCTACCCATGACCTGGAGTTAGCAGCAGTGGTCTTCACTCTGAAGACATGGCGACACTACCTGATGGGAGAGCTCTTTACAGTCGTTTCTGACCATTAGAGTATCGGGTACATCTTCTCTTAGAAGGACCTGAACCTGAGACAGTTGTGATGGCTCGAGTTCCTCCAGGACTATGACTTTGAGATAGTCTATACTCCTGGGATGGGGAACGTGGTAGCCGTTTCTCTCAGGAGGAGGACAAGAATTCAGCTACTCGAGGAGGCGACAGAGCAGCTAGCCACTTTGTGGATATCCTTCGGGGGTAGAGATGGAGCAGCCTTCCTTCAGTCTCTCACAGTCACCCCTCCACTACTGTAGCGGGTCAGGGAGGCACAACGTGGGGACACTGACTGTGAGACGCGGCGTGCACAGATATCCTCAGGACAGGCACCTGATGGTTTCTCCTTTGGAGCAGAGCACGACATCATTTTCAGAGGATGTACCTCGGTACCAGTTGCTTTACGAGAGGAGGTGCTGAGAGTGTTTCACACTTCCCCTTTGGCGGTACATCCTGGAGTGGAAAAGATGTACTGGGATATCAGACGATAGCACTGGTGGCCGGGCATGAATAAGGCTATGGAAGAGTTCGTTTCTCGATGCCTCACCTACCAGCAGGTGAAGGCAGAGCACCAGGTACTAGCAGGCTTGGTACAACCCTTGGAGGTCCCTGAGTGAAAGTGGGACGGGACATATATGGACCTTGTGACTGGACTTCCACACACTTCTAGAGGTCATGACTCCATTTGGGTGATTGTCGACCGACTCACCAAGTCAGCTCACTTCTTACCCATCAGAGAGCACGACTCAGTGGAGAGCATGGGGCGTCTCTACGTTCAGGAGATTGTACGGCTTCACGGTGTGCCATCATCTATTGTCTCCAATTGAGATGCTCGCTTTACTTCCCAGCATTGGAAGGAACTGCAGGAGGCGTTTGGGACGCGGCTACGTCTGAACACCGCCTTTCAACCTCAGACGGATGGTCAGACGGAGGGGACCATTCAGACTCTCGAGGACATGCTCCACGCATGTGTCCTCGACTTTGGTCATAGCTGGGAGGACCACCTAACCTTGGTGGAGTTTGCGTACAAAAACAGCTACCACTCCACTATCGGGATGGAACCATACGAGGCATTGTACGGTAGACCATTCAGGTCTCCTTTGTGCTGGACATACCCTGGGCAGTCAGCACTTGTGGGACTAGAGATGGTCCGGGTCACGACAGAGAAGGTCCAGGTCATACAGGAGCGGATGAGGACAGCTCAGAGCCGGAAGAAGTCTTATGCTGATAGGAGGCGGAGGCCACTTGAGTTAGAGGATGGCGACCACATCTTCTTGAGTGTCTCAACTCGACGTGGATTACAGATATTTGGCCGAGGCGGCATGTTTTCTCCGTGCTACATCGGACAATTCCAAGTCCTCAGCAGGATCGGCGAGGTGGCTTATCGCCTGGCTCTACCACCTCAGTTACACCGGGTGCATGACGTCTTCCACGTATCTCAGCTGAGGAGATACGTGCACGACCAGACGCACATCATTGACCATGGGGAGCTAGACGTTGATGAAGGGGGGACTTTTGCGGAGGTCCCGGTAGAGATCGAGGATCGAAAAGAGCAGGTCCTATGTGGACGGTTGATTCCTCTAGTGCGCATTAGATGGCAGCACGGGAACCTCCAGGAGAGCACTTGGGAGCGGGAGGCTCAGATGCGTGCTCACTACCAACATTTGTTTCCCTAGCTTATGATGTATATTTATGGGGACGTAAAGCCCTCAGGTAGGAGTGATGTAAAGACCTTTAAATTTCAAGGAAATTTTTTTCTTAATTTTCTTTGAAATTTTACAAGAACGCAGTTTCTGACGGCACCTGATTCTGAGGCCCGGTGTGCCCGGAATCATTTTCCGATGTTTGGATTGGGTACATTCAGTGAACGTACGAGCGGGTTTTTCTAACTTTTGAACTGATTTTCGAAATCAAATTCCAAGGGCACCGATGGAATCGAAACACCGGTATTTTCTTAGAAACGCCTCTTCCGGAGTTGCATTTCTCGGGTGTGGTTTTTTATTTTTGGACTTTAAGTTAAAAAATAAAATAATGTGGTACGAAAAAATTTATTTTATTTCACATAAAGTCGCTTAAAGACACTTAAAGCTGTTTAAGCTGAGTGGAAGCAGATAGGGTGGAATTCAAAATATCCTACCCTCTTGGTAGGGTATTTGTGAGGTGGGGCACGCATGGGCCCCACCGTTTCTTTTCCGCTAAGTAATGCACCCGCGAAAACCCTTTTTAATGAAGTCAACTGGTGCATTTCTTAAACTATTAAATGCTCTTTTTAATTGGGCAGTTAAGTCATACCATTAATTCATCAAATTAATGGTTCGTTACTTAACTTAGAATTTTTGTTTGTTTGTATGTAATAAAATAAGACCAACACTTTTCTTATTGAGTGTTGTTCGTTGAGAGGATTTGAAAGAAACCATAAGTGCTTCATCCTCCTTCGCGAAGAAAGCGAAGAATGCAAAGCACGCGAAGAACGCGAAGAACACCGGCCTTCGAAGAAAGGCGACTAAGAACACCGAAACCTTGGAGATCGACGACGCGACACCGTGTTCCGCGACGCCAACGATTCTCCTCCTGCGTCGTTCTTCTACGACGTTCCTTCTTCTGCGACAAATATTCGAACATCCATTTGAGGTAGGAGTTTACGAATCATTAAAATTATTTTGTGGATTTTATACTTGACATGGACATAATTCGTGTAAATTAAATCCGTGTGTTTTCTTTACCACTCAAAGATCGTCGATGCGACGCCGTATTCCGCGATGATGCGACGCCCTTCTGTGACGTGACGATCATCTTCTAACGTGACGGTCAATACCGCGAAGAACATGTCTGAATACTACGAAGAGGTAGGGGTTGTTTTGAAAATGATTTCTTTTACCTATGATTGTATCCTCCAAGGAAAGATTATTATAGCGGGACGTGGTTTAACAATTGCTGGGATTCATGATCTTGTTTCAAACCGCTAACGCGGTGGGTGTGGACCAACGAACAAGATCAAACCCACCGCCCTTTGTTTCTTGGTGGGCAGAACGGCGGACAACGACAAAACGTGCCACATAGACGATTTTTTGATTCTGCAGTGAAGAACGGGACCCTAGATGTGCTACGGCGTAGACAGGAATGGAATCGAGAAACCGGAGCAACTCCGGTGGCCCGCATAATCACCCGGCGGCGCGGGTCGTCGGCGCGGCGGCGCCCCGGCGCGCCGCCGGATGGAGTCGTCGTGGCAGAACCCGCGATGGTGGCGGTCGAGCAGACCCGCGACTGCGCGGGTCTGGCGAGAAATGGAACGCGGAAAAGCTGTGTCCGCTGACCAAGTGCGGCCCCACGCGGGGCCCGGTCTCTTCTTCCCGCGGGGGCAGCACGCCCCGCGGCTCCCCATGCTCGGCCGAGCCGAGCCGACCCGCCAACCGGGTCGCGCCCAGGCCGGGCTGGTCCGCCTTGGCTGGGTCGGGTCGGTCCCAACCAGGTCCGACCCGGTTTGGGCCGACCCAGGGGGGGTCGGGCCGGGTCGGTCCGGGCCCAGACCCCCCGTTTCTGGACCTTTTCGGCCTTTTGCTCATAACATGAGCTACATGCCTCTGAACGATGCTCCGTCAGTGGCAATGTGATCCCTGGATCGATACGATCGTTTTGGTGTATCTAACTCAAGGTTTCAGAATACTTTGTGTTCGGCCGGGTTGGTTTGTACACGAAACCAATTGGGCCCTCAGAGCGAAAACACTCATATCTTGAGCTTCGGACATCCGATTGACGTGTTTTCAACTTTGTTGAATTCTTCTAAGTGAGAGGAATATTTTGGCTTACTCTGCATGAGGTTTGGAAGCAGGTGGAGTAATGTCTGGTTGGTTTTTCCTTAAAAACCAACCGGGCCCCTAGGACGAAAAAGCCAATAACTCTCAGACCGGGCGTCTGATTGACGCGTCATCTGCGACGTTGAGTTCCTGTTGGTGATACAGATCATTTGGATACATCAACTCTGGAATATATGTTAGTTGATGTATCAGCCTCTCAGCTCATGGAGCGGACCCTCCCAAATGAGCTTACTGTGTGCGGGAACCCTAGAGCTGGCTGCGACTACTACTGTGATGACGACGACTGTGCAGAGATCCTCAGTGGATTCGACGGCGACGACTACAGCACTATGCGATCCTTTTTGGGTCAGTGCAACCGATCCTGTGTGGGTCCGATCCTGTGTGGGTCAGCGCTCAGCGGTCCTGTGTGGGCCAGTGCCTACAGATCCTGTGTGGGTCCGATCCTGTGTGGGTTTTTGCGGGGGTTAGTTACATATCGATCATTTGTGGGTGAGATCCTTTGTGGGTCATTATGGGGGTTAGTACCTATCGATCCTTTGTGGGTCCGACGACTTAGATGGATCAGTGATCATCTCTATCATCATTCGAAGAAGTATACCTGTGTGAGCTGAATCCTGTTTTTCATTCCATTGTGGATTGTGTTGTGATATCCTTTGTGGATTTACTTTTTTGCTTTCCTGTGTGGAATGGGTTGTACTTGAGCTCGGATGTTGGAGCTGAGCAAGAATTAATGACTTAGGTATATGTATGGGAATATACCTAAGCAGTGTCAGATGTTACTTCGTGTTTTTATCCTTCCTTTGTGGTTTATCCATTTTGGATTCTGGGAGACCTTCAGGGGTATCGGGTGCCCTACTGAGTAGCTTATACTCAACCCTGCATGGGCTATGCCCGCACTACGTTGTGTTGGTTGCAGACGACGGACATTGCTGATCGTGGTGGAGGCTTGTGGAGCAGGACGATACTTGGAGGTGGACCACTAGGTGGGACATACTCGTAGCGGTCGGCTGGACCCGTGGAGCAGTGGAGGCTATCTGTAACCACCCTTCAGGTGGGACTTCCAGAGGACAGCTCGACGCAGCGGCTTTTTCTTTCAGTTGCTGTTTTTCCCCTTTTAGTTGTACATTACAGTTGGGCTTGTATTTCCGGCCCCCTTTACTTTTTCGCACTTACTGTTGTACTAAGGTTTTACTTAGTGTTTACATCTTCCGCTTGCTTACTCTGTGGTGCTTGTTTACTTTACAAAGTCAATGCCTTCCCTTTATCCAGGATTTACGCCTTGGTGCTAGTCGCCAGCCCCTGGCCTATGGAAGGCGGGCTAGGGTTAGTCACGGCACGGGCCCCGAGGACGGGTCGTGAGAAGTGAATCCACCTACGTCGATGGTTTTGACTAAACTCAAGAACAGACAACAAACACACAAGAAGGCGAGTTGATTCTCTAATAATGGCCTTAGTTATCTTATCCTAGAAATATAACGAATAAAAATTAAATTATTTAGCATCCAAAACATTGATCTACCCACTATAGGATTGTTAATAACAATGAATGGAGATCGGAGTAGTAGATCTAAATAGATCTAAGAAAACATGTCAAATCAAGAAAGAATAGCGACATAGCACATGAATCAGATCAAGATTCCATGAAAGCATCTTAGATCACATTGTCTATCATAAAAACACCATATTTACCCTTATTTGACAATAAAAACTTATATCTACCCACATGATGTGTAGATCTATGAAAATGAGAAGGAGATAATGAGGGGAATGCAGAAAACAGAAACGAACCAAGAAGATCTGCAATAACCCCGTGAATATGGCTTGAAATCACCAAGGGATGGCTCTAGGATGTCTCCAAATTATGTGGGGAGGGTTCTACAGCCTTCTAGGGAGAGTAATCTAGAAATAAGGGTGTTTTGAATCCAAAAAAAATTATATTGATGAAAAATGACTAATCTTTTAGAAAATAGGATCTAGATTAGCCATTTGAGCAGAGTTTGACGACATGGTTTGGGCCAACCGTATATGGATTGTGAGACATTACTTTTTGTACCAAAAAACCTTATAAAACCACCAGACACTCCCTTCCTTCAACATTACCCTTTTTTTGAAACCCTTTTTATGGAAACATCCCACTTTATGGAAACACATTTCTCTTTATGGAAAAATCCAACTTTATAGAAATGACCCACATTAACGAAAAACCCATCATTATGGAAACACTCTATATTATAAAAACTCTATATATTATGGAAACACACTATTTTATGTAAAGTCCCAAATTCATGGAACCTCATTATTTTATGGAAACTCTATCTTTTATGGAATCCCAATCAATGGAATTCCATTTAAAAAACACGAGGAAAGGGGTTATGTACCCAAAACCGGGGGTACCAAATTCTCCCCAGCACTAGTCTTTCCATCCTTAGAATGTAGAGAACCCTCACTATCCAAAAAGAGTTCTGGAAAATTATCTTTCTTTTTATTCTCATCTTCCCATGTCATTTCCAGAATCTGACCATGTTTCAATAAAACATGCACTAGGATGATGCTTTTCCCATGTAAGACATTATATTGTTTTCCATGTTTTGTACTGGGATTTGTACCAATGATGAATCCGGATTGAGGTCAATGTGATCCCATCTGATCAAATCGTCAGGATCAGGGTGATACTATTTCAACATCGATACATAGAACACATTTGGAACTGAGCTTAACTATGGTGGTAATGCCAACCGATAATCGACCTCTCCAACCTATTCTAGTATCTCAAAAGGGAAAATGTATCTTAGAGATAACATTCACTGCTTCCCAAAATGATGATGTCCAAGCCTCGGAGAGATTATCAAGAATATATGATCACCCAAAACAAATGACAACAGTCTTCGATAGTGATCTTCATTAGATTTATGACAACTCTAAGACACCTCCTTTCTCTTTCTAATCAACTAAATCTTCTCTGTTGTATCTTGAACCAAGATTTTCCCAAATAGTGATGATTCACCCATTTCCACCCAGCATAGTCGAGAAAAACAAGGACGCTCATACAATGCTTCAAAAAGAGCTATGTGTTTCAAGGAATGATATATATTAGTATATGAGAACTCCAATACGGTCATATGATCCTCCAATGAGCCAAAAAAAATCCATTACACAAGCCTACAACATTTCTTCCAATGCTTGTATCATCCACATGGATTTCCCATCCATCTAAGGATGATACGCTATGCTCATAGTCAACTAAATCCCAAAGGATTTCTGTAATGATTTCAAGAAATGAGATGTGAACCTCATATCCCTATCTAAGACAATTGAAAATGGTACACCATACCTCTTTAGCACTTATTATATATATATATTTGAAAGATACAATGTTGTTTGAGTTTCATGAATAAGGATGAAATATTATGACTTGGTTAGATGATCCACTATCACCAAAATTACATCATGTTTCTGAACCATTCTTAGATTAACTGTAACAAAATCCATTGCCATATGATCCCATTTCCACACTGGGATGGGAAATGATTATATCATAAATGATCTCCTCGGATGATCTACTTTAACAAGCTGAAAAATTAGGCACCGCAAGAAGAACTCAGCTTCCTTTTTTAATGTTTCTCCACCAAAATTGCAACTTCAATTCCTTATACATCTTATTTGTACCAAGATGTAAAGCCCATTTCAAAGGAAGGTAAGGAAGAAGAAGTTGTTCCATACAAACCATAAGTACAACCATACAATCTATGAAACAAAAAAATAAACCCCCATCCAGTTTCCAACCATCAATGGTCTCCCCACCATTGAGTTTTGAACATACAACCAAAAATTATGCCTCATATTTTTGTTCCCCTTTCATCAATTTTAATAAATCAGAAACATGTGTAGCTGAAATGTAAACTGCATCCTCACATCATTCTTCACATTCCACATGCTTTTCAACTACGAGAGATATCAAATGCCATACATCTGAATATTATTTCACCAATTGTGCATATGATTGTATACTCAATGCATCCACCACCGAATATCATTTACCTAGTGTGTACATCAAGACAATTTCAAACATTTGAAGATACTCAATCCATCTTGTTTTCCTTAGATTCAAATCTCGCTATGAGAAAATGTGTTTCAAGCTTTTGTGAGATGTAATCATAGTAAATTGTACACCCAAGTGATAATGTGTCAATGTTTTCAATGAATAGAAGACTAAATCTAACTCCATATTAGGTGTTGGGTAATTATTCTCATGCACCCTCAACTACCTTAAACCATAAGCAGCCACATGATATCTTTTCATGAGTACAAAACCCAACCCTGATCCCGAAGCATCACAATACACAACATACCCATGTATTGATTCTAGAAATGTCATTATAGGTGATGATGTAATTCGAACCTTCATTTCCTAGAATGACTTATATCATTTATTATATATATTGTAATGGAGAATTCATCTTTTTTAGAGCTATCATCAGTAAAACTAGTCAATGAAAATCGTGAAAAAGCGTCGATACTAACCAGCTAGACCCTGAAAAATTCGTATCTCAAAAAAAATCATCGGTGGTTTCCAAGAGATAATGACTTCTATCTTTTCATGATAAACAGAAACTCCTTTCTCAAAAATTATGTTTCTAGGAAATGTACTTCCTCTATCCAAAAATTACACTTTGATAATTTGCAACACAAATAATGATCTCTAAATATTTGTAACACTATTTCCATGTGCACCTCATGGTCATCACATGTCTTTGAGTAGACCAAAATGACGTCTACAAACACCAAAAAAAAAATAATCCAGATATTGCTAAAGTATCTGATTCATCAATGCTATAAAGTCCATTGGTGAATTTTTTTGACAAAAAGACATGACTACATATTCATAGTGGCCATCTCTACTTGTGAATGTTGTCTTACAAATATCCTCTTTCTGAACACTCAATTTTTGAAATCATGATCACATGTCAAAAATGGAGAACCACTGAGCTCCCCATAATTGATCAAGTAGATCATCAATGTGTCGAATTGGACATCTATTTTTTAGTTTTTACCTGGTTAATCTTACGCTAATCAATACTTAGCTAAAGAGTTCCATATGCCTTCTTCATGAACAAAATCGGTGCTACCCACAGAGACATACATGGTCAAATAAAACACCTTTCGTTCTAGCTACTCTAACTGAACATTAAATACCTATAACTAGTTTAGTGATATCCTATAATATGTTATTGAAATAGGACTACTCCCTAAAATGAGATCAATTTTAAAATCTACTTCCCTTAAAGGTGGTCACCCAGAGAATTTCATGGAAAAAAACATATGGAAATTGATCCACAACAGTTGGAAAACAATTTTCCTCGGACTCTTCTATTGATTCCATATTAAACACTGCCAAATGGTAAGAGATAGTTCCCACCATGGTTTCCAACAAGCTATTCGTACACTTTTTTACCATCCTCTATCCTCTAAAGAGATGATTGATGTCGTCCTCAGTCATGAAACTAA
The DNA here is from genome assembly GCA_963277665.1 of Viscum album. Classification (NCBI taxonomy): domain Eukaryota; kingdom Viridiplantae; phylum Streptophyta; class Magnoliopsida; order Santalales; family Viscaceae; genus Viscum; species Viscum album. The sequence continues at coordinate 122,506,526 of OY728139.1, read as the reverse complement.
CTATTCTCCACAAACAGTTTATTTGATCCTTGAATTTTGTCCCACAATCCATACTGAATATTATATCATAGAAATCCATATCCAATATCCATAAGTCCCCTTTTAGCTCAGATCTATCAGTATTTATATCACATGATAAACACACAAAGGCATGACATTCTCTTTCAATGATAAGATTTTTTTGTTTCAAAACAGAAGCCATGATTTCACGTTTTAAACATAGAAAGTCAATAAAATGAGAAGCAATAAAGGACTATGATGCACAAGTATCAATTAATTCATCAAAAAATTTGGAATTCAAAATAATCGTACCACTCACTATAGATGTTCCCTCCTGATCATCGACAATCATATGCTCTCCTCCATAAAATTGCTTCTTCATTACATTGTTATCTTTGTTTTCTTTGCCAAGGTTTCTGTGGTTGAGGAGTCATTGTATTTCTAGTATCACCTTTTTTAGATCTTCTCTACCGATGAGACTAATTCTTCTGTCCATGTCCAGTCGAATCATACGATGCTTGCGATGACTGAGAAGTGTCTCGAGCACCTGACCTTGGAGCACTATGACAATAGTAATGAATATGTCCCATTTTGTTTCAATTATAAAATGATCTAGGTTGTACCATACAATAAAAATATATGTTTTCTGGAGAGACACATTGAAAACAACATGCTTTTCTATGGGGTCATGGAGGAAGGATTACTAATATTGTCGTCTGGTTCTGATTTCCACTTGCACCTTGGGAATAGATGTCCCTTTTCTTCTTATTACTAGTTGCTGAGTTCTCGCTGTTTCATGTGGGTATCATTAGGACTCCTCCCATAGATCCTATAATATCACATTCTGCCATAGTATCTCTTCTCACAGTCTCCGTATTATCTCTGGTACAATGTACTACAATATTTGATCGAATCTCCTATCGTATCCCCGATTCAAAAATTCTTGCCTTCAAAGAGGCACTTGCTGCAACTTCTGGTGAAAGGTTCACTAAGTTCATGAACCTTTCTTCATACACTAGTACACTACGATAATCTTGTTTTTGAGCTGAATAAGTCCATCTTTTTCTGGATCTTGAATATGGGATGATAAAATTGATTGTTTAACAATTCCTCAAAATCCTTCTATGTAAGGCCTTTATCCAATTCAGAATACACTACTAAATCCCACCACTAAAGTGAAATATCCTTGAGCATTTACATCCCTAATTTGACCTTTAGATATACCTGTGTGCTGATGATGTAGAATATGTGAATCATCCTACATAGCCACACCTCTTCCTTTTCTAGTTCAGAATCACCCCGAAAATTAGATGTATTTTTCATCATGAACTTGAACGTATGATCTCCATGTTGTGGCTCATTCCATATGTTCCCTGTGTCCACTGCTGAAAAATAATGGACAATAATCTGAACCAACTATTGGTTCACACATGGTTCGGGTGCAACCAATTTTTCCACAACTTCTTTGGGTTGGTTTTGACGATGCCTACCGATATCCATTTTCTAAACTAACAACAAAATCAGTTAATCTCACTCTCATGCAACTGTTGGATTAGAAATTTAAATTATATCAATAAAATATCACAACATTGTTTTACAAAACAGCCATTTTTTCATGTTAATTTTTTTAAAACTCTTTACATTCTTTTGAAAATTAAATCATTTTTAAAATACGATAAGGCTTCTCTTTTTTAAAATAATTCATTTGAAAACCAGTTCCTTACTTTTTAAAAAATTAAAACTTTTTTAACAACATGAATCATTCCTAGAAATCATGTATGCACCTAGTGGGAATTAATTCCTCTACAATTCAGCTCATACTCATCTCATTGGCTAAACCCATGAAAATGAGATTTTAAAATCTTTGAAGTTTATCCAAATACTTATATACCAAAATCCCTATTAAATTGAAGTTCAACATAAAAGGGTTAAATACATACTTTTATGATATACATATCATGTTCTGAAAATACTACTCCTTTCTAATATTCCAACCCATGGAATAGAAATGAAATGATTTCATATCCAAAACTAGGAACATCGATGACTACTTATAAGGCTAGGACCGAGCAGCCTCATAACATTTGTAATGACCTTCCAATTCTCATTGACTTGAGAGTACAACAATTCATCACTAGGCCTTAAACAACATCACCAACATTCAAATTGTAGGAAATAAATGTTGAAGGGATTCAAATAAAATTGGGTGATGATTTACCCTTTATAAAATAATTTAATAAACCAACCAACCATAACCATACATTCGGTATATGATGCACGAATGAATGAAAGAAAACTCAACAAATTTGTGTATATCAAAACCACATCAAAGTATGAAATAGAAGAAGAATAAATATGTATCAATGTACACAACATATAAATTACACAAGACTCTACAAATACCACAAGACACCATGCTCAAAAAGCTCCAATCTCTATAATCTCCAAATAGCCCAAACATCATGAGGTAGTGCTAAACAAGTTTGAAACATTACATATTCCCTTGTACCAGAAGATAGAATTTGCAAAATAACCCAAGTGCCAAAGAAGGGATGAATATAAAAATCAGTAGTATTTCCCCAAATGAATTACATAATCAAGAAACTAGGATGGAAGAGTTATCAAAAATTATATAAAACAGTTTATATAAAAAAATTCAAAAATTTTTTATAACTAAATATGAAAAATGTTCCTAAAACCATTCATTACCAAAAGCATACAAGTGAAATTGAAAACAATTTTCCCAGAAATACATTTTTCAAGAAAAATAACTAAAAAATAATTAAACAAACATTATAATATCCCTTTCGTGGCATACCCATAAACTCCACAAACCCATGAAACCGACCATGAATGCTACTTTATAACAGTTATGTACTCATGAGCGGTTTCTCATCGATCTACCATGTTATCATAAGGTAATTATTTCCATGTTCCATTAACACTTTAGAACGGATCACAATGTCATATTTCAACCAATATTTATACATTAAATATGAAATTTATATCCCATGTCCCATTTAACATTTGACATTGAGCACAAGGTCACATTTCAACCATGCCTCGAAAATTTAATATGAGCTCACACACCAATATGCCCAACGATCATGATAAAAAAACTTTTCAATAAAAACAATATTTTTATTGAAAACAAAATTTTCATAATATAATTTAACAATTCCATATATTAAATAAATTAAAATTATCATATTAAAATGAAGAGGCTGAATCACATTGCACAACAATCCACCATGATTTCACAATTTCACTAAAACCACGAATTAACACTGAAAAATATTTATTCCACGCTTTTCACAATAAATATAATTCAAATAAAACAATATGAAAATAAGAAAATCAAATATATCAATAAGAGATTAGATTGAATCCATCTACCTTGAATTTTTTGATGAAACTCGACAACAGACGAATAGCTGACAAGAAGGTGGGTTGATTCTCCATGAACGACCACAATTGTAAAATACTAGAAAGATCCAGACTCAAAATTTAATTATTTGGAATCCTAAAATGTAAATATATGAACTATAGGATCATATCTGAGAAATAATGGATATTAGAGAATTAGATCTAAGTATATCTAAGAAAATGTCACAATCAGGAAAGAATGGTGGCATACCTCAAGAATCAGATCAATATTCCACGAAACTTGCTTAGATCTCTTTCTATATCATGAAAAAATACCATATTTATACTTAAATGAGCTAACAAACTAATATCTACCAACATGTGGTGCATATATATGAAACATTGAAGGAGAGATGGAGGAGTTTGTAGAAAATGGAAAAGAGCCAAGAAGATCAGCACTTAACCCAACAACCGGGTTTGAAATCACCAAGGGAAGGCTCTAGAATGGCTACAACTATTGTAGGGAGGGTTATCCAGCCTTCTTGGGAGAGTAATCTCTAAATAGGGTATTTTTTAATCCAAATCAATATATATATATAACAAAAACGGGTAAGCTCCAAAAAAATAAGTTCTAGACCAGACCACTGCGCAAGGTTTGACCACATGGTTTGTGCCAACCATTTCTGGATCTGGCGAACTTATTTTTGGCACAATCACACATTATAATAACCCCACAATCCCCCATATTTCACCTTTATTCTTTTTATGGAAACATATTTTTAATGGAAACATCCCACTCTATGGAAATGCCCAACATTATGGAAAAAATCCACTTTATGGAAACAACCAACATTTTGGAAACAACCATCTTTATTGAAACTATATATATTATGGAAAATCTCTATTTTATGGAAACTCCATATTTTATGTAAACACTATATTTTATGGAAAATCACTAGTTTATGTAAGCTCGCTATTTTATATTAACTCTCTATTTTATGGAAACCCAATCAATGACACTCCATTTAAAAAAACCAGAGGAAAGGGGTTATGTGCCTGAAACCAGTGGTAATGCATGTGGTCATTAGTCAGTTATCTCAATAATATTATTCATGATTTAAATATTATATATATCCATTATATTTTTATATATAATTCTCCAAAAAAATTGGAGATAAGAAATGAAATTCACCATTCATGGAGATAGTATGATGTATGCACACATGAAAGCTACTTTCATTTCATTTCCATATTAAAGTAATGAAAAATAAATGTTCCATGGTTATATTATAATTTCAGTATAATTTACACGTTACATATGTTACATATGTTCATTAATACAATCCTTTATACATTCCATGTATGGAATTAATGAATCATATAACATTGATGGGGAAGAAGTCCACACATCCTAAAATGAAATTATCATACTTACACACTAAAGAAAGAATAAATGTATATTAAAAATTTATATTAAAGACTAACAGAGACAACATAAATATTATATATAAAATACATAAATACATTTCAATTATAATTTCGACCATAAGAGTTGGGAGGAGAAAATTGAACAATCATCGTTTCGTAAGACATTAGTTCTCCATACACAGAAATAATATATTTGTATCCATTAGATAGATGTGTGTGTACTTGTAGTTTTAATAAATATAATTAAACCATCCTAATATATTAATGATTCTCGTTTTTTTATGTAATCATTGAATAATAAGAGCATAGAGGTGAAGAAGGAAAATAATCATAAGGAACCCGAGAGAAGACATTTCATCCAAATCAGGTAACTCTTTTTGATTTTTGACAAAAGTCATTATTGAATTTATTTCACCCCAATGTAATTTTTCAAGGGGGAAGGTATGGATTTTGGGTTATTATATTTTCAGATGTTGGATGAGCCAAGGGTCTTTAGATATGTGAGTAAGTAGGTAGAAGTTTTGGGCTTTTTGTAATAATGAATTGGGTATCTTTAGGAAAGTCTTGAAATATCATTTTATTATAAATTTATTTTCAAATTATAATATATCCAAAGTGATATATTTATAATTTATAATAATATGGGCACTAAATACTCTAGAATAATATGTTTTAGACATTTTTAGGTTCTAAATTTTACTATATATTTTATCTTACACCCATGGTTAAAAATGGTAACTCTTACCATGTCTTCTCGTATTTTCATAATATATGGTTACTAATGTTACTATAAAATGACAAGAGAAACACAAGTGGATAATTATTGACATTTTTAATATTATATACTCTATACAGACTAATCTTAGCTTTTTATGAATAATATATTATTTAATGAAATAGTATTTGTTTTAAAAACTAAAATATGTCAATTTTGGAACTATTTATTAATTGATTTTTTTAAAGTCATAAAAAAAATTATTCCTTCAAAAAAAAAGAATTAAATCAAATATAATATGTCATAATAAAGGATAAAATTTTTTTATGGAATTAAAATGTTCAAATACATTTATTTTAATATTTAAAATATCATTTATTTGATTCTTTTGTAAATAAGGTAATCACTATATCATCATTGTGTCAAAAATATATTTAATTATTTATGTCTAAAAATTATAAATAAAATTCAATCATGTAGGAAATATTATTATATTTATAATTAATTTTTATAGTCAATGATAGTATTTATATAACTCTATATTAAAATTGATTTATTAAAAGATACATGTTTATGTTATATTTATCTTTTCCTTAAATTAAATAATATAAAATGTCCTTTTCACACCCAAGTGACTCCAAAATGCCATAAATTAGGCCTAATGATTATAATGGTCAGACATATATCATAAAATATGATCAGGGCCCATTTTAGGGTTGCTTTATATTATTATAATTTTATCTTTTACTCATATTTCCTTGATTTACCATTTAACCATGGCAAATAAAAATAATTACTGAAGTTAATATTTATAATGTAAAAAAAATAAAATCTACCTATTTACATAATTTGGAACATCCGATTTAATAAATAGAATTCATTTTATCAAATTAAAAAAAAAATATTGTAATAATTAATATAAAATTAATTTCAATTGTCAAAACCCAAAAGCGTGTTTTTATGAAGTAAAAAACAATCAATAGATTGACATGTGTTCATGTCCAATTCAATAAAAAATTAAATAAAATCACAAAAATTGGATAAATTTATAGAAACATAATCCATTTAATATTTATAACTAATTAAAAAGATAACATACCTTTATAAATAAATTTGGCGAAAAAGCAATATTGAATTAAAATGCAGTATTTTTCACTAATAATTAAAATATGAATTTAATTAGAAGAATACTACAATTTCAACCAAAGTTAATTCTAATGTTATACTTCTAAATAATAAGTTTATTTTGTCAAATATAATATATAAACATGAAAAACACTATATTTAAAATGGGTTCTCCATCAAAAGGAGCTAAAAAGTCCTTTTAAAAATATTAGATTAATTTTTTCTTAAAATTTGATTCATAATCATGTTTAGCCTCAAAATTTCAGTAGATAAATGTAAAAAATTTAAAATTATGTTAATTTATTATATAGTTAATTATGTTCATTCATTCAAATAAAATTTCTTCTATTCAACTACTATTTAATAAAAAAATATTGTTGTTGTATTATTTTTCCGTATAACTAAGTGTAGTGTGAAACATAAGATTTTGGTGTCTAATACACTATTATACATTGTGTCTACATAAAACAAAATTTAATATTAAATTCAAAAATAATAATAGATACGAAGATGAATTATTCTATAAAAACATGGTATGTTACATCAATCACTCCATTTGGCAATTACATCCTCGCAATTTTAAAAATGCGCTTAGAAACATCCTTGAAAATCCCACATCAGATAAATAGTCAATAAAACATTCTCATTAAAATAATGTATAAGATTTAAAAAGTTTATTTACGATAAAACATACTAGGAATTCATGTATAAAAACATGGGTGTAGAAGAAAACATTATCATGTTGTTCTGGAAGAGAGTGATAGAAACCATGATCTGGAAAAAGTAAACAACCAAGATAACTATAAACCTTTTATCGGTTAAAAATACTTATATTTTATAGTAATAATAGTAAAATGAAATTTTTTTTAATATCCTTTTCATAAATATGAGGAATTTATTAATTATCATTACTATGAACATAAAAAATATAATTAATTATCATAAATAGTTTCATACTTTAAAAAATATCTACCAAAAACTTATCTTTTCCCCAAACATTGAGTATTCAATATGACTTGGTCACAATGAAGCAATAGACTCAACTTCTAGATAATCACAGAATAAAAAATGATGAACTATATATTTCCCTCGTCTTTATGCATTAACCAAAACCAAAATGGTTTGTACAAGATTAGATAATCACCCAAAACTAATAATCCATTATAATGATAAGGACTACATTTAATACCGAAAATTAAATAGTAATACCCAAGTTTAACATACAACATTCAAAAAAAATGTCCTTAAAATTCCTCAAAATAATAGAAACTAAGATTGAAACCCATAGTTTAGAATGATTTGATCACATTGTCTTCCATAATAAATCATAACATTAATAACCAAATAACATTAACTACTCTTAATGCATCATGTTGAAATGTAATTAACCAAATCACATATTATCCATCATAGGTAAATAATTTCAAAAAATAACCTTACTCACTCTATGTACAAAATAAAAACATAGATTCACAAAATAAAATTCAACCATTACTCTTCAAATGAAATCACATTGTATTATATTTCCCATGGGTATATAGTTTTCCAATAATATTGAACGACTTCCAAAATAACATTTATCATGAAATCCCTTAATATTTTTCGAATAATAAGGATATATAACTCCCAAATCAACATATTCTTAATCTGTAAGATCATTTAACTAAAAATAATAAGTCATATAAATAGGGACCTCATGTAGGCATGTGGTTGGTGATGCGCCCTTGTCACCTTTAAGTGGTGACATTGATACCCATGAACTTTTTGAATGTGAGATGTTGTCACCAATATTATAGGTTATTCATTTTCTAAAACCATTACATTGTTATCAAATTCTATAAAACATGATAATGTCTTAAAAAATAACCACAACAGTTTTTAACATCAGTTGTTATCTAATACGTTTCATTTCAAAATCTCAACTTGTACATCTCTATCAAATAATGAAATTACATAAGTGTATTGAATGTTTAATTTTTTAAAGAAGGACAACATGCTGAAAAATAAAGGTAACATCATAAAGAACATGATATATGGATTCATGGTATGATTTATTTTATTATCCATATACAATGATGCATATTTGGATTGATATTTATAAATGATGAAGATATTTGATCTACTAGAATGATGTATTAATAAATTAGGTGTAAATCCATATTTAATGTCTTATGAATAACTCTGTATGATTAAGGATTCAACATATAAGGGATTCAATATTTATGGTTGATTATAAGATGATGAAATGTTTTAATGTATTAATGCTATTTTGTTGATGATATTACTTTAGAAGAATTATTTCTAGTATGTGTAACAGAGAAGTTTGGTATGTGAAAATTTTATTTAAGGATTAATTATGTTTTCTTATGTGGACATAAATGATATCTTTTAGGGTTTATATGTCCTTTTTTTAGATGTTTAATGGTTATTACATTATTGGATGCAAAATGAAAGTTATTTGATATACATTGATGTTATAGTAGGTTATAGATTTTTTTTAGGAAATTATATTATCTTGACAATGCTATATGAATGATATGGTTTTAGAAAAAAGCCCAAACTTCATGATGGGTGGAAAACCATCACATCCGGTAAGGTCATGGGAATCCAACCCACAACCAAAGAGTTATAAGGGCGCATCACCTACAACAAGCCTATGTAATGTCCTTGGTTAATATAACCATTTATTTTTAGTTAACTGATCATATAGATTAAGAATATTTTTATTTGGGAGAAATATGTTTTTATCAAATGAATATCCTTAGTATAAGAATAATATTTGGTGTTTAAGTGATAAATTTTAATTTTGAAGACGTTCACAGTTATGGGAAAAATAAACAACTAAGCTAAATAGACCATAATTGTATTTTTATGGAGTAATTGTTGAATTTAATTTTGGAAGAATATATGTTTCCATTGTGGAGTTATGGAGATCCTGGTCATTTATGGAAGTAATTGTCTTATATTGGAGAACATGTGACACATGATTTTTAGAAGGGGGAATGATGTAACATCTTGGAATTTATAGAACTAGTACACACCCATGCGTACACATGGCATATTGGATCAATTGTTGTTACTTGTAAAGAGTATACTATTTTTAAAAGTTACATAATAATAGTGCTGTTTATAAATATTTAATCACACATATTATACATAATAATGGTACAATATTCGATTGATTATAGATATAACAATATCATACTTGAATAATGAAATGAAATATAAAATGTAAATACTGATTTTGGAGGGAAGTATTTTGGTGAAGGATAATGAATATAATGGAATAAAACAAGTGAAGATATTTTTCTCAGACTTAACACAGTAGTAGAAATCATAAATTATATTGGAACAGGATTGAAAATTTATTCTCAACAAATTGAAATAGTAAACTAGAAGTGACATACATTTAAAATAATAAAATTTAATGAAATCAATGAAACATGCATATTGATAAAACCATTTTGATAGAAGTGATTATGTTTTAGAAACAAAAAAATAGTACTTCATGTTTCAAAAATGGTTACATCTAAAAAGGGGTGGGTTTAAAATCAGACATTAACTACTGTTTATAATAGCAATCAATGTCCCTTTTGGAGTCAAACTGTCTACATCATGCTGCATTGGTTATATGCTATTATTAATGGCTTGATCTGTTCTTGTAGTGCACTAGCACTGCTTGACGATGGTTGAGAGTAATATGGTTTCCTGCAGTAGTTACATATATTTGAGAAAATAGTAAATGGAAAATCAATTTTATTTACATCCTATAGTCATCCGAAATATTCCATTTGTTCCTTAAACATGTTATTACATGGTTTCATGTAGTCTATAATTAAGATTCAATTTTAAGTGGAAGTAAATATATTAATGGTTTTTAGAAACTATTAGATTCAGTATGTTATTTCCAATTACATGGAAAAAAATTCACAATTTCAGTCAATTTTGTCTATTTTATTATTGTATATATCCTTTAAAAGTTGATGCAGTTCAAGTCTTGTTGTTTCCATAGAGTTTTGAGATGTTTTAAAAAAAATTGAACCATCAAACTCTATCAATATATTTTTCTTCATGAATATATGACTTCAATTAATAAATTCCCAAAAAATTGAAGAAATGTAAAAATTGAATCTGAAATATGATGTTTAAGAATTTTAAAATGAGAAGAAAAAATGGAGTGTGTTTTAATCATAAAATTTATAAATGGAACTAGAAAAAATAAATATTTTCTACTAAAATTATGTAATGAAAATTAAAGAAAATGAATTAAAAAAACATCTACCTGAGTAGATGATATTTGTTTATTTGTTATAGCATTTCCAGAGTCCCTATTGCAGCTTACTCCTTATCATTCTAGGCTGTGATGTTCCTAGATCAACAGTGTACAATGAAAAATAAATATCAATAACATAGAAGAAATTTTAATTTAATTACATCATATAATCCCCATGACATGATTTTTGTGAAATCAATGTGAGAAAAAACCCAATAAAAATGGAAGATAAAACTCTATAATAAATACAATTAAAACTACACCGAAATTGTGTAAATATTCATCATATATATTTATAAGAATTAAATATAATTTTTTCCATATTAATTTATTGGAAAGGATATAAATTTGTAGAACCAAAAGAGGACAAAATATGAGGAATCACATAACCTAAAATTATCCACAATAAAAGAATTTTGTTTTAAAAATTAGCATGTAGAATCTGGCCACAGAAGTTGGAAGTGAAAAGATATAAAATGATTGACATGACATCCAATATCATCTGAATAAAAAGATGATGAATGACATGAATTCCAATATCATTTAATGATAAATCCATTCCTGTACAAACAGTAATGGACACAAGAAAGGAGTTGTGAGGGAAAAAATTTGTCGCATGATTTTCCTCCTAAGGATAATCATTTGGTAAAACTTCAGTTAATCAAAACCTGTCATCTAACCCTTTCAGAAAAACCAATTTGATAACTTGATTAATGCATGAGCATGGATAAAGAAAAAATAAATATTTTTCCAATTACCAATGTTCAATAATTTTTATTAACATGATTTTATCATTTGGATCAAATTTATTTAACATGTTTCTATTATAAGATACACATAGCATATTTTCATATCCTATTAATGTTGTTTATGCACGAAATTATTTTAGTGATTTTAATGCTATACCATGTCATGGAACCATTTAAGTATTTCATCATTACCATGGTTGTGTATGTAAGTTACAGAATCATGCCACATAACAAAAATCTGTCAAGGAAAAAACATATGTGATACCATTTATTCTAAAAGAAACTAAACAAATAAACAAATCAGAATAAAATTATCACTTTTAAAAAGAGTACATTGGTCCAATAAAATTTAAAAAATTTGAGAAAATATACAACAATAAAGAATGAAGACCCTTCAAATCTAAAACTGATTAAATAAAAAAATTGGCATAGTTATAAAATTACAATGATAAGCAATTTCATTAAAATAATGAAAAACTTGAAAAAATGGTCTTCAAAAACATGATCAGAAAGTGCAGTATAAGAAAAAATAAAATGATCACCTTTCACATCTAAAAAATTGGATAAAGAAAATAACCATGATAGTATAAATTTTCATGGATAATAAATTTCATTATAATGCTTAAAACATGAAAAAATGGGCTTACTAATTTTTTTTAGAAATTTCAAATTTACCTAGCATAAAATCACCAACATTCAAATCACAATAATGATTAATGAAAATAACTAGGATTTCTAAAATTTTACATAGATAACCAATTTCATTAAAATTCTTAAAACCTGACAAAACTGAGCTTACCATGAATGCACATCAAGTTCGATTTAGGCCTCTATAAAATTATGACCATTAAAATATAAAAATAAATAATGAAAATAACCAGGATAGTTATAAATTTTAAAAGATAAATAATTTCATTAAAATTTATAAAAAACATCTAAAACTGGGCTTACCAAACATGATCAGGAAGCTCAATTTATACTCTCATAAGATTACCATCATTAAAATCACAAAAATAATTAATGAAAATAAATAGTATTGTCATAAATTTACAAAGATAAGTAGTTTTATTTAAATTCCTAAAAAATAGAAAAATCGGCATACAAAAACATAAGGAAATACGAGCATGAAATTCTAAAAATAAAAATGAAAACCATGCATTCTGAAAAAAGACATTAGAAAATGAATATTTATACAATTGAAAAAACAACCACAACAACTCATACCTGCCTATATAAGTCATATTTTAGTAATGTCAAATCAATGCTGAGAAGCACATTACTATCACTGTATAATAAACCCCTTGAGTTCTGAACAATATTAAATTGTTCATTCCTCATCCATAAATCAAATCCACATGAATAATGAGTTGGTAAAAAAACACCATGGTCAAACCTCATTGATCAATGAATAATGTGTACCTTATGTTTGTTCACTTATATTCATGTAAATTGAAGAAAATCATTCCATAAGCGTATGCCCATACATTAGGAATTATGTTATTTTCTATATGAGGATAAGAATAATTAAATAATGTACCGAATCACATAGAAATCACCCACTAATCATCACATTGTCATATTTGTACATCTCCATTGAATTTTCCACTGAGATCAATATCCCATAATAGGGAAAATCCTACTGAATCACAACACCATCATCTAAAAATACTACCTTGTCATGGATTGGAAATATATGTTCAAAACAAATTAGTTTGTAAAAAACCTAAGGATATACGAGCATTAAATTTTGAAAAAAAAACCATGCATGCAGAAAAAATACATTGGAAAATGAAAATTTATTCATTTGAAAAAATAACCAATAAAAATGATACATATCGATATAATTAATATTGAAGTACTGTCCAATCAAACCCAAGAAGTACATGACTATAACTGTATAATAATCCCCTTGATTTCTGAACAATATTAAATTGTTCAGCCCTAATCCAAAATCAAATCCACAGAAGAATGAGTCGGTAAAAAAACACCAGGATCAAACCTCCTTGATCAATAAGTGATGTTTACTTTATGTTTTTCCTTCTATATTCATTTAAATTTAAGACAATCATTCCATAATCCCTGGAACATTCATTATAAATTATGTTATTTTCTATGTGAGGATGAGAATAATTGATGTATGTACCGATCCACTTATACATCACCTTCTTATCTTTACTTTTTCGTATTTGTACTACTCCATTGAATTTTCCACTGATATCAATATCCCATAACAGAGACAAATACCGCTGAATCAAAACACCATCATCTAAAAATACTACCTTGTAAAGGATTATAAAAATATGTTCAAAACATATTAGTCAGTAAAATTATAATCAGTAAATAAAAGTTACATTAATGTCACTTAAATGAGCATTAAAATTTTAAAAAACACAACCTCACATGAAACTCTTTATGATGGAAGAGATAAATGTGTTGGTGGAACATCAAAACATATCAATGAGGAATGAAAAAGAACATGACTGTTGATAAAACTATTGAAGGTGGAAGAAACTAAGTAAAAAAAACTAATTGAAAATGAAGAAATCCTCCCAACCAACATAATGACAGTATAGTGTCTTGGTATCAGAAATTTGTAAAACATCATTCAAAATATTCCAAAATAAATAGTTTCAGTTTTTTGTGCTGATCATTTAATAAATGACCAAATCTATATAATACAAAATTCACAATGGTGTTTGACTAAGAATGTAGAATCAAGACTCTAATATGATACATTGGATAATCTTTACACCAATATGATACATTGGATAAATCATGACACTAATAGGATACATTGGATTATCTAATAACTACCATGATCTCAAGGTTCTTAATATCATCACTAACTACTACACATAAATTTTTTAAATCAATGTTCATTATAATCCAGAAATATGGAGTAAAATGGATGTATGTAGTAGTCTTTTCTTTTGGAATGGATGATTGAACATGTAATTAGATTCAAACTTAAATGGTCCAATATCAAAACAATATAAATAGAAAATCCACTAAAGGGATTGGTACTTAAGGATTGTTGGATAACATACAAGTTGTGGAATTGATTTTGGGAGAAAAACCATGGAGAACCCGAGTGATATACAAAAGTAAAAATCACCATAATCAAATAATTAATACAGATATATTAAAATATAATGTTTATCAATTCAATGTTCGTGTCATGGAGAAAAATATATCTTGAATCACCTGAGATGAAAACACATCATGTCTAATTATAAATTAGTTTAGAAGAACTGAAGAAAAAATGAATGAAAATGGTTAGTTTTTAGTAGATAAAATCATGTGAAGGTAAATTGAGGGGTTACCAGAGGGAAAGCAAAGGATTTTGGTTGTATATTTCATCGAAAGAGTGAGGTATGTCGCCAATATAGGTTCCACACACAAATATGAGAAAAAATTTGAGTGAAATGGTGTAAATTTCTACAGAATTAGTAGAACATACCTATTGCATCATTGTAGTTCTTAGTAATTATAAATATGTTGTTAGTGATGGTAAAGGGGGTTTCCAAGAGGTTTTCGGGGGTCATCATCAATGGTTAACAATGTAGAATATTTTGTAATGGAGTAGATTTTTAGAGGTAAATTTAAGGTTATGGTAGATGGAGGAGGTGAAGGTGAACGTATACAGGGAGATGAGGTTATGTGAAGTAGTTTTGGAGTCAAGGTGATGTTTTGTTGTGAACATAGATGGAGACGAAGAGACGACGAGGGTGATTTTGACCTAAGCATCAGATGAAACTAGTGTCGTATGAGATTAATGTGGGATGATGACAATGGAGAAGTGTCAGATGAAACAACTATGTATTTTGATTGTTACGGGAAGGGGAAGTTGGAGGTCGATGGATAATCATTGGAGGAAGATGCTAGATGATGGAAACCTTAAGTGGGAAGATGGGTCGAGGTTTGGTATAGCTTGTAGTCGACGTATGGGAGGAAGATGATGAATGAGGGAAACTCGTGGTGGGATGATGGGTCATAGTAAGAAGGAGCTCGTAGTTGACTTGTGATGGGTATATCGGGTGTTTTATTAGAATCTGGAGGGTTATTTATTAATTGGATAACTCTATTTGTTGATGTGGGTGACTCTGTAGGTGACAAATCCATGGTGAAACACCCAGTATTAGTAGATATAATAGATAATTTATTTTTATATCTATTAATATTTCTTAATTTAAAATTAATTTTAGTTTAAATGGGGAACTATATACGATAGGGTATTCGAAACGAAATAAGAGGTTTCTATAAATTCTTTAGTTTCACAAAACACCGAGTTATACTGACAAATAATACAATAATATTATTATTATTTTAAATGGTAGTTAATTCATATCAATTTTTTTGGTGGGATATATTATGATTTTACAAAAAATTTAAACGTTTTATCATTTATCTAATGAATTTTAGAGACTTAAAATGAGAATCAATCCAATCTTATTAAAAAAATACGCTAATATTTTTAAAAGGTCATTTTACCGACTTTTGATTTCGAACCAATTTCAATATATCCTTTTCACTTTTATATGTTACATTAGATAAAATAAACTTTTTCTTATTGAAGTGGGACATGATAATTTTCTTCAGTTGATATTTTTATGTTTTTTTGATAAAATTCATATTTTTATGAATAGTGAAAAATACAATGTTTTAATTCAAAACTGCCTTTTCACCTAAATTATTTATTATAGATAGATTTCTATTTTAATTATTTTTAAATTTTTATTATAATCTGTTTATTCTTTTAGTCCAATTATGGTCCTTGGATGTAATTTCACCTTTAAATTGGACATAAAAACATGGTAATCTTTTGATAGATTTTATTTCTTAAAAACTCACATTCAAGGTTTGACAATGGAAATTAATTTGAAATTAATTACTGAAACATCTGTGTTTTAAATTTAGAAAAATGGATTACATATTTGGAATTATATCATCCATATTTTTTACATTTCTACCTTTTATTTTTTGACATTATGAATAGTTACATGAGTAATTATTTTTAATTACCATAGTTAATGGATAAATCATGTATAAATGGGTAAACAAATAATATAATATTAATATAAAACTAACCAAGCAGGATTTTTAGACAATTGGATTGATATTTCTTGACCATGAGCATCGTTGGGTTGATTTTAGGACCCCATGGAGCCACTTGGGTGTAATAATAACCATTTTATAATATTTATTTTAAAGAAAAGAAGAAATAAAACATAAATACGTATCTATTAAATAAACCAATTTTAAATTGGTTATATAAATGATATATTAAATTATAAAATTTCATTAAAAATCTATATTTATTTCATACATCATGGTATTTTATTTATAATTTTTAGAAACTATATAAATAAATTTATTTATGACACAATGTTGATGCAATTATTACCACATTATTGAGTTATTCAATTAAATGACATTATAAATATTAAAATAACTTTAATATCAACATTTAGATTCTAACCCCAAGTTGTATGGATGATTATGGCATCCTATATTTGAATTAATTTTCTTGGTTTAATTAATCAAGTTGTTATGTCTTTGAAAAAAATCAATTACTAAATACTGTCAAATTTGACATACAAGAGATTTTAAAAAATACTATTTTATTAAATGTTATAATAGTCCTAGAAATAAAATATTTTACCAAATATCTTATAAAATGTTAAAATCATTATTAATTTTCCACTTGTGCTTTTTTTCTCATTTTATGTTAGCTATAATAACGATATATTATGAAAATACAAGAAGACATGGTAGAAGTGAATATTTTTAACTATGGGTTAAAGATAAAATATAAGGTTAATTTTATGACCTAGAATTTTATAAATCTTATTGTATGAGAGGTTTTTGATCCGTTCTCATCATATACTCAAAGTTATAACTCTTAAACTATTATAATTCTAAAAATCAATTAATAATGAAATAATATTACAAGACCTTCCTAAAGTGCCACTCCTCCCTCTAATAAAAGGCCACAACATCGACCCACATACACACACATCCCAATCCTATTGTATCATCAGACCTATAATCAAATAAGCTCCCAAAATCCCTAAATTACTCCTATAAGAATTAACGTGGTCAGAATGAAATTCAAGAATAGCTTTTGGCTAAAATCAAAAAGAGTTGCCCGATTTAGAGGTAACGTCTTACCCCATGCTCCTTTCATTAATTTTCCTTCTCCATCCCCATAAAAATATTCTATTAAATTATATTATAATAAAATAAGTATAAGAAATATAATTGTATTTTTTATGCTATGTTTTTTACCTTCAATTTCACACACCTCCATCTAATTGATATCGAACATTCTGTTTCTATGTATAATGAACTACTACCTCATGAAATTATGATTGTTAAATTTTCTTCTACCACCTTTAGTGTTATCCATTTATGAATGAAATATATATATATAATATATTTATATTTATATTGTCTTTATTCTTTTTTAATTATAAATTAGTACATTACATTATGCTCTTTAAAATGTTCAAATATGATAATTTCATTTGACGAATTGTGGACATCCACCCCCTCAAAGTTATATAAATCGTTAATTTCATATATGGAACATATAAAGGATTGTTTTAATAATAATATGTAACATATATATATATATATTAATTTAATTATAATATACTTATGTATTATTTAGTTTTCATTTCATTAATTTGGAAAACAAATGGAAGTATCATTCATGTGTCGGTACGACCGACCGCCTCCAAGAAAAATTCACTTAATTTATTCTATAAAAATGTTATAGACTAATATAAACATCATATATATATGATATATATGATATTTATATCATTAATAACATTATGGAGAAAATGGACTGATGACCATATGAAAATTTTTCATCAAACCAATTTGATTTTTGAATCAAGTACCAAATCTCAACAAAACATCCGATATGCACTTTAATATTAACTAAATGCTATAAGATTACAATAATTAATTTAAAATAAATAATAAACTTTTATAATTTTATAATTAATGTAGAAATTAACCTATGATTATTATTATAGAAATTAGTGATTGAACGAGACTAGTCAGACACAAGATATGGGTCTTCGCCTCATTCTCCTTTCATTGAGTTATTCTTTTTAATATGCACATTTATTCTTTTGAAAGGTTTATATATGGAAACTATTACATTACATATCCATATTTTATCTATACTAATATTATTTTCTAAATAATGGATATTAATATTTAAAATTTCAATGTGGTTTGAGACACATTGAAGATTAAATGATTTAATTATCAAAGCTTCTTCTTCATGATATGAAATTACATATTTATTTATATATGGGAATACAAGAAATATAAAGAGTTTTTTTTGTCAATTCTTAAATTCATTCATTTTTTTCAAAATGATTCATTTTATACCAAGCATTTTACTTTATTTACAAAATGAAAAAAGGAATTTTTAATAATATACGGCAACAACGACTTCTCTGCTGCCATGACCATTATTTGAAATTTGGATTCTTTAGAAATCCTTAATGTATTTTAAAATGAATATAAATCCCTTATTCCTTTCTTTGTGAAAGTTGTTATTGAATATTGGATCATTAATGAAAATGGAATTTGTAAATATAATTATGTATTGTATGGGATTATAAGAATCTTTCAAAAAAGGGGTTTAGTGATGAATGTGGTTTATTCATGAAATGGTTCGTGTGCATTATATGAAATAGTTGAGCCTGATAAAGCTTATATGAAAGGCTGATTCCCATTATATCCTATCGGTGAGAACGATATAGCTTATATAAAGGGTTTATCCCCATTATAACTGATGGGGGAGTCAGAACGAGTTTATATGAAGGGTTAAGCCCCATTATAACTCACGAGTGATCCTGATATAGCTTATATGAAGGGTGCTCCTCATTATAGATCTCTAATTTGGAAGTCATGAATATGGTTATTCCAATTGGATGATGTTTGGAAGGGTTTTATGTATATGATACTCTATGTTATAGAAATGATTTTTAATTAATTCAAATTGTTTTTATTTTTATCATTGGGAAAAAAGTAAGTGTGTTGTATATGTGAAAAGGTGTGGTTTCATCCGATCGTAGAACATTGAATGGGTTATCGAGATTTAACTAGACTAATGGTTTTAATTTAATTTTATGTCCCTTACTATGATTTTTTTTTCTCATCCCAGGTTTTTAAATGTTTTTACATTATTTAATGTAGAATAGATTCAAGGATGGAATAAAGGAAAAGATATGATGATTAATCATGGAAAGAAACCATGATTATTTTTAAAAGTAATTTTTTGTTATTGAAGGAAATTATACTGTTGGAAGTGTCGACTTTGTAATTCTATGTTTTTGTTATGTAATAGTTATATCCTAATTATATAAATTTTAAAACTAAAATTTTCCTCAATGAGTACTCATAAAATAACTCAAGATTATATAATATTTTATCATGGGGACCTATATTAGAGATATCCACTAGGGAATGGGAATTCCACCATGAAATCAATTCCACAATAATCAATGATTTTGATGAACAAAATTGGAGTGAGGGGAATTTGATTCCTTATCATAATGGTTCATAATTGTTCATATTGGGGAAAAAATTGGAATAATTGGTAAGAATATTTTTTGAGGTTAGGCCAATAGATACAGCTTTGCAACACATTTTTAGTGGTTTTCCTTGTGAAAATGAGGCCTCCACAAGCCTCTTAGTGATAGAATCATAGAATTCACTCTTTCACAAACTCAAGAACATATATCCTAATGATTTTAGCAGGACATAACATGATGTGGTATGGATCATAAAACACATAGTGTTTGACATTAGAAATTAATTTCTTCTTATCTTGGGTACCTGAGGAATTTTGGTATAACACTCATAACCATAAGGTTTGTTATATCAGCATACCATGGGCAATCACTCACATAATAGAGCTACTCAATAGAAAATGAATTAGAAAAAGAAAGGTGAATTGTGTTTTCTTCAAAATCCATTATTGAGATTTGATAAAAAACAAAATTTTGAATACTGTTTTTATCCTTAGTGGTTAAATAAAACTCTTGAAGAAGAAATAACCAGCTATACAATCTAGGATTGACATCTTGTCTTAGGAATAACTATTTTAGGGATGATTGGATGGTGAATTCAATTAATGGTAATCCTAATAGATATGAATTATGTTTCTTTATGGAAGATACAACAATAATAAAATCCATCTCTCTTGTGGGGTAGTTAATTTATGCATCCTTTGTGGATTTTCTCAGATAAGAAATGCCTCATAGATTATTCTCACACCGTTTTCCTAAGAATTCTCACAAATCAAAGTAACTTGCATTACACATGATCTCAAATAGAAGTTTATAATTGGGATATTTAATTATAAGTGGATAGATAAGAGGTTACATGAGTGTATATAATTATTCCTCACATATTTTTGTCCATAAAAATGGAGCACCCTTCTCTAACCGTGTATAATGTGGTCGAAAAATAGAGACGAAATTTTTAATGTACCTTATACTAAAACTATCATGTCATAAGAAAGACCTCACATACTTGATAGCTTTTGGAGAGGGAAGGTGATGAATGATATCAAAATTATATTTATTCACCTCAATCCCCATATATGAGACCATATGTCTTAGATAAATTCTTTTATAACCCATGAAATGTACTTTTTCACACTTTAGGATGAGATTATAATGATCAGAAATATAAAAAATCATTTTAATATTTAAAAGGAATACCATAAATTTATCCCAAAAGATTGAGAAGTCATCCATAAAGACCATTAAATAATCCCCCACCATGTCCGAGATGATCCCCAATATGAACTGCTGAAAGGTATATATGGAATTTCTTATACCAAAGGGCATGTGCTTGAAAAGAAAATCATCGAAAGGAAAAGTGAATGTTTTTTTCCTTAATCCTCTGCAGAGAACTGAATTTTATTATACCTTGAAAATACACCTTGTAATCAGAAGGATTTAAGACATACCAGTCACTCGAGTACTTGATCAATAAAGTGTAAGGGGAAATGGTCATTCTTGGTACATGATTTCAGATTCCTGTAGTCAATTCAGAATCTCCAACCACTAATTAACCTTTAGGGGAGAAGGTACCATCATAATTGGGGATCATAGTTTTTCTATCATTCTTTTGGACAATAGGAATTGAAATTACACACTCACTCCTAGCAATGGGTTAGAAGATCTAATTTCAACATATTAAAAAGGTATTTCCTTACCACATCCAAAATATTGGGATTGAGCCTCCATTGTGGTGGACGGAATTATTTGTAGTAATATTCACCAAAAAATATTATGAATTCTAATGAGTGGGACAATCCCAGGAATACCAGAAATGGTCCATCCAATTTTATTATTTTTATTTCTTAGGAAATCCAGAAGTATCATATCTTGATTGGCTACATGATAGGAAGAATTAAAAATAGGAAATGGTCAATTATCTCTTAAGAACACATACTTGAGTGATAATGGTATTACCTAAAATTACATATTATATTGGCCATAATATTCAGAAGAAGGGTGGGAATTTGTATTGATTTCAGTTTCCTTTTCCAAATTTATTGACATAATTAGTTCCTTGTGAAAGGAATATTCATCCGCTAAATTGGCCAGATCGATGTCATGAATGGGTATAGACTCAACTTTATTTATTTCACATTGGGTATCATTGATTGGTGATTCAAGAAAATCATCAAATGAGTTATCTAAAATATATTGAATGTAAGGATATAAATCTCCCCCATATGAACAAATGAAATGCATATCTTCTTGACTTAATTATCGTTAAATAATTCATTGATTTTCATCTAGTTAACTATCAACACAGCCTATCAAATTTACCTCATATATCTCTTCATCATCCGGAATTTTGCATTTTCTAATATATATGATCATATCGAGACTTGTTTTTCGATGGTTATAGCCATGTTCTTATATCTAACTCAAATAAATTAGCTGATTATGTATAATAAGGGACGAACAAGGATTATGGGGGTATTCTCCCAGGGACCTATGTTTTGGTGATTGTCAGGGAAAATGATTTATGCTTTGTAAATGAAATTATCTAATTTCACAAAAACATTATTTACAGTCCCCTTAGGATGTTGAAACCTACGATTAGCAAGGGGAAGTGTGATAGATGTTGGTGGGAGTTCATAGATCCCTAACTAACAACAAATTTCATATGTAATGAGGTTCACACTAGCTCCTAGAACAAAATGGTCTTTGAAAACATTTTTTTAATAAAAATTGATTTATAGACATCTTGGGTCTTTTAACATTGACAAAATATTCCCTTGAATGGTGGTACTCACATTAGTATCCAAAATGAATTGGGTTTTATCTGAAAACATCATTTTAAAAGTGAAAAAGTCCTAAAGACACTTCGTTTTGGTAAGATTGGATTGGATTGCATCATATATGGGAATGTTAAACCTAACATGAGAGATTATTTCCCTCAATTATTCATTTAGTTATGGTCTATATTTCCCGCTTATGCATTGAGGGACGGGAGCATGTTTTTTGAGTGTTTGGTGTGGTTGTTCTTCCTTTTAATTCACATTCGGTTTTTCAGAATCTGTGGGTGGTTCTTCATTTTTTCATATTTATTATTCTTTTAATGGTTCTTGAATAGTTTTTTATTTTTCCCATTTTATTTTAAACTTCTTAAAACAATCACTTCTATTATTTTTTCATTAGAGGGTTGGGTGTATCTAGATTCTCTCCATATGGTTGAAGATGGTTCTACATGAGTAGGCATGGGTGCCATACCGTTTTTAATGTTTTTTAGTTCATGTTTTATGAATGAGACTTCTGATTTCAATTTCTACTTTTTTTACACAATTGTTGAAGGATTGGTAGAGGAAATGATTGGGTAGGGGATAGTGCTTGTTGGTTTATCACATAAGGATTCTTTGGTTTTTTTATTGGTTGTTGGATAGGTGACTGGAAGGGTTATTGGTATTAGATATGATTGTGTTGGTATTGGACTATTTGTGGTTGGATCTGGTTATAGTTTTGAAAAAACTTTCATGGACATGGGTTTGGTCCTCATGGCTAACTAGGATGTTGTTTGGGTTTCTAGTTATCATTCCAATGGAATCCTGGATGGTCATGTTACATTGTATTGAACGATTTTTTGTCTTAAGTATTTTGATAGTTCAAATAATTGACCTATGATTATGGTCCACATAAATCAAAATTTTTAATATAACTGGTCGTTGGGAAATTTTCAGTCTTGTGTTTTTTATCACTAATTGAGAATAAAGGGTTAACAGTTTGAGTTCTTGGGCCATTCTAAGATTAATATCCTCAACATTAAAAGTGACTGCATCATGTTTTTTCCTAAGGAATTATTACTCATAATGGGTTATAATTACCCTAAATTTGTGTGGAATCTCATAGTTAGGTGATGGTCCCCATGTATGGTTTCTTTCAGACAATCCTTCTAGATAGTCGTAAGCATAATTTGGGTATTTTCTGAAGGTTCCATTACACATCATGTCAATTAATTGTTTTTACCTAGACCTAACCATCCATATAAAATTCAAACATGTTCTAGGATTAAGAATCCATGGTGAGGTACGATGTTGAGTGTGTCTTTAAACCATTCC
This sequence comes from Viscum album, assembly GCA_963277665.1. Taxonomy (NCBI): domain Eukaryota; kingdom Viridiplantae; phylum Streptophyta; class Magnoliopsida; order Santalales; family Viscaceae; genus Viscum; species Viscum album. Next base: position 122,482,221 of record OY728139.1, on the reverse strand, counting down.
CATATTTCGTAAAATTAATCTACTTCTTAATCAAAAATGATTTGGATAGTCTTTTATACATAATTAACTTGTGATAGGGAAAGTATTTTTTTAAAATTTTGTTTGTAATTGTTACGAGGACTGGATTGATGCTGGTATCAGATTGTTTGACTAATTATTTGCTCAATAATTTAGTGAGAAAGGAAATAACATCATCTTAGTTGATTCATGTTGATGTAGTGGTCTCATGGTTTCAACAATTTGATTTTATTATTTTATGGGAAGGTATGAAATTTCCATCTCTATCCCATGGAGGTGGGAAGGTGGTTTAAGACATGAGGTTTGAAATGTTAGTCGGATTCCCTAGAACAAAATTTCAAATTATATAGGGTGAATTGGTATAGGAATGTGTGAGTTTTTCATTCATGGTTTGATCTACTACATTTCCCAAGTTTGTGGATTCCTTATCTTAATTTCCATTTGGATTCCCACCTAGATTTACGAGTTTGTTTCTTTAAAGACACTCTACTTAAATGGGAACAATTACTGACCCTCGATTATTCGGAATATTATGATATAATGGAAATAGTTCTCTAGGTGTACTTGACTCCCTAACAATATGACTATCCACCCAAACTAGATGATTTGATTGGTCAGTGGTATAGGCATATATGCACAAAGAAAAGTGAAACACTAAAGAAAGTGGGAAATAAAGGGTAATTTGAGTTAAAAAAAGAGAAATTGGGGAGAAAATAATGAGTTTTATATGAAGTACTTTTGTCGCTGGATATGGTGCAATAATATGGTCTTGCTGAAATTTACCCATGTTTTTAGGGTTAAGTGGTTGCTTTTAGTGTAGTTTGGGTTGTCGAATCCCTAGATAACTCGGAAGAAACCTATAAACACATACATTCTATGAAATATTTATTTCTTTGATGTGGCCATATCTAGATGATTTTAGGTGAGTTTAAATGAGGAAAAATTAACCTATGTGATTATAATTCATGAGAAAGGGATGATCTTAGGTTATTACAATTGATGGATTGGACGAAATTATTTTTTATAATGATTTCAATTTCAATAACTCGAGAAGGACTCATTCAAATAATTAAAACTAACTTCATCACATAATGGTCAAAAACCATCACAAACACATGCTAATAACCAATACAAATTTAGGATAATTTTTATGAGAACTCCATGTTAAATTATCTTTTTATCACATAAAAGGGGGTGAGTAAATTCAATAAGGAATAAGAATAGAGAAAACAATTGAATAAAAAACTCAAATTAATGAAATTAATTAAAATTTGTTGCATGAAAAATAACATACAACAAATCCCATTATACTCACTTTAATAAAACCCTAAAAGAGTTACGCATCCATTGATGATATTTTCTAAATAGATTTGGGAAGTAGACTCATGAGGGAGGAATTGAAGAAGTAAGTAAATCAATAAAAAGAAAAAAAATAACTCCACCATTGGGTGAATAATTTCACATGGTTTGGTGTGAATAATTTCACTCCATGAGACAATGGTATAAAATTGATAGGAATAATACCATAATAATATAATAACATGAAATTTTATTAAAAACTAAGGTGATTAAAATATATTACAAATGAATAAAATGATGTTAAAAACTATAAGATACAATATAAAATTAAAAAAAAATAAACAACATGTTGTCAAAACTCTTTAAATCCCACTGCCTTAAATAGAAATTTCAAGATGCTTGGGTAGATCCCCCAATATTCCATGTCTTACCACTTGAGTATGGCAGTCATAGGGTGGTAAAATTTTTGTAAAATTTGGACTTTTCAACCCTTCACCCAAAATTCCAGCCATCATGTGTCCACCAAACTGAGGTACCTAAATGAGAATATAGTTTGACTAATTTTGGGTGAAAATAGAGAAAAAAATATTTGTATTCCCCAGATATCCTATAATATTTTATCCCAAATTATTTTTTAAATTATGAGTTAAATAGTGGAATATTTTTCTAGGCCACAAAATTTACCCCAGACTTATATGTTTACATTGGGATGCCTATAACTCCATTAAAATACCTGAATTAGCTTTGACCACTATTTAATGAAATGGTCTTCATGATGTCTTTTATATCTGGTTATAGTTTTAGAATATTGGTTGTTGATATTGGCCTCTAATTTACTTTAATTGGTCTACTGTCCGGTTCACATCAGCCAGAATATTCTAGATTAAAGGCCCATTTTGGTGGTCTTCAAATGTGATTATTCAAGTACTCCAAAATCTGGAATTTTCCTTTTAAATATGGTCAATCTAAAAATAAAATATGAAAATAAAATCAAGTCTATTATGTGTTTTATGAGGTGTTCAAAAATGAACCATGAAATAGTTCATTTTAAGAATTAATTACAAACGTAATGTGAAATAACGTTTAATATGTATAATGAACTAAAAATGGTATTTATGAATAATTAAGTAAATTAATATTATATATATTAACATAGAATATTATCCTCTTTTATTTTCTTATCACACCCCTAAATTGGATTTTTCTAGTTATGAGAAATATATATCTCAAAATTATTAATTGTGATTTCCCTTTTCCATAAAAATTTTAATACACATTGCTCACCAAAGGACCTCATAACAAAAAATTATGAAACCCATCATAATAATTTAATAAAAAGTAGGTTCACAAGAATATCCCAAGACCAAGAACATTCCATTTTTCAAATTAATCTCTAAATTTCATCCAATTTCAATTAAGCATTATGATGTTTTGTGCATCACAATAGTTATGGTGGTTCATCTTTATTCGAGGGAGAAAAGATACATGTTGTGTGTGGGATCACGTTTTTATATTATGAAAAGTATTCATATTTTCTATTTCTCTTTTTTTTATTTTTTTATTTTTTCAATTCTACAATGTTAATTGAAATTTACATCTGTAGTACCAACAACTATGGCGTCAGGATCCCCAGGTTCCAAAAGCCACACATTTGGTCAGTACATTCCACTATATGAAATTAATTTTTTTGGTTTGTTTATTTATTTTTTTGAATAATCATGTTAAAATGAAAGGGATCACAGAACCTATTCCATTTATTATAGGACCCCGTCAACTAATACTAATACCTCTAAATTAAAAGGATGTGAGTTGTGTTATTTTAATGGATGAAAATATAAACTGTGTAAAATATAATCGAACAACCAAACATTCCAAAATCTATTCTCATGAACATAAACATGAATTGAAATTAGATTCATGGTCTGAAAAATTATTTGATATCAAGTTTCAATGTATACAATGGGTATTATCTTGTTCAGGGATAAAGAAAATGTTATTTTCATTGAGGCACTATATTTTTTCATTTCAAATCAATGTTATATTCATATAAAAGGAAATTTTTATTTCATATCCCCCCAACATAAAATATATTTTTCCCTAGTGTTTAAATAAAAAATATTTGAATGTGGGTTGGGGTAGTGAAGAGCTACTCAAGAATAAAATTGAAAATGAAATTTATCGAATGAAATCACCTGGTGGTTAATATTGATGTTCGTGTTTCTCCTATTTAATCCCTTCTTCTCCATGTCAAATGGAGAAGCCACATTTATGTTGAAAATATGTGTTTTTACACCTTGGTAAAATATGATTTGCCAAAAAATCCCTCAATATCAAAATAACCTGAATCTTATAGACATACATAATTAGAAACCATGGAAACCTCAAGATGTTCCCTTAGAAAAATAAAACAAAACCAAAAAGAAAGAAAAAATGTACTTTTTTCTTTGAAATTCTAAATTTGAGTAACTGTACAGGTAAAGGCTAGGTTGCCTCCCAGAAATCACTTTTTTTAATGTCATTATCCTGACATGGAAGATAAATCTATCATTTTTTGCTTCATATGTTATCTCAGTTAACACTTCCTTTGTTTCTTATTTATTGAATGATTTGACGAATGGTTTTAACATATGAACATTTTCTTTGAAGACATTACCACATGTGGGATCCTGAATCTATACTACACCATAAGGGTATACTTGATGAACTATTTATAGACCTGACCATATAGACCGTAACATTCTCTAGTGTAAATGATGTTTTAAATTTTACAAGAGCACACATTTTCCAAAATCAATGTGTTTGGATTTGAGATTCCTCGTTTGGTAGGATCAAAATTTTTCTATATTTATCATTTAATTTTAATAATCCTCCATCCTAATTCCCACAAGTTCAGAAATAGCAAATTTTATCTTTTCATTGTACAAGAAAATTTCAATATTCAATTTTTTGATTGCCCAAAAGACCTTATGTCCAATTTCAATAGGTAAATAACCTGATTTTCTATAAACCAACCTATATGGTGACATTCCTATTGCGGTTATAAAATATGTTTAATATGCCAAAATGGAATCCAAGTGTTTCTCAGACCGATATTTCTTAGAGGGATTGATATTTTTTTTCATGAATTTTCTTAATCTACTTATTTACTTGCATATATTGACCACTGTTTTGATGTTGGATGGATGTTGAAACATTGTGAGAAATATTATACATAAAAAAGAGTTCTAAGAAGGGAATGTTACTGAGATGAATATCTCTATCACTAATGATTGATATAGAATTTCCAAATCTAGAAAATATGTGATCTTTATGAATTCATATCATAAAATTATGTTCATTTGACTTAGATGGAATGTACGATTCGAATTTTTTGACATAATAAACTAGTTAGAGGATCTAGAGATATCCCAGAGAGTTTCAGGGAGGTTTCGATGAAATAAATTCCACAAAAATCAATGATTCTTATGACCAGAATGGGAGTATAGGGCATTTTATTCTTTTTTTAATGGATTCGAATTGTTAACATCGAGGAAAAAATTGGAAGAATTGGTAGGAATCCATAATGATGTTAGGCTAGTAAAAAAACCATGATGACCTTTGTAGTGGTTTTATTTCTAGAAAATTTACTTCCACAGGCCTCTCTATGACATAATCTTATTATAGACACTTTTCAGACTCGGGAACTCATCTCCATATGAGTTTATTAGGATGGAAGTTTAAGAGGTATGTATTATCAAACACATTATGATTGGGAGATGAAAGTAATTTCTTCTTAGCTTGGGTCCTAAGGAGTTTTGGAATGTCCCGCATAAACAAATGGTTTCCAATGTTATAATATGGCCAATCACTCATAGGATAAAGGTGATCATATAGAAATTCATTAGACACAGAAAGGTGATATGAGTTGTCGTTGAATTCCATCCTAGAGTAGTGATCAACTAAAACATTTCATCACCATTTTTATCCTAAATGGTTAAATCGAACTCTTGATAAGGAAGGAACCACCTAATCCATATAACCTTTCCATCATGATTTTCGAAAAGTTATTTTAGGTATAAATGGTTCGTGAAGACAATGATGTGTGATCTTAAGAGATAGGATCTAAATTTCATTATGATAAATAAAACAACCAGTATCATTTTCTCAGTGGTGGTGTTGTTTATTTTTGAATCATTTTATGATTTTCTCACATAATAAATGAAAAATGGAGTTTCATCACAACCTTTTCTAAGATAACTCCTATAAAAAGGCACTCACATTCAAGATGGTCTCAAATAAAGGTTCCTAATTGGGATATTTCATGATAGGTGGAGAGATAAGAGTTGTCTTCAGTGTAGAGAATGATTCCTGACAACTTTCTCTCCATAAAAATAAAGAAACCAATACGAATAAAGAACAAACTAGTTATGAAATAGATCTGAAATTCATATTGAAAATTCTATACAAACTATAATGTAATAATAAGGACCTCACATCAATCACTGTTTTTAGAGAGCGAAGGTGATGGATGATATAAACCTTATCTTTTCAACATCAGTTCCTCTAAAACAGAGTAGATGGACTAGAAAAAATAATTTACTATGAAATATTATTTTTCTCAGTTTAGGAAGAGATTCTTTTCATCACATCTTGAAAAAAACATTTAAATATTAAGAATGGATCCATCAAAATAAGACCCAAGTATTGAGAAGTTATCTATAATGACCTCTAAATAATCCCCCACTGTGTATGAGAAGATTCCCATCATGAACCACTAGATGGTACCAGGTGCATTACATAACCCAAAGGCTTTTTGCTTGAATGAAAAGGTGTTTAATAGACAAGTAATGGTTTTTTTCATTTATCCTATAAGAAGACCTAGATTCAATTATACCTTGAGAATCAATCTTGGATGTATTATAATTGATGAACCACCACTCACTCAAGGACTTGATCAATAAAATTATTTGGGAAATGGTCTTTCAATATACATGAGTTGAGACACCTATAGACAATTCTGAATCTCCATCCCCTACTGACCCTTATGGGGAGAAGGTCTCAATTATAATTAGTTATTACAGTGATTTCAATTCTATGTGTAACAACATGAATTGGGATTACCCACTCACTCTCAGCAATGGGGTATATGATACCCACTTTCAAAAAAATAAGAAGTTATTTCCTTATCACATTTACATGTTTAATATTGAGTCTCCACTAGGGATGGTGACATGGTTTGGAGTAAGATTCACAAAATAAAACTAGGAGTTCCAATGAATGGGCTAATCCCAGGAATATCAAAAAGGGTCCATCCAATATTTTTCTTATGCTTTATTATGACATCCTGAAGCATCATCTCTTGATTAGATTAAATAGAGGATGAAATGAAAACATGAAAGGCTCGATTATCCACTGACAACACATACTTGAGAGATAAGGTGTGACATTAAATTTGAGATTATTTTGAATATAACTTTCAAATATATGACGGGACATTGTATTGAACTTAGTTTCCATGTCCAAATTTTTGACCTGATTGGTTCTTTATGAATAGAATTTTCTTCCACTAAATTAGTCAGATCAATGTTATGAATGGGTATAGACACAATTTTATTGATTTAACCATTGGTATCATTGATTGGTGATTCATAAAAATCATTAAATGATCTATCTAAAAGATATTCAATCTAATGAGATAAATTTCCTTCATGAGAACAATATAAATCAATCTCTTATTGACTTAAATATCCTGAAACAATTATTTTATGTTACTCTAGTTCACTATCAACACTACCAATACAATTTAGATCATATATCTCTTCATCATACCTAATTTTATTTCATTCATTGTAGACATTATTATCAAGACCCAGGTTTCATAATGATATTGGTGCATTCCCCTTTCTAGCTTGAATAACTGAGTTGATTGTTTCATGGAAAGGAAAACCATGGATGATGGGTGTTTTCTCCCTAGGAACTATGCTTGGGTGATTTTCAAAGACAATGAAGTCATTATGGTAAATGAAATTTAAATATTTCACAACAACATGTTTTAAGATCCACTTAGGAACTCAAACACAATGATCAACATGTTGAAGTGTGATAGATGTGGGAATGATTTCTTCTATCCCTAACTAACAATACATAGAATAAGGAATTATGTTCAAACTAGTTTATAGATCACAAAGGATATTGTCAACTTTTTTCTCTCCAAAATTATCATAGATGTATGAACATACTGGATATTTCAACATTGTAGGAATGGTTCTTTGAATGGTAGTGCTCACATTATCAACCAAAATGACATGGTTTTCATGTTAAAATTTCCTTTTAATTGTGCACAAGTACTTAAGGTACATTGATTTGGAATGGTTTGGATTTCATCAAGAAGGGTACTTTTTATCTAAACTGGAGATAATAATTCCCATAATTTTTTATTTAGTTCTTTTTTAGATTTTCCACTAAAATGTTGATGGAAGGGTGTAAGTTATTCGAGTGTTTTGTGTGTTTGTGGTTTATTCTCAATCTCATTATTTTTTTTGGAATATGTGGCTGGTTCTTCATCATTTTTTGTGTTCATGAAGATTTTAATGGTTATAGAATGGTATTTTAGGTTTCGTAATGGATTTCCCACATCTTAAAACAATCACTACATTTAGTTGTTCATGAGAGGGTTCTTTGTAATTGGATTCAACCATATAAGATGTAGATGGTACCAACTGAGTATGCATGGTAGCCTTACCAATTTTAATTGTTTTTAGTTTATGTGTTATTGTTGAGACTTTTGAGTTTATTTTATCTATTTTTTATGGAATTGTTCAAGTATTGGTAGAGGGATGGATTGGGTAGTTGTTAATGTCAGTTGATTTATCCTCTGAGGATACATAGTTTGTTGGATTGGTTGCTGGATGGGTTGATGGTATTGGATATGTGGGTGTAATTTTTCAACTGGTTGTGGTTGGATTTGGTTATGGTTTAGAAACTTTTGTGGATGGTGGGGGTTTGGTCCATGTGGCTGAATAGGTCGTTGTTTGGGTTGCTGGTTGTCTTCCCAATGGAATCCTAGATGGTCATTGTACCCTGGATTGATAGTGTTTTGGTATTGTGGATTTGGAATGTTCATAGTATTGACCTCTGCTAGTGATCCCCCAAAAAAATTAATCTATGGGATGGTTGGATGTTGTCATTAATGGGGTCATATTTTTCACAAATTGTGGAAACTTGGTAAACACATTTAATTTCATGTAGCGTCCAATGATCAATCTTCTCAACCTTCCTAGTGAGTGTAGAATGTCTATCCCAATATATTTATTCTTACTAAATTATGTGAATTCCACCAGATTTTGGTGGATTCTTATAGTATGGTAATATTATCGATGATTGGGTTTGTTCGGCCTCTTCTTATGGATACTCATATGCATCATTTAGGGATTTGTTTTTGAAGGATCCATTACACATCATGTCAATGAATTGTTTTTTCCTAGACCCAACCCTTCACACAAAGTTATAAATTTCATTATATTGATAATCCATGGTAAGGTACCATGTGAAGTGTGTCTTCTAACATTTACCACATTTTATAAAATGACTCCCCTTATTTTTCTAAAATGTATTGGTTACTATATTTAAGAACAATTATTTCGTTATGGGGGAAGTATTTCTTATAGAATTGTCGTTGAAATAATTCCAATGAGTGGATTGATGTAAGGATCATATTATTTAACCAATTATTAGCTCAATCCATTAGTGATAAATTAATGAGCCACATCTTAGCTGACTCACGTCTATGGGGTGGGAACATGATTTCAATAATGTCATTGAACTATTTTACATGAAGGCATTACATTTACTACTCCATCCCAAAGAAGGTTGAAAGGTGGTTTAGGACACGAGATTTAAAAAAAAATCCTGATTCCACTATGGTATCATGAATAATGGATGTGGGTGCATTGGTAAAGGTTGGTTTGAGGTAATAATTCATTGATTGATTGGATATATTTCTCATGTTTGGGGATGCCACATATGGATTTACATTTTGGTTCCCACTCGAGTTTATGAGTTTGTTTCATTGAAGAACATCCATTGAAATTGACTCGATTTTTTAATCTTGAATATTTATAAATCTAGGATCTAATTTAAAGTGTTGTGTTGTTGTACATGACTCTCCAAACACAGGACTATCCACCATAACTAGATAGTTTGATTGGTCATAGGTATAGGTGGACATGTGCCACGAAAAGTGAAAAATAAAAGAAATGTGAAATAGAAGGGAATTTGAGGTGAGAAAAGTGAAATGAGGATAAATAGAATTAGTTTTGAGATAAATTACATGGGTCATTAGAAATGGTTCTAATATTAGGACTCTCCCAAATTTACCCATGATTTTAGGGTTAAGCGGTCGCATGTAGTGTAGCTTCGGTTGTCGAATCCACATTGACTTCAGAAGAATCATATAGAAAAATCCATTCTATGGATTTTTATGTGATAATAAGTGGCCAAATTATGGTTGATTTAATGTGGGATTAAATTAGGAAAAAAAAATCTATGTGATTTTAATTTTTGAGGAATGATTAATCCTAGGTTACTATAAAGGATGGATTGGATGAAATTATTTTTTAAATGATTTCAATTTCATTTACAGGATAAAGATTCATTAAATTAATTAAAAATAACCTCATAAATTAATGATAAAAACCATCAAATACACATTAAAAATAACTTATACACTTTTAGTATCATTTTTTTCCAATGTAAATGATCTTATTTGGACATTAAATTGGGTTGATTAAATTCAATAAGGAAGTGGAAGAGAGAAAATATTTCAAAAAAAACTAAAATAAAAGAAATTAATAAACATTTAGAGAGTGAGAAATACCATCCAATCTGGCCCCCTTATATTCCATGGATCACCCCATATATATATATCCCTCCATTTATTACATGCTCTTAACAGATGCAGGAAGTATACAAATAATGTAGGAATTACAGACATGAATAAAAACAATAAAAAGAAAATGATCACACCATCATTGTGTGAATAATTTTATATGGTTTGGTGTGTATGTTAAAACATTTATCCAAGGATATCAACGTGATTAGAAGAGGACCACCATAAGATTATATGAAGAAATTTTATTAAAAACAAATGTGATTCGAACTAATTACAAGGGAATGATATGCAGTTATATAATCAAAGTGTCAACATATCATTAAAAAGAAACTAAAAACAATGATACCTCAAATCTATCACCAAAAATACCATCAATAATAATTTGAAGAGTCTTGGGTCGATCTCCCAATAGTATATGTCTTCCCACAAGAGTATGGTAGGCCTAGTGTGGCAGAATGCTTATAGAATTTGGATTTTTCCACCCTTGATAAAAAATGGAAGCCAGCTTGCATACACAAAATATAGGCGCATAAATGGTCTTCTATGTAGAATAATGTTTATGGTCTATAGAATAAAAAAATTATATTCAGAAGACCACAAATAGCATATAAAGTTTCATCCAAAAAGGATTTTAGGATTTCTGAATATGAGTAAAATAGTGGGCCTTTTTTATATGCCACAGAATCTAGCCCAGAATTGTATCTTCACAATGGCCAGGCTATAAGTCTCTGAAAATATCCATATTATCTCTCTACAATGTATAATTAAATGTTCCCTATGATATATTTTATTTCTAGTTATTGTTTTAAAATTATTTTTCCCAGATTTTGTCCACTACGTCACATTTATTAAGCTGTTGTCCAGTTCACCTCACCCAGAATATTATTGGTTCATTACCCATTTTGGTGGTCCACCCATTAGAATAATCATATTCCCCAAAATTATGAATTTATCGTTATAGTATGGTGTATTTTAAAATAAAATATGAAAATAAAATAAAACCACTTGGTGTTTTAAGATGTGTTTTAAAATGTAACATCCAATAGTGCATTTTTAGAAATAATTACACTCATAATGTGACCTAACGTTCAATCTGTTAAGTGCATTAAAATGGTGTTTTCGAATAATGAATCACATGAATATTATATATATTAACAATTAATATTATCCTCATTTAGTATATAATCAACCAAAAACAAATAACATCATGACAAATATATTCCTTTAATATATTATAATGAATAACTATTTATTTGATGTTCATAAATCAAATTTTTTATAGAAAAAATACTAATAACATTTATTCTACCAAAAATCTTAATAATAACATAAAAACCAATCAATCAAATGCAATATCATAGAATCACATATAACACATGTTAATATCTCGTATTTATCAGTTTTACATTGACTATATTATTATCATCATTATATTAATCCTTTTTATCCACAAAAATAAATCAAATGAATGATTATTCCCCAATATATAAAAAATAAATGAAATTTTCTAGTCCCCAACCACAACCATTGAATCAAAAATCCATATATAACAATAAACGGTGGGATATGATTAAAGAGAAAATATCATGAAACTAAAACCACAGTGATCTAGACCACAACAAACTCCATCAAATCTATGCAACTTAAACTCACATTAGATTATATTATAGAGGAAAAACAAAATATGGAAGAAATATTCATGATCTCAAAATTACAAACATTTATATCCATTATAGAGTTCTCAAATACCTCAAATTATGATTCTATATTAGTCTAGGAGTTCAAAAAAATAATGGAATATATATGAATCTGATATAGATACCAAATTTGTATTAAAAATAAAATTTTAAGGAATCAAAATGTGATAGGTCCTGGTAATTTTATGTTTGGTTTATGTTATGAACACCTCTAGAAATCAGACTACAATATCCCAAATTTATAACCATTTAAAATCAATCAAATCATTTTATTTTATATGATTATGATAGGTTTTTTAATGATGGGTATCACTAGAGGATAACTTCTTAATTCACAATAAATATGGTGATGGATTCAATCAATGACATAGTGGAACAAAATAACCATGAATAAATGATAAAACAAAAGGAAGAATAACAAAACATGACACATAATGCTTCACTTCATGAAAATGTGACCACATCATGATTGACTCTAATGAAAAATCAAATAAACTTCATAAGACATAATTCGCACCATGATCTAAAATTATATTTCTGCGAGAAGATCATATGTAAAGGTAACCAAAGAAAATAAAATACATACATATCGTTATATGAATAAGGCATATTTTCTTATTTGTGAAACAAATTCATGGATTTTCTATGTTAGAGACACTAACCATCACAATGTGACCATAATTTATTCATTATACAATGTGATACATACTTCACACAACCTACCTTGCATTGGAAATCCCTGGAACCAAAATATATATGACATGACACACCAGATCATTGACATATCCACTATTCTATATAACCCTTCATGATTAAAAACCAATGGTCACACCACAATGCACCTCTTCTGGATAAAATATCATTATGAGCAATGCCTACCTTCCTAATAACAGTAACCAAATCATATAAGTCCCAAATGAAATAATGCAATATTTTCGGGAGGTTTTTATTTTTATATAATTTGGAAGAGAGAGGGGTAGGTAGATATTGTAAGATAACGTAACCTTAATAATGAGATTTGGTGGGAATGAAACCATAGAAATAACTAAATTTATGACCTCAATATCAATTAATAGATCTAAAGAGAGAAAAATACATTAAAAATAAATGTATATGTCTTATTTTATACATTAAAATATTTTTATATATGGAATATAACAAGTGATTTATAATTAAGGATGAAAATTTAAAAATAAGTGATATTTGGATGAGAAATACTTTCCTGAAGTACTGACAGACATCAAATGATCTTCTAACCTCTTGATAAGACAACTTGAATTTATTAGTTATTTGTTTTTAAAGATTAATAATATGTATTAATAATTTTATAGTCAATTTTTTCTTATTTTATTCATCTATATATGATGTATTTAAAATATCATATTATTCTTATATAATCATTTCATCATCCCGAAAGCACTTCAATATTGTGGTAATGATTAAGATAGACTATATAATGGTTTAATATGCTAAAAACATTCATGGTATTGTGTTTATATTAGTATGGAAGTGGAATAGTATAATAGTTTAGTATATTGTAATAATTAATACAATATTTCATGGTAATATTGTTTTAGATGTAATAATATTGTTACAGTTATTTACATTTTTTATCATAATGACCATGTCTATTTTATCCTTTGATAATAATATAAAAAAAATTATATTTTTATTCATTTTATATTATGTTGTGAAGTCTATTTTTATTAATATTCATGAAAATAATATGTTACAAATATAAAACATTATTATTCACATACGTAGTAAAAAACCACCATTAAATAGTGATGATTTCAAAAAAATCATCAAATTTGAGAAATGTAATAAATATTTGATTTTTTAAAATAGTATAGTATAATTAAACTAATATTATGATATTAATTTTATTGAATATAATTAATATACAATGGGTAAAGTGATAATTGAACTATTGAACATGGATTTCAAAATATTTACTTTGATGTAATAAGGTATTATTAAGTTTTTTAACATAAAAGAATATGAAATATCTCCTCGATAATAGATCAAATAATTGATAATATCCTGGAAATTTTAAATTTATTATGTATAGTATTTTTTAAATGGGGTTTATGATAAAATAATATAAAATAAGATAACAAATAGGGACTTGGGAACCCTTACATTTCTCATTGACTTACCTCAATTGGATTAAGCCGAAATCAATCAAATGGATAAAATTGGGAAAGATCAAGGCCTTAATAACATGGATAAAGGAGTTTGAAATAGGATTTGGGAAGATTTTTTGAAAATTAAAGAGTTTTATAGATGAGGGTAGTGGTTTATATGATGTGTGCGTAAATACTCGAGGAGGAATGGTATCATATAATAAAATATTATATATTTTATTATTCTTGATAAATTATTTTATTATTTTTTATTATTATGTCAATTTTTTGTGTTTTATTAAAAATATATATTTTTCATCAATAGTTAACAACAAAAGAATCAAATTAGTCTTATAAATATTTTATACAATGTTACAAATCAGTCAATATATTTTATTAAATTACATAAAATGATCTTTATCATTGAAAATTGATTTCTAGTTTTTAAAATTATGTAGATTACATTCCAATTTATTATTTTACTGATTAAATAAATATCAATATGATTTAATGGTTTTGTAAATTTTGTGTCATATTATATCTTATTGATTTCGTAAAATTTATTACACTTGTAAAAAAATTATTTATCACTATATTACAAAGAATAAAATGTATCAGAAAAAACTAAACCCTTTGAAAATATTAATGGTTGATCACTAAAATTATTTATATCTTATAGAATTAAAATTTTAGATATTTGAAAATAATCGTAAAAATATGCAATTCATACTAAAATAATGTTTATCTAGTTGAAAAAGTGTTTATTTTTTTATGAGTGAATGAATTATGATTCTTTATTATTAATTAAATAATATAATATTATAATTAATTATTTTCAAAAGGAAAAAATAATATCAATTTTAAAAATTATTCTTCTAATTAAATGTAATTTATATTTTGAATACATATTGTCCACAATAGTTTTGGTGTGAGTAACATTATTCCTAACGGTTATAGAAATGAGAATATTAATTTTATAATGACTAAATTATCCAAATTTTATATCCAATTTGTGGTAATAATTAATTATATATATGAGAAATTATGTTTTAAAATGAATATATTAATCAGTTTATAGAATTATATTAGTGTAAAATATGTTAGTTATACATTCATAAATAAATATTTTATAGTATACATATATAATATGATATCTATCAGTTTTTCATTAAATGGATTATTATAAAAAAAATTAATTTCAAAAAAAAATTTAATTTAATATAAAAATATAATTTAACCATTTATTCTATCGTATGATCAGATAAATCATCATATGGAATTATTAAATTAATTTCAATGTGTATATGTTATAATTTTATCATAATAATCAATTTCAATATTATGTTAACAATTTGATTCAAATGGATTATTTACATTGAAAATTTTCATGTATGAATAAAAATAATTAATAAAATAATGTATTATTTAAATAAAATGTATGGTTAAAAATAATCATGAATTAATTAATATATATTTTATAAAACAATTCTAATAAAATATAATTAAATGGAAAACATAATTATGATATATTAACTATTTTTACTTTTTTATTACAATTAAATAAGATAGTAATCATGGATATAATATTAGATTCATTTAATATATCAATAAGAGAAATAATAATCATATTGTGATAGATTAGGGAAAAAATATAGAGAATTTATTATTTTTTGTTAAATTTTAAAACAATATTTTGTTTAATGATTTTTTATTCTAGGTTCATATAATTTAAAATAAAATATAATAAATAAATATAATATTTACACATATATTATAGGAAATGAAAATATAAAAAAATAACTATCAATATATTTAATTTGACAAATATAACATGATATGATGTAATAGACATAGGGTGCAGTATATTGGACCCGGAACACTCAAAAGTCTCATGGGAAGTATATTTCACCTGTAACACTCCAAAAATATGAGTGGAAGTATATCCATTATTTTAAACTCTATAAATCTCAGGGAGAAATAAATCCCAAATGGTAAATACACTTTATAAAAATATATTAGGTCGCACAGTATCACACATGGAACACTCTAATAGTCTTTGATAGTAGTATATCCTAACTAGAACATTCAACTAGTCTCAGGGGTACATTCATCCCAAATTTCATTCACCAAAAATGTCATGGACTAGTATATCCATCACTACATATTCACCCCACAAAAGGATATTATAAATAATGAAATCTCATGTGGAAAAAGTTTACTAAATTCCACTGGTTGGTAAAATGTGTGATCATGTGTCTTACATCATTATATACAATGAGAATAGTGAATTAAAAATCTCAGAATCCCAAACAATTCAGGAAGTAAAACCATACTATTGGTAGTTTATTGGTAACACTACTGCTTAGTTCACTCAATAACATTCCCTTCACGACGATACCCATGCCCATGAAACTACACATCTAACACACCCATGGATTAAAGAAATTTCATCAGAAAGACTTAGTGTAACATCCCAGGTAAATAATGAGTAAGTCGTACTTCATATTTATTAATATTTCTGAATTAAATATTAATTTTACTTTAAAAGTGTTTCTATGTTCGATAGCGTACCCGATACGCAACAATGGGTTTTTTGAAATCTTTCTTTGCACACTAATAATATAATAATATTTCTTTTTAAATGGTAGTTAACTATTAGCCATTGTATTGGAGGGAATGAACATAACTAACTACAATATGGTTATACTTGTCTATTAAATGTATTTACTTTTATCCAAAAAAGTTATAGGCTTAAAATATGAATAAATCTAATTTTAAGCATAATTTACATTAAAAGGTCAATTTACCATATTTTAATAGAGAACCCTCTTTAAATATAGTTTTTTTCACATTAATATGTTCTAGATGAACAAATAAAATCCTTCTATAGAATGGGGATGACATAATTTACATTGTGTAAATTTTTTGGATTTTTTCCGATAAAGTTCATTTTTTAATGAATAGTGATAAATATTGAATTTTAATTCATAACAACATTTTAATATAATTTAATTATATTGTTAGATTACCTTTTTAAATGGTTTTTAAGTGTAATTAAAATATATTTTTACCATTTAATCCAATTTTTTTCATTTTAATTAATTTCACATTGAATGTGGACATAAACAAGTGTCAATCTTTGAATAGTTATTGTTTCTTAAAAACACTCTATTTTTTTGACAACGGGAATTAATTTTAAATTAATTAATGAAACATATATGTTATGAAGTTTTAAAAATAGATATCATTTTTTTATCTGGAATATTAGATAAATATTAGGCCTAATTTTTTTGTATTATTATAAAAAACATCAATTTTTTATTAATAGTGAAACCACTTACTAGTGGTTAAAAAATTGACTTTTTCATTTAAATAAAATTTTACCACTTCTGTGAATTGAATTTTGAAAATACGACAAAAATGGTTGTTATTATTAAGTAAAATGTGGTTCATGTTGATGAAATTAATTTTTGGTGAAAAGTAACTGTTGTCTTTTATTTATCGTAGTTAAAGGTAAATAGGTTAATTCAAGGAAACAGAATATTATAATAATTCAAAATTACCTTAACACTTGTTAAAACCTTATTGGATGAGACATTTACAACCATTCACATCTTTGTGTTGATTTTGCGACCCCTTTGAGAAATTTGAAAGTGATAATGACAATTTTGATTTATTAATCTAAAGTAAAGAAAAAAATGACAAAAACAAATATTTTGTTGTAAATTAATTTTTACATGGTGTTATATAAGTTATTTTGTCATCTATATATATTCATTTAAAATATAAAATTATTTCCTACATCATGGTATTTTTTTATAATTTTTAGACAACAAATAAATTAAATTATTTATGTCACAATAATGATACAATGTTTCCTCATTAATAAATGATTTAAATAAATAAGATTATAATGATTAATGTTTTATCCAAAACCTATCCAATTCTTAATGAATGATTTTATTTCGACTACGAGTCATATTATCTTCGGCATTGATGATTTTTAGACCTTTAGATACCGAATATCATTTATAATAAATAAATATTTTCACACTTTCCTAAATATCCCCTCCTCCACTTATAAAAGGAGACCACTTATAAACAATTTCTCATACCTGTCAAGCCTTTTGGAACGTCCAAACTCTACCCAATTAATCACCCTACATCCCTATCCTCCCCCTAGATGCCTTACCTTAGGCCGAAGGCACTTTATGAAGTCCTTTTGGTTCAAACATAAGGAAGTTAACCAAATTAAAGGAGATTAAAGAACGAATGAGTCAAGTCAGAAAAGAGGTAAGAGACATCATCTCAATCTCCATTCATTGAGTAATATTTTGTTTTAATGCACGAATTTCTTTTATACATTATATAAACACTATTGACCCTCCAAAGGGAATCTTTTTCAATGATGAGTTTTACTAAACGACAAAAAGGAATGTTTCTTTTAACGTAAGAGGTGACAACGAACTTTCCCCCACTACGAGCATTATTTTTTCTTTGGCTTAAATAACAATCCATTATGTTTTTTATGGAAAATAAATAACATATACGCTTATATGAATTTTTGTATTGAAAATGGTTTTGATAATGGATTATTTATATCAATATATTTAAGTGATATATTGTTATTGAAATGTGGAAATGGTTTCTCTCCTTTGTATTTGTTTTATGTGTTATGATTTGATAATGGTACATGGGAATTTGATGGGTGGTTATGTGATAAACCAAATGAAGGGTGGTGCTGTGAATACCAGGATGGGTGGTTACATTATAACCTCCAATGCATTGGGTATGGAAGTCGGCCGTATGGCTATTCCATTTAGTGATATATGTGGAAGTCAACCGTATGGTTATTCCATTGAATTATTTTTATGTCCCAAGTAACCTTTATATTTTATGTGTTCTTTATATGGGTAATATTTTGGTTACAAATGGGTATGTAGTGATATTTTATTCAGTGAAGAGTATTTACTACTTCCTAAAGGTGAGAAGTATTACTTATGATAAAGTATTCATGGTTTAATTGTTGTTTTGAAGAACTCACAGTTTTCCTTCTTTTTGTATCACTTACTAAGATTTTTATGCTCAACCCATGTTTTTGATATGTTTTCACAGGACATAATGTGAAATAGGGTCAAGGATGGGATCAAGGATAAGTCATTAAGTCTTAGACATGGAACTATACATGACGCTTTTTTTCAAGAGGTCATGTTATGTAAAAAATGGTTACTCTATAGAAGTGTCTACTTTGTAATATTTTGAGATGTAATAGTAATGGCCTAATTCTCTAAATCTCTAAACCTAAAAAATATCCTCAATGTGAATTATTCATTTAATTCAATATTATGTAATGTTTATGTTCAAGTATTTATATTTGGTATCTAAGGTCTGTTTAGACAACTTTATAAGTTAGGGTATTGTTAAATAAATGTCGATAAATTATTTTATGGTAAATGATATAGCATTTACAGATTACCATGTTGTTTCACCTAAAGTATTTCTGTCTTAAAATGGTTGTTCATAAAGGTAATAGGAAAGAAATGCTGTAATTGAATACTGAGGGATATGGCCTTTCAAAATTAGTATTTAGAGATGGTCAAAATAAGAATTGAATAGTTTGTTGTAGTGATGGATCAGTTGAATCAGGTGAAAAATAGTAGTTGTGTTCATTAATGATATTTTGGTATATTCTAAAATTATATAAGAGAATAAAATTCATATAAGGGTTGTCCTGAAAACCTTAAAATAAAAGAAACTATATGGGAAATTAAGAATGTGTGAGTTTTGGTTGCAAGAAGTTTTTTCCATGGTTACATTGTTTCAAAAAATGGAATAACTATTGATCCTACTAAAACAAATGTTGTTGAATAATGGACAAGAACCACAAATATAACCGAGATCCATAGTTTTCTTGGTTTGGGAGGTTATTACCGGAGGTTTACTCATTATTTTTCATGGTTATCTAGTCCAAAGACTATGTTAACTTGAAAAGGTTTTAAGTTCTTTTGGAAAAAATAATGTGATGATTGTTTTTAGAAATTGGGAATAAGATTGTTGAACGCCCCATTTTTTGAATTGCCTTCCATAATTGGTGAGTTGGTTATTTACAGTGATACTTCATTGAAAGGAATTCAATATGTCCTTATGCAGAATGATCAGGTAATTGATTATTCTTCATGACATTTGAAGACACATGAGTTAAATTACCCTAAACGTGATTTGGAATTAGCTTTTTTTTTCTTTGAAAATTTTGAGGCATCATTTGTATATAGTGAAGTGTGAAATATATACTGATCAAAAATGTTTGAAGTATATATTCACACACAAATAATTGAACATCAGATAGAAGAGATGGTTGTAAATAATCAAGGATTATGATTGCACGATCCATTACCATTCAAGAAAAGCAAATAAGTTGGCTGATGTTTTAAACTTAAAAAGTAATGCTTCATAACTATGTTTTGTTTGGAAAAAGATCCTTTGGTTTTTGATTTAATGAACTTTGGCATAAAAGTTTTTTGTGTAGAAAATTATACTATTTTGCATCAGGTGTTAGTGAGATCATCTCTATCAGACAGAATAAATCAAGCATAGAAAGATAATAGTGAGTTGCAGAAAAAGGTGGAGTTGGTTTAGAAGGGTATGTAGCCTGAATTTAACATTGATAATGATTGTGTTTTGAGGTTTGTGAAGAGATTATGTGTTCCTTGTGATTCACAGTTGAAGAATTAGTTGTTATGTGAAGCTCATAGTTCTTCGTGTTCAGTTCATCGTGGTATTAATAAGATGTACAAAGATCATCAAGAGTATTACTGGTGGGATGGAATGAAAAGAGATATTGATGATTTTACTGTGAAGTGTTTGACTTGTCAGTAGGTTATAGAAGAGTGGCAGTTACCAAAAGGATTGATTCAACCTTTACCACAGCCAGAGTGGGAATGGGAAAATATACCCATTGACTTTGCTGTGTGGTTACAAAATCAATCTCAAGGTAATAATGCAATTTGGGTTATTATTGATCGATTGACTAAATCTGCTCATTTCCTTCCTATTCGAGATACCTTTTCTTGAGATAAAATTTCTCAATTGTATGTTAAATAGTTAGTCAGGTTGCATAGTGTTCCCCTCTACATCGTATCTGATAATAATCACGGGTTTACTTATAATGTTTGGAAGGGCCTTCAAAAGTCATTGGGTTCTGAATGAAAATTTATTACAACTTTTCATCCTCAATCAGATGGGAATCCGAATGAACAATTCCAACATTGGAAGATATGTTACGTGCTTGGTCGATGGATTATCAGGCAATTTGGGACTGACAACTTTCTATCATTGAATTTTCATATAATAATAGATTTCATTCTAGTATAAGGATGGCTCCATTTGAGGCATTATATGGAATTTGTTGTCAAACTACATCTTTTTGGGATGAAGTAGGTGAATGGAACCTGATGGGACTAAAATTTGTAGAAGATATGGCAGAGAATGTTCAGTTGATTCAGAAGCACATGAGAACATATCAGAGGAGGCATAAAAGTATTGTGGATAACCGGAGGAAGGATATTTCTTATGAGGTAGTTGATCATATCTTTCTCAAAGTTTCTCCATGGAAAAGTGTCATGTGTTTTGGTATGAAAGGAAAGTTGAGTCTGTGGTTCATTGGACCTTATGAAATCCTGGAGGAATTTGGATCAGTTGCGTACACAGTGTACTTACCTCCATGATTATCCCAGGTACACAATTTTTTCCATGTTTCGATATTGAGAAATTATATGCTAGATCCATCTAATGTTTTGAGACCATAGGTAGTTTAGTTGGAAGATAATATTTCTTATGAAGAACAACCTGTTCAGATTCTTGACCATAGAGAGTAAATGTTGTGGAATAAGGTAATTCAATAGGTAATGTTTTTTAGAAAAACCCATATGGTTGAAGAGGCCATGTGGGAATCTGAAAATTCTATGGGGGATAAATACCGCCAATAATATGGATATGTAAAATTGCAACTATAAGGCCCCAGCCTTAAACCTTACTTAATCTTGAGTTATTACAAGATTTCACATTGAGGATCTTTTCGGGTTTAGAGTTTTAGATAATTAGATCATAAAACTTGCATTACATTCCACATATAAACAAAGTGGTTATATAAAGATAGTATTCTTCATTCCCATCAATGGAAACACATTTAAAATAAAACATGGATTATTTCTTGACACATCCTTGACTCTATCATCTTATCATGTACCTTTCCCTTGACCTGTGAACAACATTTCAAAAACTTGGGATGAGCATAAAAACTCAGTATGGGTTATATAAAAAAACATGGAAAGGATACATGAGTTCATATATACATAAGAATGAAATCATATTTTACCCATAAAACATAGGCACTTTAACATACCTCATAAAATCATGAATAAATCATAGAAATCATAAGACATAAAGGTAACTTGAGGCATTCATAACATTCTTACGTAGGGAGTAACCCTCTTGGTTATGTTTGGAATACCCATCATAGTATATTCCCTAAAATCACTTCGGAGAAACCTTAACGTTTCACTCCTTCGTGTTACCCAATGCATTGGAGAGCTATAACGGGCTCACCCGCCCTTAGTTTATCACGGAACCACCCGTCTTCATAATAATGCCCAAGAACCATAACATAATCATATCACATAAAACATGCATAAAGGAAACATAAAATTTCCACATTTCAATCACGAGATATCAATACAACACATTGATATAAAAACATTATGAAAACCATTTTCAATACTAAAATAAAAGAAAAGTAAAACATGGTATTGATTTTTCTTTTAAAAAGAAGGTATGGCTTGTAGAGGAAGCCGAAACTCAAATAACGGTCACGACGACGGAGAAGTCGTTGTCGCCGCATACGTACGACAAAAACATTCCCTTTTGTCATTTAGTAAACGGTTCATATAAAAAAGATTCATTTTTAATAAACGTAAAATTCAAAGTGGTTTATACACCGTATAAAAGAAAGTTGTGTATAAAATAAAATATGCCTCAACGAAAGGAGATTGAGGCGAAGTCCCATACCTCGTATCCGACTCGACCCGACCGTTCTTTAATTTCCTGAATAATAAAATTGAGTTAATCTCTACTTTCTTATGAACCTTTTCAAGTTCATTATTACTTTTATACCATGTTATGAACATCATGTAATCATTTAAGTTAATAATGTTCGTTTTGTCGGTATTTGGTTCTTAAGTCAAAAATAGACTTCTTACACTTACATGTTGTTAATTTGGTCAAAGGTTCATTATATCCAGAATGATATTAATGATTTGGATAACATATATATCATATATATTCATCATATACATGTATTTATAATATTACATCACATTTAGAGGTAAGAAATGAAATGCACCGTTCATGGAGACGGTAAGCCGTACGTACGCATGAACGCTACTTCCATTTCTATTTCGTATTTTCTGGAATGGAATCATAATTATATAAGAGTATATTATAATTACAGTATAATAACATATATAATATCATTAACTTTATCATTTACACATCCCACATATGGTATTAACGAATCAAATCACTTTCAGGGGGCGGTAGTCCGCACTTCCTAAAATGAAGATATCGTGTTTACCCATAATGGGAACCATAAAGGTATGCACAAAATGAAAAAAAAGAATCTTAAGGAAAACATAAACATATTATATATCATATATAAAAATAGTGACATCATAATGGCCACCTTTGAAGGTGTTAAATGAGTATTGAACAATCATCGTTTCGGGAGGCAGAATTTCACCATCCACGGAAACCGTATGTTCTTTAACCATTTGATGTAGTTGTGTGAGAGTGTAGCTCAAATAAATCTTATAACAACATCCTAATATATTTAAGATACTGGTGTTGTTACAAAGAATGTAAATAAAAAGAGTTTAGGGGGTTGGAGAACAAAATAAAACAAATGAACATGAGAGAATGAATTTCCTTTAAAGGTGTAACTCCTTTTGATTTGAGCCTAAAGGCTTCCTTTGAGAGGATTATGCCCAAAGGGAATCCTCTAGGATGAGGAGAGGGATGTGGAGAGAGTAAATGGGGAGGGGTTGGCCGAGCCAAAGGCTTGAGGAGTGTCTGAAATGAGGTAGAGGTGGGGGCCTTTTATAAGAGGAGAGGAGGGTCACTTTTGGAAAGTAATGAAATATTAATTTATTTGAAAATGTGTTTCGGTTTTAAAAGGTTCCACATTTATATAATTAGTGGATAATGTGATAAGGGTTCGAAATCCACTCATCCAATTGGTTTTGGACATGTGTAGTTAATAGATTTTACATTATCTTTCCATTTTATTTAAATCGTCAAATAATGGTGTCATCGCTGCATCATTATTATGTCATAAATAATATAATTTATTTAATGTCTAAAAATCATAAAAAAAAATATGATGTAGGAAATCGTTTTATCTTTCCAATTACTATTTATAATCAAAAATCTGATCTTTATAACCCCATGTAAAAATTGTTTTCGTAAAACGTATTATGTTTGTGTCATTTTTACCTTTACATTAAATAAAAAGTTATTTATGTCATTTCCCAACCAAAATGTCCCCATGGGGTCCCCAAGTTGACCCAATGATTTTCCTGGTCGACCATGACACAAGAAATAAGGTTGGGACATGTTTCTAGGTCATTTCATATTATTAATCCATTATTTATACCTTAAACTACACTAATTACCACTAATAGCGATTAAAAACTTAATAAGTTACTATTCACCAAAAAATTATTTTAATCTCATTGAACAACATTTTACATCTTAATGAAAACCATGTATGTCGGATTTTCAAAATTCAATACACATTAGTGGTAAACTTTCATTTAACTGAAAAATCAGTTTGCTTGATTACCACTTAGTGGTTTCACTATTCATCAAAAATTGAAGTTTTTCAGAAAATTACAAAAAATTCACCCTAAGCTATATATGATATTCCGAATTCAAAAATGAAGTCTATTTTACAAAATTCAAATCTTATAAGTCACATTAATTAATTTATTAATTAATTACCACTGCCAGAGCAAATAGCGTGTTTTTACAAAACAATAAGTATCAAAAGATTGACACCAGTTTAAGTCTAATTTCAAAATGAAATTTATTCCAATGACAACCATTGGATAAAATGGTAAGAATATATTCAAATTTCACTTCAAAACCAATTCAAAACATAATCTAATCATATAAATAAATTAGATTAAAAAACAGTTCTGATGTAAAATGCATTATTTTTCACTATTCATAAAAAAAATGAACATTGTCAGAAAAATACCAAAAATTCACACAAGGTGAATTTTTATGTCCCAATCATATAGAATAGGTTTATTTTGACAATCATAGTTTATAAAATTGTCGAAATATAGATTCAAAAATGGTTTGCCATCAAAAGGCAGTAAAACAATCTTTTAAGAATATTAGTGTATTCCATGCATAAGATTGTATTTATTTTCATTTTAAGCCTCTATAACACTATCTTAATCATTAATAGACATAGATAAAAATAACTATTATTCATTACTTACTTGGGATGTTACATCCTTCCCCCCTTTAGAAAATTGCGTCCCCGCAATTTATTTACTTATCGAATAAATGGGGGTACTTATCCCTCATTGCATTTTCAGATTCCCATGTTGCCTCTTCAATCATGTGGTTTTTCCACAAAACCTTTACCTGCTTAATCACCTTATTCCGTAACACTTTCTCCCTGTGGTCAAGAATCTGGACCGGTTGTTCCTCATAAGATAGGTTCTCTTCCAGCTGAACTACCTCTGGACTCAAAACATGAGATGGATCTGGCATATACTTTCTCAACATCGAAACGTGAAAAACATTGTGTACCTGAGATAAACTCGGAGGTAAAGCCACTCGGTATGCAACTGATCCAACTCTCTCCAGAATTTTGTATGGTCCAATGAACCTTGGACATAGCTTTCCTTTCTTACCAAATCTCATCACACTTTTCCAAGGAGAAACTTTGAGAAAAACATGATCACCTACCTCGAAAGATAGATCCTTCTTCCGGTTATCCGCAAAACTCTTCTGCCTGCTCTGAGCTGTTCTCATGTGTTTCTGAATCAGCTGAACTTTTTCTGCCATCTCTTCTACGAATTCTGGTCCCATCAACTTCCTTTCACGCACTTCATCCCAGAAAGCTAGATTTCGACACCGCTTCCCATATAATGCCTGAAATGGCGCCATCTATATACTGGAATGAAAACTGTTATTATATGAAAACTCAACCAAAGAAAGAAGTTGGTCCCAACTTCCCTGATAATCCATAGAACAAGCTCATAGCATATCCTCCAATGTCAGAATTGTTCGTTCTGACTGCCCATCTGATTGAGGATGAAAAGCTGTACTAAAATTTAATTCAGTACCCAACGACTTTTGAAGGCCTTTCCAAAAGTTAGAAGTAAACCCAGGATCACGATCCGATACAATGGAGAGAGGAACTCCATGTAACCTGACTATCTCTTTAAGATACAAACGGGAAAGTAGATCAAGAGAGAAAGTATCTTGTATAGCAAGGAAATGAGCAGATTTGGTCAAGCGATCAACAATAACCCAGATTGCATTATTACCTCGAGATGTCTTCGGTAATCCAACAACAAAGTCCATGGATATATTCTCTCATTTCCACTCTGGAACTGGTAAAGGCTGAAGCATCCCTTTAGGTAACTGCCGCTCTGCTTTAACCTGCTAACAATTCAAACACTTCACAATAAAATCAGCAATATCTCTTTTCATTCCATCCCACCAGTAATACTCCCGCAGATCTCTCTACATCTTAGTACTGCCCGGATGAACTGAAAACGGAGAACTATGAGCTTCACATAACAACTCTCTCTTCAACCGTGAATCACAATGCACACACAATCTCTTCCCAAATCTCAAAACACAATCATTATCAATGTTAAATTCAGGCAACTTACCTTTCTGAACCAGCTCTACCTTTTTCTGCAACTCACTATCTTGCTTCTGTGCTTGCTTGATTCTATCTGATAGAGAAGATATCACTGATACCTGAAACAAAACAGAAGGAATTCCTGCACCAACAGCTTCTATGCCAAAGTTCATCAAATAGTTAACCAAAGGATCACGTTCCAACCGCAACATTGTTAATGAAGCATTACTTTTTCGACTCAAAGCATCAGCCACTTTATTTTCTTTTCCCGGATGGTAATGAATTGTACAATCATAATCCTTGATTAATTCTAGCCATCTCCTCTGTCTCATGTTTAACTCTTTCTGAGTGAATATATACTTTAAACTTTTGTGATCGGTATATATTTCACACTTTACTCCATACAAATGATGCCTCCAAATTTTTAAAGCAAAAACAACAGAAGCTAATTCCAAATCAAGTGTAGGGTAATTTACCTCATGAGTTTTCAACTGTCGTGAAGCATAAGCAATTACCTGATCATTCTGCATTAGGACGTAACCAATTCCTTTCAATGAAGCATCACTGTATATAACAAACTCACCATTCCTGGAAGGTAGTGCCAAAACTGGAGCATTCACCAATCTTCTTTTCAATTCCTGAAAACAATCATCACATTCTTTTGTCCAGATAAACTTAACACCCTTCCGAGTTATCTTAGTCATTGGACTAGATAACCGTGAAAAATTTCTAACAAACCTTCGGTAATAGCCCGCCAAACCAAGGAAGCTACGAATCTCGGTTACATTTGTGGGTCTTGGCCATTCTTCCACAACTTTTGTTTTTGCGGGATCAACAGTTATTCCATCTTTAGAAACAATGTGACCAAGGAAAGAAATTTGTTGCAACCAAAACTCACACTTTCTGAATTTCCCATACAGTTTCTTTTCTTTTAAGGTTTGAAAGATAACCCTTAAATGTTTTCATGCTCCTATTTACTTTTAGAAATCACCAAAATATCATCAATGAAAACCACCACAAACTTATCCAAGAACTCATGGAAAATTATATTCATTAAGTCCATGAATACAGCAGGTGCATTGGTTAGCCCAAAAGGCATTACTAAAAATTCATAATGGCCATATCTTGTACGGAACGCGGTCTTCGCAATATCTGCCTCCTTTACCTTCAGCTGATGGTACCCCGATCTCAGGTCAATCTTTGAAAAAAACTGAGCTCCCTGGAGCTGATCAAACAAATCATCGATATGAGGCAAAGGATATTTGTTCTTAACATTGATATTATTCAAATCTCTATAATCAATGCAAAGTCTCATAGAACCATCTTTCATTTTAACAAATAAAACAGGAGCACCCCATGGTGATGTGCTAGGTATAATGAAACCTTTCTCTAATAAATCTTGCAATTGCTCCTTCAACTCTAAAAGTTCAATTTGTGCCACTCGATAAGGGGGTTTTGAAATTGGGTTAGCATCAGGAACTAAGTCAATAGTAAACTCAACTTCCCGATCCGGTATTATTCCAGGCAACTCATCAGGAAAGACATGAGGATACTCATTTACCACTGGAACATCATTAATCTGAACAGTTCCTTTATTTTCAACGACATGTGCAAGGTAACATTCATTTCCATCTTTTAAAATTTTCTCGGCCTCTTGATATGTTATCAAAAGTAAGGGTTCATTCTTGTAAACAAACTGAAAGTATTTCTGAAAAGAAACTACTTTAGCTCTACAGTCAATCATAGCATGGTAAATAGAGAGCCAATCCATACCCAAGATAACATCAAACTCTACTAGAGGTATAATAATAAGTTTTTCAAGTAGGTTCTTTCCACAGATAAGTAAAGGAAGATTCTTATAAATTCTTTTTGCCTCAACATTTCCCCCAGGTGTTTTTACCAAAAGTTCAGGAGTCATTTCTTGAGATGGTATTCTCATTTTACTAGAAAAGGTTTCAGAGATGAAAGAATGTGTAGACCCCGAATCAAACAACACACTGGCATAATCTGAAAAAACAAAGTACCAGATACAACTTCATTTGATGGCCTGACATCTACTGAAGTAGTTGCAAAGGATTTCACCACCCCTTTCTGCTTGTAGTCTAACTGCTTCCCATCACTCAAGCTCTTTGTCGGACACTCGTTTGCATAGTGACCCATCTCATTGTACTTATAACATTTCACTAACTGTAAATCAAATTTGTTCTTACCTTCACCTTGATCCTTTTCAGTGCAATCACAAGCCTTATGTCCCATCTTACCACATCGGTAGCACTTTCCAGAATTCAGAAGACATTCCCCAGCATGCCTTTTGCCACATTTATCACAAACTAGAAACTTAGTTCTCTTTCCATCAGACTTTTTTGAAGAATTCTTACCTTTCTCCTGCCACCTCGGTCTCTTCTTCTGCTGGTTGTTATAGAACACTTGGTCATCGGCAAACTCCATTTCCACCTTCTCAGCACATCGAACAAGCTTTTCATAACTTTTAAACTCTCGAGAAGCTAATTCCCTTCGATATTTTGTCTTTAATCCTGAGTAAAAATGATTTATTTTACTATCAAGGTCCCAGATAAAATTTGGAGCATACCTTGCCAATCGAGTGAACCTTTCTTCATAGGAAGCCACTGAGTCTTCCTCTTGCCTCAATTCCAAGAGTTGCTTTTCCATCCTAAGTCGAACAGCCTTAGGAAAATACTTCTCATGAAACATACCTTTGAATTCATCCCAGTCAAGAGCATCAATCTCATCGGCGTCCCTGGTATTTTTAACCATAGACCACCACTGATCTTCTTCACCCTCCAAACGGTAAATAGCAAGACTAACCTTTTGATTGTATGAACACCCCATGACATCAAAAATCTTCTCCAGTGCTTTAATCCACCCTTCAGCTAGCACAGGGTCAGATGATCCTCTGAATGATGGTGGATGTTGCCTCATGAAATGTTCCACCACTGACATGTTCCTCTGCGGTTGATCTGGCTGATCTCGTGCATGGATACCACCACCATTTATCGCTTGAGTCAACTGCGCCATTACTGCGACAAACTGTTCAGTTCCAATTCTGACCATTTCTGGATGCTGATTCGGAAGGTTATTTCCTTCTGTATGCCTTCCTAGCACTGCTTCCCTGTTTCCTCTGCGGAAAACCACTCGGAACAAACATGTCTTAGATGAAGCAACATGGTAATCTTTAAATGCTATATCATTTCGAAAAAAAATTATTTTTGGATAATCATTTAATAGAATTCTAACACCTAAAGTTATCTAAACCGACCTTTGATACCAACTATAAGGCCCCAGCCTTAAACCTTACTTAATCTTGAGTTATTACAAGATTTCACATTGAGGATCTTTTCGGGTTTATAGTTTTAGGGAATTAGATCATAAAACATGCATTACATTCCACATATAAACAAAGTGGTTACAGAAAGATAGTATTCTTCATTCCCATCAATGGAAACACATTTAAAATAAAACATGGATTATTTCTTGACACATCCTTGACTCTATCATCTTATCATGTACCTTTCCCTTGACCTGTGAAAAACATTTCAAAAACTTGGGATGAGCATAAAAACTCAGTATGGGTTATATAAAAAAAACATGGAAAGGATACATGAGTTCATATATACATAAGAATGAAATCATACTTTACCCATAAAACATTGGCACTTTAACATACCTCATAAAATCATGAATAAATCATAGAAATCATAAGACATAAAGGTAACTTGAGGCATTCATAACATTCTTACGTAGGGATTAACCCTCTTGGTTACGTTTGGAATACCCATCACTGTATATTCCCTAAAATCTCTTCAGAGAAACCTTAACATTTCACTCCTTCGCGTTACCCAATGCATTGGAGATCTATAACGGGCTCACCCGCCCTTAGTTTATCACGGAACCACCCGTCTTCATAATAATTCCCAAGAACCATAACATAATCATATCACATAAAACATGCATAAAGTAAACATAAAATTTCCACATTTCAATCACGAGATATCAATACAACACATTGATATAAAAAAATTATGAAAACCATTTTCAATACTAAAATAAAAGAAAAGTAAAACATGGTATTTATTTTTCTTTTAAAAAGAATGTATGGCTTGTAGAGGAAGCCGAAACTCAAATAACGGTCACGACGGCGGAGAAGTCGTTGTCGCCGCATACGTACGACAAAAACATTCCCTTTTTTCGTTTAGTAAATGCTTCGTATAAAAAAGATTCATTTTGAATAAATGTAAAAGTCAAAGTGGTTTATACACCGTATAAAAGAAAGTTGTGTATAAAATAAAATATTCCTCAACGAAAGGAGATTGAGACGAAGTCCCATACCACGTATCCGACTTGACCCGACCGTTCTTTAATTTCCTGAATAATAAACTTGAGTTAATCTATACTTGCTTATGAACCTTTTTCATGTTCATTATTCCTTTTATACCATGTTATGAACATCATGTAATAAATTAAGTTAATAATGTTCATTTTGTCGGTATTTGGTTCTTAAGTCAAAAATAGACTTCTTACACTTACATGTTGTTAATTTGGTCAAAGGTTCATTATATACAGAATGATATTAATGATTTAGATAACATAAATATCATATATATTCATCATATACATGTATTTATAATATTACATCACATTTAGAGGTAAGAAATGAAATGCACCGTTCATGGAGATGGTAAGCCGTACGTACGCATGAACGCTACTTCCATTTCTATTTCGTATTTTATGGAATGGAATCATAATTATATAAGGGTATATTATAATTCCAGTATAATAACATATATAATATAATTAACTTTATCATTTACACATCCCACATATGGTATTAACGAATCAAATCACTTTCAGGGGGCGGTAGTCCGTACTTCCTAAAATGATGATATCGTGTTTACCCATAATGGGAACCATAAAGGTATGCCCAAAATGAAAAAAAATAATCTTAAGGAAAACATAAACATATTATATATCATATATAAAAATAGTGGCATCATAATGGCCACCTTTGAAGGAGTTAAATGAGTATTGAACAATCATCGTTTCGGGAGGCAGAATTTCGCCATCCACGGAAACCGTATGTTCTTTAACCATATGATGTAGTTGTGTGAGAGTGTAGCTCAAATAAATCTTATAACAACATCCTAGTATATTGAAGATACTGGTGTTTTTACAAAGGAAGTAAATAAAAAGAGTTTAGGGGGTTGGAGAACAAAATAAAACAAATGAACATGAGAGAATGAATTACCTTTAAAAGTGTAACTCCTTTTGATTTGAGCCTAAAGGCTTCCTTTGAAAGGATTATTCCCAAAGGGAATCTTCTAGGATGAGGAGAGGGATTTGGAGAGAGTAAATGGGCAGGGGTTGTCCCTGAAAAAGGCTTGAGGAGTGTGTGAAATGAGGTAGAGGTGGGGGCCTTTTATAAGAGGAGAGGAGGGGCACTTTTGGAAAGTAAAGAAATATTACTTTATTTGAAAATGTGTTTCGGTTTTAAAAGATCCCACATTGATATAATTCTTAGATAAGGTGATAAGGGTTCGAAATCCACTCATCCAATTGGTTTTGGACATGTGTAGCTAATAGATTTTACATTATCTTTCCATTTTATTTAAATCGTCAAATAATGATGTCATCGCTGCATCATTATTATGTCATAAATAATTTAATTTATATAATGTATAAAAATCATAAAAAAATACTATGATGTAGGAAATCGTTTTATCTTTCCAATGACTATTTATAATCAATAATCTGATCTTTATAACCCCATGTAAAAATTGTTTTTGTAAAACGTATTATGTTTGTGTCATTTTTACCTTTACATTAAATAAAAAGTTATTTATGTCATTTCCCAACCAAAATGTCCCCATGGGGTCCCCAAGTTTCCCATTGCTTGTCTTGGTCGGCCATGACACAACCAATAAGGTTGGGACATGTTTCTAGGTCATTTCATATTATTAAAGCATTATTTATACCTTAAACTACACTAATTACCACTAATCGCGATTAAAAACTTAAAAAGTTACTATTCACCAAAAAATTATTTTAATCTCATTGAACCACATTTTAAATCTTAATGACAACCATGTAAGTCGGATTTTCAAAATTCAATACACATTAGTGGTAAACTTTCATTTAACTGAAAAATCAGTTTGCTTGATTACCACTTAGTGGTTTCACTATTCATCAAAAATTGAAGTTTTTCAAAAAATTACCAAAAATTCATCCTAAGCTATATTTGATATTCTGAATTCAAAAATGAAGTCTATTTTACAAAATTCAAATCATATAAGTCATATTAATTAATTTAATAATTAATTCCCGCTGCCAGAGCAAATAGCGTGTTTTTACAAAACAATAAGTATCAAAAGATTGACACCAGTTTAAGTCTCATTTCAAAGTGAAATTGATTCCAATGACAACCATTGGATAAAATTGTAAGAATATATTCTAATTTCACTTCAAAACCAATTCAAAACACAATCTAATCATATAAATAAATTAGATTAAAAAACAGTTTTGATGTAAAATGCAGTATTTTTCACTATTCATAAAAAAAATGAACATTGTCAGAAAAATACCAAAAATTAACAAAAGATAAATTTTTATGTCCCAATCATATAGAATAGGTTTATTTTGACAAACATAGTTTATAAAATTTTCGAAATATAGATTCAAAAATGGTTTGCCATCAAAAGGCAGTGAAACAATCTTTTAAGAATATTAGTGTATTCCATGCATAAGATTGCATTTATTTTCATTTTAAGCCTCTATTACACTATCTTAATCATTAATAGACATAGATAAAAATATCTATTATTCATTACATACTTGGGATGTTACAGCAATGACGCAATTCCCAAAAGGGGGTAAGGATGTAACATCGTAGATAAATAAAAAATATGACGGATTTCATATTTATTAATATTTGTGAATTTAATATTAATTTTACTTCAATAGGTATGTCATGTTCGATAGTGTACTCGATACGCAACACTGAGTTTCATTGATATCACACGTTTCACACTAATAATAGAATATTATTAGACGGTAGTTAACTCCTCGCCGTTGTATTTGAGGAAATGAACTAAACTAACTACAATATGATTATACATGTTTTTTAAATGTATGTACTTTTATCCAATAAATTTTAGAGGCTTAAAATGTGAATGAACCTAATTTTAATCATAATTTGCATAAAAAATGTGGATTTACCGCCTTTTAATGGGGATCACTCTTTAAATCTAGTTTTGGTCACATTGATATATTCTTTATGAACAAATAAAATCTTTATTTAGAATGGGGACATCAAAATTTAGTTTGTGTAATTTTTTGTAATTTTTCTGATAAATATCATTTTTTAATGAATACTGAAAATTATTGTCTTTTATTTCAAAACTATGTTTTAATATAATTTATTTATATTGTTAGATTATATTTTTAATTGGTTTAAAATTCAAATTATAATATATTTCTACCATTTAATTCAATGTTGGTCATTGAAATTAATTTCACTTTGATAGAGGACATAAACAATTATCAATCTTTTGATGGTTATTGTTTCTTAAAAACATGCAATTTGTTTCAAAAATGGAAATTAATTTTAAATTAATTAATAAACCTTTTATGTTTTGGAATTTTTCAAAATAGACATCATTTTTTAATTCAGAATATCAAATAAATATAAAAATGAATTTTTAATTTTTCTGGAAAACATCATTTTTTATGAATAGTGAAACCACTTAGTAGTTGTTAAAAAAAACTGAACATTTCATTTAAATGAATATTTAACACCTCTATGAATTGAATATGAAAAAATCGACATACAAGTTTGTCATTAGAAATTTATATTTGGTTTGATATGATGAATTCTTTTGGTGAATAGTAACTTTTTACTTTTATTTACCACGGTTAAAGGTAAATAAGGTAATTCAAGGAAAAAAAATATTATAATAATTTAAAATTGCCTTAACAATTATTGAAACCTTATTGGTTGAGTAATTTATGACCATGGGCATCTTTGGCTCGATTTTGGGTCCCGTTTGAGCCACTTGAGAGTGATAATTACAATTTATATTAATTAATTTAATGTAATGAAAAAAATGACAAAAACAAATATGTCGTTGTGACATAATTTTTAAATGGTGTTATATAATGTATTTTTTTTACTGTAAATATTCATTATAAATATAAAAATATTTCCTATATCATGGTATTTTTTTATAATTTTATACATTTAATAATTTAAATTATTTATGACACAATAATGATGCAATGTTTACGTCATTAATAAATGATTTAAATAAATAAGATTAAAATGATTAAAATATTATCTAAAACATATCCAACACCTATTGAATGATTTTATTTCGACCATGAGTCATCTTATCTTCGAATTTAATGACTTTTTGAGCTTTAGAAACCTAATATCAATATATAATAAAATAATATTTTCACCCATTCCTAAAGAGCCCCTCCTCCCCCTTATAAAATGAGACCACTTCTAACCAATTCCTCACACCCCTCAAGCCTTTTGGCTCATCCAAACTCCAACCAATTAATCTCCCTACATCCATCTCCTCCTTATAGAAGCATTTCCTTATGCATAAGGCACTTCAAAAGTCATTTTGGTTCAAACCAAAGGAAGTTACCCAAATTAAAGGACATTAAAGAACAATCGATTCAAGTCAGACACGAAGTAAGGGACTTCATCTCAATATCCATTAATTGACGCATATTTTGTTTTAAGAAACGAATTTCTTTTATATTCAGTATAAAAACCCTTGAATTTTAAAAGTGTATCTTTTTCTACGAAGAGTGTTACTAAACGAAAAAAAGGAATGTTTTCTTTTAACATAAGTGGTGACAACGACCTTTCTTCCCCCATGAGTATTATTTGTTCTTTGAAATTCTTAACAAACCCTAATGTTTTTTAAGGATAATAAATACCATATAATATTTTATTTATTTTGGTATTGAAAATTTCTTTGATAATATATTTTTTATGTAAATATAATTAATTGATATATCCTTATTAAAATGTGGAAATGTTTTCATTAATTTATATTTGTTTTATGTGTTATGATTTTATTATATTAATTAGAAATTTGATGGGGGGATACATGATAAAACAAATGAATGGTGGTTCCATGAATACCAGGATGGGTTGTTACATTATAACCTCCAATGAATTCTGTATGGAAGTCGAACGTATGATTATTCCATTTAGTGATATGTATTGAAGTCGACCGTATGAATATTCCATTTAAGTATATTTAAATCCATGTTACCTTTATATGTTATGTGTTCTATATATGTGTAATTTTTTGGTTACAAAAGGGTAATTAGTGATCTTTTATTCAGGGAAGAGTATTTACTACTTCATAAATGTGAAAGGTATTACTTATGTTAATGTACTCATGGTTTACTTCTTGTTTTGAAAAAAACTAACAGTTTTCCTTCTTTTTGTATCCCTTACTAAGCTTTTTATGCTCACCCCAACTTTTTGAAATTATTTCAAAGGAAATAATGTGGAATACGGTAAGTATGGGATCAAGGAAAAGTCATGCTATCATAGACATGGAACTAGACGTTACTCATTTTTTTCAAGAGATCATGTTTCCTAAAAAAATTGAAACTTTGTAGAAGTGTCTACATTATAATCTTTTGAGATGTAATAGTAATGTACTAATTCTATAAAAATATAAACCTTGAAAGATCTTAATTGTGAATTTTTCATTTATTTCAATATTATGTAAGGTTTAAGGCTGATTCCTTATACTTAGGTTACTAGTTTTTCACCCCTCCTAGGAGGTTCAGGTTGTAGTGGGTATTCATCCCACTAACCTCTACTTTCCAAGGACAGTTCACTATAATTACAAGCCAATAAATGGGCTAATATCATTACTTAATACTCATGAATTATATACAAGTTTCACTACTCGTGTTTGGGAAAATTACACCCATGGTTATTCTATTGCTTCAGTGTCTCTCTATTTTCACAAGTATTAATAACAATCATTATCCATGTGTTCACCATATATAGTTTATAGGAAA
The DNA here is from genome assembly GCA_963277665.1 of Viscum album. Lineage (NCBI taxonomy): Eukaryota > Viridiplantae > Streptophyta > Magnoliopsida > Santalales > Viscaceae > Viscum > Viscum album. The sequence goes on along the minus strand of OY728139.1, from coordinate 122,445,198 downwards.
AATTTTCATCTATCTAATCCATTAAAATCATTCAAAAATCACATAAACAATATTTTGTTCTATCTCAAGTTAACATTACCAACACAATATTGTTTGGATATTATTTTTCCATTACCATGAAAATATGTAGCCTCACTCTTATACATCTCTCTAAGAATGAGTTAAATATCAAAAGAGAATTTTATTGGTTGATAGATACTTATCTCAATAATTAAAACCCACAATGGTTTCCAATTAACCTTAATGTTACCTCTCACATATGAGACATATCAAAAAAAGACTATATAACAAATATATAACATAATAGGACTCAGTATGTTTTTAATGAACTTACAATTCCACCAACACAAAGAAACCCACCAATTGTTCTATAGAGGGTCTCTCACACCCATATAACCATGCCTATATTTCAAAAAAATCAAAGTCTTTATAAAACTGAAATATTAGGGAGTAAATACCTCAAAATAGTGTTATACACATTAGACAAGTGTACTCCGATATCAATGAACCAATTTTCATGAACCATCATTATCCATGGGAACCTAACTCATATATTATGATCTATAATTAACTATTAATACCTATCATATAATAAATTTAAATAATTCATAATTATTCAAGTAAATATAATTGATTATATTCTCACTAATTCATAACCCATGTCCAAAACACCATGAAATTTGTGTGGTATACTCCCAAATAATCATTGATCCCCTCACCAAAAAAATCACAATAAATAACCCCTAATATACTAGGTTATTTACATAAATTTATTAAATCCAAAGACAAATTAATATAGTGGATTACCTATAATAACATTTAGTGAAAATATATTCATTCACCTCTTTCAGGCCTCTATAGAAATATTACACAAAAGAACCATCGTTCTGACATGATTACAAATTATTTAGTGGAATTGAAACTAAATATATAATTTCCAATATCCTAAAATCAGATAAAAAGAATAGGGAGAGAAAAATATGTTTAGTTAATGGATAATAACCTCCACAAGGGTTAACAATGATTAATACACCATATATCAATGAGGGAAATATTCTAGAATATAGAAAAAGTGTAGTTACTACTCTATTAACTAGAAACCAATAGGAACATATTTTTTTTAATATGTTAATTTTGATAACTAAATTAAAAAAATATAGAGATGAATATTATAGCATGATTGTAGAGGTGATGGTGAAACATACCACAATGCGGAATTTTTAAAAATATAACCCAACTATTATAGGGTATCCATGTACCACGTGATATAATAAAAACAAGGTAGAAAACATTAAATAATCATGTATAGCCTATTTCTACATTATCACACTATTCACTAATAAATTCAACAACTTTATCCAATTATTTTGGAATTAACATCTAGATATGGAAAAACAGTGTATTCACATAGGGTACCACTCATGATGAAACACCATAACTTCATAGTGAATCACATGATAATATATATTGATATCTTCCCTCGTCCTATGATTTACTTCTTATGTATGAAATTGTGGAAAGAACATATTGATCAGAGTGAAACACCCCCAAATAAATTATTTATATTCCAAAATCCTAGATACTTTTGAAGTGAAATAACTCCATTAAATGTGATATAATTATCCTCTAATATAATATAATATACATACTACTATACAAATCTATATAAATACACATGGTTTGGAAATAAAAAATAAATATCTCCATGCCTCTTAAAACTTATGTTGTTATAAACACGAAAAAATAACACTTAACACACAACATTAGTATCTATGTACATATATCATGACATACTTTGGGATTTTTTATTTAACACACATCATGTTTTTACCTCTTACTACTCATGATCATACCAACAACACACCAAAACCAATTGAATTACCAAAATAGAAAACACATCAAGAACTATTCTATCAATGAATTTAGTCAACCCTCATACAATATAATTCAATTAGTATCTTTGTTGACAGACCTGATTGACATGGTCTACAATAGATAGTATCCCACTAAATTAACTACTAATAATAAAAAACTATTAAATGCATTGTAGTGTAAAAAACAAAAAATTATATCAATATTATCCATTCCAAGGTGATGTCATGAATTTTTTGTTTCCAAAAATCTCACTCTGATAGTTGAAATCAATAGCCTAAACAAGACCATCCCTTTCTAAATACCATACTCATTCATGAAAAAATAATTAGGATTAAAATATATATTCCCAATATTTATAGAGAATAAATATCATAAATGTTTTCTCCAATATGAATGTCATGTAACATTATGGAAGAACTATTTATTTTTTGACTCAATAGCAACACTTGTTCACTCCCGTAACTCATAAACAATCATCCTCTCAAAACATTATGATGAAATCATCATTTTATGTTACAAAATTTAGTGACGAAAACAAATAATAATATATTGATACCTAAATTTTGGTATTTTCTCTTTACAAATATTAGCCAGTCATTCGTTTCCAATACCTGGTACGAAACCATAATCAATCGTGATATTGGTATTCCCACATGTATAGCATGTTAATTAGAGTAATTATTTGAAAATGAATTCCATACACACAGACCATCTATGCTAGATGAGGGACCCATTTATATGGTGGTGTAGATACCATACCTATCATAGGTCCCTTTTCAATGATAAAGAAACATAAAAATCAAACCATGATATATTATATACCTCATGAAAGAATATAAATATTGTTGGGTGTTTGTGATTTTACCAATGGTATTATAGAAAGATTGTAGTCAATGTTCTAGTGAGGATTTTTGGATATAAGTGGTGGTGGATATAGAAACCCAAAATCCATGGTGGAAGTGAATTAGGTACCCCTTTATAAGGTGTTGTGTATACCTCTCCTATGATGAGTACTTTTCCTACAAAAAATCCCTAGAAAAATAAATTCACGAGGTATGGCCTACAAAGAGTGGAAAATTTCATGATAATGGATAGTCTATAAAATTACAGAAGAGTCATTAAAAAATCATATGATATAAGAATTAATATTGATTTTTAAAATTTTTAGATTCTAAAGTTGATTTTTTTTAAATGAAATATCAAAAACATTTCTTTATTTAGGCCCAATATTATTTGAAATCATGTTTTCTTAAGAAGGGATGACGAAATACTTTTTCATATTAGAGTAATATTTGATTTTTTGAATACTACATAATATTTATTTTTTAAATTATCACAGATATAAACACAGGTTATAATATTTAATTTATTTGATATGATGTTCAAGAAATATTAAAGGTGTCAAATATATTTTAATGAGTTGATGAAAAGATTTAATTATGATCCACGTGTAATTTTACCTAAACCTGATAAAGAGAATTTATGAATTTTTTATTTTTTAGGATTTGGTTTAATATATTTACATAAGAAGGAGGTGAATTTTTTATCATATGGGTCAAGATAATTATTACCCTATGATAATAACAATTAAAATCATGTCATAGAGTTAGTGGTATTTGTTAATATATTGAATCACTATAGGAATTTTTTTTGAGGTTCTGGGTTAATTTGAATCATTAAATTTAATTTTATATTTTCCCTTTAATCTATCAAAATTTGAGGACAATAAGGTTATTTTGAAACCTTATGTTAATTAAAATAAAGATATCTTATAAATTAGGTATTTAAATTTTTATTAGAAGAACTAAGTCGGAAGTATTTAGTAGTTAAAGAATAAACAACTAGTGGTAGATGAAGAGTTTGGTGGAAGATATTAATATGGAGACTTATAATGACGGAGAAATTATGGTTTTATATTTTATAAATTTCACTTTTGAGCAGTAATACTAGTCCCGTCTTGGATAATCATATGAAATTATTTTTACAATAATTAGATGTTCTATATGTTTATGGATTATATGGAGAATTTGTCATTATTAGTTCACTATATTTTCTTTTTTATTAATAGTGTGGTGGTTTCATTGAGTATCAAAGAAGTGTTTACAATAATTTTCAATAAATATATATGTGTAGGACATCCAAAAGTGATAAATATATATCATGATTTATTATTAAGTATCTATTATTTACGAATGAATAAAGCTCTATTAAGGATTGTATTTCATCACAGGATTTGTTAATATATGTATTTTATGTTTTTTAAACCCTATAGAATGTTCCTTCTTTTTCCTATAACGACAATGAATCGACAGAATATTATGATTGATTTCATTATTTTTTAAACAATGTCACCATGAACAGATTATGTTATTTGTGTTATTGGGGATCAATTTTTTAAATAATTTCAATTGTAACCCATCCATGATAGGTTTTTAATTGGAGTCTTGTGAGGAAACCCAACAATAGCTTGCATATATTTCCCTCTATTTTACATGCTTATAAGTATCACCTCATAATAAAAACACACATCTCATGGTATAAATATTTCTTATTTATAGATATTGGCAACATATTACTTCTTATTTTACAATAATGTTTACTTTATCATATAAAATCTGTCACACTAGAATCCCTTCAGAAAATATCTAGATGGAATATTCCCTAAATCCATGTGAGTATATAGTATGTTATGATGTATCATAGAGTATTAAATACATATAGAAAATTATTATATTTACGTCTTTATGATAGATCACTTTTTATTTGATATATATCATATTGGATTTCATGGATAATAACTTTTTACAACATAGTGGAATCAAAATTTTCTTGAATTAAATGGTATGATTCATTTTGAAGTATTAATATTAATCGAAGGAAGACTATTGTTAAAAAGCTAATAAATGAATATTCAACAGGTGTGAAATCTTTTATTAATTGTTTCATATGATGAAAAAGTTATAGTAGGAATATCCATGGGTTATAGTTGAGTCATGTATTAACATATCCTATATGATTTGAATCATGGTCACTGAAATAGTAGCCTAATGGGGTTTAAAAATGGGAATTCACCATGATATAGTGATCATTGAATATTTCCCAATATGTTGATGATGTTCTTATGACTATGGATATCATCTACTAGCGTATTTATATTATGAGGCATTAGAATACCATAGGGTGTGGAAAAATAATGATCGTTTGATGAGTGATACAATAAATATTTCGAATACTTCATGAAGCTATAAGCCTACTCATTTCCCTCAAGTAATAATTATCAATCAAACACAATCATGTATCACAATAATATTGCTATGATATAAGGTAAATATTAGGAACTATTTTAAAATATACAAGATTTTAGTTTCATGAATGGATTATCATGGATTTGGTGTATTTATATTTATTCACCTATATATAATGGTATCTCTTAGATATTTTGAAACCATATAGTGGTATTAGACACTTATAGTGCTATTTTCTTTTTAAAATCAGGATAAAAAATAATGTTTTCATAATCAGAAGTCATGTCATATTATCTATCATTATATATGATAGAGATTTTTTTTCTCTATTTGAGTCACAATGTACGACATTGGATATCATAAACAGTGACCTGGTATAAATCCAATATTTTATTTTTCATCATATTATATAATAGGTCTGTATAATATTTAATGATTTTATTCTATTGTGGGAATAAAAAATAAACATATCCCCATAGAGATATCAATGTAGATTGTAAAATAGGATTTATGTGTAATGGTTACATAACTAATATAAAGGGTTATATTGCTGACTTGTATGGGTTCAATTCTGAATAGATTTTGAAAAAACTACGTAAATACACTAATGAGGGATGATACTATGAACACCCATTAAGAAATATGACACAAATTAATTTAATTTTTTAAGTTCCATATCTTTTTGATGGTTTAATATGATTCACTGTAATTATTTAAATATGAGTTGAAAATAATGTTTATTCACATAAATTTTAATCATGAATTAAATAATATAATTTAAAAAAAGGTTATAAATTATAAAAATATGTATTATTATTATTATTTGTTAATTTATAATCGTGTTTATAGATTATTTAATTAATAATTGATTATAATTAATCACTTAAATGTTTACAAAACATTTATTACTAAGTATTCCTCTATAGTAAATTTTAATTTTAAAATCCCTTTTAAATTATATGCCACAAATAAATATACATTTAAATTATATAAATATACATATATATTATAAGGTTAATTTGTTTTTTTAATAAATTAAAAAATTAAGGATAAAATGTAAAATATATTGTATTAGTGTAATGAGATATTCATAAAACATAATTTTAATTTTTTAAAATAAGGTCCATATTAGAAAAAATTATTTAAAACACATCTAAAAGAGATTTTTTGGTTGATTTTATCAATGTTTATATAATGATAAATAAGTGATATTTAGATTGTTTAAATTTTCTACGTAATATAAATTTGGAAATAAAATATTTATAACTCATAAATATCATATATTTTATGTAAATCCAATATAAAAATATTATAATAGTGTTCATGTTATGAAATGTGTTAGTTAGAGTGAGTAACAAAAGTGGGGGGGTTGTGTTACCAATAAGATTTCTATCAAAAAAAGTACAATGAAAATACTCAAATTACAATAAATTCACAAATTTAATGAAAAAATTATTTTAATATATATTTTATATTTTAAATTATTTATAAAATATTAATGATTTTTAGTTAAAATAATCTAGTAAATTACATTATCTTTTAAAATAAATTTACCAAAAAAATCTTTATATAGATACAGGTTAAGAATAAATGAAAATGTACTAGTATCATTTAAATATCTTAAAAAAATTTTGTTTAAAATATTTGAAATAAATAAATCAAACCTAAATAACATAATGAAATAAAAAAGAAGTTTAACCTAAATCCCAGAACTAATCGACATCACTAGTACAACACACGTTGTCAATATGATTATATAAAAATAATCTGATCAATAACACAGATCAGGCATACAACCAACAAATCAGTTGTATAATATCAAAACCTCTACCATTATTATAAGTTGGAAGTAAAACTACACATGCCACAAATGTAACTCTTCAAAAAATACAATGTATAAATATATTAATGTTAATAGAATAGAATATTTAGTATTCTATAGTATTATCACAAAAGGAAATGTCTGATTAAAAATATGGAAAACAACACACTACTCGAAAATAAAAGAAACTAATATAAGATTATGCAATAAGATATAAAAAAGTAACATTTCTTAGTCAGTAGTTCTTCAAATGATTTTGTGTCCTCAGATGTGGCTTGGTGAGGAACTTGAACTATTTCTCTGAAAGTAGTAGTAAAGCATAGTTTCTTGACGTTCTCATTGTCCTATATGTAATAATGGATATTTATCTTCAATGAGATCAACTATATCATAATTAGAATTTAGTTGGTATGCTGTATGAATGTTCTCAAGGGATGACCCTTTAAGTATTCAATAATCATGTCACTTTTATATCACAAATTCATGAGGCAATCTACTATAAATATAAATCATTGTAGACACCAATTAAATAATAATCATCAAGATCTTATGAATCCTTCTACTGAATCATAGTTTGTCATTTAATTCACCCCAAAAATATTTATAAAAATAATAAAAACGCAAACCTCTTTACTAATTTCATTAATGTAGATATTGGAATCATTTGATTCCAAATAAGACTTAACATAGATTGTAGTTTTTCTAGTGGTGACACATTTTGGGAAGTTATTGATATATAGAGGTGACTAACATTTGATGTTACTTATAACTAGCGTGGAGTAAATCTACTGGTGATCCATTTTTAGCGGTCAATCATTTTGGTGGTGAATCATTTGAAATAATGGTGATTCATGTTTAGTGGTGAATCAGTCATGACGTGACTGATGTCTGGTTGGGGGTCATGACTAGAAGAGAGTAAGTATGGTGGTGGACGAAGTCTAGTGGCGAGGCATGTATAGCGGTGAGTCATTCCTCTAAGGACATAAGTCTCCACATAGCCACATTTTATGTATAAAATGATATATAATAATAAAATATCAAATTAATTAGTAATTTAGTAGTCATGACTAGTGAGAATTAAAATTAGGAGGTTCTAATAACCGCCTCCCCCATTTAATGATAAAATATAACATCATTTTGTAAAATTTATATAAAAAAAAATTAGGAATTAATAAATATTTTTAAAGTGAAAAAACCAGCTTAATATTTAAGAATCTAATATGAGATTTAATAATTAAATTGAAGAACATAATTAAATAAAATTTATTTGTTATTAAAGAATAATAGTCATACAAATAACTGTTAGAAACGAATAACATTCAAAGAAATATGGCACAAAATATTATGAATAGGGCATCCAAATAAGAAATCTATCAATGATAATATTAGTATTAAAGGATTACATATGAATGGATATATAAATGTGATATTAGATAATAAGTTTGATTGAAATAGTAAATCTCATCAAACTTATTTCGACCCGATTTGGGATTATCAAAAAGTGAAAATAAGAAATATGTTTGGTAAACAATAATGATGTGAATGACAATAGATACCATGCATCAACTGGAAAAATCTCTGAAATTACATTCTAAAAATTTGTATAGGGAAAAATCCAAAGAAAATACTAATATCATTGAGATTCACTCAAAAATTAAGAGGAATTATTAGAAAGACCCTTTGAATTGTAATAGGTAGGAGCCATATAGACTGAGGATGATGTGTATGAGGTATTGGTAAGAATATCCATGAACACAATGGGTCTGAGATGCTTGACAACATCAATACAAGACATACCGAAAGGATGGAACTGTAGAGGTAAAGGGTCTACAAAGGGAGCCAATGTGAAGGATATAATAAGTATTGGCATTGAACTAACTATTATAGTATTATATACGTATATATACAACTTTAAGTGGTTGAAAAATATATAATAATGTTCCCTACATTCTCTATAACAGTAAATAAATAGATTGTTCAGTCCCTAAATAACTTGAGAAGAGGGTTCATTACCACCAACTGGATGACCTGTTTCTTGAAATACCTTGTTATAGGTGGCATCCTAAGATTATCAACTAAAAATTTCAAGTGTTAATTATGATAATTATTTGTATATATAAAATAATATTAATATTTAATGTCTATAGTGATGGTTTTTTAATTTATATGGGACTAATTTAAAAACTATATTAATAGTTGGTATATGTTCTAAGAATGAAAATGAATTTTCCTAAAGTTTTATATATGATTAGATTTTACATCATACACAACATCATGAAGCGTATCTCAAACTATAGACTTAATAAACTCAACATCCACAAAAACCTAGTGGTTGGATCACTAGATGATGAAGCCATAGAATGTAAACTCTCATACTTCTTAAAAAATTACCATGATTAGTGGGAAAAGTGGCCCTTATATCTGCCATCATAGATATCATGGATATAACTCCCTGAGAAATCTATTATTTAAAATATAAACTTCCTAAATATAAAATATCATCTTTTTCTGAATGTGAAAAACAACCAACTCAAATAGGTGTCGGGGATCAGCTTCACTCTGTTGTGTGACTGGTGGTGCCTGAGACCTGAAACTTCCACTAAATAATGAAATAATCCTCTATTGAAAAACATACATGCATTCTTTGAATAAAATATATGATGGAAAAATTGAATAAATAGATATATGGGCTGCAACTCTCTCATCAGTAGGCATAACATCCTCTACATGCCTAAATATGGAAGGTACATCCGATGAAAAATCAGGAAGTGTACTAACATGATGGATATTGTCCACAAAACATCCATTAGTATGAATCCAAAATATTATAAATACAAGATACCCACCATCCTTTTGTGTGCTATTATGGTCATCATCACTTCCATTATCATCTATGTCAGGATAAGATAAAACTAGCACTTTAAAACCTAGTGCAGTTTCCCCCTTAGTGGCTCCCTCGTCCTCTATAAAATAGGAGACATATTGGGAATACCTATGATCTATAACATCTTCATACTCAAACTGAGAATCAAAATATTTCAATCCAAGATGAAAATATCCTTGTTATTTTTCCCACTCATCATGTACAAACTCTAAAACACTTGAAGAAGTCTCATCAAGAAAGTATACTCATATAGAACAAGGATATTTATTCCCCTCAAAATATACTATGATCTCTCCTCTAGACGATTCAACATACCCAATATAATTATATAGAACTAATATTTAAAAGGACACATATATAACCGAAATAAGTATCTCCATATATAAAACTAAATAAGTAGGAGAAATATTATTTGATTGAGTCCTTCATAAATAATTATCATTTTCATGATTAGGTAATCCACTATTAATATCCACATAATCATCTTCTTTTCTCCATTAACATCCACATTTTCATCATTCAAAACACTAAAAAATTCTATTGAGGACATTGAAGATGAAATCCTGATATGTTCATCTCCAAAAAAATCATTCTTCTTTTACTTATCTCCTTCACTAAAGGGAGTATATCTGGAAGGAAAAACAATAGAGGGATAGAAAGAACAAATGTATTGGATGGGATCTTTAGAAAATTAGGGTCAATAACCCCCTAAACTAATGTATCAGCCTATTCATCAAAAACTATGACAACCTCCTCTAATATATCATCATCAAAATAGTTATTCTCCAATATCATCTCGATGGATGATAGTATACAACAAATATTTCCTTCTAGATAGATGATCTATAATTTTAAAATACTCATCAAGCTTGTCATTTTATATAATCCACTACTATAACCAAGGGTTTCAACTAACCCTCAACATTGTCCAGATATCCTTAGTTATGATGAAACCAAAAAAAATTTATTCATCTTATTCTCCTTCATTAACAAAACATTCTTTTTTAAGCTTGTATGATATAAAATTAAGAGAAATGATAGAATTTGATCATGAGGCTGACTTACACATTTCAATTATGCATACAATGAGGTATTTATAATGGTTAATTCCATCAAAAAAATTTCATACGTAATATAAGGTACAAATCATCATATCACATAGTATTATACTTTACTTGTAAGGGATACAACATGTTCTGAATATACATGGAAATAATTATACATTCTCAATCTATATCAGTATTAATCATCCTTCATAGAGTACTATTTCTAGTCAGTTCAAATAGCATATCCTTATAAATAAGAGATTCACTATTACTGGGAATTTTATGTTGATAATCATAAAAAACTCTTCAATGAGGCACATTCGAACACATTTCCCCTTTTTTAGGAAACAATATTCTCTTTTCCACTTAACATGCTCCAAATCTCTTCATTCATCATTTAAAAAATAAACAATGAATACTGATAAGATTTTTGAAAAAACATATGATATAGAACTCTATTATTTTGGTAAATACCAGTATAACCTTCATTGGTCCTTGAACACCCTCCACACTAATGACTTCATAAAAATAAACCAATAGTCATCCACTTTCTTTTCATAAACCACTATACAATTTTCAAAATGTGGGTTGAATGGATCGATAATATCTTGAATCGACTCACTTTTAGACATCCTATTCATCAATGATTACTCATGATATGACCTTAAATGTCTCTTGTCACTCACCATTTCATTGGATGAATGGAGTGTCAAAGTGTTGTACAATGCTGATGGTTGGTCGATAATGGGGAAGGTTAAATGGTTCTAGAGAAAACAAGAGTAAGAGTCAATCAAAATAATATTCTAAGTATATATTATATCAATTTAAGATTATAATTCAAAATATAATAAAATTTAATTAATTAAATTGAAAAAAATTCTAGTACTAGAAATTATAAAGAGAAACAAAAAACAAGGGTTCATTAGTGACTCACGAATGGTGACACGCCAATAGTTTCTCGACAATGGTTACTCGAGAACGAGAATTTATAATGGTGAATCCCAAAAAGTGACTTTCCTATAGTGACATGCCATCATTGATGCACCAATGTTGACTCACCAATATACACTCACCAAAAATTAATTGCCAATTTTGACTCTCCATGAAGAAAACCGTTATAAAAATAATCATTTCTAATTTAGATGTGATGTAGATTAATCTCCCTGAATTAAATTTATTTGTGAAGATATCCATATGATGATGTTCAATATATATGATTTAAGATCTATATCACCAATTTCAAAATGTACTCTAAAAAAGTGATTTATTAAAACAATATTATTTTTCCCATAATGATACATAGTATTTATAAAAATTATTTTTTTTATTTTTTTGTCACAAATAATATGGAAGTGTATTAATTTTATATTAATATTCTAGAAATTTGTGTTTTATAAATAAATTTGTACAGAACAACTCCCCGTAGCTATGTACAATTATTTATCAATAGATAGTGAAAATGGAATTCAATTCATACAACACAAAGATACTATAAACATTATTAAAATATGGCATGTTCTTTAGGGGCTAATTATATCTAACATACAACCACCAAAATCCACATATGGATAAATAAGTAAAATTATTATCCTTGAGGGTTGAAATATAACGACCCATAATTGACAAACATGGTTATTACTTCAGAATTTAATAATACTTATTACAACATATAACACAACCATGATAGAACCGTATAGGTATTGTGTCTTTAGAAACTGGGAAACATAAACAATTGGTAACACATCTACATTGTCTCCCATTTATTTCATCATATCTAGAGTCCCTTTGGCATATCCAACTTAATACCTTTCTTCCTAACCTGGGGCAAAGAGAACATTCAAAAGGGTGAGCTCATATGCTCGGAAAGGGTAAAAAAAGGAAATATCATATTCATAAGAACATAGAATTTCTAAAATATTAACCTCCAATAGAGATCATAATATCATAACATGGGATCAATCATAGTAGTGAAATGTAATCCAAATAATGATAACATAAATCATGAAACATTTCTGAACACTAACATAATTGTAGAGAATCATTTCATAGTAGTCAAGACTCATTGACAAGACTATCCTAGCGGAAAAAGTCCATTTGTAAAACGAGTTCCCTCCTCGTTTCAGTTATGCATCACTGAACTGGATTAACCATCCATTCCAGCAATGTATATATAATGAGATATAAATCTTTACCCAATTCATTGGAGGGAGAAATAGGTCCCACCCATTTCATAATGAAATTATTCTTATGTGTGCCACAAAATCATAAATCATATCATAAACCATATAATAAAAATGGGATTCTTAAACATCATGCCATCATAACATAATCCATAAATTGATATCATAAAATTAATTCCATCATAACACAATAAAATCAATTTAAAAATAGGGATAGAAACATAACCCTATATTATCTTATAAGTAAAATAATATTGATAAAACACTTGAACTCTATTCTTGAGGAAAATATCATTTCTACTTCGAAAACATATTACCTTTCTTAACATGTCATAAAATTTTAACTAAAATAAGATGATTATAAATAAAATTGAAACCTTGTAGAGTAAGATTCATGGAAATAATGTTCTATGAAATCATAAAAATCCATTCATGTCGTATAAGTTCAAAAAAGAATCTTCTCATACATTGGACGGAAAAATCAAAAGTATCTCGTACTAAAAATGAAAAAAGATTCATTTCATATCTTTTACTCATCAAAGGGTGAAATTGGATTTAACCAATTGTATTAGGATAGAAATAATATTAAATATTGAAGAAACATGGATGTGGATGATAAATATTCCTCAACAAATTCTGAAGAAAAAACAATCTTGGGTAAAAATGAGATTGTGAGATTTTCCATTACCATAGGTCTGATTTGCCATGTATGTTTCTGAACCTCATGTATAATGATTATATGATTTCATTGACTTATTAAAGAATAATATTCATTGTTATGATATCATATATGTTCATATTCTTATCTTCTTATTAGTAATATTTCATGTCTAATTGTTATTCAGGTGTTCATTACATTATGTTCTTATGCATGTTTTGACGAATAAATTCTCATTATTCATTTTAAGTTAAAGATACCTCATTTACATAATGTTATTAGTGTAATATATATCATATTTATTAATTCAATTGATTTATATAATCATTATTCAGTGAAGATCATGTAGAATGAGTCGAATCACATCATGGAGACTATAGACCGTACGTACGCACGAGTGATGATATCGATCCCATGATCATGGAATTGTATTTAAGTTTATGTATACTATTTCAGAATCAATATCAATATAAAATAATCATATATAGTTATTCTTTACACCATAATACCCATCCATGTAATGTGGTGGTGGAAAAAAAATTACACCGTGGCGTGGAGATGGTATTCTGTACGTATGCACGCATGGTGATTTCATTTTCCATAGGATGGATAGAAGGTGAAATAGAGTTGTTTCATATTTATAATAACATATCTGTATATGAGTGATACTGATGTTATTACTTCATAATGAAACAACTAAATAAGATAATGGAGAAGAAGAAATATATTTGAAAGAATCGGTAACAGATATTACCTCTTCTTTGACACGCCTTTTTGAAAACTCCTCTTAGGGCACTAATGTTGGTCTTTGAAGAATACCAGGACCTCTAGAATATTACTAGGGGAGTTTAGAAGAGTAATGGGAAGGGGTTGGCTGAGCTCGAAGGCTCAATGTTGTCTAAATAGGAGAGGGAGTATGTTCCCTTTTATAAGGGAGGATAGGGGTACCTTTGGAAAGTGTGAAAATATAATTTTATTATAAACTTATCATCGGTTTAAAAAGATCCAAAAATAATTAAAGAAGCAGATAAGATGACTCATGGTCGAAATAAAATCATCCAATCAGAATTGGACATGTTTTGGATAATATTTTAATCATTATAATCTTATTTCATTAAATCATTTATTAATGAGGTAAATACTACATTATTATTGTGTCATAAATAATATAATTTATTTGATGTCTAAAAATTATAAAAAGAAACCATGTAGGAAATATTTTTATCTTTCCAATGAATATTTGTATTTGAAAAGATAATCTATATAACCCCTTATATAAATTAATTACTAATGGATTTTTGATAATGTCAATTTTGTCATCACATTAAATTAATTATTCCAAATAGACATTATCAATACCAAGTGGCTCAGTGGGGATCCAAAATCGACCCAAGGAAGTCCATGGTTGTCCACTACTCATCCAATAAGGTTATGACATGTGTTATGGTACTTTTTAATTATTATATTATTCTTTTAACCATGAATTACCCTATTTATCTTTAACCATAGTAAATAAAAGTCAAAAGTTACTATTCACCAAAAATTATTTTCATCCTATTGAACCACATTTTACATCTTGATAACAACCATGTATGTCAGATTTTTGAAATTCAATTCAGAGAAGTGGTAAAATTTCATTTAAATGAAAGAGTGAGTTTTTTAACTACCACTAAGTGGTTTCACTATTCATAAAATATTGATGTTTTTCATAAAAAAACCAAAAATTCAGCCTAACATATATTTTATATTCCAAATTCAAAAATGATTTCTATTTTTCCAAATTCATAAAATAGAAGTGGAATTAAATAATTTTAAAATTTATTCCCATTATCAAAACAAATAGCGTGTTTTTAGGAAACAATAACTATCAAAAGATCGACACCTTTTAGGTCAAATATCAAAGTGAAAATAATTCCAATGACAAACATTGGATTAAATGGTAAAAATATATTCTAATTAAAATTTAAAACCCATTAAAAGATAATCTACCCATATAAATTGTTGTGATGAATAAAAATGTTTTTAATTAAAATATTGTGTGTTTTTACTATTCATTAAAATATGAATGTTATTAGAATAATATGAAAAATTAATCCAAATTAAATTTTTATATCCTGAATTCAAGGAAGAATTTTATTTTGTAAAATTGAACTTATAAACATGTCAAAAACTAGATTTAAAGTTGGTGCGCCATCAAATGACGTCAAAACTATATTTTTTGAAAAATACTTATTTTACCTGAAAAATTTATTTTTTTCTCATACCATGTTCTAGAAAATATTTAAGAAGAAAAATATTGTTATAAAATTAAAAATGTAGTTAATATTATTCATAATGGCTAGTTTATAGTAATATTATAACAACATATCATTGTTTAGTGAAACCCGGTATTTCGTACTTCCCACGCTATCGAGGAAGGTCGTGATTACGTGTAACGCAAGCCAAGACAGTGTTGTGTGCATTGAAATATTCCATTGATGTTGCATATAAAATAAGGCAAAAAAATATATACATCTCATAAAATATTATGTTGTTACATTCTACCACCCATAAAATGATTTTTTATCGAAATTCGTCACTTTGTAACAAATTCTAGTACCAGAAATTACAAAGAGAAACAAAAAACAAGGGTTCAATGGTGACTCGCGAATGGTGACACGCCAATAGTGGCTCGAAAATGGTGACTTGAGAATGAGAATTTGTAATGGTAAATCCCTAAATGTGACTTTACTACAGTGACATACCATCAGTGACCCACCAAAGGTGACTCTCCAACATCCACTCACCAACAATGACTTGCCAATTTTGAGTCTCCATGAAAAAAAACCGTTCTAAAAATAATCATTTATAATTCGGTTGTGATATAGATTAATCTCCCTGAAATAAATGGATTTGTGAACATATCTATATGATGGTGCTCAATCTATATGATATAAGATCTATATCACCCATTTCAAAATGTACTCCAAAAATGAGATTTATTAAAACAATATTATTTTTCCCATAATGAGACGTAGTATTTATAAAAATATTTTTTTTTGATTTTTTTGTCACAACTAATATGGAAGTGTATTAATTTTATATTCATATTCTAGAAATTAGTGTTTAATAAATAAATTTGTACTGAACAACTGTAACTCCCGGACCCCAGTTACCCAGAGTCGGTGCATTATTACATAACTTTGGCATGATCACAAGAAAGATCAAGTCTCGAATGACCGATTAGTTTAGTAGCCTTGGAAAAACTAGATACATTAATAATTTTTACATTACATCATAAAATGAAAACTAAAACAATATATTCTCCATATTACACACTCTTATCCCCTCATACTCTCCCTGCAGGTCATTCATAAATTACTTCTTCACATCCTGTGAAAAATAAAACATAGAAAAGGGGTGAGCTCAAATGCCCAGTAAGGATAACAACATTGCGGGAAATTTCATAAATAAGAATAAACATTTTAAGGAAATGTATAGCTAAAACAAAATCTTTTTAAACTTGAACATTAACATAGTAAGGAAAAAATAAAATTAAATAATGCCATTTACTTATTCACATGGATATTCTACTAATAGAATAATCACATGCAATATCAATAACCACTTTCATAATGATGGAACACATAATGCTCGACTATCATAATCACATAGCCAAGGCCTCGTGCCAAGTCTACAAATAAGATTTTGTAAAGGCCTTGTTCCAATACACTAGTTTTTCTGATGAGACCTACCGATGCATAAAGGAGCTATAGAGGGCTCCACCTGTCACTTATTAAGTCTAAGGCATTCCTCATATGAACAGGTTTAAACTTAAACATTTGTATTAAAAATAGCATAAAAAATGTCAATACATTCTCCATAAACCATGAATGGTATAAAAATAACACAACCACAATAAAACATATCACAAAACCTTCAATATAATATGGATGTTTTGTATCATAATAAATAAACTTCAAATAAGCTTAAAATCCATCAAAGGATGTTGACATAGATGAAATCAAAACTATTTGAGAGAGATATATCTTTTTTTTAAATCATTTAAAATCACATAATTATAAAATAAAATATTTACTTTGAAAATATTCTTATAATCTTGTAAAGGATGATTTGAAGATTTTATAATAGTGGAAAATAGCCGCACCCACTGTATAAGTTAAAAAAACATTCTTACCTTAATTTTGTCGAAAAGTTTAAAAAGCACATTGTTTTGAAAATGATAGAATGATTCCTTTATAATCTTCTTATAAAAGTCAAACAAGGGTGTAAATTACTTTAACCCATATTCTATAAAATATTATGAATTTTTTTAAATACATTTTTAAGAAACATGGATGTGGATGATAAAAAGATCCTAGTAGATTATTACGTATAAACAATCTCGAATAATGTAGAGATTGTGAAATAAACCCTTACCTTGTACATTCCCTTGGTTGAAGGTAGGTCAAGCTCCTGTATAATGGTGAAATAATTGTTATTAAATTAAACAAGAATCATATACATTATTATGTTATCATATATGATCTTTTAACATTGCTTTGTTAATAATATCTTAGTATTATCGTCGTTTCGGGTGTTAACTTACTCGTTTTATTTTATATGTTTTTTTATGTAAGCCATGTCTGTCATGGATAGGTTGTATCTTATTCATATACATAATTATATCAAGTCCATAAACATTATTTTTATATCATCAAATGATAATTATACTTGAATGGATACAATGGAGAATGAATGTCATCGCGTTCGTGCAAACGGTAGTCCGTACATACGCACGAGCGACAATATCATTCTTTTGATATCAAAATAATATTTAATTGGATGGTATATCTTATATACAGAATCATTATCATGTTATATTTATTATTTACATGAATTACACATCATTATTATACCCATTCAAATAATAATATATTGAATAACACTTACACCACGACGTGGAGACGATAAGCCGTACGTACGCACGTGTGGTGACATGTCATTCAAAGGATGGATATAATACTGAATATGATTGTACCATATTTATAATAATATTTCAATATATAGGAGATACTAGATTCATTATTTTAGAATGGGAATAACAAATAAAGAATATGTTGAAGAAGAAATGAATTTCAAAAAGGGTGGTGAAAACATTACCTCTTCTTTGGGTTCTTCCTTTTGATTTGATCAAAAGGGCTCCTTAGGATGGATTCATGATCAAAATAAGGCCTCTAGGTTGTAGTGAGGGAAGTTGAGAGAGTATTTGGGCAGGGGTTAGCCAATCCTAAAGGCTTTGAAGGTGTGAATTAATGAGAAGGGAGAGTGCCCTTTTATAAGAGGGGTGATGGGAACCTTTGGAAAAGCTAGAAATATTATTTTCTAATAAATTATTATTCGGTTTTTAATGGCTCCAAAGTGTATTATTTAGAGGTTAAGGTTGGTATGGGTATCCAAACACACAACCAATAGAATTTAGACAGGTTTGGGTCATTATATTAACCTTATCTATTAGTATTAACTCTTAGTAATTAGTTTCACACTTACCATGTCACTTTTTATTTTTATATTATATAGTTAATAAACTTACTATATATATTCAAAAGACCCCCAAGTGGTCTATTAATGATACAACTATCATTATATAAGTCTCTTGGATGAACCTTAGATTTTTAATAATTTAATATCAATTAAAAATATAATATTTGTTTTAAAAACTCTTTTATGTGAATTTTGACACTATTTGGAAACCTGATTTTTGTGAAACTCATAAAAGAATTATTACTTCGAAAAAGGTTAATTAAATCAATCCTAACATGTCATATTAAACTATAAAATTAGTTTCATTCATAAAAAATTTCTAATTATATTTATTTGGGTATTTATAATATCAATTATTTTAATTTTTCACCATTATGGTAATTACTACATCATCATTATGTCATAAATAAATTAAATTATATATTGTATAAAAATTATAAACAAAATATCCTTATGTAGTAAAACTTTTTATCTATCGAATTATTATTTAAAATCTATTTATCTTTTGTATAACCCTATATTAAAAATGTTTTAGTAAATAAAAATTGATTTTAACTCTTTTAACTCTTCTTGGAATTAAATAATAATAAATGTCCTAATCTAATACAAGTGGACATAAATGGTAATATTTTACTTCAAAGGTTGTTTTTGGTCGAGATACACTTTTACAATAGAATTAGGACATGTTTTAGTGTAATATTAATATCATTTTTACCCGCACTTACCCTATTTACTTTTAACTATGGTAAATAAAAGTAAAAAGTTACTATTCACCATAAATTATTTTCATCTAATTGAACCACATTTTAATCCATTAAATGAATAGTGTCTCTCGGATCTTCGAAATTCCACTCACAGAAGCGGTAAAATTATGTTTTACGAAAAATTCAGTTTTTTAACTACCACTTAGCAGTTTCACTATTCATCAAAAATGAAAGTTTCCAGTAAAATACCAAAAATAAGGCCTAAGATATATTTGATATCATGAATTAAAAAATGATGTCTATTTTACCAGCTTCAAAACATATCAGTTGCATTAATTAATTTAAAAATTAATTTTCGTCGTCAAAACAAATAGCGTGTTTTTAAGAGATAATATCTATCAAAAGATTGACACTTGTTTTTGTCCGGTTTAATTGTGAAATTATGTACAATGACCAACATTTTAATAAATGGTAAAAATATATTCTAAATATTCTTTAAAACCACCCAAATTCATAATTTATCAATATAAATTATTTTCAATAAAAAAGTTGTTTTTAATTATAATTTAGTAATTTTCACTATTCATCAAAATATAAATGTTATCCGAAAAGTTCCAAAATTTCACCATAGGAAAAATTTGATACTATGAATACAAAAATTAAGTTCATTTTGATAGATAAAATTTATAATATTTCAAAAAGTAGGTATTACTATTCATAATAGCTAGTTTGATTGGTTGTGGTGTGTGTTAGAACTCGAAGTTGCGTACAACACACGCTACAGTCTAATTCAAAGGAAAGCATACCGTGGAAGCTTGGGATGTTTCATTGTAAATTTTTTGATGTCCCCATTCTAAAAAGTAAACTTATTTAGTCAAATTAAATATATAAAAGTTTAAAATATTGGATTTAAAAAGGGTTCACTATTAAAAGTTGGTAAAATTGCAATACTGAAAATGAATTTGTTCTTACATTATGTCTAAGAAACTCATAATATGGATTCTAAAATTATAATGACTTTATAACATTTAAAATTTAGTTAATACTATTCATAAACTCTTTTGAACGGCTTGTTTGGTAAGTCATGGGGCGCTTGAACTCGTTGTTGCGTGTAGAACAAGTTATTGAATTATTTTAAAAAAATAACACACTATGAAATCTTGGGGTGTTACATTATCCCCTCCTTCAATAAATTGCGTCATCGCAATTTGAAATTGTTCTTCTAAAATAAAATGTTGAATATAGAAAATATCGTTGTGGGAAAACCCACATCGGAAATTTGGGTGATAAAATTTAGTCTTAATAAGAGGAAAAGAAAAATGAAAGGGTCAACAACAAATTATGATCTCTATTTGGAGAACATTGGTGGAAATTAGAGACATATAATTGGAGGAAAAACGTAAATATTTATAGGTAGTGATTGAGTTCATCAATCACAAACATGTGTAAAATTTAGGGCCTTAAATTAATCAATCTATGATGATTTAAAATACCATCGGTTCAGCAAAACATATGATATTAGGATAACACATTTTTTTGTTTTAAGATCCCTTAACTAAAGTATAAGAATTAATTTCTTTATTGAATAAGAGAAGAAGAAAAATATATACTTGACAAGTACAGTATCATCCTTTAACTAAGCTATACCAAAAACTCATCATTCACTCTAAAAGATAATAGAACTTAAAAATAATATTCTATTTATCCTATTCTTATAGTGTTAAAAAAATGAATATATAATTCATCTAGCAGAACCATTAAAAAACGACATTATTCAATCCAGGAAATCACGTGTGTCAGTGGTAGGTGATACACCCTTGTCGCCCTTCGGTTGTCGGTTCAAGTCTTGCGGCCTTTCCAAACGCGACGGGTTGCCGCCCAACCTCCGGGTTGTCCATTTATGACAATCCAAAATAATCCAAACTAGAACTATCCAAAATACTTCAGTCCAAAATTTATAAGGAAGTTAAACACAATGAAGATTCTTTTTCCCATGTAATAACTTGTGATCTCCTTCATCATGTATTCTTTTAAAACACTGCAACATCCTAAATTACCATAAAACCTTATTGATTAAATTCATGATCCCTTCTTCCTTAAAGAATAATAGATATACTCCTTCAATCCAAAAATGTTGTAAACCCCAACAATGATGGAATATACAAATCATTAATCAGTTTGAAGGTAGTCACGAATATTAAATATAAATTATCCAGATCTATCATGTATTATTGTAAAATCACTACCGCAGTATCAGAACTATTTTATGGTTTATCTTTCTCTCAACCAAATATTTTCCAAAAATTTAACCTTCTATTGAGTCACTTTTCATTGCTCCACAAAATCTCAAGTCCTTAATGAAATAGTACTGCAGTACAATCATTATATTCTTCATAATTATTAAACCAAGTACATTGTTGATAAAAGACACAAATGACATAATCAACATAAGAACTCTAATCATTCCTCTTCATCTGTGGTAGTATCACAACTTGTTTATTATCCAATAGCATCATTTGCGGCATAGTCTGATGACTAGGACATAGGTTCACGTAGTGTCCAAACTCCTTGCAAATTAAGCATTGTACATTTGAAACCATTATCTTACCCTTGCAGTCACGTACTTTGTACCCTTTTCTTCTACACTTATAACAAACTCACATTTTTTTCAGGCAAGTTCAAGGGTGTTTCTTCCCACAGTTATCACATATGGGAAAATTCTTCTTTTTCGTCTTCCCTTTATCCATCTTTCTCTCTTCCATCCTTTTCTTCTCCTGCTTCCCTTCAAAGACATAGGACTCAGAAAACTCTTTATTTATCTTATCAACACATGATATTATTTTTTCATATGATGATAATACATGGGAGACTATTTCCCTTATAAATTCTGGCTTAGGACCATGAAATATATGATCCTTCTTTCTCTTTGGATCATGTGCATTGCTGGAGTTCTCATTCCTTCTACTGGGTGCCATTTCTAAACAATGGCATACACTAGATTAGTTTATGAATAACAATACCTAATCCCAAACTTGTAAAACACATAACATAAATTAAATAGTTTATGTATATAATCCATAATCATAATAATTTCTCCTTTGCGGAAGTATATACTCACAAACCCTTCATAATGGTTCGTAAAGAAAATGAGAATTATCCTAAGAAAATTCTCTTGGAGTGTCGTAACCAAGAGTGCAGCAAGACCCATTTTCATGCACCAGCTCCCGTTCGAGTCTAGCTCAAAGTGGTGTTTTCAGGTTTTACCCCTAGGTACATCTGTGCCAGAGCCGCCTCTACCTGCTCATATCCAAACAGGGATGTATTGCTCGGAAAAGTCACAAAATCTCTACAATACCAAATTTCGAGGAAGTTCTTCTATACTAATCCTCAAAGTCCATCTTAGATCTATGTGCACTAATCATAGTTTATGTAAATTTATATTCCAAGGTTTGTACTAAAATTTCTCTGATACCGACTTTAACTCCCTGACCCCAGTTACCCAGAGTTGGTGCATTATTACATAACATTGGCATGATCACAAGAAAGATCAAGTCTCAAAAGACCGATTAGTTTAGTAGCCTTGAAAAAACTAGATACATTAGTAATGGTTACATTACATCATAAAATCAAAACTACAACAATATATTCTCCATAGTCCACACTCATTTCCCCTCATACTATCCCTGCAGGTCATTCATAAATTACTTCTTCACATCCTGGGAAAAGTAAAACATAGAAAAGGGGTGAGTTAAAATGCCCAGTAAGGATAAAAATATAGCGGAAACTTTCATAAATAAGAATATACATTTAAGGCAATGTATAGCTAAAAAAAGCCTTTTAAACTTGAACTTCCACATAGTAAGCAAAAAATAAAATGAAAAAATGTCATTTACTTATTCACATGAATATTCTACTAATCGAATAATCACATGCAATATCAATATCCACTTTCATAATGATGGAATGCATACTGCTAGACTATCACAACCACATAGCCAAGGTCTCGTGCCAAGACTACAAATAATATTCTTTCAATACATTTTTCCAAGACACTAGTTTGTCTCATGAGACCTACCAATGCATCGAGGTGCTATAGCGGGCTCCACCCATCACTTATTAAGTCCAATACATTCCTTATATGAACAGGTTTAAACATAAACATTTGTATTATAACTAGCATATGAAATGTCAGTACTTTCTCCATTAATAATGAATGGTATAAAAATAAAATATCCATAATCAAACAAATCACAAAACATACAATATAATATGGAATTTTTTTTTCATAATAAATAAACTTCAAATAAGCTTAAAATCCATCAAAGGATGTTGACATAGATGAAATCAAAACTATTTGAGAGAAATATCTCCTTTTTTAAATCATTTAAAAGTCACATAATTATATAATAAAACATTTACTTTGAAAATATTCTTATAATCTTGTAAAGGAATATTTGAAGATTTTATAACATTGGAAAATAGCCGCACCCGCCGTATAAGTAAAAAAACATTCTTACCTTATTTTTGTCTAAAAGGTTAAAAAGTACCTTGTTTGGAAAACAAAAAAAATATTCCTTTATAGACATCTTATAAAAGTCAAAAAATGGTATAAATAACTTTCACCCATATTTTGTAAAATAGTAAGAATGTTTTGCAATACAATTTTTAGAAACATGGATGTGGATGATAAAAAGATCCCAGTAGATTATTACGTATAAACAACCTCGAATAATGATGAGATTGCGAAGTAATCCCTTACCTTGTACTTTCCCTTGGTTGGGGGTAGGTTAAGATCTTTTATAATGGTGAAATAATTATTATTAAATTATAAAATAATCATATACATTATTATGTTATCATATATGATCTTTTGACATTGCTTTTTTAATAATATCTTCGTATTATAGTCGTTTCGGGTGTTAACTTACTCGTTTTAGTTTATATTTTTTGTTACGTAAGCCATGTTTGTCATGTATAGTTTGTATATTCTTCATATAAATAATTATATAAAGTCCTTAATAATTATTTTCATATGATCAAATGATAAGTATACATGAATGGATACAATGGAGAATGAATCTCATCACGTTCGTGGATACGGTAGTCTGTACGTACGCACGAGCAACAATATCATTCTTTTGATATCAAAATAATATTTAATTTGATGTTATATATTATATACAGAGTCATTATCATGTTATATTTATTATTTACTCGAATGACACATCATTATTATACCCATACAAATAATAATATATTGAATAACAATTACACCACGACATGGAGACGGTAAGCAGTACGTACGCACGTATGGTGACATGTCATTCAAATGATGGATAGAATAATGAATATGGTTGAACCATATTTATAATAACATTTCATTATATATGAGATACTGTATTCATTATTTTAGAATGTTAATAACAATGAAATAAGAAGTTGAAGAAGAAATGAATTTGAAAAAGGGTGGTGAAAACATTACCTCTTCTTCGGGTTCTTCCTTTTGATTTGATCAAAAGGGCTCAATAGGTTTTCTTTCTGATCAAAATAAGGCCTCTAGGTTGTAGTGATGGAAGTTTAGAGAGTATTTGTCTAGGTTTTGGCCGAACCAAAAGGATTTGAAGGTGTGAATTAATGAGAAAAGGGAGTTCCCTAATATAAGTAGGGTGAGGGGCACCTTTGGAAATGCTAGAAATATTATTTTATAATAAATTCATATTCTGTTTCTAATGGCTCCAAAGTGTATTATTTAAAGGTTACGGTGGGGATGGGTCTAAAAACACCCAAACAATAGAATTTAGACTGGTTTGGGTCATTATATTAACCTTATCTTTTAGTCTTAACTCTTAGTTAATTAGTTTGACACTACCCATGTCACTTTGTATTTTTATATTATATAGTTAATAATATTACTATATACATCCAAGAGACCCCCAAGTGATCCATTAATGATAAACCTATCATGATATAAGTCTCTTGGCCGAACCTTAGATTTTTTGGAATTTAATATCAATTAATAATATAATATTTGTTTTAAAAAATATTTTATGTCAATTTTGACACTATTTGTAAAATTGATTTTTGTGAAAATCATAACAGAATGATTACTTAAAGAAGATAATTAAATAAATCCTAACATGTCATATTAAACTATAAAATTATTTTAATTCATAAAAAGTCTCTAATGATATTTATTTTTCTATTTATAATATCAATTATTTTAATTTTTCACTATTACGGTAATTACTGCATCATCATTGTGTCATAAATAAATTAAGTTATTTATTGTCTAAAAATTATAAATAAAATATCATTATATAGGAAATAGTTTTATCTTCATAATGAATATTTACAATCTAATTTATCTTATGTATGACCCTATATTAAAAATGTATTAGCAAATAAACATTGATTTTAACTCTTATAACTCTTCTTTGAATTAAATAATAATAAATGTCCTAATCTAATAGAAGTGGACCTAAAGGATAATATTTTACACCTAAGGTTTTTTTTGGCCATGATAAACTTGTCCAATTGAATTAGTACATGTGTTAGGATAATATTAATATCATTTTTACCCTTAATTACCCTATTTACTTTTAACCGTGGTATATAAAAGTAAAAAGTTACTATTCACCAAAAATAATTTTCATCTCATTGAACCACATTTTACTCCATGATATGAACCATGTCACTCGGAATTTCAAATTTCCACTCACAGAAGCGGTAAAATTATGTTTTATGAAAAATTCAGTTTTTTAACTACCACTTAGCGGTTTCACTATTCATAAAAAATTGAACGTTTCCAGAAAAATACCAAAAATTAGGCCTAATCTATAATTGATATTATGAATTAAAAAATGATTTCTATTTTACCAACTTCAAAACATATCAGTTGCATTAATTAATTTAAAAATTAATTCTCGTCGTCAAAACAAATAGCATGTTTTTAAGAGATAATAACAATCAAAAGATTGACACTTGTTTATGTCCGGTTTCATTGGGAAATTATGTACAATGACCAACATTGTATTAAATGGTAAAAATATATTCTAAATATACTTTAAAACCACTCAAATTCATAATTTATCAATATGAATTATTTTTATTAAAAAATTTGTTTTTAATTAAAATTTAGTAATTTTCACTATTCATCAAAATATAAATGTTATCTGAAAAGTTCCAAAATTTCACCTTAGGCCAAAGTAGATACTCCGAATACAAAAATGAAGTCCATTTTGAGAGATAAAATTTATAAAATTTCAAAAATTACGTATTAATATTCATAACAGCTAGTTTGATTGGTTGTGTGGTTTGTTAGAACTCGAAGTTGCATACAACACATGCTACTGTATTATTCAAAGGAAAGTGTACCGTGGAAGATTGGGATGTTTCATTGTAAATTTTTTGATGTCCCAATTCAAAAAAGTATATTTATTTAGTCAAATTGAATAAATAAAAGTTTAAAGTATTGGATTTAAAAACGGTGCACTATTAAAAGTCAGTAAAAGTGCAATACTGAAAATGAATTTGTTCTTACATTATGTCTAAGAAACTCATAATATAGATTCTAAAATTTTAAGGATTATATAATGTTTAATATTTAGTTAATACTATTTATAACCTCTTTTGAACGACTTGTTTGGTAAGTCATGGTGTGCTTGAACTCGGTGTTGCATGTAGTGTAAGTTATTGAATTATTTTAAATAAATAACACACTATGAAATCTTGGGGTGTTACAACAACTCCTTGTAGCTATGTACAATTCTTTATCAATATATAGTGAAAATGGATTTCAATTCATAAAACACAATGATTCTATAAACATTATTAAAATATGGCATGTTCTAGAGGGGCTAATTATATCTAACATACACCCAGCAAAATCCACATATGAATAAATAAGTAAAATTATTATCTTTGAGGGGTGAACTATGAAGTCTTATAATATACAAACATGGATATTACTTCAGAATTTAATCATACTTATTAAAACAAATAACAAAACCATGATACGATCGTATAGGTATAGTGTCTTTAGAAACTGGGAAACATAAACAACTGGTAAAGCATCTACATTGTCTCCTATTTATTTCATTTTATCTAGAGTCCCTTTGGAATATCCTACTTAATACCATTCTTTCTGACCAGGGGAATAGAAAACATACAAAATGTTGTGCACATATGCTCATTAAGGGTAAACAAAGGAAATATCATATTCATAAGAACATAGCATTTCTAAAATCTTAACCTGGAAAAGATATCATAATATCATAACATTGGATAAATCATAGTAGTGAAATGTAATCCCAATAATCATAACATAAATCATGAAAGGTTGTGGAGTACTCACATAATCATAGAGAATAATTTCATAGTAGTCAAGACTCATTGCCAAGACTATCCTAGCGGACAAAGTCCATTTCTAAACTGAGTTCACACCTCGTTTTAGTCCAGTATCACTGAACCGGATTAGCCTGAATTTCCTTCCATATCTATATCATGAGATATAAATCTTTCCCCATTGCATTTGAGGGAGAAAGGGGTCCCACCCATTTCATAATTAAATCATTCTTACGTGTGCAACAAAATCATAATTTATATCATATCCATTGTAGTAAAAATGGGATTCTTAAACATCCTGCCATCATAACATAATCCATAAAAAGAAATCATAAAATTAATTCATTCATAATATAATAAAATCAATTTAAAAATAGGTATATAAACATAACCCTATATTATCTTATAAGGAATATAATTTTGATAAAACACTTGATCTCTATTCTTGAGGAAAATATCATTTCTACTTCAAAAACATTTTACCTTTCTTAACATGTCTTACTATTTTAACTAAAATAAGTTGATTAAAAATAAACTTAAAAACTTGTAAAGTAAGCTTCATGTAAATAATGTTCTAAGAAATCATAAAAATCCATTCTTGCTGTATAAGTTAAAAAAATATTCTTCCCATACTTTGGCCGAAAAAGTCAAAAGTACCTCATACTAAAAACGATAAAAGTTTCATATCATGTCATTTACTCACCAATGGGTGATAATGGATTTAAAAAATTGTAGGAGGATAGAAATAATATTACATATTGAGGAATCATGGATGTGGATGATAAATATTTTTCTGTAAATTCTGAAGTAAATACAATCTTGGGTAAAAATGAGATTGCGAGATTTTCCATTATCTTAGGTCTGATTTTCATAGTACGTTTCTGAAACACCTTTATAATGATTTAAATAATGTCATTGACTTAGTAAATAATAAAATTAATTGTTATTATATCATATATGGTCATATTCTTATCTTCTTATTAGTAATATTTCATTGCTACTTGTTATTCGGGTGTTCATTGCTTTATGTTCTTATGCATGTTTTGTCGAATAAATTCTAATTATTATTTTTGGGTTATAGATACCTCATATTCATAATGGTATTAGTGTAATATATATCATATTTATTCATTAAATTCATTTATATAATCATTATTCAATTAAGATCGTGTAGAATGAGTCGCATCACACCGTGGAGACGGTAGGCCGTACGCACGCACGAGCGATGATATCGTTACCATGATCATGGAATTGTATTGAAGGTTATGTATAATATTTCAGAATCAATATCATTTTAAAATAATCATATATAGTTATTCATTAAACCATCATACCATTCCAAGTAAGGTGGTGGTGGAAAACAATTTACACCGTGGCATGGAGATGGTATTCTATACATACGCAGGCGCGGTGATTTCATTTTCCATAGGATGGATAGAAGGTGAAATAGGGTTGTTTCATATTTAAATTAAAATATCTATATATGAGTGATACTGATATTATTACATCATAATTCAACAACTAAAGAAGAGGAAGTAGATGAAGAAATAAATTTTAAAGAATCGGTAATGGATATTACCTCTTCTTTGACACGCCTCATTGAAACCTCCTCTTAGGGAACTAATGTTGGTCTTTGAAGAAGACCAGGACCTCTAGAATATTACTAGGGGAGTTGATAAGAGTAATGGTCAGGGTTTTGCCGAACTTGAAGGCTCAAAGTTGTGTAAAGTGGAGAGGGGGGAGGTCTCCTTTTATAAGGGAGGAGAGGGGATCCTTTGGAAAGTGTGAAAATATTATTTTATTATAAACATATATTCGGTTTAAAAAATATATAAAAATCATTAAAGTTGAACATAAGATATATCATGGTCGAAATAAAATCATCCAATAATAATTGGACATGTTTTGGATAATATTTTAATCATTATAATCTTATTTGTTGAAATCATTTATTAATGAGGAAAATACTGCATCATTATTGTTTCATAAATAATTTAATTTATTTGATGTCTAAAAATTATAAAACAAACACAACCCTATAGGAAATATTTTTATCTTTCCTATGAATATTTATAGTTGAACAGATAATTTATATAACCCCTTATAAAAATTAATTAATAACTGATTTTTGATAATGTCAATTTTGTCATTACATTAAATTAATTAATCCAAATTGTCATTATCACTACCAAGTAGATCAATGGAATCCCAAAATCGACCCAAGGATTACCATGGTTGTCCACTACTCATATAATAAGATTATGAAAAATCTTATGGTACTTTTGAATTATTATAATATTCTTTTAACCTTGAATTACCCTCTTTATCTTTAACCGCAGTAAATAAATGTCAAAAGTTACTATTCATCAAAAATTATTTTCATCCTATTGAACCACATTTTGATTCTTGATAACAACGATGTATGTCAGATTTTTGAAAATCAATTCACATAAGTGGTAAAATTTCATTTTAATGAAAGAGTCAGTTTTTTAACTACCACTAACTGGTTTCACTATTCATCAAAAATTGATGTTTTTCAGAAAAATACCCAAAATTCAGGCTAAGCTATATTTGATATTACGAAATAAAAAATGATGTCTATTTTTTCAAATTCATAACATAGAATTGGAATTAAATAATTTTAAAATTTATTCCCGTTATCAAAACAAATAGCATGTTTTTAAGAAACAAAAATTATCAAGAGATCGACACTTGTTTATGTCCAATTTCAATGTGAAATTAATTACAATGACCAATATTGGATTAAATGGTAAAAATATATTATAATTACACATTAAAACAAATTAAAAAAATAATCTAACCATATAAATTATTGCGATGAAAAAATTTGTTTTTAATTAAAATATATTGTTTTTTTACTATTCATTAAAATATGAAAGTTATTAGAATAATATGAAAAATTTATCCAAATTAAATTTTTATATCCTGTTTCCAAGGAATAATTTTATTTTGTAAAATTGAACTTATAAACATGTCAAATACTAGATTTAATGTGAGTGTGCCATCAAAAGGTGGCAGAACTGCATTTTTTTAAAAATACTTATTTTACCCGAAATATTTATTTTGTTCTCATACCATGTTCTAGAAAATATTTAAGATGAATAATAATGTTATAAAATTCAAAATGTATTTAATACTATTCATAATGGCTAGTCCATAATAATATTATAACAATATATCGTTGTTTAGTGAAACACAGTATTGCGTACTTCACAAGCTATCAAGGAAGGTCGTAATTGTGTGTAACACCAGCCAAGATAGTGATGTGTGCAGTGAAAGATTCATTTGATGTTGCATATAACATAAGACAAAAAATATTTACTTCTCATAAAATATCAAGGTGTCACATTCTACCCCCTTTAAAATGATTTTCACCATCGAAATTCATCTCTTCTTAACTAATTATAGTACCAGAAATTAGAAAGGGAAACAAAAAACAAGGGTTCAATGGTGACTCACGAATTGTCACACGCCAAAATTGGCTCGACAATGGTGACTCGAGAATGAGAATTTATAATGATGAATCCATAAATGTGACTTTCCAATAGTGACACGCCATTAGTGACCAACCAACGGTGACCCACCAACATCCACTCACCAACAATGACTTGCCAATTTTGAGTCTCCATGAAAAAAACCATTCTAAAAATAATCATTTCTAATTCAGTTGTGTTATAGATTAATCTCCCTGAATTAAATGTATTTGTGAACATATCCATATTTTGGTGTTCAATCTATATGATTTATGATCTATATGACCAATTTCAAAATGTACTCTAAAAAAATTATTTATTAAAACAATATTATTTTTCCCTTGATGAGACATAGTATTTATAAAAATTATTATTTTGATTTCATTGTCACAAATAATATGGAAGTGTATTAATTTTATATTCATATTCTAGAAATTTTTGTTTTATAAATAAATTTGTACAGAACAACTCCCTGTAGATATGTACAATTATTTATTAATATATAGTGAAAATGGATCTTAATTCATACAACACAAAGATACTGTAAACATTATTAAAATATGGAATATTCTAGAGGGGATAATTATATCTAACATACAACCACCAAAATCCACATATGACTAAATAAGTAAAATTATTATCCTTGAGGGTTGAACTATAACAACCCATACTTTAAAAACAAGGTTATTACTTCAGAATTTAAGCGTACTTATTACAACATATTCTAAATCCATGATAGGACTGTATAGTTATAGTGTCTTTAGAAACCGGGAAACATAAACAACTGGTAAAGCATCTACATTGCCTCCTGTTTATTTCATCATATCTAGAGTCCCATAGGCATATCCAACTTAATACCTTTCTTCCTGACTTGGGGAAAAGAAAACATACAAAAAGGTGAGCTCATATGCTCAGTATGGGTAAACAAAGGAAATATCATATTCATAAGAACAAAGCATTTCGAGAATCTTGACATGCAAAAGAGATCATAATATCATAACATGGGATAAATCATAGTAGTGAAATGTAATCCCAATAATCATAACATAAATCATGAAACTTTGTGGAATACTCACATAATCATAGAGAATCATTTCATAGTAGTCAAGACTCATTGATAAGAATATCCTAGCAGACAATGTCCATTTCTAAACCAAGTTCACTCCTTGTTTCAGTCCTGTATCACTGAATCGGATTAACCTACCATTCCAGCCTTGTCTATATGATGAGATATAAATATTTACCCAATGTATTGGAGGGAGAAATATGTCCCTCCCATTTCATAATGAAATCATTTTTATGTGCGCCATAAAATCATAAATCATATCGTAACCCATGTAATAAAAATGGGATTCTGAAACATCATTCCATCATAACATAATCCATAAAAGGACATCATAAAATTAATTCCATCATAACATAATAAAATCAATTTAAAAATAGGGATAGAAACAAAATCCTATATTATCTAACAAGGAAAATAATTTTGATAAAACACTTAAACTCCATTCTTGAGGAAAATATCCCTTCAACTTCAAAAACATTTTACCTTTATTAACATGTCATACAATTTTAACTAAAATAAGTTGATTAAAAATAAATATAAAAACTTGTAAAGTAAGTTTCAGGTAAATAATATTCTATGAAATCATGAAAATTCATTCATTCCATATAAGTTAAAAAAGAGATTCTTCTCATACTTTGGCCGGAAAAGTCAAAAGTACCTCATACTAAAAACGAAAAAAGATTAATTTAATATATTTTACTCACAAAAGGGTGAAATTTGATTTAAAAAATTGTATTAGGATATAAATAATATTTCATATTGAGGAAACATGGATGTGGATGATGAATTTTCATTAGTAAATTCTGAAGTAAAAACCATCTCAGGTAAAACTGAGATTGTGAGATTTTCCATTACCATAGGTCCGATTTGCTTCATACATTTCCAAAACTCATGTATAATGATTTAAATAATGTCAATGAATTATTACAGAATCATATTCATTGTTATGATATCATATATGGTCATATTCGTATTTTATTATTAGTAATATTTCATTGCTACTTGTTATTCAGTTGTTCATTGCATTATGTTCTTATGCATTTTTTGTCAAATAAATTATTATTATTCTTTTTAGGTTATAGATTACTCATTTAAATAATTGTATTAGTGTATTATATATCATATTTATTCATTAAATACATTTATATAATCATTGTTCAATTAATATCATGCATAATGAGTCGCATCACATCTTGGAGACGGTAGGCCATATGTACGCACGAGCGATGATATCGTTCCCATGATCGTGGAATTTTATTGAAGATTATATATACTATTTCAGAATCAATATCAATTTAAAATAATCATATATAGTTATTATTTTCATCATCATACCCATCCAAGTAATGTGTTGGTGGAAGACAAATTACATAGTGGCTTAGAGATGGTATTTTGTACGTACGCACGTGTGGGGATTTCATTTTCCATAGGATGGATAAAAGAAGAAATAGGGTTGTTTCATATTTATAATAACATATATATATATATATATATGAGTGATACTGATGTTATTACTTCATAATGAAACAACTAAATAAGAGTATGTAGAAGATGAAATAAATTTGAAAGAATCGGTAACAGATATTACCTCTTCTTTGACACGCCTCTTTGAAACCTACTCTTAGGGTACTAATGTTAGTCTTTGAAGAAGACCAGGATCTCTAAAATATTACTAGGGGAGTTGATAAGAGTAATGGTTCGGGGATGGCCGAGCATGAAGTCTAAAAGTTGTGTAAAGAGGAGAGGGAGGAGGTTCCTTTTTATAAGGGAGGAGAGGGGCACCTTCAGAAAGTGTGAAAATATTATTTTATAATAAACTTATCTTAGGTTTAAAAAGGTCCAAAAATTATTAAAGATGAATATAAGATGAGTCATGGTCGAAATAAAATCATCCATTCCGAATTGGACATGTTTTTGATAAAATTTTATTCATTATAAGCTTATTTATATAAATCATTAATTAATGAGGTAAATACTGCATCATTATTGTGTCATAAATAATTTAATTTATATGATTTCTTAAAATTATAAAATAACAAAACCTTGTACGAAATATTTTTATCTTTCCAATGAATATTTATAGTCAAAATGATAATTTATATAACCACTTATAAAAATTAATTACTAAAAGATTTTTGATAATGTCAATTTTGTCATTACATTAAATTAATTAATCCAAATTTTCATTATCACTACAAAGTGGCTCAATGGGGTCCCAAAATTGACCAGAGGATTCCAATGGTCGGCGACTACTCATTAAATATGGTTATGACAAGTGGTAAGGTACTTTTGAATTATTATAATATTCTTTTAATCTTGAATTACACTATTTATATTTAACCATAGTAAATAAAAGTCAAAAGTCACTATTCACCAAAAATTATTTTCATCCTATTGAAACACATTTTACTTCTCGATAAAAACCATGTATGTTGGATTTTTGAAATTCAATTCACAGAAGTGGTAAAATTTCATTTAAATGAAAGATTCGGTTTTTTAACTACCATTAAGTGGTTTCACTATAAATAAAAAATTTAAGTTTTTTCTAAAAAATACAAAAAACTCACCCTAAGCTACATTTGATATTCCAAATTCAAAAATGATGTCTATTTTTTCAGATTTATAACATAGAAGTGGCATTAAATAATTTTAAAATTTAGTCCCGTTATCAAAACAAATAGCGTGTTTTTGAAAAAAAAACAATAACTATCAAAAGATCGACACTTGTTTATGTCCAATTTCAAAGTGAAATTAATTCCAATGACCAAAATTGGATTAAATGGTAAAAATATATTTTAATTACACTTTATGACCAATTAAAAAGATAATATATCCATATAAATTATTGCAATGAAAAAAGTTGTTTTTAATTAAAATATATCGTGTTTTTACTATTCATTTAAATATGAAAGATATTAGAATAATATGAAAAAATTATCCAAATTAAATGTTTATATCCTAAATCCAAGGAATAATTATATTTTATTAAATTGAACTTATAAACATGTCAGAAACTATATTTAATGTTGTTGTGCCATCAAAATGTGACAAAACTACATTTTTTTAAAAATACTTATTTTACCCAAAAAAATTATTTTGGTCTCATACCATATTCTAGAAAATATTTAAGATGAATAATAATGATATAAAATTCAAAATTTTGTTACTAATATTCATAATGGCTAGTCTAGAATAATATTATAACAATAGATCGTTGTATAGTGAAACCCACTATTGCGTACTTCGCACGCTGTCGAGGAAGGTCGTGATTGTGTGTAACACAAGCCAAGATAGTGTTGTCTGCAGTGAAAGATTCCTTTGATGTTGCGTATAAAATATGACAAAAAATATATACTTCTCATAAAATATCAGGGTGTTACATTCTACCACCCTTGAAATGAATCTTTCCATTGAAATTCGTCACTTCGTAACAAACAGATGAGGATAGATCTCCCACATCATATCATCAAGCTCCCATGAATCTTATTCTAATTGGTGGTTCCTCCATAAAACTTTCACCAAGTGAGTGGTCTTGTTCCGTAAAACTTTTTCGCTACAATCCAGAATCTCTATCAGCAATTCTTCATAAGAAAGATCTAGCTCCAGCGGTACAACTACTGAGCTTAGTACATGTGATGGGCTAGGTATGTACTTTCTCAGGAGAGATATGTGGAACACATCGTGAACATGAGAGAGATTTGGTGGAAGCTCTAAACGGTAAGATACCTTCCCAACATGATCCAGTATTTTGAAAGGACCTATATACCAAGGGATCATCTTTCCCTTCTTTCCAAATCTCATTACTCTCTTCCGAGGAGATATTTGTAAGAACACTTCATCACCCACTTCAAACTCTAGGTCTTTTCGTCGGTTCTCGGCATAATTTTTTTTGTCGACTCTGAGATGCTCTTATGTGTTTTTCAATAGATCTGACCTTTTCTACCATCTCATCAGCAAGATCATGTCCTAATCGCTTTCTTTCGCAAACTTCATCCCAGCAAGTTGGAGTCCTGCATTTCTTTCCATAGAGAGATTCATAAGGAGCCATCTGAATACTAGAGTGAAAGATATTATTATAAGAAAATTCCAACAAAGGTAGGTGTTGATCCCAACCTCCATTGAAATACATAAGCATGAACTTAACAAAACTTCTAGAGTTTTAATTGTTCTCCCAATCTGACCGTCTGTCTGAGGATGATAAGCAGTGCTGAAACTCAACTATGTATCTAAAGTATGGTGAAGACTTCACCAAAACATCGAGGTAAAACTCGTATCCCGATCAGATATAATGGAAAGGGTTACTCCATGAAAACATACCAATTCCTTCAAATATATCCTGGCATACTGATCCAGAGAGAAATCTTCTCTAATAGGAATGATGTGTGCCGACTTCATAAGATGATCAACTATAACCAAGATAGCATTATTTCCTTTGGAAGTTTTAGGAAGACCAGTGACAATACCTACAATGATGTATTCCCATATCCATTATGGTATGGGTAATGGTTGTAACATCCCCTTAGACTTATTTCTCTCATCTTTAACTTGCTGGTAAACAAATAATCGAGAGACTTATTCATCAAAATCACTTTTCATTCCATCCCACAAGAAGTACTCATTCAGTTACCTATACATCTTCATGCATCAAGGATGAATAGAGAATGAATAACTATGAGACTCATCCAGTAGCTCCTTTTTTCATACTAGGATAGGAGGAACAAAAAGCTGAGTCCTAAACCTTATTATCCCATCACAATCTATGTTGAATTCAGGAACATTTCTCACCTTCATTTGTAACTATACAGCTTGTTTTTGTGCCTCTTTAATCTTCACATGTATAGATGGTTGAAGATTCATTCGAGAAAGATAAGATTTTCCCACTTCTATTATAATTCCAAGATCAATACATTGTAAATCCATAAATATTTGATCTTTTGTGATCCTCATCATGGATAAGTTAGCATGGTCTTGTTGACTTAATGCATCTTCCACCTTGTTTGCTTTCCGAGGGTGGTAATTAATTGAGCAGTCATATGGCTCATATTAAGATCCTTTTGTGTGAAAATATAGTTCAAACTTTTATGATCAGTATAAATATCACACCTTTCACCATAAAGATAATGCCTCCAAATTATTAATGCAATGTTTACCGTGGATAATTCCAAATCATGAGTTTGGTAATTTTGATAATGGATTTTCCACTATCGTGAGGCATAAGCTATCACCATATCATTTTTCATGAGAACACATCCCAATCTCGTCTTGGATGCATCATTGTAGATCACAAACCTTTCTCCACTACAAGGCAGTATGAGCACAGGGGCACTGGATAACCTTTTTTTCTACTCCTTGAAATTCTCTTCACACTCCTCCATCCACACAAACATAACTCCTTTTTTAGTCAACCTGTTGAGTTGATTAGATAGTCGTGAAAAATCTTTCACAAAACATCGATAATATCCAGCCAGTCCTAGAAAACATCAGATCTCAGTTTCTTTTATTTGTCTCAAACATCTTTTAATAACCTCTATTTTTTCTGGATCAAATTATATCCCCTCTTTTGAGATTATGTGACAAAAAATGAAAATTTTTTATTCCAAAATTCACACTTGGTAATTTTTTCATAAAGATTCTCCTTTTTTAGGGGTTTTAATACAATTCTCAAGTGATCTTCATGTTCTTCCTTGCTCATTGAATAGACAAAAAAATAATCTATAAAGACTACCATAAACTGGTCAAGATGGTCTCTAAAGACTCTATTCATTAGATCCATGAAGATAGTGGGGGAATTAGTAAGACCAAATTGCATCACTTTAAATTAATAGTGTCCATAACATTTATGAAAAGTCATCCTTGGTATATCATCTTTTTTTAACCTTAATTTATTAAACACTGAACGAAGATCAATCTTGTAAAAGTATTGAGCTCAACGTAGTTGGTCAAATAGGTCATCAATGCGTTGGAGATGATATTTGTTATTGATAGTGATCTTATTATGTTCTCTATAATCAATGCAGATTCTCATAGATCCATCTTACTTCATAACAAACAGAATAGGTGATCCCCAAGGTGATGCACTAGGGTGTATTAATCCCATATCAAGATTTTCTTGGAGTTACTTCATCAATTAATAAAACTCAATTGGGGCCTTTCTATAAGGTTTCACTTAAATGGGCATAGCACCTTATATGAGTTCTATTGAAAACACAACGTCGCGATTTGGTGGAAGACCTGAAAATTACTCCAAAAATACATCATCAAACTCTCGTACAATGGGAATATTCTTAATCATGGGTTTCTCTCCAACCATTTGAGATAAATAACCTTTAGGTATTTGAATCTAGACCCATAATATGGAATAAATTTCCACTGGATGGTTATATTCATCCTTGCATTGATAAAAGATAGTATATTGATCAGGAATATTAAATGTGATTTCCTTTCTTTGGAAATTTATATGAGCTCCGTATAAAGAAATCAAATCCATGTTATGAATCACATCAAATTCCACTATAGGAAGGATCACAAGATTTACAGGAAGCACTTTCCCACAAACATCAATTGGAGAAGAATTAGAATCTTTTGATGCAACTGTTGTGCAATTAGGAGTTTTCTCAACTAAGTCAACATCTAATTGTTGACGTAGTATTGCGATACCCTTAGAAAATTCTTCAGAAATAAAACAGTGGGTGGATCCAGAATGAAATAAAACATTTCTACTTTAGAGTGGATGGTAAGTGTACCTTTCACCACATCGTTATCATACTCCACATCGCCGATAGAAATTGCATGTGACATTCCTTTTTTTTGGCCTTAATAGTTTGTTGACATCGATCATCATCATCAACCCCTTGATTAGGACATTGATTAGCATCATTCCCCATTTCCCTTCACTTAAAACATTGAAGTGTAGGAGGTGCATTCTATGTATCCCTTTCTTTGTTCGCATCATTCGAAATCTTCTTCCCATTATTTTGACATTAAACTTCCCGATAACCTTTTTTTCTACACTTAAAAGATTTACTTGTCCCATTTAGACAATTTCTTGCATGTTTCATTCAACACCTTGATCATAAGGGAAAACTCATATTGTTTTCCTTGTGGACTTTATATTTCCATTAGAATTCCATTTTCCACTTTTTATCAAACCCATATGACTGTTGGCTTACTCTAATCTCCATCTCAACCTTGAGAGCACATCGAAAAATTTCCTCATAGCTATTAATGTCCCTTATTGCTAATTCCCTTCTAAGACATGGTTTTAAGCCACTATAGAATCGATCGATATTACTCTCATGTTAGATAATAATTTCGGAAGCGTACCTAGAAAGTCTTGTAAAATTTGCATCATAGGTACCAACCGATTCATCATCATTTTTATTCAGTTCAAGAAACTCATTATCCATCTTTGATCGAAGAATAAGAGGGATGTACTTATTGAAAAATAATTTCTTGAACTCTTCCTATTCCATGGACTCAATTTCATCCCTTTTCCTTGTATTCTTAATAAGATTCCACCATTGATCAGCTTCACCTTCTAAACAATATACTACTAAGATGAATTTAACATGTTCAAAACATTGCAGTAGTGAAAATATCTTTTCAGTGGTACTAATTAATTGTTCAGCCACTAATGGGTCAGAAGACCCGCTGAATGAAGGTGGACACTTCCCCTTGAAGGATTCAACAGAATGTTGCTCCTTCCATTGATCGTTTGGAAGTCCTGCATGATTCATAGCTTGAGAATGTTGTGTGAGCAAGGCTAAAAGATTTCTCATTCCATCTCCCATAACGTTTTGTTGCTCAGGGGGACAATCATTGCATTGCCCATCGCATTCAGCATTAACACGGTTCTTTCGGGTTCCCACCATTGACTAAAACCACGAAGCATAGCGTGAGAAACACTAATAATAATAAGAAAACCATATAATAAAGAATAAAATTTCACACTTTAGGTCTTATAATAGGTTGTTCATGGCCATTTATAAAAATCTAATATTGTTTTCTATGTTTAGAAATATACTTAGAGTTCATACTAAGGATTTCACATCCTAGTTTCCAAAGGATGACTATACCTTTCCTCTGATACCAACTATAATGACGCATACTTTACAAACATTGTTATTACATCATAATTTAATCATACTTATTACAA
This sequence comes from Viscum album, assembly GCA_963277665.1. Taxonomy (NCBI): domain Eukaryota; kingdom Viridiplantae; phylum Streptophyta; class Magnoliopsida; order Santalales; family Viscaceae; genus Viscum; species Viscum album. The sequence goes on along the minus strand of OY728139.1, from coordinate 122,404,203 downwards.
CATATACAAAACCATGATAGGACCACATAGTTATTGTGTCTTTAGAAACATGGAATCATAAACAACTGATAAAGCATCTACATTGTCTCTTGTATATTTCGTCATATCTAGTGTCTCTTTGGCATATCCTACTTAATAACTTTCTTCTTGACCTGGGGAAAAGAAAATATAAAAAAGGGTGAGCTCATATGCTCAGTAAGGATAAACAAATGAAATATCATATTCATAAGAACATAGCATTTCGAAAATCGTAACCTGTAAAAGAGATCATAATATCATAACATTGGATAAATCATAGTAGTGAAATGTAATCCCAATAATCATAACACAAATCATGAAACTTTGTGTCATACACACATAATCATAGAGAATCATTTCATAGTAGTCAAGACTCTTTTCCAAGACTTTCCTAGCGGAAAAAGTCCATTTCTGAATAGAGTTATCTCCTCGTTTCAGTCCGGTATCACTGAATTGGATTAACATTTCGTTCTAGCCATGTCTATCTCATGAGATATAAATATTTACCCAATGAATTAGAGGACGATATAGGTCCCACCCATCTAATAATGAAACCATTATTATGTGTGACACAAAATCATAAATCATAGCATAACCCATTTAACAAAAATGGGATTCTTAAACATCATTCAATCATATCATAATCCATAAAAAGACAACATAAAATTAATTACATCATAACATAATCAAATCAATGTAAAAATAGGGATCGAAACAGAACCCTATATTATGTTAGATGGAAAATAATTTTGATAAAACACTTGAACTCCATTCTTGAGGAAAATATCCTTTTATATTTCAAAAAGATTTTACCATTCTTAACATGTCATAAAATTTTAAACAAAATAAAGTTTATTAAAAATAAACATGAAAACTTATAATGGATTATTCATGGATATAATGTTCTATGAAATCATAAAAATACATTCATGCCGTATACGTTAAAAAATTATTCTTCTCATACTTTGGCTGGAAAATTCAAAAGTACCTCATACTAAAAATGAAAAAAGATTCCTTTCATAACGATTACTCACCAAATTATAAAATTGGATTTAAAAAATTGTATGAGGATAGAAATAATACTACATATTGAGGAAACATGGATGTGGATAATAAATATTCCTCAGTAAATTCTGATGTATAAACAATCTTGGGTAAAAATGAAATTGTGAGATTTTCCCTTACCTTAGGTCTCATTTGCTTCGTACGTATCTGAACATCCATTATAATGATTTAAATAATTTCATTGACTTATTACAGAATCATATTCATTGTTATGATATCATATATGTTCATATTCTTATCTTCTTATTAGTAATATTTCATTGCTACTTGTTATTCATGTGTTCATTGCTTTATGTTCTTATGCATGTTTTGTCATATAAATTCTTATTCTTATTTTTTAGGTTATAGATAACTAATTTTCAGAATGGTATTAGTGTAATATATATCATATTTATTCACTCAATTCATTTATATAATAATTATTCAATGAATATCAGGTATAACGAGTTGCATCACATCGTGGAGAAGGTAGGCCATATGCACGTACGAGCGATGACATCGTTCCCATGATCATGGAATTTTATTGAAGTTTATGTATACTATTTCAGAATCAATATCACTTTAAAATATTCATATATAGTTATTTTTTACACCATAATACCCATCCAAGTACGGTGGTGGTGGTAAAAAGATTACACAACGGTGTGGAGATGGTATTCCGTACGTATGCATGCGCGGTGATTTCATTTTCCGTAGGATGGATAGAAGGGGAAATAGGATTGTTTCATATTAATAATAACATATCAGTATATGAGTGATACTAATGTTATTACTTCATAATTAAACAACTAAATAATATGAAGTTGAAGAAGAAATAAATTTGAAAGAATCGGTAACAGATATTACCTCTTCTTTGACACGAATCTTTAAAACCTCCTCTTAGGGAACTATTTTTTGTCCTTGAAGAAGGCCAGGACCTCTATAATATTACTAGGGGGTTTATAAGAGTAATGGGTAGGGGTTGTCCGAGCTTGAAAGCTCAAATATGTGTAAAGATGAGAGGGAGGAGGTGCCTTTTTATAAGTGAGAAGAGGGGCACCTTTGGAATGTGTGAAAATATTATTTTATTATAAACTTATTTTCAGTTTAAAAATATAAATAAATCATTAAATATGAATATAATATGACTCATAGTCGAAATAAAATCATCCAATACGAATTGGACATGTTTTGAATAATATTTTAATCATTATAATCTTATTGATATAAATCATTTATTAATGAGATAAATACTGCATCATTATTGTGTCATAAATAATTTAATTTATTTGATTTCTAAAAATTATAAAAAAACACCACCATGTAGGAAATAATTTTAGCTTTCCAATGAATATTTATAGTCGAAAATATAATTTATATAAACCCTTATAAAAATTAATTACTAAAATATTTGGGTTATTGTAAATTTTGTCATTACAATAAATTAATTAATCCAAATTGTCATTATCACTACCAAGTGGCTCAATGGAGTCCCAAAATCGACCAAAGGATGCCCATTGTCAGCCACTACTCATTAAATAATGTTAGGACACTTGAAAAGGTAATTTTTAATTATTATAATATTCTATTAACCTTGAATTACATTATTTACCTTTAACCGCAGTAAATAAAACTCAAAAGTTACTATTTACCAAAAATTGTTTTCATCTTATTGAACCAAATTTTACTTCTTGATAACAAACATGTTTGTCGGATATTTGAAATTCAATTCACAAAAGTGATAAAATTTCATTTAAATGAATGAGTATGTTTTGTAACTACCACTAAGTGGTTTCACTATTTATTTTTTGAGAAAAATACCAAAAATTCAGCCTATGATATATTTGATATTACGAATTCAAAAATGATTTCTATTTTTTAAAATTAAAAACATATAAGTTTCATTAATTAATTTTAAAATTAATTCCCATTATCAAAACAAATAGCGTGTTTTTAAGAAACAATAACAATCAAAATATCGACACTTGTTTATATCCAATTTCAAAGTGAAATTATTTCCAATGACCAACATTGGATTAAATGGTAAAAATATATTATTATTAAACATTAAAACCAATAAAAAGATAATATAACCATATAAATTATTTCCATGAAAAAAGATGTTTTTAATTTAAATATAACGTGTTTTTACTATTTATTAAAATATGAATGTTACAAAATAATATGAAAAATTTATCCAAATTAAATTTTTTTATCCTGATTCGTGGGAAAAATTTTATTTTGCCAAATTGAACTTATAAAGATTTCAAAAACAAGATTTAATGTGGGTGTTCCATTAAAAGGTGGAAAAACTGCATTTTTTTTAAATACTTATTTTACCCAAAAATTTTATTTTGTTCTCTTACCATGATCTATAAAATATATAAGATGAATAATAATGTTATAAAATTCCAAATGTAGGTAATACTATTCATAACATCTAGTACATTATAATATTATAACAATATATCGATGTTTAGTGAAACCCGGTATTGCGTACTACACACGCTATCGAGGAAGGTCGCGATTGCGTGTAATTTAAGCCAATCTTGTGTTATGTGCATTGAAATATTCCATTTATGTTTCCTATAACATAAGACAAAAAATATACTTCTCATAAAATATAAGGGTGTTACATGAATAGTGGAAACTGTTTTTGTATTTTTGATGTATTTTAAAATCTTCTTAAATATAAGTAAATGAGAATCTCTAGGGTTTTATTGAAATTGGGCACACATATGCACACTAAAAATAATATCATGTTTTATAACAGTTATTTATAATGAAATTACAATAATACATATGTAACTAGTTTTATCCACTTCCTATTTAGATACATCTAGATCTAACATATATATTGTACTCATAAGAGTGTCATTGCTTTTAGTGTTATCCAGAACAAAACGTTTTAGGATAAATTTATTTTATTTAATAAGATTTAAAATAATTATATATTTATTTTAAAATTTTTGAAGACCATGAATGAATTTATGTTCAACCATTATACTCATTTCCAATTCATTTTGAATAACCATTGAATTTTTTTAACAAATATTTTATATGAGAAAAAAATATTTTTCATCAAAATAATTTTAAACTAATGAAACATATTGTTTATTAGTTTTTATAAAATGTATAGGATATGATATACCTTTTGAATGAATCATAAAAATTATAAAATAGTTGTGTGTATCATACCAATCTCTAGGGGACTATTTTATTCCATATAATTCTTTATTTAATTTTAAATCATGATTTAGAAAATAGTGAATTTAAAATTTAAGGGTTTGATAAAAAAACATCCTCAGCTATATAGAAATATGAGAATACACATTTAACATCCATTTTATATATTTTGAGATCCTAATGTTATTTAAAGGGTAAAGGTTTTTTAATATCTTCATGTCTAGATAATGGTGATTTTTTTCTCGTAGTTAATACCCTATACTTGACTATATCCATGTTCGACCATTATAACCAGATTTCTTAGTAAAGGGACAAATTAATCAACCTGATTTCCCAACAACCATTTATTTACAATAGTTAGATTGTATTTAGGTTTAACTATAAGTTACCAATTTTTTAATTCAAACTAAATAAATTACACTTTCATTTATATTACCATGAAAACTTCATTAATAGAATCATTAACATTCTTAGATTCTCGTCGTAACCAGAATTCATGATGCTCAACATGATTCAAGAGGGAATCAAGATTTCATGTTCCTTTACCAAGCTCTCTATCTACAACATCTAGATTATAGTATTTTGGATTCTAAAAAACTCTTTGAAAAGAAGGTATGGAAATATCAGGAAGATCTAAACATTCAATATCAGGGTTTTATTTTGAACCAGATGATTTTTTTTCTTTACTTATCAAATTTTCAATGGGTTTCGGATTGATATCCAAAGTTAAAATTCTTCCATAGGGTTTTATAAAGGGAATCTAGATTCATGTAATTTTTTCTCATAAAATATTATATAAAAAACACTTCCATGTTCTTGGTTATTTTATAAAACATATTTTACACTGTACTTGAAGCTGAATAACCAAGGAAAATTCCTTGTTCATATTTGGAACAAAATTTTCATGATTATCCATAGTGCTATGAATAAATTCCTAAACACTAAAAAAATAAATTATTTAAATGTTGTATTTCTATTATTCTCTAATTCATCAGGGGTTTTCATTGCTATTGGTCTAATTAAAGCTCTACTAATTATATAATAATATTTTTACATAGCCTCTTCTCGAACAGAAATAGTATTTTGATACTATGAAAGAACATTCTGGGAAACTTATTGAAGGATAGCATTTAATATTTCTACATCACCATTCTGTTGAGGTGTCTTGGAGATGAAAATTTATAATTATAGACACTTGTTTGAGAAAATATCTCAATGTATGGATTTTAAAAATCAAATCCAGGATCACTTCTCATGGTTTTAATCCTTATCACACGAATATTTTCTACAGATCTAGCATATAGGAAAAAATAATATCATTCTTCACTTTTGTATGAAATAAATATTACCCATGTATACCTTTAATATTCATCTAAATGAAAAAATGTAGTCATTTCCATTTTTACTAGAAACTATAGAAGGCCCAAACATGTCCATGTGAACTGTCTAATGGGGTTGACAAGATAAATAAAATTTCTTTTATTTTAGTTATATATTTTGTTTTTCCTTTTTTGACATGAGTTTCATACTTTTCATTTGGGAATTATTGTTTAGGTAGATCTTTGACTGACCCATTACTAGTGATATTTCTAAATAAGTGAGTATTGAAATGTCCTATTATCCTACGTCAATGACATGATTCCTTATAAAAGGCGATGTGAAAATAAATATCATCACAAAAAAATGAAGTGTCTATATTAATGGCTTAAACATTTTCATTTCTCAAATAAGTAAATACTAATGCATTTTTAGAATAAACTACATCACAAACATTATTTTTAAACATATCATGAAAAACATCATTATATAGCTATGAGATTCTAATAATAATTTAATTTAAACCATCTAAAAATCATAATTTATAAATTCTATAGAATTGGAATTATCAATTATTAAATTTTAATTATTATACTTTGGAATTGTAACCAAAATGTGACATCGAGACTATCTACATTAATCAGTTTCTTAAAACATGAATAATTTGTGGTTATGTTTCTATAATAAATAAAATCCAGGTACCATTGGTTTTTTTCATGATTTCATCAAGAATGGTTTTTCAAAAAAACACTAAAAATTATTTTGGACCACAGATCTCCTTTTGTCCAGAAATGTTAGTAATTATATATTTAGCTACCCATGATTTCATAAATGGTTTCTTATAAGGGAATTAATATATTTTATAAATAAATTTTTTTGTGTATATATGAATAGAATCTATTAGTAGTATTATAATTGGGAATAAATTTATTCATAACAATTATCATTTGTCCAGGTTGATACCCAATACAAGATGTGTACTTGGGAGAGGTCTGTTTTTCAATGAATGTTAGTAAGAGTGTTTATATAATTATTGAATCTTTCTAGATCCTTTTCTATTTTACCATTTTTCTATCTCAATATATTTGTATCTTTTTATATTTAGGAATTTTTATCACTAGTATGTTTAGACATAAAATTAGTAGTTAAAGAATGTTGTTTCTTTATAAATTTATTGGTATTTCAAAGATCATTGATTGTACCTCAAAAATTATTATAATCCTAAAAAATATCATCAAAATAAATTTATTCCTAATTATTATAATAATTATAATGATTATAAGTATTTTATAGAGAATATTTAAATTGAATGGATACATCATATGTGTTTCCATGAAACATATATTCTTATTTCTCATGTTATTCTTCTTAGGTTGTGTAAGAATAACTGAAAATTTGTTAATAACAACTGCAAGTCTCTTTTATTTGTTTTTTTATCTTTTATCCTTATTATCGTAGTATTTTTTTTTCAACATAGGATAGTCAACATTGACATGCTCTTACCTTTTACACTCATAGTAGATGATTTTATATGAAGGAACATCTCTATTCCAGTTAACTCTTTTGACACATTAACCATAAAATATTGGTATCAAAAATAATTTCTTCTAATTATTAATATATTAAAATATTTTTCCCAGACGGTCCATCTTATGGACACTTATAGTAAGTGATTCTTTTTAAAATATACATTTTTCAGGATTTGTTTGTTTTGTTTTAGTGGATTTTGAAGGCTATAGATTTTCCATTGGGTTTATCCTTATATTCTCTGTTGTCTTTTAGTTAATCCTAATAATTAATAAATTTAAAAATATTATCATTATATAGTATATTAATTACATCATATTATTCCATAATAGATACTGAGGTCCCTCTCAATCTTTTTGGAAGACATCTTGAATGTCACATCACTTAGTCTTTATCAGACATAGTACTACCCAAAGGGTGAATTGTTTTCAAAAACTCATGTAACGTATTATACATTTTAGAAATAGGGTAATAATTTTGAATTCTAAATGTATCAAATTTGGTCATACATGTATTTATTCAGATTTATTTATATTAAGATGTTATTTAATGAGAAATAATTAATGTATACCATCTTTCAAAAGCAGTTGTGCATGCAGAAATTCTATTAAATTCCTCATCACCTTAAGGAAAAAAATAATTCATATATTTATGGTTATTATTATACGATACATTAGAAATATCCACCCATGTATTTATATATGTTTTTTTATTTTATATTTTTCTATAATGGGAGTCTAAATTTCAAAACTCATTCTCTCAATATGAATTTAATTCTTGATTACAGAATAAGAATATTTATTTATGTTAAAATGGAGGTTTTTTAGTAGTAAAACCTTATTTTCTATTATACATAATGAACTAAATATAGAACCAATAGAAATTTAAGATAATTAAAACACAACTAAAATAACATTTGAAATATAATTAAAATAACATTTGATAACAAATATTGGTTGAAGTGAATAACTAAATGGGGGAGGTAAAATGGATTCCCAATACAATTTATGAAAAAAAATGTCCAAATAATGTTATCCTTTTGAAATGAATTATCATAGTAAATTTAAATAATAGTTTAATATAAATATTAATTGTTAAAATATATATAAAATCTTGATTTATTATCATTTAAAACAGTATAAAACATTACCTTAACTTTTGAAATATATTTACTCAAATAATTACAAAGATAAACACATGTTAAGAATAACTTTCATAGTACCTGTTGTGTTTACAAAATTTTAAAAAATTAGTTTAAATTAATTTAAATAAATAATAAATAACTAAACCACATAAAAAAATAAACAAGGTTTTCATCCTCAATACAAGATCTAATCCCCTCTACATGGTAATCACATAAAGTTAAGAGGATTATATTAAAATTAGTTGATCCACTACCTGGATCAGGTGTAATCACCCAATGTTTAATCAATTGAAATTCCTCTCATATAATTAAATCACAATACAATAAACTAATAATTTCTATATGACCTTTAAACATAATATTTTCACTTTTGTGATTAGAATTTTAAAAATCTTACATACATTGTTGTGATCTGTATGTTATTTGGAGTGTGATAGGATCAACATAATTTTTGGTGAATTTTATCTTTCACTTATTACTAGTAATTTACCCTAATGAATAGTATATTTTCCAAATTAATATTATCCTAAGCTAGGAATGTAAAAATAATATTTAGGCATTTTATATGTGACAATATGTTCAGAGTATATGTGTTTGTTTTTTTATGTCATCAATATTTAATTAAAATTTTAAAATGGGTTGAATAATTTAATTGAAAATATATTTTAAAAAATATATAATAATAAATTATTATTTTATTATCTTATTGTTATAAGAGAATTTATTTGGGAAGTTATTTGATTTCTCAAAGTTTTATAAATGTAGTTTTAATTAAAAATTTTGTATTTTTCAAGTAAATTATGATTTTAGTTAAAAAAAAATTTCTCATATTTAGAAAATAATTATAAAAAAAATTATTTCATTATTTGATTTGAGACATTAAATTATAGTTATGGTTAATTTTTGTGATTTTTCTAAATTACATGATTTTTTTGAATAGTGAAATTCGATGATTTACGAAAATGATAAATAAATGAATTTCTATATCTTTCGTGAATCATTGACAATCAAAATGGGAATTGGTTCGAACTAAAATATTCTTATTATTATTTTGAGCCACAATAAACAACACAATTTACAGTCTCGACAAAAAATATTAAACTAATGATTAAAATAATGGGAAACCCCTCATCTCCTACACTGTAAAAACAACCATTACCCCCTCTTCTCTTCACTCTTCTCAAGCCTTGTGCATAGTCCAAATTCAACTCAAATCCTTCCCTAAGAACCTATCACACATCCATATGTCCTTGTACTAATGAAAAGGCCAAATAATCTCCATTAAAATAGGATCTCAAGGAAGATATATTTATGAGATAAATTAAACATTTAATTTTATTTATTTTCATTCAATCTATATTCTTTTCTATTTATTTCCTCACCTACATTCATCATAATGATATGATAAATATAGTACCATACATGTACCATAAATTTTTTCTGATATTTGAATAATTATTTATTATCTCCTATTTCCCTCCTTTTGTACTAGAAATGTAAACACCATCCAAGATGTCTTAATTTGTTTCATTCAAGGGTGAGGAGTTTACAATTTATATTACCGTATTCAATTATGGTCATTAAAAAATTTTGATTGTTGACCATGACATTAATTTATGTATTATGTATATTTTAAGGATATTAAATCTTTTTTACACTTGATATAAATATATAAATAAAAATGAGTTTATTGTGATAAAAAATATCAAATTAACCATAACGATTATCATTAACATTTTATATAATGATTCATGATCACTCTAATTAACCAAATGAATATTATAATTATGTAATATTATATATTTTCTCTAATAACATACAACTTAAATTATGTAAAACCATTCTCACATTACATCTTTATCCTTACAAGTGTATAAGTAAACCAATCATGAAAACCTAGGAAACAAATTCTCTTATTCAATGAAATTGATACACTTAACCCATCAAAAAGGTAATGAATGATTTTAATAAGGACAAAATAAATTAATTAATTGATTATGATTTTTTGGAATTACTAATTAATGATTATAATTTGGTTATCCTGGACATTAAGATCATTGTAATGACACAACCAGATTTAATGTATGTGATTTTACCCGAACCTATATTATTCCTTTAGGTTTCTCTATATTTTTTTTACCTAGATGAAGTTATCTATTATTTTTATGTAAATCATATAAATTATTTTTACAGGATATGAATCATGTAACATGTTCTATTCATCATTATATTTTTGGTACATTAATGTTTTTAAATATCTCCCTCCTCAATATTTCTTTATAAGTACACTGGTTTTATGAGAATTTCTAGAATTATTTCCCAATTTCGAGTAAACTATATAATATATTTAAAGCAACTATTATTTTTATAAAATCATCATTTTTTTCTTATGAAAATATTCTTATTTCAATTATGGTTACATATAAAATATTATTCTGTTTTCTAGTTTAAATTCTCTTTATTACTTTCCTAAAAAATGCAATAAATGTTATAATGATAAAATTTCAAAACACATTTTCCTAAATGTAGTCAATTGATATTAAAATAATAAAACCTACTATTAGATAAATTTAACATATTCCTTTTAATAAATATTTACGATATTTTAAAAGGTGTTTTTAACTTTAAATTTTATTTCTAAATGTTTTAAAAAATTACTTATGCGTTCATGTAAAAAAAGTGGGTTCAATCATGTTTCCTAATTAATTCTTGAAAAGACTACTGTACACTTTGGAAAATAAATTCTTTTCAAAAAATTCCCATTTGAATGTTACGCTAGATTAATTTTTTCGCCAAATTCATTTAAATATTATATATAGAGAATACTATTACTATATCAAATATTTTGAAACTATGGGTCAATTCCTGAGAGGGAATCTCAAGTGTTAAATATTATGTGTGATTTATATTTTTATGATGACAATTCGTTATTTATTTATCATAATTTTTGATACTCTTTGTTTGATCACCTGATTTGATATACATCATGGTAACCAATAGTAGCTAGTGGAGTTTCTAAAAATTAATTCTATCTTGGATTAGGATAATGATTTGGATAATGTATTTTAGTGTGGAATTATTTCTACTTCAGAGTTTTCCCATCGGTTAGGCAAAGAAGGGTATGCTTGAGCATTTTGGATGTTAGATTTCATCATTCATGTTGATATGATGGATCCTATTTAATATGTTCTAGATTTTCCCCTTACCTCCTAGTTATTATCATGATATCAATTATTTAGTTATGTTAAATTGGTTTCTATTCCTTATTTCTGTAATGATAGATGACATGTTTCTTCATAGTTACCTTTATCACAATGTTCATATCAATTATCATATTTATTTTTTAGATTTATTATTATTATTTTATGGTCATTTTTTTGAATTTAAAATTTACCATTTAATATTCGTTGGAAAAATTAGTTTATGATCCTTTATTTTAGTTTTTATTAACATCATTTAAATTTTATTTTTTTTCAAAAATACCCCTCTTAATCATAAATTTTGTAAGGAACATCACATAAAAAAATATAGACACAAAAATTTTAACTATAACTATTTAAAAATAAAAAATAATAAATCGAAAGATAATTTTTTAATAAATAAATATTGGAAAAACATATGTTTATTATGTTTATTTAAAACATTCAAGAAAAACGCCCTATATATAAAGGTAATACACAAGGTTTGTTTTATTTAGAATGCATACTCACCTTCATTCTAACAACTAAAATCATCTTTTTTGAATCACAATTTAAATATAGGTTGTATTGATCACATTGTAGAAATGTCGGTACTATGGTTTGAGTGTGACCCATTAGGTTACCAAGTGTTTTGTAGGCTGTTTAGATTTATTTCCCATTTCTATTTTTTTGTAACTATATGAACTATCATGGACTTGTATTCCATTACACATCAGATCATGTTCATTATTATTTATTCAAGTTAATTTCAATGTCTATTTTTCTTTGATCTTTTTATTTTTAGTTTTATTTTGAATCTACAAATTTTGTTTTTTTATGACAATAATATTCACGGGTCACACAAATATTTTGGTTTGATTCTCCTATGTGTTAAATAATATTTCGTAATAAAAATAATTATCCCTATATCATGTTTCATTCCCTGGAACTAGATTCCATCATTGAGTAAAAACGAATTTTCCCTTAGTATATCATGGGCTAGATTAGGTTTCCAAGTCATTGGTGAAATTAGATTGATTCTTGTTAATATCATATCATATCCATGGTTCTTAAGAGAGACTAGGATTTAGAGAACCCTTTTTTATTTTGGGACTTACTATAAAAATATATATAGGAATGACAAAACATATTGAGTAAGTAAGAATACGTTTTTTATAAACAAAAGTAGTAACAAACCTCATGTTACTATTTCAGATGGGTTTTGAGTCCATGATTTTGATACTTATTTTAATTTATTTGTGATATAACATTATTTTTTTAATTATATTTTGGTCTTTATTAAATATTAAATGATTTTATAGATTGTTCTGTGTTTCAAGGGATGATAACAGTAGTGAACATGTTATAACTAGGAAGTTTATAGAGCCTATAAATCCATATGGGTCTCGATTAGTTGGTTCATTATATCTCATAATGGTAGTTGTGTATTTGTAACATAGTTTTCTAGGAAATTTTACCAGGCTAAACACTAGCACTAGTATCCTTATAAATTTTATATTTTGTACCCCTTTGACTTTTTATATTGTTCCCTTTAATTTTAAAAGATCATCGATGTTACTCTAATGGTTGATTTATATATGTTTAATGTTGAGAATGGGTTTTAAATGAATGAAGATTTTTTTGAAAATAAATTTCTGGATAATTTTAAATGAAATAGCATTGTTTTATTTATAGAAGTTTGAGAAAATATAAATGTTAATTTATATTTTTTTCAGTGTGGTATTAACATGATTCCATTAATGATTTGATTAATTGTTAATTGAACTCATTTTTACGTTTTTCTGTTTTTATTGATGATAATATTCTAGTGATATTATATTGGTTGAGTTTTATATTTTTATCACTTTATATCACACCCACAACAAGACTCGATGGACTCCCAAGGAGATGTTATGAGCAGTTTCACTCTAGTGGAACACATAGTTAATCATCATAGGGACATACTTAAATAATTTTATAAGATGAATCCTCATCTATTTTCTAGTTCAAATGATCCATATTAATAAAATGAGTTGTTAAGAATTATTGAGATTATATTTGGTCTTCATGAAATTAACAAATCTATTAAACTCAAACTGATGAACATTATGCTCAATGGCATAAGATAAAAGGTGTTGATGTATTTCTCATAGTCTAAGGCTTGATAGAATCATTAATGGGAATATTATAAAATCACATTCATCTAATAGTAGTTTTATATTTCCATAGAGGTGATGAAGTTAATGGAGTTATACTATCTTTAACCAGATGATTAGTTGTTCCTAGAGTATTTTCCCCATTTCATTGAGATAATTATTTTACATATTGTGTTGTCCATGGTAAATTCCATGAAATAATTGTATTTTGAGATATACCCCATTATTGGACTCCAATCAATGGTGTTGAAGATTCATATGACCTCTTATTGAAATGTGGTGAGGCAATACATTATGGATGAGGAGTTAATAATTGATTGGATTGAGGAAAATATTACTTTCTCAGTTCCATAGAGAGGTAAAGGTGGATCATTTAAGTAAAAGGGTTGAATTTTGATGCTGAGTAGGTAGGTGGTGGTATTAGGAATCCTTCTAGTATCTCATTAGATTCTTCCAATTTCCAAAAATTAGTATTCCATTTTTGTATAAAGATATGTCCTATAAATCCTTCAGATAAAAAATAACTAAAGAACTATCATGAATGTTCATGATAGGGATATCTATTGATTTTTTATTAGATTATTTGGTAAAAGTATCACAACTACATGTATGACATGAAAGGACTCTGTATCTCATTTTAGAGGCCATTTATTATGAATCTCCAACTGAAGGTATAATTATGTCCCTCTTTTAGTTTTTCTTTCATACAGTGTTCTAAGCTTCTTTTCTTAAAAATAGATAAATATTGTTCTAGTATGTGTTCATTATCGAATATTATGAATTAAGTGAGGTTTTATTTGGATATTGTTAAAAACATTACAAATATCCCATGATTGATGGAATTTTTTGGGACCTACTTTTCATTATTGGTATTTTTTAATTTTCATAGTTATTTGAAGGATGGATGCCTTAGTTTAATCCTTAAATAATTGGGAGACCACCATTGTGATCTCTTCATTCTCAAAACACGTGTTTCCATGTTTATATCTTCTTGAAAGATCTATACTAGAGAAGAAGTGTTTGATGGTCGCCCTATGGTCCCTATAGTAGTGTTTTGGGAATAATTGGGAGACCCTTTATCAATAATGTTAAGCACTTGGGGCTATTTCAATTTCTATATTTGTGTTAAGATGCTTGATTTATGGTTTTCATTTTTTGTTCCTTATTCAGAATGAGATTTGAATTTAGGATTCATTATTGTTTTGTTTTAGCTACTATTATAGGATTTTTATTTATTAAGGATATGGTCTTACATGTTTTTTAGAGTCATATTGAGTAGGGAGTGAAACCATTATCATTATATTTATCAAATTATAAACTGATGCATTTTGGGGAAGAAAATATTATGGAATTGAGTTTTATTATACACCAACCTTCTTTTTAATAGTATTTTAATATTTTTTTTTTATTGTTTTATTAAATGATCCTTGATCCATTCTCCTTTTTTAATTTTCTAGATATGTTTCCCTATATTATATGGATACTATGATCAATTAATGAAAAAATTTATGACAACCTTTAAAAAATGACATCTTCCTTTTCATTTTCTTCATACAGGGTTTAGTGGAAATAGGTGGAAGACAAATGATTCAAAACCATATGGATTTCTGAAGAAACACTCTATGATATTCATGTGTAAGGGTATTGAAAATTAACTAACAATTGTTTAGAGCAGACCATGGAATAAGAATGAAAACCAACCTATATTTTATGCAGAAATTTGGAAAACATCATGTATATTTATCCAATATAGATTGATAAACCCTATGAGGTGTCAACTGATTTTGTGAGAGGGTTCATAGTTTTTTTAAATTGTGGGATCAATATTTTAAAACCATGTACATTTAAATGTTGTTATGAAATCCCCATTATTTTTTATTAAATTCGACATTTTTTGGGGTCCTCTCTCCCCCATTAAATATTAATGACTCAATGGGACCATCTCTTTGATTTTAATCCATTCTATGATAAATCCATGTTAAGTATTTATGAATTTATATCTATTTATAAATGATAATATAGATCACTAACCCTATTATTCATCAACAATTCTTATTACATGTTTTAATATTATTACATTATGGTGTTATCTCTTGGAAGAACCCTTGGTATAAAGATTGACCACATTTCTTGTGTTTCTCTGTTTTTTGGGTTTGTATATTGTATTTTAGGTTTTTCACTTTCATATTAGATGTATCAAACCATTAAACGTTGATTTGAGTAATGGAACTCAATGTAATTACCTTTAAATTGATAAATATTAACTTACTATGTTTATAAATTCATATTTTTGGTATATTATGAAATTATAATATTTTACAATAGATTATCCAAAATGAATAGTGGTATTAAAAATAGATCTTTTAGTGTTGATGGAAATTTATGCTATTAAATTATCAGTATTGGTTGGTCTTCCAAAAATGAGAACATTAAATGGGTGTGAAAATGGTCATCTATCATTTAATAAAAATCATAGTTATCTGATTTCATGATTTTGGTTTTATAGTTAATTTATAAGGTTTTTAACTTATTTTTAATGTGTTCTCTTTTTTTATAAACTTTTATTTTATGTTATTCTCTAAATATCCATTTCAATTACCAATTGGAATGTTTTAATGTAAATTATTTCTGAAAATGAACCTTATAATTTATCAAAAAATTTATTATCAAATTAATTTGAATCTCACTCGTATTATATATTATTATTATATTGAACATTTTTGAATGTATAGTACCAATCATAATATGGGATATAATTGTTGATGCTTATTCGGGACTCATGTTTCATGTGATGATATATATATTTTGATCATTGTTTTATAATACCAAATGGCTAACCAAATTTTCAATGAATCTTGGGAATCGCGATTATCTAAATGAATTTATGAGAACACATGATGAACAAAATTAATATGACTTTTTCATTTAGTGTCCCTTTGAATATACATTTAACTTCATTGGTATTTTTTTATTGGTTAGGACAATGATGGTAAAATCAAGAATTAAGGCTATTAGAATTTATCAATAATGTTGATATAATCGATCCTATTTATTATGTTCTATAACATCTACATAGATCCTAGGTATTCCCATGATCTCTATTATGAATATATCTTATAATATTTTCTATTTTTATTTATGTTCTAATAAATGATATGAATCTCTCCTATTACCCTTATCTCATAATTTTTGTCATTATAGTATCTACTTTTGATATATTTTCTTATATTAATTGTAATCCTTTGTTTTAATTAAACAATTTCTGAATATTTATTTTGGAAAAAATATTTGATGGTAGTTCATTTTCTTTTTTTAGGATCATATTTGGAAGTAGTGTTTTCAAGAATACTCAATTTCATCATATTATGTTTTTTTATATTCACTCTAAAATGATTAAAACATAAATATTTATGTATTAATAATTGAATGGATAAATGTAAATATATTTTTTCTTATATTAAAATAGAAAAGGTTAAAAAATAATGTATGTAAATTATATTTAAATCAAATATGAATAGTATTTTTAATACAAAGCTAAAATGTTGCGTGTCTTTTATATGGCATACTACTAATCAATTTTCCCATTCATACCTTCATTATTTCAATTTAGCCATTATTTAACGGTTGTTCTTGATCATAATGGAGTGTTGTGGTTATAGAGTTTTTACATAGACCAATGGGATCACCTTGAATTTTGTTTTTTTGTTTAGTTGTCTTTCATAGTCGTAACTGTATAGACCATCTCAGACATATTTTCCATTATAACTAAGATCATATTAATAATTATTAGTTAATTAATTGTATTATATTAATATATATAATTTTGTCATTTGTTTTATTTTTATTTTGAAACAACTCATTTTCGTTTGAATGAACATTCTAATTATGGATGGGTTATATAAAAATTATTACTGGATTATATTTCTTACTATGTTTTATTTATTTGGGAAAATAAGTCCTTCTAGATACTGTTTTATTTCCTAGTAATTTTTTCCAATCTGGGGCTACCAAGATAGCTCCTCAAGTATGTCGCGATCTTTATTAGGTTCCCAGATTAGGGGTGTGTAATGGCTCGGACCTCTCCGGCCCTCCTTTGTCAAAAAAAGTCTACAAGTGTTTTCGTGGGTAAAATGGACTTTTCCCACACTATCCAGAATTTTGAAACTACAAGCCGTGTAGTTTGAGTACACACCGTGTACACCCTTGCCGGGTATACCCCGTGTTGCTGACTGTGTCCTTGTCGTGTGCAATAAATGGGTGCATGCCTTGTGACCAGTTCTACACGATGTGTAGACCTTCCCCGCGTACGCGTTAAGAGTCAATGGTTGTGTACCGTGTTGGAGCCATGTCCTTGCTATGTGCAATTAATGAGTACAAGCCGTGTGTCTAAACTACACTCCATGTAGTCCTTCCCCGCATATGTGTTACCCTAAAACCGTGTGTTGACCAGTCAATGGCCGCGGAGCCGCGTTGGAGGCCGCGTGGAGACCGTGTGAAACCGTCCAAGTACACGCCGTGTACCATAAGTACACACCGTGTAATTTTTCTTTTCACGCCTATAAAAGGAGGGGTCCCCTCCTCCTTTCAACTCACACCAATCCTCCCCTCTCCTCTGGGCAAAGCTCTCTTAAGAGACTCGAAGGCTCTTTCTTCCATAACCATTTCGTCCGAGCTCTGATTTACGATCCGTCAGCAGCCACGGGATCGTAACGACGAGGCGGAACTTCCGAGCATGGATCTGTTGTCTTTCCTTTGGTTTCTCCTCTCCGACTTCCACCAAAGGAGGTTTTTACGGGACGCCGAAGAACGTATTCTAAAGTTGATCTGGGGTAGCGTTGTGACCAGAACCTATAGAGGTAGGGGTTTTACATTTGTCTCTCTAATTTGTGCATCATGCGGGGTGGGTATACTTTTTGTTTTCATGAGAAATGGTTGAACCTTTAAATAAAGATAATAACTGGTTAAGGAACTGGGATGGGAAGTTTGTGATTGCTATTACTTTACCTTTTATATCCTGTGATATTATGTTGTTAAATGAATAGGCTTATGCCTACTAAAAATCACGGTCGTTGGGGGCCTTTGCTTGTGCCATTAAATGTTGCACTATTCTTTTTTCTAGACCATTTTTGTGAGTGGAACTTTGTTGAATGTGGAAATTTGATAATCACATAAATTTGGCTGATTAAATTGGAATCTAGAACCCTTGTGTGATCACCTCGGTTAAACAAAATGGAATAATGAACATGTGGGTGTTGGCTTGGATACGTGGCATGTGATGGGGGTGTTTTGTGGGCTATTGGGGTTTGGGTGAGCAGCAGGGCTGCAGTTGACTTGGTTGTGGGAAGTTGTGAATGTTTAATGGTTATGGGCATCGGGGCTGTAATAAATGGTATTAAAGGGATAATAATGTATGGTGTGGCGGTTGGAAGTGGGGCCGCAAGGTTGGGTTTTAATGTGAACGGGTTATGGGTTGTGATTAATAAATAAAAGTGGAAGAGTTAATGAATGGTGGGGCTTGGTAATGAAACAGAAATAATAATTAATGGGTTGGATGGTTAATAAGAAGGGACTTTTCGTGATGATGTGTTTTCCTAACAGACTTTGTGGATGGCAGGGATGTGTTTTACGAACGTTTGAAGTGGTTGGTTGTGGATAGTTACCCAATAGTTAAGGAACTAAATAAGCTAATTTTCTTCTAAAATGGGAAAACCTTAATGGGGTTGGGGTTGTTTGTTGTATGCATGTTTCGTGATAGCAGTGCCGAGGCACATGCTCAGTTTCTCTTTTTAGAAGCCATAGATTGGGCTGAGTGGTTGCTATATATATATGTATCCTTTGTGTTTTATCGCACCGCACCCATGTTGAGCACTTAAACCGAACACTCCCATTTCATGGGAGAGGGTGTTTTCCCATAGTTACAAGCTACTTCCTTCTCCTTCTCCCCTAGGCTGTGATGGGTTGAGGTGACCTTACACCCAAGACACTTCGGGTAGGTTTCGATTGGGGTGATTAGGCCCAAGACTCTTCGGGCATGCATATAAGCTATGATGGCTTGTGGAGACCTTACACCTAAGACTCGTCAGGTAGGTTTTGATTTCAGGCACAGGTGTCTTCGGGTGTGACTTCTGTTACTATTACTGTTCCCAAGAATCTTCGGGATGAGGCCCAGGTGTCTTCGGGTGGGGATGTGGATGTGGTTGTGAGGCCCAGGTGTGTGCGGGCGGGATACGTGGTGGTGAGGCCCAGGTGTGTGATGGCTGGATGTGTGGTGGTGAGGCCAAAGTGTGTGTGGGCGGGATCTTTGGTTGTGAGGCCTAGGTGTGTGCGGGCATGGAGAGTGTGACAACATCAGGACGTTCAGTTAACTAATGGGAAATGGTGTGGGGTACCCAATACTCTTGTTCTTATACTACTACTATCTGTTGTGATTGTGATTTGGTGAGTGTGGCTGGCACGGTTGGTTGGATAGATTTCCTTGTTAGGTTTCTTCTGTTGTTCTCACGGGACATTAGGATGTCTCCCCACTTGTGCACGAGAGTTTTAGGTTTCCCTACCAAGTATACTTGTATACTCACCCTACGTTTACTTTCAGGTTTCCAGGAGGACTACCAGGGCCGTGCGGGACCCTACTAGTCGGACAGTTGGAGTTGTTTTTGTTGTTGTACCTTTGTTTCCATTTGGTATTGTACTTTTGAGCTTTCTTTTACTTATACCTTGTTATAAAATTCTTTAAACATGCATGTGGGCTTGGTTTGGGTTTATTTATATACACTTTTTCTTTTTCTTTTTTTGGTGGTTGACTTGTCCTATTTCTCGATCCTAAACGATAAAAACTGGTAATGCCTCCCATATTTGTGAAAACTCATACCCTTGGTGTTATTCGCCAACCCAGGGCCTACTGGAGGCGGGACTTGGGGTTCATTATCTACATTTCACCATTTCCAGCTCCGGAGGGGCATCTTTGGTGGGTGGGGGTCATGACAGAATGGTATTAGAGCTCATGGTTGAGAGATAGGTTGGAGTCTAGAGTTAGGTACAGTGGGGATTTCATGAGATGGGAGGGCAACAGTGTTAGTTAACCTTGGTGTGTGACATAGGGCAGGGAAGACAGGCTAGGACATGGGATTTTAGGGCCCCCCCATGATCTGATGCAAGGACTCTAAGCCTACCTAACGACCATGTGAGACTACATTGATTGCAGGGTATAGACCCTAGGGAAGGTACATGCATCATCATGATTGTGTTTTAGTTTATTTGGGTGTTTTGGGAAATAAATTGATATAAAATGATAAATAAATCCTTGATTTTTTCCTTACTACTTGGGCTTAGGCGGTCCTTGTTTACCATACAGCTATGGCACCTGGACATCGTCCCCGGGTGGATCAGACGGTCGAGGCCCAGTAGATCTAGGCGGTCGATCAGTTGAGGATTGACCGAGTGGAGGAAGATAGCCAGTGGCAAAAGACTCTTCGTTCCTTCTAGCGGCAGACCCTCAAGAAGTACGAGGGTAGTACTTCGGATACAGAGACGGAGGGGTGGCTTGAGGAGCTAGGGATCACTTTCACCTTGATCCGTGCTCCGAGGGTGTACTGGGTTCCCCTAGCAGTCAGTCAGCTGAGAGGTGCGGCACGACAGTGGTGGACGCTCTACCTCGGAGAGAGGATAGAGGCAGAGGTTCCATGGGCTGACTATGAGAAGGAATTCCGAGAGGAATTACTTTCATCCATGATCAAGGCGGAGAAGCGGCAAGAGTTACTCTCCCTTCAGCAGGGGAGTATGATGGTGCGAGGGCTGGGGATCAAGTTCAAGGATCTCATGCGCTTTGCTTCGGATCTCTTTCCGGACGAGGAGTCTCGGGAGAGACGTTTCGAGGAGGCACATCGTCTTTATCTCCAGTATTTTGTCACCCCCTTCACCCTTCCGACGTACATGGAGGTTCAGAAGAAGGAAAAGGTCATAGAAAGGATGCACTCGCAGGGAGGTACATCGCGTGAGGTGTTTCAGCCAGGTTCGTCGAAGGGGAAGGCAGTCAGTAGCAGGTCTCCTGCGACAGGACCTTCCAGGATCAGGCTAGTGGGGAGCAGGCCCTAGCAGTTCCAGTTTAGATCTTTGGGTCCACGTCCTTTTTCCACGAGCCCAGGACTGAGGTGTTTTTCTTGTGGAGGTTTCGGGCACGTTCAGAGTCGGTGCCCGACCCGAGCTCTGTACAGTGGAGGTGGGCAGGTTCAGTGACCACCGCAGCAGCACCCATTGCCAGCGAGTCCCTTCCAGCAGCAGCAGGACCACGCTCCTCCGAGGGAAAACTTTGCGGGAGGAGACCGACCTCAGGGACCTCGACCAGGGCATGGTCGGGCAAGTGTATGACATCAGAGAGGAAGAGGAGCTGGGCGTTGAAAGTTGCACATAACAGAGTTGGCAGCTCCAGTGGGACCAGAGGTGGTACGAGGTATGATTTTTTAGTTGTTTCTACTTTGTTCGATTCGGGAGCCTCACACTCTTTTGTTTCACCTAGTCTATCCCATGATTTGCGATTAGACGTAGAGAGACTTTCCGTGCCACTGGTACTGAGTACACCAGTTGGGGGCCAGACCAGCGTATCTTGTGTTTTCCGGGGATGTGGGCTGACGTTTGGACCATATGCAGCCATACGATGTCATCCTAGGCATCAAATGGTTGTTTTCTGTTAGTGTCGTTATCGACTACTTCTAAAGAAGAGTCATGTTCTCTGACGTGGATGGGCAGCGCGTATCTTTTTTTGGTGAGAGGAGCTATCAGGAGGGACGCCGACATGTAGAGCCTCTCCTTTCCTTGTTGAGAGGGTTATCGGTGGTTCTAGCTGATATAGAGATGATGGATGTCCCGGAAGTTGTTGGGGAGTTCCTCGATGTTTTTCCTGAGGAGGTTGTGACTCTACCCCCCCCCCCCCCCGACGAGACGTTGAATTCGAGATAGACTAATAGCTTGGTGCCCGTCCGATTTCGATGGACCCTTATCAAATGGAAACTTCGGAGTTGCAGGATTTGCATATTCAGATTGACGATCTGATGGAGAAGGGTTTTGTTCGACCCAGTGTGTCTCCATGGGGTGCTCCAATTTTGTTCTTGAAGAAGGAAGATGGTGGTCTCAGGCTATGCATAGACTACCGAAGGCTGAACCAGGTAATGGTCAAGAACCGTTACCCTCTTCCAAGGATAGATGATCTCTTAGACCAGCTGAGGGGAGCAGGATGGTTTTCTAAGATTGATCTATGATCGAGATATCATCATCTGAGGGTGAAGGACAGTGACATCTCGAAGACAGCTTTCAGGTGCAGGTATAGGAACTTCGAGTTTGTAGTCATGTTTTTTGGAGTTACGAATGCACCATCTGTGTTCATGGGACTTATGAACATTGTCTTCCGAGAGTTTCTGGACCAGTTCGTCATTGTATTTATCGATGACATCCTGATCTACTCAAGATCAGAGGAGGAGCATGTTGAGCATCTCAGGGAATTCTTGGAAGTCCTTCGACACAACAAGCTTTACGGGAAATTGTCGAAGTGTATGTTATTGACACAAGAAGTACACTTCCTTGGGCACGTGGTATCTCAGCATGGAGTATCGGTGGACCCGTAAAAGGTGGAGGCAGTTGTTTCTTGGGCAGCACCCATGAGCGTGGCAGAAGTTCGTAGTTTCATAGGGTTGGTAGGTTACTATTGGAGGTTCGTTTCAGACTTCTCTCGAGTTGCTGCTCCATTGATAGCTTTGACTAGGAAGAATCAGTTCTTCTTATGGAGCGATCAGTGCTAGAAATCTTTTGACGACCTGAAGGAGATGTTGGTTAGTGCTCCCGTGCTCAGGTTTCTAGAGGAAGGGTTGTTGTATGAAGTTTTTTGTGATGCTTCTGGCCTTGGTCTGGGGTGCGTGCTGATGCAGAAGAAGGGCGTGATTTGTTATGGGTCTCGGAAGTTGCGCCCTCACAAGTGTAACTATGCCACCCATGACCTGGAGCTTGTAGCAGTAGTGTTCGCATTGAATTTTTGGCGAGATTACCTATTTGGGGAGCGCTTTGTGGTCTTCTCAGATCACAAGAGCCTGCGTTATATCTTCTCCAAGCGTGACATGAACATACGGCAGCAGAGATGGGTTGAGTTTCTCCAAGACTATGACTTCGATATCTCTTACACTGAAGGTAAGGGCTACGTTGTGGCTGATGCCCTGAGCAGGAAGTCATATAAGGAAGTGGTTCGGGAATCCAGTGATGCTTGGAAGGTGATGGGACAGTTGGCTGCCCTGCACTTAGATGCAAGAGATGAAGGTTTTAGAGGTTGTTTGTTCCAGATGACGATGCAGTCCTCCTTGTTGCAGCAGGTGGAAGTGTCTCAGGGGGGGGGACTCTGAGGGGGATGTGATGTGAGATCGAGTCGATCAGGGGAATGCTCCAGAAGGATGGTTAGAGGACAGCCTACATCACATTCTTTTCCATGGAAGGATGTTTGTTCCGAATTCAATGCATGAGGGAGTTCTCCGTGAGTTTCATAGCTCAGCCTTGGCGGTACATCCAGGAGTTTCAAAAATGTACCGAGGCCTGAGGGATCAGTTTTGGTGGCCCAGGGTGAAACGGGAAGTGGCGGAGTTTGTGGCTATGTGCCTAGTTTGTCAGCAAGTGAAGGATAAACACCGTGTTCCCAATGGTTTGTTGCATCCTTTAGATGTTCCAGAGTGGAAGTGGGATAAAATCTCCATGGACTTCGTCACAGGACTACCCAGAGCTCAGGGAGGTTATGATGATATCTGGGTAGTGGTGGATCGTCTTACGAAATCAGCTCACTTCTTAGCAATCAAGGAGTCGGTCCCGGCGAGTACCTTAGCACAGAGGTACATAGACGAGGTGGTGCGCTTTCATGGAGTTCCGAGGACTATCGTCTCAGACCGGGATACTCGGTTTACCTCACGAGTTTGGAGGGGGTTACAACATGCTTTTGGCACCCAGCTACGCCTTAACACTACTTTCTACCCCCATACTGACGGGCAGACAGAGCGGACTATCCAGACACTGGAGGACATGCTGCGAGCATGCGTTCTGGATTTCGGAGGATCATGTGTACGACACTTTCCGTTAGTAGAGTTTTCCTACAACAACAGCTTCCACTATACTATTGGCATGGCAGCGTTTGAGGCATTTTATGGGAGGCCATGTTGTTCACCCATTTGATGGGCAGAGGTTGGTGAGACAGGTGCTCTTGGGCCAGAGGTAGTGCAGAGCACCACAGAGAATGTCCAGCTTGTACGTGAGAGGACGAAGGAGGCTCCTGACCGACAGAAGTCTTATGCTAATCGTCGAAGGAGGCCCTTGGAGTTCGAGGTGGGGGGGGGGGGGTCATGTGTTCTTGAAGGTTTCCCCTCGATGGGGCAGCAGAGGTTTGGGAAGGGGAGCAAGCTCTCACCTAGGTTCATCGGACCTTTTGAGGTGTTGAGGCGAGTTGGCGAGGTGGCATATCAGCTGGCCCTACCACCTCAGATGGAGAAAGTCCATGATGTCTTCTATGTCTCCCATCTTCAGCAGTACTTACATGATGACTCTCACATTATCGACTTGGAAGAGTTAGATATGGGAGATGATGAGACCTTCGAGAAGCGACCAGTCAGAATCAACGATCGCAAAGAGAAGGTGCTTTGTGGACAAACCATTCCCTTGGTTTGTGTATTGTGGAGGCATGGCGGTCTTGAGGAGAGCACTTGGGAGTGGGAGACCCAGATGCAAGCTCAGTACCCGAAGTTGTTTTGACTTGTGTTTTTTCCCTTGTTCTTCTGAGCATTGTGTTGATGTTGTACTCTGTACCTTTGATA
Organism: Viscum album; assembly: GCA_963277665.1. Classification (NCBI taxonomy): domain Eukaryota; kingdom Viridiplantae; phylum Streptophyta; class Magnoliopsida; order Santalales; family Viscaceae; genus Viscum; species Viscum album. Next base: position 122,378,804 of record OY728139.1, on the reverse strand, counting down.
TATGGAATGCTTGGCTTGTTCGTTGTGAGAAGTTTTTTCCTTTTTTTTCTTTTCCCTGGTGATGTGTAACATGTCCGGATGTGTGGGAAAGGTAAAAACCTGATTCATAATCGAGACGCATTAATGAGGATGTGATTGAACCCGTGCAGGCAAGTCAGTGCCGCCTAAAGCGGATAATATCTCGACATAGGTGAAGGAATTTCCCAAACCCACGTGTTCGGGCAGTGTGTTGGTTCTGTGGTGTTGGGGTTTGTGTGAGTTGAAAAATAATAATGTGTGAAAGTGGGAAGACACAATTCTTAATCGAGACTCATTAATGAGGATGCGATTAAACCCGTGCAGGTGAGTCAGTGCCGCCTAAAGCAGATAATATCTCGACATAGGAGAAGGAATTCCTAACACATATTATTAGGGTGTTGGTTGGGTTCCTGTTATAACGAGAACCCTAAGAGGTATCTTTTTGGGTTCCCCTAGGTAGGTTTTTGAATTCTCGGGGACGAGAATGTTTTAAGAGGTATCTTATGTAATGGCCCAGACCTCTCCATCCCATTCCCTTTTCAAAACAAGGATACAAGTGTTCTGGACGGTAAAATGGACTTTTCCCACACTATCCAGAATTTTGAAACTACACGAAGTGTAGTTTGACTACACGCTGTGTTCCCCCTTGCCGGGTATACCCCGTGTTGCAGACTGTGTCCTTGCCGTGTGCAATAAATGGGTCCACGCTGTGTGACTAGTTCTACATGCTGTGTAGACCTTCCCCGCGTACGCGTTACCAGTCAAAGACTGTGTTTTGTGTTAGAGCCGTGTCCTTGACATGTGGAATAAATGAGTACACGACGTGTGTCTAAACTACACGTCGTGTAGTCCTTCCCCGAGTATGTGTTACCCTCAAAATGTATGTTGACCAGTCAATGGATACGGAGCCGCGTTGGAGGCCGCATGGAGACCGTGTGAAACTGGACAAGTACACGCCGTGTACCATAAGTACACGCCGTGCACTTTTTCTATTCACGCCTATAAAAGGAGTGCTCCCCTCCTCCTTTCATCTCACACCTCTCCTCCCCTCTCCTCTAAGCAGTTCTCTCTTAAGAGACTCGAAGGCTCTTTCTACCATAACATTTTCGTACGAGCTCCGATTTAAGATCCGTCAGCGACCACGGGATCATAACGATGAGGCGGAATGTCCGAGATTGGATCTGTTCTCTTTCATTTGGTTTCTCCTCTCTGACTTCCACCCAATGTGGTTTTTCCGGGACGCCGATGAACATCTTCTAAAGTTGACCCGGGGGAGCGTTGTGACCAGAACCTATTGAAGTAGGGGTTTTACCTTCATCTCTATAATTTGTGCATCATGCGGGGTGGGTATACTTTTTGTTTACCGGAGAAATGGGTGAACCTTTAAATAAAGATAATAACTGGTTAAGGAACGGGGATGGGAAATTTGTGATTGCTATTACTTTACCTTTTATATCCTGTGATATTATGTTGTGAAATGAATAGGCTTATGCCTACTGAAAATCACGGTCATTGGGGGCCTTTGCTTGCACAATTTAATGTTGCCCTTTTTTTCTAGACCGTTTTTGTGAGTGGAACTTTGTTGAATGTGGAAATTTGATAATCACGTAATGTTGGCTGATTAAATGGAAATATGGAACCCATGTGTGATCACCACGGTTAACCAAAATGGAATAATGAACATGTGGGTGTTGCCTTGGTTACGTGGCATGTGATGGGGGTGTTTTGTGGGCTGTTGTGGTTTGGCTGAACAGCGGGGCTGTGGTTGACTTGGTTGTAGGAAGGTGTGAATGTTTATTGGTTATGGGCAGTGGGGCTGCAATAAATGGAATTGAAGGGATAATAATGTATGGTGTGGAGGTTGGCAGTGGGTCCATAGGGTTATGTTTTAATGTGAACGGGTTATGGGTTGTGATTAATAAATAAAAGTGGAAGTGTTAATGAATGGTGGGTCTTGGTAATGAAACAGAAATAATAATTAATGGGTTGGTTGGTTAATAAGAAGGGACTTTCCTTGTTGCTGTGTTTTCCTTACTAACTTTGTGGATGGAAGGGATATGTATTATGAATGTTTGAAGTGGTTGGTTGTGGATAGTTTCCCAGTATTTATGGAACTAAATAAGATAATTTTATACTGAAACGTGAAAACCTTAATGGGGTTGGGGTTGTTTTTTGTATGCATGTTTCGTTATAGCAGTGTCGAGGCACGTGCTCAGTTTCACTTTTTAGAAACCATTGGTTGGGCTGAGTGGTTGCTATACATATATATCTCTATCTTTTGTGTTTTATCGCACCACACCCATGTTGAGGACTTAGTGCCGAACACTCCCATTTCATGGGAGAGTGTGTTTTCCCATAGCTACTACATCCTTCCTGCTCCTTCTCCCCTAGGATGTGATGGCTTGAGGTGACCTTTCACCCAAGACTCTTCGGGTAGGTTTCGATTGGGGTGATTAGGCCCAAGACTCTTCAGGCAGGTTTATAGGCTATGATGGCTTGAGGCGACCTTACACCTAAGACTCTTCAGGTAGGTTTTGATTTCAGGACCAGGTGTCTTTGGGCGAGAGTTCTGTTACTATTACTGTTCCCAAGAATCTTCGGGATGAGGACCAGGTGTCTTCGGGCGGGGATGTGGTTGTGGTTGTGAGGCCCAAGTGTGTGCAGGAGAGATACGTGGTGGTGAGGCCCAGGTGTGTGCGGGCGGGATATCTGGTGGTGAGGCCCAGGTGTGTGCAGGCGAGATCTGTGGTTGGGAGGCCCAGGTGTGTGCGGGTGGGGAGAGTGTGACAGCGTCAGGGCGTTCAGTTAACTAATGGGAAATGGTGCGGGGTACCCAATACTCTTGTTCTTATACTACTACTACCTGTTGTGATTTTGTTTTGGTGAGTGTGGCTAGCATGGTTGGGTGGATATATTTCCTTGTTAGGTTTCTTCTGTTGTTCTCACAGGACATTAGGATGTCTCCCCACTTATGCCTGAGAGCTTTAGGTTTCCCTACTGACTATACTTGTATGCTCACCATATGTTTACTTTCAGGTTTCCAGGAGGACTACCAGGGCCGTGTGGGAACCTACTAGTCGGACAGTTGGAGTTGTTGTTGTACCTTTGTTTTCTTTTGGTATTGTACTTTTGACCTTTCTTGTACTTGTACCTTGTTATGAAATTGTTTAAACATGCATGTGGTCTTGGTTTGGGTTTATTTATATACACTTGTTCTTTTTCCTTTTTGGTGGTTGACTTGTCCTATTTCCCAATCCTAAACGATAAAAAAGGGTAATGTCTCCCATATTTGTGAAAACCGATACCCTTGGTGCTAGTCGCCAACCCGGGGCCTAATGGAGGTGGGACTCGGGGGTAATTATCTCCCATTCACCACTGCCATCTCAGGAGGGTGATCTTTGGTGGGAGGGGGTCGTGACAGGGTGGCACAAATCATTTTTATTAATAGGATTCATAACAATTTTGTTTGAACATTTTTGTGTGTGGATGTAATTGGATTCAAACCAAAACCATTAGAGTCATTAATATATATAATTGGAATACCTGAAATTTAGTTGTGATATCTAATCCCTTTAAAATTAATAAGTTCTATATTCTATCCATAGTCTAATATATCAAGGCCTTCATCATCCAACCATGTAGTGTTGTACTAAATTTTTGAACCCATAGGTAATATTTTCGACAACCCAATCATAACATACATACGTATTAAATTTTTTACACAAATATTCATTCTGTATAATAATAGATCGTACAGAAAAAAATTAAGGTTGACTGCATTTGGATATTATATAAATATCTAATACATTTTTTTAACATGATTCAATATATCCAACAAATATTTATTGTAACACCCTGACACCAGTTTCCCAGAGTTGGTGCTTTATTATATAATATTGGCATGATTCAAGGTATCATGTCCCGAAAGACCAATTAGTTGGGGATTATTTGAAACAAGATATATACATAAGTTCAAAATTATAACATTAAAAGAAATACAACACTAATTTCTTCCATTAAAAAAATCCAAGACTCCTAGATTATGCTTGAAAGTCACTCATTAATACCTTTTTCATATCTTTGGAAAATGAAATATAAGAATGGGGTGAGCTCAAATGCTCATCAAGGGTAAGAAATACATTAGAAGATAACATAATCATTCGGTATGATGAATAATTCCAAACACATACCTTTACAAATAATAAACATGAACGTAGGAGGAATATGAGCAGATTAAATAATGCCAAAATAAAACATAGTCCTGGGTATTCTACTAGTCTATTAACCACATGATCCATCATTAATATTTTCCTAATGAGGGGATTTATAATGCCTTATATTCTGAAACATTTTTTAAGGCCTCGGAAAAGACATCTAAAAATTATTAAGGCCTCGACCAAAAACATATATCAAATTGGGAAAGGCCTTATCCAATTCCATATCTAATTGTCTCATGAGATCTATCGATTCACTGAGGAGATATAACAGGTTCCACCTTTCACATATTATGTAGAGTACATTCATCGTATGAAAAGTTTGAGGCATAACATAAACATTCTTATTAAAAATAAAAAATGAAATAACAATATATTAACCGTAAACCATTAACGGTATAAAAATAAAACATCCATAGTTAAACATATCACAAAATCATTTATAAAATATTGATGATTTGTATCATAATAAATCAAATTCAAATATGTTTTAAATCCATCAATTGATGTTGACATAGAAGAAATGAAAACTATTTGAAAGAAACAACACTTTCTATTTTGAAACCAATAAAGAGTAACATAATTATAAAATAAAACATTTATTTTGAAAATATTCTTATAAACTTGTAAGCGATGCTTCGATGAGGTTATAATGGAAGAAAATAGTTACACCTGCAGTATTAGTTAAAAAACATTATTACCATAATTTTGTCTAAAAGGTCATAAAGTACCTTTTTTGGAAAAAGATAGAAATATTCCTTTCAAAACATATAAGTTTAAAAAATGGTATAAATGACATTATTCCATATTAAATAAAATAGTAAATATTTTTTGAAAAACATTTTTAAGAAAACATGGATGTGTACGATAAAGAGGTCCTAGTAGATACTTACCTAAAAAAATATCTGATAATAAAGAGATTGTGAAATTAAGCCTTACATTGTACTTTTCCTTAGTAGATGGTATGTTAACCTCCTCTATAATAGTTAAACCATTTTTGTTAAATTATACAATAACTATATACATAAATATGATATCATATATAATCCTCTAATATTTCTATGTTAAAAATATTTCAGTAGTATAATCATTTCGAGGTTTAACTGATTCATTTTCTTTTATATGCTTGGTTATGTTAGCCATGTTTTTAACAGATAGGGTGTATTTAATTCATATACAGAATGATATTATGTTCATAAAAATTATTTTTAAACATAAAATGAATATTATTCTTGAATGATTTGGATGGGGAAATGAATCTCATCGCATTCGGGGAGACATCAATCCGTACGTATGAACGAGCGAAAATGTCATTATATTGAATGTGAAATCATATGTAATTGGATGGTATATCATATATAAATAATCAATGACATGTTATTTTAATTATTTACAACAATTATACTCATTAATATACCAATTCAAATAATAAAGTGTTTGAATAAAAAACTACACCACAACGTGGATACGGTAAGTCGCACCTACGCACGTTTGGTAACTTTTTCATTCATATGATGGATTGAATAATGAATATGATTATACCATTTTTATAATTACATAATAGTAAATATATGATATTGGAGTTATTATTTTAGAATGGAAACAACAATGGAAGAGGAAGTGGAATAAGAAAATAACTTGAAATAGGTGACGAAATATTTACCTGTTATTCGGGTTCTTCCTTTTTATTTCATAAAAAGGGATCCTTTGGTTGGATTTATGACCCATGGAAGGCCTATAGGATGAATGGAGGATAGTTGGGAGGATATTTGGGCAGGGATTTTCCGAGCCAAATGGCTCTTGAGGTTTTAAATTAAAATATGGGGAAGTGCCATTTTAAAAGAGAGTTGATGGTCACTTTAGAAAAAACATGAAATATTATTTTATAATAAAATCATTTTCATTTTTTAATGGCTCCAAAATTATTCATTTTTAGGATAAGGTAAAGATGTGTCAAAAAAATCTAAAAAATAGGTTTTATATAGGTTTAGGTCATATATTAACCTTGTATTTTAGATTTAACTCTTAGTTAAATAGTTTGACATTTACCATGTCTCATTGTAGTTTTATATTTTATGGTAAATAAAATTACTATAAACTTTCTAATGAACCCTAAGTGGTTCGTTATTAAAATATATAACCTTATCTATGTCCTCTTTCAAAACCATAGATTTTTAGGAGTATTATATCTATTAATAATATTGTATTTGTTTTAAACACTCCATTATTTCAATTTTGCCACTAATTAGTATTTCATTTTTGTAAAAATCATAAAAACATGATTAATTAGAAAAAAAAATTATTTAATCAACCTTAACAAGTCATATTAACATATAAAATTAGTGTAATTCATCAAATGTCTCAAATTACATTTATTTTTATATTCATAATATCAATTATTTTAATCTTTCTTTAATAATGTAATTACTGCATCATCATTGTTCCATAAATAAATTAAATTTTTTAATATCAAAATATTATAACTAAAATACCACTATGTATGAAATATTTTTATCATACTAATGAATATTTAAAGTATAATTTATATTATGTGTAACTGTATATAAAAATGGCTTTAGTTATTAAACATTTAATTTAACTCTATTAACTCTTCTTTAAATAAAATTATAATAAATGTCATAATCTAATCCAAGTGGACCAAAGAGGATCATATATTATTCCTAATGTTTTTTGGTCTAATTATGATTACCAATTAAAATTAGGACATGTTTTAGGGTAATTATGATATAATTGTTACCCCTTATTTAACCTATTTACTTTTAACCATGTTAAATAAAAGTGAAAAGTTACTATTCACTGAAAAAAAATTATTTTCATCTTATTGAACCACATTTTACTTTCTAATATTAACTTTGTCTCTCAGATTTTTGAAATTCAACTCACAGAAGTGGTAAAATTATGTTTTATAAAAAATTTCCAATTCTCCTAAGTGGTGGGTAAAAGACGAAAAAAGTTCAATTAAATTTTTATATATCTAAACTTATTATAAAATAAATCCAATGAATTACATTGAAATTATATAGGTATGTTGAATTTATTTTGACCAAAAATAATTTTAAATAAAATAATTATTTATTTAATTATAATGTTGGTTTTAACCAATAACGTAGTGTTTTTCACTGTTCATCAAAAGTTGAATGTTTTAGGAAAAATACCAAAAATTCACACTAAGATAATTTTGATATTCTGAAACCAAAAATGAAGTCCATATTGAAAAATAAAATTTTTAATATTTCTAAAAGTGGGTATTACTATTTATAATGATTAGTTTTATTAGTCGTGGTGTGTTAGAATCTCGAAGTTGCGTACAATACAAGCTATTAAATTATTCAAAGGGAAACAGACCCTGGGATCATGGGGTGTTACATGCTTCCCTCCTACAAATAATTTCGTCCTCAAAATTGCTAGAATTCTGCAGCACAAAAATATTTTGGTGGTTATACATCATATGTTCCTCTTTTTCCCATGTTGCCTCTTCCATCTTATGGTTTCTCCAAAGAACATTTACACGACGAGTCATCTAGTTTCTCAACACTTGTTATCTGGTATCAAGAATCATGAAAGACTCTTTCACAATAAGACAAATCTGGTTCCAGATCAATTTTCCCAAATGTGAGTACATGCGTTGGGTCAGGCATGTATTTTATCAATAGTGATACGTGGAACACATTTTGGACTTTGAAGAGACTCAGTGGCATTTCCAATTGGTATGATATATCCCCAACTCATTCTAGTATTTTGAAAGGTCCAATGTTCCTGAGACTTAATTAACCCTTCTTACTGAATTGTTTAACTCCCTTCCATGGTGATACAATCAAGATAACAAGATATCCTACCTGAAATTTCCAATCATTCCTTCGGTTATCGACATAGATTTTCTTCCAAATTTGATCTACTTTAATGTGGGATGGGAAATTCTTTACTTTTTCCATTTTTTCCTCAAAAAGTTATTGGCCTAAGAGTTTTCATTCACCACCATCATCCCAACAAGTTGGTGTGAAACATATCTGTCAATAAAATTCATTGTATGGTTCTATCTGAATACATGAATGGAAGATATTGTTATAGGAAAATTATACCAAAGGTAAATATTGATCCTATAGACCATGAAAGTCATGTGAGCAAGACCTCAACATGTCTTCTAAGGATTGAATAGTTCGTCCTGATTTTCCAGCAGTTTGAGGGTGGTAGGAAGTGCTCAAACAACATGAAATATCCTGGGATTTCTGAAAACATTTCTAGAATCTTGATGTAAAAAAGGGATCACGATCAGAAAAAATCAATAGGGTACACCATGCATTCTTACAACATCATTAATATATAGTACTTCCAGGCGTTCAAGTGGTAAATCTTATCTTATAGAAAGAAAATGTGATGAATTTGTAAGACGATCTACAATGACCAATATTGCATCGTTCCTTATAGGAGTATTCAGAGTCCCCATGACAATGTCCATCGTAATATTTTCCTATTTCCACTCAGGCATGGGAAGAGGTTGAAAGACACTTCCAGGCTGTTGCCTTCCATATTTCACTTGTTGACAAAACAAAAATCTTGACTCAAAATCAGCATATCTCCCTCTTCATGTTGTCCCACCAAAAATGTTCCTTCAAATATCTATACATCTTGGTGCTCCCATGGTGTATAGAAAAGTTACAGCTATGAGAATCATCAATAAATTACAATTTTAGATCATGTGTTTTAGCAACACAAAGTCTCTTCCAGAATTTCAAAATTCCTTTTTCATATATGAAGTCACTAAATATCCAATCATTTACAACTTTAATTTTTTTTTGAAATTCATTATCATCAGTCTGAGAACATTTTATCCTCTCTAGTATATATGGTTTTGAAAACATCTGAAAAAGTATTGATGTTTCACCATGCATGTTTATTCCCATATCAATATTTACTAGATCTATGAAAATAGTATCCCTTTCAACTCCCATCTTGTTTAAAACTCCATGCTCCTTTTTGCTCAAAGAATCTGCCAACTTATTTTCCTTCCCCAGGTGGTTGTGTATTTTGAAATCACAATCCATGAGTAGATCACACCATCTCCTTTGCAAAATATTTTGTTATTTTTGTGAGAAAATATAATTGTAACTCTTCTGATATGTATAAATCTCACATTTTTCACCATAAAGATAGTTTCTCCATATTTTCAAAGAAATGATTCAATAAAATAACTCAAGATAATGAGTGGAATATTTTTTATCATAAAACAATTAGTTTCTATGACACATTGACAATAATGATATCATTCTACATAAGGACACAACTAAGTCCTTTCTTTAAAGCATCACTATAAATAAAAACCCCACCATTCCCCAATGGTACAGTCAATATAGTAGAAATAACTAATAATATCTTGATTTCATCAAAACATTCTTCACCCTCTTTTTCCCAAACAAATTGATCCCCTTTAAGAGTGTGCTTGGTTAATGTTTTAGCCAATCAGGAAAAATTTGAGACAAACCACTGATAATATCTTGCTAAACCAATAAAATTGAAAACCTTAGTTATAATTTTTTGTGCTAGACATTCTTGTATTTCCATGGCATTTGAATGATCATCATAGATTCCATCCATAGAGACAATATGGCTATGAAAATAAATATCTTGAAGCCATAATTCACACATTCTAAAAATCCATTATAATTCACTTCTTCTAAGAGTCATTAGAATAATGTGTATGTTATTTTCATGATCTTTATAGATTTTGGATTATACCAAGATATCATCAATAAATACCTCTAAAATGTTATCAAGATATTCCTTGGAAACCCTATTCATTAGATCCATGAAGATAAAGGGTTCATTAGACAATTAAAAAGTCATTACTGTAATCCCGTAATGCCCGTACCTGGTTTAAAATACTGATTTTTTAATATTTTCCTTCTTCACACACAACTGATGATATCCAGATAGAAGGTCAATCATTAAAAAATATTGAGATCCATGAAGTTGGTCGAATAAATCATCAATTCTATGTATGTGATTCATGTTCTATATTTTTATAGAATTGATCCCACTGTAGTCAATGCACAAAATCATAAATCCGTCATTATTCATAACAAAAAGGACAAGGTATCACCATGGAGAAACACTAGGGAGAATTGATCCCTTATTACTCAATTCCTATAGTTGTTTCATTAGTTCCACTAATTCTATAGTGGTCATTCTATAATTTTTCTTCGATATGGGCCTTGAACAAAAAATTAAATCAATAAAAAACTCAATTTCTTGTTCTGGAGGATGCCCCAGTAAATCCTTTGGAAACACATCAATATTTACAACCACATTATTTACATCCTCTATTCGAACATTTTTTCCTCACCCAAAGTTATTTAATACTCTTCATCGCTAATAATTGAATTTAGTCGATCTACTGGGGATAGATCTAGATAAGAATCATGTGGTGACATTTATACTCTAAAGATTAAGTACTCAATAACATCATTAAAAATTGAAACCTCATTCTCTTACAATAAATTTCCGCATCATGGTTCGAAAGCCGATCCCTTATAAGGATTATATCAAATTCAATCATGGGTATTATGAAGAGATCAATAGATAATGAAATTGATATGCCCTAATGGGAACTTATTTACAAAACATTGTTGCAATGATACATCCCTTAGGAGTTTTGACTGACAACTAACATATTAATTCAAATTTAAAATTTCTAATTTTCATAAAAAAATGGGAATATATGAAACAATGTGATGATCTAGAATCAAATAAAGCATTGGATAAACTTGAGGAAACCGTTAAATTACCTTCCACAAAGTCTTTCAATGATTCATCCTCAGTAGCAGTGATCTCATATATTATGGCCTTGATCCCTTGGCCATTTATGAGGTATGTTTCCCTGAAGATTTTGAAATACATTTTAATAATGTCCAATCTCCCTATAATTGTAGCATTGAACATTGGGTGCTTCTTTTTTACCCTTACTATCACTAGAAAGTTGGAATTTCGGTCCACATTTGTAGCACAGTCCTTTTCCTATTAGACAGGCACCAGGGTTCTTCCTTCCACTATTATCACAGGGTGGAAATTCTACTCTAACCTTATTCCTTGTTTTTAAATTTCCATTCTATGATTATTCAGTAGACCTCTTCTTATCTGGATTTTTTTTAAAGTGGTAAGACATAGATAATTCATTGTCTTTCTTAATGGCACATGAGACAATATCTTTATGAAATGAGAATGATTGTGAAACTAATGCTCGAGAGAGAAATGGTTTTAACCCAAAAAAGAAATGATTAATCTTACTTCTTGGGTTACGTATATAATCTGCAGCATGCCTTTATAACCATGAAATGTTATATTCATACTTTGTGACATTATCAACCTCCTTTTCTCTTAGACTCAAAAATTACCTTTCTATATCCCCTCGATCGTCACGAGGAAAATGTTTACTTAATAAAATCTATTTAAACTCCCTCCAACCCATACTTGAAACTTCTTCATCCACCTTTGTGTTTTGAATTAATTACCACCACTGATCTACATCTCTGATGAGGTGATAAACTTCCAGGAAAACTTTGTCTCTTTCGCTACTCCCCAAAGAATGAAATATTTTTTCTAATGAGGTTTATACATTGTTACGATAAAAATGGATTTTTAGACCCATTGAATGATTGTGGTTATTGCCTTATGAAGCATTGACCCTCCGCGTTGTGGATAAGGGTGCTCCATATAGGTAAGGTTATTATTTATTACCTTTGTGAGTTGTCCCAGTATAGTGATGAGATGATCAAGAACAATTGCATAACCATCTCCACTATAATTATCTTGAGAAGGAAGGAAATACATACATTAATTACGTGTGTTTATATGATTACCATTAGTTCCACTAGGTTCCATTTCTTAAAAATGGCATACATTAGATTAGTTTATGAATCACAATAAATGAATCAAAACTTGTAATAAACCCAACATAAATTGAATAGTTTATAGATATAATCCATAATCATAAAAATGTTTTCTTCGAAGATGTATATACTCATAAACCCTTTATAATGGTTTGTAAGTAAAATGAAAAATATTCTAAGAATATCCCCCAGGAGTTTTGTAACCAAGAGTGTAGCAAGGACCATTGTCATGAACAAGTTCTCATTCGAGTCTTGCTCAAAGAGGTATTTTTAGGATTTACCCCTATGTATATCTATGGTAGATCTGCCTCTACCTTCTTATATATAGATAGAGATGTATTTCTTATAAAACTTTAAAAATCACTATAGTGCCAAAGTTCATGGAAGTACTTCTATTCTAATCCTCAAAGTCTATATTTGGGTAATGTGCTCTAATTAGAGTTTTTCTAAATATAATTCCCATGGTTTGTACTAAAAATCCACTAATATCAACTGTAACACCCCCGAACCTAGTTACCCAGAGTTTGTGCTTTATTACATTACATTGGCATGATACAAGGAATCATGTCCCGAAAGACCAATAAGTTTAGTATTATTGGAAACACTATACATTCATAAGTTCAACATTATAACTTGAAAAGAAATACAACACTAATTTATTCCGTTATAAATATCCAAGCCTCCTAGATAATGCTTGCATGTAACTCATAACTAACTTCATCATATCCTGGGAAAATGAAAAATAATAAATAGGTGAGCTCAAATGCTCAGAAAGGGTAAGAAATATATTGGAAGATAACATAAACATTAGGCATGATCAATTATTCAAAACACATGCCTTTAAAAATAATAAGTTCGAACAATTTATGGTAGAAATATGAGCTATGTAAATAATGCCATAATAAATAATAGTCAAGGGTATTCTACTAGTCATATAACCACATGAACCATTATTAATAGTTTCTTAATGAGGGAATGTATAATGTCGGACATTTTGAAACATTTTTTCAAGGCCTCAACCAAGACGTATAAAAATGATTAAGGCCTCATCCCATAATGTATATCAAACTGGGAAAGGCCTTATCCAATTTCATATTGAATTTTATCATGAGACCTACTGATGCACTGAGGAGCTATAGAGGGTTCCATAAGTCCCATACTAAGTCCAATACATTCCTCATATGAAAAGGTTGAAACATAACAAAAACATTCATATAAAAACTAGCATAAAAAATTTCAATACACTAACAATAAACCATGATTGATATAAATATAACACATCCATATACAAAATATCACAAAAAACATCAACAAAATATGGAGGATTTTTATCATAATAAATCCACTTCAAAAAAGTTTAAAATCCATCAAAAGATGTTGACATAGATGAAATGAAAACTATTTGAAAGAAATACCTCTTTCGATTTTGAAACCATTAAAGAGTCGCATAATAATACAAGAAAATATTTATTATGAAAATATTCTTATAATATTTTAATGGGATATTCAATGATGTTATAATGTTGGAAAATAGCCAAACCAGCTGTATAAGTGAAAAAAACTCTCTTACCATAATTGGGATGAAAAATTCATAATGTACCTTGTTTGGAAAATGACCTAAATATTCCTTTCAAAACATATAAGTTAAAAAATGGGTATAAATGAATTTAACCCAAATTATAGTAAATATTCAAAAACAAATTGAAATTCATTTCTACGAAAACATGGATGTGGATGATAAAGTGGTCCCAGTAGATACTTACGTAAAAACAACCTCAGATAATAAAGAGATTCTGAAATTAACCCTTACCTTGTACTTTTCCTCAGTCGCTGGAATGTTAAAATAATTCATAATAGTTAAATTTTTTTTATTAAATTATAAAAAAAATATATACATGAATATGATATCATATATGATACTCCAATATTTCATTGTTAATAATATTTTAGTAGTATCATCGTTTCAGGTGTTAACTGATTCATTTTCCTTTATATTATTTGTTACATAAGCCATGTTTTATATGGATAGAATTTATTTGATTCGTATAATGAATTATATTATGTTCATAAACATTATTTTTAATCATAAAATGAAAATTATTCTTGAATTATTATGCTGGGGAAATTAATCTCATCGCGTTCTGGGAGACGATAATCAATACGTACACCCAAGGGAGAATATCAATATATTGATGGTGAAAACATATGTAATTGAATTTTATATAATAAATAAATAATAAATAACATTTTACATTAATTATATACATATTTAATACTCATTATTATACCCATCCAAATAATGAGGTTTTTGAATAACAAACTACACCACTACGTGGAAATGGTAAGCCATACGTACGCACGTATGGTGATTTTGCCATTCATATAATGGATAGAATAATGAATATGATTGTACCATTCTTGATAGTAACATAAAATTATATATAATATACTGGATTTATTATTTTACAATGGAAACATCAAAGAAAGATGATGTTGAAGAAGAAAAGAACATGAAAGAAGTGATGAAATATTTACCTCTTCTTCGGGTTCTTCCTTTTGATTTGATCAAAATGGATTTTTAGGTTGGATTTATGACCAAAGTAAGGCCTCTATGATAATGGGAGGAATTTTGGAAGGATATTTGATCAGGTTCTGGCCGAGCCAAATGGATTTGGAAGTGTCAAATTAAGGGAATTGGATGTGACCTTTTATAAAATAGGTGGGGGTCACTTTAGGAAAATCATGAAATATTATTTTATAATAAAATAATATTCAGTTTATAATGGATATAATATGATTTATTTCGAGGTTAATGTATGTATGGGTCTAAAAACTTTCAAACCATAGGTTTTAGATAGGTTTAGGTCACTATATTAACCTTATCTTTTAGGATTATCTCTTAGTTAAATAATTTTACATTTACCATGTCTCTTTGATGTTTTATATTAAATAGTTAATAAACATACTATAAACAAACAAGAGAACCCCAAGTGGTTCATTATTAATATATATAACATAATCTATTTACTTTGATCGAACATATGATTTTTAGGAATATTGAATCCATTAATAATATAGTATTGTGTTTTAAAAACTTAAATATGTAAATTTTGATACTATTTAGTATTTGATTTTCTTGAAAATCATAACAGCTAGATTACTTTGAAAAAAAAGATTTAATCAACCATAAAATATCATATTAACATAGAATATATGTGGAATTATTAAAAAGTATCCAATTACATTTATTTGGATATTTATAATATCAATAATTTTAATATTTCTTTAATAAGGTAATTACTACATCATCATTGTGTAATAAATAATTCATATTATTTAATGTCTATGAATAATAAATTAAATACCCTTATGTAGGAAGTATTATTTATTTTATAATTAATATTTATAGTCTAATTTATATTGTGTTTAACCCAATATTAAAAATGGTTTTGTTACTAAACTTTGAATTTAAATATTTTAACCCTTCTTTAAATAAAATCATAATAAATGTGCTAATCTAATCCATGTGGACCAAATAGGATCATATTTTATTCCAAAGTTTGTTATTGGTTGAATAATACTTACCCAATTGAAATATGACCTGTGTCAGGGTAATTATGAAATCATTTTGACCCTTAATTGCCCTATTTACTTTTAATTGTGATAAATAATAGTCAAAAGTTACTGTTCACCACAAATTATTTTCATCTTATTGAACCAAGTTTTACATACTGATATTAACTGTGCCTCTCAAATTTTATGAAATTAAACTCACATAAGCTATAAAATTATGATTTATGCAAATTTTCAAATGCCTCTTGGAGGTGGGTAAAATACAGTAAAAGTTCAATAAAAAATTTTATATATAAACTTATTATAAAATGACTAAAATAATTTACAGTTAACTTATATAGGTATAATTCATATATTTTTACCTAATATTAGTGTAAATAAAATTAATATTTATTTAAATAAAAAGTTGGTTTTAACCAATAACAGAGTGTTTTTATCTATTTGTCGAAAATTTTAAGTTTTCAGAAAAATACCAAAAATTAACCCTAAGCTAATTTCGATATTATGAAATCAAAAATGCAGTCCATTTTGAGAAATAAAATTTTAAAAATTTCAAAAAGTGGGTATTATTATTCATAACGGCTAGTTGGTTGGTCACGGTCTATTAGAATCACGATATTGCTTACAATGCAAGCTATTACATTATTCAAAGGGAAATGTACTGTGGAATCTTGGTGTGTTACATTCATTACACGTGATACCCCTCTATAAATATTATATATAATAATATTTTACATACTATGGGAAATAGAAGTATAAGGCTGACTTCAGACACTTAGTAACAGATGAAAATACCTGATATCAATCAATGATCCAATGTGAGAATAATAAAAACATATGGGTATGAGAAACTAATCAAGGCACCTGATCATATTATAAAAAAATAATACACAAAAGAACCTGGATCATAAAATCATTAATCATGACAAAATGATTTAAATGTAACAGGTTAAATATTTCTTAGGAATGTGGGATCATGAGATAACTATCATTATCAATATAAACATATTATATGAATTTGGAAAAAAATATAATCTTTTCATAATATTATGTAACATACATAAGCATATAAAATCATCCCTTATTTTTTATTTTTAGTTTTTGTTTCGTCTTCAGACCATTTAGTGATGTCTTTGATATTCAGAGTTCGGTTTCTGGTGTCATTGATTTTTGTTCTAGATGGTTCTTAATTCTAGTATTGATGGTAACATTGAATGTGGAGTGATGAATATATGAAATTTTTTTATACTAATGAATTCTATCGGGACACGAATAATGGTGGTGATGATGAATATTTTTCGGTGATAATAACTGACTCTGGTCAAATGGCTTTCCAATGATTTGGTCTAAAGCATCGATGGGGATGTGATATGACCAGGTTCATAAACCAAGGTGGTCATGTGATGTTAGGTGTAATGTGGACCAAGATAGAATGACTATGCATTTTAATAATTAATTTATAATTTTAAATTATTATTTTTTACTCTGGGTTACCAATTCTTTTGTTATGGGTTACCACTCATCCAAAAAGAGGATTTAAAAGAAAATAAAAAATTGAAATTTTAGCCCATCAATAATTTATACATTGATCATCTTGATTTCAACACGATATTAGAAAAAAAAACCGTTACCTCAGATTCAACTTGATCGAAGGTGGTTTTTATCACTGTATTATTAATATTAGTTTCTTATTCATATGTATAAAAACATTTTTACTATTTATTTTAATTAATAAAATTCATTTATATTTACATATTTCTAATATATTACATATATTGTTAAAAATAATATTCTGGGGTTAATAATTCTAGTTTCAATGCGCACTTCTATTTAACAGTTCCATTACATACTTCGTGATCATGATCTCATCACCTCTAGAATATTAATGAAAATAGGTTATATGTGTTTGATATAGTTTGAGAGTCCCAATGTCATTTTTTGGACCTTTTCATTATGATTCCCATGAAATGATTTAGAAATCCCATTTTTATTGATTATAAAATTAATAAAAGAATTATTTTTTTTCCACTATAGTTTATAATAATATAATTATATAATTGTGAAAAAAATTATTGAATAATTATTAAAACATCATACATATATTTAATTTTTATTATTAATCCATTATGTAAACAATATAACATCATTCATATATGTAGTAAAACTAACACAATTAATTGCATTTTATTATGAATAAATGAGTAAGAACATGTTTTTACGTAATAATATCACTATTAAAATATAATAAATTTTAAAAAAATATTATTAAAGTGATAATTGATAATTAATAAGAGGTGTATGACCATGATATTATAGAATTATTAAGGATAATATAACACATACATTGAATGCATAAATCTTCTCTAAATAACCCTGCGAAAATTAGTGATTAGGGATTACTTCTTTGGATTAGAGGTTCCCAAATGTCGAAGGATATTTTTATAGACAAATATTGAGAATGAGAACTAAAATAATTTTTCATGGATTTAACTGGGGTGATGATGGGTCTATTTATAAGTGTCTTCAATGTAATTTTCACAAATATCGATTCTATAATTTGTAATATATTCATTTTTAGAGGGAATATGTATCCAATGTATAATAATAATGAATAATAGATGTTCAGAGGTCTTCAGTTATCTCATACAATCATATATATATATATATATATATAATTACTATGATATTTTATGACATTACACCTTAATTTTAATTTACATCATTTAATCTTTATAGTGGTAACTAACCTTTAACTTTATAAGTTATGAAGTTCCTCAAAAATGTAATTTAGCTTCAAGAAAAATGTTGAAATTTTTATTAAAATATATGATCCCATTAAATCAAATTAAATCTATAAATTTAAAAATGTTAACTATTAAATTAAATTATAGAATATATATAATATATTTTCATAGAAATAAATGGAATTTAAAACATCAATTTTTCTTATTCATATTTCATACCAATTACTAATAAACTGAATTTTAGTATATTTTTAATATATTTAAATAATAAATTTTATTGTAATAATCATTTAAAAGAGATAAATAAAATTTAATAAAAAAATAAATACCAAAGAGCTTGGAAAATGATTCTATTTGAGAAATGTCACTTTATGAAATTAATTGATTTTAATCACTTCACATTAAATTCAACTATTTATCAGCGAACAATTCAACATTATCATTACACTGATAATAAAATATTTAATCATTTTTTATAAACACCTTAAATCATCCTTGATAATAATAATAATTATTATTATTATAAGTTACAAGTAAAATATAGAAATAAATATTTCAAGTAATTATTATCCTTTTATTTCATTTTTGAGTAATTTATTATATGTGAATTGTGTTATTTTTAATTTTTTAGAACAAATTACAGAACTTCAATATATTTATTGCATATAAATATATAAAAGGTTCATATATCCAATGACTATAATTCCATTGACTACATAACTAATGGTTATATATAGAATGACCATATTACATTCCTATATATATCCCTAAATAAATGTATAAAATCATTCATCCTATAATATAATTTCTTTTTCAAGACTTTTATTATATTTATACAATGTTTTATACATTGAATATCTATTATTAGTTCCATGATCATCATTTTAGATCTTGAAGATTAAAATTGTAACATGTTAGTAGTTTTATTTACTTATGGTTACATTCCTCTATACATTTTACTATTTATTTTTGATTTCCCACTCAAAATTAACTTTTTTATTAGAAAATAACACTTTTAATGGGAATGTGAGGACCCAAAAATTCAAAAAAGATCAACCACAAAAAATAAACAATAGAATTATTAAAGGATAGTTTATTCTGATTAGAGTTTTTCTCCCTAAAAAATTTACAAGAAATAGAATTAGCCACTATAGCATGATTATACATTAGGAGGAATTCAAAAGGATACATCAAATAGTCTCATGATTTCATATATTCATCTTTATTGATCTTCTTCAAAATAAATCCCCTAATCAAAATTATGTTCTACTTGATAATCTAACCAATTTGATCAATAATAGTGTTCACATGCCAAAGTCTTCCCATTATTTCATCATCAACCCCATATGTGGAATTATTATTTAGACATTCCGCAAACATTTCGTCACCCTAATACATAAGAAAAAATAAATTATCACTCTGAGAATAATCAAGGTATTCATTGAATGAAACTGCGTCATCGAATGTAGACTCCGCTAGGAAAAGAGCGCCAGAGGCTATGGGGTTAATTGTCATCTCATTTCACTTCTTTCATTTGACAAATTTTTCCTTTATAAGGATGGAAAATTGGGAATAATACTACAGACACATAAATTTAGTTTCCTTTTATGTATTTAATATTATATTTGAAGATTCTACTATGATAAATCATTCTATACTAGTTCGATGCTGCATGTATTACAATATTTGACACACACAATATTTATTCAATGTGATATAAATAAAAAAATCATGGTGTGTTATAGTCTCGTGTATGGAATGAAATTAAGGGGTGACCCTAATTAGATTAGTCTCTTGTTATTGGAATATTAATTGGGTCACTCTGAATTTAAAACCCATATGAGATGGAATACCGGATAAATACAATTGGGTTTACCTATTTGTTATGATAGATAATTATTTTTACATTCAACTATTAAAGAGTCAAACATGATATTATTGTAATAATATCTTATATATATTATAGGTGAGATAAAAAAAATGTTGACTAATTCTGTAGTGAGAAAATGTCTCATTTCCCACTAATGGATAGAGTGATTCTAAAGGGTTCATTAAATTAATGTAATCCCATTTAATAAAATTTTTTATTAAAGGAATGAAAAATATAATACTCATATTTTAATAAAATTTATTGTATATGATTAGAAAATTAATCATAAATTTTAACATTTAAATAGGTCCATGATATATTATAAACTTAATGTAATAATTATCTATAATTTGAATGTAACAAAAAATTCTTAAGGAAAAACATTCAATGTATAAGAGGAAAAATATACTAGGTAAAAACACGTTTAATTTTTATGATTGGAGAATATATTTTCCTCAGAAAATAATAATATGAATAAATGTAGGATTAATAAGAATTAAATGCATATGTAATGTTGATATTTTAGTCTCAACACATGTACTCTATATGATTGGGTATATTAATGACATAGAGAAAGTAAGGATTTCTATAAGGATTTTTATTGTTAAAAGATTTATGTTATTCATAATGATGGAATTTTTTAAAATATTTGAATAATTTAATGATATTTTTACCATATTTTCATTTTAAATTGATAGAATATGAACTAAAGAAAATGATAACTTGTTTTTAGTGTTATATAGTCAATGAAAGTGAGAAAAACATCAAACTTTAAAATGAAAAGTAAGATGGTAATTAGAATTTTTTTCCCTCAAGTATTCATCCATATACATTTAAAAAATGTGTTATATGGATGTGGGGGTAATAATCCATGGGAATCAATTTTTTGGAATTCCTAATGGAGTTTTGGAAACCCAATGAATTTTCATGTTAGGTATTAATGTAATAGAAATCAATTCCTCTGTATATAGGTGTATATGATAAAAAATGTGTAATTTTTAAATGTTGTAAATATATAAGAGTTCAATTTTGTTAGATTTCTCATAGAGTATGTAGTTCTTACTCAATTGATTATGTATAGCGTTTCTACAGAGACATTTTTAATGCAATGTATTATATCAAGATTACATTGATCATGGTAAAGGATCTGTTCTATTATATCATTTTTGATATATTATTAGGGGAACTTATTATTAAAAATGTAATTCTATGTATAATTTGATATAATAAATTCAATACACATGGATTATGATTCCCTTTACTAACTTAGATGTTTTGAAAATTAGATAAGGATTAAAAAATGTTTTTTCAAGGATAAAAGTGTTTATCTATATGTTTGTTAAAATGTGGTGAATTGGTATTACACAAACATTAGTGGAATATTTTAAATAACAATATTTTATTCATGAAATGTTTATACATTCATCTGATACTATATATGATATAGATTCGTTGGTTCTTTTAAAATATTAGTATTTATTGAAAAATAGTTATTTCTACTACATGATGATGTTTTTGTTTCTTATAAAGATATTATAATGTGAATATAACATCTATAAGGATAGTGGGAGTATAACTAATCATATAGAAGTCAAAATATAACTAATAAAAGGGTATAAAATTCAAAATTGAAAGTAAATTCTACTTTATTCATTAAAGTGTTTAATGTATAGCGATAAGGAGAAATGTAAATATTTACATTTATATGAAAAAAAAAATAAATGTCAATTTTTCATAATGGGGTTTATGATGTGTTTATATATAATAATTTAAATTGATAAATTGACTACCATATAATTTCAATGAAAAAATTTTATGGATGATCTTCCATGTGAGATGATTATGTACATAGAAAAAGATAAATCTAGATTAAAATGTTATCACTAATACATTTAATGTTATGGTGTTATGGAGTGTGAATATGTTCAAGGAGATAAAAATTAGGAAGATGATTCTTGAATATTAACATTTTCAAACACACATACTTTATTAATTATAAAAACTATATATTTAAGTATTAGGGTTTAATCAAGTGGTTGTATAGTGAAGTAACATGAGATTCATAGAAATGTAATGAGATTAAAAAAACCACAGATAGTATAACAAGCATAATGATGATATTTTAGTCTATCATATATGATATTTTAGACTAGATCATGTATATAAATTTATATAATATTCAATAAAATAGTGTAATAATATAAAATATATATTGTTATAATAAATAAAAATCTATTGTGAAATTATTCAACATTGTAAATATATATATATATATATAGTACAAGATTTTTAATTATAGTTTACAACTCAAACTACAAATTTTAGTTATCCTTAACTGATATATTACAGAGATATTTATAGGATATGAGTAATTTTTTAGTTTATCCTGAGGGTCAATTTTTATCGAGATATGAAATATTCACATGATAGAAAAAACATACTTGTTATCTATATGAATAATTTATTATACCACATTGAGTTCCATATAATAGGAATATGGTACACTAGGGGTGGATTGAAAATTCTTTGGAGTCCCAAATACATATATTTGGAAATAAACATAGCATAAATACGACCATACATTGATATCATTATTAAACAAGACTTTAGGCTTAGATAGTAAATGAGTGGATGATTAATTTTATGGCCATGTTTTTGTTCTGATATCAATTAATATGGTATTTTTCATCCTATATGATGTGTATTAAATCATGTTGGTTGATTAAGTTCAATTAGGGTGGTTTTTGGTTATACCATGTTAGGGAATATGACGTGCTTATCTATTCTGATGAGGAACATGTGATGTGATCATCCGTGAAGTGAGTGAAATATGATGTATTCATCGATCTAGTTAGTATACAGATAAATTATAATGAATGTACATCTAGTATATATGGTATTTACCAACTCTATATCACAAGGTCGCTTTTTTCCATTAACAAGGGGATCGTTTGACAATTTAAGATTTCATATAATGTAATTTGGGCACACAAATATATGGACACATGTGATTAATAGCGCTCTTTCCCACTCTCATTGTAGCTTGAGTAGTATTGATTCATTTACAGAGGATTATAATTATGAGAATGTATAGATCTGGTGATATATATTTGTTTTCAGTTGTCTAATGGCCTGTGGAGTTACACATTGTGGTATACTGAATTAGAAATGTGATTGACATAGAAGTTTTTTTTTTGAAAGTGTTTTAGAGTTAATACAAAAGCTTTTTGGATGGGTATTCATATAGTATCATATATTATCTGATACATAGTGACTCTAATGATAAATTTACCAATGTACTTTAGAAGATATTGAAAATGAGTTCATAAATTATTTTACATTTATCATATATTATAAAATAAAATGTGAAATGGAATGAAATTATATTACTATTTTATGTAAGTATGGTATTTAAAGGAAAATCCCATAAAGGCATGTGATTTAATATGGTACAATATGGAGTGTCATATAGCCTAACATACATGTGAAATAAATATTATATTCAATCATTTATGGTATATAAAATTTTAAGAAATAAGATATATCATATATCCATCCATCGCTAGTAAAATTTTATGGCTTGGAAAAATCACAATTCTATGAATCATATGGTATGCTTCATTTAGAAATTCAATATCTCATCTAATATAGTGAACTTTGAAAGTGTTACCACTAAAATGTCCTATATGTATTCTATCATTGATTATAAATTTCATAAGATGAAATGATGATACTTTTCTAGCCCCCGTGGTTGTTGTGGGAATAGAATTTTTGGTAAAGTCATCCTATAATTTTACATATGATCATAGTCAAAAATATTATATCCTACCCTTGGAGATGATTTATAGTCCATTTATTAAAGATGAAATTGTTTATGATTTTGGACGATGTAAAACCCCAAGAATAGACTAGAATATTATATGATGTAGGTAGGGTCCTTTGGGCTGAAATGAAGGTTCCATCAGGCCATTAAATGGAGGTGATTTATAATTTTATATATAATTGGCTAAATAGGAAGTGGTTTAACCCTTAGTGGGGGGATGATCTATCCTTTTTTCCTGGTGGTATGTGTTCTTTCATTTAATAAATCTTTTAAGACCTTATATAATATAAATTTTCTTCATAGATTTTGCTACAAATGAGGCTTGCATTAACTCATAACATGAAGTTTAATGCATACTCTATTGAATAATATCCATGATATATTTGAACTATGTTATCAACCCTGAGATAGTGATCATGAAAGTAATAATGATTCATGGATCATGTTCTCTGACATAAATATTTATTTTCATACATTCTTTACCTGAGAAGGAAATAACATTCCATGATTTGTGTAAGAATCACACTAACATATTGATTTTTGAAAATAAACAATTTATATGTGTAGGGAGTCATATGTATTACATTCAATGATCATTATCAATCCCATTAAATTGAGGATGATAGAATAGTATCTATTTTTTAATGTAGACATTCATTTTTTCATCATTTAAAATATGCAATATTTCAGTTTCTTACATGGCCAATAATGGGTTTGGTTTTCTATATCACTTTCCTAATATTATGATTTTTTGTTAACTCCTTTAAAACTAAAAAAAATAAAAAAAAAATATCTTTCATCAACAAATGGAATCAAATAAATAAGAAAATTGTTCTTAGAGACTTAATATGTGAAAAAACATAAGAAAAATCAATCAAATCTACAAATATGATCATAATAATGATTATAAACGAGTCATTATACAATTTAAAATCAGTGTGAACACATGATTATAAAATAATATATATGTTATAATTATGATAAGATTAAGATTGTGTGATTATCGTACCCCAGATTTAGAATTTCCATGTATTCTAGATTAACATGAATTTGAAATTATTAGAAATAACTAATTTTTTAAACATATCTATATGTGGAATATAATTCATCAACGTATATATAAAAGTTCATTGACTTAATTATGATTTATCTATATTTTTTTCATTCTATGATAGGGATGGACAAACAATAAATCATTTTTGGGAACATTACAACCATTCTTACAAGAAGTCCCGGAAGATAGGCCACAATTCCTTTATGATCAGGAATTTTATAAGGGATAATGTACCTAGGGATAAAATTTCATTTATTCCCAAAACACCGGAATCTCTTCCATGGTAATATTAAAAGGAATTATTTTTCACCAACACAAAATTCCAAGTCCCATCATTGGTATAAAACATAGATCTTGTACCGACTTTGAGCAGCCATTATGTGATGTTGGATGACATGAACCTTTTCTATCATCTCTGGAACAATATTTTGCCTATGATTATTTCTATCAAAAATAGTATCCCATCATGTATGAGCTCATCATCACTTCCATATAGAGATTCATAGGGTTCCATTTTAATACTCTAGTGGAAGTTGTTATTGAATGAGAAATAAACTAATGGGATATATTGATCCTATCCACCTTCTAATTCCATTATTTGTGTTCTCAGAATTTCCAGGATTTTTTGAAAATTTCCTATTAGATTGCACATCAGTTTGGGGGTGATTTGTCTTACTGAAATTCAATTAAGTACTAAATCCATATTGAAGTCTTCTCCAACATTGTTATGTGAACCTTGTATCATGATTAGAAATGATATAATGTGTAACTCTATGAATCCTCACTACATCCTTTTTATAAATAATGGAATGTTGGTCACGAGATTAGTATTCCCATATAGAGATAAAATGGATATCCTTAGTGAGATAGTCAACTACAATCCACATCACATTGTTTCCTTTGGATGTTCTTGGGAGACCATTGGCAATGTCCATATTGATATTTTCCAACTTCTATTTTTTATTAGTAGTGGTTGTAATACATAATTAGGATGTTTTCACAATGCATTCACTTGTTGACACACAAGGCACCATATAGTGTAGTAAAAAATATCATTCATCATGTTATCCCACCAATAATGATCATAAAGGTTCTTATACATTATAGTGATTCTAGGATGTATAAAAAATATATATCTATGATCATCATCCATCATCTCATTCTTTATTTCTGGAATAAAAGGAACCCATATCCTTGTATGAAATTTATATACACCTTTTTGATCAATATTGAACTCATGAATCATCCAATTCATCACATCTTCTATCTTCTTTTGTAAAAAAGGAACATAACATTGATATTTTTTAATCTTATCTAGTAATGATGGTTCATAAATAATATAGTATAGGTTTGATGATGTGACTTACCTTTATATTCCCATGTCTAGTTTTACTAGGGCTTTGAAAAATATATCTCCTTGAATCCTCATCATTTCCATAACAATAGATTTTTTATTTCTTGATGAATAAAAGGCATTGTTTGATCTTCTAGATATATGATGAATTGAATAATCATAGTCTTTATGATATTCCAATGGCCTACCCTATCTCGTGATCAATTTATTTTTTGTACAAATACACTTTATAGGTTGGTGGTCAGTGTGTATATCAAATTTCTCCCCAAAAAAATAGTGGCTCCAAATATTCCTTGAAAAAAATTGTATTTGACACTAGGTCATGTGTAGTATAATTCTATTCATGAGGTGTCAACTATATATATTGATAAGATGCATCATATTCATCTTTAATGAGGACACTCCCATTCCCTTTTCGATATGTTTTTCTAAAAACATCAAATCCTTCTCTGATATATGGTAGATTTTACAAGGGTTCAGTAATCAATATCTTCTTGATCTCATGGAAACAGTCATCACACTCCTTTTTCCATATGAAGATTGATTTTTTATAATTATCATAGTTAGTGGATTAGAAATTCGTGAGAAATTTTTCTCAGACCTACTATAATATTCATCTAATCCAAGGAAGCTAAAAATCCCAGTTACTGTTATAGGATGAGGCAACTCCTACACAAATATTGTCTTTAAAGGTTCAACTAAACTTCCTTCATTGGTAATAGTGTGAACCAAGAATGGAAGGTGTTATAACCCAAAATTCACATGTAATGAACATTAAAAATACCCTCTCCTTCCACAAATATGTTAATATAACCCTATACAATCCATGAAAAGTGTTCCACGCACTGTTACATGGAGTGAATATATAATTCTCACATAGACAACAAATGTAAAGTATGAGTAAATATGTTTTAAACCATTATGGAAGAATATGCAAGATGGATTTATTTGTGACAAAATACAACTCCATGCCGATGGATAAGTGTAATGAATCATCCATCCTGGAGTAGGTAGTGTATTTACAAGAGTGATGATGAAAATGTGTCAGAACATTAAATTCAATTTTGATGTTTCATCCGAGAAGAATTGGGGAATTCTTTGCCTAAAAAAGTGTAGATATCTTCAATAACATCTATTAGACTAGTCCCGAAACCCAAATGGACTTACATATTAAAATTTATAGAACATGTTAGATGGATAATTTATAAAAAGGGACATATTAGGAAGAGCTGGGTGGAGGACCTACGCGGAGGACCATCATGACAATATAATTTTTACCGACATATGTGGAATAGCTACATGGAGGAATTGTTAATAGGACCTACAAGGATGGAATACCTTTAAGCACATACCCTTCATGCCTATAAAAAATGACCCTTGGTATTCCCATTTCAAATGTGGAAAATGTTGGATGAACTCTTGATGCTCTCACTACTTAGTTCTATTTCCCATGTTCTCAAGAACTCCCATGTAATTTTACAAAACATGAGAGAAGATATTATTAAAGGGGGAAAAGTGTTTCCAAGTCCCATCATGGTCTACAACATATAGAGGTTTTCCAAGGACTTATGCCAAGGGAATGTATGAATCACCTACATGGAGCACCTAAGTGGATGACCTGTCAAGAGATCTTGTACAACACACCTTCATGGAGAACCTATCAGACACACCTTGGTAGAGCACCTACGCAATGAACCATGGAAGAGCACCAATGTTGAGAACTTTCTATAAGACCCAAGAGAGAGAACTAGCATTGAGAAAGTATAGAAAGCCCACATGTGACCTCGATAGTGCATACCCCGGGTGCTCCACCCCAACACCCCGACCTGAGATCAGTGTCGGGATGGTCCCTTCGCATCTTTCAGCTAACCCAATGAAAAATTGAGATTCACACTATGACATTTTGGAGTTGGTTTCAAAACATTTTCCATTGTTCCCTTTGTGTCTCCCGACTTCAATCCTTGGAATTAAATGATTCTAGAAACTCTATCACACTCAATTAAATGCCCCGAGTCAAACTAATCATCTTGGTTCCTTTCACATGTTATGAGTTTGGACTCTCTTTATTGATTCCTTTGGTACCGTGAGTCGATACACTCCACAAGATACCCCTGAAACATCATCAACTGACTCCAATACTAGGCTAAACCTAAAATGGGTATCCTCATTAGGATTTCCCCAATGAATTTCAAATGGGCATCCACCTTAAGAGTAAGCCCCTACCGATTTCAAATGGGTATTGTCATTAACAGTAAGCCCCGACCAATTTTAAATGGGAATCCACCTCAAAAGTAAGCCCCAACTAATTTCAAATGGGCTTCCTACTTAGGTTTAAGCCCCATCAAAACCTAAGTTGTGAATCATCTATAGTATTAATCTTTATAAAAAGCTCAATGGGAATCGTCCTTAGGAGTAATCCCCAACTAATCTCCAAAAGGGTAGCTATAATAGTGTATACCCCTAATCGTTTCAACCAGGAGGTTATGGTATTGCTTTTCACTACATCCTTCACCTTCACTCCTTCCTTAAATTAGACCCTTTTCCAATGTAATGAGAACAGAGGGAAGGATCATCGCCTTACCTCTTCCCTGGCCGCCTAAACCTTGTCCACCCTCACATTAGTAGGTATATCCCCTTCCACTAGTAGAGGAAAAAAATGTAGGTTCCTTTGTTGAATCTTTCACATCCTCTTGTTTCCTATATCGAGAATGACTCACATGGGCTTATAGATTCATGATGATTGCAACATATTCAAAAACACCAATGGCGAATGAACTATGAGAACTATGATTCCCATCATAATTGGGATATGTAGGAAACCTTATCAGGGCACGAGAAAACCGAATATCCTCTTCAATAATCCACCGATAATTCCCTTAATCTAGACATCCTCTTTTGATGTAAACTCCAAATTAATCCCCCAAATTACCAAAGGAATCCTTTTGAAGAAATAATCCCAAAATCATTTCACTAAAATGTCTATACTCTCATATGAGACTCATCAAAATACATGGACATTGTTTTCCATCCAAATGTGATACGTAGGAAGCCTCCTTGAAGTTCAAATCCAACACCTCAAATAAAACCTATTCTTATTAGGCCATATTCTAGGTAAGGTATAATATTATATTTAATCCCACATTCATTCATTGATCCTTGGGTTTCTTAGGAATAATTCCTACACCACATCTTGACTATGCACCTTTCACTTAGTTGTCCTTTTCGAATGACATTAAACTATATGGTTAGGTCCTTATCACATGACCATAAAAGGTATGATGTGTCCCATTAAGAGGCACCGAAATATGAGATCTGTGATCGCTTTCACATGGGTACATAGGTAGCCCGTTTATTGTTGTGTTCCCAATATAAGAACAAACCATTGTCTACCTACATGAAAATAAATTGGAGAGTTCTCCATTGAGTGGATTAAAAACAAGTATCATCAAAATGATGGGTCAAAAGAATCTCTAAATCATATATGATAGCACACCATTGAGGGAGAACGTCAAATAAATACTGATGTCTCCATTAATGAATAACCTAAAATACACACAGATGATTCTAATTTTCAAACATGCTAATAATTTATTTCAAATTCCATGGAACACCTATGTTAAACATGGTGAATTAATAAGGATTCATGAAAATATCTCAATTATATTAAGAGAGTCCCAGAGTAGACAATAATTCCCCTCAAAAGGGAGTCATGAGTCTGACCTCATGTTCTCTCAACCAATTCATGTTCATAATTATTTTATATTTTAACTCAATAGATTTCTGCCTTATAAAACCATGCCTCTTTGGGGTAATGAATTTTTGGAATTTTCTAGCTCCATGAATAAATAAAATGGAAACCACCTGGAAGCCATGAATCTTAACCAGAACACACCTTACAAGGAATGAAGAAACCAAAATGTGGAACCCGATGTGAATCTTTTACCATGATAAAAATGTTACCCACGTTTCAAGAACATATCAATTGATAAAGGGTGGCCAGATAAAGGAATCAATAACATATGTATCCATGTAATAGATATTTATATAATGTAGTTTATTGTAGATTTATAAGAACCCCCTTCACTGCAAATAGCTTCCTTCGAGTTTACATCTGGGATTCCCCTAGACATAGCTCAACATGGTATTATACAATCCTTAGAGGCTTCCCGAAATGGTATCCTAGTTAACAATAACACTTAGTCGTACGGTCAGCAATGACTGGTGGTACAAATGTATACTGTGAAAACCACCATCTTCTACAATTTCAGTCCTTATCTTCAGAACGCAATAACCAGTACCTCCTATACTACTGGTAGGTGGATCAAGAGGTCACTCATGGATTCAATTTAATGATGAAAATGGTCCTTCCCAAGGAATCCCACCAACAGTCACCGCCAGTAGAATTATGTGAAAGTAAACCCCCAACATGATGGGGTTGTTACCTTCAGTTGTTCGGACGAGGTCCCACAGAACTGGGAGTGCATGTAGAACCTCTCGGGACAACATATGGTCAATAGGGAGTAGGTTCTTACCTTTTACCCCGTTAGAAAAGTATATTAATCTAACTATATGGAAAAAATGGGAGGGCACATACACCAGTTCATCCTAATTCCATTGGCTAGCGTACTCGTCTAGAATAAACTCACCAATACCACTTGTAAACATTGGGGGAGTATGGTGAATAAGAACATACACTTGTTTAAATACTACCATCCAATCAGAAGGCTATTCTGACTACATTCCAGAAATATTGCGAATCATGTATGGTGGAAACTGGTAAACAAGAACGTAAACCTTCTTACAATCACCAATTCGACCACTAGTCTCATCTAACAGCATAGAATGGGGTCTTTCAACAATGTTGGATGGAAAAAAGCCAGCAGTCACATACAACTTCCAACATTGATTAGTCTCAAAAACAGACTCGTTTGGAAGCATAAGGTTAATTCAATCAGAAACCTTTGATAACAAACCTAAGGCAGAGTCAACTCTATGCCCCCATACATTTGTACTGGAAGTATCCACTTATAGGAAAATGAAAAAAAGATCAGGTATATACACCTACTCTAGATATAATATACATATATTCCCATTCCGGCTACTAATGTCACCAAAACAATCATAGCAATGGTGAAAGGGTAGAGACAGATTCATACCAATATTCTAGAAGCATGCCAAAATAACATAACAACATCTTCAGATGTACCAGGGGAACATTCACATAAGTCTAATACCACACCTGGGATGACACATCGACATGCCATCCATGAAAATATACATACCTTTGTTCCAATCCAGAGTGGTTATGGGGCATTCTCCCCCATATCATACGGACAACTGGATCGATAACATACAACCATTCCAATTCGAGGTAATCAGTCCATTCAAATGACCACTCCATGGAAGGAACATAAACCTTCCCATGATAACCACTTCTCTAAGAATATGACCCCAACTATGTGTAAGAGAGAATCCAAGAAGAAGTATCTCCCAACACAGGTGGGAAATAAAGAGCCAATCTTTGATCTGAATCCTCTTAATGATGGTGTTCTTGAATTCCATATACATTTATCTATTTCAAATCAATATCCTACCCTCTCATTACCAAATTATGGGATTAGTTTCAATAATTCTGATGTTACACATTAGAAACATCATCATGATGTCTTTCTTCATGAATATTTGTTCAATTCAGAGAGTCATTATTCAGATAAGAGCCATGGAAACCCTTAGTGTGGCCAGAAGAAAAACGGTCAAGATTATATATACATTGTTATAATTCACCATGGTGGTCGACCCCTGATGGAATTATATTAGAAAGTTCTCTCTGTAGTAGTATTTCTCATTATTATGATAATTCTTTAATCAACAATGTATTAATGAGAATGACCTCTTCTCTCAATGAACATTCCAACAAAAGGGAAATCATGTCTGATGCCTTGTCATTAATGAGTAAAATACTTTCTTAATCAAAATAAATTTTAAGGAAATGATCATTCGCTAAATGTTCCTTTGGTAATTTTTCTTCTAATACAATAGAGTAAAAAGTGATCGACTCCATATTTAGTAATCAAACAACCAGGAAGCATCCACTTTGGTCGGACCATCTAGAGAAACCTCTAGTAAAATATGATGAAGAAATGTTCAACATGAGAAACAAAATTCCTAGATGAGAAGTAATGGTCTTGTTCTGGACATTGGTAAACTCTCAATACATCATTCTAAAATTTAATTCAGATGATTACATTCATGATGTTCACCTAAATATATCGAAAACACTTCGTCATTTTAAAACCAATGTATTACCATATGAATAATATCAAAAACATGTTAAATTAATAGAATAGTTGCAATGCCAAATCAACTTTGAATCACTCTCAGTTTACCAACATCTAAAGGTTGAAAAGAAATACTGGGAACTTTAGTTTGCATGGCTCGATTCATTAAATAGGTTACAATACTTAATTTTTGAGACCCCATCCTGGGTTCATATTAGAGGATGGGTTGCACATAGATCATTTCATTTCACTACACTCCAAAATCAGCTATTTCTTCAAAAAGTGGTATCATGCATTGTTATTTCCCATGACCGAATACAATAAACATATTTTGTGTGTATTCAAGTATACACTGAAGAATAAACCTCTACTACCTCTCATTAAAATTAGGCCCAATGAAATCATGATGTTGAGATATTTTTGTATCAATCATATAGGCATATTAAACAAGATTACCACTAAGATGATTTCATCCATCAGATTGCGCAAATGTTTGAAATTACATAGTGGTATTCTAAAATAGGTGATTTTAGTGTTTGTTAGATAATGAACCCAACAAATGTTCAGACCAAAATTTGAAAAATCAGAAGGGAAGATCCACGAGTCTCAAATATAGCAGTTTAAGAGCCACCCCAACCAACATTGTTTGGGGATATTTTAATTCAACCATAAAATTCAATAAATAATGTTTTATGGTGTGATGAATAAGAATATAAAAATCCACATCTTGTAGGGCTAGGGGATTTTTGACATCTATAATCCCCTCCTCAACATATGTCAGTTTTCTCCCAATTAGGGAAGTAGCCATAAATGGAATGCACAACTGAACTATCCATGTATTCCCATCGGGTTATTGTACATAAAAAATCCCTGAAATTAAGGATATAGAAGAATAGAGTCTCATATATTATTTAAAAGGAGAAGATCTTCCAAATATACTAAAAAAATCCCTCAATTCATTTTGCATAAATGAGCTTAATTAATACAATTTCAGAAGATATTCGAGATAAATAGTCTATTTTAGTGGAATTTGAAGATGATGTTATTATTCATAATGTGGTACACACATAAGTAAATGTAGTTGGTGTTCATTTTCTAAATCAGAGTCACACCCAAAATCCAGGTATGCCCTCAATTAACAAAATCCCACCCCTTCAAAAGGAATCCAACAAGAGGAAGGGTAAAAGTCACATCACATCACATTTTAACACTTCATAAGTTCAATCTATTTTGATTGGAGAAGCATTTTCACTAAAATAAGAGGAGAATAAAGAATTAAAAGACTTCTTACAGAGTTTCTTGAAAGAAACATTCCTTTTAGACCTCTTCCCAATGAATATCCTCAACTTTAACATCCTGTAATAAATCCTTGGTAAATAGGATTTGTTGTATCTACAAAGGTGGATAATGAATTCCCTACATTGGGTACACTTCCATGATAGGATCAAACACATTCTTATAGGAATGTCCCTATGGGTTTTCCAAGACAAATACCAGGAGCACCACTACCAGTGGTTTGGACGGTCATTGCTCTAGTTCAATCTCTATTCATTGTACCTATACAGTTCCTAGCTCATTTGGATATTCCCCATATGCATATGAACACAATTGAGGTATTGAAAACATGATTAAAAGCTATGATAAAACGATGTTTCCTATTACAACCATAAAAGGGACCTTACCCTTTAAAGGTGTATTTGATCCCTCCCCCACCAAACGTTGTGAATAACATATTCCTAATCACTAATGGTTCAGGAGATCTTGAAAAACACTTAAGAATTTTGTTTCTTGTTGTGATCATATGATGGGTAATCCTCAACAACAAGATGTATTAAAGCTCAGATTATTTGTGAAATCATTATAGGGACCATCTTTTGTCTAGTATACATGTCTTCAATCACGATTATTTGTTATATACGAAAAACCTCTCTTATAAATTACTTCGTCAAGTCAGCTCAATGCTGCCAAGAACAACAGTTTTTGATCTTTCAAATATCAAACAAAGAAAAATGAACGTGTTTAATATATCATTTCTCGATGGAAAGGATTTAAATATTCCATAAATATAGAAATCCATCAAGAAGTGTTTCATCCAATTTGTATGGAAAATCTATGTGATAAATTACCCACACCACTGATCCTAGTGAAATACGCCGAAGGGTATCAAGACCATTGTTCAATTTCCCAATAGGTGGAGTATTCCATTATGGAACCTATAACTAAACCTCTTGTTATTCCAGGTTCTCTAGGAAGGAGATTAGGGAATGACTTGGCTTGAACTGTAACACTCTAGAAAGAACCTATACCTTCTTCTACTTCAAAAACATCATCATATCAAAGGGATCCCCCTCTAAAGTGTTAGAATCAATGATTACCTCATCAAGACGATAAAAAACATCAAAGGTGGAGAAAATTTGACGTGTTAAAGAACAATGTTTATAATTTTCAGAATTATTATATTTTCGGTTACATCATCTCATCTTGGGAAAACAATTTGGATTAGTAACCAAGGATGAAGAAACAATTCCAAGAATGAGATAATGATAATATGAATTATTTCCCCTTTCACCAAATTTTTTGACATCCCATTTAGGAAGGTTTTTTTAAATACATCCTATAAGAAAATTTTAGATGCGTGGGAAGTGAAACTGAAATGTTCATTAGCCCATATAGAATGTGTTACTACTACCAATCAAAAGGAAGCAGGTGAATGGTTGGAAGTCAAAAGTAAAAATGTGTAGAAATATTATGATTAGAAGGTTAGTAAAATTATGAATAATAAATATTCCATTATAAAAACACAGTTGAAATATCACATTGTGTCTTCTTCCACTACCGATACAGCAATACCACCGTTATCAAAAGATCAGTCCTCCAAAAGGTCAATCCTCAAAGAAGATATTTCAATAAAACTACATAGGGAATTAAAAATAAGGTGAGATTGGGTCATGAACAAAAATTTCCTTGACATTGAAAGATTTCAGGTCATCTATTTCAAAAGCATGGTCCCTGCCCTGCTAAATGGAACAACCAAAAATGACTAGTCAAGAAGAATCTTCATCAGATGAAGAGTTGATCTTTGTTTCCAACAATGTAATCCACTTAATAGATCTCTATGAAAAAAAGTATTGTTATGATGATCTAGAATCCCTTGTACCTGATAAGGGAACTATAGGATGAACTATGGTCTAGGTTATATGGGATGATGTGGGAATGCTAGAAGCCACTGTCTTAACTCTACCCCTATTAGAACTGTATATGTGGTAGAAACTCTTGGGATATCCCTTCAGTTAGCTCAAAAAAAACAAGGATGTTCTCCCACACATGAAATGATCTTTCTTGACATGATTATTTCGAAGGACTGATTAGAGGTTACATCATCATTCTCTCATCATGTAGGTAGACCTAGTCAGTCTAATCTACCAAAACCAGAAGTATT
Source organism: Viscum album (assembly GCA_963277665.1). NCBI lineage: Eukaryota > Viridiplantae > Streptophyta > Magnoliopsida > Santalales > Viscaceae > Viscum > Viscum album. The sequence continues at coordinate 122,342,533 of OY728139.1, read as the reverse complement.
TTAAACTTTTTCTCCTGTATAAGGTTCATCTACACCAGGAGAGTCATCTTCCAAGCCACAAGTAAAACCTCATATTCATGTTTAGAAATTCAGATCTTTTGACCAAATGTACAATGTTAGGAAATAGGTATCCCAAGTACTGGCCACATTGTGAAATTTGGATGCCTTGAATCTATCCATATATCTTCAAGAAGCACTTATTTAGGATTTTCCAAGTCCTCAAGACTATGAAACTGAATTTGATGCTGAAAAGGTTTACCGTATAGATAATGATCTTGAAAATTTCATGTAGATATATTTTTTATAGATGATGCTGAATATAATTATGTACACAGACACAATAGACCCATGTATCTATGTAACAACCCAAAGTTTTACAAATGTAAATCCCTCTTGATCTAGTTAAATGTCTCGTTATGTAAAATGTTTATATAAAATGTCAACATCTTTGGTTTTATGTTAAAAATTGTGACTGTTTCTTTTATCTCCATTGAACAGTGATCATATGATTAGTATAAATATAAGGCTTTAAAAAATCGAATTTACTCAGACAAAGGAAGCGATGGCCTCATCCAGTAGAATTTCTCCATACGAATCCCATTTGTTGAAGCTGAGAAAAGAGGTGGTGTATTTGGGCTTCGCTCTTGACCAAGCCCATGCTGAGCTTCATCATGTCAAGCTAGAATGTGACTGTCTCCGAGAAAAGTGGAAGTTGATAGAAATTACCACTTGAGCAATGTTATCCGAGCCACCCCAAGAGTCTGCCACCATTGCATAGCCTACCCTTAGGTCATATGTGGCTGTTTTAAGTGGTTATGTAACAAATCTCTAGTACTATGTTCATGTACATTTTTTTGTATATAATAATGAATATACTTTCTTGTCATTATTGATACATTGTAAATTGTTTTTAATGTGAAAATATTGTTTTTTAATTATTATTTAATTAAGAGTTATATTTTATTAAATTAAGGGATTTATGAATTAAATAATATTTTAATAAAATATTATTATTATTATTATTATATTAATTTTATTATATATAAATGATCATATAATTTTATGGATGCAATTGTAATTTTTATTAATGTTTAAAATCCATTTTTGTCAAAACCCGTGAATTTTCGATAAATGTCGTTTTTATTTTAAAACAGAAAATTAACATATTTATAAAATTATTTAGATAAAATAAATGTTATTTCTGGAATCAGGACATCGAAATTATCCAACGGTGAAGTTTTCATAATTTTCTGAGACAGTAAATTTTTTTGGTAAATATTAAATACTGTTTAAATATATAATGTGTTTTATGACATCATAATGACCCAATAGTGATGTAATAAAATACTATAACCTTTATGTTCGGCCAATATATGTTTTATAATTAAAATAATGTGATTTTGGTTTTTTTACTTACTTTTCAAAGCACTAATTGACCCTTCAAGACTTATTAAACACTTTGTCTTTTAAATTGTTTTCCATGGGAGTGTGACTCACCTCTACATAAGAAACCCTATTATTATAAGAATTTCAGAATTTTTCCTTATAGAATATTGTTTTCCTCATCCCTTTTCCAAAAACCATGGGAAAAACCATTGGATGGTTTGGGGTTTGGACTAATTTAATATAAGGGGTCCCAAACCTAAATAATAAACAATTGTCCAACCTTTCCTATATGAACCCACCCATGCTCCCACTACATCCACACTCGAAGCCTTTTTATTTCGTAAAAAAATCTTCACTAAACTCTCTAGAATCCTCTCAAGGTTCCCCAGGCTCCCAGGAATCCTCCCTCAATCCTCTCTCAAGCCTTTGAAAGCACACTTCGATGTAAGGGTTTTTTCTTCCTTTCTCATTTTTATCAAATTTTCTTTAAGTTGTATTTCACTTTTAATTTCAATTATGAATCTTGGGGAATGGTTTCCCACCTCCCTCATACTTCCCAATTTATGTTTTAATTATGGGAGACTCCTTTAGCTCTCATTAAATGCCTCCCATCAACACCTGTTACTATGCTGAAATTTCGAAAGGAACTTCTCTCTCAGCTTTTATATTCATGAAATATTTTGGTATCATTAATATAAAATACATTAAAATTGCTGGGACATGTATATATATTACCTAATTACTTTACACTACATGTAAATATGACGAAGAACCCCTTTCACTCTTATAAACCATTTTTTATGAATTTTTATGTCACGTTGTTACGCTGCCGAAATCGCACTGATTTTCTAAGCCAATGTCATTGTGTAGTGAATACCAGACCCATTTCTCCATCAAGTGTATTAAAATTTCTGAACATTTACATATTGATTATAATGTTTCATATATTAATTCCACATTCCTTTATCATGGAATAAATTATTATGTTTTATGAATCCATGTTTTGTAATCCATGTGGAAGACTTATGCATGAAATGAAATGATTAAGAAGGGTACACCCTTATAGCGCTCCAATGCATTGGGTAAAGTATAGTCTCATGATACGTCATGTGAAATGAGTGTTGAGTCATTATAATTCACATGCAATGAGGGTTTAGTCATGCTTTATGTGTAATGAGGATTTACTCATTCTCTATGTGCAATGAGCCTTGGCTAATGCTAATTCCATGTTAAGTGTTGTTGCCACATTTAAATGTTATGATTATCATGATTTATCATGCCTTTATGTTCATGTTTCTCTTATCCTCTATTGATATTCCTATTGTCTGACATGTATTATACTCCTCGTGTATTCTATGTTTATTCCCTTACTGGTCATTATAGCTCACCCCTTTTCTTATGCATGTCCTCAGGTTAACCCATGCAATGCTAAGTACGAGGCAATGTAGTGGTCATGTAAAGGATGTTATCAATAATGATGTTGTACTTCCAATTTTAAGTTGCTATGTAATGATCACAAGACCCAAATACACTAGACCTCTCAATCATCCATGTTGTATCAAGTGAATGGTTTATTTTAGAAATCATGTTTAAGTTTGTAAAAAAGTAGGTCTTTCATAGTTGGTATCAGAGGATAGGTTTAGTTATTTATGGGAATTAGGATTAGAAAACCCTAGTAAAGCCATATAGACCAGACTAATTATAATAGAAACATCCCCAAGTTTTGGTATGTACTGATTAAGTTGTTTATCAAGCAAATACATCCTTTTTGGGATACGAGCAGGCAGAGGCGGCTCTGGCACATATGTATCCAAGGGGTAAAACCCGAAAACACCGCTTTGAGCTAGACTTGAACGGGAACCGGTTCATGACAAGGGGACTTGCTGAACTCTTGGTTACGACACTCCCAGAGGATATTATTTGATATATTCACAAGCTTAATATGAACCCTTATTAAGTAAATTTAAAAAAATTAACCTAAGAATATATGTTAGAATGTAGATCATGAAAAGCCTAGATTGAAGCCTATATACTCATGAGTTAAGGAAATGAAAGTTTACTTATAAGTCGTCAACTTTTGTCTTTGTAATTCCCATTATGTATTACCCCTAACTTTCCTTTTATTCCTGCCAACAACCAGTAATAGGAGGACTCAAGCTAACAACCGATGTGATGATTAGTGTGATGACTGTACTAATGAGATGCCCAATCCAATGGGAGCGGGAATCGCAAACATTTTCATGCTTATCTCTCAGATAACTCAATATTTGAATAGAAACACAGGTCAAGAGTAACATTCAACCCCCCCTAAGAATGAACAAGTCATTTTCGAGAGCTTCATGAGACAAAGGCATCCTACTTTTAGTGGATCATCTTATCCCAAGATCGTTGAACAATGGATCAACTCCATTGAAAAGATCTTATCCATCCATCAATTTTCTAAACAAGAGAATGTTCTCTTGGTGGATTATTATATGGAGGGTGAAGCTGATAAATGGTGGATGTTGATCAAAAATATAAAGATTGAGGAGGAGATTGAGGAGTTGGAATGGAAGGATTTCTGGAAGATGTTTTTCGATAAATATTTTCTGCGCATCCTCCGACTTAATATGGAAAGAGACTTCCTTTCCCTCAAACAAAAATAAGAAGAATCTGTTGGAGCGTACGTGGAAAACAATACAATGCTTTCATGATATGCTTTCGGGTTTTTTGTTACCCCCAAATGCTAGGTTGATCGCTTCTTTGGTGGGCTGAAGCCTAGCCTGCGGAATGCATTAGCGATCCTTGAATTCGACAGCTATGAAGAAATTGTCCGATGTTCCCTCAAGGTTGAAATAGAGATTGGGGAATCACAGGGGTATCATGGGGATACGAAGCATAAGGTGGACTTCAATGTTGGCGGTCCTATGGATAAATCCACCGGTTCTAAGATGATCCAGCACCCCCTAGACAAAAGTGCGGAAAAAAGCACCTTGGAAATTGGCTCAAGGGGACGAGGAAATGCTTTATGTGTGGAAGAGAATGGAACCTAGTTGTTAACTATCGGCAAGAAAGACATGTGGCTGTGATATAGGTGAGGAACAATCCATTCGACCCTCAACACGTTGTTCATTACAACAACTACAAGGAACCATGGATCTTTTCAAATCAGTGCCCTAAACCAATGGGTTTTTTCAGGAAACCAACAACCTCCAAGGCAGAAAGGATGAGCTTTTTCCATCACTTCTGCCGAAGTGAACCCCGAAAATGAAGTGATGATAGGTACGCTAGTTATTCATTCAAGAATAATGAATTTACTTTTAGATTCAATGTCTATGAATTTTTTAATATCTCGAATGTTTAGTAGTAAAATCCCAGCACCACCACAAATCATGGAAGTGAAGATGTCGGTGAGTACGAAAAATGGGGAAGTCATTGCATCCCATGAATATAAGTCCTCCCCTATTATAATCTTTGGATTCAATTTCCTGGCGAACCTCATCATACTCTTTATGGTGGAATTTGATGAAATTCTTGGCATGGATTGACTTTCCTTATATATAGCCAACATAAATTGTCGGGAGAGAGAAATCACACTCCATATGGAGAATAGACCCCTGATTATTTACAAGTGTAAGGAGGAAGATGAATCTAATTTAGCTCCATCATCTCAAGCATGGATATTACTACCATATTAGAAGGCGTATCTGGATCAGATGATTGAGTCTAAGGAAGAAACCATCCTTGAAGAAATGCCTATTGTGAGGGAATTTGCTGAAGTGTTTCCCGTGGAACTGCCTGGTATTCATCCTAGAGGAGATGTTGAATTATCAATTGAACTTATACCAGGGGTGCTACCAATATCCATGATTCCATATATAACGGCTGTTGTGGAGATTTAAGAGCTGAAGTACAATAGAATTTAGATAAATGGTTTAGACACCCAAGTGCTTCACCATGGGGTGCACCAGTCCTCTTCATCAAGAATAAGGATGGGTAAATGAGACTTTTCATCAATTATCGTGAAAATGACAAAATAACGATAAAGAAAAAGTATCCTCTGCCACGGATCGATGACTTGTTTGATCAGATACGTGGAGCACAATACTTCTCCAATGTAGATTTTCCATTGGTAAATTATCAAGTAAGGGTGGAGAAGGAAGATGTCCCCAAGATTGATTTTTGTACAAGATACAGGCACTATGAATTCATAGTATTGCCTTTCGGACTCACTAATGCTCTAGAAATCTTCATGGAAATGATTAATAGAGTCTTTTGAGATTATCTAAACAAATTTGTGGTAGTCTATATAGATGATATTCCAATATACTCAAAAACCATAGATGATCATGAGGAGAATTTAAGAACTATACTAGAGACATTGCTCAAGGAGAAGATCTATGCAAAGTAAAATAAGTGTGATTTTTCGTTAAAGGCAGTCTCATTATTGGGCCATATTATCACAAGCAATGGGATTTCTGTGGATCCCTCCAAAACAGATGCAATAGAGGGATGGCTGAGGCCAACATCGGTAACAAATATCCTTATCTTCTTGGGGTTAGCTGGATATTATCGACGATTTGTGAGAAATTTCTCATGATTGTACAACCCTCTTACCAAGCTAGGGAGTAAAGGTTTATTGGATTGTGAATGTGAATAAAGATTCAAGGAGTTGAAAAGGAGGCTTATCTGTACTCCCATGCTCACTTTACCAACAAGTGGGGAAAGTTTTGTGGTATACAGTGATGCTTCGAAGAATGGCTTAGGCTATGTGCTGTTGAAGAATGATAAAGTGATATCTTATGCCTCAATGAAGTTGAAAATCCATGAGTGAAACTATCAAACGCATGATCTGGAGTTGGCGGTGGTGAACTTTGCCTTGAAAATCTGGTTGTATTACCTTTGTGGTGAGAAATGTGAGATATATACTGACCAGAAGAGTCTTAAATATATATTAAAAAAAAGAGATTAATATGTTCCAGAGAAGATGGATAGAGCTCATCAAGCATTATGACTATTCAATACATTACCACCCTGGGAAATCAAACAAGGTTGAAGATGCCCGAAGTATAAAGGACCCAGCAATTCTATCAATGATGATAATTGAGAAGGATCTAATCATCAAAGACATGATGAAGATGGACATGGGAATCATAATGAAGGGAAAATAATCAATCCTTTCACAAATTATTGCTCAACCATATATTTTTTAATAGTTAAAGGATGCTCAAAAGGATGATTTGGGGATTCAGGAAGAAGTGAAAGGTATCAAAAAAGGGAAATCCTCGGAGTTTAATGTTAATGAAGATGGAATTGTGCAATTTGAGAAAAGGATATCTGTTTTATTATGTCTAAAGCTGAAGAAGGAACTTTTTGATGAAGCACCTAGTTCAAATTTCTCTATTCACCCAGGGAGCACAAAGATGCATCAAGATCTCTGAGAAAACATTTGGTGGGATAATATAAAAAAGGAGATCGCTAAATATACATCAATGTGCCTGGTGTGCCATCAGGTGAAAGAAAGGAGATAGAAGTCTAAGGGGATGATGCAACCATTTCCCATACCATATTTGAAATGGGAGAACATAACCATGGACTTTGTCACCGGACATCCAAGGACATCCAATGGAAAAAATGCGATTTGGGTTGTTGTGGATCCTCTTACAATGACTACACACTACATTTCTATTCAGGAGGATTTCACATTAGATCAACTGGAATAGATACATATTACGTAAGTGGTAAGGCTACATGGAGTGCCACTATCTATTGTGTTTGATTGAGATCCATGATTCACCTATATGTTTTGGAAGAGTCTTCAACATGCTATGAATACTAAACTGAACTTTAGTACGGCCTATCATCCTCAAACTGATGGCCAATCTGAGCGGACTATCCAAACACTTGAGGACATGTTGATAGCGTGGTCAATGGACTTTAAAGGAGGATGGTAACAACATCATCCTCTGGCTGAGTTTTCTTATAATAAAAATTTCCACTCGAGCATCCAAATGGAACAAATCTAAATACCTTTATGGGAAAAGGTGCAGAACACCGGTGTTTTGGGCTGATGTCGGTGAACGTAAGATGCTTAGACTGTAAATGGTTGAGGAAATGGTGGAGAAGGTGAAAACCATTCAGTAGCTTATCATGGCAGCCCAGAGTTGAGAAAAGAGTTATGCAGATAATCATCGATGAGACCTTGAGTTTAAAGTTAGAGACATAGTTTCTCTATGCATATCTCAATGGAAGAAGGTCATGTGGTTTGGAAAAAGGGATTTTAAGTCTAAGGTACATCGTCCACTTTGAGATTCTTGATCATGTTTGGGTTGTGGCCTATCGACTAGCAATTCCACCTACCATGGACAAAGTACATGATGTCTTCCATGTATCCCTCTTAAGAAAGTACATACTAGACCCTTCACATGTACTCTCTTCTGAGGTGGTACAGTTGGAGGATGATCTTTCTTATGAGGAGCAACTAGTGACGATCTTAGATAATAGAGAAAATGTTCTATGAAATAAGAAGACAATCATTATCAAGGTGTTGTGGAGAAACCACATGTTTTAATAAGAAACAAGGGAATCAGAGGAAATGATGATGGTGAGTTACCCACATCTGTTTTAGTATGGGATAAAGTAAATTTCGAGGGTGAAATATCTTAATGGGGAATATTGTAAGGACAGAAAGTTTCACTATTGGAAATCCCTCTTGATCTAGTTAAATGTATCTTTATGTAAAATGTTTATATAAAATGTAAACTTCTTTGGTTTTATGTTACGAATTGTGACTGTTGCTTTTATATCCCTTGAACAGTGATTAGATGATTAGTATAAATATAGTGCTTTAACAAATCCAATTTACTCAGATGAAGGAAACGATGGCCACATCGAGTACATTTTCTCCATACGAAGCCGAATTGTTGGAGCTCGGAAAGGAGGTGGCATCTTTCGGCTTTGTTCTTGACCAAGCCCAAGCTGATCTTCATCATGTCAAGCTCGAATGTGACTATCTACGGGAAAAGTGGAAGTTGATAGAAATTACCACTCGAGCGATGTTATCCGAGCCACCCCAAGAGTCTGTCACCATGGCACACCTTACCCTTAGGTCTTATATGACTGTTTTAAGGGGTTATGTAACAAATCACTAGTACTATGTTCATATATATTTTTTTGTATATAATAATTAATATACTTTCTTTTCATTATTGATACATTGTTAATAGTTTCTAATGTGAAAATAATGTTTTTTAGTTATTATTTAATTAAGAATTATATTTTATGAAATTAAGGGATTCTTCAATTAAATAATATTTTAATAAAATATTGTTATTATTATTTAATTAATTTTATTATATATAAATGATAATATAATTTTATGAATGCAATGGTAATTTTTATTAAGGTTTGAAAACCATTTTTGTCAAAACCCGTGAATTTTCGATAAATGTCAGTTTCTATTTTAAAATTAAAAATTAACATATTTAGAAAATTATTTAGATAAAATAAATGTTATTTCTAGAATCAGGATGTCGAAATTATCCAATAGTGAATTTTTCATAATTTTCTGAGACAGTCAAATTTTTTGGGTAAAAATTAAATACTGTTTAAATATATAATGTGTTTTATGACATCATAATGACCCAATAGTGATTTAATAAAATACTATAAGCTTTATATTCGGCCAATATTTGTTTTAAAATTAAAATAATGTTATTTTGGGTTTGTTTGACTTAATTTTCAAAACATTAATGGACCCTTCAAGACTTATGAAACACCTTATCTTTTAAATTGTTTTCCATGGGAGTGTGACTCACCTCCACATAAGCAAACCTAATATTTTACGATTTACGGTCATTGGCCTTATAAAATATTTCTTTCCTATTCCATTTTCCAATAACCATATTCAAAAACCGTGTGTTGGTTTGTGGTTTGGACTAATTTAATATAAGGGGTCCCAAACCTAAATAATAAATAATTCCCTCACCATTCTTATATAAACCCACCAAAGCTCCCACTTCCTCCACACTCAAAGCCTTTGGAGTTTGTCCAACCTCTTCCCTACCCTTTCTAAAATCCTCTCAAGGTGCCCCTAGCTAACAAGAAGCCTCTCTCAAGCCACTCTCAAGCCTTTGGAAGCACACATCCAATTAAGGGTTTTTTCTTCCTTTCTCAATTTTGTCAAATTTTCATTAAGTTGTTTTGCCTTTTTAATTTAAATTATGAATGTTGGGGTATGGTTTCACACCTCCCTCATACTTCCCTATTTATGTTTGAATGATGTTATACCCCTTTATCTCTCATTAAATTCCTACCATGTACACCCATTACTATGATGAAATTCTGGAAGTAACTTCTCTCTCATCTTCTACATTCAAGCAATACTTTTGTATCATGAATCTAAATTCCATTAAAATTGTTGGGACATGTATCTATATGACCTAATTACTATCCATTACATTTAAATATGATGAGTAACCCCTTTCTCTCTCATAAACCATTTTTTATGAATTCTTATGTAACGCTGTTACGCTGCCGAAATCGCACAGATTTTCTAAGCCAATTTCATTATGTAGTGAATACCATTCCCATTTCCCCATCAAGGGTATTAACATTTATGAACATTAACTAATTGATTATAAATTTTCATTTATGAATTCCACATTCCTTTATCATGGAATAAATTATTATGTTTTGTGAATCCATGTTTTATGATCCATGTGGCACACTTATGCATGAATTGAAATGATTATGAAGGGTTCACCCTTATAGAACACCAATGCATTGGGTAAATTATAGTATCATGATACATCATGTGAAATGAGTGTTGACTCATGCTAATTCAAGTGAAATGAGGCTTTACTTGTGCGTCATGTGCTATGAGGATTTACGCACGCTCTAGGTGCAATGAGCCTTGGCTCATGCTAATTCCATGTTAAGTGTCATTTCCACACTTCCATGTTATGATTATCATGATTTATCATGCCTTTACATTCATGTTTCTCATCTAATATATTGATATTACTATTGTATAACATGTATTGTACTACTCTTGTATTCCATGTTTATTCCCTTACTGGGCTTTATAGCTCACCCCTTTTCTTATGCATGTCCTCAGGTTATCCCATGCAATTCTATGTACGAGGGAATATAGTGGTCATGTAAAGGAAGTTTTCAATAAAAATGTTGTACTTCATGTTTGAAGTTGTTATGTAATGATCCTAAGCCCCAAATACACTATACCTCTCAATCATCCATATTGTATCAAGTGAATGGTTTATGTAATAAATCCGGTCTATGTTTGTAATAAAAGCAACGTTTTCATAGTTGGTATCAGAGGCTAGGTTTAATTATTTGTGGGGTTAGGATTAGAAAACCCTAGTAAAGACATAGAGACAAGACTTAGTATAATAAAAACATCTCCATGTTTTGGTAAGTACTGAGTAAGTGGTTTATCAAAAAAATATATCTCTGTCAGGATACGAGCAGGTAGAGGCGGCTCTATCACAGATGTATCCTAGGGGTAAAACTTGAAAACACCGCTTTGAGCTAGACTCGAACGGAAACTGCTACATGATAACGGGCCTTGCTTCACTCTTGGATACGACACTATCAGGGGATATGTTTTGATAAATTCACAAATATAGTATGAATCCTTATTAAGGGAATTAAAAAAATTCCCCTAAGAATATATGTTAGAAAGTAGATCATGAAAAGCCTAGATTTAAGCCTATAGACTCATGAGTTAAGGAAATAAAAGTTTACTTATAAGTAATCAAATTTTTTCTTTGGAATACCCATTATGTGTCACCCCATAACATTCCTTTTATTCCAGCCAATGGCTGATAATAGGAGGACTCGGGCTAACAACCGCTGTGAAGATCAGTGTGATGACTGTACTAATGAGATTCCAAATCCAATGGGAGTGGAAATCGCAAACTTTGTCACGCTTATCTCTCAGCTAACTCAAGATTTTATTAGAGACGCAAGTCAAGAAGAAGTTTCAACCCCCCCCCCCACCCACAAGAAAGAACAAGTCACTATCAAGAGTTTCGTGACACAAAGGCCTCATACTTTTAGTGGATCATTCAATCCCACGATCGCTGAACAATAGATCAACTCCATTGAAAAGATCTTCTCCATACTTTAATATTATGAACAAGAGAAGGTTTTCCTAGTGGCTAATCGTATGGAGGTTGAATCTGATCAATGGTGGGTGTTGATCAAAAATATGATGTCTACAGTGGAGATTGAGGCATTGGAATGGAAGGATTTCCGGAATATGTTTTTCCATAAATATTTTCCACGCACCCTCCGGCTTATGATGTAAAGGGACTTCCTTTACCACAAAAAAAGAAGAAGAATCTGTTGGATCATATGAGGAAAACTATACAAGGATTGAACTATATGCTTCTGGATTTTTCATTACCCCCGAATGCAAGGATGATCGCTTCTTTGGTGGGCGGAAACCTATCATGCGGAAAGCATTAGCGATCTGTGACTTCGATAGCTATGAGGAAATTGACTGATGTGCCCTCAGGGTCGAAATGGAGATCGGGAAATCACAGGGGTATCATGGGGACAAGAAGCGTAAGGTGGACTTCACTTCTGGTGGTCCTATGGACAAATCCAACCATGCAAAGAAGATCCAGCACCCCACTTTCCAAAAGTGGAGAAAGAAGCACCCTGGAAATTGCCTCAAGGTGATGAGGAAATGATTTAGGTGTGGAAGAGGAGGGAACCTAGCTGTTAACTGTCAGCAATAAAGAATCGCGGCTGCGATAGAGGAGAGAAATGCTTCTATAGAACCTTAATGCGTTCTTCATTTCTACAACTGCAAAGAACCGGGGAAATTTTCAAATAAGATCCCTAAACCAAGGGTTTTTGGAGATAACCAACAACATCCAAGGCAGCAAGGAAGTTCAGTTTCCATCACTTCTACCTAAGAAAACACCTATAATGAAGTGGTGATAGGTACGCTAGTTATTCATTCAAAAATAGGGAACATAATTTTTGATTCAGGTTCTACGCATTCTTTTATATCCCAAATTATTAGTAGAACATTCCCAGCACCACCACAAATCATGGAAGTGAAGATGTCGGTAAGTACGACAAATGGGGAAATCATTGCATCCCATGAATATACATCCTCCCCTATTATAATTTGTGGATTGAATTTCCCAATGAACCTCATCATACTTCCTCTGGTGGAATTTGATGCAATTCTTGGCATGGATTGGATTTCCTTATATAGAGCCAATATAAATTGTCGGGAGAGGTAAATCACACTCCATATAGAGAATCGACCCCTGATTATTTACAAGTGTAAGGAGGAATATGAATCTCCTTTATCTCCATCATCTCAAGAATGAATATTATTGCCCTATGAGCATGGGTATCTGGATCAGATGATTTATTCCATGGAAGAAACCATCCTTGAAGAAATGCCTACTATAAGGGAATTCATTGAAGTGTTTCCTGAGGAAATGACTGGTATTCCTTCTAGAAGAGATGTTGAATTCTCAATTGAACTTATACCAGGGGCGCTACTAATATCAAAGACTCCATATAGAATGGTTGTCATGGAGCATGAAGAGCTGAAGAAATAACTATAGGGGAATCTAGATAAAGGGTTTATACGCCGAAGTGCTTCACCATGGGGTGAACCAGTCCACTTCGTCAAGACGAATGATGGGTCAATGTGGCCTTACATTGATTATCGTAAACATAAAAAAATCATGACAAAGAGCAAGTATCCTCTACCATAGATTAGGGACTTGTTCGATCAGCAGCATGTAGCACAATACTTCTCCAATGTAGATTTGCAGTCAGGATATTATCATGTAAGGGTGAAGAAGGAAGATGTCCCAAAGACTATTTTTCTTACAACATATGGGCACTGTGAATTCATAGTAATACCTTTAGGACTCACCAATGCTCCAGAAATATTCATGGACTTGATGAATATATTCTTTAGATATTACCTAGAAAAATTTGTGGTAGTCTTTATAGATGATTTTCAAATATACTCCAAAACCAAGTAGGATCATGAGGAGCATTTAAGAACTTTAATAGGGACTTTATGTAAAGAGAAGATCTATGTAAAGTACAATAGGTGAGTGTTCTGGTTGAAGGAGGTCTCATTATTGAGCCATATTATCACAAGCAATGGGATATCTGTGGATCCATCCAAAGTAGATGCAATTGAGGGATGGCTGAGGCCCACATCGGTAACGGATATACTTAGCTTCTTGGGGTTACCTGGATATTATCGACGATTTGTGAGAAATTTCTCACGATGTTCAAACCCTCTTACCAAGATAACTAGAAAGGGAGTAATGTTTTCATGGAGTGATGAATGCAAAGAAAGCTTCAAGGAGTTGAAAACGAGTCTTATCACTGCTCCCATGCTCACTTTACCATGAAGTGTGGAAATTTTTGTGGTATTCAATCATGCGTAGAAGAAGTGCTTTGTCTGTGTGATGATGAAGAATGATAAAGTGATATAAAATGCCTCAAGGCTATTGAAAAATCCCTGAGCCAAACTATCCAACACATGATTTAGAGTTGGCGGTGGTGATCTTCGCCTTGAAAATCTGGAAGCATTACCTCTATGGGGAGAAATGTGAGATATATACTGACCACAAGAGTCTTAAATATACATTCACACAAAAATAGCTTAATATGTGCCAGAGAAGATGGATAGATATCATCAAGGATTATGACTGTTCAATACATTACCACCCTAGGAAAGCAAAAAAGGTGGCTGATGCCCTATGTAGAAAGGACCCAGCGATTCTATCAATGATGAGAATTGAGAAGGATCCAATCTTCAAAGACATGATGAAGATGGACATTGGAATAATAAAGAAGGGAACATCATCAATTCATTAACAAATTATTGCTCAACCATCTCTTTTGGAAAGGTTAAAGGATTCTCAAAAGGATGGTGTGGGGTTTCAGTAAAAAGTGGAAGCCATCGAAAAGGTAAATCTTCAGAGTTTAATGTTAATGTAGAAGGAATTGTTCGATTTGGGAAATTGATATGCGTTCCATTACGTCCGGAGTAGAAGAAGTAACTTTTGGATGATGCAGATAGTTCAAATTTCTCTGTTCACCCAAGGAGCACAATGATTTATTGAGATCAATGATAAAACTTTTGGTGGGATAATATAAAAAATAGATCGCTAAATATACATCAAAGTGCCTTGTGTTCCAGCATGTGATGGAAGAGAGGAAGATGTATAAGGGGATGATGCAACCATTTCCCATACCATAATAGAAATGGGATAAAATCACCATGGACTTTGTCACCGGACTTCCAAGTACATCCAAAGGCAACAATGAAATTTCGGTTGTTGTGGATCATCTTACAAAGACTGCACACATCATTGCTATTTAAGATGATTTCTCATTAGATCAACTGGCACAGAAATATATCACTAAAGTGGTAAGGCTACATGGAGTGCCACTATCTATTATGTCTGACCGAGATCCAAGATTCACCTCTATGTTTTGGAAGAGTCTTTATCATGCTCTGAATACTGAACTGATCTTCAGTACGGCCTATCATCCTCAAACTGATGGCCAATCAGAGCGGACTATCCAAATACATGAGGACATGTTGAGAGCATTATCAATGGACTTTAAAGGTGGACGGGATCAACAACTTACTCTGGTTCAGTTCTCTTATAATAACAGTTTCCACTTGAGCATCCAAATGGAACCAAATGAAACCCTTTATGGGAAAAGGTGAAGAACACCGGCGTGTTGGGATGAGGTCAGCGAACGTAAGCTTCGTGGACTGGAAATAGTCGAGGAAATGGTGGAGAAGGTGAAAAGCATTCAGTAGCATATCAATCCATCCTAGAGTCGACAGAAGAGTTATGTAGATAATCGTAGACAAGACCTTGAGTTTATAGTTTGAGGCATGGTTTTTCTACTCATATTTCTATGGAAGAAGGTAATGAGGTTTGGAAAGAAAGGGAAGTTAAGTCCAAGGTACATCGGCCACTTCGAGATTCTTTATCATGTAGGGGCTGTGGAATATCGACTAGTACTTCTACCTACCATGTCCAAAGTTCATGATGTCTACCATGTATCCCTCTTAAGGAAGTACATACCAGACCCTTCACATGTACTCTCTTCTGAGGTGGTAAAGTTGGAGTACGATCTTTCTTTTGAGGAGAAACTAGTGAAGATCTCAGATTATAAATAAAATGTTCTATGAAATAAGACAATTCCCCTTGTCAAGGTGTTGTGGTGAAACCACTAGTTTGAAGAAGTGACTTGGGAATCATAGGAAATGATGAAGCCGAGTTACCCACATCTGTTTTATTGTGGGAAAAAGGAAATTTCAAGGGTGGAATTTCATACTGGGGGAAAATTGTAACGACCCAATGTTTTACAAATGGAAATCCCTCTTGATCTAGTTAAATGTATCTTTTTGTAAAAATTTTATATAAAATGTCAACTTATTTTGTTTTATGTTATGAATTGTGACCGTTGCATTTATAGTCGTTGAATAGTGATCATATGATTAGTATAAATATAGGGCTTTAACAAATCCAATTTACTCAGAAAAAGGAAGCGATGGCCTCATCCAGTAGAATTGCTCCATATGAATCCCATTTGTTGGAGCATAGAAAAGAGGTCACGTCCTTGGACTTTTCTCTTGACCAAGCCCAAGCTGAGCTTCCTCATGTCAAGATCGAATGTTCCCGTCTACGGGAAAAGTGGATGTTGATAGAAATTACCACTCGAGTGATGTTATCCGAGCCACCCCAAGAGTCTGTCACCATCACACACCTTGAACTTAGGTAATAGGTGGTTGTTTTAAGGGGTTATGTAACAAATCTCTAGTACTATGATCATACACATATTTTGTATATAATAATGAATTTACTTTCATGTCATTATTGATACATTGAATATAGTTTTTAAAGTACAAATATTGTTTTTTAGTTATTATTTAATTAGGAATTATATCTTATTTAATTAAGGTATTTTTCAATTAAATAATATTTTAAAAAAATATTATTATTATTATTATTAAATTAATTTTAAATTATATAAATGATCATATAATTTTATGAATGCAATGGCAATGTTTATTAAGGTTTGAATGCAATTTTTGTAAAAACACGTGAATTTTCGATAAATGTCAGTTTTTAATTTTGAAGTGAAAAATAAACATATTTAGAAAATTATTTAGATAAAATAAATGTTATTTATGGAATCAGGACGTCGAAATTATCCAACGGTGAATTTTTCATAATTTTCTGAGACAGTTAATTTTTTTGGTAACAATTAAATACTGTTTAAATATATAATGTGTTTTATGAAATCATAATGACCCAATAGTGATGTAATAAATTACTATAAGCTTTTTTTGGCCAATATATGTTTTTACATTAAAATAATGTAATTTCGGGTTTGTTTGACTTAATTTTCAAAGCATTAATGGACCCATCAAGAATTATTAAACACCTTGCCTTTTAAATTGTTTTCCATGGGAGTGTGACTCACCTCCACATAAGCAACCCTATTATTTTAAGAAGATAGGACTTTGGCCTTATAAAATATTTTTTTCCAATTCCCTTTTCCAGAAACAATGGGAAAAATCCATTGTATGGTTTGTTGTTTGGACTAATTTAATATAAGGGTTCCCAAACCTAAATAATAAAGAATTCCCTCACTTTTCCTATATAAACACACCCAACCTCCCACTTCCTCCTCACTCAAAACCATTTGATATTTACCAACCTCGGCCCTAATCTATCTAAAATCCTATCAAGGTGCCCCATGTTCCCATGAAGCCTCTCTCAAGCCTCTCTCAAGCCTTTGGAAGCACACTTCCATGTAAATGTTTTTTCTTCCTTTCTCGTTTTTGTCCAATTTTCTTTAAGATGTTTTTTCATTTTAATTTAAATTATGAATGTTGGGGTATTGTAAAGACCCATAAATTGACGTACATGGACATTGCATTACTTTTGTGGAATACTTAATACATAAAAAAAGACACACAAGGATCTTAATAGTTTAGTGTCTTTGTAAACTCGGAATATAAACCACTAATCTTGTTGAAAGATCTTCAACATCTCTGATAACGATCTTCCCCTTTTTGTTTCCTTACCTAAACCTTTCTTTATTTCCTGAGGAAAATAAAACATAAAAAGGGTGATCTCAAAGGCTCAGTAAGGGAAAACATATAGAACAAAAATCAATCCATAAACATTGGAAATCAAAAACTTGAACATGAAATCTAAACATTAAAACCTTGAGAAAAGACATAAATCTTGGAAGTACATAAGCCATATATCATAAAGGACCATCAATCATGATAAAATATCATGTGAATAAAACATGTAATTGTGGAATCCATTAATCACATGTAATGATTTCCATAGTAGCCAAGGCATTGCTGCCAAGACCATCTTAGTGGACAAAGTCCCATTCTGAATCGAGTTCACTTCTCGTTTCAGTCCTGTGACACTGAACCGGATTAACATACCGTTCCAGCCATGTCTATCTCATGAGATATAAAATCTTTACCCAATGCATTTGAGGGAGATATAAGTCCCACCCATCTCATAATGAAATCATTATTACTTTTTCCACAAAATAAACTTAAAACATTCGTCATAACCCAAAGAATAAAATGGGTTTCATAAACATCATTCCATCATAACATATTCCATATAACAAATGGATATCATTTAATCATAAGAAAAGTGAAACCATGTAAATCATAGAGAAATTAAACTTGAAACATAAACATATCAAATAATTTCATCTTAGATGGAAAATGGTTTTGATAAAACATTTGAAATAAATTCCTGAGGAAAATATCCTTTCTTTGTCAAAATAATTTTCTTTTCAATAAATTCCATGAACTTTTAAAATACAAGTATTTTTTTCAAAATAGTCATAAAATCATGTATAGTAAGATTCCTGAAAATGAGGCATTATGAAACCGTAAAAATCCGTTCACGCCGTATAAGTTAAAAATAACATTCTCCTCGTACTTTTTTCGGAAAAGTCAAAAAAATACCTTGTAACGTAAACAAAAGAAAGATTCCATACATACCATGTAGTAAAAGAAAAAAATGGGTAAAAAGGACTTTAATATTACATTAAAACACTTTTATAAAACATGGACATGGATGATATAAATAACCCCAGTAAATACTTATGAATAAGCAATCTCGGATAAAAATGTGATTTGCAAAATTATCCCTTACCTTATGTCTGATATGCTTCGTATGTATCCAAAACTCCTATATAATGATTTAAATAATGTCATTGAAATATTAAATAATCATATTAATTGTTATGATATCATATATGGTTCACTTGTGACTTTATATTACCCGTTCTTTTGTAAATTCCATGTTAAAGAGTGTTTTGGGTAAAATCGTTTCATTTGTCGTCTGTGTTTTGACTTGTAATTATTCATATGATTACTTAGATCATGATTACATACTTACAGAATATAAAACATGATTTCTATATAATATATATTCAGAATATATATATATATATATAATATATCGATAAATGGAAAGAAATACACTGTTCATCGAGACGGTAGGTCGTACGTACGCATGAACCTAGTTTTCGTTTCCTTATTGAGTTGAATGGAATTAAGTAGATGAAATACATATATACATAAATCCAGTAGCTTTATATTGGAATATATTTCATTATTATTTCTTATATATACTTTATAATCATTCTTAAATGGTTAACATGGAGAATGAATCTCATCGCATCATGGAGACGGTAGTCCGTACGTACGCACGAGCGATGATATCGTTTCCTTAATTTTTGAAATGAATTGGAGTGGATGATAAAATATATCAGAATCAGTATGATGTTATAATAATTATGTATGGTTATTCTTTACACCATTATACCCATCCATGCAAGGTGTTGGTGGAAAAACAGATTACACCACGGCGTGGAGATGATATTCCGTACGTATGCACGTGCGGTGATTTTGTTTTTCGTAGGATGGATAGAAAGTGAAATGGGGTTGTTTCATATATATAATAACAAATCAGTATATTATTTATACTGATGTTATTAATTTATAATGAAACAACTAACGAAGAAGAAGTTGAATAAAAAAGAAGTTTGAAAGAATCGGTAGAAGAAATTACCTTTTCTTCGATACGTCTCTTTGAAACCTCCTTTTAGGGCACTATGATTGGTCTTTAAAGTAGACCAGAACCTCTAGGATGTTTCTAGGGAAGTGGAGAAGATAATTTTTCAGGGTTTGTAATAGCTTGAAGGCTCAAATTGGTGTGAGGAGGAGAGGGAGGAGGTTCCCTTTTATAAGGGAGGAGAGGGGCACCTTTGGAATTCTTAAAAATATTAATTTATAATAAATCTAACCCCACGTAAAAACCTCCAAAAATGACTCATATTTGAATATTAGATGAGATATTGTTTTAATATCATCAACCAATCAAATTTATACATGTTTTGATCTTATTTTAAACCTTATCATTTTGATTTATCCTTATTTATTCTATTTAAGTTTATTTGTGCTAATAAAATTCTATATTTTAAATTATAACAAATAATTACTTAATTGTTGTGAATTTTCCATAATTGTTTACTATATGGCATTATAGACCATATAAACTTAAAATTATAGTTTTTAAATATTTTTGTGTTTTTAAAAAAAATTTATAATATGTTATTTTTATAAAATAACAATAGTGTCAATTTTGACACTATTCATTTATTTGAATTTAAATAAAATATATACAGAATATATGTTCGAACTAAAAGCTTTAATAGATTCAGAAAAGGTCATATGTATCTATAAAAGTATTGTATCACATTAAATAGTTCATATAATATTTATTTTATTATTTTTAAAACCATTTATTTGGTTTATCTCTTAATAAAATAAACACTACAACATTTTTGTACAATTATTTAATATACATATTTCTTGCATAAAAATTAAAAATAAAATCCTATGATAAAGATAAATATATTAAATTTCACAATAATACTTTTACTCGAATTTATCATCTTAAAATAACAATATTGAAATTTTCATACTTATTAAATTATGAAGGTGACAACTTTGGCATCATTTAAAATAAAATAATATAAGTGTCATAATCGATTTTATAAGGCTCAAAATGGTCCAATATTAGACCATTTGATGATTGTGGTTTACATTTACATGAAAAATAACTTTTGGTCAGGGTTTCGTGCATTTTATGGCCACTATTAGTTTAATAAAAACTATATTCTTGATTTTTCACTAGATAAAACATTTCTTCATCACTATTGTGTCATAATTAATGATAATTATTTAATCCCTAAAAATTATAAATAAATTCATATGATGTAGATAATTTTTTTAGATTTCTGCAGACTATTAATGTTCGAAGATTCATGAAGTTTATCACTAATTTAAAATTATTATACTTATAGTATTTAAGAGAGTGACATGTTGTCACTCTCTTCGGTTTTAATAATAATTAAATTATTTTCATTGAAAAAAGTTCATTAAATGAATCTAATCCGACCCTTAGGTGATATGGGTCGACTTTTATTCATTCCACATGATTTTTCCAAGTGATAGGTTAATTTTATAATCTTATATTTACCCTTAATTACCTGATTTATCTTTAACTATGGTAAATAAAATTTACAGTAGTTACTATTCACAAAGCCCAAAAATAAAAAGTAGCTTATTAACAAAATTTGGACCCAATGATTCCAAATATGGAATCCATTTTTCCAAATTCAATACAAAAAAGTTTCAGAAATTAAATTAAAATTAATCCCGTTGTCGAAAGAAAATTGGTTTTTCTTTAAAACATTACAAAAGATTAAAATTAATTTAACCTACGAATTCAAAGTAAAATCAATGATAAGGACATAAATTATATTAAACGGTAAAAATATATTCTATTTATACTTTAAAACCATTTAATATTATAATTTAACCACATAATATATTACGATGAAAAAAGTTGTTTTTAATTTAAATATAGCCTGTTTTTACTATTCATTAAAATATGAAAGTTATCAGAATAAAATGAAAAATTTATCCAAAGTAAATTATTATTTCTTGATTCCAAAGAATAATTTTATTTTTCCAAATAGAACTTATAAACATTTCAAAAACTAGATTTAAAGTGGTTACGCCATCAAAAGGCGGCAAAACTATATTTTTTTGAAAAAATACTTATTTTACCCGAAAATTTTATTTTGTTCATATACCATGTTCTAGAAAATGTGTAAGATGAATAATAAAGTTATAAAATTCAAAATTTAGTTAATACTATTTATAACAGTTAGTTTATAACAATATTGTAATAATATATTGTTGTTTAGTAAAACCCGGTATTGCGTACAACACACGCTATTAGGTAAGGTCGCGATTGCGTGTGATGCAAGCCAAGTCAAAGTTGCATGTAGTGCACGAATCCTTTGTTTTTTTGTATAACAAAATCCAACCATATATTATTTATACATTGAATATATATATATACACTCAATGTTGCGTAGAATAACTTCTATCAAACGAACTTGAAATTGTGTGTTACATGAGCCAAGAATAGTGTTGCATATACTGCAAGCTAATATGGTGTTGCGTATAGCTCAAGATAATATTGGTGTATCGTACAATAGAATAAATGAATGAAATTAAAAAGAAAGTATCTTATAAAATCTCGGGTTGTTACATTCTACCCCCCTTAAAATGAATTTCGCCCTCGAAATTCATCTGGGTTATAAATCGTTTACTATTCATTGAAACCCACATCGTAAAAAGAAATACCAAAACTGAAATTTAAAAACTAAAGTATTAAATATAACGGTTACCCAAATTAACTCATCACTGGGTTTCCATATAGGATAACATTGGTGAAAATATGGATATGGAAGAGAAATCTAACCATCATGTTCTGATAGAGAGTGGCAGAGAACATGGCTATGAAAAAGCCAACAATCACAAAGCCATAAATTTGTGATGATCTGGGGTACCATCTAATTCATCGGATATAAAGGCACTATGAAAACGTTTTTGGTTTTCAAGATCATTTCCCTAAAGTTGAATAATTACAATTAGAATAAATACTTACTTTATTTTGGTACAATCTCACTGTTGTTCGTGCTTTGAACAATTTCCACTTAATCACTTAAATAAATGAAGTTGAATTTGTTATTCGTGATGTGTTAAAAGATCATGTGATAGAATTATGGGTCATTCCATCTATTTCAAACAAAAGGTTAGCAAAAGTTGTCAAATATACATAAGTCCGTCTTTGGTGAGGTTAATCGTATATGAAAAAATGAACTTATACTTCATCTATCATGTCGCTTAATAAAATAATAATACTTTCTACTAACCAGGGACTTCCAGTAGGCCAGGGGTAGGTGATATAGGCCATGTCACACTTTGGTTGTGGGTTCGATTCCCACAGCCTTGCCTGGCGCGATGGGCTGTCTCCTGTCCTGCAGGATGTCCTTTTTTAAAACTACATTACTATAACATCCCATCAATAATATGGAAAAAAATTGTATCCTTAAACAATACTAACTTATGTCCAAAATAAACCATTCCAATCATTAGTCTTATCTAAAATACTTTGGTCCAAGCTCATATTATAAATAAAACGATTACTTTAATTTTCATCAACCACGCATGGGAATACCATCATTTATCCCACATATATCTTGTTGGTCACATTCCAATCTTGTGAATACCTTGATCATGTATTCTCTTGAAAAATTAATACCCATTAAACCTTAGTGAAAACATGAGCGCTGTCAAAAGATAACTCGTTCCACATACCAAAAACCCAAAATTCTATATACACAAACCATGATATAACTATTTCCTTATATCAGTCAGGAGCTCATGAATACTATCAAACATTTAATTTTCTCCTTATCCCTTCATTATGCGCATATCATCTACTTTACAAAAATATTTGAATAACCATTCATGGTTACTGGTACCATTCATCATGCACTTTGAAAACATAAGGAAAGACAACAGTGTAACAATACTTAGATGTCTCTTTATTCCATAGTACCATGAAATAACTTATACAACATTACACTTGATAAACATGTAATCATTCCACTACCTTCTTAATCCATTGGTCGAGCTTTAACAATTATTTCAACTAATAAATACTACCCATACGATCATATTGATTCTCTTCATGAGACTTTCCCTTAGGGAATTGGTTTTCATAATGCCCGTACATTTCACATTTAAAACATTTAACCATTTTTGATGTCATAGCAATACCATTATCCTCATCCCTGGTGCTAACTGAACCTTTTCCTTTGCACTTAATGGATTTGTGTCCTTCTTGTCCACACCCAAAGCATCTTCCAGTTCCTTTGAAACATTCTCCTTGATGACTCTTCCCACATGATTTACATAGGGGAAATTGAACTTTCTTTCCTATATGATCATCATGAAACTCCATCTTTCTTTTATTAGCCGAGTCAGGAAACTTACCAAATTTGAGTTTATTGAACATATTATGATATTTCTGATTCGGCATAATAATGATGTTTGGAAATCCAAATCCCATTTCATTTGGTTTCTCATGAATAATATCATTCCATTGTCCATCATATACTCCATTATCGTGAATCATCTTGTTTCCAGCCATTTTCTAAAACCCAAAAAGATTAGTATGAGAGGCAAAAATCACGATAGGGAAAACAATATAATAAAGGGGGAGTACCTTCAACATCTAACATCTTGGGTTACTGTAATTCAATTACTATAACCTATACTTATACTTAACCTTAGGGACATCCCTAGACATACCTTATAAATATCTCAAGGGATCTCACTAAAGTTCTCGCATCCTAGTTTCCAAATGTTGACTAAATCTTTCCTCTGATACAAACTGTAGATACCCATAACTTGACGTACATGGCCATTACATTTATTTTGCAGAATACATAATACATAACAAAAAAAGACACACAATTATCGTAATTGTTTAGTGTCTTTGGTAACTCGGAATATAAACCACTAATCATGTTGAAAGTTCTTCAACATCTCCCATAACGATCTTCCCCTTTTTGTTTCCTTACTTAAAACTTTTTTTATTTCTTGGGGAAAATAAAACATAAATAGGGTGAGCTGAAATTCTCAGTAAGGGAAAACATAGAGAACATAAAACAATCCATAAACATTTGAAATCAAAAACAAGAACATGAAATCTAAACATTAAAACCTTGAGCAAAGACATAAATATTGGAAGTATGTAAGGCATATATCATAAAGGAACATCAATCATGATAAAATAGCATGGGAATAAAACATGTAATTGTGGCATCCATTAATCACATGTAATGATTTCTATAGTATCCAAGGCATTGCTACCAAGACCATCTTAGTGGACAAAGTCCCATTCTGAATCGAGTTCACTCCTTGTTTTAGTCCTGTAACACTAAACCGGATTAACTTACCATTCGAGCCATGTCTATCTCATGAGATATAAAATCTTTACCCAATGAATTGGAGGGAGATATAGGTCCCACCAATCTCATAATGAAATCATTCTTACTTGTGCCACAAAATAAACTTAAAAAATTAATCATAACCCAAAGAATAAAATGGGTTTCATAAACATCATTCCATCATAACATAATCCATATAAAAAAATGGATATCATTTAATCATAAGAAAAGTGAATCCATGTAAATAATAGAGACATTAAACTTGAAACATACACATATCAAATAATGTCATCTTATATGGAAAATGGTTTTGATAAAACATTTGAAATGAATTCTTGAGGAAAATATCCTTTCTTTGTAAAAATAATTTTCTTTTCAAAAAATTCCATGAACTTTTAAAATAAATTTATTTTGTTGAAAATATTCATAAAATCATTTAGAGTAAGATTCATGAAAATTAGGCATTATGAAACCGTAAAAATCCATTCACGCCGTATAAGTTAAAAATAACATTCTCCTCGTACTTTTGTCGGAAAAGTCAAAAAAATACCTCGTAACGTAAACAAAAGAAATGTTCCTTACATACCATGTAGTAAAAGTAAAAATGGGTAAAAATGACTTCAAAAATACATGAAAACACTTTTATAAAACATGGTCATGGATGATATAAATAACCCCAGTAAATACTTACGAATAAGAAATCTCAGATAAAAATGAGATTTGATAAATTATCCCTTACCTTATGTCTGATATGCTTATTATGTATCCGAACCTCCTGTATAATGATTTAAATAATGTCATTTACTTATTACAGAATCATATTCATTGTTATGATATCATATATGGTTCACTTATGACTTTATATTACCCGTTCTTGTGTAAATTCCATGATAAAGTGTGTTTTGAGTAAAATCGTTTCATTTGTCGTCCGTGTTTTGACTTGTAATTATTCATATGATTACTTAGATCACGATTACATACTTCCAGAATATAAAACATGATTTATATATAATATATATTCAGAATATACATATATATAATAGATAGAAAAATGGAAATAAATACACCGTTCATGGAGACGGTAGGCCGTACGTACGCATGAACGCTGTTTTCGTTTCCTTATTGAGTTGAATGGAATTATGTAGATGAAATACATATATACATAAATCCAGTATCTTTATAATGTAATATATTTCTTTATTATTGCTTATATTGACTTTATAATAATTCTTAAATGGTTAACATGGAGAATGAATCTCATCGTGTCGTGGAGACGGTAGTCTGTACGTACGCACGAGCGATGATATCGTTTCCATAATTATTGAATTGAATTGGAGTGGATGATACAATATATCAGAATCAGTATGATGTTATAATATATATGTATAGTTATTATTTACACCATTATACCCATCCATGTAAGGTGTTGGTGGAAAAACAGATTACACCACGGCATGGAGACGGTATTCCGTACATACGCACGCGCGGTGATTTTGTTTTCCGTAGGATGGATAGAAGGTGAAATGGGGTTGTTTCATATTTATAATAAAAAATAAGTATATTAGTGATACTTATGTTATTAATTTATAATTAAACAACTAAAGAATAAGAAGTTGAAGAAGAATGAAGATTGAATAAATCGGCAGAAGAAATTACCTCTTCTTCGATACGTCTCTTTGAAACCTCTCCTTAGGGCACTAATATTGGTCTTTAAAGTATACCAGAACCTCTAGGATGTTTCTAGGGAAGTGGAGAACATAATTTTTCAGGGTTTTTCCGAGCTTGATGTCTCAAATTGGTGTTAGTAAGAGAGGGAGGAGGTGCCCTTTTATAAGGGAGGATAGGGGAACCTTTAGAATTCTTAAAAATATTAATTTATAATAAATCTAACCACACGTAAAAACCTCCAAAAATGACACATATTCGAAGATTAGATGATATAGGATTGTAATCCCATCAAACAATAAAATTTATACATGTTTGGATCTTATTTTAAACCTTATCATTTTGATTTATCCTTATTTAATATATTTAAGTTTATTTGTGGTAATAAAATTGTAAATTTCAAATTATATCAAATAATTAATTATTTGTTGTGAAGTATCCATAATTGTTTACTTTATAACATTATAGAACATATAAATTTAAAATTATAGTTTTTAAATATTTTTTTGATTTTTAAACAATTTTATAATATGTTAATTTTATAAAATAACAATAGTGTCAATTTTGACACTATTCATTTATTTGAATATAATTAAAATATATAAAGAAGATATGTTCGAACTAAAAGCTTTAATAGATTAATAAAAGGTCATAATTATCTATAGAATTAGTGTATAACATTAAATATTTCATATAATATTTATTTTATTATTTTTAAAACCATTTATTTGGTTTATCTCTTAATAAAATAAATACTACAAAATTTTCCTACAATTATTTAATAAACTTATTTCTTGCATAAAAACTAAAAATAAAATCCTATGATGAAGATAAATCTATTAAAATTCACAATAATACTTTTACTCGAATTTATCATCTTAAAATAACAATATTGAAATTGTTATACTTGTTAAATTATGAAGGTGACAACTTTGGCATCATTTAAAATAAAATAATATAAGTGTCATAATCGCTTTTATAAGGCTCCAAATGGTCCAATAGTCGACAATTGGATGATTGGGGTTTAAATTTACATTACCAATAATATTTTTTCAGGGTTTTGTGCATTTTATGGTCACTATTAGTTTAATAAAAACTATATTCTTGATTTTTCACTAGATAAACAATTTCTGCATCACTATTGTGTCATAATTAATGATAATTATTTAATCCCTAAAATTTATATATAAATTCATATGATGTATATAATTTTATTATATTTCTGGAGACTATTAATGTTCGAAGTTTCATGAAGTTTATCACTAACCTAAAACTATTAAACTTATAGTATTTAAGAGAGTGACATATTGTCACTTTCTTGGGTTTTAATAATAATTAAATTATTTTCATGGAAAAAAGTTCATTAAATGATTCTAATATGAACCTTAGGTGATATGGGTCAACTTTTCGTCATCCCATAGTATTTTTCCAAGTGTTAGGGTAATTTTATAATCTTATATTTACCCTTAATTAACCGATTTACCTTTAAATATGGTAAATAAAATTTACCATAGTAACTATTCACAAAGCCCAAAAATAAAAAGTAGCTTATTAAAATAATTTGGACCCACTGATTCCAAATAAGGAAACCATTTTTCCAAATTCAATACACGAAATTTTCAGAAATTAAATTAAAATTTATCCAGTTGTCGAAAGAAAACAATGTTTTCATTAAAACATTGCAAAAGATTGAATTGATTTAACCTACGGATTCAAGGTAAAATCATTGCTAATGACATTAATTATATTAAATGGTTAAAATATATTCTATTTATACATTAAAACCATTCAATATTATAATATTAACCACATAAGATATTACAATGAAAAAATTTGTTTTTAATTAAAATATACCATGTTTTTACTATTCATTAAAATATGAAAGTTCTCAGAATAAAATGAAAAATTGATCCAAAGTAAATTTTTATTTCTTGATTCAAAAGAATAATTTTATTTTCTCAAATGGAACTTATCAAAATTTCAAAAACTATATTTAATGTGGGTGCGCCATCAAAAGGCGGAAAAAATGTATTTTTTTGAACAATACTTATTTTACCCGAAAAATTTATTTTGTTCTTATACCATGTTATAGAAAATGTGTAAGTTGAATAAAAATGTTATAAAATTAAAGATTTAGTTAATACTATTCATAAAGGAAAGTTCATAACAATATATTAATAATATATTGATGTTTAGTAAAACATGGCATTGCGTACAACACATGCTATCAGGGAAGGTCATGATTGCGTGTAATGAAAGCCAAGTCAAGGTTGCGTGTAGTGAATGAATCATTTGTTTTTGTGTATAACAGAATCCAACCATATCGTATTTATACATTGAATATATATATATATATATATACTCAATTTTGCGTAGAATAACTTCTATCAAACGAACTTGAAATCGTGTGTTACATGAGCCAAGAATAGTGTTTCATATACTGCAAGCTAATATGGTGATGCATATAGCGCAAGATAATTTTGGTGTATCGTACAACAGAAGATATGAATGAAATTAAAAAGAATGTATCTTATAAAATCTCGGATTGTTACAGGTATGGTTTCTAACCTCCCTCATACAGACCTATTTATGTTTGAATGATGGGATACCCCATTTTCTCTCATTAAATTTCTATCATGTACACCCATTACTATTCCAAAATTACGAAAGGAACTTCTCTCTCCTCCTTTACATTCAAGCAATACTTTTGTATCATGAATCTAAATTCCATTAAAAGTTTTGGTACATGTATCTATATGACCTCCTTACTGTCCATTACATGTAAATATGATGAGGAACCCCTTTATCTCTCATAAACCATTTTTTATTAATTATTATGTCTTTCAGTTATGCTGCCGAAATCGAACAGATTTTCTAAGCCAATGTCATTATGTAGTGAATACCATGCCCATTTCTCCATCAAGGGTATTCTCTTGTATGAAAATTTACATATTTATTATAAGTTTCATGTATGAATTCCACATTCCTTTATCGTGGAATCAATTATTATGTTTTATAAATCTATTATTTATGATCCATGTGGCACACTTATGCATTATATGAAATGATTAAGAAGGGTGTGCCCTTATATATCTCCAATGCATTGGGTAAAGTATAGTATCATGATAAGTCATGTGTAATGAGTGTTGAATCATGAAAATTCAAGTGCAACGAGGGTTTACTCGTGTTTCCTGTGCAATGAGGATTTACTCATGCTCTATGTGCAATGAGCCTTGGATCATGCTAATTCCATGTTAAGTGTTGTTTCCACATTTCCATGTTATGATTATCATGCTTTATCAAGCCTTTATGTTAATGTTTCTCTTGTTCTCTATTGATATTCTTATTTTCTGACATGTATTTTACTCCACATGTATTCCATGTTTATTCCATTACTGGGATTTATAGCTCACCCCTTTTCTTATGCATGTCCTCAGGTTATCCCATGCCATGAAAAGTACGAGGGAATGTAGTGGTCATGTAAAGAATGTTTTTAAAAAATATGTTGTACTTCATGTTTTATGTTGTTAGGTAATGTTCCTAAGCCCCAAAGACACTAGACCTCTCGATCATCCATGTTGTATCAAGTGAATGGTTTCTTTAATAAATCATGTTTATGTTTGTAATAAAAGCAGTATTGTCCTAATCTATATAGTAGGGTTAATGTTATTGACATTAGATGTTCCTTCAATTGATAATGTTTTAAGAGTAAATATAACTTACATTCAAAAACTTCATTGATTGGTCGTTACTAAATTGAGATTATCTCCATAAACTTTATTGCTGCATGTCTATGACATGAATGATCAATAACCTCTAGGCGAGATTACTATAAAAATTAGTTTGGAGATCTTATATCTAATTCAGATTTTATTGTTGTTCTTTTGAACACAACCTTTAACATTGTGATTTGACGACGTTGCATACATCAACATGCATCCATTCCAACTTCACACCAACAATTTCTCAATAAATATTTCAATGGTCGAATAGGGACATTGTATGGTGACAAGGATTCAATCAAAATATTTAAATCTCAGCATATTGATGAATAATTTTATCACATGAAGGGATAGAGCTTCGTGACAATATATGTAAACAGAATCATTACTCTGAATAGCCTAGAAAAAATCCTAGAAAATCCATTCCAATATCAGAGTATAGATTATGGGTTTCCTACCAATAAAATTGAAGTGATAAAACCAAATACAAGAAAACATCTAATGAATTTTTTAATGGCAATTATGAAAATTGATCATGACAACATGGGAGAAATTATTGATTAACCAAGTAGTGATGAAAGCTTAAATGATGATGTCTTCATTTCATCCACTGAACTTCATAACATTTCTTCTTCACCAATTAGTCAAAAAGAAGTTGGCATAATACTATAGGAAGATAAGGATGTTGATTCCCAACACATTATCTAATATTTTTTACTCCAGGAAGACTGTTCATCATCAGTAGAGTCAGAAATGGTGGCCTCTTATTTAGTATGTTCAAATAATGAATCCCACCCTAGCATTGAATGGTTTTATTTATCACCTATAAAGAAAGTAGAAATAAAAGGAGTAACATGTAAGGAAAAAGAAGAATATGATCTCAAGGAATCTACTACAACATTTTAGGAAGGTGTCTTCACCACTATAGATGATATTAGAGACATAAATATGGATAAAGAAGAAGATACATGCCCCACTATAATTAGTGCATTTGTGACTTCTAAAGAGATATAGATGTATACTTCATCTCTAAAGAAGCATCTAAATATATTTTCGTAGATCAATAGAGAAATTACAGGCCTCAATCCCAATGTATCCACTCATTATTTGGGTTTTTAAGAAGAACATCAGGGGTTCAAGTAGGTAACAAGAATAACACACACAATACATGCCTATAAAATTGATGATTATGTCTATACGATTATCAACTCTAACATTTTTAGAGAGGTTTAATATCCATGTTTTTGGAGAACATTGTCTCGGTGATATAGAAGATTTTGAAAATTAGAATATTCATTGATTTCATAAATCTTAACCAGAATTGACCCAATTATGTCTTTCTATGTCTAATCATAGAGCATTAAATTGTTTCAATATTTTGATGTGAACCTCTTCCCTTAATGGATGGTTACTATAAGTACAATAAAATACAAATGGATTTTGAGTATGATGAATCTAAATCCTTTCTATCCCCTCAATGTGTGTTTTTATATAAGTTAATTCCCTTGGCTTAATGAATATAGTTGCAACATATCATCATGACAAGAACAATATCTTAAAACCCATTTTCGGAAAATTTGACAAATGTTATGTGGATGATTTGATAGTTAAATCCAGATAGTGTTCTGATAACCTTATTGATTTGGAGATCATTTTCAATAAAAATTTGAAACACAGTTTGAAAGAGTATCCCATAAAATTTTATTTCGGTGTAACCTATGAATAATTACTCAGTTTTTTGTATTCCATCATGGAATAGAAGGTTATCAAAAAAAAGAAAAAACCAATCCTTGGCATGTTACCTCCTTTAATTATGATTTAATTAAGATGAATTCAAGGAAACTGGTCCAATATTCGGCACATTATTACCAATTTAGTAGGAAAATTTTTACCCTTTACTAGATTAATGAAGAATGGAGTCACCTATCAATGGAATGAAGACTTCCAAGAGACATTTGATAACCCCAAGAAACATCCCTTGATTCCACTGGTATCAATTCAACCTATTGAAGGAAGGAAACTTATTCTATATGTGACCGTTTTAGAATGATCACTGGGTGCGTTACTTTCCCAAAATAATGATGTTAGGAATGAATATATAATTCAGATTCTTATTCAAACAATTCATGACACATTGAATCGATATTCATGTATTGAGAAGTTCATCCTGGCATTAATCATTGAAGATCATAAATTGAGGCACTACATGTAACATCATGAGGTCCACTTGATATCTTTCATTGACCGACTAAAATTTGTACTCAGTCTTTATATTCTTACATGAAATTTGGCATTGTGGGTAGTTATTTTATAACAGTTCGATATGCAGTTTATTCCTTAGAAGGAAATAAAAGGACAACCCATGTCATACTTCTTTTCTGAACATCCATCAATATAAGATACATCATTGAATACTGAATTTCTTAATAAAAAGGTCTTATCTATTCAAGATAATCCCCAAACATTGTAAATTTACTTTTATGGTGGTTCCAAATGTCCATTAGGGATGAGAATATAAATCCATAAATTCAATAATCATGGGTTAAGAATTGTACTTATCTCCCCAGAAAAGGCATTGTTACCAAATTTCATCATGTTATCAGATGGAATTAAAAACAATGAGGCATAATTTCAAACAATCATCACATGCCTGGAATTGGTGATCCCTGTACAATTGAGCCACCTTAAAGTGAATGGTGATTCAGTGTTGGTAATGAAACAAATCAATGCAGATTATCCTATTAGAAAAGAAGAGTTAATACCTTTGTGTGATTACTTCAGAGGGTTAATAGATGAATTTCCATCAGATCCAATATTGTATTTTGTCATGAGATCACAAAATTCCCATGGTGATGCTATGGATAAATCTGCCACAAACCTATAAGATCCAAATCAGGATGAGCCAATTATTAGTATTTCCCATCATTTTGTGGATTTAACATTTGGTCAGACTAGAATGGATGAAATTAATTAAATTATAAATATTTATAATCCATATGGTCATACTATGTGATGGATGACACCCATTTTAAAATACATTCCAAATGGAGTACTTCCAAATATTAGAGATGAAATAGAATTTATCTAAACATGATTGGACAATTTTACTCATTATGATAGTCTATAAAACCATAAGATCCTATACAAATGAGGATTTAGTGGAATTATATTCATCTGTATTGATGGAGAAGAAATTTTAGGTGACATGAATTAAGTAATTGCAATAGATTGTGGTTCTCACCTATCTAGGCATAGGAATTCTGTTCAAATATGAAGGCTTGGACAAATATTCCATTCAATAACATTGGATTGCAATGATTTTACCATGAAATTTCATCCCTGACAAATGCATGATAACTTCATTCATTAACCCCTAGAGTTGTTACATACTACTAAATAATATCGGCCATTTTCTACATGGGGATTGAATGTAGTAGGGCCTTATCCTCTTGCTACATTTAAGTAGTTCATTTATATTTTTACTCCTACTATTTTCTTTTCCAAATCGACTAAGGAAATACCACTCAATGAATTAGGAGTGAAAATCCTTTTTAATTGTGTCAAAAATAACATCGTCACCTTATTTGGAGTCCCACATACTATATTAATGGAAGAAGCACCAATTTATATTCTGTTGAGGTAAAATTGTTTTATCATTTGAACAATATCGAATCCAACCATTCATCTCGCAATCATCTAATAGACAGTGGACAGATAGAGTCATTCAATAAGACCATATCAAATATAATCCAGAAAATGGTGGATAAAGATAAGAAATCTTGGCCTGATAAAAATTTCCACACATTATGTGATTTTCAAACTACTAACCATACTGCCACTCAAGAAACTCCCAACTAATTAACGTATGACACAGAAGATGTTTTTCTGATTTAAATTCAATTTCCTTCAGTATGATTTGCAATGTTTGATCAGTTGTCTATAGATGAAAAGTATCAAGAATGATTTAATCAGCTAGAACGATTATATGGAAAGAGATTTCATATTTTGCATCATTTAGAAGTATATCAGAAAAGAGTATCCCGACCTTTTAACCAGATGTTTAACCTCCACTAATTTCATCAAGGATAATAGGTATTGGTCAACAGGAATCCGATGATACCAGTAAAGAAGCCTCCAATGCTTGAGCCAATGTGGGAATGACCATATTCCATACATATTTTATACTCAAATGGAGATTATTGCTGAATTTAAATGAATGCAGATCTTATTAAATATCCAACCAATGTGAGATTCTTTATGAAGTACTTTGTATAACTGAAAATACAATTCCCCCCCAACATGACACTTAACTTCACATCACAAAGTCTTAGTTGCAAGATATTGAATTTTATAACAACCATAAGAGTCCGTGTTGCATAGTGATATAATTCATAACATCTTTGTTCATGTCGTACAATGTTAAACTACATGGAATCATTTTTCCTCATTACACAACAGTAAACGGTATAGTTAACCTCTTATCTATTTGACATTAAGAGATTCCATGGTCATGCATCATAGATGTCATTTCTGCTCCTTAGTGACACAGGAGTTACATTTCTCTCTATTTTGGAATTGGATCTGCATAGGGGACTCATTTCAATAACCACATACGTCTTGATTCTCATTTTCCATGATATACATAGAGATACCTGAATCTCCAATCTTTTTCAAAACCACAACAAAAAAATGTTTATTTTCCTTTTATCCACATGTATGTGACCGAGATATATATAGAGTGCTCTCTTAAGATACATGGTCTGATCTTCATACCATTTTGGGTTTTAAGATTATAATGATCATAAATACTGGGTTAAAATCCATTGTCTCACATATCAAACTCGATTCGTGTGGGTAAAAAAAAATTCAGGAACTATGATTTGTTTGATTCTCATCCTTATGAGATATATTGAGGCATATTGATCTCTGATCTTGTGCCTAATTAAGATGAAATCCCACATTATTCCTTATGTATAAATCATACCAGTATAGGGAATGTTCAAATAAATATATATGGATTGATTCTAATCTATATGACATACGTAGTGACACATGGATTTAATTCCCTGGTCTAGTCACAATATTCCCTTTTTACATGAAAATAAACTCATCTACCAACCACATGACTATATACTGCACAACAGCATGTCCTAGTTGCATGACTTTAAAAAGAAAATCTCTTAAATTTATTATGTATGGATTGATTCTCATCCCATTGAGATACGTAGTAAAAACTGGGATCTATCTTCAAGTCTCTATCATGAGATATCTTTTCTATCTCTCGTCCACATATCATTAATAATCTATGTGGGAGTCTTCATTTTGGTTTCTCTCCTCAGAGATCCCACCAAGGAAACAAGAATGTACCCCCTTTACATATGAGTCACATCTATGTAAGAGGATTCAAACTCATGGACACTATTGATTAAAATTTATCACTTTTTCGTTGAACATTACCCATTTTTGGTATGTCAAACTCTTAATTCTGAATACTTTCAAATAATTATAACATTTCTTATGGTTTTTGGTGGAAGAGTTTCTGGTATATGAGAGATCCATTTCCCAACTATGTAGTGTGTTCCCTTGGAGGCCACACATAACAGTTTCCTACATAATAGGCACGCCAGTCAAAATATATTGCTATTTGGATATGTAGCATATTCCCTAGTTTCCCCTACATAATACAACACTCATAATAAGTTTTTTTTCAAAAACATGGTAACATTTTTCTTGGTTCAGTTATATTTTTTCCATTTCAATCCTTATAGACAATATATAAACATTATTATCTTAATTATGTAATCCATGTATATTTATCCCAATACCATTATCATGATCTGATGTTCCTCAAGACCATGGTTAACACATTTCCTTCCCCATAAGTTCAAAATAATAAAAATGAGCATCGATCATTTGACCACAAATAATCTCATGTTCCCATTTTGTGTCCTAGTCGAATGACCCAAAACATCAAACACAACACTCCCTACAATTGTGTTAGGCCTTCGTTGAAATATTATTCCTCTGATAATATAGAAATCATGATTGGAAATACTCTTTTTTTCTTTCGGGTACCTTTCTCCATAAACAGAACTATGTGCTATGGAAAATTTGAATCTCATAAAATATTATTTGGATTTTACCAATAGAATATCAGAATATTTAGAACTCTTTTTTCATGACTATACAGTCTGTTCCCTTAGGTAGCCTTATAAAAAATTTCTATATAATAGGTCTTTTAGTCAAATGATTCCAATATTTGGCTATGCAGCATATACCCTAGCTGGACCTA
Organism: Viscum album; assembly: GCA_963277665.1. Classification (NCBI taxonomy): domain Eukaryota; kingdom Viridiplantae; phylum Streptophyta; class Magnoliopsida; order Santalales; family Viscaceae; genus Viscum; species Viscum album. The sequence goes on along the minus strand of OY728139.1, from coordinate 122,306,017 downwards.
CATAATAAAACCCCCATAACAGGTTTGTCTGATAAGGGTAACCTCATTCACGGGAAAGGAATCCTATAAAGCCTTTCAGCCCTTTTCCCATATCATTTTTCAGATCCAGAAATTCCCAAATCATAGAGTGAAATTCTTCTCCTCCATACATGAATAAGGTAGTATGTTTATAATAAAAATAATCAATTATTTGATGATTCCATAAATTTTATTCAGATCCAAATACCGTAAATTAAAGCCACATTATGTCCTCAATTTATGATATAAAACTGCATAGTACAATGTCCTCACTAAATGGCATAAAACATCACAATACTATATCCTCACAATATGACATAAAACAACATATTATGATATTAAAAATCCCTTATTTCTGAATTTTTTTACCACTCATCATTCAACAAATTTTTTTAGAAGTGGTTTTCCAATTCATGAAATATATCTCCATAGATAAACCTTTATTATTATAATACACATACTGGAAAAAAACATCCATTATGGACTTGGGTCACTCAAATATTATTTTCCCTTATTTATCAAAAATAAAATACTGAATTCCTAAGAGATATTTTGCATGACTATGCAGTACATTCCCTCAGAGGCCCTGCAGAAAAGTTGCCTATATAAAAGGCATGTCAATCAACATATGCCACAATTTGGTTATATATAATATAATATAGTCATACCTTAATAATAAAACCCCCATAATAGGTTCATCAAATAATGGTAACTTTGGTCATGGAAGAGGCCTACTTTAGTTTTATACAAGTTTTAGATTTGGTGACAATAAAAATGATGACTCAAAATTCCCCATGGAAGTATCCAAAAAAATTGGAACAATTTCTAGCCACATATCCTTGTTTAGGATCTAATTTTAAAATATCTGGTCAAATATATTCGACCATAAACACTAGCCTTTGTTGTTCGATATTAATTACACTAAACATACAATGAAAAAAGATGTGATACTCACCATATTGGTATCCTGCAAAGGGAACTCTGGAAAAAAGTCTATTCTCATCTCACTACACCTACATTATATATGGTTTAGGTATTATTTAGAAATAAAAAACAATTAAAAAGACAAAAATTTAGTAGTTTTTTCCATAAGACCCTATAAATAGTCAAACTATGCTCACTAGGCCCCATAGCATAGGCAAAAAATTAAGCATCCTTAAAAACATGACGTAGCTTCAAATCTAACCAGATAGAATTGGAATGCATAAAAGTTCCCTATTTTTACCATAGAACATGATTATTTTCATTTTGAATTAATCAAATTATAAGGGGGTGAGATTTTGTAGGCACTATGAAATGTGTCCCATGAACGTTCCAATAGATAGAAGATATGATTCTAACATAGACAAAAAATATCAAGAATGAGTAATGATTCTTTCACCAGGATGGAAGAAGATGCAGGATGGATTCCTATGTGTACAAATAATAACCCATCCCGATGTAAAAGTGGATTGATTCCCCCATTCAAGAGTAGGTAGTGGATTTCCAAGATAGATGATGAAAATGTGTTGAACCTTTAAACTCAATTTTTGAATATCTTTGAAAATACATGGTGAATTCACCACCTAAAAATTTGTTAATATATTCAACAGATTAGATTCGACTGGTTGCGGAGGTGAAATGGGATTATGGATAAAATGTTATGGCACTTTGATTGTGGATGAATTATACAAAGGGACCTACATAGAAGAGCAATGCGGAGGACCTTAGCAGAGGACCTACTCGAAAATATAATTTTTACACCCCTACGCAAAAGATATACGTAGAGGACCTATGTAGAGGAACTGCGCAGATGAACTCCCTTCGATCAGGTCTCCTTTCTACATATAAATAGGACCCTTGGGCTCTACATTTCAATTATGTAAAAAGTTAGAAGATCTCCTGATTCTCCTATTGCGTAGCTCCTTTTCCCATGTTTTCCTAAACACCCATTTAATTTTCCAAAACAAGAGAGAGGAGATATTTAAAGGTGGAAGAATGCATTAAAGTCCCATCAGATTTTACAAAATATGGAATCACACCAAGGAATTGCGCCATGGTCCAGTATGGAGGACCTGCATGGAGGACCTACGTGGAGCACCTGCACGACACACCTTGGTGAAGAAACAACCTGACTCACTTTGGTGAAGCACCTATGCAACACACCATGGTGGAGAACCTACGTGAAGAAGCTGTGAAGAGCCCCTCTATGGGGAACCTACATAGATCCCCTACATGGAGGTCCTATGAGACCCGCGCTTGTCCATACCATGGAAGATGTTCCTCCTCACCCCTTCATGGGATTAGTGATAGGGTGGTCCTTTATCTTCAATCATTGACCCCCATGAAAAATGGGGATTCACACCGCAAACATTTCAGGTTAGCTCAACGAAATTTTCCATTGATCCCTTTATGTTACTTGACTTACAAACTTGGAATACCGTGATTTTAGAAACTCCATCACAACCAATAAATTTAAAACGAGAGTTGTTCTTATGTGTAAGCCCTAAACAATATCAAATGGGCATCCTCCTTACATGTAAACCCCAACCAATTTCAAATGGTAATCCAATATAGGAATAAGCATCAACTAATTTCATATGCGCATAATCATTAAGAGTATGACCCAACCAATTTCAAATGGGCATCTTCATTAGGATTAATCCTAAAAAACCTAAAATGTGTATCCTCTACAAGAGTAATCCCCAATGAAATCTCAATAGGCATCCTTTTTAGGATTAATCACCCACTAATCCTAAAAAGGGATTCCATCCTAGTGTAATACCTAACAATTTTATATATGAGGTTTCATTATTTCTCTTATCTACTTCCTTCACCTTTACACCTTCCTTAAATTGGACCATTGTACAGTGTAAAGATAATTGAGGGAAGGGTCATCGCCTCACCCTCTTCTCCTGTCACCTTGACCTCATCCACCCTCGTCGTCATTGGCATGCCCCCTTATACTAGAGGAGGAGGAAAAGCATGGGATTCCTTTGTTGAATCATTCACATCCCTCATTTTTTCACACCGAGAATGACTCACATGGGATTAGAGATTCGTGATGATTACAACATTTTCACAATCACCCAAGGTGAATTAACTACATAAAATCTGATTCCCATCATAATTTAGATATATAGGGAGCCTCATTAGGGCCTGAGATCACTGGACATCCTCTTCAATAATTCAACCCTAATTACCTTAATCCATGCATTCTCATTGGGAGTAAACCCCAAATTAATCCCCCAAATCACCCATGCATCCTTTTCAGGATGTAGGCCCAAAATCAGTTCTCATAATGGACTACACTCTCTTATGAGACTCATCGAACTATGTGGTATTTGAATCCCATCCAAATGGGATATGTAGGAATCCTCCTTAAGATTAAAACCCAACACTTCAAATAAACCCAATTCTTCTTGGTCCATTATCCAAAAATGGTCAAATCATACACGGAAACCAATATTCTATCTATGTTCCATTGGTTTCTTAGGCATAAGTCCCACACCGAATCATGATTATGCACCCTTCTCTTATATGTCCATACCACAAGACATTAAACTGTACAGTTTGGTACTTATAAAATGACCTTAAAAGGTATGATGTTTCCGATTATCTGGCGTCGAACTACGATGGTTCTGATTCTTTTCACAAGTTTACATAGGTATACTATTTATGGGTATGATCCCAACATCGAAACAAACATTCCTCACCCCAGAAAACAATAAATTATAGAGTGCCCCACTGAGTGGCTTAATACTCAGTATCATCATTAAGATGATTAAAAGAACTAATAAAAATTATTTTAGAGGATACCATTGATGGAGATCCTCAAATACAAATGGATTTACCCATTAATGAATAACCTTTAATACATACAGATGGTTCTAAATATCACACATTCTAATAATTGAATAAAAATTCCATGGGAAACCTATGTTATACATTGTGAATTAATAAGGATTCATGAAAATATATCAAATCTATGTAGGGAGTCCGGGAGTAGACAATAATTCCCTCCAAAAGGTGGGATGAGTCTGACCTTCCATTCTCTCGACCAATACATGTTCTTAAGTATCGTTAGTTTAAACTCAATGAACACCAGCCTTTGGAATGTAGGTCCCTTTGGGATAAAGATCTATTAGATTTTTTTGGTTCCATGAATAAATCAAATAGAAACCACCATAATCCAATGATTCTTAACCAGAACATGCATTCCATGGAACAGTGAAACAGACCCTTAAATTATTCTAATTATCCTCCAAACATTTGTAATTTTTTTAGAATATCTATAATAAAAAGTACCACAATGTTTTCAAGTATGTTCATAAAGACTCTATACAAAAAAATACCTAAATATATTAGTATCATTATTCAATACGAAGTGAATACCAACAAAATCTGAATGCCCATTTCTTGATCAAAAGGTAGAATTCATAATACCAACTTTCTACACATTCAATTAAGGATAACTAGAGAGAAGATAAATCTAGGTGATGAATTGTGCCCCATAATGCTGGTTAGATAAATCATCAATCCTTAGAAGATGTTACATTTACTTCACTATCATCTCTTTAATTTCTCTATAATCAATTCATAGAGGCATTCCTCCACCCTTCTTCTTCAAAAAGATAAATGATTCTTCCTACTGAGACACACTTGGTCCGATAAACACATTCTCATAATGATCTTGGTGTGGTTTCTTTAATTCCTCTATCTCCACATTTTCCATTAAATGTGGTGTCTTTAATATTTGTCTGGACCCCTGAATGAGTTCAATGGAGAACCCTACATTCATTCTAGGGGAGGTATTGAAAAAATCTTTAAAAAATACATCACTTTATTCCAAAACAATGGTAATATTTTCCATTCATATGCATTAATTTTCTTCTTCAAATTATCTAATCATATTCATAAACTATTCTATGTGATTTGCTTCATGAAAAATATCAGGATGATATATCTCTCCTTTAAAAATAAAATAAGGTTTTCTATTCAAGCCTATAGATATCTATTTTATTTTATAGTTGATATTATTATTATACTTTGAGATCCAGTCCATTGCTAGTATAGTGTCTAATTATAGAATTGGAAAGACTATAATCTTTAAATTGATATTGTTCTCTCAAAATTTATTAATGGAGTTTCTTTACACTTTAGATTCATATAATATCCCTAAAGGTGTCATTACTGATAACTCTACATCAACTAGTTCACAGATTAATTCTATATTAATTGCAATGTCAAAAGAAATAATGGATTGTGTAGAACCATAATCAATGAATTTACTTGGTAAATTTTAGAGAACAATGAGGTGCATACCACTATATCATTTTGGAGAATAAACATTAGGTATCATGATAGAAAAATCACAAAATTTCTGTCTTAGAATATGATGAGGTTGATTGTGATTACCCTCTACTAAATATAGATTAGAAAGAGATTGGAGAACTGCCCAATCTTTCCACACTTGATGAATTAGACTTCAAGAAGAGCCTTCAACATCATTAATTAGTCATTAGTGTCGCTATGTTGAGGCTTCACCTCATATTGAATGTTCTGAGAAATATGACCATTACATACACATTTTTAACATTACCAACTCTAGATTATGTAGTACATCAAACACATCATCATGTGGTACATTTTATATTATTTCCTCCTCTTACATGATCATTTTTATCCATAATATTGGATTCATTGATCTCTTTTTTTCATTAAATTTATAGTAACATTTTATATCTCTTATCTCTATTTCAACCTTTATAGAACATCAAACTATATCCTTATATCTGAAATAGACTTTATTTGCAATATTATTTTGTAGATGGTTTATAGTCTATAGAAGAATCTATCAACATTCATATTATTGTTTATGAAAAATAAAGAGGATTAACTAGAAAGACTTTTTATTTTCACCTCATTCCAATATTTTTATTTATTGTTTACACCTCCTATAGTAATTCTTTTTCCTTATTCATTATCATTAAAGAGGGAAAATTAATATTAAAAAAGGATCCCCTAAAACCATACCATTCCATTACATCAATATCCCTTATTATCTTCATGTTCCTAACCAATTTTTATTACTCATCAGCTTTTACCTCTATGAGGTACACAACCAAGGTTACATTCTCTTTCACAAAATAATGGATTATAGAAATGATCATTTCTACATAGTGTATCCATTTTTTAGAAATCAATGTTGGTAGATACACTGAAATAAGGATGTTTTTGACACCTATATGACAAAAAAGGACATTACCTTTTAGGTGAATATGGAATGTCAGCTTCGTTCAAGTTATTGATCATAAATCAAGTTAGTTTATTCATCATTGACATGATGTTTTCTACTCCAGCTTCAATTGGATGTTCATTATCACCTTTCTATTGCAATCAGCATTTATGAGGTTATTCATATTTCCCAACGTTATCCAAAAGAAGAAAACATAAAGAAGAAACATGTTTCTTTAATAATATTATAACTCTAATAGAACTATATGCATTAAAATATAATCCTTAAATATTTCATTTTTAATGATAGTTACATTTTTAATAAATCCTTCAAGTTGTTTCTAAAAACCTAGTGTTTAACCAAACATACCCCCATAAGAGTGTCAAACAAGGTGTTTAGTAAGGACAATTCTCATTTAAATTTTTATACAGAGTTAGGCCCGAAACACATTGTTTGAGTCATTACCTATAGGTACATTTTAACCAGAACCACATCCACTTATTCATATCCAGACGCAGATTTATTTTCTCATAAACAACATAATAATATAGAAAAATACCTAGATGTGTTACTTTATTTTAAATTTTCTATAAGATTCATCAAAATGTTTGAAAATACTAATTTATAGAAATAATGAAATGATCTTTTGAAAAAAAAATCCATCTCTCTTTTTTATTAAATATAATTTTAATTGCATGGTAAAAATAGAGGATCTCTTAATGTTTAGTTTCATGGAAATATGGTAAATATTACATGTAAAAATAAAAAAGTACTCTAATCAACTTTAAATGATTCATCATAGGATCATCCTAAGTACATTTACAACATCTCATTCCTTGGTGACATGCATCAAAGGAAAGGGTGATCATATGTCTTAGTAAGGGAAAGAAAAAAAAAAGTTTTCATATGAACTTAAGAAATATCATTTTGAACATAAGGAATATCCTAATAGAATGTGAAAGAGAAAATGATAAATATAATAATAATATACATATTAATTATTGTTGGAATTTTGGGCACACAATTTATATTAAAACATTCATAAGAAAATCACCAAGGTGAATCTCCAATGCATCATAAAAATTATCATGGTTATTCACTAAGGTATCGTAAAATATGTCATCCATAGAGATTAAATTCATAACCTGATGCATTATAGATATATCAATGAAATCCCTTTATATATATTATTTTTAATATTATAAACATATATCATAATGATACAATATATAAATAACATAAGGAGAATAGAAGAAATGGGTTTATAAAAAAATCATGGTTTCTTAAAAGGGGATTAATTAGAAGATAATATTATCATTTATGAACTATGGAAATGTCAAATTTAATTAAATAAAGAATTAGATAAATAATTTTTAAATATTGATGAACACCCTTCGAAATGAATGAATTTTGGTTATACATAGAATGAAAATAAAAAGAAATTTCATTAGGAGAAGAGACAGATTTTGAGAACTAAAATAGGGACCATTACACATATAAAACATGGTTTTAGAAAATATTAAAAATGAAAAAGACAAGGGTATCTGATTCACAAATGAATTTTTATACATTATCAGGATAAAATAAATTTTTACATAATAATTTTTTTTGGAAATTTGAAATTAAAACTACATACAATGAGAACTTGAAGGAAAATGAGAAGAGGAGATTTATCATACATTGAAGATTAGAACATAAAACATGGTGATCGGGACATTGTTGGATTAAGGAAACCTTGGGATAACTCATTGGAAGGTTAACCAATCATAAAATAATATAGCGTGAAATGAAGTGTTTGTTTATTAATTTATAAATAATGGCCTTTGAAACTAAGGTAGTGGTAAATAAAAAATCATGGGAATTACCACGGTAATTTTCCATGGTATTAGAGAATTGGGATAACCATTATGTTATTTTCATCGATAATAGTTGATCATAATTTTAAATTACTAATTTTTTCCTAGAAAATTATGGTTTCTTGAAAATAACATTTTTAATGTTAATGTATCTATTTTAGAATTTGGAAAGTGAATTTTAAATTAAGAAAATGAATAAAATCCAATAAAATATATGATGTTAATAAAATAATATATTTTATGTTGTGGATTTTTGTTAAATAGTTAATACATCATTATGAAATAATAATAATTTCATTAAACATATTAAAATACTGAAACTGTATTTTTTTTATAAATTTAAAATTAATTTATTTTATAAAGTTCTCATAAATTCACCCAAACATAATTTTCTCATGATTATTTCAACAATTATATTCATTTTATCATAATAATTTTATATTTATGTGATTTTTAACTTTTAAGTATAGAAATTTATATTTTATAATATAATAATAGTGGATTGAAAATTTATGGTAATTTTTTTGAAATTTTAGAAAATCAAATTATTTTATCATTTTTTATACATAAGTATGATTTAATCATAATATTTCATTGAAATAATAATTTTTTGATAATAACATATTTTACTATCGTAATTTTATATTTTATTAAGAATAAATATTTTGTCTACAAAATCCATTTCTCTTGATCAATATGAATTTATTAAGTAAAATTATTCGTAAAACAAAATTGATTGGGAAATTTTTTTTATACAATGGATATATATTTTATGTAAATAAGGCCCCAAAAATAAACCCTTATTACACCCACATATTCCCTAAGTGTATGTTTTAAAAGGTGATAGTTTCTTTGGGTGCCTCATCTACCATTAACTGAGTGGTAATTTCCACTAGCACAAAATATCCCATAGACAATTTCATTCAAAAAATACCTATAAAAGTTATCTTGGGATTGGTAAAGGGAAAACCCCTGTGATGAATGCTCCTTCCCAAGCTCTCAACTATGGGATTCATACAATACAAATCTACTAGTTGAGGTTATTTACTATTCTTTATGTATCAATAATCCTTTTTCATAGATTTACTTATAAACATCAATGATAATGTGAATATTATTATCAAGAGTTTAGTTCTCTATGGTCATATTTTCCAACTGTCATATAGTGGTCAAAATCCAATTGTTACAGTTCAAATTACACTCACATCATTATTAAAGATATATATATATATTTCTGTATAATAAAATAATATAAAAATCATATTCACAAGAGAAAATATCATTCCAAAAGTCTGGGTCATTTCATTATTCTCCCCTTAAGAAATATATTCCATGAAATATTTACTCATTCCTTTGGTTGAGAAAATATTTGGGTACTTATCCCTGATAATTCCCTCTAGTTCACACATCTCTTCATTATATTTATGGTTAATCCACAACACTTTTATGAGGAATGAAGTATTGTTCCATAATATATTGTCTTTAAGGTATAATATCTCCACCTACTATTACTCATTAGGGAATACTCGTTCAAGATGTACCACCATGATATTCAGTACATATGATGGGAAACGTATGCAATTTTTTCAAGAGAGATACATGGAATACATCATAAAACTGATCTAGATTTTGGAGGATGTGAAATTCGATAGACCATGTCTCTTATGCGATCAAGCATTCGATATGGGCCAGTGTACCTTGGACTAGGATTCCCTTTCTTCTCTAGCCACATGACTCTCATCAAATGTGATATTATAAGGAACACTTTTTTTCCATACCAAACTCCATGTCCCTTCATTGGCTGTCAAAATATATCTTCTACCTACACTAAGAAGCCTTTAGGTGTTGTTGGATGGCTTGAACCTTTTCTATCATAAAATCCACAAGATCTTACCTTCGAATCATTCTCTCACCAATTTAATCCCAAAATATGGGAGTTATACATTTCATCCCATATAGAGCTTCATAGGGATCATTTTAATAATTTAATGGAACTTGTTTTTGTATTAAAACTCCACTAATGGTAGATGTTGATCCCATCAACTTTTCAATCACACTGATAATTTTTTCCACATTTTCATGAGTGCTTCTGGAGTCCATTCTAATTGTACAATAGTTTGGGGATGATTGTCCATACTAAAAATCAATTCAATACTCCAGAAGTGTTAATAGATTATACATATTTTTGAGGTAATCCTTTGATTATAATAAAAAAATATAGAACTATATAAAACCTCACCACTCCATTTAGCTAAATCATTCTATGTTAATAAAGAGATAACACTACCCAAAAAGAGATAATAGGGGACGACATGGTGAGCTGGTCCACTATAACCTATTTGGCATTGTTTCATTTGGATATTCTCATGTGAATAGTGAAATATATTATAGTGATATTTACTAACTTCCTTGTTGGTATGGGTAGAGTTCGTAATACACCTTTAAAAATTTATCACACTACCATAAATTATTGAAACACTTTGAACCATGTTCTGTAGTTGGAAGTCTTCTTTTTCATGTAATTCCTCGAATAATTATCCCAAAGGTCCATAAAAATTTTAGTGCATCATGAATGTATAGAGAATTTATAGATATGGACTATTGACACCAAATCCTTAATTAGTTACAGAAAAGGTATAAAACATATCATTGTATAACATTTTCGTACACTTTCTTGATCAATATTGAACTCATGACACTCCATATTAATCACATCCTATATCATCTTCTATAACATTAGATATTCTCTATGATATTTATTAAGCTTCTCAAGTAATTGTATTTGAGAAATCATTTGGTATTGGGTTAAGGATGTCCCTTATCTTATGAATATTTTGCCCAATTGTGCTGGGTATTTGATCAAAGGATCTCTTGGAATGCCCATAATCACTAGAAAAATAAGTTCTTTCCAACTTAATGTATAGAGAACATAATTTACTATTACATGTTAACAATGAATTGAAAAATCATAGTCATTAATAATATCGAACCATCTTTACTATCTCATGTTCAATTCATTTTTTGTGGAAATATACATCAAGAGTTAGGGGTCTATGTTTATATAAATGTTTTTCTCTCTAAAGATATTCCCTCCACATATTAAGAGAAAAAATAACCACATACAACTCTAGGTCATGTGTAGTATAATTATACTCATGGGAATTCAAATTTCACGATATACATGAAATCGTGTTGCCACCATGAATGATGATAAAATCAATCCCTTTTAGAGATGAATCAGTAAAAATAAATAAAAAACCTTTTTTAGTATATGACAGAGTTAACACGGGTGTAGTAACCAATCTGTTATTCAGTTCATGGAAGCTATCATCAAATACCTTTATCTGTATAAACTTGAACCCTTTTTGAGTTAACATGGTATGTGTATTTTAATTTCATGAAATTTATTTTACAAACCTCTATTAATATCCTAATAAAACAAGGAAACAATGAATCTCATTTACTCATATAGAATAAGGCCACTCTTCCACCACCTTTTTCTCTACTAGGTCAACTAAGATTTCTTCATTTCATACACTTTTACATAAGAAATAATCTCTTTGTAATGAAAATTAACATTTTATAAATGTTCCAAATAGACTCTATTTCCATAGAGTATCTAATATTACAATTTTATGATCAACATTCTCCTAAAAATATTAGAATATATTATAATATCACCAGTAAAAACAACAAAAATGTTCCCAAAGTATTCCATAAATACTATATTAATCAAATCCATAAATATAGCAGAAACTTTATTCATGCAAAAGGGAATAATTAAAATCTCATAATTCACATATATTGATTATAAGGATGTTTATATAATATCTTATTTATAAACTCAAAATTTATGATAAACATAGAAAATATCAATCTTGAAAAGAGTCAATCCCCATTAAGTTGGTCATATAAATCCGCAATCCTTAGAAAAGGGTAGTATTTCTTCGTTATGATCATATTATGTTCTATATAATAAATTAAAATATATAGTGATCAATCCTTATTCTTCAAAAATATAATGGGTGCTACCTAAGAGACACATTTGGTTTGATAAGCCCCATCTCCAATAGATCTTGTTTTTGTTTCTTTGATTCCTCATAATTAATATTTTCCATTCGATATGAGGTCTTGGATATCGGCTAGGATCTGGGCATGATTTCAATAGGGAAATATACCTCCCATTATGGGGGAGTTCTAGGGAACTATTCCGGATATATGTCAATGTATTCTGGAATTATGGGGGAATTTTATACTCTAATACTTTTCTCTTCTTCTTCACCATGAAATATTATCTCGACAAAGAATGCTACTTGATGTGCTTATAGAGAAAATATCAAGTTGAGATATCTCTCCTTTGTAAAAAAATATAGTTTCTCATTTTATACTACATATATTTCCTTATTTCAAAATTTTATCTTAGAATTAATCCTTGAGAGAAAATCCATCCCTAATACAATGTCAAATTCCATCATGGAAATGAATTCCAGATTTGTGATGACATTGTGATAACCAAAATGAATACCAATGTTTATATAATCTTTTGATACTTGGAAATTACACTATGAGTATTTAAAGATATCTACAATTCTAGTAGTTCTGACATTGATTTTATATTTATTGAAATGGTGGAGGAAATAATGAAATGTGTAGAACTATAATCAAACAATATACTTTCAAGAATTGAGATAATAATGAGACTACCTACCACCTCATCATTTTGAGCTTCTAATTATGCATTCATGCTAGAAAATTCCCAATATTTCCCCATGTTATATGTTGAGGTTGATGGTTATTCCCCACTAGTAACATTATATTTCGATATTGATTAGTGAAAATCTAATGTTTCCCACACTTGAAGCATTGGACATCGGGAAAGGTATGTTCCATAATCACATTTACATTTGTGTTGAGATGTTGTGGCTTTAAATAACTATGATTGTTTTCAGAAATATGTACATCTCTTCCACACATGAAAAATTTACTTATCACTAGAAATCAGTTCCCTTAATTAATTTTCCCACATTTGTTTCGTGTGAGATTGTTTAATTTCTTTCCTCCACATCCGTGATCAAAGACCATCCCTAATATTTCCCCATTCAAAATCATCTTTTAAATCTTAATTTTTACAGAAAACTAAACAATCAATTGATATCAACTATTCCATAACTAAAAATTCATTATTTGACACAAATTATTGGGTCTTTTAATGTTTAGTATATTGTAAATATGCTAAATAATATTTGATACCAAAAAACATTATTTTAATAAATATGAATGCCATAATCATTCACTACTACAAAAATGGGCAAAGGAAGCACCCACTTATATCAGCGCTATGAAAAACCGCTGATAAAGGATACCCTTTATCAGTGCTAAAATTTTAGCACTGATATAGGGTAACCATTATCAATGCTAAACATGCGCTGATAAAATGACCCTTTATCAGTGCTATAAAAGCAATGATAAAGAATCCCTGTATCAGCGCTAAAATTTTAGCACTGATACAGGAAGGATTAATCAGTGCTTTTGTATCACTGATAAAGAGTACCATTATAAATGCTAAAAAAGCGCTGATAAAGGATACTGTTATGAGAGCTAAAATATTATCACTGATAAAGGTAGTATTTATCAGTAATTTTATTAGTGCTGATAAAACCATAGTCCATTTTCTTATAAAGTAGGTCGCACAGTGCCCTCGTTTTATCACGACCTAAAGCTATCCTGGTACTGGAACCCTGCGACTCCCCTCTGCTGCCCGCTGAGTATGCATTGCTAGACCACTTCCGTCCTCGATTCTCATTGTCGAACCTATACCGCTCACTGAGTTCGCATTGCCGGACCTCTTCCACCCTCGATCTTCGGTTTTCCATACCTCCGGTGCCCGCTGAGTTTGCATTGTCGGACCACCGATGCCCTCACTTCTTGTTTCTGAACATCCACCGCCCCCTGAGTTCTCATTTACGGACCTCTTCCACCCTCATTCTTAGGTTTTATGGACCTCCGCAACCCACAATGCCCTCGAGCTTTTATTTTCTGGACCTCCCTTTATGACATGTTTTCCAAATCATTTTTTAATATTTTTCTCCTCTCCCATCACACATAACCATATGTTGATTTAGCATGATAGATTTAATGGATATTTGATATTGTGATGGTTGTAGGCCATATGATTCATCCTTTTCTGGAAACCTACGTATGTTTCAGGGTATTTCTATTTAAAATCCATTTTGTTTCCTTCCATGGTTGTCTTCTTTGGTTGGGTGTTCGAGACCATTAAGGTGGTTATTATTCTTTACTGACCTCTGATTCACAACTTCTTAGTTAGAGCTCAATATTGATGTGTTGGGTGTTCTATCTTTTAAGAGATTAGTTTTCAATATTTGTGAAAAAAACCATTTTATATGATCTATTTATGTTTGGACATAGATAGACTTTTGGTATGTACTCAAATGACTAGGATTATGAAGTCTCTTGATGGACCAGGCACTAGGAGGTATTGGTGTCTACTTCAATGAACCGTCGATAGGTGACACTCTATAGTGGGAAATCAAGGTTTCTTTCGAGTACTTGATAGAGGAATAAATCCTTTTTAGTTTTTTACTTTCGTGTTGTTGGTTGAATAATTTATGGATATTGATTGTGTTATTTCATTTGGATTCATTCATATTTTTTGGGTGTACCATTCCTTTGGTCTCGAATTATTCTCTTTGTGGTTCTTTATGGTTAGTGGTTGTAGTCTCTTATTTGGGTGAATGGATCTGTTCTTAGTATATTTCCATCTTATATCCCACCATTTTAGTGAAAATTTAAATGGTTGGGTGACCTATTATAGGTCTTTGTACATTATTGGGATTTTCTCTCTCCTTAGTGATGTAGACCTGTCATTTGGAGATGTATGATGTTCTTGGAGGATATACATTAAGGCTTCTTGGGAATAATGGTTATCTGTTAATTTTAATTTTTTTGTAGTGTTCCTCTATTTAGTGAATATTCCAATATTTTTTAAATTGTCCACACAATAAATATTGTGTGGAATTTATTTTTTTCTCATCATTTTCTATCCTTCGTACTAGAATATTTATTCAGAAAAAAGCGGAATGACGGGGAGAATTGTAACATATCAGTATCTCTTTCATCAAAGCAATGATCTTTGATATTATTTGGGTTTCTTGAGGGGTCATAGGATGTCCTAGACTATCATAGAAGGTGTGGACATGATCATGTTGGTTGAAAATCTTTATGTGGTCCACCAAATGGAGGGTGAGGGTAATTGTCTAGGAAATGGGATTCAAAATGGATACAAAAAAAACTATATACATCAACTAGATGGTGGGTTTGTAGTGACTTGCCAGTGGGATAACCTATGGTTATAACATTTATAATATAACCATTGTCTAGCTGGTCAGGGCCACTATCTAGCCAGTGGTGTCGTTGTATATGAGAAAGCATCATGGAACTAGGGTAATTACACCCCGATACCCACATTTTTTTATTTTATCTTCTCCCTGAAGTTTAACTCATCCCACTCAAGCCTTGTGATCCCCTTTGGATTGATTGTATCGTCTATCCTCATAACATGGAGGATTAAAGTTTCATTCTAAATGGTGATCCTCTTTGGGTATTTATTTCTTTTCTTGAACTTCAATCTCTCTCTATCACTTGAGTCTTTGTTCCCAGGGGATATGGAAGCCTTGGTATTTACTATTACTATAATTTTTATGGGGAATTATGGTTATAGTAACTCTTTTACCTTTTTATTGAGATCTTTTTTATTGGATTCAATGTTCTTTATTTGAGTAGACTCATTCAGATTCATTGTGTTTTGATCCCAAATATTCCAAGTTAGTGTTTCTATAATATATCTTCTTTTTTAGGATTTATGTGTTTCATGAATTCATATTTTATCCATTTGAAGTTGTTTCGACATGTTTTGATCAATTTGAAGCACAAAATAACCCAATTAAAGAAAATAATATATGGAATGGATGGTATCTTCTTGTGAATTAACCTTTTTCATTGAAATAAATTAGTTTTCCTTCTACCGTTGGTGGATTTGAAATTATAAACGAAATCATGGTTTAAAATAAATTTAAGTTTATTATTTAAATAAAATTCTAAATGGTTCCTAATGTGTTTTTTATTGACTTTTTTTGGGAATGATTTCCAAATTAAATTAAAATGTTTTGTTTTTAAATGGTTTATGGTATTGGTATTTTAAAAAATTGAGGGCGATTGATTGTCCTTTGAACAAAATACCTTCGATCCCATCCACCATCCATTGTTTGTTGGGGTAGACATTAACGTCATTTCCAACCCAAAGGAATGGAAAGGTAGAAGCCCATTCTAGAGGAAGGCCATCATGTAGTTTGTTCAGTTCATGGCTGGGAAGGGCCTCATTGATCTCATCTTCTCAGGTGACAGTTTCACCTGGTCCAACAACTGCAGGGGCCATCACCGCTTATAGAGTCTATTGGATAGGTGTCTAGCCAACATGAAATCAACTAACCTACTCTCAAATACCATGTTTTTTCATTTACTTGAGGTATTTTGATTCACTCCCCCTCGTGGTTTCTATTTATTCTTGGCATAATCATCAGGAACAGTTTCACTTCCACCAGCTGTGGGTTAACATCCTAGGGTACTAGGACATGGTTTGTGAAATACTTAATGAACCCTTGTAGGCGTATTGGGCCACCTTCATCCTCAATAAACTCACATCGAACCCTGATAGGTGCGTGTTCACCCCTTTCTCCTCCGGAACCTTCACCACCTAGGGCTACTGCCGCATATGGGATCCTTCAAAGAATTTTGATAAATGGAATGATACCTTTGGTTTATAGGATTATTAACACCAGTTTGAGATTTATGTGTGACTATATACTTATTATATTTTATTATTATTTCTTACACACCACCACTTGAGTCAAGTAACCTGATTGAAATCCATATTGGTACATTGGTTCTGAGGAGGATATGGGTTTTTATGTGTTTGTGACATGTGTATGTGTGGATATATGGGTATTTAGGCATGATTATATTGAATGTAGGGCAGAGACCTAGGAGTGGTAGATGTATCATTCTTGATTATTCTTGTGTTTGGTCTGGGGGGATTTGAGGAAACTATAATGAATCTAAAGTAATTATATTTAATGAAGATGAATAAATACTAATGGTTAAGCTCTATTAATCTCTATTTTTATAAGGAAGTGGTTCTATTATACTGTATTTGGAAGTCCTTTTTTTTTGTAATTGAACCATAAATACTAATATTTTAGATTCAAATAAGCTGAATATGAATAAATATTGGATTGATGCTAATCGTTTGACAATAGAGTATGAGAACGGAGTGAAAGAGTTCATCAAGTTTGAAAAGGATCACTCAATGGATCCTTCTCAAATCCTTTTCCTGTGTTTATGTTGTTTTTATTCTAGACTACTTACTCCAGAGGAGTTGGAAGAACATTTGATATGTCATGGAATAGATCAGAGTTATAAATGTTGGAATAATCAGGGATAAAAAGCGAATGCAGCTACTGGCTGGGATAAAACTGAGTTTTATGGATCATCAGATATGAATACAAATATGGATAATGAAGAAGACCATATGGAGGATGTAATTAAAATTTTCAATGATGATGAAGAACCTATTGAATAAATGAAAAAGAAAATTGAAGATGAACTCAGTGATTTCCCAAAATTGTTTGAGAAGTTAAAGAGTTGTGCAAATATGCCATTGTATGCTACTTGCACTAAGTATACAACATTTTCAGCTATAATGAAGTTGTATAAATTGAAATAAGGTAATGGATGGAGTGATGTCAGTTTTACGGAACTACTTTCTCTCTTGAATGACATGATCTCGGAAGATAATGAGCTCCAAAGCCAAGCATATGAAGCTACACGAATGCTACGCTTGATGGGTCTGATTTCTGAATGAATACATTCCTTCCTGAAAGATTGTATATTGTATCACAAGGAGAAAAAATCACTTATAGAATGCCAAAAGTGTGCTGCTTCTAGATACATGAAATATAAATCCAATCCTACGAATGTTGTATGGTACTTTCCAATCATTCCAAGGTTTATGTGTCTATATAGAAGTGAAGAAACTACAAGATAATTGTTGTGGAATGCAGATAAAATAAATAATGATGGGAAATTATGTCATTCATCCGACTATCTTAAATGGAAGAAAATCGAACATGAGTATCATGAATTTTGAAAAGAGCCGAGAATCCTTCGTCTTGAGTTATCTACAGATGGAGTGAATCCTTTGGGTTTTCAAACCAGCACTCATAGTACATGGCCTATTATTTTGGTAAATTAAAACTTGCCACCCTGGTTATGCATGAAGAGGAAATTCATCATGTTATCTATGCTTATATCAGGACCAAAAAAACCAGGTAATGATATTGATGTTTTTCTGGATCCTTTGATTGAGGATTTGAAGTTATTGAGGGATTCAGGTGTAATGTTGTATGATTCTTATAAAAGTGAATACTTCAAGTTGAGAGTGATGTCGTATGGGAAAATAAATTATTTCCCTTCTTATCGAAATTTGATAGGCTATATCATTAAAGGAACTCAAGGGTGTCCCTTGTGCGAAGAAGATACAGAATCAATTAGGTTGAAACATTCATCGAAATATATGTTTCTAGGGCATCATAGATTTCTACCTCGCCGGCATATGTACCAATCATGGTAGACATCATTCAATTGAAGTTTCGAACAATGCATAACACTGTCTCCAATAACAGGTGATTAGCTATTTGAGAAAGTAAAAGATCATAACATTGTTTTTCTATAAACCATTTTCGAAAAACCGTATGAAAATCAGTTGGAAAAGGAGATCAGTATTTTTTTGAATTACCATACTAGAATTGTTTGTACGTCAGACATTTTCATGATGTGATGCATGTGGAAAAACAATTTATGTGACAGTATTATCAGAATGTTGCTAAATTCCCCTGGAAAAATAAAAGATGGAATTAAGGCAAGCTTGGGCGTGGTTGACATGGGAATATGAGAAGTGTTGTCTCCCGTGAAGGGTGAAAATTGATTGTTTCATCCTCCAGCTGCTTATACTCTTTCTAGAGAGGAGAGATATCAGTTTTTCAACTTCTTCAATGATGAAAAGTTTCAAGACGGGTACTCATAAAATATCAAGAACATTGTGTCAATTAATGATTTGAAGTTAAAAGGTTTTAAATCTCATGATTTCCATGTTTGGATACAAGATCTAATTCCTATAGCTTTACGCTGCATTTTTCCCAAGAATGTTCATCATACGTTAATCAAACATTATTTCTTTTTCAATGATATATGTAGAAAAGCATTAGACTCGACGAAATTACGTGCTCTGGAAAAAAGAAATTGTCATCATATTATGTGAATTAGAAATTTTCTTCCCACCAGCTTTATTTGATATGATGGTTCAATTGATGATTCACTTGGTAAGAGATATTCCACTTTGTGGACCTGTTCATTATAAATGGATGTGTCATGTTGAACAGTATATGATGTTTTTGAAAGGGTATGTCAAAAATCGAAGTCGTCCAGAGGGTTGTATAGTAGAGCGATATATTTTTTAGGAAACTATTTAATTTTGTAGTGAATACCTATCTGGTGCAGAAGGCATTAGTCTCCATAAATCTCATCACACTGGATGCATTGAGGTGAGGGATTTTCTGGAAGAAATGTTGTGACAATCAGGATTACAGATCGGGAGCAGACCCATCTTTATGTTTTTCATAACAGTTTGGAGGTTGCTCCATATATTGAATATCACAAAGAAATTCTTATGTAGTTTAATCCATCGAGGGATGAAAAATGGTTA
Organism: Viscum album; assembly: GCA_963277665.1. Lineage (NCBI taxonomy): Eukaryota > Viridiplantae > Streptophyta > Magnoliopsida > Santalales > Viscaceae > Viscum > Viscum album. The sequence goes on along the minus strand of OY728139.1, from coordinate 122,286,087 downwards.
TCAAATACACATAATCACCAGTTTATATGATGGTTTTAGGACCATATTTTTAATCAGTTGTATGAAAATCTGAATTCAATTTCAGAATGACATTAATGGCTAGCCGCTAGACAAAGTGTGTATGTATTATCTTATAGTGGTTATGTAATTAATGGTTATACATTCTATACATATGAACATGATGAAGATAGTACCATGAAAAATAGTGTAGTTACACTAGTGGCTGATGAAATGCATGTTTCTGGCAGTAAGGACAGAAATCCAATTTATGCAAATATGTCATACTTTGGAATTATCATTCTAATATGGGAGTTGGATTATATGACATTCCAATTGCCGATTTTTCAGTGCAAATGGGTTGATAACAACAGTGGTGCTAAAATAGATGAACAAGGATTTGTGAAAGATGATTTTAGTAAAGAATTGTTCAAATATGAACAATTTATAATTTCATCACAAGTGATACAAGTTTTTTATATTCCAGATCCCAAAAATCAAAAGTGGTCGATTGTTCTGTTATAATTCTAAAATACTGAAGGTTCCGATGAAAATTCATTTGAGGACTATCCTTTTAGTGGTACGTCGCAATCATTTCAGAGCAGTCCCAATGCAGATGATGTTTTTAATGTTAGGGGAGACCACAATGAAGGGATTTGGATAATCGATAGAGGTGCCAAATCCCTTCAACTTTTAAAAAAAAGAAAGACAGTTCAATAAACAGGTTATATATTATTTCTAATATAGATCTTGTTATCTCATGTTATTATATTATCATTATTGAATTTCAGTAATCTAAATTAATTTTTCAACCACTTTTGAAGATAATGACTTCTTCACATTCTGATGATCCTAACCTTGAGGCTAAACATGTCTCTCATGATGTTGCTTCTGCGGCTGCTACTGCTTCTGCTACTCCTACAGCTCCTACTGCTCCGGCTGTTGCTCCTGTTGCGGCTCCTATTTCTCCTTCTTATCCTCCTACAGTGGCTCCTACTTCTCCTGCTACTCCTCTTGCGGCTGCTGCTGCTCCTGCTGTTGCGGCTCCGACTTCTCCTACTGTGGTGTTCCAACAACCATCAACACATGTCATTGATACCATTTCAGATGAACATATAGATGCTGTTGATATTGATGAAATGGTGGGGAATGAAGGACTGATGTCGCGGAAAACACATGTGCCTCGTAGTTTGTCAGTGTTATCCAAAATTCGTAAGGCGAAAAGCAAAGGCTTCCAATTTGTAGTTGGATGGAATGCATGAGGCCAACATGTGAATCCCAAAAAAGAAATGTTTAGCAGATACATTAGAGTTGTCACTCAGAAACACCTACCGATTGACATAGATTCATGGCACCATGTTGTTTCCGGGGTGAAGGGTGTGACCTGGGAAGAAATTATGGTAACATTATTAATTTATATCGTTAATTTACTAGAAAATAAAAAAAATGAAACAATGACTTACTCTTCTCAATCTCTTACAGAGTACATTTATAGTAGACGATTCACACAAGGATTATGTACTATGTCTTGTAGGAAGGATTCATCAAGGTTTTCACGCTATTTTAAAAAGATGTCCTTGAAAGATTCCAAAGGTAAAATAAACCTGCACCCACCCATTGTCTACGCACACCTAATATCCCCAGAATCATGGGATGAATTTATTTGCCGCCGTGGGGATGAGAAGTTTCAGGTACATTGTGGGTGATAATACATTATTTGAGGATACCTGTATTCATCACTTTGATTGTCAACATTTCATTTATGAAACAGAAAATCTGTACTAAAAATAAGGAACATGCATCATAACCAACATACCCCTATCGTAATGCAAGGATGGGGTACACATGATTAGAAAAGAAAATGGTATGTATTTTAATTTTACATTAATATTGTTAGGTGCCAATAAAAAACATCATAATTATCATTCTATGTTCACATGTGGATTGATGTGTCTAAAACCAAATGAAATTCCATCCCACGTCATGTGCTATAGAAGGAGGCACGTGTGAACAAAGAAGGAAAGTTAGTAGATGAAAACACATAGAATGTGTGGGAAACATGTCTAAGTATGACACGACGATAAAATTATTTGTTTTAAATTGCTATTACATAAAATTAATTAGTTATTTTCCTACATCTGACAGTCACATGAATCAGCTAATCCTGTAGCAGATACAGACCTATTATCGACGGCTTTAAAGTATCTAGAAAAATACCGTTGTGTCAGAGGTACAGGGGTTGGGGTGACACCCTGAGTATATTTTGAGAAGAAGAAAAAAATGGATGATACAGATATAAAATTGGTACAATTGAGTGAAAAAATAGAAACCCTTGAAGAATGATTGTAATGGTAGGGAGATTTTCTAGAATCTTTTATTGGTGGGAATCAATGGGAAGACACAACTCAGGAACAACCAGCGCGTGAACATCCTGCCCCAACCCACCATCTTTGAGGTGCGCCATTCACCTTAAAGAACTGTCTTATCCATGGTAATCAATGTTCTAATAATTTTTCCCATGAAATTTGAATTAGACAAACACTGATAATTTTTCTGTACTGATCTTCTACAGGGTTATAATGATTGTGATTTACATCTGTCAACACCCACCTATCGCCTTTTAGTGAGGGCTATAGTGTTCAATATCCCAAATGCCACACTAAATAATAGACCACTTCTGAATGACCATCTAAATGTGACGATTATTATAGCTCATGATCCAAAAGCAGAGCTACCTATTACATATGATGAAGATGATATTGATACGGTTGAAAAGGCTATTGGTACATTCGTTGCATGGTCGTCACAACTTGTAAGAGTACATGCAGACAAATAGTTATTTATTTCATTTTTTTCAATCTAAACCCGTAACAATTAATGAAAAAAGGATCTCAACCAATGATTGTTGTTATAGATGGGGAAAGGGAAGGGGGTGACAAACGTCAGCTCAAAACCATCTAAAGGATCGACCAACCAATCCCAGGGAGCTACTAAAAGCACAATAACACCACATGTTCTCTATCCACATTTACAATACTTTAAGACTCATGTGGATATGAATCTTAAAGATGGTAATAGTCATATAGTGGGTTTTGAAGAGAATATATACAGAGTGGAATGTCAAGATTTCATTGCTACTGAAAATGTAAATGAGATCCTTGAAAACAGTTGGCTAGGCGTCACAGTTGTAAATGTATATATGAGGTATGTTTCCATGAATTGATTTTCTAAAAGCGGATCTAATGTGAAAGTTATGGCTAAATACATTTTATATTGTTGAAAGATGCATTTACGAAAAAAAAATTAAGGAATTTTCCCATGAGCCAATATTTGGGCTCGTTAGTCCTCATATCACGTCAACACACCTAACAAAAATAGAGCCATCAAAAAGGGATGCAATAGTGAACATCTTGCTGAAAACATTTGAAATAAAGATTACAGATGAAAGACTTTTCCTAATACTAACCATGGAGGGGTAATACTCAACGATTAAAGCATATCAATTATATTTTCACTTATTTTATCACTTATTCCTTTTTGTGTTTTTAGGCAACATTTGTTGCAAATTGGGGTGAACTTGGATTCTCCAAAGATTTATTTTTTGGATTCAAAGCAAGGATATCAATCAAATAATCCACACATGATGGAGTTTGTGAATCTGTAAGACACTACATCTTACATTTTAGGCCCAAAAATCAAGTAATATATTTTATATTACCTTTTAATGAGGATTTTTTTATTATATGGTGGTGTATCATTATCATCTAAAAAAAGTAATGAGGACAGGGGCTAATCATAAGGAGGCAAGCATATACTCTGTCTGGACAAATATCAGGGTATATATAATAAAATTTCACTATCCAAACACATCTCAACACAAGTTACTTATTCTCCTAATGATCAATTTTTTTGAAGTGTCCAAAAAAATAAATGATAATAATTTTGGTTATTATGTCTCAAAATATATGATATATAACATTTTTCATCAACAAACAAGCATCCCTGAAAAGGTATTTTAAAAAACAACTACAAGTTCGTTTAAGTTATTTATTAATTTTTATTTTTATATTTTCAAGTACAACTCTGACTGCCGAAAAGCCTCATACTCACAAGATGATATAGATGTGTTTATAAATGAGTGGGCCACATACTTAATGGCATATTTTACACAAATACAATGAAGATCTTACTTGGGGACATGTACAATTGGTGGTCATTTTTGAGAGGGGTTATGGGGATCAAAAGATGAAACTTTGTTGTATGTAAATGTTCATAGGAAAATTGTAATTGTTATTAAATAAAAAATCCTTTCTCCAATAAGTTATTTTTCCATTTTAGTAGATGACATGCACCAGCAACATCCATGAATGCTGAACCACTCAAAGGGTCTCTATTTTGATTAAAATGGACACGATTTTAATTGAAAATAACAACTGACATATAGAAATCCGACGAAATGCATTCGGATTGCCTTGATAATTTAGGAGAATAATCAAAGGGTCCTTGGTGATGTGTAAGAGTCAACCCAACCTCAATTGACGGCATTGTATTGTCGGTACCACTCAAAGGGTCTCTATTATGTCTAAAATAGAGACGATTTTATGTGAAAACAACAACTGACCTATGGAAATTCGACCAAAGGAATTAGGATTGTGTTAATATAATATGGGAATGATGAAAATGTCCTTTTTCACAAGTATGAGTCATCCCCTCCTCAATCTGAGGCATGGTGTGGCCCGTACTGCTCAAAGGGTCTCTCTTTTGTTTAAAATGGACAGAATTATAATTGAAAACAACAACTGACGTACGGAAATCTGATAAAACACATTTTGATGCCGTGATATTTTATGAGAATGATACAAGGGTCCTTGGTGATGTGTATGAGTAATACCTACCTCAATCCAAGGCACAGTGTTGCAGGTACCACTCAAAGGGTCTCTCTTTTATTTAAAATGGACACTATTCTAATTGAAATCAATAACTGACCTATGGAAATCTGACCAAAAGAATTTTTATTATCTTTATATTTTATAATAACGATTAAAGGGTCCTGGGTGATGTGTATGAGTCATCCCTGCCTCAATCCGGGGCACGGTGTGGCCGATACCACTCAAAGGGTCTCTATATTGTTTGAAATGGACACGATTTTAAGTGAAAACAACAACTGTCCTATGGATATTTTAACAAATGCATTAGGATTGTTTTTATTATTTACTATAACTGTATAAGGGACTTTTTTTATGTTTACGAGTCAGCCTCACCTCAATCCACGGCATTGTGTGTCCGGTACCACTCAAAGGGTCTCTCTTTTGTTTAAAATGGAAACGATTTTAAGTGAAAACCAAAACTGACGTAAGAAAATCTGAAAAAATGAATTCTAATTGGGTTGATAATTTAGGAGAACTATAAAAGGGTCCTTTTTGATATGTACTAGTAATACCTGCATCAATCTTAGTCATGGTGTGGCTGGAACCACTGAAAGGGTCTCTCTTTTGTTTAAAATGGACACAAATTCAATTGAAAACAACAACTTACCTGTGAAAATCTGACCAAAAGCATTCGGATTTACTTGATATTTTATGAGAACGACCCAAGGATCCTTTGTTATGTTTAAGAGTCATCCTTTCCTAAATCTGAGGCACGGTGTGGCCGCTACCGCTCAACGATTCTCTCTTTTTCTTAGAATGGACACGATTTTAAGTGAAAACAACAACTGACCTATGGAAATATGACCAAACACATTCATATTTCCTTGAAACATTATGAGAACAATCCAAGCGTCCTTTTGGAGGTGTAAGAGTCATCTCTACCTCAATCTGAGGCATGGTGTGGATGATACCACTCAAAGGGACTCTCTTTTGTTTAAAATGGACACAATTTTAATTGAAAACAACAACTGACCTATGAAAATCAAACCAAACGCATTCCGATTGTGTTGATACCTTAGGATAATGATACAAGGTTCCTTTGGGACATGTATGAGCAATCCCTGCCTCAATATGAGGCGCGGTGTGGCCGGTAACACTCAAAGGGTCTCTCTTTTGTTTAAAATGGACAAAATTTTAAGTGAAAACAACAACTGACCTACAAAAATCTGATTAAATTAATTTGGATTGCATTTATCCTTTAGGATAACGATCCAAGGGTCCTTGGTGACTTTTATGATTCATCCCCACCTCAATATAGGGCACGGTGTGGCTGTTACCACTCAATGGGTATCTCTTTTGTTTAAAATGGACACAATTTTAATTGAAAACAACAACTGACGTATGAAAATTTGAACAAATGCATTCGGATTGCCTTGATACTTTAGGAGAACAATCAAAGAGTTCATTTTGTCAGGTACGAGTAAACCCCGAATCAATATGAGGCACGGTGTGGCCGCTATCACTCAAAGGGTCTCTCTTTTGTTTAAAATAGACACGATTTTAAGTGAAAACAACAACTGACCTACGGAAATTCAAGAAAACACCTTCAGATTGTGTTGATCCTTTAAGAGAACGATCCAAGGGTGATTTTTAACTTTTAAGAGTCATCCCTTCCCCAATCTGAGGCATGTTCTGGCTAGTACCACTCAAAGGGTCTCTATTTTGTTTAAAATGGACGTGATTTTAAGTGAAAAAAAACAACTGACGTAAGGAAATTTAACAAAACGCATTTGGATTGGGTTTAACCTTTAGTATAAAAATACAAGTATCCTTGGTGATGTGTAAGAGTCATCCTCACCTCAATCTGAGGCACAGTGTGGCCAGTTCCACACAAAGGGTCTCTCTTTTGTTTAAAGTGGAAAACATTTTAATTGAAAACTACAACTAACCTATTAAAAATCTCACCAAACGCATTTGGATTGCCATGATATTTTATGAGAATGATACATGGATCCTTAGTGAAATTTAAGAGTTATCCCTTCCTAAATATGATGCACGGTGTGGCAGGTACCACTCAAAGGGTCTCTCTTTTGTTTAAAATTGACACAATTTTAAGTCAAAATAACATCTGACCTACGAAAATCATAACAAATGCATTCATATTGACTTGATAATTTAGGAGAATAATACATGGGTAATTTGTGACGTGTAAAAATTATCCCTGCCTCAATCTGGGGTACGGTGTGACCGGTACCACTCAAAGGGTCTCTCTTTTGTTTAAAATGCACACAATTTATATTGAAAACAACAACTGACATATGAAAATCTGACCAAATGCATTATGATTATGTTGATACTTTATGAGAATGATCCAAGGGTCATTTGTGACATGTATGAGTCATCCCCGCCTCAATCTAAGGCACGGTGTGGCCAGTACCACTCAAAGGGTCTCTCTTTTGATTTAAATGGACATGATTTTAAGTGAAAACCACAAATGACCTAAGGAAATCCGAGAAAAATCATTAGGATTGGGACGATCCTTTAGTAAAATGATACATGTGTCCTTGGTGATGTGTACAAGTCATCCACTCCTCAATCTGAGGCATGGTGTGGCTGGGGAAAACTTAAAGGGTCTCTCTTGTGTTTAAAATGGACACAATTTTAATTGAAAATAATAACTGACCTATGAAAATATGACCAAATGCATTCTTACTGCCTTAATAATTTATTAGAATGATCCACGAGTCCTTGTTAACATTTAAGAGTCATCCCTGCCACAATATGAGGCATGGTGTGGCCGGTACCACTCAAAGGGTCTCTCTTTTGTTTAAAATGGTCACAATTTTAAGTAAAAACAGCAACTGACCAAAAGAAATCCAACCAATCGCATTTTTATTGCCTTTATCCTTGTGAAGAAAGATCCACGGGTCCTTTTTGATGTGTATGATTCATCCCCGCTTCAATCCGAGGCATGGTGTGACAGATACCACTCAAAGGGTCTCTCATTTGTTTAAAATGGACACGATTTTAATTGAATACAATAACTGACCTATTCAAATCTGACCAAATTCTTTTGGACTGCCATGATATTTTTTGAGAATAATACAAGGGTATTTGGTGACATTTAAGAGTCAACCCCGCCTCAATCCGAGTCATCGTGTGGCCGGTACCACTCAATGAGTCTATATTTTGTTTAAAATGGACACAATTTTAAGTGAAAACAACAAATAACCTACGGAAATCGGACCAAATGCATTCTGAACTACCTGATCATTTATGAGAACGATCCACGGGTCATTGGTGACGTGTATGAGTCATTCCCACCTCAATCTGATGGATGGTGTGGCCGGTACCACTAAAAGGGTATCTCTTTTGTTTAAAATGGATAAAATTTTAATTGAAAACAACAACTGACCTATAGAAATTTGACCAAACGCATTTGGATTGACTTTATCTTCTATGAGAATGATCCAAGGGTCCTTGGTGATGTGTACGAGTCATCATCGCCTCAATCCAGGGCATGGTGTGGCCGGTACCACTCACATGGACTCTATTTTATTTAAAATGCACATGATTTTATGTGAAAACAACAACTGACGTATGAAAATCCAAAAAAAACGCATTAGGATTGTCATCATCCTTTATTATAACGATCTATGGGTCCTTTTTGACATTTACGAGTCAACCTTGCCTCAATACGAGGCATGGTGTGGCCAGGACCACTCAAAGGGTCTCTCTTTTGTTTAAAATGGACATGATTTTATGTGAAAATAACAACTGACGTACGTAAATCTGACCAATTTTTTTTTGATTGGGTTGATCTTTTAGGAAAATGATACAAGGGACCTTGAAGAGGTGTAAGAGTCATTCCTGCCTCAATCCGAGGCACAGTGTGGCTGATACCACTCAAAGGGTCTCTCTTTTGTTTAAAATGGACACAATTATAATTGAAAAAAACAACTGACCCATGAATATCCAACCAAACGCATTCATATTGATTTGATCATTTATGATAATGATACACGGGTCCTTGGTGATGTGTAAGAATCATTCCCGCCTCAATCTGAGGCATGGTGTGGTCGATACCACTCAAATGGTGTCTCTTTTGTTTAAAATGGACATGATTTTAAGTGAAAACAATAAATGACCTACAAAAATCTGACCAAACGCATTCAGATTGCCTTGATCCTTTAGAAGAATGATACACGGGGCCTTTTTGACATGTATGAGTCATCCCCGCCTCAATCTGAGACACGTTGTGGCTGGTACCACTCAAAGGGTATCTCTTTTGTTTAAAATGGAGATGATTTTAAATGAAAACAACAACTGACCTATGAAAATCTGACCAAATGAATTCCGATTGTGTTGATCCATTATTATAACGATCCGAGGGTCCTCTTTGACATGTAAGAGTCATCCTAGCCTCAATCCAAGGCATGGTGTGTCTGGTACCACACAAAGGGTCTCTCATTTGTTTAAAATGAACACATTTTTAAGTGAAAACAACAATTGACCTATGGAAATCTGACCAAACGCATTTTTATTGCCTTGATATTTTATTAAAATGATCCATGGGTCCTTGGTGATGTGTATGAGTCATCCCCGCATCAATAAAAGGAACAATATGGCCGGTACCACTCAAAGGGTCTCTCTTTTGTTTAAAATGGACACCATTTAAATTGATAACAATAACTGACCTATGAAAATCCGACCAAACGCATTCGGATTGCCCTGATAAATTTTTAGAACAATCCAAGTGTCCTTGGTGGATATTACAATTTGTCCCCATCTCGATCCGAGGCACAGTGTGGATGGTACCACTCAAAGTGTATTTATTTTGTTTAAAATGGACACAATTTTAAGTGAAAAAAACAACTGACGTACGAAAATCTGACCAATGCATTCGGATAGTCTTGATCCTTTAGGAGAATGATCCACTAGTCCTTTCTGACATTTACAAGTCATCCCCGACTAATTCAGAGGAACAGTGTGGCCGCTAGCACTGAAAGGATATCTCTTGTTTAAAATGAACACATATTTAATTGGAAGCATCAATTGACCTATGAAACTTTGACCAAACGCATTCAGATTTCCTTAATCATTTATGAGAACGATCTAGGGGTCCTTGTTGATTTTTAAATGTCATCCCCGCCTCAATCCAAGACACGATGTTCCCGCTATCACTCAAAGGGTCTATCTTTTGTTTAAAATGGACACGATTTTAATTCAAAACAATAATTAACCTATGAAAATCCGACCAAACACATTCAAATTGCCTTGATCAATTATTAGAATGATCCAAGGGTCCTTGGTGACATTTAAAAGTCATCCCTGCCTCAGTCCAAGGCATAGTGTGGCTGGTACTACTCAAAGGGTCTCTATTTTGTTTAAAATGGACTCGATTTTAAGTGAAGACAACAAATAACATACAAAAATTAGACCAAACGCATTTGGATTGTCTCGATCCTTTAGGATAACGATCCATGGGTCCTTTGTGACATGTAACAGTCATCCTCGTCTCAATCTGAGGCACGGTGTGGCCTCTATCACACAAAGGGTATCTGTTTTTTTTATAAATGGACACAATTTTAATTGAAAACAACAACTGACCTATGAAAATCCAACCAAACACGTTCATATTGCCTTGATATTTTATGAGAATGATCCAAGGGTCCTTGGTGACGTTTACAAGTCAACCCCGCCTTAATCTGAGGCAGGGTGTGGCCGATACCACTCAAAGGGTCCCTATTTTGTTTAAAATGGACACGATTTTACGTGAAAACAAAAACTGACCTATATAAATTTAACCAAACATATTCGGATTGTGTTGATACTTTAAGAGAACAATCCACTAGAACTTTTTGATGTGTATGATTCATCCCCGCCTCAATTAGAGGCACGGTGTGGTTGTTATCACTCAAAGGGTCTCTATTTTATTTAAAATGGACACAATTTTAATTGAAAACAACTGACCAATGAAAATCTGACCAAACACATTCAGATTGTCTTGATCCATTAGGAGAATGATCCAAAGGGCCTTTTGATGTTTACAAGTCGACCCTGCCTCATTCCGAGGCGCGATGTTTCCTCTATCACTAAAATATTATCTCTTTTTTTTAAAATGGACCCAATTTTAATTGAAAACAACAACTGACCTATGAAAATCCAACCAAACGCATTCGAATTTCCTTGATCATTTATTAGAACGATCCAAGGGTCCTTGGTGACGTGTACGAGTCAACCCCACTAACCCCCTGGACTGCCCCCATCACACCTGGACACAAATCCACCCCCTGGACACCCCCACCCCTCTGGACACACCCAACCCCTATAATTCCCCCCATGACACCTTGGACACCAGCCCACCCCCTAAAAAGCCCCCCCCCCCCCCCCCCCGGACACCCCCTACCCCCCCTTGGACAGCCACCCCAAATCCTTGAACAACCCCCAACCCCCTGAATCTTGAATTGAATTCTTTATGTACTTAATTAACGTATGAATTGTGTGTTAATGTTGTATGGGTATACTCGGTCTAATTAGCATATGATTTATGTGCTAATTTTGTATGGGTATACTTGCTTTAACTAGATTATTGATATGCTGATTTTGTTTGCAGGTGTTCAGGTGTTCTGCTGCAGATTTTTTCATAGTGGAAGACATGGCATTTATAAGTGCTTTTTTAGCGATCATAAATGGTTCTTTTATCAGCGCTAAAAAATCGCAGATAAACTACACCTTTATGATCGCTAAAGAAGTGATGATAAAGGATTAGTTCCTCGGCGCTAAAGAAGCACTGATAAAACACTCATTTATCAGTGCTCTTTCAGCACTGATAATGGGTTGTTTTTTCAGAACTTTTTTAGCGCTGGTAATGTCTACCTTTATCAGATCATTTGTAGTGCTGATAAAGTACCCCATTATCAGTTCTCAGTAAGCGCTGATAAAGGGTACCCCCCTTTATCAGCATTGAGCTTTAAAACGATTTTTTAGTGCTGTTAATAACCATTTTTGTAGTAGTGATTGGATCATACTAAATAATTTTATTGTATATAACATCCTAGGGACATACATGAAATTTATTTTTGTTCATATGGCCTATAAATGGAAATAGAGGAGAAAAGTTTTCATGTGAACTTGAGAAATATCATTATGAAGTTATGGAATTCCACAATAGAACAGAAAAGAAAAAAATTGAGATATAGAATAATAAAAATAAAATGAATCATACATGGAAATTTAGGTAAATCAATTAATTTATATATTTATAAGTATATCAATGTTGTAAACCACCAAGGTGTTGTAAAAATTAATATATTTATTCAACACGGTATCATATACCATGTTATATTTGAGGATTATATTCATTACCAAATTCAATGGATCTATATCTGGTTTCACTATTCACCATTCATAATTTTAATTTTCTCCTTAAATATAATATCAAATCAATTACTAAATATCCCATGGACAATATAAGGAATTATTTGGATATTAAAATCATGGAATTAAAAATGTTTCATATTGAAAATATCATTATGTAATTTATATCACCCAGAATGGGGATGATTGTATTATTTCTGTTAAAAAGAGATTAAAATAATAATTTTACATATTAATGAATAAACCAATAATTAAAAAGTTTTCTTATTCATATAAATAAAATAGATATGAATATCTTCAGGGGAAGAGATACATATTGAGAAGTTAAATCAACAGGATCATGGGTAGAAAATTTGTTTGCTAAAAATATTAAAAAGAGCGGAGACATGGGTATAACAATTATAAAAGACACCTAATATAGTAAAAAGATAAAATAAATTTTTAAATAATGATATAGTTTGGAAATTTTAATTACACACGACAGAAATAAGGAACATCAATGGAAAAGAGAAGTATAGATTTCCTTTACCATGAACAGTAGTTCCAAGAACATAAGTACGTGGATCATTGGGACTCTCGGACTCCATAGAAGGACTCCATGGGTGTTAAAACTACTATATATTCATGGATGTTTAATATTTAGTGAATATAAATGGATAAATGTGTGGTGTTTATATAAAAAATTGGATATTTGTTTATTAATTTCAAAATAAAGGCCTTCGACACCTAGTTAGTGGAAAATGAAAAAACATGGTATTTATCATGAAATATTTCCATGGTATTGGAATCATGGGGGAACCCTTTATGTTATTTTAATACATAAGGGTTGACTATATTTCTATAATAATTTTTTTGGAAAGGATAAATAAAGTATTTACATATTTACATTTTCAAAGATAAATTTCCCATTACATAATTTGGAATGTAAATTATATATTTGGAAATTGATTATAAAATATTAAAATACATTATATTAATAAAATAACTTATTTTAGGTCTTGAATTTTGTTTAATTATTTATTAAAATATTATTTCATAATTATGAATTCATTGAACATGCTGAAAAACACAATCAATGCATTTATAATGGATGAAAAAATAATGTATTTTCAAAAATTACCATAAAATCACCATAAATTAATTTATATCTTATAATTTAAAAAAGAGTACTTTTATATCATAAAAATTCTATAAATATGAAAATTTACACTTTTAAACATAAAAATATTAATTTATAAAAAATAAGAACATATTGAAAATGAAAAGTAAAGTTTCTAACAAAAAAAATAACATTATTTTATAATTATTTTTAAAATATGATTATTTCAATCATGATATGAAATAAAAATTTATATATTAATTATAACCTAGTTTCTATTGTAAGTATATATTTTATGGAAAGTACAATTTAGATCTGAAAAATAAATTTATCAAGTTCCATATAAATTTAATATGTAATAATTTTCTTAAAATAGAAATGAAGGATGTTTTTTATTTATAAAATGGAAATACAGATTAAGTTACTAGGGACATGAAACATAACCCATTATTACTACATCATATTCCATAATAGTAAGGTGTCTAGTCATTGTATTTTAATGGGGAGCCGCATCTAACATCGACTGAGTGGTAATCATTACTAACATGAAATTCTCCCATAATCTATTTTGTTCAATAATCACATTGTTGAAGCTCATCTTGGTCATGTTCAAGGGAGAACCCCATATATGAATCCAACCTACAAGGTTCTGACAAATGGGATGCTATTTAATGACTCTACTAGTTGAGGACATCATCACTTCAATCTCTCATTTTTCCATTGTCAAAAGTTTACTTATAAACTCTATTTATAACGTTAAAATTGTTTTCAATAATATAGTTCTCAATGGAAATACTGAACAGAGGATATGTAATGGTCAAAACTCGATAGTAAAATTTTATATTACACTAAATTCGTTATTAAATATATATTTTTATGTTGAATAGAAAATAATGTAACACACATATTTGTAGGATATAAATATCATTCAAAAAGTTCAGGTCATTAAAAATTTCATATCCCTCAAATGGATAGGGAATATAATGATATCTCATTAGATAAAATGCACTAGAATGTGGAGGTATCCGAATTTAATATGGTAATTTTATAACTATGATGTGCATGCCAGTGAGCCTTGATTAAAGAAAAGATGGAATGATGAGTGAACCAAATCAACTATCAGACTCTATCTACAATTTTAGTGTTAAGGGAAATATGTGAATATTAAAATGATGTAATTATATGTGAAACCAATAAAATATTGTAATTTTAACACATTAATAGTATTGGGAGTGAACCCAATCAACTATGGTATATTTCGTACATTGTTAGTTTTTAGAGTGAACATTGACAAAGGAAATAATGGAATGAAGAAGGAAAACAACCCATAATGTGATATTTTAAATTATAAATGGATTGGTATTGAATATTGAATATAGAAATTCATTAATTTATATTAAGCCCAATCCACTATTTAATTTTAGACACAAAGATAATTTTTTGAATGACTGTTTTCTATGAAAATGTTTTTTCAAGATTGAGAGTACACCACACACTGATGGGGAATGGTTATGATATGTTATCATCGATTGTGATTTATTTTAGTGATTCCACAGTCTTATGAATTATTTATTCATTATGAGAACATAAAAAATCATGACTCATTATTAATGATATTTGATGGATTCAGAATGTCTTTCATATGTTATGATCATGTTATCAAACCCTTTTATTAATTTGATGCTTATTGACGAATATATATTAGTATCCCCAATTTTTAAAATTAAAATTTATCTAAGATCTAATTTTATTTTGTTTTAATTTAAGTAATATATAAAAATGATATTATGTAATGTTTTTGTGGAATTATTTCATGCGTTGGGATTTTTTGTGAGATTTGGAATCTTTTTCCAGAATAATAAAACAAATTTATAATTGAAACAATTCACATTTGAGGGCGAAGAATTGTTTTTTGTTATTTAAATGTTTTTTCTTAATTTTATAAAACTATATACATAAGTTTTCTAGGTATATAAGTGACTTTATCTAAGATAAATATATTATAATTATGAATTTTTAAAATTGAGTTGTGTATTTTTATTTTAATGAAATTATTTAAATATTATGTTGTTTGAACTGAATCTGGGTGTTTGTGTATTGATATTTATGAATTGGTATTTGAGAAGTGTTTATTTATTTTTTGTTATCAAGATTAGAATGAATTAGAAGAACCCATTGGGATATGTTTACATATTAGGAAAATCATGATGCTTAGGTAAAGTGGATATTTTTTGGTTTCCAAGATATGGAAACCCTGTTTAAACATAAACATGTGAATGTAACCTCAAATTTAGATGATCCTAGAGGAAATAACATAGAAAATTCTGGTCGGGTATTATCTAAATATTCACATGATGCATAAAGGGTAGCCAAAATGTACACCTAGTTTGGCACTCCTGGGGTATATGATTTAGTTAATTAAAATAATATTTATTATCTACTACAATAAATTGGTATATAAAATATATAACAGCTTATGTTAGGAAAAATTATGGGAGATTAAATTAAATAATAATCGTTTTAAAGAATGTGTCATAATTTAGAATATCCTAAGAATTATTTACAGAGTCATAATATTTCGCACTCTTATTATTGATTTTTAATACTTATACTATCATTATTGGTTTCGTTCATTGGTTGGAACTAAGAGAAATATTGTGAAAAATCAATTTGTAAACAACTGTTTGGATAACCTATTGATAAACAAATTTACTGGGATAAGGGATGGAAAATATTGTGTATATGATCTAACAACTCTTCCAATATATTAATGGTAACCCAAATCACTATAAAATTTCATGTAGAAAGAGGGAAAATAAATAACTATATATATTTTTATGTGGAATGTCTGAATTCCTTCAATAGTTCATCTAATATAATTAATGCTCAGAAATGGATTAGTACTATTGTAGTGATATTAAATGTTCAATGCTTATAAGAACATTAGAATTTTATTTTATCTAGTTATGATTTATAAGGATACAATGATTAATATTGGATTACTATAAAGCATATAATTTAACAGGAGAAAATTGAATCAATTACATGTCAAGAGTAGAATATGGTATCTTTCTATAATTATATTCCATTATATCATTTCCCTAATATTAGGAGGTGATTTATTTAATATAAAGTGTGACATGATGAAAAATTTTTTACCAATGAGGTAAATTCCACTAACCATGCTAGGTGTGCTTCATGATTTCTCATAGGACTTGAAAGGAATGTTGAAAAAATAATTTTTGTTTAAAGAAAAAGTATTAAAATGGAATTATTTATAAGACACTATAATTGCTTCAATGATATAGTTTGATGTTCTATTGAACATGAAATAACTGTTAAATATTATCACTATTCATATAATGACCCATGCTTATCATATACAAATATTACATCATTTATTATGAATATTCATAAATATTCAAAATAATACATGCTTGAGGGATATAGAGATTTAGTGTATTTGTAACATTGGATACATAAATAAATAAAACATAAAATATATACATCATTTCCATGTATGTTACTCATTACAATCACCTATATTAATAAAATCATACATAAATCCTTTCATCATAACCTGGGGAATGAAATTATTAGAAATGGTGAGTTCATATTCTTAGTATGGGTGACCATAAGAGATTTAAATCAATTATCAGAAGTGAGAATATGATAAAAATTAGGCTATTATAGCATGTTCAATACATATAGTAATCATACAAAATTAGTCAAAGATATTAAATCATGAATTATGTAATTATTAATCTGAAAAAATATGACATAAGATTGAATACCATTGAATCATTAATAATCAACAATGAGTTGTAAAAACATATCATAAGCATAATATATATGTTATTAGAATTCATATAATCATTTAACATCATTCAATTTTCCATGTTTTAGTGCCATAAATAACAGAGTAGATTTGGATTACTCCTCGTTCCATAATTTTCTTACTCAAGGATCACTCACATGACTATTCTAGTAGAAATCATCTTTTACAGAATTGGTTTCACTGTCCATTGTAGTCAATATTATATAATGGGATATCCATCATGTCCCAATTATTTGCAGGTCTATAAAATTCCCACATGGCTATTCTTTATAATGTAGTCATTTTTCTATTTTTTATAATTAAACCACCCATTACATTAGGAAAACCATTCATATTTTTTCCACATGATAGTAAAACATTCATCGTATCAACATGTCATAACCCTTATAAAGGAGACAGTTTTAATAAAAATATCATAATAAAAATCAAGAACCATCTAATGAAATAATAATTATGGTAATAATTATTTAATCCCTAATAAATCATAATAAACCTAAAAGGTTGTTATTATTGTTTAAAATATCATTAATGTATCACTAGAACATTTCATGAGGAAAATGATTTCATTATATAAAAACACATATTTAGAATCTAATTTTTTTAAAAAATAATAATTAAAAAACAATACCTAAATATAAAAATGGAAAATTATAATGTAATATACACATAAATGGGTATTCATTATGGAATATAATTTCATTTATGCAATGTATATTAGAAAAAAAATCCAATTCATATTTTCAGTAACAAGATAGAAGTAATTAGACCAGAAAATGTTAATAATATTCTAATTTTTTTTGAAATTAATATATGGTTAAAAATGAGTATAAAAAATATTTTTATAATTTTAAAAATAATATGGAGATTTATTTAATTAAAATGTAGAGATAGATGAATGTATTCCCAACAGAAGAGAAAATCATGGTCAGTTTTCCTTAAAAACATTTTTTTCAGTCACTTGTGAACATAATTAGACAATAAATCAAAAGAAAATATAAAATATTAAGAAATTATTATATAATTAAAAAATACCTAATAAATTGGTGATATAAATCATATAATTTTATATCTGAATAAGAAATCATAAATAATCCTAGTAAAAAATGAGATTGTTACATAAAACCCTTATCACTTGCTGTGATGATTTATAAGCAATATATCCCCCTCTATAAAAAATTTACAATTTATTGTACTCTAACACTAGAAGCATAATGATTACTATAATACCATTAATTATTTATTTATAACATCTTATCCCATATTCGTAAATAATATTTCATTACCACTATTATTTCAGGTGTAAATTGCTTTAGTTTTCATGTATATTTCCGTTCAGATGTTATATTCCTTTCGCATTGACCATAGTTAATATTTTTATTTAATTATAATCATGATATATATAAAATATATTTTTTACATATATATTTATGACTATTTATATAAACTGATGATGAAAATTAATTCCACCACTACCTGAATAAAGTAGTTCATTTGTACGCACTATTGATTTTTCAAAATTTTAATGGTTAGGAAAAAGAAATTTCAAAGATAATGAACCCTTCAAAAATAAATATTCTATAATAAATATCATATATCTTCATTATAAAAAATATTTTTACTAAAAAAATAAACCATAAATGATAAAAAAAAATAACATTACCTCCTTGAGGTGGTAGTCCAACTGAATAAAGGAGAGACATTATCATTTTATAATTGAATTAATTATAAAAATAAATATATTATATTATAATTATAAAAGATTTAAAATTTTAGGTATATTATAAATAAACATTTAAAACATATTTATAACCAACAACGAATGAGGGGTATGTAGAATGAGTTGTAACTTTATGTAGAGGTTGTTGTCCAAATATACACATGAACGACACATCTGTATCCCACATTATTGATAATATGTGTTAAATAGTTTTGGAAACATCATAATCTCATAATATGATATTTTTCAAATATAATTTATCTTGATTATCTCGATGAAATATTTTTAATGTATGTAGATGGGTAGATATAATTGAATGATTTTTGTAAGTATCTAAAACTATTTTTTTGAGGGACGATCATTAGGTTAATACTTAATATTTAAAGAGATTGGGGTGTCCATTGGTTGGGTTGTGTTGGGTTTTGGGATTTTTCTGACCTGATGCCTATAAAATAGGTCAGATATGGTTAAGACGAACATGCTTTTTAGGAAAATCCTCACCCACCCCATCCCATCTTGGATCAGGGTGGGATTGTTTTTTCTGATAAGGTCATAGAAATATTTTTGGATACGCCCCAATAAATATCATTTTTGATGTATCCAACATCATCTTCCCCAACACACCATGGAAGACCTCTATCATAGTGGAGAATCCAAATAGAAAAATTAGTGGTCGATAGTATGATCGGCTTACCTGTATGTAGTCGTTTATGAGGTAGATGATGAATTCCCATTGGGTGATGATGATGGTGTAGCCTATAGTTTATTTGGGTAAATATTTTCGGTGAATATTGAGTCGGTTAAAGTGGTGGATTGGGTAAAAGAAGGTATAGTGGAAGCTATGAAGGAGAAGATAATGGTGAATGATTCAGACACAGGGTTGGTTCCATAGAGTAGGGGATGAGGGGGAAGAGATTTCTAATAGTATGGGTGGGGGAAATGGACAGTGGTTATAACATTAAATTGTGGTAGATGTTATAGATATGTTTTTCAAGTTGGAATATGATAGTATGGGAGAGGTATTCATGTCTATTAGTTTGAGGTAGAGGATACAACAGTGATGTATGAAGAGATGAGTGATGAGGAAGTGCACGTAGGAGGTAATGTCGGCACATGAGGTAGTTTATTATGTTGGTTTCGTCAAGTAGTATCCCTTTATTCCAATCCATGACCTATAAAAAAATAATTATATGTTAACCCATGGAAATAATACCCTTATATATGGATTTTTAAACATGACCTAACATGACCCCACCTGATCGGGTTGGATCGGGTTGTGTCTGGTTTAGAAAACCCTTTTAAGGGAAGTACATACAATCTATGGTGAATGGAAAGAGTCATGGAATGATTTTTATTATGTACTAGTTGAGATAATAGTTTAAATTATGTGAATGATATCGGAGGGGTGGTTCTATTTTAAAATTGATGGGAGACACACACATGAGATTTATTAAATGATTTCAATTATACCTGGTCGCAATCATTGTAATGATCCTCAAAATGAAAAATATATGAAATTAAAATTATATAATATTTAAAAATATTCATAAAATAACAATTTTATAGGTGTGTATAAATCCAATGATTCTATTATGTTTCACCTCCCGATAAATTTATTTTATCCATTACCATGGTATGAAAATGAATTTGTTTAATTCACAAAGAAAAAATTATGTTGTTACTATTTGATTATATTAATTTGAATGATTAAAAATATAGAGTTTATTATTTATGATTTAATTTCCATAATTACTATAAATGAATTTTAATTAAGTGCACAAATCAATGTGAAAACAAATTTTTTATTATAAAAAATAATTTAAATCCATTCCATTCTTTTTAGATACTCTAAAATGTGTTGGGAAAAAATCCCTCAAGGTAACAATAAATAATTTTTGGGCCGGTAATGTTTGATGACAAATTACGATTCCATGGTCAGTGATAGAGTTACAGAATATTTTTTTCAAGCTATGTTGAGAAATATAAACGACAAAGGAATGGATTCTCTGGAGGTGGTACAAAATGACCATATACAATGTGGCACAATTTCACAGTGTATGGAAAATTTATGGGTGTAAAATTATATAATTGAAAAAATTGTTTTCTGTAAAGGTATATTTTGAAAAGTATGAACTACGATTGGAATGTTACACAATATAATTATTTCAAGATCATTACATCAATTTTTAAAAAAAATATGTGCATGCAATATATGGATTTTCACAAAAGTGGAGTTTGTTATAAAGTTGTTTATTTAACAGTCGATGAAAAGTTTCATACGATGTAGTTGATGGGAATGAATCATGCATTCAGGGTCGAAAATTCCTATAAATAGGTTGTAACCACCCACATTCAATGAAGTTTAATAGTTGTGGTAAATTTGATCTCTAAATCGTGCAAGAAGTGATTTTAATGGAAGAAGGGAGTTTTATGTCAAAAAGTAGCTTCATGTGAGGAGATATTTATTTGATAACATATGTTTCATCCATGTTAGTTATCCAAGAAAAAGTCATAGGTTGAGTGCAATGTGTTAATGTTGCACACAATTCACCCAACAGGTCCATAGATGTTTTATGTTTCCCAGAAGGTATGCGGTAAGGTGATATTTATCAGCTAGATGAAACTAGAACATAATAAAACATTAATTGAAGAGTAAAGAAATTTTTTTGAAGTGATAAAAGGAGGATATTCAGAATAATCATGGAGAACAATTAAGTTGAGAGATAATTGATCTTTCATGTTGTGATAGGTTATAAAGTAGGAGGGATGGTGTGTCCACTCCAAAATCTCTACACAAAAGTGCACATTTAGTTAATTTGGAAAATCAATATATTTTCATTGTATACTCATTGGGTAATGCATAGTGAGTGTGATCCTAATAAAATTTATGTCACCCGTTTATGATTTAATTTCTATTTACAATTTTTTGTTGGAAAATAGTGAGAAGAGAGTTTTTAAATGAAACCAGTTTAGAAGGGGAAGTTGTTTTTTTATTATATAACTGGATTTCCCCCACCCCCTATAGGTATTTAAAATACTGGACCAAAAAATAGATGATAAAATATTTTATTTAATTTATTATATATTTATTTCATTAAATTAAATAATAAATAGAGATAAAATAAAATTTTTAAGTTTAAAAAACATTCCACAAATCATTTTTATGAAAAAAATTCTAATCTAAAAAATAAATTATTCAAAAATCTATTATACAAATAATTCATTGTTAGTATATTATATTTTTTGTAAATAACGGAAAATTAGGTAAATTTAATAACTAATATAAATATATTGGATCATTTACTTGTTATAAAATAATAATTTTTACAAAAAAATTTAATTTTAAATATTCATTAAAAATGATTCTTTTTAATAAATGTATTAAAAATTCCCCCTATCAACATATTGATATGATTTTTTATGAATGATATCCATTTACTCACATAATATTTATAAAATTGGTTAAAATTGGTAATAATATTTACATGTAAAAAAATGAAGAAAAATATTCTTGAAGAAAACAGATTTTATTAGGCTAAATTAACAACTAGAAATTGAGTGATTTTCTATTATAATTTAATCCATAAATTCACATTAATAAAACCATATAAACATATTTTTTAAAATATGGTCATTAATATTCATTATATGCTTATATTATGGTTTATATAAAACCTATATTTCGTGTAAGGAAATATATAAAAAAATTCATGTTTTATTTCAAATGAAACACATATAAAATATTTCAGTGTTACATTATACCACCCACAAATGGATTATACACTATAAATTCCACAAATTTGGTATAAAAAATAGGATATCTTTTTTATCATCACAACTTTGGCTCCCAATGTATCTTAATTAAATTATTTATTATACCAAGAATAATAACCAGTTGAGTAGTCCTATTCAACATTACATTATTTCTATGATCCATGAATTATATATTTTATTTTTCATAGGAAATATCATATTCTAGTGGTATAAGTATTATGCTTAGTATACAAGAAAGACAAGGTATTTACTTTATCATTAGATATACATAGAACCCATCATGAACTTGAGAGTGGTTTTGTGGGAGCGAAATGATATAAGCTACAATACCTAATCAATCATGAATCTCTAATATAACTAGGGATTAAATTTACCTCATATTTTATTATCATAAAATTACTCCCTGTATAAATTCAAAAAAAATAATTATCACCATCATTAAATTAGAAATCTAACTTATGATTATCATCATAAACCTTATTTCTAATCTAAGCCTCCTTATGTTACTACTAAATTGATATTACATTATTTACAATTTATATTGAAATATCTGGATGGAAAAGATATTTTTCCCACTCCATCCAAAAATATTATTATTCGACACTTATTTCTATATATGAAATCATAATTATCTATCGGAATACTCATGTGATAGAAATTGATTTTGGAAAACATGACTAGGGGTAGGTGATTATTACATACACCTTTTAAATCTAATGTGACATATCTCAATATATCTTATAATTTTTTAATGGGACTATCATTATGAAAATATTTGTGAGGATGAAAAGAGTTACAAAAAATGTATACCAAGTTCTTATTGAAGACTTCTCTAGAACATTGAGGAAAAATCATATATTTGTCTAATATAATAGAATATGGAACCCATGTAACAAAACCATTACATTAATTTAAATCCAACAAATATTATTAAGAGAGAAACCTAAAATAAAATTATACATTATGGATGTTTTGGAAAGTAAGATAATTAAATACATGGTAGTGTTTTTTAATATCTATTATGTTAGGGGTAATGGTTGTAAAATAAATTTATAAATCTATGTCTTAGCATTAAATTTCAGATTTTACATCTATTGAGATATGTATTCCACAATATCTATCTTCATTTTAACCCAGAAAACATACTATTTCATACATTTATATATATTCATACTTCTTTTATGTTTATAGAATGCTGATATATGAGCTTGTACCAATATTTCCATATACATAGATTGTATTGATTAGAAAAATACTCAGTTATTGAATCTTATCATTCATTAAAAATAGTTATTTAACTCATGAAATTTTCTCAACTTATTTTTTAGCTCAATATTCTCCATTTGTGCCTCTTTTTTCATTAAATGCATTTATGGTTGAATGATCATTTTAGAAAGATAATATTTCAATAATATATTCAATATTTTATGGTCCAACAATTAAAAATAATGAAATATTAGATCCACTACGATCCCCATCACAACTAAGTTATCATTATCCATTCAACTCAATGCAACAATCACCTTATTTTCTTTCCAAGGGTGATAGTTTTTTCAGTATTCATAATCATCATTCAACTCCAAATACATTATTTAGAAACATATTCAACGATTTCTGAGTTAATATAAACATTAAAGATATATAAAAGTGAGATATGTCACACTTTCTCCATAAAGATAAAGTGTATGTATATTTATTGAAATTATTACTGTAGAAAAATCTAAGTCATGAGTCAGGTAATTTTCTTAATGAATATTTAATTTCCGGAGTCATAACTTCTGATCATATCATTGATTATAAGAACATGTCCCAAACAATTAATTTAAGAATCAATGTATATCACACACCCATATCCACATAGGTTGATTTTAGTACATGTGCACTGATCAACCACCTCGTTAGTTCCTTGAAATTTTCATAAAAGTTATCAGTCCTTGGAAACATAACTCCATTCCATGAAATCATGGTGATTGGATGATATATTCCATAAAAATACAAAATAAAGTGTCGATAATATTCATAAAGTCTAAGAAAACAACATTGGTCAATCACAGTGGTTTGTTGGGGCCCAGGTTCAATAACTCTAATCTCTAATAGACAAATAGATATACCCTCCAATGTGATTATATGACACAACTAATGAAAAATTATGTAGAAAGAATCTATACAATGTAAAATATCCAGAAACAATAAAAAATAATGAAATCTTTTGTACAATCCTTATAGGATATTCATGAACATAATTTCACCTATATTATATTAGAATGTCATACTTAAATTCTATCAAAAAATGATCAAGGTAATATCTAATGATTTTATTTATTAAATATATAATGATAACATGGTGACTGGTTAGACAAAATATACTCACAATAAATTCATAATGATCATTCCTCGAATGAAATTCCTTCATGGGTATATATTCACTTTTGAAACTATACTTATTTTGTACATCTCATTTATTAATCACGGAAAAATACTTCGATCCTCATAATATATTTAACATTTCATTTACATGGGGAATATGGTATATATTAATGACTTGATCTTGTTACATTATAGATAATAATTTAATATTTTCATTCATTATCTCTCTTCTTAACATAAATTATATGTGCACCCCTTGGTGATTCACATTGATGAATGAATCTATTATCAATACTGTATAGGATTTGACACTTCAATTACTACAAATCAACTGTGGCCATTATATATAGATTTTTTGAAATAGATTTAGACCATGGTATTTAAATGAACACTATCATATTTATTAAATTTTTGGAAACCCATATAAAAGGTAGAGACACATAATAGGGTAATAAAATACAAGAGGCCCATAGAATCATTGACAACAGACATTAAGCCAATATGAGGAAAGAAACCTATATCTAGGAATTGGGAAACATGTCGATTTGGAGATGCCTATGATTCCTAGAATCCTACAACCTTATTCCTCTCTATCCATATGTAATAGGCCTTCTTAAGGGTATCTAAGATCTTTTTACACTTTCGAATGTGATAAGCTATATTCTAGGGGCAACCACAATTTCTTGTTAGCACTTAGTAGAGTAACAAGGAGTCTATCTCTACAACCTTTAGATTAGTTTGTATTTTCTCACATAATTCTAATCCTTTAACTGTTGCCCTGGACTCAGCATGAAGTATGTCTCCTTTTCTATAATGAGACGAGAAATACGCAACAATGTACCTCCTCTGATCCTTTATTATGCCTCATCCTCTAATCTCCACCCCCAGTAGTGACCCTTCCGTATTGAGATTGATCCCACTACTTAGGGGAAACCAACGAACCCAATGCCGCTGATCCAACATCTAACACTGATTATGTGTACCTAATATTAGATGTAGTACTGATGCGGCTCTATTTCATTCTATACAAATATTGATCTAGTACAGAGGAGTATTCTTCATTTTGAAGCTGATTGTAGTGTGAGAAGCACTGATGTTCTTGTGGCGTTCATCGATTATGGATTTCAAAATGGTATAACATCCCACCATTATAATTATTGCGCAACCAATCCTCCTTATACCTTGATGAAAAAAACATACATGAAATACCTAATTCGTAAAAATATTTACATGAAATACCTATATTTGGAATGTAAATAATTGTTCTTTAACCATCATGATCCAATTCAATTATTAAAATAACATTAAAACTTCATTGGGCTTGATGTTATCCAATGGAATATGGAATTGGCTGTGCTAATTCCAATTTTTTTCATATATAAGACATTGAATTTATTAGAAAATAATTTAAATATTCCATTGATTTTCACACATTAAAAATCATCAAATTCCATTGTGACATTCTCTAGGGGTTTTCCCCCTAATTATCTATATAAATGAATTTAAAATTTCTTTACTCCAACATAAATTCCACCCAGACAAGAAAATGACCAATTAACATTTTGTTTTTCATGTTAAGAAACTAAACCATGATGATGTTGTTAAAAATATATCTTGATAGATAATAAATCATAATCTGATATCTTTTCCTTCCGTATCTTATGTCAACCATTTTCTTAATAGGATAATCATAGAATTATCCATCACATCCATCATTTTCAATATTCTTTTAGTTTCCATTCATTAAAAAAACAAATACAGTCTTAAAAATGATAATCATATAGGGAAATAATATAATAATAGATTATTCTATTAAAGGATATCTAAATAATGACATCATCATTTTTGTATTAGACACATTATGTTTAACTTGTTCTATCCAATTTCATTATCGATTCAAATCATGTTTAATGTCTTATATAAAAAATGTGTGTAATCTAATCACACCCCCGTAAGACTGTCAAAATAGGTGCACAATATCACTATATTCACTATGAACCATTATAATGGTTGAGATATTCTCGACCAAATCATGTTGGGGTTATTAACTCTTGATACATCTATAGAAAAATGAAGGCTACATATAGTATCCACACTTGATATATTTTTTAGGGAAGCCAAACTCATTTTTTCCTGTAACATTGGATGTTCTCTTATACATAAGCTTATCCAATGGATTATGACTACTTTTTTCTCATCAATTATTAGAAAATATAAAAAATTAGACTCTAATAACATATATTGTGTCCCATACCATTCATAGAAAAATACAATTAATTTTTAGATGGATATTTAATAAACGTAATAAAATAAATGCTTGTGGTCCATGAATGTTTTATATCATTTGATACATGGATACGTACAAAACTGGTACATAAATGATATACATCATTTCAAAATAAAATCCTCTGAACTATCACCCTTCTTAAAATATCATAAATATAAAAGATATTGCTATAAAGGGAAGGGAAACAGAATAATAGATAAACTCATATTCATAGTAATTGTAATGATAAGAGATATAAATAAATTATGGTGTGTGATAGTAGTAGAATATTTTGGTCTTGATAAAATGATTAAGCCTTATAGTAATTATACAAAATGAGTCAAATTTATTTAATCATGAAACATGGAATATTATTTTTTCAAAACAATTAAATAAGAAATATGAGTTTGAAATATTAAATAATCAATCAAATATATATGCGAAAAAATATCTTAATAATAATATAAATTTTATTGAATTAAATTAATCATATAAAATAATTTCCATATAAATTTATCACTACGAAAACTAACGTAGTGGATTTGGGTCACTCACCATTCAACTATTTCGTTAGTCAGGGTTTAATCATAATTATTTCCAATCAGTAAATGTCCCTTTTCTAGATGAGGCTCACTATCCATTTTACTCTTTATTATAAAATGATATATCCATATCAATATAATTCATTTGAAACACCTTGAATTATTTTGATATAATTCTCTTCAAATAAATTCAATTTATTTGAAGAAATAAAATATATAAAAACAAAAGACTATGTAAACAGTATTATAATACACCATTTTAACATATATTTTAAATTTTTTGAGTAAATAGGAATTACAAAAATTTTAATAAAAATTATATGTTTTATATAGAAGAAACATTTTGATAAATAAGTTCTCAATTTTTAGTAATGTATTAATATGCTTCAATAATACATTTACCCATAAAAAAGTGTTTTGTTATGGTTATAAAAAATAATTTAAATATTTTTCACTATTTTTGGTAAAGAAATTAATAATGAAAATAAATTGTTAAATTACCATGTAAAAACAATATTAGAGTGATTTTGATGGATTTTTATTGTTCAAAATATTGACTCTTAAATAAATGGTGAAAAATATAGATTTATATTAAATGTTTTAGATTCATGATAATAATTAAAAAATATTCATTTTTAGAAAATATTTTTCTATGCTTAATTAGTTTATTTATATTATTAGTTTTACAATTAATGTAATTTTAATCAATATTATAATTTTTTTTGGATTAAAAAGATATTATACCTATGAAAAAACATTTTTTAGAAAATATTTTCCATTGCGCTTTTCATCTCTAATTTTAAAATAAGTATTTCCATTTATCCGATTTAAATATTATAGAAAAAAAAATAATTAAAATTAAAAAATTAAAATTTGGTAATGATTCCACTTTCATTTTGTATAATAATTAATAGTAAATATATTATAATGTCAACACTGTGACTCATAATAAAACTAGTGTATTAGGGGTAACAAATAGACCAGGGTATCACTTCAAATTAATCATATATAAATCCTTTTGGAAGGCCACTTTTTGACATAACCTATCCTGCCATAATATTTCTACTGATTTGGAATCATTTTTCTTCTGGACGACTTTATTATGTTTTAGGATTTTATGAAATTACTAGTGTATCCTCTCTCCCACTATAAAAGGACACCCGTCTTTTTATTTTTTACATCACATTGATCCTTATATATTAAAAAAAAGAATCATTATCTTATAATTATAAACAATCATGAATTAGAGGTATTGAATTCCAAAAAGAGCTTTCCAAGGGTCCTTAATGATGTATCTAAAGGTAGGAGAACCGGATGAGTGATAATCATCTTATCTGGCCACATCCAAGTAATTTTATCATATACCCCCTCTATATATGTTGAATTCATCATAATATTATATATACATAATATTAAATAAATATATATATATATATATATATATATTATTATGATTATTTAAACACCATTATTAACTTTTTTCCATCAAATGGGATGTGAATTTTATCGCTCATGTGTATTCCTTGATTACTACCTCCATATAGTGATACAATTCATTTACCATCAGTATATATCTTGGATTGTCATTATGAAGGATTTAATTTTTATATATAAAATTAATGAACTAATAATTATTATTTAATTATAATATCATCTCTACCTTCTAACATTACTATTATTTCAAAAACTATAACATCGTTTTTTCGTATGTTCCGATTACCGCATCCACGAAGTGATGCGGTTTATTTTTTATTTATACTTAACAACGATGAAAATATAGATATATTTCATAAATATATATGATATATATGATATAAAACTGAATATTTAATGTATAATTTTTATTTACCTTTCCTTTGATCAATTTTTTTAATAGTGAAACCAAGGTTCAAGCATACGTACGACCTACAATCACCTTTAACTGTGTAATTCATTTTTATATCGCAAAATTTTATTGATGAATATAAATTTAAATCCATATTTATATGAATGT
Source organism: Viscum album (assembly GCA_963277665.1). Lineage (NCBI taxonomy): Eukaryota > Viridiplantae > Streptophyta > Magnoliopsida > Santalales > Viscaceae > Viscum > Viscum album. The sequence continues at coordinate 122,256,246 of OY728139.1, read as the reverse complement.
ATATATTAAATATATATTATATTTGTTTCATGTTTTATATTATAGAGATTATTGAACTGTGTTTAATGTATAAGGACACGAACTACCAAATCAAAATATGCATTAATAACAAAATAGTTAACAATTAGAAATGATGATTTTAATAATCAACTAAAAACAAGTGTGTGTTTAAATTCAATAAGTGAATAAAATATGTTATTATAAATATTTAAATCTTTTTTATACACTAATAATACCAATACATTTACTATATAAGATGTTTCATTGCATACTATGAAAGTCGAATTTATGGTAAGGTTTTATCGTCTCACTTTTTTTTCATTGAGACATATACCATATTCACCACTTAAATATTTTTTGTACTGTCTATAATAACAATTAATTTATTGTATGGTTTTTTAAATAAAAATTCTTGCGATATAACCATCTATATAATGTTATTTATTTCACGATATTTTGATTCAAACATTACCAAAGAAGTTAGGGTTCTTTATCTCAATATTGTTTCGTTGAGACATGTTTGGTGATATGAACCTATTAATGTTTATGAGGTTTATATAATTACCCTTATACATGTTAAATTAATATTATAAACAGGTTAATTATATTTAATGTTTAATTTTTATTATTATTTCATTGTTATTATGATTCAAAAGTTACCTAATGTTTGAAGGTTTTATGTTATAATCTCACTTTTTACCATGATCTTTTCTTGATTTAGTTACATAGGATAAAATCTACTAATATAACTAAAAATAATCACTATAATTTTACAATACTCTAGTAATTAATTTATGATTCATGTAATAATACAAAATTTCCCATTCCTTTATATAAAATGATTGATAAAAGTTTTCTATGAAAAACATTATTTATTTCATATTTAATCTGTAATATTTTTCTTATGTTTATGAGCTTTAAATAAAAAATTTTAAATAATTCTTTCAATATTATCCTATTATTTTTTAGATAAATTATTAATATATTTTATTTTCTAATAAATTTATTCATATGAATTTTATATTAATTTTCCAAATGAGGTATCTTTTAATTTATATTGAATTTGTGAAAGTAATATCTGATTTAACACATACTACATGAAAAAAATTCATAACTTCATGAATGAGAAAAACATTAATCCTTGATTTTATGTTTCCATAGTTATTTTAAATAAACATATTTCTATATAATTTTTTAAATTTTAAATTTTAAAAAATTATTTAAAAAATGATAATGGTATTTTTTTCATGAAATATTACATGTGATAATTTAATGTAATTTTCATTTATGGTCACATTTGATGATATTAAATATGATTTTCTGGGAATATGATATAAGGATTCCAACAAAATTCATTCTCTTGATTTTTCTTATTATAAAAATTTGATATTTATGAAACATTTTAATTTTCAACATGTTATTCTCTGAAGAATTATGGGATATTTTAGGATATCCATATATTTTTCATATGTTATGCAATGGTGAATTATATAATTTTTAAAAAAATTTATTCTTTTCCATGGGTTACTATATATGGTGAATGATTTACTAAATTTTAGAATAAATTTTAATATATGATGATTAATTTTTGTGTGGTCCCATAATTGTATAAACCTTCAATGCATTGGGTAATGATATAAATTTTATTAGATAATAGGTACTTGAATAAAGTGTAAACCTAGTACATTAAGGGAATTTTTTCACTATGATTATCTTTGGAGTGAACCATGACTAAGATTATATTGGAATTAGGAGTAAATCCAATCTGGTTTGATAGAATGTTTTGTGATACATATCAAATAAATTATTTTATATGGTTCTATCTATTCCAAAAACTTATGTCTTATTCAAATTTTTTTCTTTCATGGATAACGTTGTTTGATTCCATTATTATTAATGTCTTATGAACAACATATAACTATCCCATGACTCAATAAAGTGATATATAATATGTTATGTATGATTCCTAAATGTTACGTTCTTGTTCTCATACCCTTATGCTCATTTTTTGTTTACGTGATCATTCGTATCTCTCTTATTTATCCATTGTGAGCATCTATGCTCACTTGTTCTTATGTTTCCTTTACACAAGTTATGAATAATTTATCTATGTATGATATTTATTTTAAGGTTTATAGTTATGATTAACAATGTAATATAATTTATTTCACTTAAGGACTAGTTGTATATGGACACATGTTTCCAAAGATAATAAACCTATATGATTATTTCCTCAAACATAATGCTATGTATTTAATATTCATTTAATATGATTTGATATTTATGTATGATTATTATGTTTCCTTATATCAATGGGGGATATAAGAGACCCACCCTACCTTATTATATAACATAACCACTCTATTATGGTTTATAATGAAAAAACCATCCACATAATGAAATCCATATATATGTACTCCAAAAGATCATAAAAAATAAATCATATCATGATCTATTAAACTATGAAAAGGATATGATTTGATAAACATATTATAATAAAAACTATAAAAAAATAAATTTAAATAATAGAGAAGGTATCAATGGAAAAAATCATTTTAAAATCATAAGAAATATAAAAGGATATTTTTATTGATGAAAATGAATTTAAAATAACACTATTTGATATAGAATATATAATAATTATTTGAAAAAACAAATATAGAATCTAAAATTTTCTAATATATTAATTAAATAATTTCTAAAAAAAGAAACAAAAAACATATAAATTAATAGTAATATAAAATATTATTTATGATTGTTGGGAAAGTAATTCATATGGAGTTTATTAATATAAAAATTCATTTCACATTATCAGTATAATGTTAAACAATCCTTTTAAATAAAATGACAAGTATAATTATTCAAATTTTATTCTTAAAAGAATAAAATGGGTAAAAATGAAATTAATAAATATTTATATGATAGTAAAAGAATTTTTGAAAACATTTTAAAGGAAATATTGACATAGATGAATGATTCCCGATCGAAGAGAAAAACATGGTCAGTTTTCCTTAAATCTTTCTTACAGTAACATGAGTACTTAAATAGAAAAAAATTAAAAGAAAAAAAATAAATATCTAGAAGAAACATAAGATAAGAAAATAAATAATACTTGGGTGATATATATCATGTAATATCATCTCCAGAAAATTTTTTCATAAAAAAGCACGATAAAATTATATTGTAACGCAGAAAGCATACCTCATTACCATATTGATTTATGAGAACACTAAAAAAATTACTATGAAAATTAAATTTTAAACTAATTATATATATGTAAACTAATAATAGCTATAACACCATATATATCATACTAATAACATTTTATCTCCTATTCATTTACAATATTCAATTATCCACATCATTTCTTGTGTTAATTGCTTTAATTTTCAATTATGTTATGGATCAAATATTGTGGTAAATTCATGTAGATTATGGAAAAATAATATCCATAATTTAAATAATGATATAAATATAATATATTTTTATTATAAACATATTTATAACTATTCATATAAACTCGTTATGAAAATTAATTACATAGCTATGTGGATATGGTATTCTATAAGAACACATGAGTGTTTTGTCCACTAATTAATTAATGGATTGAAATAAAAATAAATTATAGTTCACAATTATTAAATCATTATTATATCATAAATATCATATTTTTTCATTAAATCATTCTTTTTTACCATCCAAGAATAAAAAATATATACACACGTGACATCGCTTCATTGTTGTGGTAGTCCCCAGGTATGCCTGAGCAATATTATCGTTTACCAAAAACCATATGGTATAAAGGTATATATAATATTATAATTAAAGATGATAAATTTTGTCATAAATATTTTATATAAACATTATAATCATTATAATAACACACAATATATGACAGTGGTGTCAAATGAGTCGTATCACTATGTAGAGGTTTTTATCTACAAGTATAAAAGAGAAAATATTTCATCTACTATTTGATATAGATGTTGTGATAAATGATTTTTAATCCATTATAATAACATATTATTATACTAATTATACTATTCTAATAATATTTTTGACATGATATGTTTATAATAATTATAATAAGAAATAATATTGAATGATATTTGCAATGATATATCCCTCTAATTTGAGAGAGATTATTTAGATTACTCAATAAGACAAGATGGGTTGGTCATGGTGTAGTACCATACTCCCTAGAATGTATTAATTTACTCTGTTAAGTATTTTTATTATGTATTTTATTCACTAGATAGCTCAAATAGTGTGAATAAGGGAGGATGGGACGAGATCTTCAATAAGTGAGGGTAGAGATACACATGAAATTTAAAGAATATTTTTATTTTATTGGACCAATTACATTAGAAAGTGGATCCAGATGTCCATAAATTATTATTTTAGATAATATAAGGCTGAAATTTCTTTTAAATATAATAATTTTATATGTTTTGGTGGAATTTGAAAACAAATCTCATGGTTTAACCCCCGAAAAACCCTTTTAAACCATAAGGACAAATTTTTTTTATAATTTTTTACTATTCATTATGAAAAAAAATAATTTTACCTTAATAGATTTTATTATTTAAATTATTTTAAATATGGAATCCATTTTACCAAATTCAATCTCTATACTTCTAAAAATTTTATTTTAGTCAATAGTGCAAACCCCAATGAAAATCCATTTTTACGAAATTAGTTTTTAAGCATATAACATAATTTAAATCTATTAATTACATTGTAAATATCATAATTAATGTTATAATTTAATATAAAATAAATATTATACCATTAATTAATAGTGATTAAATTAATTTAATTTTATAAAAACATATTGCACATATAAAAAATATTTATGTTACAAAGTATCTCTATGCAAAAAAATTAACTTCTAAAAAACAAACTATAATAATTATTATTTTATAAATAATTATATTATTTATAATTACATAATACCAGGTTTACATTAAAATAAAATAAAAAAATAATGTTAAATTTATAGAAAGAAAATTAAAATTTTTATAAATAAAGTTTTTTCTCAAAATTTAATGAAAAGTAAATCATTTTTTCAAAATAGTAAGAAGTCTCAGGATGATAATGTTGAAATCATATTATTAATTATGTTATTAATTTATCTAGTTAAAATTTCTAAAATTGTAAAAATTAATTATAATTTTTGTGTGAAAAAAAGGAAATTTGTTTTGATGAAATTATATTCTTGATGGATAAAAATAATTTAAATTTTTTTTTAATAAATTATTATAAATAAATAAATGAATGTTAATTAATAAATAAATTTATTCATCATTTCCAAAAATTCTTATTTATTCTTCATACCAAAAACTTTTATAGGTTGTTTATAAAGGATTAATATTTCATAGTTTATATGGACTCAGGGAAGCATGTATTGAAATATTATAAATACATAAAGTATTATTTAAAATGAAATACATTGAATATATTGGGGTGTTAATGTTCATATAGTTTTAGGGAGATGAAGTGAAAGATGTAATTTCAATGCAAATTTTGATTGTAATACCCCCAGTGAAAGAAAATTATTCTAACTTCATGTCATAAGTATGGATAGAATAATATTCTAGATTGACTTATGGAGTATGGAAAATATTTCAGGTTTTGAAAAAATTCTATAATGAAAATGAATTTTGAAGTAATATCAACAGGAAAATCAATGATATTAATATATAGAAATTTCAATAAAATGTGCCACACAAACTATAATTATATAATCATAAGGGGTATAGAGATTACACTAATTACTATATGAATATCATGTTTATTGATGATAATTACAATTAGAATAGAATTATGCCAAGAGGTATAGAGAAGAATCATGTGATCACAACATCTATAGTCTATCATGATATCAAAATGGGGAAAGTTACACATACCATCCAATAAAGACCAAGTAATTTATTATGTGATTATGGATCTACCCACCCTTCTCTATATACATAATTTCATCAGGTTATCACATCAGCACTAAAATGGTTATATGTTTAATTATTTGTGTAAAATCTTAGTGTTACGATGATCAGAATTCTTTTATATATCTCCGCTTTGATAGATTTGTTTTGGAATATATATCAATTTAATCATGTAATTGTCCCTTTAGTTTGTGTTTATGTTATTTTGGGCATGTATTGTCTCTATTTACATTGAAACCATATATATTTATCTATATGGGAAGTTACATTTGATATAATTAATCACACTATGATCATATTTTAGTGCAAATATGAATATTACCATCTAGTGGAAATTACATCCATTCTGTACAACATTATCGCTATTGATGGAGATTATTCATCTCAAATGGTGTGGTAGATATTCAACATTGATGATATATATATTGAAAATATTTTGATGTATTTCGTGAAGATGTTCATAATATTCCCATGAATCATGAAGTTGTGTTATCAACAAAACTAACACCTTACGCGAAATAATTTTATTGAATAAATATAAAATTTCCATGATTGAGTAATAGAAAATAATTATAAAACATCTAGATAATTATGATAAGGTATATATAAACTCTACTTCATCATTGTGGGGTGTATAAGTTCTGATTAATAATACGGAATATGTTAAAATGGATATTTTTATTGATTATCAGGAACATAATAGGATCGCTATAAAGAAAATATGTCATCTACCTCAAATCGATGATCTATTTGATCAATTATAAATATCACAATATTTTTCAAAAAAAATAATCTTTAATCTAGACATCATCAACCATGGGTCCAAATGAAGGATATAACCGATATAGTCTTCTTTATATGGTATAGTCAGTATGGATTTATTTTATCCCTATTTATACTTACATACGACCATATAATCTTCATAGATTTAATGAATTTTTTCTTTGGATATTTTCTTGTTCTAGGTTTGTATTGTGTATAAGTAATATTATTATATATTTTATAATACAATAAGTTGATCATGATCATTTTAAAACAATTTTGAAGAATTCGAGGAATGAGAATTTGTTTGAAAATTTTTTTAAAGGGAATTTTTTGTGAAACAAAAATTCATTCTTAGGTCATATAATCTGAAGAGAGTGTGTATAAGTGGATCCTTCAATAATTTAAATAGTATATCATTTAAATATACCACACATAGTGATGAAGATCCATAGTATTCATTAGATGGATGCATACTATTGAATAATTTTTGAAACTTTAAAATGATTATAAAATATATTAATCAAGTTGACTTAGAAAGAAGCTATGGTCTTTCGGATAAATGAAATTTATGAAAATATCATAGAATATAAATAAATTATGGTCAATGCACATATGCTCACACAACCCTATAGTGGAAAATTCTTCATGATCTGTAGTGATTCATTTAAGAAGGTACTATGGTTTGAATGAAATGGTTATAGATTATGCCTCAAAAAAATTCAAAATTAGTGTAAAGAATAACCAAAAACATGATTTGGAGTTTTAATCCTTAATTTTTTCAATAAAAATATAATGGAATAAAATTTATGGTGAAAAAAGTTATATATATAATGATGATAAAACATTGAAGTATATATTCAAACTATGATTGGTATGGGAGTAGAACCTGAAAATGAAATTGATGGAAAGTGGAGTAAACCCAATCCATTATAGTAAATTTTTCCTTATAGCCTTGGTATTGATCCTTGATTAATGAAAAAATGGAATGAGAAGTGAACAAATCCACTATGGCACATTTCCCACAGTGATATTCTATGAAGTGAATCTAGACCTAAAAATGATTTTACGTTCCTACCTGTACCCCATAAACTAATGTGTTATGATTTTAATATACCCTTATGGCTGAGGATTTATTATTGATTATTCTCCCACTATTATGAATTTTTTATTTTGTAATGACAAATCCTTTTTCCATGAATCATAATTAATGGTATTTAAATGATTAATTAAGACTTTAATAAGTTATGTTCATGTTCTAATACAATTTTAATTGTCCTATGGTGACATATAATCATTGATTAACATATCTTATGAGTAACAATTCCAATAAATAGAAATAACCATTTCATATTTTTCAATTTTCCTAGGTTATAATGAACGGTTTTATGTAGGGTATATTTAAGAAGGATTCTATGTGATAAAATCTTTGTGGAAGATACTAACAAAAATTCATAAATTTTGTTGATTATATATTTAGCATCCAAAGACACTAAACCAATATGGTTCTAGTTTGTGTATTATAATTTTATGTCTTCAATATTCAGCTCAATTGATGTTTTATATATATACATAATCTTTGGATTTCCTTATCGTAATCATTTTCATTACAACATTCACAATATTCTTTATAGTTGAAATTCTATTAACAATTCTATTTTTTTATAGAAAAACATATAATCACCTCGATTAATTATTTTTATAATTATCTTTAGTGGTTTTATAATTTAATAAACATGTGAATTGTTAATAAATAGTTTAAAATAAAATTTAATATCATAATAAACCCCTATGTTTATATTACCCTAAAAGATTCATCACGCATCAAAACTTTTTCTTGATTGATGTATTTAATTACATCAGGGTGATTTACTTCTATTCAGTTTCTCTTGATTATGCTTATAACCAATATTTATGTAAAATTTGATTTCACTGAATTTGATTCTAGTTATATTTTAAAAAAAAAATTGATTTAAAAAATTAATTTAAATTAAAACAACATTAGGTCAAAAAATGATTTATACAACATGGTTTTCCATTTTCCATGATATTATTGTGGGAACATATTTTAGTAATATTACAAAACATTTCCTTATTGGAAATTAGTCTTATATAATAAATAAATATATTATAATTTATTTGTGAAAGCCCATTTAATTTAGTGGTGGGTGAATTCTTAACATTAATAATTTCAAATTTTTGATATTTTATTTCATCATCGATGCATTTCATATTGAGGATATATTTCTCAACATCAACATCATTCAATATTTCACCACATTATTTATTCAATATCCAAATCTAATCTTTTTGATGTTTTATACCATTATTAAATGAATTATAAAAGTAAATAATTATTTTATGTTTGATCTCTAATAGGGAATCCTTGACACCGATACTGTGTTTTTGAGTTTCTTCCAATGAGTGGATCCAATATTCAAAAGTTTTGATAATATTATGTTTCTCATAATTATTTATAGGAATATTATTCATATATAGCGTGATTTTACATGTATAATAATAAAGATGTTCTCTGGAATCCACATATTTGATGTGATTCTTACACATATGTAGATTTCCAACCATTTTATATCTATCTCATCAACCTTAAACTCTTGATGTGAGTTTTCATCCTATAACCCCCTTTAAAACATCGATGAATATTCAATAACCATAAAATTTTTATTTTAAAATAATCCATAATTTTAAAATTTAATGTTCTAACTCATTAACTATGAAACAATTCCCCCATACTTGAAATTGATTCTTCTAGAGGATAATTTTCTATATAATTAATAGATAGAAGACAATTTTATTTTTATTAAATTATATATAAATGCACTTTATTTATTAAACTCTTCATTTGTTTATATATCACATTTTTATATATGTTTTAAAATGATTTGGATGAAACATCTATGTTATTACAAAAAAATAATGGGAACTGAATCTTTCTTATGAGGGAATTTGAAATATTCATTAACTCTGAACATAATATATGACTGATAAAAAAAACTATGAAAATTAATCCAATAAGAAAGAAACTTAATTACAATTTCTACCACTTTTTATCCCCATTGTATTATTCTATCATCTAGGGGGATGGGTGAATAAGTATTAAAAAATTTAACAAATTGTTCACTCTTTAAAATGACCCATGGGAATATTAGAAACTATGTCTTGGTTAAAATGTGTTGATCTACATATAACCTCTCTATAGCCAACACAATAAGTAATGTAGAAAATAAATAATATTATAAAAAACACATAATATTTTTATATGGCTTAAACCTCATATGAGAATCTACTCCTAAATTTTTTAATTATATTATAAAGAAAACATTTTAACTACAATCTTGAATTGATTAAAAAGTCATGATGATGTAGAATACACATATAAATTCTTATAAGGGGTGGGTGGAATCATCCTTAACAATTAGTTTGGTACTATACATTCTAATTTATGACTATGAAAATAGGTATCTCTATAAATCCCTTCAATATATCTTGAGTATTGGATATTATTATATAGGATCACTCTACTATTCTATTTCCATTGTTGGAAAATCATTAATAAGATATCCTATCTATTAAAAATAAAACTATATCAACCAGTAATGACTTATTCCTCATCATTAGCTATTCAACATAAAAAATATAACTAGTAAAAATGTTTTCAGGTTGGGACTATCCTATTGAATCAATCATAGGTTGGAAAACAAGTATAGAATGTAGACTACTTAAAATTATGTTCTTCCTTAATTTTCCTATATGGTATAAATATATCACAGGTATTCCTCTTACTCTTATTCTTATTAACATTATTAAACATATTCTTATTAATATATTTATTATATGAGATATGGATATCTTATACAAGGTTCTTTCATACTTATAGTTCCTCTTCCATGATGCATAGGTTCTTCTATCAATAATATCATCTAATTTACACTCTTTAATTAAATGAGAGTCATCATAGAAAAATTTAGCATTAGGTTTTTACATTATTGTATTTATTAATATTATATTTTTAATTAGTTTCTTAGGAGATATATTTTAACATGGAAATCCAATTTGAATAAAATAAACCTGACATTTTCATTAAATTTTATCAATGATATCATAGAAATTTAATTATAAATTAATACTGGTCTAATATATATATATATATATATATATATTTAATCTTTCAGAATAATCAATAATATCATTCCTAATTAAATATTTAAGATAGAAATATATTTAATATCCACATTTATATTGTAACATGAAACAATTTTTTTCAGGAAATACGTCTATCATGAAAGGAGATAAATATCCTTTTTCATTGTCATACATGGTAATAACATGAGATATCCTACCACGGTGTGGATATTAATGATGGTATTCCTTAAATATCAAACTAAAAAATAGAATTTTCTCATAAACTGAATACATCTCATAATATATAACATGATTCAACTAGAATTTTATTCTGAAATCTATATCATGACATGATCTTCTTCATCTAAATTCAATGACCAACTTCATGGATTGAATCACAATACCTTTGAAGAATTTTAATTTTTATTTCATTGAATAAGATCATAAAAATCACTAGTATTAACTTCTAGATGTAACTTCATGAGAATTATCTCCCTATCTATTATGACTCTTATATACTCACAATATTTTTTTTTGTTTTTTATTTTTCTATTTTGAGTTAATCTTTCATAATTTTAGATAACTCATAATTATTCACTCCCTTTTCCAATTCCTCTCTTATTATCAATATTTAGGTTTAATTATTATTCATATGAATCCTCTTAATTCTATAAGTTATTTTTACTTATGAAAGTAAATTAAATACATTTTTATTTCACTGACTTATTATCCATTGTTACATTTACATATTGTCTAAAAATAATTTTATATTTAATAGGGTTTTATATACTTTTATACATTTTTTAGTCTTACTTGATCTGTATAACTCTTATTTATTAAATATTTAATCATTTTAATTTCATTCCTTTGAAAAAATTCTAGTATATATTTATGGTCACATTCATGTAACATCCTAAATACCCTTAAACATTAATTACATTTTTTAATTTTCATTAATAATTTTCAAAATGAAAAATTATTCTATAAAGAACATAAACACTTAAAATATCTCGATATCCTTTTAAAACATTATTATGGAATTTATATGCACATAATAATTTTTCTAATCACATTTGATGGATTTTTATTTTTTTAGAATCATTATAAAACACTAAAACCTAAGTTATCAAAACCATATAACCAATAATTATTATTCTTTGGATATTTTTATAATGACGCACTACCAAAAAATCTGAATCCTCAACTCATTATAATCTATTAGTCATTAAAGTTATATTCCTCTACTAATATAGAATCCTTAAAGATAAATAATTCAAGGAATGATTATAACTCATCTAGAAATAATTACCTTGATAATTAAATATCAATCATAGATCCTCAGTATGGATTATATAACCATATTTCTAAGCTATTATAATTATATAATATAATTTTTAGTAACCATTTAACAATTATTTATTAATTTACAATCCATCTTAAGAATCATTATAAAAATATGATTCTTCCAACCAAGAATTATGTTAACATCATTTTCAAACATGTTATTCTTTAATAACATAATTAACTAAAGGAAATATTAACACATATGATCCACTATGATCAAAATAATTAGAAATTAAAAATAAGATAAATAATATCTAGAGTATATAAATAAATTAGTAGAATTTTATTTCCACTATGGAGAAGATCTCATCCATAAAAATCGAATAAAAAAATACATGATGAGGTCAAATTTCATGAAATCCATATTTACATCCCATATAATTGGATTCTAAGTAAAAATATTAAGGATTTATTTTTATAATGGATTTCCACCGTAAGATTAAACACACTATTAATGTGAATTTGGATAAAACTTTATCATAGGTGACTTGTTAATATGATACATGTCTTGAAAATTGAGAGTGTAAAGAGGATATTAGTAGATCGAGATAGAAATTGAATTATTAAAAAAAAATTAGTTAACCATATATGATTTCTTATCGAAGAATTATTGAACCTATAAGTGATACACATAAATCAATATATGAAACCTAAGGTGACATAAAAATAATCATATTATTCTATGAGTTAATGTTATCATCATCTACTAGGAAAATCATTTGAAAAAGAACCCTCATAGATACCCATTAAAGAAAACAATATTCTATATTTTTTCTCCTCATCATTGGGAAGATGGGAAACACATCCAAAAAGAAATTTTCATCTAATATAGAGTCAAAATAAATATTTTTCAACTTGATTTATTTTATGGACACATTAACTAATGAGTAGGTCACTTATTAATATGTATTTTGTACTAGTATTTTGGTGGATGTCATAGAGGCCAAGGAATGAGAGGTTTAAGTGGGTCATAGTGATCATTTGTCATTTATAATGAGACCTTACATGATAATGATACTCAAAGGAAGAATATAAAATGATTTTGACTAGAATAACAGTCTCATCCTAAACCATTAATGACTTGCCCCATTCTGATATATATGGTAAACTAATTAGAAATAAAATAGTCGGTCGGTGATTAATGATACAAAAATTAGATAATTACACCTAATCCATTAATAAAAAAAGTACCCCTCAATTTAATTCATAGAATTTTAATCCAAAATATTTTCCTTTAGTTCCCAATAATAAAATAAAAGATTAGTCAAATGGTGGGAGGAATAATCATTTTTTCCAAAATCATGACATTTTGATGAATCTTTTCAACATCCCTACCTAGATTTAGATTACATATTCATTTCATCACCTCAAATAGATTAGGGATTCTCTAATTTAGTCCTTTTTATTCCCCAAAGATATGAAAACTATTTTTTTAATAGATGAATAATATATCAAAAAAATTATCTCTGTAAAATAGAACATTGTCATTTTATTCGTGAAACTAGACTAGAAAAAATTCATATAAGCTCACATTACACCCATCAATTTATGTTGGATTCTAAATTTATTTGATATTCTCCAATAAATAGTAGAAAATGGATATGTATTCAATCACATAACAATCTAGAAACTTTATCACATGGTCTACCGTGATACTGAATCGTATCCTTAAAACCAAAAAATTGAGGTTTATGACAAGACTGAGCATAATCCACATGTAAGAATTTTTTTTAAATATATTTTTCCATCCTAATATCCAACATCATATAAATTTTATAAAATTAAGAAATTTCATTCAATTCCTTATTAATCACACCCAAAACTATGGGTATATATTTAATTAATTATTTTATGCCTTTAAATATTTTTTCTGGGGTCCATGGTGAGTCCCGGTTGAAATTTCTGAGTTTTTGTTAAAAAGTGGGTGTCTTGGGATCGACATCGTTGGATGCACGGGCAGAGAGCGATGTTATGTGGCTTCACTGAGGATATTACGTGGCCTTTTCATATTCTAAGTACTAAATTGAATAAATAAATTTTAATTAATTGTGTCATTTAAATATTTTATTGTTAAGAAATGTATTATTATAAATTAAATACTTTTATTATTTTTTAAATTTTTATCATCTTATTATTATTATTATTATTATTTAGGTTAGTGCATGGGAACCTCATGGTTATCGGGAGCCATGAGGTCATCCCAGTACCAGTGTGGATGCTTTTGTTATTATTATTACTGTTCATATAAATGATATTCATATTTATGGGGGCTAAATATCAATGTTACTGAGCTTTTTTAAGACCATTGTTATTATAATTAAGGTATTACTATGATTAGTATTACAATTTTATTATTATTATTATTATTATTATTATTTGATTCATTATTAATTGATTAATAGAAGGGATATTTAATATATATATATATATAGACATGTATATATTTTTCTTGGTATTTTTGTTATCTTTCTTAAACCATTTTTAGGGTTTGTTGTGTGCCTCATCTCCCTCTCTCCTCTCCTTTTCCTTCCCCCATCCAGTGAACCCCTCTACAACACTCGGCTCCCATCTGGCTCACCCAAACCATGCCCACCGGCTACCTAGAACTGTTTGTGCCTGGTACCCAGCTCTCATCCAACACACCCTCACCCTACGCACTGGCCGCTTCGCACCGCCACTTCCCCGCACCCTAACTCCCATACGGCTCACCCACACCCTTCCCAGCAGTGGTCTCACACCACCGTTGTATGGAAACCCAAATCACACCCCCTCAGTCTTCCCTTCTCCAGATGTAGCCCCCCTCCTATGGCCGTCACATCCTATCCGGCTGATTTTCACCCTTTTTGTCCGACCTTCAAAACCCTCGGTCCTCCTATTTGGTGTGCAACAACATCTTTGGTAGACCCGCAGTCTTCTCCCTGTCTAGAGAACACCCCTTTCTGGAATGTACCATACTGATGTTTCCCCACAAACCTGCCTTGCCGACATTGCTCTGACCATACCTCCAATTTTCTATCTCTAATTGCAAACCTCATTGGTATTACTTTCTAATTATTTTATTTTGTTCAAATTCTATCCTTGTTGGATTAATATATTTGGTTAATTTTGTGGTTGTTCTTGGTAGGATTGAGTTATTAGGGCCTAAGTAGGGCGTTTCCGAGTGGGCGTTGTCATCACACCTTGGTTTCGAGGTTGTGTTTTTGTCACACATTGATCTTGAGGATGGTTTTCACTTTTTGTGTTTTTTATTATTTTAGAACCATTAATTTCATGAATTTTTCAACAAAATAACTAGTGGTATTTGATTTTATAAATATTTTTCTTTGGTGGGAAAATTATGTTTTAATACCTACCTTGAGATAAATAGAATGTATTTCTTAAAATTATTCACATTGTGTGTTTGGAAATATGTCCTGCTAATCATCATATGTGAGTTATAAAATTTTAAACATGGATGAGTAATTTAAATAAACTTATGGAATCTTGACTAGTTTTTATACACTATTGAGTGATAAATTGAAATTTTTTTATCAGATGATGCATCCCTTATGTGTGGTTAGTTTCCCATTTGTCTTTTGAAGGATAAATAGGTTATAATATAATTTGGTTGAATTTAAAAATGTAGTGGCATTGTGAGAAATAAATTTTTGAGTTCATTTTGTGGTTTCTCAAGTGTGTTGTATTTTTTATAATGAAGTGAGTATCAGTTTCCAAATGTTTTTGGAATCTTATAAAAATTGTTTTGGGTGGGTAAATGGGTAATGAAATGAAATGATGTTTTGTGTTCTTCAATATTTTTTCCTGGTGTCCTCATGTGGAAGGAAGACTTAATTTTCTTTTTAGAAATGGTTTGAAATATTGTGAATTGTGTAGCCCGTCTAGAATTTTAATAAAATTAGTATTTTCTTGAAGATGTGTTTTGAATTCCCAAATGAAATTTTATAAATTTTTATAGAATACAAAGTTATTTTTATCCTTTTTGTGGAAGTAAACTTGTTCCTTCTATGAATGGCCCTTTTTAAAGTGTGTTTGAGGCCCTTTTAGAAACATTATAAAATTTGTGAAAATATTATTTGTGAAATCTCTCCTAGTATAACTCTATTTCCTTTGTTGTGATTATCATTTTGGGAGTCCCATTCATAGAGGCTCCTAGGTGCTTGAATGGTTTAAAGGCAAGGGGTTGTTCTATAGCATGGCTCGTGGTGAATCTTGTTGTTATTTATTTGTTATATATATATATATATATTCAAGATTGGATGCTCAGATGTCCTCATTTAGCTCGCCCCCATTTTAAATACTTGAGACATGGGAACCTAGCATAGTGAAAGAATATTATGAGAATGATTTTTTCGCTTATCGGTTATGGTACAAACCGGTGGACCATAGTAGGTTGATATGTTTGGGTTCATTGTTATAGTATTTTATCTCAAAATTTCTAATAAAGGATGACCGAGTATTTGGATCATTTTGATTTCTTCAAGTGTGACAAGTCAACAAGGATGAGGCCTTATGTATTGGTGTCTTCTGGATTATTCTTGATCTCCCGGGCTCACCTATGTTTACTAGTTCTTAGTGCTTGTAGTGTTAAATGTGTTACATGTACATATATGTTTTTTTTCATTTCCCTTATTATGTAAAAACTATAGAGATTTCATGTGTAGTGTTTTACTTGAATGTGATGTGTGGTTTTTATAGGGATAATGAAAAATGTTTTCAAATAAAAAAATTTTATTCCTTTTGTGCGAATCAAAAAGGTAGAAATCACCTCCCCCTTATAACATTATAATGTCTCAATAAAATAATAACGTGGGATTTGAGAAATGAATGAGGGAAATGATGCATACATTATTTTTGTGTAAAACATTGAAAACCATACTTTTATAAATTGTAGTAAGAACATGAAAATGCATGTTTCCTTTATTTTAAAAGAAGTTATTTAGGAATATATATCGGGCTATCCTAATAAGTATTAATAGTCACACCTATAGTTCAGTTATTTTTTTAGTGTTTGTGAAGTCTCCAGCTCGGGTGCACTCACATTGGGAGACACTTGATTATTGCGTTAGAGAGTGACTAGTGGGGTAAGACGGAGATAGTTTAGTCATTGAGTTCAGTTAGTGTTATCTTATTCAGTTAGTTCTTAGTTATCTGTTTGGTTTTTTTATTTTGAACTTCTCGTTATTATTTTTTCTACTTTTATTTGTTTTCATTAGTTTAAATCATTCCCATTATCTCTATTGATGTCCTGATTCTTGTTTCCATCCTCTAAAGATAGGGAACGCCTCTCAGGCCTTACCGCGGATCGGCCTAGGTGACCGGTTCAGGGTCCACCCAGGTTAGTTCGTTAAAAAGTAGTATCAGAGTAGGTAATATCTTAGCAGAACTCGCTTATCTGAGTACCATTTATTATTTGGTATGTCAAGGTAGATTGAGTTGGATTGTCGGGACTCGAGGGGAAGGTGCAGGAAGAGTGTCACAAACTCATTCTCATGCAAATCCTTAGGTATCCATGGTAAGACTAGTTTAATTAGTTTTATTGGGGTTTTATAGAATTTTTTGTTATTGGGATATGAAAAATGGAGTTGGGTAACATTCCTCCTTATCTATATAGCCTGTAAAGCCATGTGAAGGTAGGGGCATGGACCAAAACTGTTCTCTGTGTCGGTGATGTGTTTTGCATATAGTCGCCAACCATATGGTCAGGTCACCCGCTGACACTAGTTCTATATTTTAGTAGTTTTGGGTTTCATCTGACTTCTAAAAGTTCTTTGAATCAGAAAAGTTGGTTTTGAAAAATGGTTATCGGAAATGACATGTTTTATTTGTGGATTGTATTAAAAGAAATGGTATGAATTACTTGTTTTGGAAAATAATGTTTTTTTGGCATTGGTGTTTCTATTGGTGGTCACATGCATAGTGTCATGTTGGAATATAAACAAATGTCTAGTATGGTGGATGGATTCATGAGGTGGCATGAAAAAATTCATTTTATTTCAACTCTAAATAATAACAATGAGGAGGGTTTAACCAACCATGTTTGTTTAAAATTTAAGATATTTTCCAAAAAGAGAAAATTTTGATGTTATATTAGCTTGTTTTCATGTGTTTATATCATTTCACCTATGTGGTGTTTTATTTTGAGGATTTTATTTATTGATTTGGTCCTGATTTGGTTTTTTAATTTTCTTTCCCAGTAGTTATCCCCTTCAAGCATCAATGGTTGATTTTAGCGTGACTGATCAACATGAGGATTTTATGCTTGAGTTTCAGAAGCAATATCCACTTCTCTTTTATGGTCAAGAAGACCCATCTATAGAGGAGGAGTGGATGGAAATTATTGAAAGGACTTTAACCACGTTGAGTTTCCCGAGTCGTTGAAGGTAATGTTTTCAACCATTAGCTTGAAGGTTCACCGTGGATGTGGTGGAAGTCAGTGTTTCAGAACAAGCCCTATCAAGAGATTACTTGGGTGTTTTTCAAGACATTATTCATTCATCAGTATTTCTCTGAATAAGAATGGGTGAAAAAGGGGATAGAGATGTGTTTTTTGTAGTAGGGTGACAAATCTGTGTTGAAATATTTACAGTTCTTTGGGGAGATAGTCCCTTATGATATAGGGTATATCACCGATGACTCCATGAAGGCTCAACGCTTCGAGCATGACTTCCGCCACGATCTACAGTTGAAGGTGTCAGATTTCAAGCTAAATTAATTGGGTGATGTGGTGATAAATGATTTTTTTGTTAAAGCTGTGATGGTGGGAGTTCTCTATGTAGTTCCCCCTTTAATTCCTAAGAGTATTGGTGAGGATTATGAAATGGAGATGAGTATGCAATTGAATGTGGATCGAGAAAGTCATAGAATCAAAAGGCCTCAGGATCATTCATAAACCTCTTCAGAGATGGATATCGTCACATGTAATCAGTGTGGAAAGATGGGTAACATGAGGTATTACTTCTTAGTACACATAATACTATTCATGCTTACATAATTTTGGGTCACATACAATGATTGTTTCAGGACTTTTCTAGAAAGCATCGCCGAGGAAGTTCTCAGAATTGATGTTTTTTGGGGGGTTTTATTTAATTTTTCATGTGTATGTCTCGTTCCTGTGTATGAGATCTATTATCATTGAAATGTACTGATTGTGTTTTTCATATTGAACTATGTGGGAATGTCATGGATCTTTTGATGAACTCTGATTTTCAATGCAAGTGTGGCTTTCTTATAGAAATATTGTCTCTTCATTTGTGAAATCAAAATTCATATGATTCTTATTGGGATTATCAGAACCAGACTACGAGGAGAGAGATGCTTCATCCATCGAATCTCTCACTAAATGGACTTGATGTGAAGTGGTTTCATACTCAGGAACCCGAGAGAATTTTTAAGGATCTTTGTTAAGGGTTTTCCTCTATCGTTGTGGTGAGACAGTTTTAGCATTTCCATTGTGGATTCACTATCATTGTAAATTATATCTTGTCACAAAAGGGAGTGATAGAATTATCTCTCATGCAATATCAATAATTGAGCATTTTTTTATACAATTTTCTGATCAGTGACCTTATGGGGACTAACCATGTGAATCAGTTGTGAATTTGGTTTGTGTTCATCCTGAAGTGATGGGTCATGAGTAGTTTTCCATCATGGATTCATTGATCCAATACTTAGGCCCTCCCTCTCAGCCTATGGGATAAGGGTTTTTGGGTTTTTCAGTGTTTTTAGTTTAGATCAGATCAGTTTCGGATGGGAGTGAGTGGTTTAAATGTTCTCATCGTTCTTCTTTTAGCTTGAGTAAGGCCCACATAGTGCACCCCTCTGCAGCACTCGACTCCTGTCCGGCTCACCCGCACCCTAATCATCGGCCACCTCGCACCGCCACTTCCTAGCACCCTGGCTCACGTCTGGCTCACCCAAAACCTTCCCGCTAGCCGCATCGCACCACCACTGTTTGGCTACCCATACTGCACCCCCTCAGCTGGCCCTTGTCTGGTGGTAGCCCCCCTCCACCGGCAGTCTAGGTCTCTCTGTCAAATCCAAACCCTCTCTGGATGACCTACAACCCCCTCAGACCTCTTTTTTGGTGTGTAGTAGCCTCATCGGCTAACCCATATCCTTCTCCCTTGCTTAAGCATGCCCCATGTTGGGGCGTACCATGTTGACGTTTCCACGACCAACCCACCATGTCAGTGTTTCTCTGACCAGCCCTCTGACGGGCTATCTCCAATCGCCCCCACCCTGTTAGTATATCATTCTATATATTTTATTATATTCTTCATTTATCTATGTTTGATTAGGTGTTTTTGGTAAATTTAGTTTTTGTTCAGGGTAGGTTTGAGTATTTACGACCCGTGAAGGGAATTTCTGAGCGGGCATTATTGTTTCACCTTGGTTCAAAGGTTGCATTTTCGTCAAACTTTGACCATGAGGTAGGTACTCCCATGAAATCTCGTTTTTACTCTAAAAACCATTACCTTGATGAAATATTTATCATAACAGTTAGTTGTATTTGATTTTCAAAATATATTTTTTGGTGCAAAAATGATTTTTTAAGCCCTTCATTGTGATAATTAGAATGGATTTCATATAATTATGCATACCATGTTTTGGAAATATGTTATTATAATATTCATATGTGGTTTATGACAATTATAACGTGGATCAGTAATTTAAATAAACTTATGGCACTCTAACTGGTGTTTATACCCAGTTGATTGGTATATTGAAATATTTTTATTAGATGTTGAATCCCTTATGCGTGGTTAGTTTCTTAATCGGATTTTGAAGGTTAAATGTGGTATAATATTTTTTTTTTGAATTTATAAATGTAGCGATAGTGTTGGAAATAATGTTTTGAGTTCATTGTGTGGTTTCTCATGTTTTTTGGGTTTTTTTCTTATAAATAATTGAGTACCAGTTTCCAAATGGTTTTGGCATCTTATAAAAAATGGTTTGGTTGGGTAAATGGGTGATGACATGAAATTATTGTTTGTGTTCATGAGAATGTTTTCTAGGTATTTTTAAGTGGAAATAAGAGGGAATTTGGATTTTGGAAATGGTTTGAAATATGTTTAATTGTGTAGTCTGTAGGGAATTTTAATAAAATTTTTATTGGTTTTAAAATGTGTTGTAAATGCCCAAATGATAGATTTTAAATATTTTTTTGGAATATCAAGTGACGTTTTGTTCTTTTTGGGGAAGTAAACTTGGTCTTTATAAGACTACATTTTTGTGAATTGTGTTGAAGGCTCTTTTGGCACCTAAATGAAATTGGTGAAAATTGTGGTTGTGAAAACTCTCCATGGAAAAGTCACTTGCCTTATTTACGATTGTCTATTTGGAAGGCCCACACATAGAGGATCTCAGGTTCTTGAATGGCTTAAATGAAGTGGGTTGTTCCATAGAGTGTCTCATGGTGATGATTTTTATTATTTATTGGATAGATATGTATATATATATATTCATGATTTGATGCTTGACTGTCATCAATTAGCTCACCCCCTTTTCAAATACGTGAGACATGGGAACCTGAAATATTTATAAAATAACTTGAGAATGCATGTCGCACTGGTAGGTTATGGTACTTACAAGTGTACCATAGTAGACAGATATTTCTTGGTTCATTACTAAGGTATTTTCCCTCAGCCTACCTGAGAACAGATGGATGAGTGTTTTGAGCGTTCAGATTTCATCAGCTATGAAATGTATACTGGGATGTGGTCTCATGTATTGGTGTCTTCTAAATTAAACTTAATCTCCCGAGTTGACCTATGTATTCTTATTTTAGGTGTTTTAGTGTTAAATTTGTTACATGTACATATATATTCTTTTTATTTACCTTTTTGTGTAACTACTATAGAATTTTTCAGGTGTAGTGTTTTTCTGGAAAGTGATATGTGGTTTTAATGTGGATTTTGAAAACTGTTTTCAAAGAAAGGTGTTTTATTTCTTTTTTGAAAATCGAATATGTAAACATCACAGTCCCCTTTGAAAATGATAATGTATCACCAAAATAATAACTTCGTTTTTTCAGAAATTAAGGAGGGAAATTACTCGTAAATTTTTTTTTGTGTAATATGTAGAAAACAATTCTTTTATACATTGTTTCTCTTACTTGAAAATGGATGATTCTTTTATTTTAGAGAATGAACATTGGGAATAGATATTGGGCTAGCCTATTGAGTTTTAATACTCACCCCTATAGTTCTTTTCTATTTTTAGTGTTTGTGTTTGCTCAAGCATGGGTGTTCATTCCATGGGTGACACTTGATCATTGAGTTAGAGAGTGACCCACAGGTTCACATAGAGACAGTTCGGTCGTTTAGTTCAGTTAGTGTTATTTTATTCAATTCTTGTTTAGTTGTGTGTTTGATATATTTATTCTGCACTACTATTTATTATATCCTCTTCTTTTATTTATTTTCATAGAGAGAAATCATTCCCATCATCTCTATTATTCCATGGCACTTATCGCCAGCCCGAGAGGATCGGGAACGCCTCTAGGGCCCTGATGTAGATCGGCTCAGGTGACCTATTCAGTATCGACCCATGTTGGTTTGTTACATAATAATTAATTAGTTTTCTTCAAATTTATAATTTAGTTCCACACTTATATCAGTAGTTCCAAAAATTCATTATTGATGGGATTTTAAAGGAACAATATGACGATATAACCCCTTTCAAATTGTGTAAAATTATATAAATTGAAATATTTGAATAAAAGGGAGGGAAATACCCTTTTATTAACAACAATGCTCAACTCAATAACCCCATTGTTATTGAATCTACTTATATAATACCTTGGAGGACAATAATTGATGATTTTGTATTTCCCATTCATTAAATCTAGGAGAATGATCTAGATCTAGGAAACCATTTGAATGTATTAAATAATGAAATAGACCACCCATTTATTTCACCAATATGATTTTCATGAAAATATATCCATTTAGAAACCACCAAAAATATAGGAAGAGGCCATTATCCATTCCATATTGATGAATCATTCCCTCGATTGTCTCGAATTGAATTTGGGTCTGATAGATATTCAGTAAATACAATAGTTTCTCTTTGACTTCTATAACGTGGATCCTTGAATAAGAAAAATAGGATTAGAAACATTCAAATTAAATATCATGGTCTCATCTACACATAATATATCCATCCATTAAGTAGAAAATTTTGATTTTGGATGAAGTAATAATTCCCATATATAACCTCCAAAACCATAATTAGTATTCATGTTTTCAAATATTGGTAATTTTAAAGAATATGGTGAGTATCGAAAATCATGTCGTATTAATTATCTACTAGTATTTGAATAAGGCTTCTTGACTATTGAAAATTAAATCAGATAGGTGAATTTGTGTTGGGAAAAAATCCCTCAAGGTAACTTTGCAGTATTTTTCGGTTAATTGTGTTTGATGACAAAGCAGGTTTCCATGGAGAATTGTCGAGTTCCCAAGAAGTTGTTTACAATCCTTGTTGACAAAGAACAATGACAAAGTAATGGACTATATAGAGGCGGTACAAAAGAGCAGTACAAGGTGGCGCCGTTTCTCAGTGTTTGCCAAATTTTTGGGGTCCAAAATTTGGAATTTGGTGAGCATCGCGAAAAGTGGATTTCCATGAAGATCATATTTTTATATGGAAAAGGAATGAGTATCGCGAAGACAGGATGTATGGATTGGAAATCATGAAGACCAGAAGAATGTATGCGGTGAGTCTTCGCGATTACGTCAAGCTTCGCGAACAGTAGAGGCAGAAGTGCATCGCGGCGGTGAAGGGCTTTGCGAGGGATCTTCGCGGAGAAGGCACGAAGGAATGTTGACGGTGATTCTTTGCAATTACATCAAGCTCCGCGAACGGAAACTTGCCGCGGTGCTTCACGATTTGGACAGAATTCTGGTTGAAACTTTGGAGCTTCGCGATTTGAGATGACGTGGTGTTGACATTGCGTGGAAGGGACTAGGGTCGGTGGAATCGCCTATAAATAGAGGTCGAACCCCTTGAGAGAAGTAGTGAGAATTTATAGAGGAAATCCTTTTCTCTCGATTTGCGAAGGTGGTTCGCGGAGCCAGTGTGCTTCGCGAAAGAGGTGCTTCGCGGCGGCTATTGTAGCTCCTTGAAACCTGCGAGCTCTACGTTGGATTATTATGCTTTGCGAGGGATGTTGCTTTGCGATGGCTTGAGCTTCACGGTAGTGCTTCGCGAGAGTGATTTGCGAGGGTGCTTCGCGAGAGAGCTTCGCGAAAAGGCAGGAGATTCGCGAAGGATTGTTTTAGCTTCGCGAAATTGGGAGCCTCGCGAAGTATGGTGCTTTGCGAAGGTGTTTCCAAAGGTAGTTGCCCAGTGGTCAGAGGAAAATTTCTATTCATCAGTGGATGAAAGTTGAACTTCAACAGAGCATCTATCAAGAGTTGAAGATGCATTATTTCATGCAAATGAAGAGGCCTATAGGTCTATAAACTGTGAGTGAATCCCTTCACAGAGCAGTGAGCTTAGGAAGAGGAAGAAGGTGATCCTCTCCACCGGCAGTGAGCCAGAGAGAGTGAAACAGGGAGTGACCCTTGGGAAAGGAGTGAGCTGACCCTAAACTTTGTAAAGTCAGTGAGCCTAGGCATAGAAGTGATCTAGCTTGAACATTGTAATCCACAACTAGTGAATTTTAGTGGAATTTGTATGACCAGCAACTTGTCGGCGTATGCTCCTTGGACATAGCCCTTTGTGGTGAACCAAGTAAAATTGGTGTGTCCTATGCATGCTTTACTTTCTGTCTACTTTGTTCAATAGGAAATAGAGAGAAGAGTGTTTTGCTTAACAGTGAAACAAGATCATAACGAGAGTTTATTTTAAATTTGTCATACCCTGATTCACCCCTCCTCTCAGGGTATTCTGCCTTGTGGACCTAACAATTTTGACATAGGGGACGGCTAGGGGGCCACATTAATTTGTCCCACCGTAAACTATTTAGAATATGAGAAGTATATTTCCTTTTATAAATACACTAAAATATTTTTTCATGTAATGAAATATAAATACCTAGATTAGAACCTCAAAAATACATTAATCCTTTAGATAATCTATAATACATTCATGATTATATGATGTTTGAAAAAATAATTCATATCATCTTTACTACCAACATGGAAGATCTATTTGATAATATAATAAAATATAACTATTATTCAGGTGGAATGGAACCTAAATTAACTTTCCAACATCATCAAAATCAATAAAAGCAATGGGTAATCCTATTTATTTAATTTATGGATCTATTGTTGTATTTTCCTAAAGAAGATTTCCAAATTCGGATCAAAGTGGTACTGCTCCAGGAAATGGCCAGATTCCATGTCATTTCATTCATGGATAGGGGTTATTTCTAAATCAATACCTAAATTGACACTAATAAAATTGAGTCTAATTATTTTGAAGAACCCTACAGAATATACTATTAAAAATTAATTTATGTTGTCTTCAATAACGATGGTACTTCATACAAATTTCCATTGAATAATATTTTCATTTACTTCCAATTTAATCCTATATAATGGTATGTTGATAATTCGGTGGTAAAAATCCAATAGCATTGACCATATAATTGATCTTTAGTTACTATTCAACCAACTATAGAAACACATCTTGATTATAATCCCATTTAAGTGTTAATTTTAGTTTATGTTATAAATATTCTTAATATTATTGATTTTGATATCATGCTAGAAAGTACTACCCTTGCTATAACAATATGATTCATTACATGTCATTCCATGAGTTCTCATGAAATTTAATAGGACTCAATGGTTATCTCACATACATCAGGCACCCCATAACTAACCCAACAATAAATATCAGTCACTTTAAATTCATTTTTGTTAAAAGGGACCACTAATAAAGAAGAATGATATTTCATATAGACTATAAATTACCTTAGGTATTACCTTCTACACCATCACGTGTTTATTCCACCAGTAGGAGGGAAAATGGTATTCGCTATATATAAATCATGAATCAATTACTTTACGAACTTATATGTTATTAAAATGATATAGTAAAGGGTAAAACTATTTCATATGTGAATTGGAGAATTTTTTATACAAATAATTAATAGTCTAATTAAATGAAGAACTAAATTTTCTTGGTATTCATGATGTATAAACTTTTTCATTACTGATGCAACCCAAGGTCCACCTAATCTGACATATTGAACTACTGAAATATATATTCATTCATCCAAATGTAATTGGATAGTAGGTGTGAAGAGTAGTTATTTAGAAATATTCTAACATCTAATTTGTTTTATAATAGGATATGAAAGGGAAAGTAGTAAATTTTTAATCACATCACACCCTATTCCAAAGGAGCTATTGTAGGAGATATATACCCCTAAAAGAGAAGTCATCGTCATCCATTGAACATAATAAGGTGGGAAATATGCATTAATAGAGTTTCTAGGATCCCAACTAGTTAAGATGGAAAATAAAAATATTAACTGTTTTTTATTGGGGAATGTTTTATTATCCCTTGAAAATTTGGTGCTTCCATACACCATTAATTTATTAAAAGGAATTACCAAATATGTGGTGGAATTCTATGAAAAAAAATGGCTTAGAATTTTCCATTCTAATACCAGTGGAATGATTGACAATCATGGGAGATTTAGAGATGGTAATAATGAAAATATTTGGAGAATATATCATCAATAGTGAATAATTTCCCCAATTCATAAATATGTATGAAGGTTAGTGGGTGAATAACCCTCATATTCTACACTTTATCACATCCCATCTTTTTAGATTCCCAAATTAGAAGAAATGGATTGTGCCTCTACAACCAAGAATGATCTGAAAAAGGTAAAATGATATTAGGTATCATAAAACATCGATTTATCTCTCCATATATCATCAAAAAATTGTATAAAACCAATTAATCCAATTTTGACATTAAACATGATGGGAATTTACCTTCTTCGATTTATGGTGCAGTTAGATATATTTATATAATCATATACTATTTCCAATTTGGGGTTATCATAATGGTCGATTTGGGATGGAACATATTTGACACCAAGTAGAAAAAATCATCAATTTTTATAGAGAAAAATGTCATGAAATACTCTAAAAATGTTCATTTATGTTGATTATTCTTATGTAAATTGATGGAGTGGATACCATCATTATTATATAGTAAATCTACATTGGTTTAGGAAGAACTCGATAGTTAGATTCCATGATATTAGGCCAAATGAGGATAATTGGATACATCATGATCTCAATGATGTATAATTTCATATAATTCACAAAAAATGACATTCATGTCAGATACCTCAAACATTATCCACGAACCCCTTCTATGGTTTCCCATTACCTAAAACATTTATCTATTCACATTATATGAAATCTATTCCATGATTATATACCATAAAAAAATTACCATGATGTTTAAACCTATTCAACTATTACAAACTTCATCTCTATATGTGTAGAAGAATTCCCCATCAATGTGGATAGAACAAAGGTTGTCATATACTTCATCAAATCCCATATAAATACAAGATTCAGTGTCCCTCATATAATATTGATAAATAATGGTAAAAATCATTTATTCCTATAATATTAAGAATCCATTAAATAATATAATACTAGTTTAACAACACATGATACTATAATAATATTGTAAATGGGTAGATAATGATAAGTTGTTACCTTTCCCTAAAAATAAACACTCATTTATTAATAAAAAATCTGACATACAGAATTATAAAAATGTAAGATTTCCTTGATTCTGTGGCAATAATGGAAAAATATCATCATGTAAATGATCACACCATAAGAAATAAACACCATCAACACCATTATTTGAAACATAATTTGACATTTCATTGGCTTCCCAATAGACATGCATGATAATATGTTCCATAGAGGAGAGATAATTAAATAAATTGATCCTTATATTGGTGAGCCTTGAGGAAAAATGAGATAATCCCATCCTGATGACTGACACAATAATTGTTGAATAACATTCAAGATATATGTTTTCCACTGTTGATTCCTTTATTTCTCCACTATAATAATAATTCCCATAATCATATCATCAATTATAGAAGAAATACTACAAGAACCCGGAAAGAGTCTATGGACCTCTCCCCGGTGATTCCTAAAAATTTCACCATAACTAAATATCTTGTATTATTGTGTGAGGAACTATCAGAAATTACCTTGATCATTCAAAATAAGTGTTTATGCCATAAGACAAAAAAATTATCATGTGGGGGCCTAAAATTACCACTAAAACAATCTCGTCCAAGGAAAATTATATCATGCACCAAATTGAAGTAATAGTTTTTTTTCGATGTGCAGACCGGAAAAAAAATATTAAGAATCGATGATAGTAAATCACCAACTTTGAATGAATACCAATTAGGTATAATTTAATTCCTAGAATTCCAGATTAAATGAATCAATTAGGCTAAAACAACATGAAAAATATTCTTCAACTGTGGGGACAACACTAGGTTGCTCTTTCAATTAAGAAACCCTCGAATGGAATCCATATGAGGTTGATTAACATAGAATATATCCAAAATTTCCTTCCACATTGATGAATCAACAACACAGATAAGAAATAAATTATCCACATCCTCTATGTGGGGATGAAAAAGAATACAAGAGTAGCATAGGGAAATAACACAACTTTGAAGATAACAATAAGTAGATATCATCCCATGATCCAACCACTATAAAAAAATGGAGTGAGAATATCTAATGAGTATCCTATGAAAATCCCCCATATGTTGACCATCAATTCTGATTTCCAAGGAGCTCATGTAGAATAATTTAGAAGAAAAAATTCCTTTTAAAGTAGGTTCCCATACTGAAAAATCAGCTCTATCATAAAAATAATAGAAATTAACAGTGTTATATATATGAGTTTGAAAGCTCGACATACTCCCAACTGGTTCATTAATAGTAAAATTCAGATCCAAGATGCTCTCCTAATCTACAAGGGACTAAACAAGGGGATTAACAAGTCCTATTAACCGTAAAAAAAGGAAGATAAGAGTTTCTTGAGACCAACCATCTAGAATTAATATTAATTGGATAATATATGGATTTCAGAGCAGTCCATACTAAAGAATCAATATAACTAGAAATTATAGTATTGAGTCAATGCATGAACATATCCCAAAGGAGGGAAGGAGCCTCAGAACCACTATTGACAATTCTCTACAAAAATGAATCCTATGAAAAATTATTGAAGGAGGCAAGGTTCTTAATTCCTAATCCCCCTATAATATGAATTACGACAAGTTCTACCAGATATCATTGCTAACATCATGTCCAGAATGTTTCCACTCCAAATTAAATTATTAAAAGACACATTGATGTTCTGGATGATAGAAACATTCCATTTATACACCACAATGGAATGAACATACTTGGAAATAATAATAGGCTTCACTAGAAAAACATGACCATCCATTGAGAGAGATTTTTCATTCCATGTAGCAAGTAGTCATTTGTCCTTTCCAATGATATCGAAGAAGTAGTATAATTTGAGTATTCCCTAAATCATGTGAATCCCTGTGTAAATAAAATGTAGAACTCACTCCTGAATACACAAAACGATGAAAATATAATTTTTTATATGGAATGAGAATTTTTTTAAAAAATATACCAAAGGACTAACTCCAGCAGATCTCCTGACAAAAAAACTTTTTCATAATGTGAAATAGACTGCTTAGTATTGTTGATATTTCTTCTATCACTTTTATTGAAGAGTATTACGGCATCATCATACAATAAATGTGTAGGATTAGTTAATCCTCTTCTAGTATAAATAAATTTCAATTTCCCATGACCATCCATAAGGAAAAAGAGTATTCTATGATAATACTCAGATATCAAAACAATTGTTGTTGAAATGGGGTCACCTTTCCTTGCACCACTAGAACATTCAAAATATATATTCAGAGACCCATTTATAAGACAATAGATGTTGGAATACCCAAGAATGATTTCTACCCATGATGTGGAGACATTATTGAATCCAAAAAAATGAAGGATCTTACAAATGAATCCCCAATACATTGTCTCAAACGCCATTATGACATGAAGATAGAGTACAACATTTCCACCCATAATGTTCTTCTTAAATAGGATAACACATTCTATGGCAGTAATGATACAATCATGAATCAATCTACCCATACAAAAACCAAACTGATTGTGTGAGATAATTCTAGTTGTAATTGATGTGAAAAACATATCCATGAACTGCCAACTAATTTTATAGATGGTGTTGACTACCTAAACTGACCTTAAAAGGGGGATCTCATTAGTATTATCCACCATTGGAATAAAAGAAATAAACTAATCATTCAATAATTTAGGATTCAAAACAACTTTTTAAAATGGGTTCCTAATCTGCAATAATCAACATTGATAATATACCATATGATCTGGAATAAAATATTTCCAAAAACATCTAGACCAGGGGAATTGTTAGATTTGAGATTGAATGTGGATTTCTTTATTTCAAACTCCAAGGGAATAGAGGTAAGATACTGGTTATCTTCTTCAGACACAAGTGTGGGTACAATATCTTCCAAAGGATCTCAAGGGGATGGTGAACCATTTAATAGATCATTAATGAAGGAGTAAGCCCCAACCAATTTCCAATAGTGATCTTCCGTACGAGTATGACCCATCCAATTTCAAATGTGTATCCTCCATTGGCGTATTCCCCAACTATTTTCAAATGGGCATCCTCCTAGGAGTAAGCCCCATCCAATTTCAAATGGGAATCCCCTTTAAATGTAATCCCCATCCAAACCTTAAACAGGCATCCCAATAGGAGTAATCCCCATCCAAATATCAATGGGTATCCTCTAGTGGAGGAAAATCCAACTAATTTATAAAAGGGAAGCCATCCTAGTGTAATCCCCATACCTTTTAAAGTATGAGTTTGCAGTATTTCCCCTCACTACTTCATTCACATTCATTTCTTCTTTAAATTGGACCCTATTAAAATGTAATGTGAACAAAGGGAAGGATTACCGCCTCTCCCCCTTTCATGGTCACCTCGGCCTC
Organism: Viscum album; assembly: GCA_963277665.1. Taxonomy (NCBI): domain Eukaryota; kingdom Viridiplantae; phylum Streptophyta; class Magnoliopsida; order Santalales; family Viscaceae; genus Viscum; species Viscum album. Next base: position 122,224,961 of record OY728139.1, on the reverse strand, counting down.
GTACACCCTCACAACCGTAGGTGCATCCCCTTCCACCAGCAGAGGTGGAAATATTTGGGTTCATTTGTTGAATCATTCACATCTTATTTATTCTCATAGTAATCATGACTCATGTGGGATTAGAGATTTGTGATGATTACAAAATTTTCACAATCAACCATGGTGAATGAACTATGAGAATGTTGATTCCTATAAAAATTAGGATATGTAGAAAGCCTTATCAAGGCCCAAGCACACAGGATATCCTCCTTAGGAATCCAACAATAATTCTCTTAATCTGTGAATCTTCTACGGGGGTAAACTTCAAAATAAACCTCCAAATCAGCAACCATCCTATTCCGGAATAAGCCCAAAATATTTTCTCATAAAGAACTACACTCTTATATGAGACTCATAAAACTACATGGTCATTGATTCTCATCCAAATGAGATACGTAGGAAGCCTCTATGATTTTATAACTCAAAAAATGAAATCAACCCTATTATTCATGGTCCATATTCCGGACATGGTCTAATCATACAAGGAATCCTATATTCATTCTATGTTCCTTGGGTTTCATAGGCATAAGTCCCATGCAAAATCATGACAAATCACCTTTCGCTTAGATGTACTTACTGTAACAACACAAAGATTCATTAATGGAAAGTCCATATTGATCATATTGAATGTCTCTTTATATAAAATGTTTTTATAAAATGTCAACTTGATTGGTTTTATGATAAGAAGTGTGACCGTTACTTTTTTAGTCGCTGAACAGTGATCACATGATTTGTATAAATATAGGGCTTTAACACATCCAATTTTACTTAGACAAATGAAGTGATGGCCTCATCCAGTAGAATTTCGCCATACGAAGCCCATTTATCGGATCTCCGAAAAGAGGTGGCGTACATGGGCTTCGCTCTTGACCAAGCCCAAGCTGAGCTTCACCATGTCAAGCTCGAACGAGACAGTCTACTGGAGAAGTGGAAGTTGATAGAAATTACCAATCAAGAAATGTTATCTGAGCCACCCCAAGAGTCTGTCACCATTCCACACCTTACCCTTAGGTCTTATGCGGCTATTTTAAGGGGTTATCTAACTAATCGATAGTATTATGTTCATGTACATTATTTTTTTATATAATAATGAATATAATTTCTTGTCATTATTGAGACATTGTAAATAGTCTTAAAAGTAAAAATTGTGTTTTTAGTTATTATTTAATTCAGAAATATATTTTATTAAATTAAGGGATTTTTGAATTAAATAATATTTTAATAAAATATTATTATTATTATTATAAGATTAATTTTATTATATATAAATGATCATGTAATTGTATGAATGGAATTATAATTTTTATTATGGTTTGAAAGAAATTTTTGTCAAAACCCGTGAATTTTTTATAAATGTTGGTTTTTATTTTAAAAGTGAAAATTTACATATTTATAAAATTATTTAGATAAACTAAATTTAATTTTTTTAATCAGGACGTCGAAATTATCCAACGGTGAATTTTCATAATTTTCTAATATAGTCAAATTTTTTAGTATAAATTAAATACCTTTTAAATATATAATGTGTTTTATGACATCATAATGACCCAATAGTGATGTAATAAAATAATATAATATTAATGTTCGGCCAATATATGTGTTTACATTAATATAATGTGATTTTAGGTTTGTTTGGATTACTTTAGAAAGCATTAATGGACCCCTCAAGTCCTATTAAACACCTTGTATTTTTAAATTAATTTCCATGGGAGTGTGACTCACCACCACATAAGAAACCCTAATATTATAAGATGTTAGGACTTTGGCCTTATAAATTATTTTTTTCCTCTTTCCTTTTCCAAATACCATCGGAAAAAACCATGGGATGGTTTGTGGTTTGTTTAATTTAATATAAGAGGTCCCAAACCTAACTAATAAAGAATTCCATCACCATTCCTATATAAACCCACCCAAGCTCCCACATCCTCCTCACTCAGAGCATTTGGAGTTCGTCCAACCTCTGCCCTACTCTCTCTAGAATCCTACCAAGGTGCCCCAATCTTTCAAGAAGCCTCTCACAAGCCTCTCTCTAGCCATTGGAAACACACTTCCAAGTAAGGGTTTTTTCTTCCTTTCTCATTTTTGTCCAATTTTCTTTATGTTTTGTTGACCTTTTAATTTAAATTATAAATGTTGGGGTATTGTTTTTCAACTCCCTCATACTGCCATTTTTATGTTTGAATGATTAGAGACCCATTATCTCTCATTAAATGCCTCCCATGTACACCCGTTACTATGCTGAAATTCTGAAAGGAACTTCTCTCTCCCCTTTTACATTCAAGAAATACTTTTCTATCATGAATATAAATTCCATTACAATTGTTGAGACATGTATCTATATGACCTCCTTACTTTCCATTACATATAAATATGAGAGGAACCCCTTTCTCTCTCATCAACCATTTTTATAAATTCTTATGTCACTCTGTTACGCTGCTGAAATCACACCGATTTTCTAAGCCAATGTCATTGTGTAGTGAATACCATGCACATTTCTCCATCAAGGGTATTCAACTTTATGTACATTTACATATTGATTGTGAATATTCATGTATGAATTCCACATTCCTTTATCGTGGAATAAATGATTATGTTTTATGAATCCATGTTTTATGATCCATGTGGCACACTTATGCATGAAATGAAATATATAAGAACGGTGCGCCCTTATAGCGCTCTAATGCATTGGGTAAAGTATAGTATCATGATACGTCATTAGAAATGAGTGTTGAATCATGCTAATTCTTGTGCAACTAGGGTATACACATCCTTTATGTGAAATGAGGATTTACTCATGCTCCATGTGCAATGAGCCTTGGCTCATGCTGATTCCATGTTAAGTGTTGTTGCCGCATTTCCATGTTATGATTATCATGAGTTATCATTCCATTATGTTAATTTTTTTCTTATGCTCTATTGATATGACTATTATCTAAAATGTATTGTACTCCTCATGTTTTTCCATGTGTACTCCCTTAGTGGGATTTATATCTCACTCTTTTCTTATGCATGTCCTCATGTTATCCCATGCAATGCTAAGTATGAAGGAATGTAGTGGTCATGTAAAGGATGTTTTCAATAAAGATGTTGTATTTCATGTTTTAAGTTTTTATGTACTGATCCTAAGCCACAAAGACAGTAAAACTTTCGATCTTATTTGTTGTATCAAGTAAATTTTTATGTAATAAATCATGTTTATGTTGTAATAAAAAGCAGGGTTATCATGGTTGGAATGAAAGGATAGGTTTTGTTATTTTTGGTATTAGGATTAGAAAACCCTAGTAAAGCCTTAGATACAAGACTAAGTACAATAAAAACGTCCCTAAGTTTTGGTGAGTATTGAGTACGTGGGTTATCTAGAAAATACATCCCTGTTTGGATACGAGCAGGTAAAGGCGGCTCTGGCACAGATGTATCCTATGGGTAAAACCCGAAAACACAACTTTGAGGTAGACTCGAATGAGAACTGGTGCACAACAACAGACCTTGCTGCACTCTTGGTTATGACACTCCTAGGGGATATGCTTTAATAAATTCACAAGCTTAGTATGATCCTTTATTAAGGGAATTAAAAAAAGGCCCTAAGAATATATGTTAGAAAGTTGATCATGAAAATCATAGATTGAAGCCTATAGAATCATGAGTTATGGAAATTAATGTTTATTTACAAGTCATAAACTTTTGTCTTTGGATTACCCTTTATTTGTTACCCCTAACATTCCTTTTATTCTAGCCGATGGCCAGTAATAGGAGGACTCTGGCTAACAACTGATGTGAAGATCAGTGTGATGACTGTTCTAAGGAGATGCCCAATCCAATGGGAGCCAGAATCATGAACTTTGTCACGCTTCTCTATCGGCTAACACAAGCGTTGAATAGAAACATGGGTCAAGAAGAACGTCCAAACCCCCCTAAGAAAGAACAAGTCGCTATCAAGAGCTTCATGAGACAAATACCTCCTACTTTTGGTGGATCATCTAATCCCACGATCACTGAACATTGGATTAACTCCATTGAAAAGATATTCTCCATCCTTCAATGTTCTGAACAGGAGAAGGTTCTCCTGTAAGCTTATCGTATGGAGGGTGAAGCTGATCAATGGTGTACGTTGATCAAAAATATGAAGCCTGAGGCGGAGATCGAGGTGTTGGAATGGAAGGATTCATGGAAGATGTTTTTCGATAAAAATTTTCCGCGCACCCTACCGATTAAGATGGAAATGGACTTCCTTTCCCTCAAGAAAAAAGACGAATAATCCATTGGAGCGTATGAGGAAAACATCACAAGGCTTGTATGATACGCTTCCGGCTTTATCGTTACCCCCGAATACATGGTTGACCGCTTCTTTGGTGGGATGAAGCATAGCCTGTGGAAATCATTAGCGATCTGTGACTTTGACATCTATGAGGAAATTGTCAGATGTGCCCTCAAGGTCAAAATAATGATCGAAGAATCATAGGGGTATCATGGGGATAAGAAGCACAAAGTGGAATTCAATTCTGGTGGTCCGATGGATAAATCCAACGGTTCTAAAAATATCCAGCACCCCACTTTCTAAATGTGTGGAAAGAAGCATCGTGGAAATTGCCTTAAGGGGACGAGGAAATGATTCAGGTGTGGAAGAGAAGGGAACATAGCTATTAACTATTGGCAAGAAAGACCTGCGGCTGCGACAGAGGAGAGGAATGTTCCGTTCGAACGTCAACGCGTTGATCAGTGCTACAAATGAAAAGAACATGGTCATTTTTTAAATCAGTTCCCTAATCCAAGGGTTTTCGGAGACAACCAATAACCACCAAGGCAGCAAGGAAGAGCTTTTGGCATCACTTCTGCCGAAGTGAACCCCGAAAATGAAGTGGTGACATGTACACTAGTTATTAATTCAAGAATAGAGAACTTACTTCTTGATTCAGGTTATATGCATTGTTTTATATCTCAAAAGTTTAGTAGAAAAATCCCAGCACCACCACAAATCATGGAAGTGAAGATGTCGGTGAGTACGAAAAATGGGGCAATCATTGCATCCCATGAATATAAGTCCTCCTCTTTTATAATCTTTGGATTGAATTTCCCGGAGAACCTCGTCATACTCCCTATAGTAGAATTTTATGCAATTCTTGGCATGGATTGTATTTCCTTATATAGAGCCAACATAAATTGTCGGGAGAGGGAAATCACACTCCATATGGAGAATCGACCCCCTATTCTTTACAAGTGTAGGGAAAAAGATGAATCTCCTTTAGCTCCATCATCTAAAGTGTGGATATTACTGCCTTATGAGCACACGTATCTGGCTCAGATGATTGAGTCCAGGGAAGAAACCATCCTTGAAGAAATGCCAATTGTGAGGGAATTCACTGAAGTGTTTCCCGAGAAAATGCCTGGTCTTCCTCCTAGAAGGGATGTTGAATTCTCCATTGAACTTATACCCATGGCTTTACCAATATCCAAGACTCCATATAGAATTGATGTTTTAGAGCTTGGAGAGCTAAAGAAACAACTACAGGAGAATATGGACAAAGGGTTTATACACCCAAGTGATTCACTATGGGGTGCACCAGTCCTCTTCGTTAGGAAGAAGGATGGGTCAAAGCGGCTTTGCATCGATTATCATGAACTTAAAAAAATCATAAAAAAGAACAAGTATCCTCTCTCATGAATTGATGAATTGTTCGATCAGCTGCGTGGAGCACAATACTTCTCCAAGGTGGACTTGCGGTCGGGATATTATCATGTAAGGGTGAAGAAGGAAGATATCCCCAAGACTGCTTTTCGCACAAGATATGGGCACTATGAGTTCATAGTAATGCCTTTTGGACTCACCAATGCTCCAAAAATCTTCATGGACATGATGAATAGAGTCTTTAGAGATTACCGAGTCAAATTTGTGGTAGTCTTTATAGATGATATTCTAATATACTCCAAAACCGAGGAGGATCATGAGGAGCATGTAAAAACTATACAAGAGACTTTACGCAAGGATAATATCTATGAAAAGTACAGAAAGTGTGATTTGTGGTTAAAGGAGGTCTCATTCGTGGGAGATATCATCATAAGTAATGGGATATCTATAGATCCCTCCAAAACAGATGCAATTGAGGGATAGTCGAGGCCAACATCGGTAACAGATATCTGTAGCTTCGTGGGGTTAGCTGGATATTATCGATGATTTGTGAGAAATTTCTCACGTTTTTCCAACCCTCTTACCAAGATAACTCGAAAGGGAGTAAAGTTTTCTTGGAGTCATGAATGCGAAGAAAGCTTCAAAGAGTTGAAAAGGAGGCTTATCACTAAACCTGTGCTCACTTTACACACAAGTGGGGAGTTTCTTGTGGTATTCAGTGATGCATTGAAGAAGTTCATAGGATGTGTGATGATTTATAATGATAAAGTGATATCCTATGCCTCAAGGCAGTTGAAAATCCCTGAGAGAAACTATCAAACGTATGATCTGGAGTTGGTAGCGGTGTTCATTGCCTTGAAAATCTGGCGGCATTATCTCTATGGAGAGAAATGTGAGATATATACTAACCACAAGAGTCTTAAATATATATTCACATAGAAAGAGCTTAATATGAACCAGATAAGATGGATAGATCTCATCAAGGATTATGACTCTTCAATCCATTACCACTGTGGGAAAGCGAACAAGGTGGCAGATTCCCTAAGTAGAAAGGATCCATCGATTCTATCTATGATGTGAATTGATAAGGATCCAATCTTCTTATACCTGATTAAAATGGACATAGTAATCAGAGATAAGGGTACATCTTCAATCCTTTCACAAATGATTTCTCAATCGTCTATTTTGGAAAGGATAATGGATTCTCAAAAGGATGATGTCGGAATTCAAGAAATATTAGAAGCTATCGAAAAAGGGAAATCCTCTGAGTTTAATTTTAATGAAGAAGGAATTGTACAGTTTGGGAAAAGACTATGTGTTCCATCAAGATTGGAGCTGAAGAAGGAAATTTTGGATGATGTACATAGTTCAAATTTCTCTTTTCACCCAGGGAGAACAAAGATGTATTGAGATCTCGGAGATAACTTTTTGTGTGATAACATGAAGAAAGAGATCATTGAATATACATCAATGTTCCTGGTGTGTCAGAAAGTGAAGGTAGAGAGGTAGAAGTCTAAGGGGATGATGCAACCATTGCCCATACCAGAATGGAAATGGGAGAACATCACCATGGACTTTGTCACTAGACTTCCAAGGACATCCAAAGGGAACAATGCAATCTGGGTTGTTGTGGGTCGTCTTACAATGACTACACGCTTCATTACTATTCGGGAGGATTTCTCGTTGGATCAAATGGCACATATATATATCAGAGAAATGGTAAGGTTTCATGGAGTACCACTATCTATTGTGTCTGACCGAGATCCAAGATTCATCTCTATGTTTTGGAAGAGTCTTCAACATGCTCTGAATACTGAACTAAACATCAGTACGGCCTATCATCCTCAAACTGATGGCCAATCTGAGTGGACTATCCAAACAATTGAGGATATGTTGAGAGCATGCTCAATGGACTTTAAAGGAGGATGGGATAAACATCTTCATCTGGTTGAGTTCTCTTATAATAACAATTTCCACTCAAGCATCCAAATGGCACCATATGAATCCCTCTATGGGAAAAGGTGCAGAACAACGACATGTTGGGATGATGTCGGTGAACGTAAGCTGCTTGGACCAAAAATGGTCGAGGAAATGGTGGACAAGGTGAAAAACATTCAACAACATATCAAGGCAGCCCAGAGTCGAGAAAAGAGTTATGCAGATAATCATCGACGAGACCTTGAGTTTAAAGTTGAGGACATTGTTTTTCTACGCATATCTCCATGGAAGAAGGTCATGTGGTTTGGAAATAAAGGTAAGTTAAGTCCAAGGTACATTTGCCCCTTCGAGATTCCTGATCGTGTCGGGGATGTGGCCTATTGACTAGAACTTCTACCTACTATGGCCAAAGTACATGATGTCTTTCATGTATCCCTCTTAAGGAAGTACATACCGGACCCTTCACATGTACTCTCTTCTGAGGTGGTACAATTGGAAGACGATCTTTATTATGAGAAGAAACTAGTGAAGATCTTATATCGTAGAGAAAAGGTACTACGAAATAAGACAATACCCCTTGTCATGGTGTTGTGGGGAAAACCAAAGTTTGAAGAAGCAACTTGGTAATCACAGGATGTTATGAAGCTGAGTTACCCACATCTGTTTTAGTGTGGGAAATGGAAAATTTCGAGGGTGAAATTTATTAAGGGAGTAATATTGTAATGACCCAAAGTTTCATAAATATTAAATCCCTCTTGATCTTATTAAATGAATATTTATATAATTTTTTTTTATAAAATGTCAACTTCATTGGTTTTATAAGTAGAATTGTGACCGTTACTTTTATAGTCATTGAACAGTGATCACATGATTAGTATAAATATAGGGCTTTAACACATCCAATTTTACGTAGAAAAATGAAGCGATGGCCTCATCCAGTAGAATTTTCCCCTACGAAGCACATTTATTGGAGCTCATAAAAGAGGTGGCGTCCTTGGGCTTCGCTCGTGACCAGGACCATGCTGAGATTCACCATGTCAATCTCGAACGGGACCGTCTACGAGAGAACTGGGTGTTGATCAAAATTACTACTCGAGCGATGTTATCCGAGCCACCCCAGGAGTTTGTCACCATCGCACACCTTACCCTTAGGTCTTATGCGGCTGTTTTAAGGGGTTATGTAACTAATCGATAGTACTATGTTCATGTAAATTATTTTTTTATGTAACAATGAATATAATTTCTTATCCTTATTGATACATTGTAAATAGTTTTTAAAGTACAAATGGTGTTTTTAGTTATTATTTAATTAAGAAATAATTTTTATTAAAATAAGGGATTTTGGAATTAAATAATATTTTAATAAAATATTATTATTATTATTATTAGATTAATTTTATTATATATAAATGATCATGTAATTTTATGAATGCAATTATAATTTTTATTAAGGTTTGAATGCCATTTTTTGTCAAAACCTGTGAATTTTTTATAATTGTCAGTTTTTAATTTAAAAGTAAAAATTAACATATTTAGAAATTTATTTAGATAAAATAAATGTTATTTTTGGACTCAGGATGTCGAAATTATCCAATGGTGAATTGTTCATAATTTTCTGAGACAGTCAAATTTTTGAGTAAAAATTAAATACCGTTTAAATATATAATGTGTATTATGACATCATAATGACCCAATAGTGATTTAATAAAATACTATAATCTTTATGTTCGTCCAGTATATGTTTTAACATTAAAATAATGTATTTTTGGGTTTGTTTTGGATTACTTTTCAAAGCATTAATGGACACCTCCAGACTTATTAAACACCTTGTCTTTTTAAATTAATTTCCATGGGAGTGTGACTCACCTCCACATAAGAAACCCTAATATTTTAAGAAGTTAGGACTTTGGCCTTATAAAATATTGTTTTCCTCTTCCATTTTCCAAAAAACATGGGCAAAAACCATGGGTTGGATTGTGGTTTGGATTAATTTAATATAAGAGGTCCCAAACCTAAATAATAAATAATTCCCTTACCTTTCCTATATAAACCCACCCAAACTCCCACTTCATCCTCACTCAAATCCTTTTTGAGTTCGTCCAACCTCTGCCCTACTCTCTCTAGAATCCTCCCAAGGTTCCTAAATCTCCCAAGAAGCCTCTCACAAGACTCTATCTAGCCTTTGGAAACACACATCCAAGTAAGGGTTTTTTCTTCCGTTCTCATTTTTGTCCAATTTTCTTTAAGTTGTTTTTCCCTATTAATTTCAATTATAAATGTTGGGGTATGGTTTACAACCTTCCTAATACGTCCCTATTTATGTTTTAATTATGGGATACCCTTTCTCTCTAATTAAATGCCTCCCATGTAGACCCGTTACTATGATGAAATTCTGAAAGGAACTTCTCTATCCTCTTTTACATTCAAGTAATACTTTTGTATCCTCAATCTAAATTCCATTAAAATTGTTGGTAAATATATCTATATGACCTCATTACTGTACATTACATGTAAAAAATGATGAAGAATCTATTTCTCTCTCATCAACCATTTTTATGAATTATTATGTCATGCCGTTACGCTACCGAAATCGCACTGATTTTCTAAGCCAATCTCATTGTGTAGTGAAGACCATGCCCATTTCTCCCTCAATGGTATTCACTTTTATGCACATTAACATATTGATTTTAATGTTTCATGTATGAATTACTCATTTCTTTATCTTGGAATAAATTATTATGTTTTATGAATCTATGTTTTATGATCCATGTGGCACACTTATGCATGAAATGAAATGATTAAAAAGGGTGCTCCCTTATAGAGCTCCAATGCATTGGGTAAAGAATAGTATCATGATACATCATGTGAAATGAGTGTTGAATCATTCTAATTCAAGTGCAATGAGGGTTTAATCGTGCTTTATGTGCAATGAGAATTTACTCATTCTCCATGTGCAATGAGCCTTGGCTCATGCTAATTCCATGTTAAGTGTTGTTGCCACATTTCCATGTTATGATTATCATGCTTTATCATGCATTTATGTTCATGTTTTTATTATTCTCTATTGATAGGCCTATTGTCTAACATGTATTTTACTCCTCATGTTATTCCATGTGTACTCCCTTACTGGGCTTTATAGCTCACCATTTTCTTATGCATGTCCTCAGGTTATCCTATGCAATGCTAAGTACGAAGGAATGTAGTGGTCATGTAAAGGTTGTTTTCAATGAAGATGTTGTATTTCATGTTTTATGTTTTTATGTAATGATCCTAAGCCCTAAAGACATTAAACCTCTCGATCATCATTGTTGTATCAAGTGATGTTTTATGTAATAAATCATGTTTGAGTTGTAATAAAAAGCAGGGTTGTCATACTTACCACACGACATTAAATTGTATGGTAAGTTCTTTATCACAAGACCATAAAAGGTATGATGTGTCCCATTAAGAAGCACTGAAATAAAAGGGTTTTGATTCCTTTCACTAGGACCCATAGGTAGCCTGTTTATGGGTATGATCCCAACATAAAAAAACCTTCATCTCCCTAGACGACAATAAATTCTAGAGTGCCCCACTAAGTGTCTTAAAACCAAGTATCATTATAATTATTGTTAAAATAATATCTAAATACTATACAGGATAATACCATTGATGGAGAACCATGAATAAATACGGATGTATACATTAATTAAGAGCCTCGATACATTAAAATTCATCATAATTTCACACATGATAAAAATTGATTAAAAATAAAAGGGAATCCTATGTTATACATGGAAAATTAACAAGGATTCATGAAAATATCTCAAATATATAAATAGAGTGCTGGAGTAGACAATAATACACCCAAAAAGAGTGTGATGAGTCTGAACTCCTACCCTCTCAACAAATACATGTTCTTAAGTAGTATATGTTTAAACTCAATGTACACCTCCTTTTGGAAGGTAGGAAACTTTTGGATAAGGAACTATTGTATGTTTTTGGTTCTATTAATAAATCCAACAGAAACCACCTATATGCAGTGATTCTTAACCAGAACATACATTCCCTAGAACAACAAAACAAAAATGGTGAACCCAACATTTGTCCTTAACCAAGTTAATAATGTTACCCACCTTCTAAGCCCATATTAATTAAAAAATGAAGGTAGAAAAAGGAATTAATCACCCATGTATGCATCTAAAAGATATTTCTTTAATGGTGTTTTTTGTTGTTTTCTAGTTTTTGTAGAACTCCCTTCACTCCAAATGGATTCCTTCAAGTTTTCATCTGTGAATGCCATGACCGCTTCTCACAGAGGATCATAATCCTCTTGAAGGATGTCATCACCAACTCCGCATATTAAACTATGGGTCTTGAAATTATTGGTAAGGGAATACCATCAACATATTTTTATCCCATCCTTGGAGGCTTCCTAAAATGCTCATTAATTTAACAATAACCCTTCAGTTGTCTGTTCAACGACTACCGGTGGTATAGAAGAAGATGGTGCCAAGAACCATCATCAGCCATTTTAGGTCCTTATTCCCAGAAAAAAATAGACATTACCTCACATAATACATAGAGGTGGATCAAAATGTCACTCATCCCCTTAATTTAAAGATGAAGGGATCCTTCCAGAGGACTCCCACCAATAATCACCGACTGAAAAATCATGCAGTAGTGAACCCCCATCATGATGGGGGTGTTTCCTTTGGTGGTTCAGCCCAGGTCCCTTAGACCCGATTATGTAAGATGAACCACCGAGGACAATGTCCAGTCAACATGGAGTAGTTTCATACCTTTTCCCCCACTAGAGATGTCCATCAACATAACATGATGGAAAGATATGATTGGGAAAATACCCCAGTTCATATTAATTCTACTGGCCACCAGACTTGTCGAGAAGCAACCCACTAATCCCACCGTTTGACTCTGGTGGAGTATCATGAATATGCACATACACCTGTTTACAAACTACCATCCAGTCAGTAGGCTCATCTAACTACATTCATGGAATCCTACCAATCATATTTGTTGGAATCATGAAAAAATGAACATGCACCATATTACACTCAAAAATTCTGCCAATAGTCTCATTGGTCATCATAAAAATGGTTTTGATGAAAAATTCCTCATGTAAAACACCTAATAGTCACATACACCTTCCAACATTCATCGGGCTTTCCAACAGTCTCGTTTTGCAGCTCCTGGATAAGTCATTAAGAATTCTCCGATGACTAACCTAGGGAAAACTCAACACTATGCCCTTATACATAAGTAATTTAGGTATCCACTAACATAAAAAGTAGGATAACAGAAGGCAAATACACTTACTCAAGATATGGAATTGATAAATATTCTCGTTATGGCCACTGAAGACACCAAACACATCTTATAAATTGTTAAATGGCGGACACAAATTCTTGCCCATATTCTAGAAGCATGTGAGAATATAATAACCAAAAATTCAGATGTACTAGAGAAAAAGACACGTAACTCTACCCCCACACATGCGAAGAATCATTGGAATACAATCTCGGAATAAATACATACATCTATTTCAGTCTATGAGGGTTATGGAAAATACTACCCCATATCATATAGAAAATTGGATCATGAATATACACACTTTCTAATTCATTGTAATTAGTCTATTTTAATGAACACACCGAGGCAGAAACATACACCTTCCCATGATAACCAATTCTCCTAGAAAGTGGTCCAAATTAACTGTTAGAGATCATCCATGAAGAAGTCTCACCGAATATAGTTGGAAAATGAAGATCCAATCCTTGATCTGTATCCTCTTAATAATGGAGTTCATGAATACCTCAAACATTTATATATGTCAAATCAAGATATTACCTTCTCATTACAAAATTATATGATTAGTCATAGTAATTAAGATTTTACCTATTGAAAACTTCATCATGAAGGATTTCTTCATGAAAAATTGGTCAATCAGAGAGTCTATCATCAGATGAGAGCAACGAAAACCCTATATATGGCTAGAATACCAAGGAGAAAGAGGATTTATCCCTTGATGTAATCCACCATGGTGGTCCTCCACATTATTTAATTCAGTGTAAAATATCTCTATAGAGTAGTATTTTTCTTTTTTCAAGGTAATTCCTTAATCCAAAATGTAGTAATGAGAGAGCCCTCTTATCTCGAGGACCTTTCCATCACAAGGCCTGTCATGTCTGATGCCTTTTCATTAACAGGTAAAATACTTTGTCAATAAGAAGACATATTAAGTAAATATTCATTCTACAAACCTACCTTAGGTCATTTTTCTTCTAATACAGTAGAGGAAAAAGAAACTGATTCCATTGTTTGAAATAAAACAATTCAGAAGCATCCTCTTTGGTTCGACCAAGTGGAGAAACCCATAATAAAAAATGATAAAGATATGTTGATCATGAGAAAAAATTAGGATAAAGGATAAGTACTAGTCCAGTTATGGCCTTCAGAAAAATCTCTATACAACATTCTGGAATTGATGTAAGAAGATCACAATCATAATGTACGCCTTAACTTATGGTAAACTATTTTTCATTTGATAACCAATGTATTTCCATATGATGAATGTAAAAATCATGTAAAGGTAATATAAGGGTTGAAATGTCATATCAAATTGGCATCTCTATAAGATTCCCGACATCCAAAGGAAGAAACGAATCAAAGGACCCTTTATTTTTCATTCCTCGATGCATTAAAGAGGATTCACTAGTTAATTTCTGATACCCCATCAGATGCCTGTATCGGAGGATGGAGTGGACAAGGAGAATTGCATTTCACAGAAATGAAAAATCATCAAAGCCCATGAAAAGTGGTCTCTTTAAATATTATTTCCCTCATTAGACTACAATCAACAAAATTTGTGTGTAATCATGTATATGCTCTAGAATAGGCCTCAAATAGATCTCCTCAGAGTTAGGCCAAATGAAAGCAAGCTATTGATATACTATTTCATCAAGCATCTGAGTATCTTAAGAAGGCCTCCCACATAGTGTATTTCATCCATCATATGGAAAAAATGTCTAAAATAGAACATCATTCATCTGATATAGGTAATTTGAGTGGTTGTCATATAATGCACCCAGAAAATGTTCATACCAAAATTCACAAAATCAGAATTTTAGCTATGTGAATCTCAGTTATAGCATCTCAAGAGCCACCCCAACCTACTGGGCAATGGGATTGTTTAATTCATCCTTTGAATTCAAAAAATAATTGACGGTTTGAAGAAAAAGAAGAACACGAAACGCCCTATCCTACAAGGCTATGTGATGTTCACATCTACAATCCCATCCTCAACAGAAGTCAGTTTTCTGCCGATTGTAGAAGAATCCACAAAGAGAAAGAAAAACTGAACTGTCCAAGGATTCCTTTCAGGTTACATTCCATTAAACATATCTCAGAAATTTATCATATACGAGAACCTAGTCTCATGGATTATTCAGAAGGACTTGACATAGCAAGGATATTGACAGATTTTTGTCAATGGATTATTCATCAGTGAGTTTCATTAATACCATTGTAGGAGATCCTACAAAGAATGAGTCTAATATAGGGGAATCAGAAGACAATGTTTCTATCCATAATATGGTACACACTGTTGCAAATGAATGAGGATTGCCCACACAAAACCCAAGGCTTACCTAGAATATATGTATTAGCTCAAGTAACCTACTCCAACCCCTTCTAAAGGGATCTAATATGGAGAATGGTAAAAGTCATATCAAATTTCATTTTTTTACTATATAAGGTTAGTCTCACATTCATGAAGAAATATTTTCATAGTAAGAAGAGAATATTAGATATTTGAAAAGACTCAATAAAAAGTTAATTGGAAGCAGCATTTCTTCTTGACATGCTCTCTAAGTAGATCCTCAATATTCACATTATTTTGGAAATCCATAGAAAAGAGGATTTTTTGTAACCATAGATGTGGATAATGAATTCCATTCGTTGGGTACACTTACAGGGAAGGATAAAAAACCTTATAGGCCGGTCCCTGTGGGTTATCTAGTACAAATACTAGTAGAACCACCACTAGTGGTTTTTTTGGTAGTTTCACTAGTTCAATCTCTAGCTGTTGTTCCTATAAAGGTAACATCTCATTCGAATATACCAAATATTCATATAAACACAATTTAGGCATTAATAACTTGATTGGAAGCTGTGAATGTACAATGTGTGCTAGTAATTCCCGAAAACATTGATTATGTATTGCCCCGACCCCAGAAACCAGGAGTCATTGCATTATTTTAATACATTGGCAAGATTACAAGGAATCAAGTCCCAAATGACCGATTAGTTTAGGAGTCTTGGAATGAATATTCTTAATTATGTTCAAAATTATAACATAAAAAGAAAAACAACACTAATTTATTCTATTAAAAACATCCACCCTTCCATGATTATTTTGGAAAGTCACTCATAACTAACTTCTTCATGTCCCGGGAAATTGAAACATGAGAAAGGGGTGAGCTCAGATGATCATTAAGAGTAATAAATATAGTGGATGAAAACATAAACATTAGGCATGGTGAATAATTGAAAACAAATGCCTTAATGAATAATAAACATGATCACATTATGTCAGGAATATGAGCTGAGTAAATAATGTCATAATAATACATAGTCATAGGTGTTCTACTAGTCGAATAACAACATGAAATATCTATATCTAATTAGATAATGATGGAATTCATAATGACGGACATTCAGAAACATTATGTCTAGGCCTTGCCCAAGACGTCTAAAAATGATTAAGGCCATGGCCAAAACTATATATCAAAAATTGGGAAAGGCATCAACCAATTCCATGTCTAATTGTCTCGTGAGACCAACTGATGCATCGAGGAGCTATAGTGGGCTCCACCCATCCCTTACTAAGTCCAATGCATTCCTCATATGAAAAGGTTGAAACATAACATAAACATTCGTATTAAAACAAGCATACAAAATGTCAGTACATTATCCATAAACCATGAATGGTATAAAAATAGCACTTCCAAAATCAATCATAACTCATTAAATACAATATAGACGATTGTATTATAATAAATTAACCTAAATTGATTATAATGAAGGATATTGAAATTGATGAAAATATTCATCAAGAATATTTGAGAAAAATATCTCCCCCCCAACTTTTCTTGAAAACATTTAAAAGTATCACTATTTATCAAGAAGTCATTTAAAATATATTTTTGAATCAATGTGTCCCATAACACGTTGAAACTTTGAAAAGGAATTTTAATTTTAATATATTATTTTCCCGATAAATAAATTCTTAAAACCATTTTTATTACATGGACATTAAAGAGAATGGTTTAGATGAATAAAACAATAAAACATTTAAAAATGATATTTTAGTTTGAGTTTATATCCAAATGAGACTAACATGAATGAAAATAATAGAGGTAATAAAAACATTATAATATAATGATAATAAATGATTTCATGATATAATATGTCAAATGATAGTATATAGACCATATCAAAGTGAATTGTTTCATAATAACAAAGATGTCTCAATGGAATTAAAATTGAGATCAAGTCCCTTACAAAGACTGTATCCTTAGGTTAAGGATAAATAAATGACCTAATTATGTGTGACATATATAAATACACTAAATATTATTTTATATTCAGTTTAAATCAATCATTGGACATTCACACATATTCTTGAAAAAACAACACCAATGACATGGATGTTTAAGTCAATGAATGTATAATTAGCTAAGATTACACTTATCAAGTTCATATTAATGACTTGAGAAATTATCAATGGAGTGATTATTTGTATCACAAGTATATCCAAAAAATGTTCAGTGTAAATTACTACATAAATAATAAATAGTGATTCCACACATAATCATGGGGTAAAATAATCAATGAAGTATGCGTAAATCCGAATGAGTAGAAATCGAAATTTGAAATTCCCTTACCAATTTGTTAACTTATGAAACATAAACCCCATGAAAGAAGGAACTTAAAATGATGATTTATATACCCATAAATTAATTTATATTAAAAAATGAATACAATCATGGATTGTATAGATGCCACACAAAAGGAAATAGTTTCCAATATCGCATGAATCTCAGAGGAATTAAAATTTAGATGAAAACCCCTTACTTCATTGTAATCATTTAAGTCGTATGACCAAAAGTTAATAGACACCAAATGAATCAAAGAATACCATGAATATAAATATTATAATGATAACATATATAAAATCTGAGTACACAATACACCACATGAAATAAATAATTGGCAAACAATGTAAATCACACAGAATTAAAAATGAGATAAGAAACCACTTACCTCAAGTCCGACTTATCTTGTATGTTCCATGTTCTTCATGAATAATAAACATAAGTTAATTTATACATGATTAAGAAAATTTTTAAGGTTTATTATTTATTTTATATCACGTTTTACCTTTCTAAAACAATAAGATAATTATTTGAGTTCATATTGGATATTTTATCGATGTTCGGAACATGAGTCAAAAATGAACTTGTTATAATTACAATATTTCCATGGGGTCAAAACTCCATTATCTCCAAAATTATATACCTAATTCAGATATTATATATATATATATGATCACTACTCTCATTTCTATTTTGTATTTTAATATAATTAAAAAATAAGGATACATAGTTATATTATAAATAATGTAAAATATCATATACAATATCATTAACTCCATACTTTATAAGTCCAACACAAGTCATTAAATAGTCATATAACTATGAGGGGGTGGTAGTATGCACTTCGTCAAATGAAATTATCACGTTTTACCTATAATGTAAACCCTAAAGGTAAGATATAAATGGAAAATACAGAATAAAAAAGAAAACATAAACATAATATATATCTTTTATAAATACATTTTAATCCTTTTGTCTTACATGAGAGGCCGTAGTAAAACATTTAATAATCATCATTTTATGAGGCATTAGTTTTCTAAGAACGGAAACATTATGATCTTCACCCATTATATGGAGGTGTGTGAATGTGTAGTTCAGATACATCTCATAACAATATCCTAGTATATTGAGGATATTGTTTTTGTTATAAAATAATTGAATAAAAAGAGTTTAGGGGGTTGGAAAAGTAAAATAAAACAAAATAAAACAAAATAAAACAAAATAAAACAAAAGATTTTAAGGTAAATTGTTACCAATAATTTGGGTATCTTCCTTTGGTTTGAACAAAAATGACTTCTTGAAGTGACTTCTACAGAAGTTAAGGAATATTGGTATAAGAGATAGATCTTAAGATCTTATTTGGATAGGGGTTGGATGAGCCAAGTTTCTTGAGATGTGTGTGTAATGGGTTAGAAGTGGTGTCCTTTTATAAGGGGGGAGGGGCTCTTTAAGAAAGTGTGAAAATATTATTTTATTATATAGTATTATTCAGCTTATAAAGGTCTATAAAAAATTAAAGAAGAACATAAGATGACTCATGGTCGAAATACAATCATCCAATAATAATTGGACAGGTTGTGGATATATTTTTTTAATATTAATAATCTTATTTATTTAAATAATTTATTAATGATGTGAATACTACATCATTATTGTTTTATAAATAATTTAATTTATATGATGTTTAAAAAATATAAAAAAATACCGTAAGGTATGAAATCTTTTTATCTTACCAATTAATATTTGTAGTCGAATATATGACTTATATAACCCCATGTAAAAATTTATTTACTAAAAGATATTTGTTTATGTTATTTTTTCCCTTAGTTTAAGTTAATTAATATAAAATGTCATTATCATTAATAAGTCATTCCATTGGGTCCCAAAATCGACCCAAGGATGCCCAAGGTCAGCCATGACTCATCAAATAAGGTTAAGACAAGTGTTAATGTAATATTATATTATTATAATATTTTTTATCTTAAATTACACAATTTACCTTTAACTG
Source organism: Viscum album (assembly GCA_963277665.1). Classification (NCBI taxonomy): domain Eukaryota; kingdom Viridiplantae; phylum Streptophyta; class Magnoliopsida; order Santalales; family Viscaceae; genus Viscum; species Viscum album. The sequence continues at coordinate 122,205,418 of OY728139.1, read as the reverse complement.
TAATAAATAAAAGTAAAAAGTTACTATTCACCAAAATTTATTTTCATCTTATTGAACCACATTTTACTGATTAATAACAACCAAGTATCTCAGATTTTTAAAATTCAATTCATAGAAGTGGTAAAAATTCATTTAAATGAAAATGTCATATTTTTATCTACTACTTAGTGGTTTCACTATAAATCAAAAATTGATGTTTTTTGTAAAAATACCAAAAATTAAGACTAAGATATTTTTGATGTTATTAATTGAAAAATTATGTCTATTTTACCAAATTCAAAACATAGGAGTTTGATTGTTTAATTTGAAATTAATTCCCATTGTCAAAAAATAGCCTGTTTTTAAGAAACAATTACTATCATAAGATTGACAGTTGTTTATGTATAATTTCAAATTGAAATTAATTCCAATGAACAAAATTTTACTAAGGGTTAAAAATATATTCGACTTAAACTTCAATACCAATTTAAAATATAATTTATCCTTATAATTAAATTAGATTAATTGGCAGTTTTGAATTAAAATACAATATTTCACACTATTCATAAACAAAATGAATATTATTAGAAAAATACAAAAATATCATCAAAAGTAAATTTTGATGTCCTGATTCAAAAGAAGAATTTTATTATATCAAATTGAATATGTAGAATGGTAAAATATTGGATTTAAAAAGGGTTCTACATTTAAATGTAGTAAAATTCAATTTTTTGTAAAATACATTTTTTATCTAAAAAATTGAATTTGTTCTTATAATATGTCTAAGAATAACATAATACATAAGTTCAAATAATAATGAGTATATAAAATTCAAAATCTCATTAACACAATTTATAATCTCTTTTGAACAACTAGTTTGGTAAGTAATGGTGTGCTCGAACTCGGTGTTTTGTGTAGTTAAAGCTATTGGATTTAAATATGATAACATACTAGGAATCCATGGGGTGTTTTACTCTTCCCTCCATCAACAAATTGCGTCCTCGAAATTTAATTTTTTTTTGTCGAAAATAAAAGGTTAAATATAGAAAAATACCTTAGTGGAAAACTCCCATCATAAATTTGTTTAATAAAATTTAGACCTAACAAGCGGGAAAAGGAGATGAATATGTGACCACCAAATTATGATCTTGATTAGGAGAACATTGGTGGAAATTAGAGACAAATAATTGGAGGGAAAATGTAAATATTTATATGGAGTGATTGAGGCCATCAATCACAAACAACTGTAAAATTGAGGGCCCCAAGCCGTCAATCTATGATGATTTAAAACATCATCAGTTAAACAAAACATAGAGCATTAGGAAAACACATTTTTGGATTTAAAATCCCTTCCCTAATGTTTAATAATTAATTTACTCATAAAATAGGAATAAAAAAATATACCTGACAAGTAGAGTTTCATCCTCCATCTAATTCATACCACAAACTCATCTTTCATTCCAAACAATGAGTATTAATGATGAATTGGTAACACCTGAACCACTAGAACCGACTTATATTGAATCACATAATTCAAAATGGATGAACTATATATTTCCATTTTCTTTAGAGATTATCCAAAACCCAAATGGTTAGTAAAATATCAGATGATCCCAAAAGGATTATATTTTAGAGAAAAAATGACTATTCATAATTTATAAAATTAAACCAACAATACCCAATGTTCAACAAATAATATTCAATAAACACTTGTCCATAAAATAATTCAATATAATCCAAACTGTTATTGAAACCTGAAACTGAGATGAATTTTCATACATCATCTACCACATTAGATTGTATCTTTAAATAATATCGACTACTCTTAAACTCACAAAATTAAAAGTAATTAACCTAATAATAAATTCTATATGATAGGTTAATCATTTCCATAAATAACCCAAATCAATATAAATACACCATAAATAAATATGTCAAAAAAAACACCATTACACTTCAACTGAAATCCCATAGTATTCTATTTTCTATAGGCATATTGTATTCCCAATAGAGAGAATGTCTTGGAAAATAACATCTATCACTTAATCAATAAATCATTTTCCTATACTATGGATATCCATTTGATAATACATAAGACCCCAAATCAACATATTATTTATCAATAAATCATTTAACTAAAAAGAAATAGTCCCACAATCTAGGGAAATCACGTAGTCCAGTGGAAGGTGATAAATCCCAATCTCACTATGGTTGTGGGTTCAATTCCTGTAGCTTTGTCCGATGTGACGAGTTGTCACACAGTCTGCGTGTTTCCCTTTTTTAAAAAGTATATAATTTTATAATATTCCAAAGAATGTGATATATTCATCAAAGTAACTATAACATAATTTCATCACAAATGATATCTCATACCTTGAATTTTTATCCCAACATTTAATAAATTTTATTTGCCTCAAAATCAATGATCATATAAAAAAAATGATTATTTATAACTATATCCACAAGAGAAAAGATAATTCTTCTTGAAATATCATTTTCACATGACAAACAGTAGTGTTACAAATACAATAGAAAAGTCTTCCAAAGTAACCACATCTAAAAAGAGCACAAATACATTTTAAACATTTCACCTTCCATTTATTTCCACATAGATTCTTCCGTGACCAAGAGTAAATCTTATAGAATAGGGAATTCACTCGGGTAATGTCCACGTCCCCTACATTTAAGGAAAATGACTGTAAATGGAATTTTGGGACCATTTTTATTTTCATCCATAATACACTTCATTTTATCTCTGAAATTATTTACTTTATGTCCTTCTTTGCCACACATAAAGCATTTCTTTGTTCCATTAAGACACCTTCCTAGGTGTATCCTTCCACATTTCATGCATGATGGAAATAAACATTCTTTTCTCCATGGTCTTCGATGATGGAACTCTTATCATTCACCACTTTTCTCTTCTTTGTTGATTCTGGGAGTTGGTTAATGTGTATGTTGTTGATCATATTTTTGGAAAACTGATTTGGAATGAACACAATTTCTATTACACCTATCAATATTCCATTTCATTTCTCATTTCCACCACTATTCCCGCCATGTAGATCATCTTCAATGCTACTATGAATTCCATGGAATCCCACCATTGACTTACACAAGAAAGTATAGTGTGATTCAAAAATCATTTATAGAATATCATAAGACCATGTTTTTAATCTAAAAAACCTTATGATTAAGAAATGTTATTTATTCTTATCATACATTAAAATTATTCAAATAGTTTTATAATAAATGTGAATTATCCTAAGCATATCCCACATGAGTGTCGTAACCAAGAGTGCAACAAGGCCCGTTATTGTGTACCAAGATACCCCGATTCACGTCCAAAACTATTTTTCGGAGTTTTCACTCCTAGGTACATATATTACAAAGCTGCATCTACCTGATCGTATCCATATATGGATGTATTTCATATAAATACACAAAATCTATACATTACCAAAATTTTAAAAAGTTCTTCTATACTAATACATAATGTCTATCTTAGGTTAATTTGCTATAATCAGAGTTTATCTGAATCGAATTTCCAAGGATTATAATAAAAATCCTCTAATACCAACTGTAATGACACGACCCTAGAATCCAGGAGCTGGTGCATTATTTCAATACATTTTCATGATTACAAGGAATTAATTCCCGAATGACTGAATAGTTTAGTTTTCTTGTAAATAATATACATACTTATGTTCAACATTAAAAATTGAAAATAAAAACACCACTAATTTAATCCATTAGAAACATCCAAGATTCCATGATTATTTCGGCAATTCACTCATAACTAACTTCTTCATATCCTATGAAAATGAAACATTAGAAAGGGGTGATATATGATTCTCAGAAAGAGTCATAAATATAGCAGAAGATAACATAAACATGAGACATGGTGAATAATTTAAAAAAAATTCTGTAATGAATAATAAACATGAGCACTTTATGGCAAGAATATGAGCAAAGTAAATAATTCCATAATAAAACATAGTCATGGGTGTTCTACTAGTCAGATACCCACATGAAATATCAATATCTAATCACATAATGATGGAATGAATAATGTCAGACATTCTGAAACATTTTTTCAAGCCCTTGGCCAAGACATCTAGAAATGATAAAGGCCTCGGCCAAAACCATATATCAAATTTTGGGAAAGGCCTTGGACAATTTCACGTCTAATTTTCTCATGAGACCTACTGATTCATCAAGGAGCTATATAGGGCTTGACCCATCACTTACTATGTCCAATTCATTCCTCACATGAAAATGTTGAAACATAACATAAACATTAATATTAAAACTACCATACAAAATGTCAATACTTTATCCATAAAACATGAATGGTGTAAAAATATCACATTCACTGTAACGACCCGAATCTGGAGCCCCTCCACTAGTGCCCCGTACCCAGTTCACCACATGACCTCAAGAGAATTTCCCCAAACTCTAGAGGTTGCCCACTAGCAGCGAGGCCCTTGGTAAGTTATTGGGGAAACTATTCCCTCATTCGGTAAGGTATACAAGTTAAGGAAAACAACAATAAATAGTAGAATCAATAAACAATACGCAACAACTGAAACCAAACAGCAAAAGCAATGAATATATAACAATGATGATAATGATGCAACAAGTACAAGTATCTAAGGAATGAATATACACAACAACGTGCTGATATACAACTGAACATAGTACTAAGAAAAAACAGAAGAAAAACAGATGAGAAACTCCTTAGCATCGCAAGCCTTGGATTGGTCTCATGCTCTCCAGATCCAGTGCAATCAAGAACCTAAAGTAGAAGGGCGCTTGCCCTTATCTATACCTGGAACAACATAGTCTGCTTGGGCCCAAAAGAATGGCCCAAACAGGGTGTGAGATACAATCAGAGTAGGCAATCACCCAAAGATCTATGCCTAACATTCAATGAATAATGGCAAGTAAGAGTGCAGGAAACAACAAATAGAGAAGCACAAAATAGCTGCAGTCCACAGTTCTAACATATAAAGTGTACAAGTAAACAACCAACAACAAGAATAAACAAGTAACCCTCTGGGTAGCTATCATAGCCTAACCCCTATGGTTCAACCGACAAGAACTATCAACCCTTTAGGAGGAACACAGAGTCTCACCCATATTGTTTAGCTAAGAGTAGACTCTCTGAGGATGCCCTCACCATCGATTCCCCATATAGTCTCGTATCATGCTAAAGGCTCCCTAGAGAGGCACTCAATGTCTCTTTACCCCTGTGGCCCACGTCGAGGAACTACAGACTCTCTGAGTAAGCACTCATCATCAGTTCCCCATGTGTTCTCAAATTGTATTAAAAGACACTTTAGAGAAGCCCTTACATCAATTCTCCATGTGTTCTACTACACTAGGTTCTCACAGTCCTGTGTGAAACTAACAAACTCAGCACGTGTATATCATCCATGTAAAACTCAATGCTGCTTGGCTATCATTCTAAGGCTCAAAAGAAATACAAATCAATAGTTCCACTATCCTACAACTACGCATGGCAACTGGCAAGAGCCAAATAAGAAAAACAACCACGACAACAATCCTGAGTAAAACGAAAGCTACTCTATTCACAAAGGTAAACCTCTATTACAGCAATCAAGCACGTAGGAAATAAATCAAGTGAAAAATAGGAAAACTCATAATTCCCATTCAAGGGAATTGGCGAAATTGCACAATATACTAAAAGAATTCTTACAGAAAGGTACAGAACACCTACCTTGATGCTAGGGGATTGATATACGTGAATTTCGATGACAGATTCTCCTTAGAAAATCGTATATCTAAAAAAATGCCGAAAATGTTCAACCCATGATAACATGAAAATGTGGAAAAATTGGAAAACAAGGATCATACAGAAGGAAGAACTCAACGTTTCAATTCCAACGCAATCGACCATTCTCGAATCTGAGAAAGGACGGAGAGGCGGGGGTTCGTCGAAGATTCACGGATCCGCGGTGCTCTCGGACGAACGAGACCTAGAAGAAGATGCTTCTGTGCGTCACGTGCGACCCTCGCCCGTTTAATGAAAAAAACAATGTACACAGCGTGGTCTTTTAGTGTACACAGTGTGTACTAGGTCTTTCCGTACTCCGCCAAAAACGGCCTCCATGTCACCCCTACACACTGGGTGTGTGGCCCAGACATGGCCAGCACACGACTTCGAGCAAGAGAAGAGTACACAGTGTGTTCATAGAAAGTACACGGCGTGTACATCAAAATTTTCCAGAACTAATTTTTGTTCTCAAAAACTCTATAAAAGGAAAGGCGTACCTGAAATGAAGATTTGGGTTCTTACAAACTTTCCCCCTTAATGAAATTCATCCTCAAATATCCCTAGTGAGGCATAGAAGAATAAACCCCAAACAGCTCTGGCCACTGAGATCATTCATCGGCCTCCCTCTCCCAGGTATCATCTTGTACTCTCCCATGTTTCCATAGAACCTATACAAGAGGGACAGATCGCCCATCGAGAACCTTCATATTGCGATCGACATTCTGGATAGGATGATCCTCGAACGATGCATATGCTTCTAGCTCAACCTCCTCATTCTGAAAGACAAGAGACAGGTATGAAAAGTAACGTCGGGGCTGAGAGATGTGGAAGACTTCGTTCATCACACGGTACCTATGGGGTAGCTGCAACAGATAGGAAACTGGCCCAACTCTCACCAAAAGGTCAAACGGCCCGACATAATGCGGTGAAATCTTTCCCTGTCTCCAAATCCTTTTGTGTCCCATCATCGGTGTGAAATGCAGGAAAACCTGATCCCCAACCTCGAACTCTAGAGGTCACCTCCACTGATCCGCGTAAGACATCTACCGAGACAATGTTGTAGCCATCCTCTTCCAAATCAACTCTATCTTCTCATATATCTCCTGAACAAGATAAGGACCCAGCAATGCTACCTCTCCTACTTCCAGCCTGCATAAGGGTGATCGGCATGTCCTACCGTACAGTGCCTTGATTGGTGCCATCTGAATAGTCACCTGAATACTGTTGTTGTAGGCGAACACCACAAGAGGGATATGCTTCCCCCAAGAACTCCCAAAGTCCAAAATGAAAGCTCTAAGCATATCCCTTAGCTCCTGGATCGTACGATCAGATTGGATATCAGTCTGGGGATGGTATGCTGTACTCAAAAGTACCTATGTACCCAAGGCCTTCTAAAGTCCCTGCCAAAACCGAGAGGTAAAGCACAAATCCCTATCTGAAACAATTGAGTGTGGGACTCCATGAAAACGTACAATCTCTCGAAAGTACAATCATCCCGGATCATCAACATTGAAGGTATCCTTGATCGACAAGAAGTGTGCAACCTTTGTAATTCTGTCGACGATATCCCAAACAACATCGTTACCTTGGTGCAACCTTAGAAACCATGTCACGAAGTTCATCGTGAAATCGTTCAACTTCCACTCCGAAATGGGTTACTGTTGTAAAAGTCCTTCTGGTTGTTGATGCTCTGCCTTCAGCTGCCGACAAGTAGAACATCTCATGATGCAACCAGCAACATCTCTATTCATACCTGGCCACCAATACTGGCGATGAATACCCTGATACATCTTGGTGATGCCAGGATGAACTTCCCAAACTGAGGAATGAAAATCCCACATTAGCTCCTCGCATAAGTATGCTAGAACCCATACGCGTCCTTGGAAATGAAATATTTCATCCCCTCCCACTGTCTATCGTCGGAGAGGGTCCTCTTTTGACATAATCTCCCGCATTACTAAGCCTTCTGAGTCTGATAGCTGCCCCATCCATACCTGATCAAGTAATGTCGAGGTATCAACTACAAAATATAGAAAATTTTGTCCCTGTCTGTCATGAACTTCTAGATGAATCTCAGAGAACAGAGCCATCAACTGCCACTATCTTGTGGCCTCTTGAACCGCCTGAATCTGAGTTCTCCTACTCAATGCATCTTCCACTGCATTTCCCATTCCTGGCATATAGGCAAGCTCGAAATCAAAAGACTGAAGATACTCGACCCACCTGCACTGCCTCAGATTTAGATCATGCTGAGTAAAGATATACTTGAGACTCTTGTGGTCGGTGAAGACCACAATGTGCTCTCCCAGAAGAATGTGTCTCCAACAGTATGAGGCATGAACTACAGCTACCACCTTCATATTATGTGTATGTTAGTTCCTCTCATGTGGCATCAACTATCGAGACCCAAACGCAACGACTCCATCTCACTGCGTAAGCACAGCTCCTAGTCCGTTACCTGAAGCATCACAATAAACAGTGTAGCTCTTTCCTGGATCTGGAAATACTAGTATCAGTGCTGACGTCAACAATCCCTTCAGCTCCTTAAAGTCCGAATCACAAGAATCTGACCATAAGAACTTCAACCCCTTCTTGGTCAAACGTGTAAAAGGTGCTGCTAGGCATGAAAAGTCATGAATGAAACATCTTTAGTATCGAGCCTGCCCTAGGAAACTCCATACCTCAAAAACGTTCCTCGGCTGCTCCAAGGAAACTACAGATCTCTCTTTCTCTGGGTCCACATACACTCTTATCTCTAAGATGATGTGACCAAAAAAGTGAATATGATCCATCCATAAGTGGCACTTCGAGAGTTTAGCATAAATATGATGCTATCTCAGTGTACTCAGAACGATCTCAAGATATGTGGCATGGTCGTGTAGAGTGTGAGAGTACACTAAGATATTGTCCACAAAGACCATGATGAAGGAGTCCAAGTATGGATGGAATACTCAGTTCATCAGATCCATGAAAACTATAGGTGCGTTCGTGAGACCAAATGGCATGACTGTATACTAGTAGAGTCCATACCTTTTCATGAAGGTTGTAAGAGGTATATCTGATGGTCTAACACACAAATAATGATAACAGGACCTCAAATCGATCTTCAAGAACACCCAGGCTCCTTGAAGATGATAAAAGTGGTCCTTGATCCTTGTTAAGGGATACCGGTTCTTGACCGTCAACTGGTTCAACATCCGATAATCCACACAATGCCAAAGGGTACCGTCTGCCTTATTCACAAACAGGGAAAGAAAACCCAAGGAGATGTGATGGGTTGGATGAAAATATTTGCCTATAACTCCTCCAACTGATTCTTAAACTCCTACAACTCAAGTGTATCCATCCTATAAGGAGGAATGAACACTGATTCCGCTCCTAGAATGATCTCAATCATGAAGTATACATCACACTCCGGAGGAAACACTGGAAAGTCCTCTAGAAAGATGTCCCTGAATTGATCCACCACTAAAATAAAGTCCAACTGTGAATTCCCCTGATCATCCAGATAAAGACTAGCAATCTGGGATGTCACCCTTCCTAGACCATGATGCTCGAGTCCTCCTCAACTCGGCTATACATCCCACTTGACTCTATGAAGAAAATATTCACCCTATAGTGAAATGAAACTCACTCTGTGGTGATAAAAATCGACGACTACCTGGGAGAGAACCAAACAGTCCATCATGAGAATGACATCATAGCCTGTCATCTCTAGGATATAGATATCCTATAAGAAACGATACCTTTCCACCACTAGATGGAACACTCTACACTGATGTACATTATATTTCCTCATCCTCAAAGGTGTGTCTAGTGTCAAGGAGTCAGCATAAGAAAAGATTCAGAGACCATGGCTCTCCATGATAGCAACAGAGATAAAGCTATTCATAGCACCAGTATTGAAAAGTGTTGGAGATAAAACTGAGGCTTCTAAAATCGTACCTCGAATTGTAGAAGGTCCAGGATCCTGCACCTGATAGATCTTCTCTACAACATAATTATGGCATGTCCCAAGGCCCTGTGACCCTGCCTGACCACTCTGAGTTGATCCACCTTGATGGTGCTGAGGGACTGGTGGCTTAGTACCATGACCTTGATCTCCACCTCATACCAAATGACCAGAAGAACTCCAGTTCCCCAAATGGTGAGAAACTGGTGGTGCTGCTCCTGAATGAGGAGTCATAGAAGAACCCCGGTCACCAGATGATGGTGAGAAAAATATGTAGAAACACTGAAGTTGACCCATCTTGCCGCAAGATCGGCACTCCACAGGGTCTCTCTGGTACTGTGGCCTTGTGTGCCCTAATCGGCCACACTAGTAGCATACCAACTTGCTGCCTGACGATGCATCGCACTTCCTCGGATAACCACGCGTAGACTCCATACGGAGATTCTTGGTGTCATCGGGAGGGAAAATAGCTCTGGAAGAATAATCGCACATGCTTGCAGCTCTAGAGTCCCTCAGATTATGCTATGAAATTAGTGCATGGTTGACGATGGATGTGATGGAAGTCAACTGGAAAATATTCACCTACGAGCGGATCTCCTACTTGACGCCATCCTCAAACTTCCATGCTAAGAAGACCCCACTTCCATCCTGTAGGGGTGTGAAACACTGCATCTTGGTGAAATGAGAGGAATATTACTAGTCAGAAAGAGTACCCTACTCTATTCTTATGAACTCCTGGGCTTGGTCAGCCCTCAGGGTCTCTGGGTAGAAGTAGTCATAAAAGATGTGCTGAAACTCCTCCCATTCCATAACATGCTGATGACCTACATGTGAGATCATGTCCCCCAACCTCTTGGCAGAGTCTTGTAGCATATATGTAGTGATATTGACCCTACTCTTTGGTGGCGTCTCCAGATTCTCGAAGATAGTCAGCATGGCTTCCAGCAATGACTCTGCAGCCTGAGGTCCTCCTTCACCTGAGAATGTGGGTGGATGCTGCTACTGAAAAACCCGTGTTATGTCTTCCATAGTCGAGGTAGGAGGAGGTGCTCCCTTAATGGTCTGCATCATTCTCATAAAACCTTCCCTGAACTGCACATCGGCGCCTGCAACTGGTATGACAGCCGGTGCCCAGGCTGGCCTGATTGGAGGATCGGCAGGAAGTCCCTGATCATCCAAATCTAGCGTCTGATCACTTTCTGACAACAGATGTACAACCAGAGGACGTCTCGGAGACATAGTTATGAAAGATCCAAAGCACACCTTAGATCATAAAAACAAGGACAAAGAACACAAGAGTACAAAATGGGAACAAGGGAAGAAAAACACAGAAGTTTACAAAACGCGACTACACTGTGTATATAATAACTACACGGTGTGTCTTTTTAAGCCACTGACATGAGTGTGTACCCCTGCCCTATAGGACGTTGAACACCTCAAACTACACGGCGTGTTGATCAATCACACGACGTGTAATTGAAACTATTCCCCTGCTCGAGTCTCTTTACACGGCTAACCCACACGTTCTAACTTAACCCAAGACTACACAGCGTGTTCTAAACAAACACGGTGTGTACTAGACAAGGCTTCAGAGGCCCGTGTTGTTGAACACACGGCCATCTACACGGCTGTACCATACACGACATGTTCCAAAAATAACACGGCATGTATAGGTGAGGGTGACACCATCCCATGTTGTTCGTGACATAGTCGGCTGCCTGAACAAGACTACATGACATGTTCCAAAAACCACACAGCGTGTCTAAGAGAAGGTGACGCCGACCCGTGTTGTTCGTGACATGGCCGGGTACCTGGATGGGACTACACGGTGTGTTCCATTGCAACACAGCATGTTATACTCGAGCTTCTCCATCCCATGTTGTTAGTGACATGGACAGGTACACGGCTCCGAACTACACTACGTGTACCAACCATATACGGTGTGTTCCTGAAGTTATTTCTATAATAGCATGTCCCTGCTCACACGGTCAGTGAAACGACCTAAAAACTACATGGCATGTAGTCAAAAGTACATGCCATGTATTCTGTTATTTTCTGGGCAGTAAGCTGAGAAACTGCACATAAACCTAGAAAACATAGAATACAAGGTAGAGAGGTGCCAAATTCCAATTCGTGAGGGCCCATACTCCCCACAAATCAATGCTCATCATCTCCTACAGTCATAAATAAAACAAAACAGGATCATGATCCACCAATTTCCGATTCAAGAGGGCCCATAACACCTCAATAATTAAAATTTGGCATTCATTTAAGCAATGAAGAATACAAACAATCCTCTAACAAGGGAGCAAAGATTCTATCAAGCACCTATCACAACTACATAAAAAATCTACACAACTCTATCACAGTAGCATTCAATCGCTAATTCACCCTAGATGGAATGGCATGTGATTTCTAAATGTGCCTATATAATGAATGAGATGGCATACCCTCATGTCATCGGGTTGCAATAGAAATATAACCACAATAGTCAAGAAAATAATAACACAAAGCATCTGAATCACTCAAGGTGAAATCATATCAACCGTAAAATCTAAAAACCAGCAAACTACAATTAACTATGTATTATGGATTTTCCCTGTACACGGGTTAGCTAACCCCGAGCACAACGTAATACCAAGTACCAAATCCATCCTAACCCTGACTAAAGGCTCTAAATAGTAAATCAAGAGAAAAGAAACTCCTCTGATACTACTTTGTAACGACCAGAATCCGGAGCCCCTCCACTAGTGCCCCGTACCCGGTTCACCACATGACTTCAAGCTCATTCACCAATATTCCATAGGATTCCGACAAGCAGAGAGGGCCTTGGTAAGTTGTTGGGGAAACTATGCCCTCATTCAGTATGGTAAACAAGATAAGGAAAACAATAATAAACAGCCGAAGTAGTGAACAATATGCAACAACAGAAAGCAAACAGAGGAAGCAATGAATATATAACAATGATGATAATGTTGCACCAAGTACAAGTATCTAAGGATACAACAAAAACATCAAGATGCTGAAATACATCTGAACATAGTACTAAGCAACAACAAAAGAAAAAAAAATAAGAGAAACTCATCAACATCGCAAGCCTCGGCTCGGTCCCACGCTCTCCAGCTTCAGTCCAATCAAGAACATGAAGTAGTTGGATGCTTTCGATTATATATACCTGCAAAAACATAGTCTTGTTGGGCACAAAAGCATGGCCCAAACAGGGTGTGAGATACAATTCTTGTAGGCAATCACCCAATGATCAGTGCCTAACAGTCAATGAATACAAGGCAAGTAAGAGTGCAAGAAACAGTAAACAGAAAACCACACAATAGCTACAATCCACAGTTCTAACATATAAAGTGCACAAGTAAACAACCTACAACAAGAAGAAATAGGTAACCCTCTGGGTATCTCTCACAGCCTAACCCCTATGGTTCAACCTACAAGAACTAGAAACCCTCTAGGAGGCACACACAGTCTCACCCCTCTGGTTCAGATAAGAGTAGAATCTATGAGGAAGCACGCACCGTCGATTCCCCCTATAGTCTCGTATCATGCTAAAGGCTCTATAGGGAAGCACTAAATGTCAAATTGAACCTATGGGCAGCAACGAGGAACTACAGACTCTCTGAGGATGCAATCATCATCAATTCCCCATGTGGTCTCGCATCGTATTAAAAGACACTCTGTAGAAGCCCTTACGTCAATTCTCCTTATGGTCTACTACACTAGGTTCTCACAGTCCTATGTGAAACTAACATGCTCAGTGTGCGTATATTGTCCACGTAAACCTTATTCTACCTGGGTATCATTTTAAGGATCAACAGAAAAACAAAGCAATAGTTCCACTATCCTCCAACAAGGCATTGAAACTTGCAGGCACCAAACAAGAAAAACAAGCACGAAAATCATCCAGAGTACAACAAAAGCTACTCTATTCACAAAGGTAAACCTCTACTATAGAAATCAAGAAAGTAGGCAATAAATCAAGGGCAAAACAAGAAAACACACAATTCACATTCAAGGGAATTGGATAAATTACAGAAGATACTCAAAGACATTCTACAGAAAGGCACAAACCACCTACCTTAATGCTAGGGGATCGACATACATGAACAAAGACAATAGATTCTCCTTAGAATGTCATAGATCTGAGAAAACACCCAAAACATTCAACCGACGATATATTGAAATGGAGGAGGAATTGGAAAACAAGGCTCAAGCAGAAGGAAGAACTCACCACTAAGATTCCAAAGCACGAATCGAAGAACAGACGGAGAGGTGGGGACTCATCGAAGATTTGTGGATCCTCGGCACTATCGGACTAATGGGACCAAGAAGAAGACTGTTCTATGTGTCAGGTAAGACCCCGGTCCGTTTAATGGAAAAAAGAAAGTACACGGTGTGTACTTTTAGAGTACACAGCCTGTACTAGGTATTTCCGTAATCCGCCAAAAAAGGCCTCCACGTCACCCCTACACACCGTGTGTGTTGCCCAGGAATGGCTAGCACACGACTTCGATCCATAGAAGAGTACATAGCGTGTACTCAGAAAGTACATGGCATGTACATCAAAATTTTCCAGAACCTTATTTCTCAAAAACACCGGAAAAGTAAAGGCGTACCTGAAATGAAGATCTGGGTTCTTACATCCACATTAATTCAGAACTCATTAAATACAATATAGAATATTTTATTATAATAAATTATCCTCAATCTATAATAATGAAAGATATTGTCATAGATTAAAATAATCATTAATACTATTTGAGAGAAATATCCCCCCTCTTCCTTGAAAACATTTAAAATCTCACTATTTATCGAGAAGTCGTTCGAAATATATTTTTAAATCAAAGTGTCCCATACGAATTTGAATCATTGAAAATGAATTTTAATTTTAAAACATTGATGTCCCTATAAATAAATCATTAAAACCATTTCTAAAACATAAATATTAATGATAATGATTTAGAATAATAAATCATTAAAACATTTAAAAATGATAATTAGTTAGAGTTTCTATCCAAATGATAGATGCTTGAATTTAAATAATTGAGGTAATAAAAACTTTATAATATCACAAGAATAAAGGATTTCATGATATAATATGTGATAGGATAATATATACACCATATAAATGTGAATTGGTTCATAATAACAAATAAGTCTCAATGGAATATAAATTGAGATAAAGTATCTTATAAAGATAATATCCTTAGGTTAATGATAAATAAATAATATAATTACGTGTAAAAAATATAAATACACTCAATATTATTGGATATTTAGTGTAAATAATTCGTATCACATTCCTAAATATTCTTGTAAAAACAACACCAATGACTTGGATGTTTAACTAAATGGATGAAAATTGAGCTAAGATTTGTCTTATCAAGTTCATATCAATTACTTGAGAAATTATCAATGATGTTATTATGTGTATAAAACGTATATCCACACAAAGGGGAGTGGAAATTAAAACATAAATAATAAATACTTATTCCACACATAATCTTGGATTAAAATAATCAACTAAGTATGAGTAAATCCGAATGAGTGTAAATTGAAATTTGAATTTCCCTTACCGATTTGGTAACTTACGATACATACACCCCATGAAATAAGGATCATACAATGATGATGAAAATACCCATAAATATTGTATATTACACAATTAATACCATCATGGATAGTACATACGCCACACAAAAGATAACAGTGGCCAATATAGCATGAATCTCACGGGAATAAAAAGGGTGATAAAAAACCCTTACTTCATTGTAATCATTTGAGTCGTATGACCAAAAGTTAAAAACCACCAAATTAATCATAGAATACCATGAATATAAAGATAATAAAGATAATATATATCAAATGGCAGTACAAAATACACAACATGCAATAAATAGGTGGTGAAAAACAAAAATCTCACAGAATTAAAATTGAGGTAAGAAATCCCTTACCTCAAGCCCAACTTGTCTTGTATGTTCCTCGTTCTTTCAGAATAATAAAATTAAGTTAATTTATACTTTATATAGAAAAATTTAAAATTTTATTATTCCTTTTATATCACTTATTACTTGTCTATAACAATTAGTAAATTATTGGGTTTTAATTGGATATTTTATCAATTTTTAGAACTAGATTAAAAAATGAACTTGTTATAATTACAATTTTTCCACGTCGTCAAAGGTAAATTATCTCCAAAATGATATAGATGATCTAGATAATATATATATATATATTATACCCAGTAAATATATGTATTTATAAGAGTACATAGCATTTGGAGATAAGAAAGGAAATGCACTGTTCATGGAGATGGTAAGTCGTATGTACGCATCAATGCTACTTTCATTTCTATTTTGTATTCTAATAAAATAAAAAAATTATGATACAGAGGTATATTATAATTATAGAATAATATCATATATAATATAATTAAATACATTCTTTATATGTCCCACACAAGTCATTAACGAGTCATATCACTTTTAGGGGGCGGTAGTCCACACATCCTTAAATGAAATTATCGTGTTTTATCCATAATGGAAACCATAAAGGTATGATATAAATGGAAAATACAGAAACACAACGAAACATAAAAATAATATATATCTTATATAAATACTTTACCATCGTAATGGCCACTATGATATGTGGTAGGATATAATCGAACAATCATCATTTCTTGAGGCGTTAGTTTTCTAGCCATAGAAACAATATGTTCTTCACCTATTATATAGAGGAGTGGGTAAGTATAGTTCTAATACATCTCATAAAAACATACTAGTATATTGAGTATACTGGTTTTGTTATAAAAAATGGAATAAAATGAGTTTAGGTTGTTGGAGAAGTAAAATAAAACAATATATAACAAAAGAATTTAAGAGAAACTGTTACCTTTAATTTGGGTAACTTCCTTTGGTTTGAACCAAAAGGACTTCTTGTAGTGACTTATGCCTAAATTATGGCTTATAGATGTAATAGAGGAATCTTTAGATCTTATTTGGGAAGGATTTAGACGAGCCACGTTTCGTGAGAGGTGTGTGGAATGAGTTATAAGAGGTTTCCTTTTATAAGGGGGAGGAGGGGATCTTTAGGAAAGTGTAACAAAATTATTTTATTATATAGTGATATTCGGTTTCTAAAGGTCAAGAACTAATTAATGTATATGATAAGATGAATCATGGTTGAAATAAAGTCATCCAATATGAATTGGATAGGTTTTGGATATTTTTTTAATATTAATAATCCAATTTATTTAAATCATTTATTAATGAGGTAAATACTACTTCATTATTGTGAAATAAATAATTTAATTTATTTTATATCTAAAAATTATAAAGAAAATAACCATAACATATGAAATATTTTTAGTTTTTGGATTAATATTTATAGTCTAAAATATGACTTATATAACCCCATGTAAAAATTAATTTAGTAAAAGATATTATTTATGTCAGTTTTGCTTCTAATTTATGTTAATTAAAATAAAGTATCATTACAATTGATAAGTGTCTCCATGGGTTCCCAAAATCGACCCATGGATGACCATGGTCAGCCATGAGTCATCGAATAAGGTTAGGAGAAGTGTTAATGTAACACCCCAAGATTTTATGAGAAATACTAATTTTCATTTCATTGATGTGTTGTGTTGTACACTACACCAAGATTATCATGTTCCATAGGCAACACTGTATTAACTTGTAATATATCAAACACTATTCTTGGCTTTTGTTGTATGCAAGAGAGACCTTCCTCAATAGCGTGTGTTGAACCCAACACCGAGCTTTACAAAACAACGATATATTGTTCTAATATTATTATGAACTAGAGTTTATAAATAGTATTTTTTGTATTTTTAATTTTATAACAATATAATTCAACTTAATCATTTTATGGAACATGTTATGATGAAAAAATCTATTTTTTGTATAAAGGAAATATTTTTCCTAAAATACAGTTTTTCCATATTTTGAAGGTGCACCCACTTCAAATCCAGTTTTTGACATGTTTATAAGTTCAATTTGACAAAATAAACATATTCATTTCAATAAAGATATAAAAATTAACATTGGATAATTTTTTAATACTTTTCTGTAAACTTTCATATTTTAATGAATAGTAAAAATACGCTAAATTTTTATTAAAATCAATTTTTTTTAATCAAGATAACTCATAAGGTTAAATTATAAAATTTAATTTTTTTAAAGTATAAATAGATTATATTTTTACTATTTAAAATAATTTATGTCATTAACCTTAATTTTACATTGAATTCATAGGTATAAACATTCAATATTTTGCAATGTTTTAACTTTTAAAACCCATTTTCTTAATAGAGGGATTAATTTTATATTAAATACTACAACTTCTATGTTTTGAAATTCGAAAAATGAATCCCATATTTATAATCAGTAGGTCAAAATTATGTTAATAGGCTACTTGTTATTTTTCGTATTATAAATAGTAACTATGGTAAAAATTTTTTTTACCACATTTAAAGGTAAATCAAGAATTAAGGGTAACAATAATATTATAAAATTATCCTAACACCTTCCAAAATTATATTGGATGAATAGAAGTCGACCCATATAACCTAAGGGTCGGAATAGATTCATTTCATGGTCTTCTGGGCATGAAAATGATGTAATTATTATTAAATCCCAAGCGAGTGACAACATGTCACACTCTTATATCTTATAAGTGTAATAATTTTAATTTGGTGATAAAATTCATAAAACATCGAACATAAATAGTCTCCAAAAATAAAAAAAAATTATCTACATCATTTGTATTTATTTATAATTTTTACTGATTAAATAATTATCATTAATGATAACACAATAGTGATGTATAAATAAATTTTTTGATTGAAATATACAATAAATGATATTAAAAAAATTAAAATAAATATCTTATGAACTATTTAATGTGCTCCAATAATTTTCTATATAAATATGACATCTTATGAATCTATTAAATATATTTTTTCTAATATATCCTCTATTTTAATTTTATTTTAATTCTAATAAATTAATAGTGTCAAAATTGACACTACTGTTATTTTATAAAAATTACATATTATTAAAATGTTTAAATATCAGAAAAATATTTTAAAATTATAAATTAAAATTTATATGGTTGAAACATTCATAATGTATCCAATTATAGACAATTCAAAACAAATAAGTAATTATTTTTAAAAATTTACAATTTATAATTTTATTACTACAAATTAAATAACATATTTTAAATTAGGATAAATAAAGTTGATACGCCTTAAAATAAATTACCATCATGTATAAATTTTACTAGATGATTATATTATAACCATATCTCAACTCATATTTTAATTGGATTCATTTTGGAGGTTTTTATTTGTGGTTTGCGTTTATTATAAATTAATAATTCAGAGGTTTCCAAAAATGCCCCTCTCCTCTCTGATAAAAGTGCAACTCCTCCCTCTCATCTTCACTACATTTTGAGCCTTAAAGCTCAGAAAAACCCTGCCCATTTATATTCTCAACTTCAATAGAAACATTCTAAAGGTCCTGGTCTTCTTCAAAGACCAACTATAGTGACCTGAGAGGTGGTTTAGAAGAGGTGCGTCGAGGAAGAGGTAATATCCTTTACCGATTCATTTAAATTTATTTATTCTTCTATTTACTCATGTTTTTTATTTCATAATAAATTAATAACATCAGTATCAATCATATACTGATATGATATTATTAATATGAAACTATCATTTTTCAACTTCTATCCATCCAATGAAAAACCAAAACACCTTGCGTGCGTACGTACGACTTACCGTCTCCACGCCGTGGTGTAATCAGTTTTTCCACCACCACCCTACATGGATGGGTATAATGGTGGAAATAATAACTATATATGACTATTATAATATGATACTAATTCTGAGATATTATATAATCCACTCCAATACCATTCAATAATTAGGGAATGATATCGTCGCTCATGCCTACGTACGGATTACAGTCTCTACGGTGCGGTGAGATTCATTCTCCATGTTAACCATTCAATAATGATTATAAAGTATATATAATTAATAATAATTAAATATATTACATAATAATTATACAGGATTTATTTACGTATATGTTTCATTTAATTAATTCCATTATATTCAATATGTAAATGAAAATAGTGTTAATGCATACGTACGGTCTACCGTCTCCATAAACGGTGTATTTCATTTCATTTTTCTATAAATTATATATATATATACAAAATATATATGATATATAAATAATGTTTTACATTTTTTGTAATTAAATCATTATATAAGTAATAATAATATTAATAATGACAATTCCAAACACGTATGATAAATGAAACGAAATTACCCAAAACGCTGCCTTAACATGGAATTAACAAATGAACGGGTAATATAAAGTCAGATGTGAATCATATTTGTATCATAAATATTATTATGGTACTATTACAAGTTAATAATATGTTTAAACCAACTATACAAGAGTCTCAGACACATATGGAAGAAACTGGACATAAGGTCAGGGATAATTTTTCCAATCTCTTTCTTATCCGAGATTGTTAATTGATAATTATTTACTCGGGTAATGTTTATCATCCATGTTAATGTTTTCTCAAATTGTCTTCATAAAATATTTACTATTCTTCCAGGTATTTTTAGAGACATTTTTAACCTTTTATGACTTTTACCACAAGGTATGGAAGGAATCAATCATTTGTTTACAGAACGAGGCACTTTTTGACTTTTCTGGCTAAAGTACGAGAATAATGTTTTTTTAACTTATACGACATGAATGAATTTTCACAATTTCATAAATCCATATTTAAATTAATATTCGACTACAATATTTTATGATTATTTTCAAAAAAAATTCTTTCCATTTAAAATCGCACGACATTTTGAGAAAAGAAAATAATTTTGAAGAAGAAAGGATATTTTCCTCGTGAATTCATTTCAAGTGTTTCATCCAAACTATTTTCCATATAAGATGAAATTATTTAAAATGGATATGCTTCATGTATAATGTCCCTATTTTTTACATGGTTTTATTTTGATTATTATTAAATTATATCCATTTTTTTATATGGATAATGTTATGATGGGATGACATATATGAAACCGATTTTATTCATTGGGTTATAATAAATGATTTATGTTTATTTTGTGGCACATGAAATAACTGTTTCATTATGAGATGGTTAGGACCTATATCTCTCTCCAATTAATTTGGTAAAGATTTATATCTCATGAGATAAACATGGCTAGAAAGGAAAGAAAACCCATTTTAGTAATGGAATTTGTCATCTATAATGATCTTGGCAGCAATGCCTTGGATAATATGGAAATAATACCATGTGAATAATGGTTTTCACAATTAAATGTTTTACTCCCATGATATTTTATCATGATTTATGTTCCATTATGATCTATGACTTATGTACTGCAATGTTTTTTTGAATTTTTCACGATTTTGATGTTTAGATTTTATGTTCATGTTTTTATGTTCAAATGTTTATAGATTGTTTTTTGTTCTCCATGAATACCCTTACTAAGAATTTGAGCTCTCCATTTATCTGTTTTCATTTCCACATGATATAAAGAGTGGTTTTATGTAAGAAAACAATATTGAATGATCTTTATTAGAGATGTTGATGATCTTTCACCATGATTAGAATATTATCTTTCATGTTTACAAAGACACTAAACAATTATTGTCATTGGGTGTTGGTCTTTATTATGTATTAAGTATTCCAAAAAAGAAATGTAAAGTACATTTACTTAAAGCTTGGGTCTCTACAATTAGAATCAGAGTAAAGTTTTAGTTAACATTTGGAAACTACGATGCAAAAATTTTAGTGAGATCTCTAGAAATATTTCTAAGGTATTTCTAGAGATGTCCCAAAGGTTTAGTATAACTATAGGTTATAGTCCTAGAATTATGTTGATGATCATGAATAACATAGGGTGAACCAAAGGTGTCATGGATGAAATAATTTTTGATAAGTTAAACATCCCATATGTGACTTTTTATGGTTATGTGGTTCCACGTTAGTCTAACTGTTTCTTACACTATGGTTTCTGGTTTATGTCAGTGGAAGGAATGAGAAATAATTCAGTTAACATTGATTCCAATGGACAAACTGGTGAATATGATATGAAAATTTGTAATGCCTAGAGATAATGATATAATGATTATGCAGAGTCAGTAATCACGATATATGATTAACAAGGTAAACTGTAGTTGTATTTCTCTGTCATATAATATGAGGAAGATGAACTTTTATGCATGTTATAATGGTGATGAACATAGAGGAAAGAAGATTAAGCATTCTACATATCAGGAATAGGTTAAGAATAACCTTGAGGAATACCAAAAATAGTGGGAAAGATGTAATCTGTGTGGGGAAAAGGGGCATAGAGGGACAAACTGTTATGGAGTTCAATGTCTTATCTATGGAGAACATGGGAATTACCCAAATCAATGCCCTGACCTAAGAGGTTACTTCTAAATCAAGGAACGACATATTAAATGCCATCATTTAAGAGGATGTATTAAAGGGCCTATGTTTTGGAATTAATGAATAATTTTTTTGATGTACTTTTATGGTATATTGAAATATCTATGTATTGGTCCATTGTGGTTTTCCATAAGAATATGGTACTAGAAATCATGAAAAGTGATTGAAATATTTCTGGAAAGCAGATGATATGCATATAATGAAGGGATAAGGAGAAAATAATATGTTTTATAGTATTAATGAGCTAATGACTAATATAAGGACAATGTGACATCATGGTTTGTGTATATAGAAATTTTGGGATTTTGGTATGTGGAAAGAGTTATCTTTTCACAAAATTAATGTTTTCACTAAGGTTCTATAATAATAAATGTTTCAATGGAATACATCATTAATCTATTAATATATTTGTAATGTGAACAACAAGATATATCTTATGATATATGGGGGATTAATGATAGTAATCACATGCTTGGTAGATAACATACCTAGTAATCTTTTTCTATATACTATTAGATTGGACAGAATGATTTTGGATTATCCAAAATGTTGGAATAGATTAATTTGGAAATCAGATAGTATTTTTTAAGGAAAAATGTTTTTTCTAGAATGTTATAATAGTATAGTTTTAGAGAAAGGACAACTGGTAGGATGAGGGACAACCCATCACGTCAGACAAGGATGCGGGAATCGAACCCAAAACTTAAGTAAAAAAAGCCTTTATCACCAACCACTGCCATACAAGAAGTCCTTTCTAAGTAGAAATTAATTTTTTTTATTTACTGGTTTGATATATGAAATATAAGTCTTTTTTTGGAGCCATATATGATTAATATCCCCATATATGGACTTATGTTTATTTTTTATCTTTTGTTAAACATTTGTTTGAGAATGATGATATGGCCGATCATTCTATCACATGATCTAATCACACTTCATTAATGAAAAATTAAACATCATTTCATTATGATATGATGTGGAAATTGATCAAGGAATGAACATCATTGAGATTATACCATAATCAAGTAAGTATTTCTTCTAATTCAAAATTTTCAAATTTATGGAATGTATCTTGAAAACCAAAAATTTGGTCCTAGTAAAATCATATCTGATGAATCATGTGGTACCTTAGATAATCAATAATTTAAGGCTTTTTTATTGCTATATTTTTCATTATCATGATCTCTACCACTCTCCATTCGAACTTGATGGTTACATTTTTTTCATATCCATATTTTCACCTATGTACTCATAAGTAGAAACCCTTTGGTGAGTTAATTTGTGTAACCGTTACATTTCATACATTAGTTTTTAAAATTTTGTTTTGGTATTCCTTTTTACGATGTTGGATTCTATGAAATAAACTTTCAGGTAGGAAACCATTTATAACTCTGACAAATTTTGAGGGCGAAATTCATTTTAAGTGGGGTAGAATGTAACAGCCTGAGATTTCATGAGAAATATCATTTTTAATTTCTTTAATTTCTTTTTTTGTACACTACACCAATATTAGATTGTGCTACATACAGTACCTAATTTCTTTTAGTATATGAAAACACTATTCTTGGTGTATGTTGCACGCAAAAGCGACCATCCTCAATAGTGTGTGTTGTACGCAATACTGAGTTTCACTAAACAACGATATATTGTCATACTTTTATTATGAACTATCCATTATGAATAATATTAATCGAATTTAAATTATATAACATTATAATTCATAATAGTCCTTTTCTAGAACATGTTATAATAACAAAATCAATTTTTCATATAAAGGAAATATTTTTCAACAAATACAGTTTTCTCGCCTTTTGATGGAACACCCACATTAAATCTACTTTCTAACACGTTAATTTGTTCAATTTGAAAAAATATTCTTATTAAATTAAATAATTATATAAAAATTAACTTTGTATAAATTTTTAATATTTTTCCCTTAACTTTCATATTTTGATGAATAGTAAAAATATGCTAAATTTTTCTTAAAAACAACTTTTTTTCATCAAGATAATTTTCATGGTGAAATTATAAAATTTAATGGGGTCAATTTATAAATAGAATATATTTTTACCATTTTATGTAATTTATGTCATCATCATTAATTTTATATTGAATTCATGGGAATAACCATTTTAGTATTTTGTAGTGTTTTAACTTTAAAAACCCATTTTCTCAACGGCAAGAATAATGTCAAATTTAAAACTATAAATCCTGTGTTTTTAATTGAAAAAAATGGATTCTATATTTATAATCTATCACATACATGAATTATTTAAATGTTAAATTTTATTCAATTTCCATTTATTCTTTGTTTTTTGTGTTTCTCAAGCATTTATGATGGAATATGTGAGTTTTCTTGAATTGGGCCAAACCGTGAAGCCAATTCCAGATTTAAAAATAAATTTTGTTTCTTTTTTAAAACATTTTAATTTTTTAATTTTTTTCATCAATTGAAATTCAGAAATGGTCTCCCCTGACATATTAACACCACCATTGTAGATTTCAACCTTTACAAATCCATAACCAAGGTTTATATGGGCTTTTATTTAAGGGATTCGGCCTTCCCAAAATCCCAAATCCAGTTTTAAAAATAAAATATAATTATTTAATAACATATTCAATATTAAATATTTTTTGGTGATTTCATTCCCCAAACACATCCATGGAACCCTGCCGCATGCCCAACCTCTCTCCCCTCTATTTGGATCTCTTCTGCATTGTGATTGAGTGTTGAACATCTCAGGGTTTCGAAAATCGTGCAGATTTGAGGAGATATGTTAATTCCATAATAACTCTATCAATTATTACTATTTTTCTCCATTCTAGTTCCTAAATTACCTACTAATTCTTGTTATAAAAACCCCTAAATTGTGGACGTTTTCTATTTTATATACTGGTGTTTTGGGGAGATTCATTAATGATTTCTTATGTAAGTTAGTCAATTTGATTCCCCTTTCAAATTGTTTAGGTTTTCATTCTATTTTCTAGGGATTTCCCCTTTTCCTTGAAGTGAAAAATGTCCAGGGGTAGGGTTTTAAACCTATGGTTTAACCTTGGGGTTTCTTGGTCTTTTATTGTGGTTTTAGGTTTGATCATGGTCCCTCATGATGCGACGATGGTGCGATTTGATTTCCGCACAAAGAATTCAAAGTTTTAACTAATTTTTTAGGTGATCCATATATGCAATCTATGTGAATTTAATTGCTGTTTTTATTATATTTTCATGTTCATTTAATTATATGGTTTCTGCAAAAAAATAGTTTTAGTGGGTTTTGTAATGAAAATGAATTTTTAATGCCAATTTTAAGTGAAATTGGGGTTTTTTCATGGAATTCTCTTGTTGGTTCATTTGGGGATGCCCTATCACTACTTATATTATTTAATTAGGATTTACTAGGGCTGAAAATACGATTTTGAATGTTTATACCTTTTTTTTGTTTCTATGAAATTTTGTTTTAATGGTGTTGCTGAACATGTGAATTTTATGTGTCATGTTTGTTTAAAAATGGATGTTTTACCAAAATTACATTTCATGGTTCACATGGTGCTGCACTAAAATATATTTTTTAGTTTAATTGAAAATTATAAGTCTTTATTTTCTATTTTGGTAACCTATAGGTGTGCATAAAGTGTGCAATTTGGGGTTTTCTGGGAGTGTTGGGTGCAAAACAATGTGGGTTTTTGAGAAATTGTTTTATGGAAAATCAAAGAGTTTTGTTGTATGTATTAAATGGCGTAAAGTTTTTATAGAAACTTTATTGTTTCTAATTAACCATTATTGGTGTTTTTATATGAAAATTGATGCATTTGGAATGCTTAATTTGTTTGAGCACAATGGGGGAAGCCTGAGTAACTTGGTGGGGCGGATGTGTACTAGTATAGCTAGTGGACCCGATTGGTTTTGTCCCTGTTTCACCTAACATTTGGATAATGAATACTCAAACTAAACTATGTGGATGATTATTGGGGACCACTAGGTTATGGGTATGTTCCATACTACTGGCTCGTGTATGATAATGGATTTTACAATGGTTACATTACACCGAGGTATGAGGTACATGGGGCCCGAGACTTTCTAGTGCCGAGGGGTGTTCCTGATTTTTTTTCTCATTGTTTTTATGTTATTTTTCATTCTATTTGAGTGTTTTTGAAGGTAATTTATATTATATAACATTTCTATTTAAATTTGTGAACATTGTGAAAACTTATTCTTGAAAATTGTTTTCAATTGAAAGTTGCATTTCATGGATTTTATCACTGATTTTCTTTGACTATTAAAACACATGGTCTTTGACATTGTATTGCATGATATTTGGAATAATTGTGTAGTATACTATTGGGAATAGGATCACACCCTATTTACACCCCTTGTGTTTAAATAGATTTGGTTATTCTTGACTCAGGTAAATGAAAGGTTAACTATGATGGCGGTTCAGGGTGTATGTCCCCATCCTTGGGGCAGAGTTGTGGAGACGGCTTGGGGGTGATGACCCCTTGTCATGTGGAGTCCATGGGGATATTTTTTTTCTTTCTAATTGAGTCTTTGGAACTTTTGTATTTCATTTGAACTTACTTATTCAGTTCTGTATTTTTGTATAAACCTTGTTGGTATGAATTTTTGAGATTCAATTTATCAAATATTTTTGGTGTTTAATGTATACATATTTGGGTAAATCATTCCCAATCCAAGATAAATGAAACACTGGAACTTTTTCAGCCCCTATGGATAAGGAATTACCTTCGGGTCAGTCATAGTTAGGGTTTGGTGCCTTTTTTTGGCAGTGTCCATATTTGGTTCGTGACAAAATAGTATCAGAGGAGGTTCGCTCTCATTGGGTCACATTATTTGGGGAACAGTTGGGATAGTCTGAAGTTAGGATTGATGGGACTTTACATTCTAGTAATTAGTAATGTGGTGATCAACACACCTCATTATGGTATTCAAGTCACCTGGTGATGTCGGGATTTATATGAGTCCTTTGGATTTCATGGATTGATGATGATTAGGGGAAATGAAAAGTGAGTTGGGCTAATGGTCTTCTTGAGATGGCAGGGCCGGGAAATCCATGTGGAGCCATGGATATTTCCTAGAACACCCTTTGTGATAGTGAAGTTATTGGAATATGGCCGCCAACTATATTTCCAAGTCACCCACTTAAACTAGTTTCCTCTCACATTGTCTAGTGTTCTTTAGTTTCAAATTTTGGAACATTGGTTTTAAAGTGACTTGGTTTTAAGAAGTGTAATGTTTTTGTAAAATGATTATCTAATAAATAGAATGGTTTGATTTATGAAATGGTGGAACAGAATATTTAGAATTTTTTGAAATGGAAAATCGTGTTCTTACACCTCATTTGAAAGCGTAAAATATACTAAAGTTGGTTTTGAAAAAGTGTTTCCAATAGTGTTTTCTAAATTATTGAAAGGAATTTTAATTGGATGAGATGTATTGAAATTAATTTGTATGAATTGAAAGTGAGTTTTCATTTAAATTATTGTTCCTTTCTTAAAATATTTTTATGATGTAATTTGGTTTTTATTTCGTGGTTAGAGGTTTTGAGAAAAAGGAGGTATTTGTTGACTATTTTGGTTTTGAAAAGTGGAAAGATGTTTTTTATTTTAACCTTTGGTTTTTCGATGAGCGACCACATGCATGGGGTTATAAGGGATGATGTATGGTTAATGGAAAGGTTTTATTTGTTCTAGGATGTATATGAGGAGGGTCCCTATTTTGGCACAAAAACATTCATGTGTAAGGCCCATGGGGTACCATTGGTGGATACGCTAACCATTGAATTGTTTATTTTCGAAAAGATGATTTTAAATAAAAAACTTGATGTATTTATTACTTGTTTGGGATGGTGTGTATTATGTTTTTTTTAAATTTTCATGTGGTGGGATGTTTTGATTCCAAGAACCCCCGCCTGTTTATATTGTGTTTTGGGATTGTGTTTGGTCGGTAAGCTGTGTTGAAGGGCCGGTTAGTGGCCTCTTCTGAGAAATGTTTTGGGATGCAATTATGGTGTTTCCAATCATTTTTTTGGATCTGGTTTGTGGAATATCTTTACCAATGTACCATCTTCGTTGGGTCCTTAGGTTTAATCATTGAATAAGGTACGCCCCATTAAGGGTTAGTGCATAATTTATTTTAATCCCAGATTGTTTCTCCATTCGAATACCATCCAGTTGATCAATATAAGGAATATTTTTATTGAGATTTTTAGATTGAGTCTAAACCCTTTCCATTGTTGGTTTTGTGTATCCTCTTGTAGTGGGAGATTGATCATAGAAGGTTGAAAGAGTCCTTAGCCTCTTATGTTTTCTGATTTGCCGAATGTGGAAGTGGCCTGGGGTTGTTAGCATGGATGAGTATCTGGATGGTGTCTAAGAGGTCATATCGATCCTTCGTAGTCTCTTTGAAGGAGTTAAAAATAAACTACCGGTGTGGGAAATCAGGTCATGATAGGATATTGTGTGCACGTTTTAGAATTTTGTGTTGTTTGGGGATGTTGTATAAGGTCCCACTACATGCATTGTTTATATAAGTCGCAATGGCCATGTTTGGTGAAGCCTTGTGATTTCTTGCACTAAATTGACTTTAAATGTGAATTATGTAAAATCCAATGAGAGTATCTTTATGTTGTGAGAATTTCTCCGTTGGAAAAACATCAAAATCATCTATTTTAGAGGAAGTTGATTATATGTGTTATTTACATGTATAGTTTCTCACTCGAAGAAACAAGGTGTGATGTGTATTCATTTTCTAAGCCCTTGTTTTAGTGAAATATTGAGTTTGGGTAAAGTGATTATGGAATGTGTTATGTCTTGGAAATCTTGTTGGGGATTTAAGCATAGTTGTTTGTGTCACTGAAAGAATAATTCTTATTCAGGGGGGTTTCCAAAGCCTAACTACGAGGTCAAAGATGCTTCAATCATTGGAGATCCAGCCATAGGTCTCTGAGAGAAGCTGACTCATAGTTTGGTGAAATCCCAGGGTTGTCTAAACCCATGTACAATGTCTTATCCCTACTATGAAAGATAGTAATTGATTAAACCTCTAGTGTCATCATCTTTTTTCTGTTGTTCCCATTTGGTGGAAATAGGTTGAGGGCCTTGTACCCATGCCCTCACCTAATGTCATCCCCCCCCTTATGTTTCCATCGAGTCATGAGAGAATGGTTGGATATTTTGATAGATGTTATGAGGACACAAATTGTTTATGATTAGTAGTGACAATGTTCCAGGAATCCATGCCAAAATAATGATATATATAGTTAGTGCAGAATTTCCTAAACCGTGCGGACTGACCCTGCGCCCTTCCCAAATCATAAAAAAAAATTGGTCTTTCTGTGTCGGCCCTTGCTAGTCGGTAAAGATGGTCGGTTCTTATGGTGGGGAGACCCACTATGATTCTCATGTACATTATTTTATAAACTGTGAATGAAATTATACCCTTTATACTATAGAGTTTGTTCAGGCCTCCCTCTGTTAGTGTCTTTATTCTGTCTCGGAAAATAATTTAGGCTGCCTCTTATGGTGGGGTGCCTATTTGTGTTCCCCCATACCAATAGCTTAGATATAAACATGTTATTGGCATGGTGGTAGGTGGTATCATTCGGAACATTCTATATACCAACAGTTTCCTCGAGTAAACATTGGGATTGGAGTTTTTCAAATGGTTTAGTTAATTTATGGTATGTGTAACCTTGCTCAAAGTAGTTGTTCCATTGGGTGAATTGATTGAGTCTTTTTCGGATAGTGTTTGAGATGTTTTATTTTGCAAAAAAGTATGAATGTGATTTATCATTTCAGGAAAGTGGTGTATGTTTGGGTTAAGGGATTAATCATTTCTTAATTGATCACTAGAGGTGTTTTGGCCCTTGGGTGTGAAACTTGGCAATGAAGTACATCTTGGTTTATCAGTTGGTTTTGGTTTTCATATCTGGCCTTGCTGTAGCTTTCTGGGGATGGAAAGTTTTCATGGTGGGGAGAATTGTAAAATACATGACCTATTTAAATGTTAAATTTAATTTAATTTCCATTTATTCTTTGTTTTTTGGGATTCTCAAGATTTTATGGTGGAATGGGTGAGTTTTCTTGAATTGGGCCAAACCGTGAGCCCAATTCCAAATTTAAAAATAATTTTTTTTTCTTTTTTAACTTTTTCATTTTTTAGTTATTATCACCCATTCCTATTCTTAAATTGTCTCTCTTGACATATTATCACCTCCATTTAAGTTTGGAGCCTTTATAAATCCATAAGCAAGGTTTATATGGGTTTTTATTTAAGGGATTGGGCCTGCCTGAAAGCCCAATTTCGGTTTTAAAAATAAAATTTGATTAGTTAATAACATATTCAATATTAAGGATTTTTTGGTTATTCTAAGCCTCAAACACGCCCACGGAACCCAGAAGGGCTCCCAAACTATTTATTCCCTCATTGGATCTCTTCTGCATAGAGATTGAGTGCTGAACTTCTTAGGGTTTCAAAAATTGGGCAGATTTGAGGAGGTATGTTCATTCCATCATAATTATCTCAATTCGTACTCTTTTCCATCCATTCTAGTTCCTAAATGACCTTATAATTATTTTTCAAACAACTTCTGAATTGTGGCCATTTGAAATATTATATTATAGTGTTTTGGGGAGATTCATTCACGATTTCTCAAGTAAGTTAGTCAATTTAATTCCCCATTCAAATTTCTTAGGGTTTTATTCTATTTGTTTAGGGTTTTGTTCCCTTTTCCTTGAAGTAAAAAATGTCCAGGGGGTAGGGTTTTAAACTTAGGGTTTAACCATGGGTTTTCATGGACTTTTATTGTGGTTTTAGGTTTGATCTAGGTCCCTCTTGGTGGGGCGGTAGTGCGATTTGATTTTCGCACAAAGGAATCAATGTTTTATCTAATTTGGTAGGTGATTAAATATATATGAAATCTCTATAAATTGACTTTCTGTTTTTTTGACATTTTAATGATCATTTATTTTTATGTTCTCTGAAAAAAAATTTAGTGGTTTTTTAATGCAAATGAATTTTTAATGCCAATATTAGGTGAAATTGGGGGGTTTTTCATGGAAGTCTCCTATTGGTTATTTTGGGGATACCCTATCACTACTTATTTTAATTATTTGGGATGTACTAGGGATGAAAATACTGTTTTTAATGTTCATCCCTTTTCTTTTTTTCTGTGAATGTTGGTTTTAATGGTGTTTTCGAACTTGTGAACATTAAGTGTCATGTTTGTTTAAAAATAGATGTTTTAAAAAAATAACATTTCTTGGTTCACATGGGGCTGACCTAAAATTGAACTGTTGGTTTAATTGAAATTTATAAGTTTGGGTTTTCTTTTTTGGTAACTTATAGGTGTGCATAAAGTGTGCAATGTGGGATTTTTCAGGAGTGCTGGGTGCAAAACAATGTGTGTATTTGAGGAATTGTTTTATGGAGAATCAATGTGTTTTGTTGTGTGTTATAAATTGTGTAAAATGTGTATACCTACTTTATTGTTTGTAAGTGACCATTATTTTTGTTTTTATATGAAAATGGATGCATGTGGCATGATGAATTTGTTTGATCACAAAGGGGGAAGCCCGGGTACCGAGGTGGGTCGGATGTGTTCTAGTACAGCTAGCGGGCCGAATGGGTTTTGTCCCTATTTCACCTAGCATTTGGATAATGAAAACTCTAAATAAAAAATGTTTTTGATGGTTGGGGACCACTAGGTTATGGGTATTTTCCCTAATAGTTGCTCATGCATGAGAACGAATTTTACTATGCTTACATTACACCGAGGTATGAGGTACATGGGGCCTGAGACTATCTAGTGGCTAGGGGTGTTTATGATTTTGTTGCTGATTGTATTTGTGGTGTTTTAAATTGTATTTTAAAGATTTTGGAAGTAATTTATAGTAGATAAAATTTATATTTATATGTGTGAACATTATGAAAACTTTATATTGAATTTTTTTTTCAATTGAATGTGGCATTTCTTGTATTTTATCACTGCATTTCTTTGCGTATTAAAACTGCTTTCTTTTTGACATTGTTTTGCATACTCTTTGGAATCATTGGGTTGTATCTTATTGGGCTTAGGCTCACACCATATTTAAACTATAGCAACCCATACTTTAAATACATGGTTAATACATCAAAATTGAAGCATACTTATTACAACATATGAAAAAACAATGAGAGGATCGTATAGGTATAGTGTCTTTAGAAACTGGGAAACATAAACAACTGGTTCATAAATCATCTACACTGTCTCCCATTTATTTCATCATATCTATAGTCCCTTTTTGGAATATATTAATTAATACCCTTATTATTGACCTGGGGAAAGAAAATATACAAAAGGGTGAGCTCAAATACTCACTAAGGGTAAACAAAAGAAGTATCAATTACATCAAATTCATAAGAGCATAAAATTTTGAAAATCTTACCCTGCAAAAGAAATCATAATTTCATAACATGGGATAAATCATGGTAGTGAAATGTATTCCCAATAATCATAACATAAAACACGAAGAATTGTGGCATACACACATAATCATATAGAATCATTTCTTATTAGTTAAGACTCATTTCCAAGACAATCGTAGTGGATAAAGTCCATTTCTGAAGCGAGTTCACTCCTCGTTTCAGTCCTGTTTCACTGAACCGGTTTAACCTTCCATTCCATCCATGTCTATCTCATGAGATATAAAATATTTACCCAATGCATTGGAGGGATATATAGGTCCCACCCATCTCATCATGATACCATTCTTATGTGTGCCACAAAATCATAAACCATACATCATAGCATAACCCATGTAATAAAAATGGGAATCTTAAACATCATGACATCATAAAACAATTCATATAAGATAAAGGTATTCATAAAAATATCTCTATCACAACATAATAAAATCAATGTAATAATAGGGATAGAATCATAAACCTATATTATCTTATATGGAAAATAATTTTGATAAAACACTTTAACTCCATTCTGGAGGAAAATATCCTTTCTACTTCAAAAACACTTTTCCTTTCTTAACCTGTCATACAATTCTAAAATAAAAGAAGTTGATTAAAAATAAACTTGAAAACTTGTAAGGCAAGCTTCTTGGAAATAATGTTTTAAAAATCCATTCATGCCGTATAAGTTAAAAAAACATTCTTCTCGTACTTTTGTCGGAAACGTCAAAAAGTACCTCGTATGAAAAATGACAAAAGAGTCCATTCATATCTTTTACTAAAAACTCACCGAAGGGTAAAATTGGATATAAAATATTTTATATGGATATAAATATTACATATTGAGGAAACATGGATGTGGATGATAAAATAAATCCTAGTAAATACCAAAGTATAAACAATCTTGGATAAAAATGAGAATGTGATATTTTCCCTTACCTTAGGTCCGATTTGCTTCATAAGTGTATGAACCTCCGGTATAATGATTTAAATAATGTTATTGACATATTACAGAATCATAATTATTGTTATGATATCATATATGGTCATATTCTTAGCTTCTTATTAGTAATATTTCATTATTACTTGTTATTCAGGTGTTTATTACTTTTTGTTTTTATGCGTGTTTTGTTGAATAAATTCTTATTCTTATCTTTAGGTTATAGATACCACATTTTCAGAATGTTATTAGTGTAATATATATCATATTAATTCATTAAATTCATTTATATAATTATTATTCAATGATGATCATGTAGAACGAGTCGCATCACATCGTGGAGACAGTATTCCGTACGTACGCATGAGCGATGATATCATTCCCATGATCGTGGAATTGTATTGGAGTGTATGTATAATATTTCAGAATCAATATCACTTTAAAATAATCATATATAGTTATTATTTACACCATTATACCCATCCATGTAAGGTGGTGGTGGAAAATAGATTACACCACGACATGGAGACGGTATTCTGTACGTACGCACGCGCGGTGATTTCGTTTTCCGTAGGATATATAGATGGTGAAATAGGGTTCTTTCATATTTATAATAACATATCAGTATATTATTGATACTTATGTTATTACTTCATAATGAAACAACTAAATAAGAAGAATTGGAAGAAGAAATAAAGTTGAATGAATCGGTAACGGACATTACCTGTTCTTTGAAGCGCTTCTTTGAGACCTCCTTTTAGGGCACTAAAATTGGTCTTTGAAGAAGACTATGGCTTCTACGATGTCTCTAGAGAAGTGGAGATGAGAAAGTGGCAGGGGTTGGCCGATATTGAATGCTCAAATTGGTGTGAGGAGGAGAGGGAGGAGGTGACCTTTTATAATGTAGGAGAGAGGCACCTTTAGAAATATAAGAAATATTAGTTTATATTAAATCCCAACCCCACATAAAAACATCCAAAATGACTCGTATCCGAAAATTAGATGATATAGGATTTTAATATAATCAAGAAATAAAATTTGGACATGTTATAAATTTATTTTAAACATTATCATCTTGATTTATCCTTATTTATCAATTTAATTTTATTTGTGGTAATAATATTCTAAATTTTAAATTATTATAAATAATTACATATGTGTTGTGAATTTTCCATAATTTGACACATTATGACATTTTCGACCATATAAATTTTAATTTATTATTTTTAAATATTTTTGTGATTTTTAAACAATATTATAATATGTTATTTTTATAAAATAACAATAGTGTCAATTTTGACACTATTCAATTATATGAAATTAAATAAAATATATACAGAAGATATGTTCAAAATAATAGCTTTAATAGATCTATAAAATTCCAAATGTATCTATAAAATTATTGGAGCACATTAAATAGTTCATATAATATTTATTTTAATATTTTTAAAACAATTTATTTGATATTTTATTTAATAAAATAATTTCAACATCACTATTGTGTCAAACATAATGATAATTATTTAATCCCTAAAAATTATAAATAAATTCTTATGATGTAGATAATTTTATTCTCTTTCCGTAGAATATTCATGTTCGAAGTTTTATTAAGTTTATCACAAAATTTAAATTATTATACTTATAAAATTTAAGAAAGTGACATGTTGTCACATTCTTTGGTTTTAATAATAATTAAATTATTTTCATGGACAGAAGTCCATAAATGAATATAATTAGACCCTTAGGTGATATGGGTTGACTTTTAGTCATCCAATAGGATTTTGGTAGGTGTTAGGGTAATTTTAAAATCTTATATTTACCCTTAATTACTCGATTTACCTTTAACTATGGTAAATAAAATTTAATGTAGTTACTATTCACAATGCCCAAAAATAAAAAGTAGCCTATTAACATAATTTGGACCCACTGATTCTGAATATGGAATCTATTTTTCAAAATTGAAAACTTATAAGTTCCAGTAATTAATTTAAAATAAATCTTGTTGTTAAGAAAACGAGTTTTAGAAGTTAAAACATTACCAAAGATTGAAATGTTTTTACCCATGAATTCAATGTGAAATTATTGCTAATGACATACATTATATTAAATGGTAAAAATATATTCAATTTATACTTTAGATCCATTCAATATTATAATTTATTCATATAAATTATCTCAATGAAAAAAGTTGTTTTTCATTAAAAAATAGCGTACTTTTACTATTCATCAAAATATGAAAGTTATCAGAAAAATATCAAAAATTTAACCAAAGTAAATTTTTTTACCCTGATTCAAAAGAAGAATTTTATTTCGTCAAATTTAACTTATAAACATGTCAAAACCTATATTAAATGTGGGTGTGCCATCAAAAGGCGGCAAAACACCATTTTTTGAAAAATACTTCTTTTATCCAAAAAACTGAGTTTGCTTTCATACCTCATTCTAGAAAATGTATAAGTTGATTTAAAATGTTATAAAATTCAAAATTTAGTTAATAATATTCATAACGGCTAGTTTTAATAATATTTTAATAGTATATCGTTGTTCAGTGCTACTCGGTATTGCGTACGACAGAAGCTATCGAGGAAGGCCGCGGTTGCGTGTAAAGAAAGCCAAGTTGGTGTTGTGTGTAGTGAAAGATACCTTTGATGATTTATATATCATAAAAACAAAATATTTCTCATAAAAGTCTCGGGTGTTACATAAACCCCTTGGGTGTAAGTAGACTTGGTTCGGTTTGACTCAGGTAATGTAAAGGCTAACGGTGATGGCGGTTCAGGGTGTTAGTCCCAATCCTTGATGCAGAGTTGTGGAGACTGCTTGGGGTGATGAACTCTTATAATGTGGAGTCCATGAGGCTGTTTTGTTGTTGTTTCATTGTGTATTTGGACCTTTTGTATTGAATTTGAACTTATGTATTCAGTTCTGGATTTTTTTATAAGCATTGTTGGTATGAATTTTTCAGATTCATTTTGTCGAATATTTTTGGTGTTTTTGTATACATCTTCTGGTAAATCCTTCCCAATCCAAGATAAATGATACCCGGGCACTTGTCCCAGCCAGTGGGGATAGAGTACACCCTTTGTGTCTTGTAACGGGCTGGGTTTTGTGCCATTTTTGGTGGTGACCAGATTCGGTTTGTGACATAATTAGAAGTTCCAAATTATGTTAGTAGGCTACTTTTTATTTTTGGGCGATATAAATAGTAACTACGGTAAATTTTATTTACCACAGTTAAAGGTAAATAAGGAAATTAATGGTAAAAATAATATTATAAAATTATTCTAACTCCTGAAAAAATACTATTGGACGAATAGAAGTCAACCAATATCACCTAAGGGACCAAATAGATTCATTTCATGGATTTTTGACCATGAAAATGATGTAATTATTATTAAAACCAATTAAAATGACTACATGTCACTCTCTAATATCTTTTAAGTGTAATAATTTTAAATTGGTGATCAAATGCGTAAAACATCTAACATAAATTATCTACATAAAGACGAAAAAATTATCTAAATCATGTGAATTTATTTAGAATTTTTATGGATTAAATAATTATCATTCATTATGACACAATAGTTATGTAGAAATTATTTTATTGATTGAAATATCAAATAAATGGTTTTAAAAATATTAAAATAAATATTATATCAACTATTTAATGTTCTCCACGAATGTTATAGATAAATATGACATGTTATAAATCTATTAAATATTTTATTTTTAATATATCCTCTATTTTGATTTTATTTAAATTAAAATAAATGAATAGTGTCAAAATTGAGACAATTGTTATTTTATAAATATAACATATTATTAAATTGTTTAAAAATCACAAAATATTTATAAATTATAAATTGAAATTTATATGGTATAAAATTTTAAATGTATCCAATTATGGAAAATTCAAAACACATATGTAATTATTTATAACAATTTCAAACTATTAATATTATTACCCCAAATAAAAATAAATAGATTAAATAATGAAAAATAAAGTTGAAAAGGTTTAAAATAAATTTCCAACAAGTCTAAATTTTATTGGATGATGATATTAAAACTGTATCTCATCTCATCATCGAATTTGATTCATTTTGGAAGTTTTTTATGAGGAGTTTGAGATTATTATAAATTAATATTTTATAGGTTTCTGAAAGTGACTCTCTCTTCTCTTATAAATGGGAACCTCCTCCCTCTCCTCTTCACAACATTTTGAGCCTTCATGTTCATAAAAACCCAATTAAATTCTCTTATCCACTTCAATAAATACATAATAGAGGTCCCGGTGTTCTTACAAGTCTAACTTTAGTTCCCTAACAGGATGTTTAAAAGAGGCGTGTCGAATAAGTGGAAATATCCTTTACCGATTCATACATATTTATTTCATCTTCTAAATCTTCTCCTTTTGTTGTTTCATAATAAAGTAAAAAAATCAGTATCAATCATATACTGATATGTTGTTATAAATATGATAAACCCCTATTTCATCTTTTATCCATCCTACAAAAAATAAAATCATCATGTGTGCATACGTACGACATACCATCTCTACACCCTAGTGTAATCTATTTTTCCACCACCACCTTACATGGATTGGTATAATGGTGTAAATAATAACTATATATGATTATTATTGCATGATACTAATTCTAGGATATTATATAATCCTCTCTAATACCATTCATCAATTAGGGGAATGAGATCGTCTCTCGTGCGTATATACGGATTACCGGCTCCACGACGCGATAAGATTCATTCTCCATGTTAAACATTCAAGAATGATTATAAAGTATATATAATAAATAATCATGAATGATATGAAATAAAAATGATAATATATTTATATTAAAAATTTTT
Source organism: Viscum album (assembly GCA_963277665.1). NCBI lineage: Eukaryota > Viridiplantae > Streptophyta > Magnoliopsida > Santalales > Viscaceae > Viscum > Viscum album. Next base: position 122,166,885 of record OY728139.1, on the reverse strand, counting down.
CATTTACTTAATTACATTCAATTCAATAAAGAAATGAAAACAGCGTTCAGGCTTATATACGGTCTACCGTCTCCAGGAACGGTGAATTAAATTTCATTTATCTATCTATTATATATATATAGATATACTGAATATATATGATATATAAATCATGTTTACATTATGTAAATATGTAAATCATGATATATTTCATAATAATATCAAGAACAGCAAGTCCAAACACGTATGATAAATGTAATTATTTTACCCAAAATGCTTCTTTAGCATGGAATTGACAACAGAACGAGTAATAAAAAGTCGTAAGTGAATCATATATTGTATCATAAATATTATTATGGTTATGTTACAAGTTAATAATATTTTTAAACCCACAAAACAAGAGTCTTTGACACACACAGATGAAATTAGACATAAGGCAAGGGATAATTATTCCAATATCGTTCTTATATGAGATTGTTTATTCGTAAGTATTTACTGGGGTAATGATTATCATCCATGTTAATGTTTTCTCAAAAAAATTTCTTAAAATATTTAATATTATTCCATTTTTTTAAAGTAATTTTTACCATTTTATTACTTTTACCACAAGGTATGGATGGAATCTATCATTTGTTTAATATATGAGGTACTTTTTGACTTTTTTGGCAAAAGTACGAGGCAAATGTTTTTTTAACTTACATGACATTAATAAATTTTTATGGTATAAAAATTCCATATTTAGATGATTATTCCTGTACAATATTCCATGATTATTTAAAAAAAATCATCTATTTTAAAATCACATGACATTTTGAGTAAATAAAATAATTTTGAAGAAGAAAGGATATTTACCTCAAGAATTTATTTCAATTGTTTTATCCAAACTATTTTCCATATAAGATGAATTTATTTAATATGGATATTCTTCGTGTATATTTTCCCAATTATTTATATGGTATTATTTTGTTTATGATGCAATTATATCCATTGTTTTATATGGATAATGTTAAGATGGGATGACATATATGAAACCCATTTTATTCATTGGGTTATAATGAATGATTTAAGTTTATTTTATGGAATAAGAAAGTATTGTTTCATTATTATATGGGTGGGATTATATCTCCATCCATTTCATTTGGTGAAGATTTATATCTCATGAGATAAACATGGCTGTAAATGAAAGTAAACATGGTTCCGTAATAGACTTTGTCCCCTATGATGATATTAGCAGCAATGACTTGGCTACTATAGAAATCATATCATGTGATTAATGGTTTTCCATAATTAAATGTTTTATTACCATGATATTTTATATTTATTTATGTTAATTAATGATCTATGTCTTATGAACTACCATGTTTTATTTCATTTCTCAAGATTTTGATGTTTAGATTTTGTGTTCAAGCTTTTATGTTCAAATGTTTATGGATTTTGTTTTCTTCTCCATGATTACCCTTAATGAGCATTTGAGCTTACCCTTTATATTTTTTCATTTCCCCATAAAAATAATGGTTTTATGATAGAAAACCAGAGTTGGAGATCTTTATTGAAGATGTTGAAGTTGTTTCACAATGATTAGAAGATTATGTTCCATGTTCCCAAAGACACTAAAATATTACGGTCACTAGGTGTTGGTTTTTATTATGTATTAATTATTCCAAAAAAGTAATGTAATTTCCACGTATATGAATCTTGGGACTCTATAGTTGGAATCAAAGGAATGTTTTAGTTATCCTTTGGAAACAATGATACAAAAACATTAGTGAGATCTCTAGAAATATTTCTAATGTATTTCTAGGGTTTCCCCTACGATTTAGTATTACTATAGGTTAAAGTCTTAGAACTATTTCAACGATCATGAATAACATAGGGTGATCCTAAGGTGTAATGGATGAAAGAATGTTTTATTTGTTAGACATCCCATTAGTGACTTTTTATGATTATGTGGTTCCTCAATTTTTTAACTATTTCTTACAATATGGTTTTTGGTTTTAGTCAATGGAGAGAACAAGAAGGAATTTGGTTAACATTGATTAAAATGGAAAAATTTATGACTACGATCAAAAAAATTGTGTAATGCTTAGCGATAATGATATAATGATTATGCCGAATCAGTCACCGTGATATATAATTAACAAAGTTAACTTTAGTTGTATTCATATGTCATTAAATATGAGGAAGATGGACTTTTATGCATGTTCGAATGGTGAGGAACGTAGAGGAAGGAATATTAATATTTCTACATATCAAAAATAAGGGAAGAATAACCTTGAGGAATACCTCAAATAGAGGTGAAGATGTTATCTATGTGGGGAAAAGGGGCATAGAGGGACAAACTGTTATGGAGATCAATGTCTTATCTGTGGAGAACATGGTAATTTCCCAACTCAATGCCCTGACCTAAGAGGTTACATCTAAATCGAGGAAGGACATATTACATGCCAATAATTTATGATAATGGATTAAAGGGACTATGTATTGGAATTAAAGAATAATGTTGTTGAGGTACTTTAATGGTATATTAATGTATCTATGTATTGGTCCATTGTTGTTTTCCATAAGAATATGGTATTGGTAACCATGAAATGTGATTGAAATATTTTTGGAAAGTAGATGATATGAACATAATGAAGGGATAAGGAGAAAATAATATGTTTGATAGTATTAATGAGCTCATGACTGATATAAGGAAAAAGTAACATCATGGTTTGTGAATATAGAAAATTTGGGATTTTGGTATGTGGAAAGAGTTATAATTTTACAACATTCATCTTATCACTATGGTTCTATAGTAATTCAAGTTTCAATGGAATACATGATTAAGGTATTCATATGTTTGGAATGTGACTAACAAGATTTATCTTACGATATATGGCGGATAAATGATGGTAATCAAATACTTGGTAGATAACCTCTCTAATAATATTATTCTATATACTAAGAGAATGGACAGAAGTAGTTTGGATAACCTTAAATGTTGGAATTGATTATGTTTGATATCATATAGTATTGTTTAAGGATAATCCTTTTTTATAGAATGTTATTATAGTATAGTTTTTGAAAAATGACAACCCGTAGGATGGGTGACAACCCGTCACATCGGACATGGATGCGGGAATCAAACCCAAAAATGAAGTGAGAAAAGTATCTATCACCTACCACTGGCCTACAGGAAGTCCCTGGTTTGTAAAAATTAGTTTTATTTCATTTAGTGGTATGATATATTAATTATAAGTCCATTATTTGGAGCCATATATGATTAATGACACCATATATGGACTTATGTTTATTTATTAACTTTTTCTAACCATTTTTTGAGACTGATGGAATGACCCATCATTCTATCATATGATCTACTAACACTTCACTAATAAATTATTTAGCTTCATTTCTTTATGATATGAATTGGAAATCATTCATGGAATGACAAACGGTCAGATTGTACCAAAATCAAGAAAGTATTTCATTTAATTCAAAGTATTCAAATTTATGGAAATGATCTTGAAAACACTAAATGTTATCTTAGTACCCTCATATCCAATGAATCAGATGGAACATTAGATCATCACAGAATTATGGCTTTGTGATTGTTATCCTTTTCATTGACATGATCTCTACCACTCTCCATCCGAACATAATGGTTAGATATCTTTTCCATATCCATATTTTCACATATGTTCTGTAACACCCGAGAATTTTATGAGAAATATTTTGTTTTGAATTCATCAAAGGAATCTTTCACTACACACAACACTAGATTGGCATGCTTTACACGTAATCACGGCCTTCCTCGATAGCTTGCGTCGTACACAATACCGAGTTTCACTAAACAATGATATGCTATTAAAATATTATTAAAACTAGCTGTTATGAATAGTAATAACCACTTTTTGAAATTTTATAAATTTTATTTTTCCAAATGGACTTCATTTTTGGATTCAGAATATCAAAATTAGCATAGGGTGAAATTTTGGTATTTTTCTGAAAACTTTCAAATTTTGATGAATAGTGAAACCACTAAGTGGTAGTTAAAAAACTGAATATTTCATAAAACATAATTTTACCGCTTCGGTGAGTAGAATTTTGAAAATCTGAGAACCATGGTTAATATCAAGGACTAAAATTTGGTTCAATGAGATGAAAATAATTTTTGGTGAATAGTAAATTTTTACTTTTTTTTACCACGGTTAAAAATAAATAGGGTAATTAAGGGTATAAGTATTTTTATTATTACCCTAACACATGTCCTAATTCTATTGGATAAGTTTAATTCGACCAAAAACAACCATTGGAATAAAATATGACCACTTAGGCCCAATTGGATTAGATTAGGACATTTATTATTAATTTATTTTAAGAAGGGTTAAAATAGTTAAAATCAACGTTTAATAAGTAAACCAGTTCTAATATTGGGTTATACATAAGATAAATTCGACTATAAATATTCATTATAAATCTAAAATTATTTCCTACATAATGGTATTTTATTTGTAATTTTTAGACATTAAATAAGTTAATTTATTTATTACACAACGATGATGCAGTAATTATCTTATTAATGAAAGATTGAAATAATTAATGTTATAAATACCCAAATAAATGTAATTTGAGACTTTTTATGAATTACACTAATTTTATTGGTTAATATGACATGTTATTATCGATTTAATTAACTTTTTTGGAACTAATAATTCTGTTATGATTTTCAAAAAAATCAATTACCAAATAGTGTCAAAATTGACATAAAATAGTTTTTTAAACAAATATTATATTATTAATTGTTCTTTTATTCTTAAAAATATAAGGATCAGCCAAATTACTTAGATAAGGTTATATATATTAATAATAAACAACTTGGGGTTTGTTTTGATTGTTATAGTATGTTTATTAACCTTATATTGTAAGAACACAAGAAGACACGGTAAAAGTAAAATTATTTATCTTAATGTTAAGTCTAAATAATAAGGTTACAATAGGAATATAAACTTGTCTAAATTCTATTTTATGAGAGGATTCCGACCCATCCCCACCTTATCTTTGAAATAAATCAATTTGGAGCTATTTGAAAACCGAATTTGACTTTATAATAAAATAATATTTTTAGTTATTCCAAAGGTGCCCCTCTCCTCCCTTATAAAAGGGCACCTCCTCCCTCTCTTCCTCACACCACTTTGAGCCTTAAAGCTCGTCCAACACCTGAAAATTTCTTCTATCCACTTCCCTAGAGACATCCTAGAGGTCTTGGTCATCTTCAAAGTCCAATTTTAGTGCCCGGAAAGGAGGTCTCAAAGAAGCGCTTCAAAGAAGAGGTAATGTCTGTTACTGATTCATTCATCTTTATTTCTTCTTCCAATTATTCTTCTTTAGTTGTTTCATTATGAAGTAATAACATCAGTATCACTTATATACTGATATGTTATTATAAGTATTAAACAACCCTATTTCACCATCTATCCATCCTATGGAAAATGAAATCACCGCGCGTGCATACGTACGGAATACCGTCTTCACACCGGGGTGTAATCTATTTTCCACCACCACCTTACTTGGATGGGTATAATGGTGTAAATAATTAATATATTTGATTATTTTAAAGTTATATTGATTCTAAAATAGTATACATACACTCCAATACAATTCCACGATCATGGGAACGATATCATCGCTCATGCGTACGTACGGAATACCGTCTCCATGATGTGATGCGACTCGTTCTACATGTTCTTCATTGCATAATGATTATATAAATGAATTGAGTGAATTAATATGATATATATTACACTAATACCATTCTAGAAATGAGGTATCTATAAACTAAAAAGAAAAATAAGAATTTTTCGAAAAAACACGCATAAGAACAAAAAGTAATAAACACCCGAATAACAAGTAGTAATGAAATATTACTAATAAGAAGCTAAGAATATGAGCATATATGAAATCATAAAAATAAGTATGATTCTGGAATAATTCAATGACATTATTTAAATCATTATACATGAGGTTCAGACACTTACGAAGCAAATCAGACCTAAGATAAGGGAAATATCACGATCTCATTTTTATCTGAGATTGTTTATACTTTGGAATTTACTGGGGTGTATTTTATCATCCACATCCATGTTTCCTCAATGTGTAATATTTTTTCCATCCACCTAAACTTTTTTAAATCCAATTTAACCCTTCGGTGAGTTTTTAGTAAAAAATATGGAAGGAATGCTTTTTTTTTTTCATTTTTCGTACGAGGTACTTTTTGACTTTTCCGACAAAAGTATGAGAAGAATGTTTTTTTAACTTATACAGCATGAATGGATTTTTAAAACATTATTTCCAAGAAGATTCATTTACAAGTTTTCAATTATATTTTTAATCAACTTCTTTTAGGTTAAAATTGTATGACATTTTAAGAAAGGAAAATGTTTTTGAAGTAGAAAGGATATTTTCCTCAAGAATGGAGTTCATGTGTTTTATCAAAATTATTTTCCATCTAAGATAATATAGGGTTCTATTTATATCCCTATTATTATATTGTTTTGATTATGTTGTGATGAAATTATTTTTATGAATTCATTTATCTTATATGAACTATTTTATGATGTCATGTTGTTTAAGAATCCCATTTTTATTAAGGGATTCATACGCCCTAGTGCGTCACCTTGGGGAGAACTTGTTCTGTTTGTTAAGAAGAAATATGGATCAATGAGACTCTGCATTGATTATCAAGAAATTAACAAGATCACTATCAAGAAAAAATATCCTCTCCCACACGTTTATGACATATTTGACCAACTACACGGAGCTCAATCCTTTTCCATGTTTGATCTTTCTTCAGGGTATCATCAATTAAGGGTAAAATTGGAGGATATACCAAAGACAACATTCCGTACAAGGTATGGACACTATGAATTTATAGTGATTCCATTTGGTCTTAATAATGCTCCTGCTATCTTAATAATATGATGAATAGAGTCTTTAGAGACTATCATGAACAGTTTCTGGTAGTCTTTATAGATGATATTCTTGTCTATTCAATGAGCATGGAAGAACATGAAGATCACTTGAGAATTATATTGAAGACACTGAGAAAGGAGAAGCTTTATGCCAAATTTACCAAGTGTGAATTTTGTCTTCAAAGAGAGTCATTTTTGGGTCACATAATCCCAAAAGAGGGGATATCTGTGGATCCAGCAAAAACAGAGGTTATCGAAAGATGGTCGAGACCAACAACAGTAACTGAGATCCAAAGTTTTCTTGGTTTGGCATGATATTATCGACGTTTTGTGAAAGATTTTTCAAGATTATCTAATCCACTCCCCAGGTTGACTCAGAAAAGAGTTATGTTTTTTTGGATGGAGGAATGTGAAGATAATTTCAAGGAGTTTAAAAGAAGGTTATCCAGTGCACCTGTGCTCACACTACCGTGTAGTGGAGAATGGTTTGTGATCTACAGTGATGCATCCATGAAGGGATTAGGGTGTGTTCTTATGCAAAACTGATATGGTGATAGCTTATGCCTCACGACAGTTAAAAATCCATGAGAAATATTACCCAACACATGATTTGGAGTTAGCTGCGGTAATCATTGCATTAAAGATTTGGAGAATTATCTTTATGGAGAATGGTGTGACATTTATACTGATCATAAAAGTTTAAAGTATATTTTCACACAAAAGGAGTTTAATATGCACCAAAGAATATGGTTAGAGCTTATTAAGGATTACGACTGCTCAATCCATTACCACCATAGGAAAGGAAACAAGGTGGAAGATGCATTAAGTCGACAAGACCATGCCAGTTTATCCATGATGAGGATCACAAAATATCCAATATTTATGGATTTACAAAGGATGGATCTTGTAATTATAATGGAAAGGGAAAAATCTTATCTTTCTCAAATTAATGTTCAACCATCTATACATGTGATGATTAAAGAGGCACAGAAAGAAGATGTTGAGTTACAAAATAAAGTGAGAAATGTTCCTGAATTAAACCTTGATTGTGATGGGATAATAATGTTCAGGAATAGGGTTTGTGTTCCTCCCATCCCCGAATTCAAGAAGGAGCTGCTGGATGAGGCTCATAGTTCTTCATTCACTATTTATCCTGGAAGTACGAAGATGTATTGGGACCTGAAAGAGTACTTCTGGTGGGATGCCATGAAAAGAGATATTGTTGAATATGTCTCTCGATGCTTGGTTTGTCAGCAAGTTAATGATGAGAGAAAGAAGTCTAAGGGGATGCTACAACCATTACCCATACCCGAATGGAAATGGGAAAACATCACTATGGACTTTGTCAAAGGAAATCCTAAAACATCCAAAGGAAATAATGCTATCTGGGTCATATTTGATCGTCTTACAAAGTCTGCACACTTCATTTCTATTAGAGAGGATTTCTCTCTGGATCAGCTTTCCAGGATATATATAAAGGAAGTGGTAAGATTGCATGGAGTTCCACTTTCTATTATATCTGACCAGGATCCGAGATTTACCTCAATGTTCTGGAGAAGTCTTCAGCATACTCTGGATACAGAGTTGAGTTTCAGCACTGCTTATAATCCTCAGACAGACGGTCAGCCTGAGAGATAAATTCAAACTCTAGAAGTTATGTTGAGAGCTTGCTCTATGGATTTCAAAGGTGGTTAGGATCAACACATACCATTGGTGGAATTTTCTTATAATAATAGCTTTCACTCCAGTATTCAGATGGCTCCTTCTGAAGCTCTCTATGGAAATAAATGCAGGACTCCAACTTGTCGGGATGAAGTTGGGGAAAGAAAGCTATTAGGACCTGATCTTGTTGATGAGATGACAGAAAAGGTCTGATCTATTCAACAACACATAAGAGCAGCTCAGAGTCGACAGAAAAGTTATGCTGACAGCCGAATAAAAGACCTAGAGTTTGAAGTGGGTGATAAAGTGTTCTTATGAATGTCTCCCTGGAAGAGGGTCATGAGATTTGGAAGGAAGGGGAATTTGAGCCCTAGATATATCCGTCCTTTCGAAATACTGGATCGTGTTGGAAAGGTACCTTACTGATTGGTGCTTCCACCGAATTTCTCTCAAGTTCACAATGTGTTCCCTGTATCTCTCCTGAGAAATTACATACATGATCCTTCACATGTACTCAGCTCAGAAGTTGTACCGCTGGAGCAAGATCATTATTATGACGAACATCCGATAAAGATTCTGGATCATAGCGAAAAAGTTCTACGAAAAAAGATCACTCGCTTGGTGAAAGTTTTATGGAGGAACCACCAATTAGAAAAAGCTACATTGGAGCTTGAGGATATGATGAGGGAGAGGTATACTCATCTGTTTGTTACAAAGTGACGAATTTTGAGGGAGAAATTCATTTTAAGGGGGGTAGAATGTAACACCCGAGACTTTTAGGAGAAATATTTTGTTTTTAAATCATCAAAGGAATCTTTCAATACACACAACACTAGATTGTCTTGCTTTACATGCAATCACGGCCTTCCTCGATAGCTTGCGTCGTACGCAATACCGAGTTTCACTAAACAATGATGTGCTATTAAAATATTATTAAAACTAGCCGTTATGAATAGTAATAACCACTTTTTGAAATTTTATAAATTTTATTTTTCAAAATGGTCTTCATTATTGGAATCAGAATATCGAAATTAGCCTAGGGTGAAATTTTGGTATTTTTCTGAAAACTTTCAATTTTTTATGAATAGTGAAACCTCTAAGTGGTAGTTAAAAAAACTAAATGTTTCATAAAACATAATTTTACCGCTTCTGTGAGTATACTTTAAAAAATATGAGATACATGGTTAATAACAAGGGCTAAAATGTGGTTAAATGAGATGAAAATAATTTTTGGTGAATAGTAACTTATTACTTTTTTTTACCACGGTTAAAAGTAAATATCGTAATTTAGGCTAAAAGTGTTATTATTATTACCCTAACACATGTCCTAATTCTATTAGAGAAGTATAATTCGACCAAAAACAACCTTATGAATAAAATATGACCATTTTGGCCCACTTGGATTAGATTAGGACATTTATTATTAATTTATTTAAAGAAGGGTTAAAATAGTTAAAATCAAAGTTTAATAAGTAAATCATTTCTAATATGGGGTTATACATAATATAAATTCTACTATAAATATTAATTAGAAAGATAAAAATATTTCCTACAAAATGGTATTTTATTTGTAATTTTTAGACATTAAATAATTTAATTTATTTATGACACAACGATGATGTAGTAATTATCTTATTAATGAAATATTGACATAAATGATGTTATAAATAACCAAATAAATGTAATTTGAGACTTTTTATGAATTAAACAATTTTTTTAGGTTAATATGAAATGTTAGTATTGATTTAATTAAAATTTTTAGAACTAATAATTCTGTTATGATTTTCACAAAAATGAATTACCAAATAGTGTCAAAATTGAAAAAAAATAGTTTTTAAAACAAATATTATATTATTAATTGATATTTTATTCCTAAAAATCTAATTTTCTGCCAAATGACTTAGATAAGGTTAAATATATTAATAATAAACAACTTGGGGTTCATTTGGCTTGTTATAGTAAGTTTATTAACCTTATAGTGTAAGAACACAAGAAGACACGGTAAAAGTAAAATTATTTAACATAATGTTAAATCTAAATGATAAGGTTAAAATTGTATGACATGTTACGAAAAGAAAATGTTTTTGAAGTAGAAATGATATTTTCCTCAATATTGGAGTTCAAGTGTGTTATCAAAATTATTTTCCATCTAAGATTATATAGGGTTCTGTTTCAATCCATATTATTACATTGATTTGATTATGTTGAGATGGAATTGTTTTTATGAATTCCATTATCTTATATGAATTGTTTTATGATGTCATGTTGTTTAAGAATCCAATTTTTATTACATGGGTTATGCAATGATGTATTATTTATGATTTTGTGGCACACATATGAATGGTATCATTATGAGATGGGTGGGACCTATATCTACCTCCAATGCATTGGGTAAAGATTTTATATCTCAGGAGATAGACATGGCTGGAACGGCAGGTTAAACCGGTTCAGTGAAACAGGACTGAAACGAGGAGTGAACTTGGTTCATAAATGGACTTTTTCCACAATGATAGTCTTAGTTATGAGTCTTGACAAATAAGAAATGATTCTCTATGATTATGTGGGTATGCCACAAAGTTTCATGTTTTATGTTACGACTATTGGGATTTCATTTCACTACTATGATTTATCCCATATGCTCTCTTTTGCAGGTTAAGATTTTCAAAATTTTTATGTTCTTATGACCCTTACTGAGCATTTGAGCTCACCCTTTTGTATGTTTTCTTTCCCCAGGTCAGGAAGAAGGTTATTAAGTAAGATATACCAAAAAGGACTATAGATATGATGAAATAAATGAGAGACAGTGTAGATGCTTTATGAACTAGTTGTTTATGTTTCCCCGTTTCTAAAGAAACTATACTTATACGGTCCATTCATGGTTTTGTTATATGTTGTAATAAGTGTGCTTCAATTTGGAATTAATAACAATGTATGAAAAGTATGGGTCGTTATATGTTCTCCTATGTGGAAACCCAATGACGAGTTAATTTGGGTAAATATTACATTTCATACATTAGTTTTTAAAATTAAGTTTTGGTATTCCTTTTTACGATGTGGGTTTCTATGATACAAACTTTCAAATAGTTAACCATTTATAACTCCAAAAAAATTTAGGGCGAAATTCATTTTAAAGGTGGTAGAATGTAGCACCCATAGATTTTATGAGAAATATTATTTTTAATTTATTTAAAGTATTGTGTTGTATGGTACACCAATATTTGATTATTCAATATGCAACACCGAATTATATTTTACTATACACAAACATTATTCTTGGATTGTGTTGCACACAAGAGCGACCTTCCTCAATAGTGTTTCTTGTACGCAATACCAAGTTTCACTGAACAATGATATATTTTTCTAATATTGTAATGAACTAGCCGTTATTAATAATATTAACCACATTTTGAATTTTATACAGTTTTGCCGCCTTTTGGTGGAACACCCAATTTAAATCTAGTTTTGACACGTTTATAAGTTCAATTTGACAATTTAAATGTATTAATTTCAATAAAAATATAAAAATTAACTTTGGATATTTTTTTAATATTTTTCTCTTAACTTTCATATTTTGATGAATAGTCAAAATACGCTAAATTTTTCTTAAAAACATATTTTTTTCATCAAGTTAATTAATATGGTTAAATTATAAATTTTTAATGTTTTTAAGTATAAATAGTATATATTTTTAAAGTTTTATATAATTTATGTCATTATCATTAATTTTACATTGAATTCATAGGTATATAAATTTGAGTATTTTGTAGTGCTTTACCTTTTAAAACCCATTTTCTCCATGGTGGGATTAATTTTAAATTAAATACTTCAAATTATTTGATTTTAATTTAAAAAATGTATTCCATATTTAGAATCAGTTGGTAAAAAATATGTTAATGGGATAATTTTTATTTTTTGGGGGTTATAAATATTAACTACGGTTAATTTTATTTGTTGCAGTTAAAGGTAAATCCGGAAATTAAGGGTAAAAAAAATATTATAAAATTATCCTAACTCCTCCTAAAATTCTATTGGATGAATATAAGTTGACCGATATCTCCTAAGGGTATAAATATATTCATTTCATTGTATTTTTTCCATGAAAATGATTTAATTATTATTAAAACAATATAAAATGACAACATGTCAATCTCTTGTATCTTAAAAGTGTAAAAATTTTAATTTGGTGATAAAGATCATAAAACATCAAACATAAATAGTCTATAGAAATTAAAAAAAAATCTAAATCATGTAAATTTATTTAGATTTTTTATGGACTAAATAATTATCATTAATTATTACACAATAGTGATGTAGAAATTATTATATTTATTGAAATATCAAATAATTTGTCTTAAAAATATTAAAATAATTATTATATGAACTATTTAATGTGCTCCAAGAATTTTCTAGATAAATATGATAAGTTATAAATCTATTAAATATTTGTTTTGAATATATCCTCTATGTGGAACTTATTTAAACTCAAATAAATGAATAGTGTCAAAATTGACACTAATGTTATTTTATAAAAATAACATATTATTAAATTTATTTAAAATCTCAAAAATATTTATTAATTTTAAATTGAAATATATATGGTCTAAAATTTTATATATTATCCAATTAAGGAAAATTAACAACACAAAAGTAATTATTTATAACAATTTAAAATTTTGAATATTATTACCATAAATAAAATTAAAGAAATTAAATTAGGATAAATCACGTTGATATGGTTTAAAATAAATTCCCAACATGACTAAATTTTCATGGATGATGATATAAAAACCCCATCTCATCTCATCTCTTATTTTGAGTCATTATTTGAGGTTATTATTTGTGGTTTGAGTTTATTAAAAATTAATATTTTAGAGGTTTCCAAAACTGCCTCTCTCTTCTCTTATAAAAGGGCACCAACTCCCTCTCCTCTTCATTACATTTTGAGCCTTCAGGACCGAAAAAACCCTATTATTTTCTCTTATACACAACCCTAGAAACATTATTGAGGTCTTGGTGTTCTTCAAATACCATATTTACTACCCTAAGAGGAGGTTTATAAGAGGCGCATTGAAGAAGTGGTAATATCCTTTACCTAATCATTCAAATTTATTTTTTCTTCTACATACTCTACTTTAGTTTTTTCATAATAAAAAAAATCAGTATCACTCATATAATGATATGTTATTATAAATATTTAACAACAATATTTAACCTTTTATCCATCCTACAAAAAATAAAATCACTTGATGTGCGTACGTACAAATTACCCTCTTCACACTGTGGTGGAATCTGTTTTTCCACCACCACCTTACATGGAAGGATATAATGATGGAAATAATAACTATATATTATTATTATTTTAATATTATAATAATTTTGTGATATTATATAATCCACTTCAATACCATTCATCAATTATGGGAATGATATCATCGCTCGTGCGTACGTACGGATTACTGTCTCCACGACGCGATAAGATTCATTATCCATGTCAACCATTCAAGAATGATTATAATGTATATATAATAAATAATCATGAATGATATGAAATAATAATGATACTGGATTTATGTAGAAATGTGTTTAATTTAATTAATTACATTCAATTCAATAAGGAAATGAAAACTGTGTTCAGGCATACATACGGTCTACCGTGTCCTGGAACAGTGTATTTCATTTCATTTATCTATCTATTATATATATATATACTGAATATATATGATATATAAATAATTTTTTACATTTTTTAAGTCAGTAAATTGAGATATATGTAATAATAATATCAAGGAGAACAAGTCCAAACTTGTACGATAAATGAAATGATTTTACCCCAAACGCTTGTTTAACTTGAAATTGAAAAATGAATGGGTAATATAATGTCATAAGTGAATCATAAATGGTATCATAAATATTAATATAGTTCTATTACAAGTTAATAATATGTTTAAACCCACTATACATAAGCCTTTGACACACACTGATGAAATTGTATATTAGGTAAGGCATAATTATTCCAATTTCGTTCTTAACCGAGATTGTTTATTTGTAAGTATTTACTAGGGTTATGATTATCATTCATGTCCATGTTTTTTCAAAATTATTTCATAAATTTTTTATTATTATTCGATGTATATTTAAAGAAATTTGTACCCTTTTAATACTTTTACCACAAGGTATGGATGGAATCTATCTTTTGTTTACCAAAATAGGAACTTTTTGACTTTTCTGGAAAAAGTACTAGGAGATTGTATTTTTTAACGTATACAGTGTGAATGTATTTTCACAGATTCATAATTCCTTATGTCACTGAATCATCCTCTACAATATTTCATTATTATTTTCAATAAAATTTTTTCTTTTAAAATATCATGACATTTTGAGAAAATAAAATGATTTTGAAAAAGAAAGGATATTTTCCTCAAGAATTCAGTTCAAGTGTTTTATCCAAACTATTTTCCATCTAAGATGAAATTATTTAATATGGATATGCTTAATGTATAATGTATCTATTATTTACATGGTTTTATTTTGTTTATGACGAAATTATATCCACTGTTTTATATGGATTATGTTATGATGGGTTGACGTATATGAAACAGATTTTATTCATTGGGTTTTGATGAATGATTTATGTTTATTTTGTGGCAAAAAAAATAATTGCATAATTATGAGATTGGTGAGACCTATATCTCCCTCCAATTCATTTGGTAATGATTTATATCTAATTATATAAACATGGATGGAAAGGAATGTAATCCTAGTTCAGTAATGGACTTTTTCCACAATAACGATATTGGCTGCAATGCCTTGAATACTATGGAAATAATATCATGTGATTAATGGTTTTCCACATCTATAAGTTTTATTCCCATGCTATTTTATCATGAGTTATGTTCTTTTATGATCTATTCCTTATGTACTTCCATGTTTTAGGTCATTGCTCATGATTTTGATGTTTAGATTTTGTGTTCATGTTTTTACGTTCAAATGTTTTTTGATTGTATTTTATTCTCCATGTTTACCCTTAATGAGCATTTGAGCTCACCCTTTACATGTTTTCTTTTCCCCAGGATAAAAATAATTGTTTTAGGTAAGAAAACAAGAGTGAAAGATCTTTATGGGAGATGTTGAGGATCTCTCACCATTATTAGAAGATTATATTCCGTGTTTCCAAATACACTAAACTATTACAGTCCTTGGGTGTTGTTTTTTGTTATTTATTAAGTATTCTGTAAAAATAATGTAATGTCCATGTACATCAAGTTTGGTTCTATACATTTGTTATCAGATGAAAGGATTAGTTAACCTATGAAAACTAGGATGTCAAAACATTAGTGAGATATCTAGAAATATTTATATGGTATGTCTAGGGATATCCCTAAGGTTTAATATAACAATAGGTTACAGTCCTATAATTATGTTGACGATCATGAATAAAATAGGGTGAACCTAAGTAGTCATGGATGAAATAATTTTTGATAAGTTATACATCAAATAAGTGACTTTTTATGATTATGTGTTTCCTCTTTATTTTAAATATTTCTTACACTATGGTTTCTGGTTTTATTTAATGGAAGGACTGAGAATGTATTCAGTTAACATTGATTCCAATGGACCAATTAGGGACTACGACCATCAAAATTTTGTAATTCCTAGAGAGAATGATATAATGATTATTCCAAATCAGTCATCATGATATTTTATTTACAAGTGATCTTTAGTTGTATTCCTAAGTCATCAAATAAAAAGAATATGAAATTTTATGCATGTTCTAATGGTTAGGAACATAGAAGAAGGAAGATTACTCTTTATACATAAAAAGAATAATGGAAGAATAACCTTGATGAATACCTCAAATGGATGGGAAGATGTTATCTGTGTGGGGAAAAGGGGCATAGAGGGGCAAACTATTATGGAGTTCAATCTCTTATTTGTGGAGAACATGGAAATTACCCAACTCAATACCCTGACCTAAGAGGTTACTTCTAAATCGAGGAAGGACCTATTACATGCCAATCATTTAAGAGAATAGATTAAAGGGCTTATTTATTAGATTTCAAGAATAATGTTGTTGAGGTACTTCTATGGTATATTGAAATATCTATGTATTGTTTCATTATGGTTTTCCATAAGAATACGGTACCGGTAACCATAAAAAGTGATAGAAATGTTTTTAGAAAGCAAATGATATGCACATAATAAAGGGATAAGGAGAAAATAATATGTTTGATAGTATTAATGATCTCATGACTAATATAAGGACAAAGTGACATCATGGTTTCTGTATATAGAAATTTTCAGATTTTGGTATGTGGAAAGAGTTAACTTTTGGCAGCATTCCCATTTTAACTAATGTTTATGGTAATTTATGTTTTATTAAAATACATGATTAAGGTATTCACGTGTTTGGAATGTGACAAACAAGATATATCTTATGATATATGGGGGATAAATGATGGTAATCACATGCTTGGTAGATAATTTCACTAGTAATCTTTTTATATATACTATTAGAGTGTATAGAAGTATTTTGGATCAACCTATATGTTAGAATGAATTATGTTGTACATCAGATAATATTGTTTTAGGATATTATTTTCTCTAGAATGTTAAAATAGTATTGTTTTAGAAAAAGGACAACCTGTAGAATGGGATACATCCCATCACGTCAGAAACAGATGCAGGAATCAAACCCACAACTGAAGTGTGACAAGCCTTTATCACCCCCCACTAGTCTACAAAAAGTCATTGGTTAGTTGAAATTAGTTTTATTTTATTTTTTGGTATGATATATTAAGTATAAGTCCATTTTTGAGTCATATATGATTAATATCACCATATATGGACTTATGTATATTTATTAACATTTTATAACCTTTTGTTAGAGATAGATAGTATGACCCATCATTCTATCACATAATCTACTAACACATCACAAATGATAAATTCAACTTCATTTTGTTATGATATCTAATGGAAATTGTTCAAGGAATGACCAAAAAAGATATTATATGAAAATCAATTAAGTATTTGTTCTAATTCAATATTTTCAAATTTATGTTAAGGATATTGAAAACCAAAAATATTGTTATTGGACCCTCATATCTGATGAATCAGATGGTACATTAGATCTTAAAAAATTTATGGATTTGTGATTGTTGGATTTTTGATAGCCATGTTCTCTAACACTCTCTATCAAAACTTTTTGGTTATATTTCTTTCTAACATCCATATTTTCACCTATGTTATCTTTTGTGGAAACCCAGTGATGAGTTAATTTGGGTAACTATTACATTTCATACATTAGTTTTTAAAATTATGTTTTGGTATTCCTTTTTACTATTTGGGTTTCTATAAAATAAACTTTCTTGTTGTAAACCATTTATAACCTTGACAAATTTTGGGGGAGAAATTCATTTTAAGGGGTGAAAATGTAATGCCAAAATATTTTATGAGAAATATTATTTTTAATTTCTTTGATGTCTTGTGTTGTACACTACACCAATATTATATTTTGCTATATGTCACGCCGTATTAGCTTTTAGTATACGCAAACACTATTCTTGGAATGTGTTGCATACAAAAGAGACCTTCCTCAATAGCATGTGTTTTACTCAATACTTAGTTTCACTAAAAAAAATATAGTTATAATATTATTATGAACTAGTCGTTATGAATAATATTATCCAAATTTTGAATTTTATAACATTATAATTCATCTTAATACTTTTTTAGTACAAGTTATGAGAACAAAATAATTTTTTTAATAAAGGAAATATTTTTCCCAAAATACAGTTTTTCTGCGTTTTGATGGCATTCCACTTTAAATCTAGTTTTTCCGCTCTCGGCCTCATATAAGGTTTCTCCCGAAACCCTTCTCTTTCAAGGGCTGGAGGCGCATCTGAGTGCCATTTCCCCTATCCTTCCTCTCATATTTCCTTTATTGCTTCCTCTTTAATCCTTGTCCTTATTCATGAGACGATTACCTCTGGAAGAGTGGTTTTTTTGTGCTTCTTTCGCAGGTGGTGTTTGATCCCGATGATGGTTGTTGATGTATACCTTGACTGCTACGTCCCTTCCGTGACCTCATGTTCCATCGCTCCTATCGAGGTCAGATCTAAAGAAATGGATACTTCATGGTTTTGGAATAAGTGGAATGGTGGTTGGGGTATTTTTACTTGCTCCTATGTTGGCTTGTTCTTGGTTTTCGTTTCTGATTTCAATCCAGGAAAGATGTTGTCGCTTGGAGGAACTGGCTACTCTCATCCCTGCCCTGACCCTAACGACCTATGCTCCTCTCTGAGTTGGAGCTGGAACGGCAGTTCCTCAATGTTTTTGGGAGGTGGGATCTTGCGGCGATTTATGCTTCCAACGCGACTTGTGTATCTTAGTTTCAATGATGATCTATGTGTTCCTTCTATGGCGGTTGATTTTTAAGAGGTTTTCCTAGTGATTATTTAAAATTTTTCATGGTATGGTTGTGATAAGGCTTTGTATTTCCTTACCAATGGTGTGGTATTCAGATGAGGATGACGACAGTGGTGTAGATGTTGGCGTGATGTTCGAGTGTGGTGGAGACAATGAAGGTTTCATCGACGGTGATGGCAGATGCTGGTGGAGTTCACCGGCGATCTGGTTTGATGCGGATTGGGTGGCTTTCATGTTTTGTGCGATATTCGAGGAATGGTGCGAGACTCGAGGTGACGCGTGACGAGACGACATGATTTTCTTGATGGATCCTGATGCCTTGATATTGAATTTTTAATTTTGTGGATTTTCAGATCACTTCAGTGGTTATAGGGTTTTGTTGGTGTGGATATTTAATTTGGTATTTTTTATGTTATGGTGATCGTCTAAGTGGGATGTTCGGGTACTTGTGGAGGTTTTTGTATGGTTCTCACTTTTCCAAAAAAGTGGCCTCTAAAGATATAAAAAAACTGGATTGGTGATAAATTATAAATATTAATGGATTTAAAGTATAAATTGAATAAATTTTTTGAATTTAATATAATTTATGTCATTTTAACTAATTTTACATTTAATTCATAGGTATAGAAATTTCAGTGTTTTGTTGTGTTTTAAGTTTTAAAACTCAATTTCTCAACAGTGGGATTAATTTTAAATAAAATATTGCAACTTCTATGTTTTGAAGGTGAAACAATTAATTACATATTTATAATTATCAGGTAAAAATTATGTTAATGTGATACTTTTTATTATTGGGTGTTATAATTAGTAACTATGTAAATTTTATTTACCACAGTTAAAGTTAAATCGGGAAATTAAGAGTAAAAATAATATTATAAAATTATCCTAATAGCTGCCAAAATGCTATTAGATGAGAAAAAGCCAATCCATATCACCTAAGAGTTGGAATTGATTCGTTTAAAGGGATTTTGACCATGAAAATGATGTAATTATTATTAAATCCAAATAAAATGACAACATGTCACTCTATTATGTCTCATAAGTGTAATAATTTTTATTTTGTGATAAATTTCATAAAACATCAAAAATAAATTGTCTAAAGAAATGAAATAAAAATATTTAAATCATATAAATTTATTTAGTTTTCTTAGGTATTAAATAATTATCACTAATTATGACACAATAGTGGTGTATAAATTATTTTATTGATTTAAATATCAAATAAATGGTTTTAAAAATATTAAAATAAATAATATATGAACTATTTAATGTGATCCAGGAATATTATAAATAATTATGACATGTTATAAATCTATTAAATATTTTTTTAGTGTATATCCTCTGTGTGGATTTTATTTAAATTCAAATAAATGAATAGTGTCAAAATTGACACTATTGTTATTTTATAAAAATAACAAATTATTAAGTTGTGTAAAATTAAAAAAAATTATAAATTATAAATTTAAATTTATATCATCTAAATTTTCATAAAGTATCCAATTATGGACAATTCACAACAGATATGTAATTATTTATAACAATTTAAATTTTTGAATATTGTTACCACAAATAAAATTAAATAGATTAAATAAGGATAAATCATGTTGATATGGTTTAAAATAAATTCCCAACATGTCTAAATATTATTATATAATTATATTACAAAACTAAATCATCTCATCATCGAATTAGAGTCATTTTTTAGGTTTTTAGGTGGGTTTTGAATTTATTATAAATTAATATTTTAGAAGATTCCAGTAGTGCCACTCTCTTCTCTTATAAATGGGCATCTCCTCCCTCTCCTCTTAACAAAATTTTGATCCTTGATGCTCAGAAAAAACCTATTAATTTCTCTTATCCACTACCTAGAAACATACTTGTGGTCCTGGTCTTCTTCAAAGACTATCTTTAGTGCCCTAAGAGGAGGTTTATAAGAGGCGCGTAGAAGAAGTGGTAATATCCTTTACCGATACTTTCAATTCCTCTTCTTTTTTTGTTTCATAATAAGTAATAACATCAGTACCTCCCATATAATGATATGTTATTTTAAATATAAAACAACACTATTTCACCTTCTATCCATCCTACAGAAAATGAAATCACTGCTCAGGCGTACGTACAACTTATCATCTCCACGTCATGATGTAATCTATTTTTCCACCACCACCTTAACTGGATTGGTATAATGATGGAAATAATAACTATATATTATTATTATAAGATGATACTAATTTTAAAATATTATATAATAAACTCCAATACCATTTAACAATTATGGGAACAATATTGTCGCTCGTGCGTACGTACGGATTATTGTCTCCACGATGCGATGAGATTCATTCTCCATGTTTACCATTCAAGAATGATTATAAAGTATATATTATAAATAATCATGGGAGATATGAAATAATAATGATACTGGATTTATGTACATATATGATTCATTTACTTAATTTCATTCAATTCAATAAGGAAATGAAAACACCGTTCATGCGTATGTACGGTCTATCGTCTCCATGAAATGGATATTTTTTTTAATTTATCTATCTATAAAATATATATATATATATACTGAATAAATATGATATATAAATCATGTGTTAAATTCTATAACTATGTAAATCATGATATTTTTAATAATAATATCAAGAACAACTAGTCCAAACACGTACGATAAATGAAATGATTTTACCCAAAATGCTGCTTTAACATAGAATTGACAAATGAACGGGTAATATAAAGTCATAAGTGTAACATCCCAGGTAAATAAAGAATAATAAATTTTCATATTTATTAATATTTGTGAATAAAATAGTAATGTTACTTTAAAGGGGATGCTATGTTCAATGGTGTACCCAGTACGCAACAACGAGTTTCTTTGAAATCTTATGATGCTCACTAATAATATAATAATATTGTTGTAAACGGTAGTAAACACCTAGATGATTTAATGGTGGGAATAAACAGAACTAACTAAAAAGTTATTATTTATTCTTGTAAAATATTTTTACATTTATTCAATAAATTTTAGATGCTTAAAATGTGAATAAATCCAATTTTAAGCGTAAATATTCTATTATTCTTTAAAAGGTCGATTAACCGCCATTTGATGGAGAAACCTTTTTAAATCCACTTTGTTGACCATTTTAAATGTTATATTTAAAAAAATAAAATCCTTCTTCAGAATCAAGAAATCAAAATTTACTTTGTGTAAATTTTGTTAATTTTTCCGATAAAGTTCATTTTTTAATGAATAGTGACAATGCTGTTTTTTAATTCAAAACCTCCTTTTACTATAATTTATTTACATGGTCAGATTATCTTTTTAATTCGTTTAATTGTGTAATAAAAATATATTTTACCATTTAATCCAATTGTGGTCATTTGAAATAATTTCACATTGAAATTGGACATAAACAAGTGTCAATCTTTTAATAGATATTATTTCTTAAAAACACGTTATTTGCTTTGACAGCGGGAATTGCCTATCAAATTGATTAACACCACTTCTATTTCTTTTTAATTTATTAATTTTGATATCATTTTTGAATTTGGAATATCAAATATATCTTAGGGTTAATTTTTGGTATTTTTCTAACAAATGTTCATTTTTCAATGAATAGTGAAAAATACTGCATTTTAATTCAAAACTTCCTTTTCATCCAATTTATTTATATAGTTATATTTTCATTTTAATTATTTTTAAAGTATAATTTAATTATGTTTGTATCACTTAATACAATTTTGTTCATTGGATGTAATTTCACTTTTCAATTGGATGTAAAAACAAGTCAATCTTTTGATAAATCTTACCTCTTAAAAACCCGCCCTTTGTTTTGACAATGGGATTTACTTTTAAATTAACTACTACAATTTCAGTGTTTTTAATTTGATAAAATGGGTTCCATATTATTAATCATAAGGTACAAATTATTTAATTATCAATCTTTCATTTTTTGACATTATGAATAGTAACAACGATAATTATCTTTAATTATCGTGTTTATTTGGTAATTTGGTAGTTAAGGGTAATAATATAATATCATAAAAATATAAAATGACCCCAACATGTGTCCAAATGAAATTTTTGGTTTCATGGCTGACCATTGGATGTGTTGTTCCAACCTTGGGACCCCATGGAATTACTTTAGTGTGATAGTGACCTTTTATTATATTATTTTTTAAAGGAAAGTATAAGCAAAGTATGTATCACCCATGTAAAATTATTTTTGTTTTGTCTGTGTAAATGATCTCTTAGACTATAAATATTCATTGAAAATCTAAAAATACTTCCTACATTATATTATTATTTTATAATTATTATACATTAAATAAATTAATTTATTTATGACACCATGATGATGCAGCGTTTACCTCATTAATGAAAAATTTAAATAAAATGAAAATAAAATATAAAATATAAGACTTACACATTTCAAAAACCTATTTGATGGGTGGATTTAGAACCCTTATCACCTTATCCTCTAAATATATCATTTTTGTACCATTAATATCCGAAAATCATTTTATAATAAAGTAAATTTTCAAGACTTTCCAAGAGTGCCCCTCCTCCCTCTTATAAAAGGCCCCACCTCTACCCCCATACCCTCAACTCTCACGCCATTGGATCAACCAAAATCTGCTCATATTATCTCTCCACATCCATCTCTTCATCCTAGAAGCCTTACCTTAGGAAGAAATCTTTTCAAGAAACCCTTTTGGTTTAAACCAAAGGGAGTTACGTGATTTAAAGGTAATGACTTCTCTTATGTACTTTTGTTTTATTTTTCTTCTACAAACCCCTAAACTATTTTTATTCCTTTATTTCATAGAAACAACAATATATTCAATATACTAGGATGTTGTTATGAGATGTTAAAAACATACTGTTTCTGTGGGTGTCGAATTATTTCCCCACAAGACGATGATTGTTCAATCTTCTATTAATACCTCTCATGGTGATCGTTATCAAATCACTGTATTTTATATATGATATATATGATATTTATGTTTTATATATTCTTCTATATTTTATATTTAAAACATAACTTTATTTGTTGCACGTTGTGCAAATGTGATAATTTCATATGAGGAAGTGTCGACTACCGCCCCCTCAAGTGATGTGACTCGTTCATGCAATATATGGAAAGTATAAAGAATGAAATTAGTTAAATGTTGTGACCTATATAACATATATATTATACTTTAATTATAATATATATATCTCATTTATTTTTAATTCCATTAATATGAGAAATAAATGAAAGTAGAGTTCATGAGTACGAACGACCTACCGTCTCCATCAATGGTGCATTTCATTTGTTTTTATCTCCAAATGTTAGGGAATAGTATATAATTAATATGTACTAGATATATATGATATTAAATCATTATTACTATTCTGGATATGATGTACTTAAATCTACATGGACAATTCTTTTCTAACATGTTCATTTTTGACTCATGTACCAAACATCGACAAAAACGTCTGATATGAACTCATATAATTGACTAATTTTTATAAAATTATAATATGTGATATGAATTTAATAATAAAATTTAAAGGAGGTACATAAGGACTTATAAATGAAAAAAACTTTATCATTCAAGAATATACATAAACGAACAAGACAGGTTAGACTTGAGGCAAGGGATCCTACCTCTCTCTTTCTTTTTAAGTACTCTGTTTTATGTCATTTCTTTTAAGCTCATCTTTCTTATGTTTGGGGATGTTATTTTATATTCTTCATTCTTTAATTTTTATTTTCATATTATGAGTGACCCTATTTGATCTCATAAATCCATTTTTGGAAGTTTTATGTGGCGCTGTTAGGCCGCCGATTTTTCGTAAGGGATTTTTCATCTCACTTTTATTCCCATGAGATTTATGCTACATTTGCCACCATATTCTTTGAGTGGTGTATGTACTCCCAGTATTATACTCTTTGTGTAATATAATTTCGTTTAAGAGTATTTACATCAATTTTTTGTAGTCCTTATTTCATGGGGTATACGTTTCGAAAGTTACCCAGGTCGGTAAGGGAACCTTTCACCCCCCCTATTTTTAAAATACTTCTTTTTGTTTTGTCTTTTAAATTACATCTTCTTATGTTGGGATATGTTATTATATATCCTTGTTTCTGTAATGTTTATATCCATGTGATGAGATATCCTTTATCTCTTTCATCATCCCTTTTTCTAAAATTTTATGTGACGCTGTTAGGCTATCATATTTTTGCAAGGGAACATCTTTACCCAATTCCAATTCTTTGGATCAAACCTATACTTCTTGATTATGTCTTTCCATGAATATATGTGTATGGAATCTGATTGTTTGACACTGATTATCAACTTATATTTAGTGTATTTATATTTGTCACACTTAATTATTTCATTTCGTTATCCTTACTCTAATGGCAAGATCCTTGATTGGGATTATATCTCAATTTCTTATCATTGAGACATTTCTTAATGATATGAACTTATATTCTTTTATAAAGTGTATATACAATCCCTTTGACATTCCATATCCATATTATGTGTATACTAAATTCATTTAAATGTTTTGAAAATGGTCTACTTTCATGTGGCTTATAATTTAAATGTTCAAAAAGGAAAAGAATATTTTATTAAAACATAGTTTTAATTGGTTTTAAAGATTTATTCTTTTAACCATTTATCATCCATATCCATGTTATAAAAATGATTTTAAGGATTTATTTATATCTACATGAATGTTTTATAACCCTTTCAAAAGTTTCAAAGTGGTATGAGACACATTTAATCTAAAATCTCTTTTAAATGTCCTCTTTTAATATATTCAAAGTGTAAAGGGATATTTCTCTAATAGAGTTTTAATGATTTTATTAGATTTTTTATTTTTGATAATATCATGATGTGATCTCTTATTATGGAAATGTTTACATTTTATGTTTCTTTTATGCATGTTTTAAGTGTTATGATTATGTTATGGTTTTTGGAAAATGTTTATGAAATCGGGTGGTTCTGTGATAAACTAAGGGTGCATGAGCCCGAGATAGCTCTCCAATGCATTGGGTAATGCGAAGGAGTTAAACTCTATGGTTTCTCTAAAGTTATTTAGGAAATATACTGTGATGGTTATTCCAAACGTAACCATGAGGGTTACTCCCTATGTATAAATGATATGAATGCCTCAATTTACCTTTATGTATAATGTTTTCTATGAGTTATTAATAAATATTATTATTTCATGAGGAATGTTAAAGTGGTTATGTTTTATGATTAAAGTGTGTTTTCATTGATTCTTACATATACATGGACTAATGTTTCCATTCTGTATGTTTATATCCCATACTGAGCTTTTTTTTCTCATCCCATGTTTTTGAAATGTTTTCCACAGGACTTAAAGTGGATTATGGTCAAGGATGGGATCAAGAAAATGTCATGATGTATAAAACATTGAAATATAAATGGATCTTTTGTTCAATAGTTTATATTTTTTGAGAAAAAAGGAAACCGAGTAGATGTGTCTACCTTGTAATCATTGAGATGTAATAGTTATGTCCTATTTCTCTAAAACTCTAAACCTAAAAAGATCCTCAGTGTGAATTATTCATTTAATTCATGATTACATAATGTTTTAAGGCTGGGTCCTTATAGTTGGTATCAAAGGTAGGTTTAGATAACTTTAGAAGTTAGCGTATTCTATAAGCATAAGTGACAAGTTGTGTATAATCACAATTGTTAGTATATTAGATAGAGTCATTGTTATTTTTGAATGTTGGAATGAGTTTGAGATAACTTGGATAAGTATGTCTTAGTGTTTTTCTTCTTCATTAGTACATGATGATTTTTTTGATATACTCACACTATCATTTTTGGTTTTAGTAAATGGATGGATCCAGTAGGCACCAGAGTGACAATGGGAATGAAGGAAACTGTGGTGATTCTCTAATTAAGAGACTGGATGAAATGGGGGATTCATTGAGGAATCTCATGGTTATTCTAAATAGACAATCAAGGAGTCATGATTAACCACTTGAACCTTGGTTAATTCTCTATTGCATCATGTACGAGAGAACCAACTCGACGTGGATGTTCAGGTAATAATTATAAAGGTAACCATTATGGTTTATATGATCCTTACTATTGAGGTAATTATAGGTTACTATATTTTATAATGGAAAATGAAAGGCATGAGTAAAACATGAGGTTAAAATATGTTATTGTTATTTTTGATGAATTTATCTCTATTTGTGGAATGTTACAAAATTATATAGTTTTGGAAAAGGGAAAACAAGAAGACCGTGTGACAACCCGTCACGTCGGACGAAGCTGCGGGAATCGAACCCATAACCAAAGTGCGACTGGTATTTATCACCTACCACTGGGCTACGTGAAGTCCCTAGTTAGTATGATAAATTATTTTTAGTTAGATGATATTATTAATGAGTAATAATTTGATTTTGGGTTATCTATGGAAATGATTAATCTACAATGGAGGATATGTGTTTAGGTTAGTTTCTTTTCAGTATGCAACTTTAAGAGTAGCTGATGTTATTTGGAGATAAATGTAAATATTTATCTTGGAAGAATATGTGATAAAATCCTTCAGAGATTTGGGTCTATCTCTTAGTTTGGATTACCTTAAATAAATTTTATGGATAGCTATTTATTAAATGATATTTGTTGAACGTTGGGTATTCTTGGATAGGTTTTCGAGATTAAGAATACCTTTTATTTTTATAAAATAATTATCCTTTTGGGGATTATCTGATCTTGTACAAACCATTTTGGTTTTGGTTAGGTTATAAAGACATGGGAAATATATAATTAAACTTTTGTGGGTTAATTTATTCTCAAGAAGTTGATAATAGCGCACTTAATGTGAACAGGTCATCCTAAATACTCATTGTTTGGAGAAAATACGAGTTTGTGTTGGAAATCTTGTAAAAGATGAAGCTTACAGGACAAGTAAGTTTGTTTCCTTAAGTTTTAGTTAATCCCATTAATATATTCCTCAATGAAAAGTAACTTGAAACAAAAACGTTGTCTGTTAACTTTTCCTACTGGGGAATCAAACACTGTTTAACCTATAATAAGATTGTGATTTTCTGATGGTTAACTTTCCCCTAATAATGTTTCCTATCACTCTCTATCAGAACTTGACACTTTGTTTTTTCTTCCATATCCATGATTTCCTTATATGGAATCCTAATATGGATTATCATGGGTGACCTGTTTATTTCATTTTCTTTATTTTAAAGTGATATTTTTATTGACTAGTTTTCCGATGTGGGACTTTAAATTATGTTTCCGAGCAAAATTTTTAAATTGCGAGGACACAATTTCCAAAAGGGGGGAAGGATTTAACATCTCAGGTAAATAAAGAATGAAACATTTTAATATTTATAAATTTTTTTGAATAAAATAGTAATGTTACTTTAATGGGGATGTTATGTTCAATGACATACCCAATACACAACAACGAGTTTTTTTTGAAATCTTACGATGCACACTAAGAATATAATAATATTATTGTAAATGGTAGTAAACACCTCGCTGATGTAATGGTGGGAATGAATAGAACTAAATAAAAAGTTATTATATATGGTTGTCAAATATTTTTTAATTTTTTAAATAAATTTTAGAGGCTTAAAATGCGAATGAATCCAATTTTAAGAGTAAATATTGTAATATTCTATAAAAGGTCGATTAACGGCCTTTTGAAGGATTAGCCTTTTTAAATCCACTTTTTGACAATTTATATGTTATATATGACAAAATAAAATAATTATTTATAATCAAGACATAAAAATTTAATTTGTATATTTTTATTATTTTTTTGATAAATTTCATTTTTTTAATGAATTGTCAAAATGTTGTATTTTAATTCAAAACCTCCTTTTAGTCTAATTTATTTAATGGTCAGATTGTATTTTTAATTGGTTTTATAGTGTAATCAAAAAAAATTATTAAAATTTAATCCAATTTTGGTCATTTGAAATAATTTCACTTTGAAATTGGACATAAACAAGTTTCAATCTTTTAATAGATATTGTTTCACAAAAATACCATATTTGTTTTGACAGCGGGAATTGATTATAAAATTAATTAATGCCACTTCTATTAATTGAATTTGGTAAAATTGATATCATTTTTGAATTTGGAATATCAAATATAGATTAGGGTGAATTTTTGGTGTTTTTCCTACAAATCTTCATTTTTAATGAATAGTGAAAAATACTGCATTTTAATTCAAAACTGCATTTTCATCCAATTTATTTATATAGTTAGATTGAAATTTTAATTTTTTTTAAATTATAATTGAATTGTGTTTTTATAAAAAAAATACAATGTTTTTCATTGTATGTAATTTCACTATTCAATTGGTTGTAAAAACAAGTTAATCTTTTGATAAATGTTACTTCTTAAAAACACGTCTTTTGTTTTGACAACGACTTTTAGTTTTAAATAAATTACTATAATTTATATTTTTTGAATTTGATAAAATGGATTCCATATTTGGAATCAGAAGGTCCAAATTATGTAATTATGAATATTTTTTTTGGACATTATGAATAGTAACAGTGGTAATTATCTTTAATTGTCGTGTTTAATTGGTAATATGGTAGTTAAGGGTAATAAAATAATATCATAAAAATATAAAATGACCCCAACATGTGTACTAATGAAATTTGTGGTGTCATGTCCAACCATGGTATTCCTTGTGCCAACCTTGGGACCCAATGGAATCACTTTAGTGTGATAGTGACATTTTATTATATTATTTTTGTAATTGAAAGTGTTACCAAAGTATGTATCACCCACGTAAAACAAATTTAGTTTTTTCTGTGTAAACGATCTCTTAGACTATAAATAGTAATTGGAAATATAAAAATATTTCCTACATCATAGTATTTGTTTTATAATTTTTATACATTAAATAAATTAATTTATTTATGACGCCATGTTGATTCAACTATTACCTCATTAATGATCAATTTAAATAAAATGAAAAGATAATGTATAGTCTAAGACATACACTTGTCAAAAAACTATTGGATGGGTGGATTTCGAACCCTTATCACCTTATCCTCGAAATATATAATTGTGGAACCTTTAATATCTGAAAATCATTTTATAATAAAGTAACTTTTCAAGACATTCCAAGAGTGCCCCTCCTCCCTCTTATAAAAGGCCCCCACCTCTACCCCTTACCCATACCTCTCAAGCCTTTGGATCGACCAAAATATGATCATTTTATATCTATACATCCATCTCTTTATCCTAGAAGACTTCCCTTTGGCAGATAGCTCTTCAAAAAACCCTTTTTGTTCGGACCAAAGGGAGTTACCCAAATTAAAGGTAATGTCTTCTCTTATGTCCTTTTGTTTTATTTTGTTTCTCCAACCCCCTGAATTCATTTTATTCCCTTATTTTGTAGCAACAACAGTGTATTCAATATACTGGGATGTTGTTATGAGAAGTTATGAAAATACTATTTCATAGGGTGGTGAATTATTGCCTCACGAGACGATGATTGTTCAATCTTCTTTTAACACCTCTCATGGTGTCCATTATGATGTCACTGTATTTTATATATGATATATATGGTATTTATGTTTTCTATATTCTTCTGTAATTTATATTTAAAACATACATTTATGCTTTTCATGTTGTGAAAATGCGATATTTACATATGAAGATGTGTGGACTACCTCCTCCTGAAGTGATGTGACTCATTCGTGCAATACATGGAATTTATAAAGAATGAAATTAATGAACTTATGTGACCTATATAAGATATATATTATACTAGAATTATAATTTATATATATATAATTTATTTTTATTTCCATTATTATGACAAAGAAATGAAAGTAGCGTTCATGCGTACGTATGGCCTACCGTCTCCTTGAATGGTGCATTTTATTTCTTTTTATCTCCAAATGTTATGGAATATTATAAAATTAATATTTACTGGATATATATGATATTTAAATCATTAGAACTATTCTGGAGATAATTTACTTATAACTACATGGACAATTCTTTTCAAACAAGTTCATTTTTGACTCATGTACCAAACATCGACAAAAACGTCTGATATGAACTCACATAATTAACTAATTTTTATAACATTATAATATGTGTTATGAATTGAATAATAAAATAAAGGATATCCTTAAGAAATTATAAATTGAAAAAAGTTTATTATTCAATAATATAAAGAAACGAACAAGACAAGTTAGACTCGAGGTAAGGGATCATACCTTTCTCTTTCTTTTTAAGTACTCTATTTTATTTCATTTATTTTATGCTCATATTTCTAATATCTGGGGATGTTCTTTTATATTCATAATTATTTAGTTTTTATGTTCATATTATGAGTGACCCTATTTGATATCATAAATCCATTTTTGGAAGTTTTATGTGGCGTCGTTAGGCTGCCGAGTTTTCGTAAGGGATTTTTCATCTCACTTTTATTCCCGTGAGATTTAATCTACATTTTCCACTATTTCCTTTGAGTGGTTTATGTACAACCCATTATTCTACTCTTTGTGTAACATACTTTCATTTATGAGTATTTACATCAATATTGTATAGTCCTTCTTTCATGGGGTGTATGTTTCGAAAGTTACCGAAGTCGGTAAGGGAACCTTTCACCCTCCTATTTTTAAAAGGCTTATTTTTCTTTTGTCTTTTAAATTCTATCTTATTATGTTGGGATATGTTATTATATATCCTTATTTCTGTAAATTTTATGTCCATGTTCTGAGATACACTTTATCTCTCTCATCAACTATTTTTCTAAAATTTGATTTGGCACCGTTAGGCTATCAAATTTTTGCAAGGGAACTTCTTAACCCAATTCCATCTCTTTGGGTTAAACCTCTACTTTTTGATTTTGTCAATCCATGAATATGTGTGGATTAAATATGATTGTTTTACACTGAGTAAACACTTATATTTAGTGTATATATATTTTCACACATAATTATGTCATTTCTTTATCTGTGCTCTAATGGCATGATCCTTGATTGGGTTTACATCTCAATTTCTTATCATTGAGACATTTCTTAATGATATGCACATTTATTCTTTTATAAAGTGTATGTATAGCCCCTTTGACTTTCCATATCCATATTATGTCTATAATAATGTCATTTAAATGTTTTGAAAATGGTCTTCTTTTTTGTGGCATATAATTTAAATGTTCAAAATGGAAAATGACTCTTTTATTAAAACATTATTTTAATTGGTTTTAAATATTTATTCTTTTAAACATTTATCATCCATTTCCACGTTCTAAAAATGGTTTTAAGGATTAATTTACTTGTACATGAATGTTTTAAAACCCTTTTAAATGTTTCTATGTGGTATGGGACACTTTGATTCTAAAATCTCTTTTAAATGTATTCTTTTAATATTCTCAAAGTGTAAAGGAATGTTTCTCTCATATAGTTCTAATGATTTTATTAAATGTTTTTATTTTTGATAATATCATAATGTGATCTCTTGTGTTTGAAATGTGTACATTTTATGTTTCTTTTATGATTTTTTAGGAGTTATGTTTATGATATTGTTCTTGGGCAATGTTTATGACATCGCGTGGTTCTGTGGTAAAATAAGGGTGGGTGAGCCTGAGATAGCTCTCTAATGCATTGGGTAACACGAAGGAGTTAAACGATGATGTTTCAATGAAGATATTTAGGGAATATACTGTTATGGGTATTCCAAATGTAACCATGAGGGTTACACCTTATGTAAGTATGTTATGAATGCCTCAAGTAAACTTTGCATCTTATGTTTTCTATGAGTTATTCATAAATCATATGATTTCATGAAGTATATTAAAGTGCATATGTTTTATGAGTAAATTGTGTTTTCATTGATTCATACATATACACTGACTAATGTTTCATTTCCATATTTTTATATCCCTTACTATGCTTTTTGTGCTCATACCAATTTTTAGAAGTGTTTTCCACAGGACTTAAAGTGGAATACGGTCGAGGATGGGATCAAGGAAATGTCCTGATGTCTAAAACATGGGACTAGACGTTACTCTTTTGTTCAAGAGTTTATATTTTGTGAAAAAATGGAAATTGAGTAGATTTATCTACCTTTTAATTTTTAATATGTAATAGTTATGTCCAAATTATAAAAAACTCCAAACCTGAAAAGATCATTAATGTGAATTATTCATTTAATTCAAGATTATGTATTGTTTTAAGGTTGTGTCCTTATAGAAAGTGAATCATATATGGTATCGAAAATATTATTATGGTTCTATTACATGTTAATAATATGTTTAAACCCACTATACAAGAGTCTCGTACACATACGGAAGAAATTGGACATAAGGTAATGTATAATTATTCCAATCTCATTCTTATCTAATATTGTTTATTCATAAGTATTACTTGGGTAATGGTAATCATCCATGTTCATATTTTCCCAAAATGTTTTAATAAAAAGTTTACTATTATTCCATTTATTTTTAAAGTCATTTTTACCCTTTTTTGACTTTTACCACAATGTATGGAAGGAATCTTTCATTTGATTACCATATGAGGTACTTTTTGACTTTTCAGGAAAAAGTACAAGGAGAATGTTTTTTTAACTTCTAAGTCATGAATGGATGTTTACGGTTTTATAATACAATATTTAAATTAATATTCTTATACAATATTTTCTGATTATTTTTTAAAAAAAATTTAAATCGCACGACATTTTGTGAAAATAAAATGATTTTTCTGAATAAAGGATATTTTTTTCAAGAATTCATTTCAGGTGTTTTGTCCCAACAATATTCCATCTAAGATGAAATTATTTAATATATATATGATTCTTGTATAATAACCGTGGTTTTAATTTTTTATGATGAAATTATATCCATTTTTTTATATGGATTTAGTTATAATGGGATGATGTATATGAAACTCATTTTATTCATTGGGTTATGATGAATGATTTCTATTTATTTTGTGGAATATGAAAGAATGGTTTCATTATGAGATTTGTGGGACCTTTATCTTCCTCCAATTAATATGGTAAATATTTATATCTCATGAGATAAACATGGCTTGAAAGGATAGTAAACCCGGTTCAGTAATGGACTTGGTCCTCTATGATGATCTTGGGAACAATGCCTTTGATACTATAGAAATCATATCATGTTCTTAAGGGTTTTCCACAATTACATGTTTTATTACCATGCTATTTTATCATGATTGATATTTATTAATGATCTATTCAATATATATTCCCATGATTGAGGTCATTCCCCAAGATTTCTATGTTTAGATTTTATGTTCATGTTTTTATGATCAATTGTTAATGGATTACTTTTTTCTCTGCATGTTTAACCATAATGGGAATTTGATCTCACCCTTTATATGTTTTCATTTCCCTAGGATATAAATAATGGTTTTAGGAAAGAAAACAAGAGTGGATGATCATTATTGGAGAAGTTGAAGATCATTCACCATGATTAAAAGATTATGTTCCGTGTTTCCAAAGGCACTAAATTATTACAGTCACTAGGTGTTGATTTTTGTTATGTATTATGTATTCTGAAAAAGTAATTTAATGTCCATGTGTGTCAATCTTGGGTCTATACAGTTGGTTTCAGAGGAAAGGATTAGATAACCTTTAGAAACTCGGATTCTAAATCTTTAGAGAGATCTCTAGAAATATTTCTACGGTATGTCTAGGGATGTCCCTTAAGGTTTAGTATGACTATATGTTACAGTCCTAGAATTATGTTGACTATCATGAATAACCTACGGTGAACTTATGGTGTCATGGATGAAATAATTATTGATAAGTTAGACATCCCATCAGTGACATTTTATGATTATGTGGTTCCTCGTTATTTTAACTGATTCTTACACTATGGTTTCTGGTGTTTGTCAATAGAGGGAACGAGATGGAATTCTATTAATAATGATTCAAATGGAAAAATTGGTGACTATGATCAACAAAATTGTGTAATTTCTGGAGAGAAAGATATAATGATTATTCTGAATCAGTCATCATGATATATGATTCACAAGGTGAACTTTAGTTGTCTTCCTAATTCATCAAATAACATGAAGATGGCTTTTTATGCATGTTCGAATGGTGAGGAACATAGAGGAACGAAGATTAAGCATTATACATATCCAGAAGAAGAGAAGATTAACCTTGAGGAATACCTCAAATGGAGGGGAAGATGTTATCTGTGTGGGGAAAAGGGGCATAGAGGGAAAAATTGTTATTGAGTTCAATGTATTATCTGTGGAGAACATGAGCATTACCCAACTCAATGCCCTGACCTAAGAGGTTACTATTAAATCGATGAAGGACCTATTACGAGCCAATAATTGAAGAGTATGGATTAAAGGGCATATGTATTGGTGTTAAAGAATAATGTTGTTGAGGTACTATTAAGGACTAAGTGACATCATGGTTTGTGTATATAGAAATTACGTATTTTGGTATGTGGAATGAGTTTTCTATTGAAAGAATTCATGTTTTCACTAAGGTTCTATGGTAATTACTGTTTCAATATAATACATGATTAAGGTATTCACATGTTTGTAATGTGACCAAAGAGATATATCTTATGATATATGGGGGATAAATGATGGTAATCACATGTTTGGTAGATAACCTCTCTATTATTTTTTTCTATATACTATGAGAATGGACATAAGTATTTTGGATAATCCTAAATGAGGGAATGGATTAAGTTGGACAATTTATAG
This sequence comes from Viscum album, assembly GCA_963277665.1. NCBI lineage: Eukaryota > Viridiplantae > Streptophyta > Magnoliopsida > Santalales > Viscaceae > Viscum > Viscum album. The sequence continues at coordinate 122,131,127 of OY728139.1, read as the reverse complement.
TACCTTTTAAGGCTAAAAATCGTTTCTTGAATGTTATAATATTATAGTTTTAGATAAAGGACAAACTGTAGGATGGGTGACAACCCGTCAAGTCGTACAAGGATGCGGTAATTGAACCCACATATGATGTGCGACAAAGCCTTTATCATCTTCTACTGGCATACAGGAAGTCCTTGGTTCATAGATATTAGTTTTTTTATTTAGTGGTATGATATATTATGTATATGTCCATTTTTTGATCTATATATGATTAATATCACCATATATGGACTTTTGTATATTTATTAACTTTTTCTAACCTTTAATTTGAGACAGATGGTATGACCCATCATTATATCACATGATCTGCTAACACTTCATGAATGAAAAATCCAAATTCTATTATTTGTGATATGATGTAGAAATTGATCAATAAATGACCAATAGTGAGATTTTACCAAAATTAAGTAAGTATTTTTTCTAATTCAAAATTTTCAAATTTATGGAAAGGATCATTAAAACCAAAAATGTAGTCCTAGTACCCAAATATTAGATGAATTAGATGGTACCTTAGATCATAAAATATATATGGATTTGTGATTGTTGGATTTTTGATAGCCATGTTCTCTACCACTCTCCATTAGAACTTGATAGTTAGATTTATTTTCTATATCCATATTTTCACTTATGTTCTCCTTTATGAAAACCAAGTGATGAGTTAATTTGGGTAACCGTTACATTTCATACTTTAGTTTTTAAAATTATGTTTTGGTATTCCTTTTTATGATGTGGTTTTATATGAAACAAACTTTCATGTAGTAAACCATTTATAACCCTGGAAAATTTTGAGGTGCGAAATTCATTTTAAGGGGTGTAGAATGTAACACCACGAGATTTTATGAGAAATATTATTTTTTATTTCATTGATGTCTTATGTTGTATGATAAAACAATATTATATTTTTCTATATACAACACCGAATTATCTTATAGTATATACAAACACTATTCTTGGCTTGTGTTTCACGCAATATCAACCTTCCTCAATAGCAGGTGTTGTACGCAATACCGAGTTTTTTTTACTAAACAATGATATATTTTTCTAATATTATTATGAACTAGACATTATGATTAATATAAAATTAATTTTAATTTTTTTAACATTATAATTCATCTTAATAATTTTTACAACAAGTTATGAGAACAAAATCAAATTCTTGTATAAAGGAAATATTTTTCAAAAAATACAGTTTTGCCGCCTTTTGATGGAACACCCCCAATAAATATAGTTTTTGACACATTTATAAGCTCAATTTTTCAAATTAACTTATTAATTTCAACAAGGATATAAAATTAACTTTGGATAATTTTATAATTTTTTTTGTTAACTTTCATATTATGATGTATAGTAAAAATACGCTAAATTTTTCTTAAATGCAATTTTTTTATAAAGATAATTTATATGGTAAAATTTTAATATTTATTGGTTTTAACATATAAATAGAATATATTTTTACCATTTAATATAATGTATGTCATTATTATTAATTTTACATTTAATTCATTGGTATACACAATTCAATATTTTGCAGTGTTTTAATTTTAAAACCTGTTTCCTCAACGGAAGGATTAATTTTAAATTAAATACTGCAAATTCTGTGTTTGAAATTTGAAAAAATGGATTCCATATTTAGAATAATTATTTCTATATTATGTTAATAGGCTAATTTTTATTTTTGTTCATTATAAATACAAACTATGGTAAATTTTATTTACCACAGTTAACGGTAAATTAGAAAATTAAGGGTAAAAATAATTTTATAAAATTATCCTAACACCTGCCAAAATTCAATTGGATGAATATAAGTCGACCCATATCAGCTATGAGTCATAATAGATTCATTTCATGGACTTTTAAGCATGAAAATGATGTAATTATTATTAAAACCAAAGAAAATGACAACATGTCACTCTCTTATATCTTATAAGTGTAGTAATTTTAATTTGGTGATAAAACTCATAACACATAGATCATAAATATTCTACAAAAAGAAAGTAAAATTTCCGAAATCATGTGAATTTATTTATAATTTTAAAGGATTACGTAATTTTCATCAATGATGACACAATAGTGATGTAGAAATTTTTTTATTGATTGAAATATTAAATAAATGGTTTTTGAAATATTAAAAAAAATATTATATGAACTATTTAATATTATCCATGAATTTTCTAGAAAAATATGTCATATTATATAACTATTAAATAATTTTTTAGAATATATCATATGTGTGATTTTAATTTAAATTCAAATAAATTAATAGTTTCAAAATTGACCCTATTGTTATTTTATAAAATAAACATATTATTAAATTGTTCAAAAATCACAAAAATATTTATAAATTATAAATTAAAATTTTATTGTCTAAAATGTCATAAATTATCCAATTATGGACAATTCACAACAAATAAGTATTTATTTATAAGAATTTAAATTTTTTAATATTATTACAACAAATAAAATTAAATAGATTAAATAAGTATAAATCAAGATGATAAGGGTTAAAATAAAATTACAACATGTCTAAATATTATTGGTTGATGAAATTACAACCATATCTCATCTAAGATTATAATTTGAGTCAATTTTGAGGTTTTTATATGGGTTTTGAGTTTTTTATAAATTAATATTTTAGAGGTTTCCAAAAGTGACTCTCTATTCTCTTATAAAAGGGTACCTCATCCCTCTCCACTTCACAACATTTTGAGCCTTCAATCATGAAATAACCATATTAATTTATCTTATCCACTTCCCTAGAAACATACTAGAGGCCCTGACCTTCTTCAATGGCTAACTTTAGTGCCCTAATAGGTGGTTTATAAGAGGCGCGTCGAAGAACAGGTCATATCCTTTACAAATTCTCTCAAATTTATTTCTTATTCTACTTACTATAATTTTGTTGTTTCATAATAAAGTAATAAAATCAGTATATCTCATATAATTATATGTTAATATAAATATGAAACAAATCTATTTCACCCTCTATCCATCCTACAAAAAATGAAATCATTGCACATGCGTACGTATGGCTTACCGTCTCCACCACGTGGTCTAATCTGTTTTCCACCACCACCTTACTTGGATGGGTATAATGGTGGAATTAGTAACTATATATGATTATTATAAGATGATAATAATTATGAGATATTATATAATCCACTCCAATACCATTCAACAATTTTGTGAATGATATCGTCGATAATGTGTTTATACGGACTATCTACTCCATGACGCGATGGGATTCATTATCCATGATAACCATTAAAGAATGATTATAAAGTATATATAATAATTAATCATGAATGTTATGAAATAATAATGATACTGGATTTATTTACATATATGTTTCATTTACATAATAATATTCAATTCAATAAGGAAATGAAAATAGCGTTCATGCGTACATACGGTCTACCCTCTCCATGAACGGTGTATTTCATTTCATTTATCAATTTATTATGTATATATAGACCGAATATATATGATATATAAATCATTTTTTATATTATGTAAGTAAAAAATTAATTATATATTTAATAATAATACAAATAACATCAAGTCCAAACACGTACGATAAATTAAACAATTTTACCAAAAACAGTGTCTTAACATGGAATTGACAGATGAACGGGTAATATAAATTCATAAGTAAATCATATATGATATCATAAATATTATTATGGTTATGTTACAAGTTAATAATATTTTTATAACCACTATACAAGAGTATTAGAAACATATGGAAGAAATTGGACATAATGTAAGAGATAATTATTCCAATCTCTTTCTTATCAGATATTGTTTATTTGTAAGTATTTACTGGGGTTATGTTAATCATCCATGGTCATGTTATCTCAAAATGTTTTTATAAAATTTTTACTTTTCTTACAAGTATGTTTAAATTTATTTTTACCCTTTTATGACTTTTACCCCAAGGTATGGAATGAATATTTCTTTTGTTTACCATAGGAAGCACTTTTTGACTTCTCTGGGAGAAGTACGAGGAGATTTTTCTTTACTTATACGACATGAATGCATTTTCACAATTTCATAATGTGTTATTTCCCTCAATATTAATCTACATGATTTCATGTTTATTTTCAAAAAAAAATTCTTATAAAATCAGTTTACATTTTGAGAAAATAAAATGATTTTGCCAAAGCAATTATATTTTCCTCAGGAATTCATTTCAAGTGTTTTATCTCAAGTATATTGCATCTAAGATGACATTATTAAATATGTATATTCTTTATGTATAATTTCCATATTATTTAAATGGTTTTATTTTTTTAATGATGAAATTTCATCCATTTTATTATATGGATTATGTTATGATGGGATGTCGTATATGAAACCCATTTTATTCATTGGGTTATGATGAATGATTCATGTTTATTTTATGACACACAAAAGAATGGTTTCATTATGAGATGGGTTAGACCTATATCTACCTTAAATTAATTGGATAAATATTTATATCTCATGAGATAAACATTTCTAGAATAGCATGTAAATCTTGTTCAGTAATATAGGGCTGGAATGGCAAGTAAACCCAGTTCAGTAATGGACTTTGTTCACTATGATGGTCTTGGAAGCAATGCCTTGGCTGTAATATAAATCAGATTATTTGGTTAATGGTTCTCAAAAATTAAATGTTTCATTATCATGATATTTTATCATGATTGATCTCCCTTTATGATCTATTCCTTATGTACTGTCATGTTTTATGTGATTGCTCATGATTTTGATGTTTGAATTTTATGGTCATGTTTTTACGTTCAAATGATTATGGATTGTTTTATGTTCTCCATGTAAAACCTTACTGAGAATTTGAGCTCACCCTATATATGTTTTATTTTCCCCAGAATATAAAAAAAGGTTTTAGGTAAGAAAACAAGAGTGGAAAATCTTTATGGGAGATGTTGAAAATGATTCACCATGATTAGAAAATTATTTTCCGAGTTTCAAAAGGAACTAAATTATTACAGTCCTTGGGTGTTGGTTTTTTTGTTATGTATAAAGTATTCTGTAAAATTAATGAAATTTCCATGTACATAAATCTTGGGTCTCTATAGTTAGGGTAATTTGTTTTATTATTATATTCTTTTTGCCTTTATTTTCCCTATTTACCTTTAACCGCGGTAAATAAAAGTCATAAGTTACAATTCAACAAAAAATATTTTCATCTAATTTAACAACATTGTAGATACTAATAATAATAATTTATCTTGGATTTTCAAAATTCAATTCATAGAAGTAGTAAAATTTGATTTAAATGAATGAATAAGATTTTAACTACTACTTAGTTGTTTCACTATTCATTAAAAATTGATTTTTTTAGAAACATACCAAAAATTCAGCCTAATATATATTTGATATAATGAATTAAAAAATGATGTATATTTAACCAAATTTGAAACATATAATTTTGATTAATTAATTTAAATGTAATCCCCGTTGTCAAAACAAATAGTGAATTTTTATGAAATAATAAATATCAAAAGATTGACACTTGTTTATGTATAATTTCAATGTGAAATTAATTACAATGACCAACATTATTTTAAAGGTTAAAAATATAATATCATTACACCACAAAAAAATTAAAATATAATCTATCCTAATAAATAAATTATATTAAGAGGCAGTTTTGAGTTTAAATACAGTATTTCTCACTATTCATAAAAAAAGGAATATTATTATAAAAATACAAAAATATCATCCAATGTAAATTTTGAAGTCATGGTTCTAAAGAAGAATTTTACATTGTCAAATTCAATATTTAAAAGGGTCAAATATTGGAATTAAAAAGGGGTCGCCATTAAAATGTGGTAAAATTGAATTTTTTGAAAAATGCATATTTTACCTTAAAAATTGAATTTGTACTTATAATATGTCTAAGAAACACATAATACATAATTTAAAATTATATGGAGTTTATAAAATTCAAAATCCCGTTAATATTAATCATAAATACTTTTGAACGGCTAGTTTGGTAAGTCGTGGTGCGCTCAACTCGGTGTTGCGTGCAGGGAAAGATTTTAAATTTAAATAAAATAACATACTATGAAATCATGGGGATTTATAGATTACTCTAATTTGGTGGATCATATCCCTCCCCCACAAATAATTGTGAATACTACATTCCCAATTTTTAATGGATTAGGAGATCAGGAAAAAAACATAATGAATTTTATTTCCCATTGTGATACTACGATGGGAAATCCTCAACAACCGGACGTAGTAAACCTCAGATGCTTTTGGAAATCATTATAGGCACCATCTCTAATTTGGAATATAAGATCCCAATCTCATTCAAATTATGGATTTTCATATCTCTGTTATATTCCTTCTTCAATTGAGCTCAATGCTACCAAAGAAAATATAATTTGAACATATAATCTACAAAAAAAGGAAAATGAAAGATGTTTAGATTTAATTTCATGATGGAAGGTATTAACATACACCATAAATCATGAACACCATAAATAATAGATGCTTCCAATGTTTGTGGCTAATCTACATGATTAACTACAAAGACCACTGATCCCTATAAAATAAAAATGAGGGGTTCGAGACCCTGCTTCAATTTACCAATAGGTGAAGGATTCCATTGTGGAAAATAATGATAAATCTCATGTAATTCTATTAGATCTAAGAATGAGAAATAGTAAACTAGGGGATGCTACAATCACACTCAGACAATCGCATATACCAACTTCTACATCAAAAACATCATCATATCGAAGGGCTCTAGCTCATGAGCATTAGAAGAAACAACTTCTTCGTAAATATGATCAAAATGGTAAAAGTAAGAAACAATTTGAGGAGTTGAAGGAAAAACAATATTGTTTTCAGAATGCATAGGTTCTTGGTTACTTCATATCAGCTTCGGAATACAAAATGGTTTTAGTTTCTAAGGCCGAAGAAACCAAACCAAGATGGAGATAAAGATCTTCCAAATTACTTTCCATTTCACCAAATGTTGGGGCATCCCATTCATGAGTTTTTTTAATGACCTCCTTCAAAAAATGGAAGACTCTGGATTAGTGAAACTAAAAAAAATTTCATCCCAAGTATCATATGTTATTGTAACTGTTCCAAAGGATGAACGAGAATGTCAGGAAGTCAAAAGAAAAAAATCAGTAGAAAAATGATGATTAGATGATCAAGAAAATGATGAATTGAACTCATGCCATTCTATGAACATAGTTGAAATAGTCAGTTATATATTCTTCCCCTTCATCTATAGAAAAACTACTTTCATTAAAATATTTGTCCTCCAATGGTCAATCCTCAAAGAAGCGATGTGATCAGAAGCTTAGAAAGAAGTCAGAAGAAGTTGACCTCATGTATAGGAAAAAACACTATATGACTTTGGAAAAATTCATTTCATCTATTACAAAATAATTGGCACCACCCCACCAAATGGTACAACCATAAATGACATGTCAATAAGATTCTTCATCAGATAAAGAGATTGTATTTATTTCGGTCAATGTTATCCACATAACGGATCTCTATGAAAAGAATGATTATTGTTATGATGATCCCAAATTCCCTATACCTACCTAGAGAACTAAAATAAGAATATGAGGTCGATAATATAAGGGAAGACATGGGTATTATAGAATCCACTATTTTAACACTTCCCCATCTTGAACCATATATGCGGTAGAAACTCATGGGAGAGCCCTTCAACAGAATAAACAAGAACAGATATGTTCTCTTGTACATGACATGATCTGTTCTGATGTGATTAATTTTGAGGACTAATTAGAGGCTAAACCATAATTCACTCATCATGTATATATACCTGGTTAGTCTAATATACCATAACCAGATGTATTTCCAGCTTCTTGAACTAACATAGGTTACATCTAAATCAGAAGCATCAACATTCAAGGAACCTACAAAAACACATAACCAGGCTGGAAAACGCAGACCCCTATACCAAATGTATGATATTTTGAAATAGATATCCCAATTACTAGGAACGTTATTAAATTTTGATGCTTTAAATATGTAAAAAGATCTTTGAGAAGCACATATTGGGGCATTTTCAAGTCCTCAAGAGCCTAAAACTGATATTTATGACGCTAAGGCATACCGTTTAGAGAATTATCCTACTGAATGTAAAGCAGTAGTATATTTTATAGAGGAAGATGAAAATGACGTTTCACACTTAAACATTAGGCCTTTTTATCTACCTAATAGGGACAATGATATAGACACCTGACGATCCATTATTATTAATGGATTAGAAGTCAAACTCATTCCATTTTTTACACTTCATCGATTGGGCCTTAATGAATCTGACATATCACGTTCCTCTTTAATGTTTCAAGGTTATGAAAAGAATGAGAAAGAACGTCTAGTCGAGATTACAGTAAAAAAACAGTTTGGAAATCTTGTGTCTAATTCAGATTTTATGGTTGTCCATCCAGACACAACATTTAAAATTCTTCTTGGAGGGCCATGGCTACATCAACATGCCGCCATTCCCTTGTCATACCACCAATATTCCAAGTACAATTTCAATGGTCAAATCCAGACATTTAATGGTTACAAGGCTCCATTCAAAATGTGTGAATCTCAGTATATAGAGGTATATTTTTATCACATGAAGGGAACGAGGTCTGTGAAAAAAGAGGTAACCAGAATCAATGCTCTAAATAGCCTAAAAAATATCTCATCATACCTAGTCAAACATTTCTGAATAGATTATGTGATTCATATCAATCAAATTTAAAGGATATAATAAAATCCACGAACTCATCCACTAACATCTATATTGTCAATAACAACCATTGAGCATGATAGAAAGTGAGACACTATTGATTTTCCATGCAGTGATGGAAGCTTAAATGGAGATGTCTCCATTTCGTCCACCGAATATCAGAAAGTTTCTGCTTCACCAATCCGGGTAGAATAAGTTGTCACACTATGAAAGGAAGATATGGAAGATGATTACCAATCCATCCTCTACTCTATATATATCCAGGAAGACCATTCATCATCAGTATGGTCATAAATGGTGGCCCCTTCTCTAGGATGTTCAATTACTAACTCCTACCATAGATTTGAATGTTTTTCATAATCACCCACTAAGAATGTAAGAGTATAATATGTAACACGTAAGGAAGAATAAGAAGAAGATCTCAAGGAATCTACTCTATCATTTGAGGAATATATATCCACCACTATGGATGACCTTAGAGAAATAAATCTGGGAATATAAGAATATCCACGCCACAATCCAATTAGTACATCCATGACATTTTAAGAGAATGATATGTATACCTAGTTTCTAAAAACACATCAAGATATATTTTCTTGGATCTATACAAAAATTATAGGCCCTAATCCCGATACATCCAATCATGTAGGTTTTCCAGAAGAACATCAAGGATTAAAGTAGCAGGCAAGAAGAACACACCCAACTCATGCCTCTAAATTTAAATCTACAGTCGATAAGATTATCAAGGATAAAATTTCAATGGAGGTTCAATATCCTATGTGAATATCTAACATTGTCAATGTAATAAAATAGAATAGGAAAATTCGAGATTAGAATGATTTCAGAGATCTTAAGCAGTATTGTCCCAAAGATGACTCTCCAGTTCCGATCGCAACGATTTTAATTGATGAAATTACCAGCTATGAAGTTCTTTCTGTCATGGATGGTTACTATAGGTACAATTATATCTGAATTTCCCCATAAAATGATGAATCTACAACCATTTTATCCCCTCAAAGAGTTTATTTCTATTGGATAATGCCCTTTATCTTAAACAATGCAGATGCAACATCTCAAAGTTCCACACACCGTATCAAAAAATCGTTCATAGGAATATTTGTTGAATGTTATGTGGATTATTTGGTAGTTAAATATAGAAAAAGTTCCTATATCATGACTGATTTGGAGATCATATTTACTAAAAATTTTCAACATAGTTTAATGATGAATCCCTTGATATGTGATTTCAGGGTAACCTCAGAAAAATTTCTCCGTTTTGTTGTATGCCATCACCAAATTTATGTTGGTCTTGAGAATAAGAAACCAATAATTGTCATGTCACCTCCTTGAAATCAGAAATAATTACAAGTAATTTTTGAAAACATGTCCAATATTTAGTTCTATATTGCCAATTTTTTTGGAAAGTGTTTACCCTTCACCAGATTAATAAATAAGGGAGTCACCTATCAATGGAATGATGAAAATGAAGAGGCCACTGATACCATGAAGAAATTTCCCTTGAGTCCATTGGTACTAATTACACCTATTGAAGGAAGGACACTTACTCTATATGTGATAGATTTAGAGAGATCACTAGGAGCCTTAATTTCCAAAAAGAACAATGTTAAGAATAAAAATGGAATTTTCTCTCTCAGTCGACCTATTTTTGACATAGAGACAAGATATTCTTGTATAGAGAAGTGCTACCCAGAATTAATATTTGTAGTTTATAAATTGAGGAACTACCTACAACATCATGACGTCCACTTGGTATATCACAATAAGCCGCTCAAATTTATCCTCAATCTTCCTATTCTGACACGATGTTTGGCACACTGAGTGGTTATATGGTAACAATTCGATATTCATTTTGTTTCTACGAAGGAAAAAAAATCCAAGCCTTGAAATAATTCCTTACTAAAAATCCATATGCAAGAAGATGCATCATTGAATTCTGAACATCCTAATGAATATGTCTTATATATTTAAGATAATATCCAAACATAGGAAATGTAATTTGAAGGTTATACCATAAGTCCAATTGGGAAGAGAATGGAAAACCCTAACCACAATAATGTTGTGACAATAATTGTACTTATCTGCCTAGAAAAGGAAATATTACCATATTCTTTATTATTATCAGATGGTGGTAACAAAAATGATGAAGAATATCAAACTCTCATCACATGCCGGGAATTGGCGGTCTAGGTACATGTGATCCAACTGAAAGTGAATGGTGATTCCGAGGTGGTAATGAAACAAATATATGGGTATTATTTTTTAATAAAAGAATAGTTTATCCCTTTCTATTATTACATCAGAGGATTAATGGTTGAATTTACCTGAGATCCAACATTTTCTTATATCCTGTGATCACAAAATTTCCATGTTGATACATTTACTAATATATCAATAGGCCTCGAAAATCTAAATTTGGATGAGACAATTTTTAGTATTTCCTATTGTATTCTGGTTTCAAATTTCATTCAAACTAGAATAGAGGAAATAAATGAAATTATCCCATTTTATGAGCCATGTGTTCAAACCATGGTATGGATGAAAGACATCATGTAATACCATAAAAATCAAGAACTTCCTTGTGATACAGCTGAATAAGAATATATATGATGACAATTACCCTATTTTACTCATACTGATAGCCAAAATCACCATATAATCCTCTAAAAATGAGGCTTTGATGGAATCCTCTTCAGGTGTATTGATAGAGAAGAAACTACAGATTTCATGATAGAAGTAAAGGTAGTATCATGTGGTGCTCACCTGTCTAGTAATAGGCTTTCAGATGAAATATTAAGGCACAAATACTTCTCACCATCAATGATTCCTGATTGAACAGATTTCTGTAAGAAATAACATCCCTTCCAAGTGCATGTCATATTTATTCCTCAACCCCTAGATTTGTTACATAAACTAAACACAACTGGCCATTTCCCATATAGTGAATGCATGTAGTGGGACATTATCCTCCCGCTACAACTATGTAGTTCAAGTATATTCTCACTACTATTGATTTCTTCTCCAAATTGGCTATGTCAATACCTTTCCAAAATGTTAGATCCAAAATAATTGTTAGTTTTGTCAAAACTAACATCATCATCAGATTTTGTGTCCCTCATACTATATTCACAGACAATGAGACCAATTTTTGCTCTATTGCGGAAAAAAATTTATCATGAGAAAAATATAAAATCAATCCATTCATCTCTCTATCATGAAATGACCAATGGAATGATATAGGCTTTCAATAAGACCCTATAAAAAATACTCCATAATATTGTGTATAAAGATAATAAATCTTGTCTTGATAATGTTTTGCAATCTTTATGGGCTTATAGGACAACTACATGAACTGCTACTCAGGAAACTCCATACTCATTAGTGTACGACACAGATGGTATTTTACAAATTTAAATTAAATTTACATCACTCTGTGTTTCAATATGTGATTAGTTTTTGGCGGATGAATAGTGTCATAAAGGATTCGATGAGAAAAAATGATTAGAAAAAAAAGAGATCACTTACATTACGACATTTATATGTCTATAAATATAGAATAGCATGAGCTTTTATCATGAAATTTAGCCTCAAATCATTTATTCATGGAGAATTGTTATTAGTCCTCTGGAATCCAATGATACAAGAAATAAGCCTCCAAAGCTTGAACCAACATGGAAGTAATTTATTCCATACATAAGGTCTACTTAAATGGAGATTATTCCCCAATCTCAATGGATGGAGAGATGATTAAAAATCCATCCAATGTGATATTCCTAAAGAATTAATTTCTATAACTAAAAAAATTCCTTAACTACCTGACTCTAAACTGCATAAAACAAATTCCTAGTTTGAAGAAATTAAATTACATAACAACCGTAAGAATCCCTAATGTATGAAGATAAAATTAATATAATATTTTTCCTTTTTGTATGAAGTTAAATTACATGACATCATTTTTTCTCGTTACACGACACCAAACTGTACATTTAACATCTTCTCTATTTAACATCAAGAGATTCTATATACAAGAATCTTTGATGTCATATACAGTCTTTAGTGGACCATGAGTTCCATTTCTACCTATTTTTGAATCAAATCTAAGTAGGAGAATCATTTCAAGAACACTTTTTGGATTGATTCTCATTTTCAATGAGATTCTTTGAGATGCATGGATTTCCAGTATTCAGCCTAGCTGCAAACAAAATGTTTTTATTTCCTTTTCTCCTCCTTTATACGAACCAGAAATATACATTGGTCTTGTTAATGATATATATTTTGGTCTTGATACCATTTTGTGTTTTATGATTAAACCATTCTTGCCGAATGTGTTAAAAGCACAGGTTATGCATATCAAACTCGATTGATGTGGGGAATAATTGTTTCAAGAACTATGTTTTGCATGATTATCATCCATATGAGATACGTAAAGACACATAGATCACTAATCTTTTTCCCATTCACGATAAACCCCTCCCCCTTTATTTCATATGTATAAAACAAAACTGTATAGGTAATGTTCAAAGAACTAAAAATGGATTTATTCTCATCCATATGAGATACGTAGTGACACCTGTGATTAATTTTTTGGTCCAGACGCAATATTCCATTTTTACACTAAAATCACTTCATGTCCTCCATGCATGACTCTAAACTACTTAATACAAAGTCCATGTTACATGACATTAAAATTTGAAGTGCCCAAACAACTACTTATGGATTTATTCTCATCCCACTGAGATATGTTGTGAAAACAAGGCTTTATCTCCTACTCTGAGCCATGAGATAAATTTTTTACATATCTTCCACATATCATTAACAATCTACATGGGAGTATTCATTTTGGGTTCTCTCCTTAGATATCCCACCAATGAAACATGAATGCACCCCTTTTACATTTGAGTTAGATCTATATAAGAAACTTTAAACTCATTCCAATATTGATTGAAATATTTATCTTTTTCATTGAACATTACCCTTTTTGTATGTCATGATCTTAATTATGAATACTCTCAACTCTTCATAACCTTTCATTCTATTTTGGAAAGTAGAGTTTCTGATATCTAAGGAATCTTTTTTTTACTATGTAGTTCGTTCCCCGAAATGCCTTGCATAAAAGTTTCCCACATAATAGGCATGTCGATCAAAAGATTCAACTATTAGGATATGTGTCATATAGCATTGATAACCTTGTATAATACAACCCACATAACAGGTTTTTTTCAAAAAAAAAATGGTAACATTGTTCGTTGTTCAATTGTCCTTTGTACCCTTCAAACTTTGAAAACGATATACAAGATTCTGTATATTAAATCAGTCTTTCATGTATATTTTTCCCATTACATATCTCTTGATCATAATGTCCTCAATAACATGGTTTAAACATTTAACTCTTCGTCTCTTAAAAAAATATGAAATGACCTTGGATCATTTTACCACATATCATATACTATTTGTATTTCTTTTCCTACTCATATGACCTTAAACTAAAAACAACATACTCCATAAATTTGGGTCAGACCTTTATAGAAATGTTATTCCTCTAGTTTTTATGAAAACATGATTGGAAATACTCTTTCTTTATTTAGGTACCCTTCTCCAATGAATGTGCTATGTGATATAGAAAATCTAAATATCCATAAACAATCCTCGAATTTTACCAATAAAATGAAATATTTTTGAAAAATCTTTTTCTGGACTATGAAGCACATTCCACTAGGCGGAATTGTTGAAGTTGTATATATAATAGGCTTATTAGTCAAAAGATGCCAATATTTAGAAATGCAACATATATCCTAGCTAGCCCGACATAATATAACCCCCATAATGGGTTCATTATATAATAGTAACTTAGTTCCAAGGAAAGACTTCCTCTAATGCCTTTCATCCCCCATATCATTTTTTGGATCCACGAATTCTCAAATCATAGTTTACAATTCTTCCCTTCCATACTTGAATGTTGTGGTATGATTCCAAACAAATTATAAATAAAGTAGATATTCTAAAAATGTTTATTAAAGCCATATAGCATAAATTGAAGCCACATAATTTCCTCACAGTGTGACTTAAAACTACAAATTACAACGGCATCACTGCATGACTGAACACTTCATATTACAAAGTCTTTATTGCATGACTTAAAACTACATTGTATGATATCAGAAAGCCCCCTTTAGGAAATATTTTTTATCATTACTCATAAAAACAATTTCTATAGAAGTTGTTTTCCTATTCATGAAATATAATGGCATAGATAACATTTTATTATTGGAATCCATTTCCTTGAATGAACCACCCACTATGGTCTTGGGTCACTCAAATCTTATTTTACCTTGTTTATAAACAATAAAATATTAAATACCTACGAGTTATTTATCTTTAAAATGCAATACATTCCCCAAAAGGCCTTGCATAAATTTTTCTTACATAACAGGATAGTCGATCATGAGATTCCATGAATTGTCTATGAAACATATGTCCTAGTCAAATAGGCATAATACAACCACCATAACGGGTTCGATAAATAATGGTATCTTTATTCATGGAAGATACATCCTTTATATTTATACATGTATTAGCTTTTGTTACCATAAAAATGATGACTCATTATTTCCCTTGGATGTATCTAAATAATATTGGATAAATTCCTTGACACAAATCCTTATTTAGGATATAATTTCCAAATTTATGGTTAAATCTATTTAATCATCAACACTAACATTTTTTGTCTGATATTCATGAATCTAAACTGCCAATAACAAGAGACGAGGTACTCACCAGATTGGAAACCCTCAAGGGTAACTCTAAACAAAAGTCAAGTCTCATCCCGCTAGACCTACATTCTATATGGTTTAGGTAATATTTAGAAATTAAAAATGAAGTCAAAAGAAAAAATGTTTGTATTGTTTTCCATACAACCCTAGAGATAGTAAAACTATGCTTACTAGGACCCATGACTTAGGAAATAAATTTTATCATCCTTCTAAACATGACATAGCTCCAAATCTAACCAAATTTTATTGGAATTTGTCAAAGATCCCTACATTTACCATATAAAAAATGTTTTTTTGAACAGATCAAATTATAAGGGGTTCTTTTTTAGAAACCATGAAACATTCCATAAAGTGAATATATGATTCTCACATAGGAAAAAAACATCATGTATGAGTAAATATGTTTTCACCATAAAGGAATAAGATGCAAGTTGTATTTATATGTTCCAAAATACAACTCAATACCAATGGATATGTATAATGAATCCCACATCCAAGAGTAGGTAGTGGATTTCAAAGATCGATGATGAAAAGGTGTCGAACCATTATATCAAATTTCTGAGTTTCATCAATGATTACACGGTGAATTGACCACCTGAAAAACTGTAGATATCTTCACGAGCTTCAATTTGACTGGTCATGGAGCCTAGGATGACTTATGGATAAATAGTTATAGAACTTAGGAGATGAAAAAACTATACAAAGTTACCTACTCAGAAGAACTACATTGATGACCTATATGGAGGACCTTGGCGACAATATAATTTTTATACCCTATGTGGGAGAGAGATGCAGAGGACCTGAATGTAGGAACTATGAAGAAAACATCCCTTTGAATGTGTCCCCTTCTTTCCTATAAATAGGACCATGGGGCTCCCCACTTCAAAGGTGGATAATGTTTTAAGTAATTGTGATGTTCCCGTTGCATATATAATTTTCCTTGGTTCTGAAGAACACCCATGTAATTTTATAAAACAGTTGATGAAATAGATTTAAAGGGGGAAAAGTGGTTCCAAGTCCAATCAAGGTCTAGAAATTATGGAGTTGCACTACGGACATGAACCATGGGCTGTATGGAGAACCTGCATGGAGCACCAACATAGAGGTCCTATGTGGATCACCTGCATGATGTCCCTTGGTGAAGAACCTACCTGGCACACCTTGGCGGAGCACCGATATGACGCAACATGGTGGAGCACCTCTGCAAAGAACCTATGTGGAACCCCCACACAGAGCACCTGTGCGACCCCACTGGACTATACTATAGGGGTTGTTCCCCCTCACATCTGCTCAGGATTAGTGACGGGTTGGTCTCTCTACCTCTATAACTGTCCCCATGAAAAACGGAGTGTCGCACTGTGAACTATTCAGGTCGTCATAACAACATTTTCCATTGTTCCCTTTATGTATCCCAACAACTAACCATTAAATAATATGATTTTGTGACACTCTATCAAACTCAATGAAGTTCCTAGATTAAACTTACACCTCTTGGTTATTTTCACATGTTATGATTTTGGACTCTCCTTATAGATTCCTCGAGTACCTTGAGTAGATACACTCCTCAATAATCTCCTTAAACCTCATCAAATGAATCCTATGTCTGGTTAAATCTAAAATGGGCATCCTACTTATAAGTAAGCCCCAGCCAATTTCAAATGGGCATCCTCCATAGGAGTAAGCCCTAACCAATTTCAACTAGGAATCCACATTTAGAGTTAGCCCTAACCAATTTCACATGGGAGTCATCATTAGGAGTAAGCCCAAACAAATTTAAAAGGTGCATAATTTTTAAGAGTAAGACCCACCAAATTTCAAATGGTAATTTTACATAAGAGTAACTCCCAACCAATTTCAAATGAGAATCCTCTTTAAGAGTAATCCCCAACCAAACCTATAATGGGAGTCCTCCATAAGATTATTCCACATCCAAATCTCAATGTGCTTACTACTTATGAGTAATCTCCAACTAATCCCTAAAAGGAAATCCATTCTAGTGTAAGACCCTATCATTTTCAAGTAGGAGGTTTCAGTATTTATCCTTTCTACATCCTTAAGATTCACACATTCCTTAATTTGGAACCATGTTCAATGTAAAGAAAATAGAGGGATGGATAGTTACCTCTCCCTCTTCCTCGATTTCCTTAACCCCATCCACCCTTGCCACCGTATGTGTGTCCCCTTCCACAGGAAGAGGAAAACAAGTGTAGATGCCTTTATTTAATATTTCACATCCTATTGTTTCTTACACCAACAATTCCCCACATGGGCTTAGAGACTCTTGATGATTACATCATTTTCAAAAAAAAATGGTGAATATAGTACAAAAACTCTGATTCCCATCATAATTTGAATATAGTACAAGAACTATGTCCCATTAAGAAGCACTGAACTATCAGGGTTATGATTCTTTTAAAATGGTTATCTTTTAGCCCATTTATGGGTATGATCTCAGCATAAAAAACCCTTCGTATCCCTAGAGAACAAAAAATTTTAGAGTGCTCTACTGAGTGCCTTAAAAACTAGTATCATCCTTATGACTGCTAAAATAATCTTTGAATAGTATATAAATTGACACCATTGAAGGAGAACCTATAATACATACAGATGACTCCATTAATGAATAACATAAAATACATACAGATTATTTTAAATTTCATACATACTAATAATTGATTTAAAATTCCATGGGAAAGTATGATATACTTGGTGAAATAATAAGGATTCATGAAAATATATGAAATCTATAAAGACATTCTTCAAGTAGAAAATAATTCCCCCCAAATGGGTTTGATGTGTCCAAACTCCCATCATCTCGACCAATGATTGTTTTTATGTACCATATTTTTAAACTCAAGGAACTCCTTACTTTAGAATGCATTTCCCTTTTGGATAATGAACTGTTGGATGTTTATGGTTCCATGAATAAATCCAATGGATACAACTGGGAATGAGTGATTCTTAACCAGAACATATGTTCCAAGGATCCAAGAAACAAACCCTTGGATGATCGTCATGATCCTAATTTTTTTTGTAATTTGATAGAATATAAATAATAAAAATTACCTCAATGTTATCAAGGTAGTTCTTATAGAATTTATAATTAAAATACAAAAGTATATTAGGCTTATTAGTCAAGTTGAAGTGAGTAAAAACAAGAACATAATTCCCATATCATGATTGGATGGTAGTATTCAAAATATATTCTCTCGTAACTATCAATCAATGATAACAAGAGAAAAGATAAATCTTGGTGATGAATTTAGTCCCCCAAATCAAATCTGGTAAATCATGAATCCTTTTAAGAGGGAAATTTTTATTCACTTTCAAACCTTTAATTTCGATATTATCAATTAATAGCCATATTTATCCACCCTTCTTATTAAAAAAGATAATAGATTCTTTCTAATGAGACACACATGGTCTGATAAACCCCTTAATTAAATTATCTTGGTGTGTTTCTTTAATTCCACATGCTCCACATTTTCCATTATATTAGGTAATTTGATATCACTTTGGATCCATATATTAGTTTAATGGAGAACCCTATATATCATTCTAGTGGAGTTATTGGAAAATCCTCAAAAAAATATCAATATATTCATGAACCATGGTAATGTTTTCTATTCATATACCTTATTTTTGTTCCTCTTATTCTCTGATCATTTACATAAAAAAGCCTATGGTATGTGCTTCTTAAAAGATCATAGGATGAGATATAACCCATTTTAAAAAAATAGGTTGTCTATTCAAGGCTACATATATCTCATTTATTCTTTAGTTCATATTACTATTATAGTTTGAGAGCCAGTACATACCTAGTGTGGTGTTAAATTATATCATGGGAATGACTACAAGATTTTAATTTATATTGTTTTATCAAATTAGAATACAAGTGTTTATATGCACTGTTGATTCTTATAAGATCCCTCCAGGTGTCTTTATTGATAAATATACTTCTGCCAGTTCATATATTGATTCTATATTCATTGTAATATCGGAGGAAATAATGAGATGTGTAGAACCATAATAAATGAAATTACTTTCTAAATTTAAGAGAAGAACGAGAGTACATAACACTATATCATAGGGACCTTTAAAATTTTCTATCATGATAGAAAAATCACAACATTTCCACATTGGAGTAAGATGAGGTTGATGGTGATTACCCTCCACTAAATATAGATTGGGATGTTATTGGAGAGCCTCCCAAGCATTCCAAACATGAATCATTAGACTTCAGGAAGATACTTCACCATCATCACCTTATTTTTAGTGTTGAGAAGTTGAAGCTTCACCTCACTATGAATGTTCTATAAAATATGGACATCACTTACTCAATTTTAAAACATACTTTTCTAGATTATGAAGTTCCACAAACAATTAATCCCAATATTTTTTCATGTGGGAAGTTCCCCATTCCTTCATCCTCATACATGATAAATGTTCATCCCTATGCTTGTCTCCATTAATCTATTTTTTCATTAAATGTATAGTTTCATTTCATATCTCTAATCTATAGTTAAACATTCATAGAACATCATACTATCTTGTCATATATGAAATATTATTTATTGTATAGAATATTTTGTAGATGTGTTATAGGCCACCAAATAATATTTCAACCTTTCCATTAGGGTTTATGACAAATCTAAAGGTGTAACAGGAATGTCTGGTAAATTTAAGCTCATATTTTCCCATATGTTCATTTTATTTTTTTATATCAGCTCATAGAATTACTTCTCCATTATCATTCTCATTGAATAAGTGAAATATTAGATTAAAATAGATCCTCTAAAATATTACCATTCCATTTTATCAATCCCCCATATTGTATTCGTTTTCATTACCAATATCAACAGCTGATCAGTTTCTACCTCCATGAGTTACACAACTGAGGTGACATTCACCATCACCAAAAAATGAATTACAGAAATGATCATTTCTATTGACAGTTCCCTTTTTTTTAATCCTTTGTTTTTTGGATACACTGGATGAAGGATGTCTTTGATGCATAGGAAAAAATAGAAAGACATTCCATTCAAGGTGAATCTAGTTTCTACGATTATTTCATGTTATTTCTTATAATTCAAGTTAGTTGATTCAACAATATAATGATATTTATAACTTCAACATACATTGGAGGTCCATTTTCTCCTTTTCCATTGCACTCACAATTTACGTGGTTCCTCATATTTCATAACATTATTTAAAAGATGAAAATATTGGCACGAAATGTGTTTATTGAAGACTATTATTACTCTAATAAAATTTTATATCCTAAAACATAATCCTTAAATATTTTATTCTTTAACTACAATTACATTTTCAATTAATTCTTCATAGTTCTTCCTAAAAAGATAATGATTTACCAAAAATATCCCCCTAGGAGAGTCAAACTAGGTGTATAGTAAGAAACATTTTCATTTACTAAGTTATATGAAATCAGGCCTAACACACATTGTTTGAGTCATTACCCCTAGTTACATATGTTCTTGAACAACATTCACTTGTTCCTATACAGAAATAGATTTATTTTATTAGAAAATAATTAGTAATTATACAAAACAAGGATGATTCGCTATATTTTAAATTTTCTATAATATTCAGCCTAATGTTTTAAAATCATAATTTCCCCAAATAGAGAATAGATCCTTTGATACGGAATATTCCATATCTATTTTCATTTAATATACTTCTAATAACATGGTAAAAATTAGAGGATCTTTTAATTCTTAGATTCATGGAAATATGGTAAATAATAAATGTAAAAATTAATCATTTATATAATACACTTGAAAGGATTCATCATAGGATCATCATACATGCATTTACAATATCTCATTCCCTAGGTACACATATCAATGGAAATGGTGAGTATATTTATTAGTAAGTGAAATTAATTGAAACTATTTTTATATGATCCTATGAAATAACATTTAGAACATAAATAATATCCTAATTTTATGATAAAGGGAACATCATAAATTGAATAATAAAAAATAACATGAATAATAGTTGGAAATGGGGATACATAATTTAATTTATATATTTGTAATCATATCACCAAGGTGAATCATAAAGGTTTAATAAAAATTATAAAGGTTATTCACCAAGGTATTGTATAACATGTCATCTATAGAGATTAAATTTTCAAACTGAGGTAGTATAGAGATATCAAGGATAACTATTCATACATTTTAATTTTAATATGATAAACATTGTTTATAATGATAAAATCTATAAATAACCCGTGGAGAAAAGAAAAAAAATTAATATAAAAATCATGTATTTTTAAATGGTTCTTAATGTGAATATCATCATATAATTTATAACCTATAAAAAGGAAATGAGGGTTTAATTTATATAATACAATAATAAAAAATAATTTTTAAATCATGGGCAATTCCCTTGGAAGATAATGGATTTTACTTTTTCGTAGAAGAAAAATAATAATAAATTTATTCAGGAGAAGACAGAACTTTTGAGAACTAAAATTGGCACAATAGCACATATAAAACATGGTTTTAGAGAATATTAAAAATTTAGGTGATAGTTGTATAACCTTCATAAATTAATGTTAATAAATTAGGGTGATGAAACAAATTTTTACATAATAACATATTTTAAAAATTTGTATTACAAACTATATATAAAGAGAATTTGAATGGAAAAGAGAAGCATATAATTCCCATACCTTGAAGAGTAACACCTAAAACATGGTGTCCATGACTTTGTTGGCATGTGGAAACCTTGTGATTAATAATTGGTAAGTAATACTATCATTACATAATATATGGTGAAATGGAATATTTGTTAATTAATCAGTAAATAAAGGCCTTTGAAACTAAAGTAGTTGTAAATGAAGGACCATGGAATTTACCATGGTATTTTCCTAGGGTAACATAGAATTGGGATATCCATTATGTTATTTTAATCCATAAAATTGATCATAATTTTATATTACTAAATTTGGCATAGAAAATTATGTTTTCTTCAAAATAACATTTTTAATGTTAAAGTTTAAATTATAGAATTTGGAACGTAAATTATATTATTATAAATTGATTAAATTCCAATAAAATATTTTATATTATAAAAATAATAAATTTTAAGTTTTGGAATTTTTTAAATAGTTATTACATCATTTGGAAATAGATATTAGGTTATTAAACATATCAAAAAACCTATAATATATATTTACCATAAATAAAAAATTAATTTAAATTATAAATTTCTCATAAATTCGACGAAGTCTAATTTTGACATGATAATTTCACAAATTATATTCATTTTATAATAATAATTATCTATATATGGGATTTATTACTTATAATTATAAAATATATATTTTAAAAAATATTAACAGTATATTGAAAATGTATAGTAAGATTTTTGACACTAAAGAAATAAAAACAATTATAATTTTTTCAACATAATTGTGATTTAATCATAATATTTAATTTAAATAATAATCATTTAAAAAAATTATTATATTATATTAATTATATATTTTTTGAAGAGTATAAATTTTGTCTCTAAACTCAAATTCTCTTGTTCAATATGAATTTGTTAAGTATAACTAGTATTAAAACAAAATTTGTGGGAAATTATCTTTTTTATACAATGTAATTACACATTATTTAACCAATTCTCGGGCATTTACCACTTACTACACTCACATAATCCCTAAGTGTATGTTTTACAATGTTTATAGTTTCATGGGATACCTTGACTAATATTCACCGAAATGTAATTTTCACTAGCATAAACATATCCTATAAGAGACTTCATTAAAATATCAACTATTGAAGGATAACTTGGGATTGGTGAAGGGAAAACCACATGGATGAATCCTCCCTCTCAATTAAAAATATACTCTCTTCATTATTAAATATATTTTTTTTTGTGGAAAAAATTATATAAAATCATTTTCCCAGACAAAAAATATCATTCCAAAATTCTGTGTCATTATATTCTTCTCCCCATATAAAATTTTATGCCTCAAATTTCACCTCATTCATTTGGTTGAGAAAATTTTTGGGTACTTCTCCCTGATTGTCACCCTTAGTTCCCATGTTTCTTGTTTATGTTTATGGTCCCTCCACAACAGTTCGAAGAGACATGTAGTCTTGTTCCACATAATCGTGCCTTTATGGTCCAAGATCTACATCAACTACACCTTGTAAGATATGCCATGTTCAAGATGTACCACCACGAGATTCATTACATATGAATGGTCAGGTATGTACTTCTTCAAAAGAGATACATAGAATACATCATGAACATGATCTAGATTTTTGAGGAATTGATAGCTGATATAACATGACTATAATATGGTTAAGGATTTGATATGGGCCAATGTACCATGTGTAAGGGCTGCCTTTGTTCTGAAACGACATAACCCTCTTCAAAGGTGATATTATAAGGAACATTGTTCCACCTATACCAAAATCCAGGTCCCATCATCGATTATCAACATATATCTTCTTCCAACATTGAAATTAATTTATGTGTTGATGGATGGGAATACCTTTTCTAAAGTATCTTGTAAAATAGCATACCTTTTAATCTTTCTCTCACGAATTTCATCCCATCATGTAGGAGTTATACATTTCTTCCCATATAGAGCGACATAGGGTTCTTTTTTAATACTTGAATGGAATTTTATGTTTAATGAAAAATCATCTAATGGTAGATGTTGATCCCACACAATTCTAAATTACATTGATCATTTTATCATCTATTTCTTATGTGTTTCAATAGTCATTTATAATCTTCCCTCGGTTTGGGGATAATTGGCCATAGTAAAATTCAAATATATTATCAAAACATGTCGAAGGATTCTCTAGAATATGGAGGTGATCATTGGATCATAATCTGAAATAATAGAAATTAGAACTGCATGAAACCTCACCACTTCATTTACATAAATCATCTCATGCTAATCAAGATCTATTTCTTCCTAGATTGAGATAAAATGGAATTCCTTGGTGAGATTCACCATTGTAACCCATTTGTCATTTTTTCCTTTGGATATTCTCAGGAGAATAGTCACAAAGTCTATAGTGATATTTTCCCACTTCCATGTTAGTATGGGTACTGTTTTTAACACACTTTTAGGAAGGTATCACTCAAACATCAATAATTGAAAATCAGGAACCTTGCTGTATAGTCGGAAATCTACCATTTCATGTTATCCCGCTAAAATTTATCACAAAAGTCCCTATACATTTTAGCGCATCATGAATGTATATAGAATGTATAAATATGAACATTTTACATCATATCCTTCATTAATTACAGAATATATAGAAGAAATATCTTCTTTTGAAATTTGATTACACCTTCTTGATTAATATAGAACTCATGAAACTTTTAATTCATCAAATCCAATATATTCTTCTGTAACATCGGGTTTTCCTAGGATATTTATTGATCTTTTATTGTATTTATGGTTGATAAATAATTTGGGAAAGGGTTAATGATTTTTCTTCAATAATGAATACCATGTCCAGTTGTACTGTGTATTTGATATAATGATCTCTTGCAATCTCCATCATCCATAAAACAATATGTTCTTTATAAATTAATTTGTAAACAACTTTGTTTTCTATTACAAGGTGAAGATTAATTGAAAAATCATATTCTATAATAATATTCAACCATCTCATATATCATTGGTTCAGTTAATGTTTGTGTGGAAATACACATCAAACATTGGTGGTCTATATTTATATAAAAGTTTTTCAACCTAACAATAGTCCCTCCACATCTTCAAAGGAAAAATCATCACATACATATATATTTCAAGTGTTGGATAATCCTACTATTGAGGATTAAACTCTTGAGATACAAATGAAATCACCATATCATATTGAATTATAATGAACCCAAACCCTTTTAGAGACAAATAAATAAAAATAAAAAAAACATTTTTTAGTAGATGGTAGAGTTAACACGGGTGTAGTAACCAATCTCTTATCATATCATGGAATCTTTCTTCATAATCATTTGAATTAATAAATTGGAACCCTTTTTGAGTTTACATGATTAGTGGATTATAATGGAATGAAATTAATCTCACAAACCTCATATAATGTCCTTATATACCAAGGATACATTAAATCACATTTACTCATGTTGGATAAGGCCACCCCTCCACATCCTTTGTCTCTATTGGGTCAACTATGAATCCTTCATTAGTTACATTGATTCCTAAGAAAAAAAATTTGTAACCAAAATTTTCATTTTATTAACATTCCAAGTGGCCTCTTTTTTTAGAGTATGTAACATGACCCTTATATTATCTTAATTCTCATTAAAACATTTATAATATATTGTAATATCATCTGTAAATACTACCACAAGGTTAACAAGGTATTCCTAGAAGACTCTACTAATCAAATCCATAAATATAGCAGCAACATTATTTAAGTCGAAGGATATATTAAAAAACTCATAATTCCCATAACATTATTGTTAGACATTATTTCTAATATATTCATTATTCAAACTCAATTTATGATAACCATATCAAAGATCAATCTTGGGTAAGAATCCAGCCCCAGGAAGATGCTCAAATAAATAATCAATCCTAGGAAAAGGGTATTTTATTTTCTTCATTGTGATCCTATTTAGTCATATATATTAAATTAATAGTCTCATTTATCATTCCTTACCATTACCAAATAGAATGGTTCATTCCCAAGGGTACAAATTTGGTTAGATAAACTTTTCATCCAATAGATTTAGTTTTTGTTTATTTGATTCCTCCATATAAACATTTTATATTTTTTATGGGGTCTTTGATATCGACCTAGAACTAAGAATGAGTTTAATAGAGAAATATACCACTCATTATGGGGATTGTTCAGTAAACTCTATAGGATATATGTTAATATATTTCTGAATAATGGGGGAATTTTTTATTCATATACTTTCATTTTATTCTTAATCTCCACAGATAATCTTGACAAAGAATGCTGTGAGTGGTTCCACTAAATAAATATCTGGCTGAGATATATTTCTTTTATAAAAAAATAGAGTTTTTCAATTATAGACTACTAATATTTCCTTAATTATATTATTGATCTCACTATTACACTTTGAGATGAAATCTATCCCTGATATAGTGTCTAATTCTATCATGGAAAAGACTATTTGACTTGTGATGATATTGTTCTTTCCAAAATGAATACTACTGTTTGTAAAAACTTTATATGCTTGGATAATTACTTTATGAGTATTTAATGATAACTATGCTTCTAGAAGTTATGATATTGATTCTATATTTTTTGAAATGGTAGGGGAAAGAATAGAATGTGTATAACAAGAATCAAACAAAGTACTTCCAAGCATTTTAGAGAATAATGGGAGTACCTGACACCATATCATTTGGATCGTCGAATTATGCATTGATGCACAAAAAATCACAAAATTTCACCTTTTCATATGCTAAGGTTGATTGTGATTCAACTATAATAACTTCATATATGTATTCTGATTTGGTGAATATCCAATGTTGTCCACACTTGAAGCATTGGACATTAAGTAGGGTTTTCACCATATTCACTTTGTCGTTAGGGTTGAGAAGTTGTGTCTTCACCTCACTATTATGGTTTCCCAAAATATTTCAATATCTTCCACACTTGAAATGTTTCCCTATCTCTAGAAATTAGTTTCCCTAATTCTTATTCCCAAATTTGTTACATCTTGGAAGTTTCACTTGCTTTCCTACACTTCTATGATCAATGTTCTTCCTGAAGATTAGCCACATTAAAATATTATTTTAAATCCTAATTTCCATAAATAACTAAACCATCATTTGAAAACAACTATTCCATACTAAATTTTTAATAAAAATATTCATTATTTGGTACAATATATAGTGCCTATTAATGTTTAGTGTCTTGTAAATATGGTAAAAAATATTTTAAAACCTAAAACATTATCCTAATAAAATTTAATTCCATCATCATTAGATCACACTAATTACTTTTCATGATTCTAATATCCTAGGTATATACATCAAATTGAAGGCTGAGCATATTTCCATATAAGGGAGGGCAAGGGAAAAAATTTCATGTGAACTTGAGAAATATTGTTAAGAACATAAGAATTTAACAAAGGCATGAGAAATAGAAAAAAACAAAAATAATAATAAAAATAAAATTAATATTATATGGAAGTGTGGATTAAGATTTTAATTCATATATTTGTAAGTATATCACCATGGTAAATCCCCATGGTGTTATAAAAATTAAAAAATTTATTCACCGAGGTATCATAGGACATTTCATCTCTATAGATCTTAATCATTACCAAATTAATTGTGTATAAATCAGGATTCAGGATTCATAATTCCTAAATTTAAATTGTTGCACAAATATAATAAAATAATAATTCCTAAAAAACCCTGTGATAATATAACAAATTATTTTTATATAAAAATCACGACACTTTAAAAGATTCATAATGAAAATATATTTATATAATATATAACACACAGAAAGAGAATGCAGGTTTTACTATTGTAAATAATAAAATAAAATAAATAATTTGAAAATATTAATTAATATTCTTATAAAATTAATAAGTTATCATATTCACATAAAGAAAATAGAAGTGTAATTGTTAAGTAGAATAGATGCATTTTGGGATTTAAAACTGGCAGTATAATGGGTAGAAAACATGATTGTTCAAAATATTTAAAAAGGACAGTAAAAGGAGCTCACATTCATAAAAAAACTATTAATAAAGTAATGTAATAAAATAAATTTTGTAATATTTATATAGTTTGGAAATTTGAATGACTTTCAAAAAAAAGGAAGAACTTTAATGGAAAAGAGAAGTCTATAATTCCCTTACCATGAAGAGTAGTACCTAATACATTAGGGTGGAGAACTTGGAGGCTCAATAACACCATAAAAAGATTCCTTGGGAGGTAAAATTATTATATATTTGTGGAGGTTGATGTTATTGTGAATTGAAATGGAGAAAGGGGTGGGTATTTATATAAAAATTTGGGGTTTGTTTATTAATGTTTAAATAACGGCTTTGGACACATGGGTAGTGGTAAATGAAAAACATGGTATTTAAAATGGTATTATTCAATGCTATTGGAATATTGTGAACCATTTAGGTTATTTCAAATGGTTAGATTTGAAATTATTTATATATTACTAATTTTAGAAATGAAAAATAAAGTTTTCAAAAAAATAATATTTTTAAAGTCCTAGTTTCTATTTTAAATTCTGTAAAGTAAATTATATATTTAGAAATTGATTAAAATATATTAAAATACATTATATAAATAAAATAAAATATTTTAGGTATTTAATATTAGATAAATATTTATTAAAACATTATTAGATAATTATGAATTCATTAAACATAAGAAAAAAAATAAAACAATGGTTTTATTACTGATGCTAAATAATGTATTTTAGAAGATTACCATAAAACTACCATAAAAAAATTTAGATCTTATGATTTTTAAAATTGTATTTACTATATCATAATAATTATATAAAAATGACTGTTTTAACCCTTTAATATAAAAATAATAATTTATTTAAAATAAGTGCATATTGAAAACACCTAGTAAAATTTATAACACATAAAAAAATAACATTATTTTAACATTATATTTAAAATAATATTATTTCGATTATTATATTTTGCAAGGATTTACATTTTTG
This sequence comes from Viscum album, assembly GCA_963277665.1. Taxonomy (NCBI): domain Eukaryota; kingdom Viridiplantae; phylum Streptophyta; class Magnoliopsida; order Santalales; family Viscaceae; genus Viscum; species Viscum album. Next base: position 122,101,857 of record OY728139.1, on the reverse strand, counting down.
ATAATACCTTATTTTATTATTGTAATCATATATTTTATGAAATGTATAATTTATGTATTAAAATTAAATTTATCAGGTTTCATCTATATCTATTAAGCAATAATATTCATAAAACATAATTGATGGAATTTTTTTATTTATACAATGGAATTGTAGTTAAAGTAACTAGGAACTGGACACATAACCCCTTATTACTCCCTCATAATCCCTAAGAGTATGGTGTCTAATCGTGGTTGTTTTATAGGCTGCCTCAGCTAACATCGACCGAGTGGTAATCTCTACTAACATAAATTTCTCTCATAGGCTATTTCATTCAAAAATCACTCGTTGAATCTCATATTGGGATTGGTCAAGGGAGAATCCTAGTGATGGAACCACTCCCCCACATTCTATCAAACTAGAATCAAATACAATGACTCTACTCGTTGATTCCATTGTCTTTTCTTTTTGTATCATTTGTCATTTGTCAAATATTTTACTTATAAACTCTAATGATAACGTTAAAATTATTATCAAGAGTATACTTCCAAATGAAAGTATTGATAATTGGTCATATAACGGCCAAAAAACGATGGTAAATTTTCCAATTTTACTAACTTCAATATTAAATAGTTATAGTTATGTTGAATAAAAAATAATATAACACATATATTTGTAGGATAGAAATATAATTTAAAAAGTTCTGGTCGTCACAAACATTATATCCCTCAAATTAATTGGGAATATAATGATATGTCAATAGATAATATGCAATATAATGTGGAAGTAAAAAAATTTAATAAAGTAATTTTCTGACTATGATATTCTTGGTAGTGAACCATGAATAAAGAAAAGATGGAATGATATGTGAACCAAATGTACTATGGGAATCTAACAATAATTTTAGAGTTTGGTTTAATTCGTGAATTTGTAAATGATGTAATGATGTGTGAAACAAATCCACTATGGGAATTTTAAAAAATTTATATTATTGGGAGTAAATCTAATCCATGATGGGACATTCCCTACATTGATAGTCTTTGGAGTGAACCTTGACTAAGGAAGTGATGGAATGAAGAGGGAAAGTGACCCATACTGGGACATTTTAAATAATAAATTTATTGGTATAGAATATTGTATAATGAAATTAATTAATTTATATTAATCATAGTCCATTGTTTAAATTTATTTACAAAGATATTTTTACAAGTGAGTGTTGGTGATTGGAATGATTTTCATGATTGTGTGTCTACCACACACTTCTGTCAAAAGATAATGATATGTTCTCATGGATCATGATATATTATTGGTGATTCCACATTCTTGTAAATTTTTTTATGACAATGTAAAAAACCATGACTCATTATTAATGATTTTTGAATTATTGGGTATGTATTTCACAAGTTTTGATCATGTTATTACACCCTAATGTTTATTTGATGTTCATTTATAAATATAGAATAGTATCCCACATTTTAACCATTACAAAGAATCGGGGTAATAATTTTCTTTTGTTTTAATATACATATTTTATAAAAAATATATTATGTAATGTTTTTATAGAAGTGTGTCATGTGTGGATGTTTTGAGCAATATTTTGATGTCTTTTAGAATAAGAATTTTTTTATATAATTGAAACTATTATCATTTAAGAAAGAAGAGATGTATTTTTCTATTTAAATTGTTTTTCTAATTATATAAAATAATAAAAATAAAATTTATTTATTATATATGTGAATTGATCTTGGATAAAGATATTATAATTATGAATTGTTAATATTGGGTCATTTATATTGATTTTAAATAAATTATATAATGATTATGTTTTTTCCACTGAATCAATGTGTATGTGTATAGGTATTTATAATTTGGTAATAGATAATAGTTTAGTTTTATTTTGTGATTAGGATGCGAAAACATTAGAAAAATCCATGGCCACAAGTTTATGTATAGGAAAAATTCAGACGTTTGGGTAAAGTGGATATTGCTTAGTATCCAAGAAATGCAACGCCTATTTAGATATAAACATGTTGATGTAACTTCTGAAATAGACGAACCTAGAGGAAATAACCTAGAAAATTTTGGTTGGTTATTATATAAATACTCACATGGTGCATACAAGGAGGGAAAAATGTACACCTGTTCTGGAACTTCTATAGTGTAATGGCCTGGACCTCTCCGGTCCTTTTCTTTGTAAAAAAATTTTGATGTGGTCAAACACGACACGTGTTGTAATAATAATTGTTATTTTGATAATAATAATTGATAATGGTGGTGTGAAAATATTTGGTGTTAATTAGATAAAATGGTTTTAATTTAATCATTTTAAAATATAAGAAATAAAATCAAATATATTTAATAAAATGATGGGAGGCGCCACTTTTGGTGGTGGGAGAGAATCATGAAAGAAAAAAATATATTGGAGAGAGAAACAAAAAAATAATAATAAGAGAAATAAATTAAAAGACAAATAAATGAAAAAGGAGGAATTGGTGTTTAATTATAGCGCTCATGAAGACTCCAAAACGTGATTGCTTTTGGAGTTACGAAAAATAAATAAATAATTGATTAATAATAATAATAAAATATTGTTATTATTAGTTTTGTTGATAAAACACTTTTTTCACAATAACTTCTTCATGCGACCTCGGTTTCACGAACTGTCAGTGGCAGTGCGACCCTGACTACGAGACGAAAATTTTGAGTCCAATATTGGATGTATTTTTCGGGTTTCCGGATTGGGTACCCGAAACGCTCATGAATTAATAGATTTAATATTGTTGTTATTACGGGATCTTGTATCCAACGTATCTCCCTCATACGGTATCGGATTGATGATCCGTCAGCGACAGCGTAACCCTGAAATTAAGACGGTCATTTTAAGACCATTAATGAGCTACTTTTTATGACTCATACCTCGGGTCAATGAAACACCACATATTAATAGAATTATCATTATTATTAAAACGCGTGGAAACCGCGCGACGTGTCGTGTGTTGACCAGTCAAAACGTGTAACGGGTGTACGGTCACATTGTGTATTCATTAATGCACGCTGAATACGGTTTTACCTATTCATTGGCTATATAAGAAAGGGTCGCGGATTATTTCCAGACTAATCGCTTTTTCTTCGCATGACGACACTCTTGGATGATCAAGAAGTCTTCCTCCTCTAACTTCTTTGTCTGAGCTCCGAATTACGATCCGTCAGCGGCCACAGGATCGTAGCGACGAGACGAAGCTTCTAAGCCCGGACTTGTCACCTTTCCTTCCGGCCTTCCTCCTCCATCTTCCATCCTAGGAGGCGTTTTTCGGGTTTGGCGAAGTCGGAGGACACCGAAGGACGTCGTCGGAAGCGACGTGATCGGGACCTTTTGAGGTAGGGGTTTACCTTCATCTCTCTATTTGGTGCAACATGCGGGGTGGGATATTTTTCTTTTGTTCCATGGGATGCAGTTGAACTTTTAATAAAGATAATAATCGGATTAAGAAGGGTTTGGGGTTTTGTGCTGTTTCTATTGCATTCCAGTTTCTTTATCTTCTGATTGCGATTTTGGATTGAAAGGCCTTTTCCTACTGAAAATCATGGTCGTTGGTGGCCTTTGTGTGCGCAATTGATATTTGAATTGTTGTGGTTGGTTTTGTTAAAACATGGAAAATGGATAAGCACGTAAAGACTGGCTGATTAAATGAGAATGAAAACCTTGTGTGATCACCCCGGTTGAACAAAGTTGGAATAATGAACATGTTGGTGGTTTGGTTGTTCTGTGGGAAATGTTTTATAAACGATGGGGTTGAAATGGGAAGTGGTTGGTTATGGAAAATTACTTTATTTATGAAAAGTGTTTTGATTATGAAAAGTGTTTTGAAGTAAAAGGTGTTTTCAAATGCGGAAATGTTTTGTGTGTGGAAAGGGTTTTATGTGTGGAACTTTGAAATAAATGAATAAATGAATGATGGAATGTTGTATGGTTGTGATAATCTTTTGTAAATGAAATGGTATGTGGTTGCTTTCATTTTACCTAACCTTGGTTGTGGATGGCAGGGATATGTTTGTGAAAGGTTTTGTCTGGATGATAGTTGCCCAGTAGTAATAATTTGTTAATCCATTGCATGAAACATGAAACCCTAAATGGGGTTGGGGGATGATTGTTTGGTTGTTGATGCATGCTTAGTGGTAGCAGTGCTGAGGCACATGCTCAGTTTCTCTTTTTAAGAAGCCATAGGTTGGGCTGTGTCTTTGGTATATGTATATATATAATTGTATCTTTGTGTTTTGTTGCACCACACCCATGTCAAGCACCTAGTGTCGAACACTCCCATTTTATGGGAGAGGGTGTTCCCACTTAGTTACTGGCTCCTTCCTGCTCCTTCTTCCATAGGCTGTGATGGCTTGAGGTGACCTTACACCCAAGACTCTTCGGGTAGGTCTCAGAGGCTGTGATGGCTTGAGGCGACCTTTAGCCCAAGACTCTTCGGGCAGGCTTACCGTTCCCAAGAACCTTCGGGATGAGGCCCAGGTGTCTGCGGGCGGGTTAGTGGTTGTGGCCCAGGTGTGTGCGGGCGAGATGCGTGGTTGTGAGGCCCAGGTGTGTGCGGGCGGGATGCGTGGTTTGGCCCTGGTGTGTGCGGGCAGAAAGAGTGTGGTAGCGTCAGGACATTTGCCGTTAGGAAGAGCAGCATCTAATAAAGTGGGAAATGGTGTGGGGTACCCAATACTTTTGTTCTATATATATACTAAACATGTTTGTGTCACATGGTGAGTGTGACCAGTGAGGCTGGGTGGATAGTTTTTCCTTGTTAGTTTCTGGTTCTTCTGTTTTCTCACGGGACCTTAGGGTGTCTCCCCACTTGTGCATGAGAGCTTTAGGTTTCCCTACTGAGTATACTTGTATGCTCACCCTACGTTTACTTTCAGGTTTCCAGGTGGACTACCATGGCCGTGCGGGACCCTACTAGTCGGGCAGTTGGAGTTTTTGCAGTTGTTGTTCTCTTGTTTTCTTTGGCATTGTACTTTTGAGCTTCCTTGTACTTGTACCTTGTTATAAAATTTTTTTAAACATGCATGTGGGCTTGGTTTGGGTTTATTTATATACACTTGTTCTTTTCCCTTTTTGGTGGTTGACCTGTCCTATTTCCCGATCCAAAAATAATAAAAAGGGTAATTCCTCCCATATTTGTGAAAACGCATACCCTTGGTGCTAGTCGCTAACCCAGGGCCTACTGGAGGCGGGACTCGGGGGTCATTATCTCCCTTTCACCATTGCCAGCTAAGGAGGGGCATCTTTGGTGGGAGGGGGTCGTGACAGAATGGTATCAGAGGTGATGGTTGAGAGATAGGATGGAGTCTGGAGTTAGGCACTTTGAGGATTGCATGGGATGGTAGGGCAACAATGTTAGTTAATCATGGTGCGTGACATAGGCCAGGGAAGACCGTCTAGGACACGGGATTTTAGGGCCCCCCGTGATCCGATGCAAGGACTCTGAGCATACCGAACGACCAAGTGAGACTATATTGATTGCAGGATAGAGACCCTAGGGAAGGTACATGCATAATCATGTTTGTGTTTTACTTGATTTGGGTGTTTTGGGAAGGAAATTAAAATAAAATGATAATTAAAACTTTGAGTTTTTCATTACTACTTGGGCTTAGGCGTTCCCTGGTTACCAAACAACTATGGCACCTAGACGTCAACAGAACGGCAGAGGAGTGGGACACAGACAGTTTCACGCAATAGAAATGGCAACCCTAGCAAGGCCAGAGATCGAGAGAGATGTTTCCGGTTTTACTTAAATTATCTCACTTATGTTTTGTTTAAATTCAAGATCATCACACTCCTTTGTTGGAACTCTTTGGCTCATTCTCTGGGCCTGGACCATGTTTTTGTGAGTTTTATTAATGCTATGTTGTTTCCCGCTTTTCTTTAAATGTACGTGAAGATCCCTATCATGTGGGGAGGGGAAGACCTAATCCCTAATCGAGACGCATTAATGTGGATGCGATTTAACCCGTGCAGGCGAGTCAGTGCCGCCTAAAGCGGATAATATCTCGACATGGGAGAAGGAATTCCTCAAGCCATGTGTCCGGGCAGTGTGTGGGTTGTACGTTGTTGGGTGCAGTGTATGTTGGAAAAAAAACCTAATATATGGAAGTGGGAAGGCCCAGTCCTTAACCGAGACGCATTAATGCGGATGCGATTAAACCTGTGCAGGTGAGGCAGTGCCGCCTAAAGCGGATAATATCTCGACATAGGAGAGGGAATTCCTAACTCACATAATTAGGGTTGTCGGTTGTTTCTTGTTATGACAAGAGGCATGAGAGGTATCTTAAGGGGTGGTTTTTCGGAACTTTCCCCCTTTTATGGGTTGGTTTTAATTCTCAAGGACGAGAATGTTTTATAGAGGTATCTGGTGTAATGGCCCGGACCTCTCCGGTCCTTTTCTTTGTAAAAAAATTTTGATGTGGTCAAATACGACACGTGTTGTAATAATAATTTTTTTTGATAATAATAATTGATAATGGTGGCGTGAAAATATTTGGTGTTAATTAGATAAAATGGTTTTAATTTAATCATTGTAAAATATAAGAAATAAAATCAAATATATTTAATAAAATGATGGGAGGCGCCACTTTTGGTGGTGGGAGAGAATCATGAAAGAAAAAAATAGATTGGAGAGAGAAACAAAAAAATAATAATAAGAGAAATAAATTAAAATATAAATAAATGAAAAAGGAGGAATTGGTGTTTAATTATAGCCCCCATGAAGACTCCAAAACGTGATTGCTTTTGGAGTTATGAAAAATAAATAAATAATTGATTAATAATAATAATAAAATATTGTTATTATTAATTTTGTTGATAAAACACTTTTTTCACAATAAATTCTTCGTGCGACCTCAGTTTCACAAACCGTCAGTGGTAGTGCGACCCTGACTACGAGACGAAGATTTTGAGTCCAATATTGGATGTCTTTTTCGGGTTTCCGGATTGGGTACCCGAAACGCTCATGAATTAATAGATTTAATATTGTTGTTATTACGGGATCTTGTATCCAACGTATCTCCCTCATACGGTATCGGATTGACGATCCGTCAGCGACAGCGTAACCCTGAAATTATGATGGTCATTTTAAGACCATTAATGAGCTACTTTTTATGACTCATGCCTCAGGTCAACGAAACACCACATATTAATAGAATTATCATTATTATTAAAATGCGTGGAAACTGCGTGACATGTCGTGTGTTGACCAGTCAAAACGCGTAACGGGTGTACGGTCACATCGTGTATTCATTAATACACGCTGAATACTGTTTTACCAATTCGTTGGCTATATAAGAAAGGGTCGCGGATTATTTCCAGACCAATCGCTTCTTCTTCGCATGACGACACTCTTGGATGATCAAGAAGTCTTCCTCCTCTAACTTCTTTGTCCGAGCTCCGAATTACGATCCGTCAGCGGCCACAGGATCGTAGCGACGAGATGAAGCTTCTAAGCCTGGACTTTTCACCTTTCCTTCCAGCCGTCCTCCTCGAGCTTCCATCTTAGGAGGCGTTTGTCGGGTTTGGCGAAGGTGGAGGACACCGAAGGACGTCGTCGGAAGCGACGTGATCGGGACCTTTTGAGGTAGGGGTTTACCGTCGTCTCTCTATTTGGTGCAACGTGCGGGGTGGATGGCAGGGATATGTTTGTGAAAGGTTTTGTCTGGATGATAGTTGCCCAGTAGTAATAAAAGTGTTTTGATTAAGAAAAGTGTTTTGAAGTAAAATGTGTTTTCAAATGTGGAAATGTTTTGTGTGTGGAAAGGGTTTTATGTGTGGAACTCTGAAATAAATGAATGATGGAATGTTGTATGGTTGTGATAATCTTTTGTAAATGAAATGGCATGTGGTTGCTTGCGTTTTATCTAACCTTGGTTGTGAATGGCAGGGATATGTTTGTGAAAGGTTTTGTCTGGATGATAGTTGCCCAGTAGTAATAATTTGTTAAACCATTGCATGAAACATGAAAACCTAAATGGGGTTGGGGGATGATTGTTTGGTTGTTGATGCATGCTTCGTGGTAGCAGTGCCGCGGCACATGATCAGTTTCTCTTTTTAAGAAGCCATAGGTTGGGCTGTGTGTTTGGTATATGTATATATATAATTGTATCTTTGTGTTTTGTCGCACCACACCCATGTCAAGAACCTAGTGCCGAACACTCCCATTTTATGGGAGAGGGTGTTCCCACATAGTTACTAGCTCATTCCGGCTCCTTCATCCATAGGCTGTGATGGCTTGAGGTGACCTTACACCCAAGACTCTTCGGGTAGGTCTCGGAGGTTGTGATGGCTTGAGGCGACCATTAGCCCAAGACTCTTCGGGCAGGCTTACCGTTCCTAAGAACCTTCAGGATGAGGCCCAGGTGTCTACGGGCAGGTTAGTGGTTGTGGCCCAGGTGTGTGTGGGAGAGATGCGTGGTTGTGAGGCCCAGGTGTGTGCGGGCGGGATGCGTGGTTTGGCACAGGTGTGTGCGGGCGGGAAGAGTGTGGTAGCGTCAGGACGTTTGCCGTTAGGAAGAGAAGCATCTAATTAAGTGGGAAATGGTGCAGGGTACCCAATACTTTTGTTCTATATATATACTAAACTTGTTTGTGTTACTTGGTGAGTGTGACCAGTGAGGCTAGGTGGATAGGTTTTCCTTGTTAGTTTCTGGTTCTTCTGTTTTCTCACGGGACCTTAGGGTGTCTCCCCACTTGTGCACGAGAGCTTTAGGTTTCCCTACTGAGTATACTTGTATGCTCACCCTACGTTTACATTCAGGTTTCCAGGAGGACTACCAGGGCCGTGCGGGACCCTACTTGTCGGGCAGTTGGAGTTGTTGCAGTTGTTGTTCTCTTGTTTTCTTTGGCATTGTACTTTTGAGCTTCCGTGTACTTGTACCTTGTTATAAAAATTGTTTAAACATGCATGTGGGCTTGGTTTGGGTTTATTTATTTACACTTGTTCTTTTCCCTTTTTGGTGGTTGACTTTTCCTATTTTCCGATCCAAAATAATAAAAAGGGTAATGCCTCCCATATTTGTGAAAACTCATACCCTTGGTGCTAGTCGCCAACCCGGGGCCTACTAGAGGCGGGACTCGGGGGTCATTATCTCCCTTTAACCATTGCCAGCTCAAGAGGGGCATCTTTGGTGGGAGGGGGTCGTGACATAAAGTATATTATTTAGTTAATTAAAATTATTTTTATTACCTAATATAATGATTTAGAAGATAAAATATGTTACAACATATGATATGAAAAAATTATATGAGATATAATTTAACTATAATGGTTTTAAGGAATGTGTTATAATTTAGAATATCGTGATAATTATTTTCATAATCATAATATTTCTTATAGTAATTATTTACACTTGATACTCACACTATAATTTTTTGTTTCATTCAATTGTTGGAACTATAATGATTCCCATTAAAAAAATGTGGAAACTAATGTCATGGATAACCTCTTGATAAACAAAATGAAATTGGATAAGTGAAGAAAAATATTATGACTACGATAATCCAACCCTTTCATGCTATTAATGGAAACCCAAATATTTATAAAATTTTAAGTATCCAGATGGATAAATAACTCACCATTGAGTTTTTTTTACGGAATGATAAATTTATTCAATAGTTCCTCTAATATAATTATTACCATGTAATGGATTAGTACTATTATAGTGATATTAATTGTTATATGGTTCTCACAACATGAGAAAATTTATTTTAAATAAGTATTATTTAGAATGAGAAGATGATTAATGTTGGATTATTATCAAGAATTTTTTTCAAGAGGATGAAATTTATGTAATTACATAGGAAGAATTTTAAAAGGTATTTTTCAATAATTAATTTCCTTGATATCATTTTAGTAATATAGAGAGGGAATTTATTGAATATAAGTAGTGAAATTATGATTCAATTAGTACCAATGAGGTAAATTCCACAAATCATGTCAGTTGTGCTTCACGTTTTCTCATTGAATTTGAAAGAAAAATGAAAAATTATATTGTGGCTCAGGAATATGTATTAAAAGAGATTTATATATATGATGCTATATTTTCTACAGTGATATATATTAATGAGATATTCAGAAAGAAATGAATATTGTAGAATCTCACTATTCTTATAATGTCCCAAATATCTCATAAAAAATTATTACATTATTTAAGTTGAATATTCATAAATTTTCATAAAAATATATGCTTTAGGGTTTTAGATATTAATTTTGATTGTAAAATTGGATACATGAATAATTGGAACATAAATTATATACATCATTTTCATTTATTTTTATCATTATTATCACCCATATTAGAAATATAATGCATAAAACCTTTTATCATAACACGGGGAAGAAAAATAAAGGAAATAGAGAGTTATTATGATTGTTAAGGGTAAACATAAGACATTTCAATCAATTATCCTATGTGAGAATTAGATAAACAGTAGGCTATGATAACATAATAACGACATACAATAATCATACCAAATTATTCAATGAAATTAAATAATGAATCTTGGAATGGTTATTCATAAAAAATATTACTTAAGATAGAATACCATTGAAAAATTAATAATCAATACTGAGTTGTGAAAACATATCATAAGCATAAGAAATATGTTTTTGGAATTAATATAATTATTTAACATCATTAATTTTTCCATGTTTCAGTGACAAGAGTAACATAGTAGATTGTATTTCCCCCACATATCTTAATTTGACTAGACAAGGTTCAATCCCATGACTATTGTAGTAAAAACATATGTTACAGAATTATTTTCTCTTTCCATTATATTTTATATTATCTAATGTGATATCCATATTTTCTTAGTTATTTGTAGGTCTATAACAGACCCATAGGGCTGTTATTTATAATGTAATAATGTGTCCATGGTTTATAATATTCCCCCATCACATAATGAAAACCATACATATTTGTTCCACATGATCATAAAACAATCATCATATCAACATAACAGTTATAAATGAAAATTTTTTCATTAAAATTTCATAATCAAATTCATAAATCATCTAGAGAAAAAATATTTATGATCAAAATTCATGTTATCCCCAATAAATCGTAATAATCCTAAAAAGATGTTGTTATTGGTGGAAATATCATTAAAATATCACTAGAAACATTCATGATGAATATGTCTTTCTTATTTTAAAATAGTTATTTAGAAACTAAAGATTCCAAAATATTTTGTAAAATACATTACATGAATATAAACAAGGATAATTATCATGAATGATACGCATATATGGGTTTTCATGATGGAGGATAATTTCATTCATGTGATGCCTATTATAAAAGGATTTGTTTCATATTTTTAGTAACAAGATAGAAGTTAAATGATCATAAAATGAAAATATTTTTCCAATTATATTAAGAAATTTAAACATGGTTAAAAATTAATTTAATAAATATTTTTATAATTATAAAAATATTATTTAAATAATTTTAATGAAAATGTATAAATAGATGAAAATATTTCCAACTGAAGAGAAAAACAAAGTCATTTTTCATTAAAAACATTTTTTCAGTCTCTTGAGAAAATAAATAAACAATATATAAAAAGAAAAAAAAATATTATATAATTTGAAAATAAATAATAATTTGGTGATATAAATCATATAAAATCATATCTGAAATAGAAATCATAAATAATCCTTGTAAAAATGAGATTGTTACATAAAACCCTTACCTATTGACTATTTTGTTTTATAAGCACTCTAACAACATATATACTAAATTTTCATTTTATTGTAACCCTACAACAAACCCATAATGAGAACTATAATTCCATAATTGTTTTATTTATAACATATTATCCCACAGTAGTTAATAATATGTCATTACCATAATTATTGTTGGGTGTAATTGCTTTTATTTTGATGTATATATTGGTTCATATGTTATGTTACATTCACATTGAACATAGTTAATATTTATCTATAATGATAATCATGATGTAAATATAATATATATTTGTTACATATATACTTATAACTATTTATAAAAAGTCATTATAAAAATGAATTACACCACTACATGAAGATGGTAGCCCATACACACACACGGGGGGATTTTTCTAATTTTTAATGGTTAGGAAAATGAAATTTCAATGATACGGACAAAGGAAATTTTTTGGATGCAACCAAATAAATAACATTTCTTATGTATCAAAATTTGTCTTCCTCACTACACTAGGGAACACGTCTATCATGTTAGTGAATCAAACTTGAAAAAGTAGTGGCTGAATTTATAAACAGATTATCTGCATATAGCCGTCGAGGAGGTAGACAGTGAATTCCTATTCGGTGGTGATGATGGGGTATCCTATAGTTTGGGTACATAGTTGAGGTGAATATTGAATTGGTTGAAGTGAAAAATGGTGGAGAAGAAGGTGCGGTGGAGTCTATGAATGAGGAAGAGGATGTTGAGGGATTGGGCATTAGGGTTGGTGCCATGGAGTTGTGGATGAGGGGAATGGGATAAATAATTTTATAGGTGGGGAGAATTATAATGGTGACAACATGAGTGAGTGGTTGATTTTATTGATGGGTTAGTAATGTTTGACGATGATAGTGAGGGATAGGAACTCATGTCAATTAGCTAGAGGGAGATGCGAAAAAAGTGATGCATGAAGAGATGGATGATGAGGCAATATGCATTAGAGGTAATGTCATCACACGAGGTAGTATATCGGGATGGTTTGGTGTAGTTGTATCTTTTTTTTCAATCCATGATGGAGAAAAAATTAATGATAGTTTAAACCCTAGAAACATGACCCTTATATATAGATTTTTAAACTCTGCCAAACACAATCCAACCCAATCTAGTCGGGTTGGGTTGGGTCATGATTGGACACCCCTTTTAAGACCGAATTCTTATTTTTTTACTCCTTTGAAAAGATTAAAGACATGAAGGATCCCTAGCCCATGGAGGCTTATAGTAATTCAGTCAAATGGCATCCCCTAAAATCAGATTCACCCCTTCATGTTTTAAGAATGATATACATATGAGATAGGTGACTTTGAATGATTGATCAGCCTAGGAATCAAGATGATATGATACCTTGTTTCCCTACATCCATGTATTCATGACCTTCATGTTGTAGTTAATGGGATGTTTGAACATCATAATGGTGTTGAAAATCGACCAGAGGGTGGGTCCTATTCCATGCAATGAGTCACGAACAACCTTAGAGTCTCTTTCTGCCTGGGACAGCTTAATATTCTATTGCATGCAGAGGAAGATCCTAGTTAGAACCGCCTTGTCCTCATCCAGAAGGGGGAGGGGTGGTCCCTTTTGAAATATAGGGTTGGTACACACATCAAATTTATTAAACAAGTTCACTTATCAAGGTCACTTTCTCGTTAATGTTCCTAAAAATAAAAAAATTTATAAAGTAAGATAATATAATATTTTAAAATATTCATTAAATAAAAATTTTATAATTGTGGGGAACTCCTACCATTACCTCATGTTGAACCACCTGATAAACCAATTTTAACTATAACTAATGTAAGAAATTGATTTTCTTACTATTCAAAATGAAAAAAAAATTACGTTGTCACTATTTGATTATATTAATTTGAATGGTTATAAATATAATGTTCATTATTAAAAATTAAATTTCTATAATTAGAATAAATTAATTTTAAATATGTGCACAACTAAAATAGAAAGACTATTTTGAAAAAATGAATTTTAAGAATAAATCATTAATTAATTCTATTCCATTCCTTTTAGATGCAATAAAATGTGTTGGAAACAAATCCCTCAATGTAACAATGAATCATTTTTTGTTAATAGTGTTTGATGAAAAATTAGGTTTCTAGGATTAGTAGTGGAACTCCAGAGATATTTTTATCATTCTATATAGAAAAAGACCCATGACAAAGGGATGGATGTTCTAGATGTGGTAAAAAATGATTGTTTACAAGGTTTCACAATTTCACAGAGTTTTCCAAATATTTGGTTCTAAAAATAAGAGAATAGAAAAAAAGTGTTTTTGGTAAATGAATTTGTTCACACGTATTAATGAAGATTGAAAAGTTACACACATGGATTTTTTCATGATCATTACATCAAATAATGGAAAATTAAATATGATTGTAAAATATATTGATTTATATGAAATATGAGTTTTTGTGAAAGATATTTATGTGATGCTCGAGAAAAATTTTCACATAATGAAAGAAGTGGGAAATAATCCTTCACACAAATTTGAAAATTCCTATAAATAAGATTCAGCTCTCATAATTCAATGCAGTTAAAATGCAGGGGGGAAATTGGAGCTTTAAATCATGCAAGCAATGAGTTTCATGCATGAAGGGAGTTTCACATCAAAAGGTAGTCGTGTGTAAGGAGTGTTTTGAGTGAAAATAAAATAAAAACTTAATCGAAGTTGTAATTTTGAGAAAAAGGCACATGTTTAGTCCAAGTGATTAATGTTTTAAACAATTCACCAAATTTGGGCATGAATGTTCAAAAGTTCCCAATAGATCTGCGGTAAATTGATATTAATCATCTAGATGAAATTAGAACATAATAAAACACTAAATTAGGTGTAAATCACATTAATTAAAGTTATTAAATGATGGTATTTAGAATAATCATTGAGCACACTTTAGATGAGATAGATGTGATCTTTCATATTGTGATTGGTTGTAAAATAAGAGGGACAATGATTCCCCTCCAAACTATATAAACAAAAGTGCGCTTTTAGTTTATTTGAAACATCAATACATTTTCCTCTTATACTCATCAGATGAATCATAGTGAGGGTGAAGTAAATTAAATTTTTGTGACTCTTGTATGATTTAGTTTCTATTAATACATTTTTGTTGAAAAGAGAGAGAAGATATTTTGTTTAAATTGAATCAACATGAGTGGGGGTTCTAGTTTTATTATTTTATATCATTATTACCCACTATCATTGAATTTGACATAGTGGGACAAAAAATGATTGATAATATATAATATATAATATATAACCTATTAATATAAATAAATTTATTAATAAATAGAGGTAAAATTAAATTATTATGTTTAAAAAACACTGACCAGTTAAAAATAGTTTTTAGAAAAAAAATTTATAATCTAAAAAATAACTTATAACAAAATATATTATATGTATGACTCATATGTAATTTATTATATGATTTACAAATAATGTAAAATTAGATAAATTTATGACATAATTTAAATGTATTGGATCATTTACTTATGAAGAAATAATAATTCCTACAAAATATTATATTTTTAAATCTTTATTAAAAAATAAAACTTATTAAAAAATGTATAAAAAATTCACCCTATATTAGTATTTAAATGAATATTTTAAAAATTATAACCATTTACTCACATAATATTTAAATAATTTATTGAAATTAATTGTAATTTTTACATGAAAAAATGTGATGAAAACTGTTCTTGAAGAATGTTTTTTTGAAGCATTTAGCAACTATTGGAAAATGAGTAATTTTTTATTATAAATTAATCAATATATTTAAATTAATAAAAACATATATACATATTTTTCATAAATTGGTTTTTAATATTCATTATTTTTTTATTTAATATCTAAGTGATAATGATTATAACCATTATGGTTTATATAAACCTAATGTTTCATATATGGAAATAAATACAAATTCATTTTTAATTTCAAATGAAACACATATAGAATATTTCAGTGTTACATTATACTACCCTTAAATGAATTATACCATATTAATTCATCCATTTTGGTATCAAATATTAGGATATATTTTCCTCATTATATCTTGGGGTTCTAATGTAACTTTGTGAGATTCATGATTCCACTAAATAACTTTAACCAGTTGAGTAGTCCTATTCAACATAACATTATATCCATGATCTAATAATTATATATCTTATTGTTCATAAGAAATATCATTCTCTTGTGTTATAACAATTATGGTTAGTATATATGAAATATTGGGAATGTACTTACTCATTAGATATTGATAGTACCCATCATCAACATGAGAGTTGTTTGGTGGAAGTGATAAGTGATAAGCTAAAATCCTTAATTAAAAATGAATCTCAAAGAGTATAATATAACTAGGGAATAAATATACCTTCTGTTTGATTATCATAAAATTATTCCATGTATAAATTGATAAAAATCATTATAAAAACATTAAATTCTAAATATCACTAATGATAATCATCATAAACGATCTTTCTTCTCTAAACCACCATAAGGTACCAATAAATTGATATTCCATCATTTACAATTTTCGTGGAAATATTAGGTCATAATTGATTTTTTTCTCCCACTCAATTGCAAAATATTATAATTCAACACTGGTTTTTATATTATAAATTATAAGGATCCATCCGAATAATCATGTGATATAAATTGATTTTGGAAAATATAACTAGGGGAAGGAGATTATTACATAAAACATTGAAATATAATGATCCATATCACAATATATCATCTATAATTTAAATGGGATTATAAATATGAAAATATTTCAGGGGATGAAATTTATTACAAAATAATCTATATCAATATCTTTTTGACGAATTGTCTATAACATTGAGGTAAACATCATATCTCAATATGATATAGTAGAATATGGAACCCATGTAACCTTACCATTACAATAATTTATATCAAACAAATATTATTAAGATAGTTATATTCTATAATATAAATTAACTGTGTTTAATTATTAAGGTGATTGACTACAACACAAATAACATTATAGACTACTGATGTTTTGGGGATTCAGATAACAAAATACATGATGGAGTTTCTCCATATCCATTCTATTATATTTAATAGTGTAACTACCATTTATATATTTATCTATTAGAGATAAATTTCTGATTTAACTTTTAATGAGATTAATATTCCACAATATCTATCATCATTTTATCCCATCAAACATTCTCATTCGTATATTTTTAAATATTTATACTTCTTTGATGAATAAAGAATGATGATATATGATATTTTACCAATAGTTTCTTCTTAATGGATGGTATTTAAATAAAAATACTCATTATATTAATCTTTTCATTCCATAACAATCAATCTTTAACTCTTAAAAATTTGTCATCTTTTTTAGCTTCAAATCATCAATTTGTGCCTCTTTCGTCTTTATATGGATTTATGGATGAATAATCATTTTAGAATGATAATATTAAAATAATAAATTCTATATTTCATTGTCTATCCCTTAAAAATCCATAAATTTTAGATCCATTATAATCCCTATGAGAACTAAGTTATCATTCCTCATTCAACTCAATGCAATAATTCCCTTATTTTATTACAAAGGGAATTAGTTTTTTTAGAATTTATAATCATCATTCAACTAAAATGAACATTTTTTTGCAACATATTCCACTATTTATGGGTTTATATCTACGTTAACAATTTAAAAAATGAGATATGTGAAATCTTTATCCACTAAGATAATGTGTACGTATCTTTACTGAAAATATTACTGCAGCTAAATCTAAATCAGGAGTCAGGTAAATTTTTTCATGAATATTTAATTTCCAGAAGGAATAACATATGATATTAACTAAAATTATGAGAACATGACCCAAACCATTAATTTATGAGTCAATGTATATCACACACCCATCTCCACATAGGTTAATGTCAGTACATGTCCACTGATCAACCTTTTCATTACTTCATTGATATTTTCATACAACTAATCTGTCCAAGGAAACGTAACACCCTTCTGAGTAATCATGGTGAGTGGATTATAATATCCTATGAAATGAAACATAAAAAATTGATACTATTCAAAAAATCTATGAAAACTATATATGTCAATCACATTGGATGGTATGGTCCCATGTTCAATAACTCTAATCTTTGATGGACACACAGATATACCCTCCATTGATATTATAGGACCAACCAGTGAATATTCCTATTAAAAAAATATATACATATAAAATTTCCAAAATCATTATTCATTTATATATTCTGGATTAAAATCATTATGTGATACTCTTTAAAATTATTTCTCTTATATTATATATGAATATCATACATAAATGCGATAAAAATGATCAACGGAATATCTAATGACTCTATTAGCTAAATCAATAATCATAACATGGTAAATAGTAATAAAAAATATAATCACTATAAATTGATAATAATCATAGATTTTATGAAAGGATTTCTTGGGTATGTATTAACTTTTTACTCTCTTCTTATTATGTCTATATCAATGATCAAACATGAAAAAATGCTAAGATCCTCCTAATATATTTGACATATCATCTATATGGGGAAGATATTTCATTTTCATTACCATGATCTGGTTAGGTTCTAGATTGTAACTGAATATTCTCATTTATACATCTCTCTTCAATAAAAAATTATAAGTGCACCCCATGGTGATTCACATTACTAAATGAATCTATTATGATGATAATTTTGGAGTTTTTTTGGACCAATTTTCATATGAAGAATGTATTTGTTGTCAAAAGTTCTTAATACAGGTCAAAATGAAGAAGGAGATGATAAAAAACTCTTTAGTTGATAGAGAATAAAATTTATATATAACTATGGAACTGATCCTATGTTCAAAGAACTTGTGTAAAAGGTTAAACTCAGTTTACAACATTGAATAATGGTAATGTATCATCTATAAAAGGATGATTGAAGAAAAATGAGGATTTGAATAAGTTTAGTAAATGCTTTAGGCTACATGAGAACCATTAAAGAGCGTAGTTGATGAAAAGAATCATATTATTTCCATGATGTAATTAATGATGGTTGTAGAATAAGAGAGAGTGTGGAAGGGCATGGCATTTTACGATGGCCTTTCATTACACATTTCCTTGAAATCATATGATCATTTACCTGTCCTTAATGTTCTAAATAAATCTATCCAAGGTGATAAATTTCATGCAACAATGATGGTGTTTGAAGAAGTCTCAGAACCCCATTTTTGGATGAAGAGAGATAATGAGAGATATTTGGAATTAAAACATCAAAAGGAATTGAGAATTAATAAGTACATTGGAATTAATATTCAATGAATTATAGGAAGAATGAAGGATGGTTTATGAAGATGAAGAGAATATATGAAGTAGTGCATGGGATTCATACTATAAGAATGGCCAAAACTAAGACGATGATTTGCAGATTTGTATTTAAAAAATATCATTCAGTATAAAAAACCTATGATTAAATCCTTATGATGAATAAGGGGAGTAAAGAAGTGTTTTCAAAAAATGGAATAATGTGGCATGCATGTCAAAAATTGGTGTGAATGTATAAGTGGTGTATAAGTGTATATTGCATGAAATGTCATTTTTCAAGACCATATCATCAATATATGACAAAGGAATGAAAGGAGATCACATTTTCATGAATGATACAGAATTTCAAGTTACATGCTAGTCATATTCCAACATTAACACGTCAAAATAAGAATAATGAAAGAAATTGGTGAATAAGGGATGGAGTGTAACACATGTGATTTTGCGGCATGTAGATGATGGATAAGCGCACATGTGATAGAGTGGAGCACAACTAGGAATGGTGAACGAGTCTATGTGTCATAGAGGTCACAAAAATTCTAATTAATAGATGGTTACCCTCCTCGTTTTTGGAATCTCAACACATAAGAGAATATTTGAGCTCTGATCGCACAAGTAGTAGAAAGTGGCACTAAAGATGGATTGTCGTACTAGTCAAGATTTATTCATAATTTTCACAAGTAGGTAGGTGCACAAGCATAGCGGCACACATATATAGTGGTGTGCAATAAAAGTGGTGTGTAATAAAAATTGGTTTGGAAGTTGTATGTGGCACACAAGAAGTGTGTTTTATGAAACAATTGTGTTGTTTTTAAGACCAATGTGTCTCCCAAGTTGTGATTTGTACCCAATTGTGGTACAAAAGTAGTTGGTGTTATGCAAGCAGGGAGGTGTGCAAGTAGGGTGGGGAACAAGTAGGTATTGGTGTGTAAGCTGTGAGTTGTGCTAGATATTATTACCAGCTTCTGCTCAACTGTGTTGAGGATAAGTTGAGTTGGACTTATTTTATTTAACAATAAAAAAGAAATTTTTATTCTAGTAATAATAAGAATAGGAGTTCATTGCATTTGGTTTTTCAGTGAAAGAGAAACTGTGAAGAAGAGCATGTTTTAGTGTAGGTGGTTTTTCATTGAAGAAGATGTGGAAGTTGAAGAGTGTGAAAATTATATGTTATCTAGAGAGAAATAAGAGGATTCTTAAATAAATTATACAATGTAAGTAACAAGGAGAAGAATAAGGTTGTTGAGAAAACGTAGCATTGTAGCATTCAAAATGTTTTTGCTGGTGGAAGATTTTTTGGTCTAGAAAAATCATTTAACAAAGAGAATATTGTCTACATAGGCAGTATAAAGAACATCCTAGAGGCTAAAAGATACTATCTACATAGGCATTATAAACATCCAGAAATTCTAAGGGTCCATCCTACTCATTTCAAGATGGAAGATGATTTTTTTCCTTCCTCCCTATGAGTGTAGGGACAAAAACTGGGAAACAATTATTTCCTTCCCTCATCCATGTGTGGTGAGCCACACTAGCTAGAGGATTGTTTTTCAAACAACTCCCTATAATAATAACCAAATTATAGTGGATAATCTGTGTATTGTTCATTACCATATATGTCAAGAATGATACTTCTTTTTTTGATTGATATACCATATTGAAATATCATGTTCTATTTTTATTACTTTTATATTATTTCATGAAATATGAAAATGATTATGAGGGAATCACAGTCTAAATAGGTTATATGTACAAGAATAAAATTTTTGAAATCATTTAAAATGTCCCAATCACTGATTCAAACCCCACTTAATGTTCAGCATATCCCAAACTGGTCACTTCAATTAGTATTAGAGGGACATGTTCGCCGCTGTTGGATTCTATATATGGAATATAATATTTTTTGAAGACATGAGATTATTTCCTGTGTAAACAATGATTTTATGTTTTGGATAAGATTCAGTTATCTCTAAGAAGAGAGATATATATATATATACCCAAACAATGATGAACATGTAAAAAAGTAGAATATAAAGATGAATAAGAAGTCCCTATTAACTAAATAAGAGGTTGTTTCTTTATCTCCACGCCTTTCCAAAAAGAGGACATATTAGACATGGAATGTAATGAGATGGTGGATCATGTTTTCAAAAATAATATGATAAAAATTATTACCTCTAGTGATTAGGAGATATGTTTTAGTACAATTGAATACTATTATCATGATACAATTGCTAGAACAAGAAGTGATAATTAATGTTAAACCTCTCAAGAATAATCAGTTGATAGATTAATAACAATTTTACCTGATATCCTTAAAGAAACTGGAACCCTTATTTTTGGAGTATTTCAATGTATGATGGAAGATGTCACCCAACTATAAGATGAAAATGATGTTTTGAAGAATGTCTTGCAAGAAAAAATTATTTAATGTCAAAATATCTCTAGATATGTTGGAGAGTTTGATGTAAAAAATATTAAATTTTTAATAAGTTCCTCAAAATGGATCAAAGAAGTTGTAGAGAATGAGGGAGTCAATAAGTCTCTAGAATAGAAGATCCATTCACTTGAAGATGAGATGAAAAGGTGCACTAAATTCAAAAATATATACCTAGTAGAAAATTTCAAGAAGATCAAGGAACATGATTCTTTCATAGAAAAAAAAGACTCATGAAGAGAAAGTTATAATATTGAAGAAGGCCTGTGATGATGATATGACTATGATTGAATACAAATAATACATCCTAAAAATGAGATGTCTATAGTTGGAATCTTAGTAAATAAGTCTTGAGAACACACATATTGAGACTCCATAAAAGAAATAAATATTTTCTGTTAGTACTCAATAATCAATAGTATATTCAATTGTTAAAGGACCTCAAACATGAGATAATAAGATCATGGATTCACTCATTAATCTATCATAAGGAGCTAAGATAGTGAAGTTTCCATCCCTGCCAACTTATACTAATTTTTCTATAACTATTTCTATAAAAAATTTACATTGTAAGAAAAAATAAAAAAATGTATGGATGAGGAAAGGTAATGAGATGCCTAACACCGTGAATAGGGTGGAAAGGAAGAATAATATGGGCAATGGTTCCCCAAAAGGATCACAAAACGTCAAGAGGTCAAGATTATTGGGTCAATTCTAGTTTTGCAATAGATTTAGGCATTGTGCACTGGATTGTATTTACAATCCCTTAAATGAAAAATCATAGATAAATACAATCTAATTTAAGAGAATGATATAAATGAAGAAGAAACATCCATAGATCCAGAACCATCTGTATTCATCAAACATATTTGGAATGCTAGACAACATAAGTGATGTATACAATGGGAGTGGTCACAATAATGGTGCATACCTATCTCAGAATGTATTTAATGCTAATAAGAATAGACGACCAAAAAATATGGCGAATAATGAAGATGCTATATCAGGATGTAATCAGAAGTATGTTGTGAAATAAAATTCTCCCAAGAAGATTACAAGGAAGAAAAACCAGAATTCTATGGATTCTAAATCCACGATGATTAAGGGTAGTGCATCAAAAATAACAATAAATAAGGATGACACACTAATAATCCATGTGGAAATTACAAACATGATACCATAGTTCATAAATACATATTGGTTATATGGACTAATTATTTTCAATTAATGATAAAGGAGTTTGATTCACATGCTAAGGATAGTACAAAAAGAAATTACAAGATTCCACATGATGAAAAAACGGTGAATAAGAGTTATAGAACAAAAGGAAACTCTCATGTTCAGGTAGTTTTGTGTGTGAGGTGCAACAAGGAATGTCAAACTATTAAAATTTCATTGAACTCATTCCATCCCATGATGAATTTATTAATAGGATGAAAATTGCACCAGGAGATTCTAATGCATGGAATGATCATGATGAATGAAGACTCATACACAAAAAATAGAAGAATTATTGAGATCCACACAAACATATTCAAAAAGGAATATTATATATGAAAGCTTTAGGATTTGAGAAAATGGAGTACCTTGGTTGAGAAAATAATTCCATCCTTACTACACACATTGAAAAAGAATGTAGGATCAACATTATTGCCTTAAATTATGGTGTATGGTATATGTTCTTATTATACAGTGAATTGAAGTTGAAGCAATCATATAGGGGGAGAACACGAGAAGCCATTATTGTTATCAACTGTTGATATAAAATATGAAGAAGTTTTCATCGGTTGAATATTATTCAACTGATATTAAAATATTAATATGATGAGGTATCACCATTGATGATGATTATGAAGAGTTTTCCCTTGAGGGGGATGCATTTGTAGAAGCTGTCAAAGTTATTATTTATATCAGTATCAACATCAGTAGGTATCAAATTCAATTACTTTGGAAATTTCTTGAATACCATTCCATTTGAAAAGTTATGCCATTTCTTAATCTCTAATCCTTGGTTACTCAATATAAATATATTTTTACAAAGGGTAGTAACTAAGTCAATCAGTGACATTATAAGAATGAAGGCGCCCCAAGGCCACTTATCCTACCAATTGCACTTGAATGTTTTTGATCAGTTTTTTTAAGTGAGAGAAAGAATGTTAGGTTGATTATTTACTATCACATTCAATATATTTGTCCTAGAATGAATGTGTAAAACCATTGAAGACACGTTTATGAGATCTCATCTCATGAGTTATCATGATTACTGGATAACAGATAGCTTCGTTGTCTAAATCAAATCATGTTGTTTTATACATCGAGCTATCCTCAAGTAGACTTATGGTGAAATGAATGATGCAACACTGCTTATGTAAGGACTAATACCATCTCTACCATGATATTTGTATTAATTCTCAATAAGTGTTAGAGAATTTGAAATGAATTTTTGAAAAACAAAGGGGATAAATAAGTAAAGGGTAAAGAGAAAATTCAAATTTTGACATTGACACATTCATTTGAGGAGACTGAAAGGTATTGACAATAAAATACAAAGGGGATATTTTTCGGACCAGTTTGTGTACAAATATTATATTTGATGTCAATTATTTTCAATACATGTCAAAATTAAGAAGGATATGAGGAAGTACTCTATAGTTAATGGAGAATGCAATTTAGACAATTGTTGAAATACTCCAATGTTCAAACAACTTTTTTAAAAGGTGACTCAATGTTTACAAAAATTAATTATTGTAAAATATTATATATCTAAGGATGATTGAAGAAAAATGAATATTTTAATATGTCCATGAAATGATTCACAATTATATGAGAACCAAGAAATAGATTACTTGAAGAAAATAATCATAGGATTTTCATAATGTTCAAAATAATGGTTGATGAAAGAGAGAGTATGTGAACGGGGTTGGCATTCAATGATAGTCATGCATTACGTATTTCCTTGAAAAAAAGTATCATTAAACTATTATCAAATTTCGAAATACATGTATCAATGGTGATATATTTTCAAAAACATTAATGGTGTTTGAAGAAGCCTCATGCCTCCACTTTTGGACGAGGAGAGATTATTGGAGTTCTTTGGAATTAACACTCAAAAACGAATTGAGTATGAATATGTACTTTGGAATTCATATTCTAAAATGTATTAGAATAACTAAGGATGATTTATGAAGTTGAAGAGAAGACATGAGGTAGTGATTGGGATTGGAACGATAATAATGGAAAAAACTGTGATGATTGATGATGATTTGTATTTCATAAATACCATTAATATCAATAACTTGTTATGAAATCCTTAGGATGCTTAGGGGAGTAATGAATTGTTTTTGAAAATGTGAAAAAAGTGGTGCATAAGTCAAATAGTGGCATGAAAGAATATGTGGCATGTAAGTGTATGTTGTGATCAAAGTTATATTTCAAGATAATCATGTCAAAATATAAACATTGAAAAAATGTGGCACACATGTTCAAGAGCAGAGTGAATGTAAGAAGTGGCGTGCAAGTAACAGCAGTGCACAATTTTATGTTGTGTTCAATTCATTTTTCAAAAATAACACATCAAAATATTATAAAGGAATGAAAGTGGAATAGAAGTGATGGAGGGGCGCACAAGTGATGGAGCGACACACAAGTGGTAGAGAGGTGGGCATGTAAGAATGGCGCACAAGTGTATGTGGCATGTAAGTCACCAAACTTATTATAAATAGACGATTAACCTCTTAATTTTTTGAAGCGGAACAATTAAGAGATGTTGGAGATCTTATAGGTAAGGTAGTAGAGTGTGGTGCGCATGTTTAAGTGTCACTCAAGTGTATAGTTATTCATAAGTCACGTATGTAGGGAGACATGCAAGCAGAGTGGCGTGAAAATATAGCGGCGTGTAAGAAGAAGTGGCGTGAATGTTTTTTGAGGTTCCCAAACAGAGGGTTATGTGCTACAAGTGTGTTGTGTCTAAGCCCAAATTGGTGCACAAGCTGTGAGTTTTTCACAATTTTGGCGCGCAAACAGGGAGGCAGGGAAGTGGGGTGGCACACAAGTAGGGATTGGAATGAAAGATGTGAGTTATGCTAGATGTTATTACCATCTACTAGTCAAATTTGATGCTACAAAGTTGGGATTGTCATTCTTGATTTATCAATCACAAAGAGAAATTTTCATTCTATAAAGAATAATAAGAAGAGTTCAGTGCTATTGGTTTTGCACTGAAATAGAATGTTTGAAAATGATTATATTTCAGTGCAGCTGGTTTTTCATTGAAGAAGCATAATAAGAAGAAGTGTGAGAAGCTTGTGGATTTTTTATAGGGAAAGAACAGGTTGGTAACTTTCATGCTACTTATTATGTAAAAATTAAAATAATAATATTGTGGAAGAAGAATGTAATATTGTAGCATCTAACAGGTCTCTATAGGTGGAAGATTCATTTTGTGTTGAAGACTATTTTAATAGAGAGAATAATATCTTCAGAGGTAGTATAAAAAACCATCTAGATGCTATAAAAGACTGTATATACTAATAGTATAATGAACCATCGAGTGTAAGGGTATATCATACTCATTACAAGTTGGAAGCGGATTTTTTCCCTTCCCCTATCATTGTGTAGGGAGTAAAAAGGGAAGTGATTATTTCCTTCCCTCCTCTAAGTGTATAGTGACACACTGGCTATAAGACTGTTTTCCTAGCCATCCCATAGTAACAAATACTACATCATAGTAGATAATTCCTGCACTAGTCTTTAATATACATGGCAAAGACGTAGCTACTCTTATTGAGTGGTGAACCTTGTAAAAATATCGTGTTCTATTTTTACTGCTTTCATATTATTGCATGCAACATGGAAAAGAGAATGAGAGAATCAAGATCCTAGAAGGTCAAAAGGTATAGGGAATAAAATTTGGAATTAGTTTCAAAATTCCCCAACACGGATTCACCCCCCTTTCAGTGTTACGCATATCCCATACTAGTCCTCTCAGAGATGACTCACTGATTACTACAACTCAATTGTTTCCATTATATGTATTTTCATTGAAATAGGTCTATACCATGGTATTAGATCTATAAAAAATACGAAATCATGATTTATATTGAGACTAGAAAACTATTCAAGAAAGACATTAGAATACTTTATTAAAAAGGCATAAAGTTAATATTAATTTTTTACCCAACTAACTAAGACATAAACACAGATTTTATTGGAATAAAGACCCATTAAATGGATTTTATTTCAATTCTATGTTCATAATTTTCCTCACATAGATATATAATAAAAGTATAGATTGTGATATCAAATTTTATTTTTTTAATATGTAAATCTATATATATTCTATGTAGATAGATATATCATTGCATAAAATCATATAAAATTCAACTAAATGAAGAATAAATATATTTTTGTAGGGTACATTATTTTAAAAATTTACATAAAATCTCTATATTTGGAATGTAAGATAAGTTATCCTTAGCCATCATGATCTAAATGAATGATTGAAATAACATTAAAACACCATCGGGCAGGAAGTTAGCCATTGGAATATGGCATTGGCTATGTTAATTCCAATGATTGTCATATGTAATACATTCAATTATTTTGAAATTCATTTCAATATTACAATAATTTACACACATTAAAATCATCTACTTCCTTTGATACATTATCTATGGTTTTTCTTCCCTCATTATCCACATGAATGTATTTGAAATTTCCTTCCACCATGATCAATTCCACCAACGAAATCAAAATGATCAATAAACCTTTTATTTTATATGTTATCAAACTCACCCATGATAATGTTTTTAAAAATATATCATGATTGAAGATAAATCAGAATCAGATATATTTTATTCCATATGTTTTCTCAATAAGTTTTTAATAGTATAATCATTGAATTATCTATCACATTTTTCATTAACATGGTTCATATAGGATCTAGTAGTTAACTAAACTAAATATTGTACTTTGGTAAATTATAATCATATTGGAAAATAATATAATAATAAAATAATCTATCATATGATATCAAATATTAACATCTTCATTTATGTCTATGAAAAATTATGTTTAACATATTCCATCCATGGTTAATATATATTCAAATCAAGTATAATGGTTTCTTTGGAAAATGTGTGTAACCTAAGAAAAACCCCATAATAGTGTCAAACTATGTCAACAATCACACTCTATTCACATAGCATAATTATAATGGTTTAGATATTCTCTTCCAAATCTTGTGGGGGTTATTACCTCTTGATGCATCTATGAAAAAACTTAGTACACTTATAGTATCCATATTGGGATATATTTTCTTAGGGAATCCAAAATCATTTTTTATATAACATAGGGCGTTCTCTTATACATAGGCTTTTCCAATAGATTATAACTAATTTTTTCTCACCCATAATTCTAAAAATTACAAAACATAGCCTTTGATACCATTTATAGTTACCCAGACCTACAATCAGAAAATATTATTACATTTTATATGGGTATTTAAAAAAATAAAATAATACTTGCTTGGGGTCCATAGAGATTTTATATCATTAGATACATGGATACATAAAAAATGGTACATAGATGATATACATAATGTCATAATAAAATCCATAGAAATAACACCCATCATTGAAATATCATAAATAAAAAATTTATTGTTAATACGGGAAATTAAACATAAGAATAGAATAACTCAAATTGTTAATAAGGGTGATGATAATATATATCAATAAATAATTATAAATGAGAATAATATAATAATAAGGTTGTGATAAAATGATTAAGTATTATAGTAATCAGTACAAATTAGTCAAATTCATTTAATCTTAAAACATGGATTATGATTTTTTTCCAAACTATTAGTTAACAAATATGAGTTTGAAATATTAAATAATCTATCAAACGCTATAAAAAATTGCATAATAATAATATATTTTTTCTTCATTTCACTTAATCTTATAAAATATTTTCCAAAATAAAGGATCCCAATGAAATCTATCATATTGCATTGGGTTCACTCCCCATTCAATCATTTCCTTATTCATGGTTCACTCATAATACAATATTATTGTAAAAATTCCCTTACTAGACATGTAACACTGTGAAATTTAATGAGAAATATTATTAATTTCTTTGATGTCTTGTGTTGTATGCTACACCACGATTATATTTCACTATATGAAACACCATATTATCTTGTAGAATACACAACACTATTCTTGGATTATGATACACTCAAGAGAAACTTTCCTCGATAGCTTGCATGGTAAGAAATAACGAGTTTCACTAAACAACGATATGTTGTTAAAATAATATATAAACTAGCTATTATGAATAGTAATACCCACTTTTTTAAATATTATAAATTTTATCATTCAAAATGGACTTCATTTTTGGATTCGGAATATCAAAATTATCAAAGGGTTAATTTTTGGTATTTTTCCGAAAACAATCGATTTTTTTTATCAATAGTGAAAACACTGAGTTATTAGTCAAAACCTACTTATTATTTAAATAATTAATTAATTTTATTTAAATTTATTTTCAGAAAAAATAGATACATAATAACTATACATGTTCTATGTAATTCATTAGATATATTTTATAATAAATATATATATATATAAATATTTTATTGATCTGTTTACCGTCTTTTACCCACCTCATAGGAGAATTTGAAAATTTACATAAAACATAATTTTACCTCTTATGTGAGTTGAATTTAAAACATCCAAGAGACATGGTTGATATCAGTAATTAAAATGTGGTTCAATGAGATGAAAATAAGTTTCGGTGAATGGTAACTTTTAACATTTATTTGTCACGGTTAAAAGTAAACTGGGTAATTAATGGTAAAAATGATATTATTATTACCATAACACATGTAATAATTATATTTGGTAAGTTTAATTCGACCAAAAACAACCTTAGGAGTAAAATATTACCCTTTAGGTCCACTTGGATTACACTAGGACATTTATTATTATTTTATTTAAAGAAGAGTTAAAATAGATAAATTAAAGTTAAATAACTCAAAAAAATTTAATATCGGGTAATAAATTAGATAAATTAAACTATAAATATTAATTAAAAAACATAAAATATTTCCTAAATAATGGTATTTTATTTATAGTTTTTAGAAATTATATTATTTAATTTATTTAGGACATAATGATGATGTAGTAATTACATAATTATTGAATTATTATCATAATTGATATTATAAATACCCAAATAAATGTAATTTGAGACTATTTATGAAGTAATATAATTTTAGAGGTCAATATAACATATTATGATTGGTTATATTAATTTTGTTCTATGTAATAATGTTGTTATGAATTTAGAATAATCCAAAATCCAAATAGTGTCATATTTGACATAAAAGCGTTTTAAAAACAAATATTATATTATTAATTGATATAATAGTAATAAGAATTTAATGTTCAGTCTAAAGACATATATTATAATATATATGACATTAATGAACCAATTGGGTTTCAATTGGTAGTATATAGTAAGATAATTAAACATATGTTATAAGAATAAAAGAAGACATGGAAAAAGTTAAATTATATAACATAGAGTTAAATCTAAATTATAAGGTTAAATTGGTAACCTAAACGTGTATAAAACCTATTTATTTGATAGTATTTAAACCCATACCCACCCTTGAATATAAATAAGTCACTTTTGAGCCATTATAAAATGAATATGTGTTTATTATAAAATAATATTTTATGTTTTTCCAAAGGTTCCCCTCACCCCTCTTATAATAGGGCACTCCACCTTCTCTCAAATTCACAACTCCAAAGCCATTTTGATAGGCCTAAACCTACCCAAATCCCATATAAATCATACACCCTTCATCCTAGAGGAATTACTTTAGTCAGAAATCATACCTAAGGAGCCCTTTTGATCAAATCAAAATGAAGAACCTGAAGAAGAGGTAAATATCTCACCTCCTATTTCAAGTTCTTTTATTCTTCCACTTCCTCCTTCTTCGTTGTTTCCATTATAAAATAATAACTACAATATATTCTATATAATTTTATGGTATTTTTATAATTGTAAAATTATATTAGTTATTTTATTTTTCATATTAATGAAAAAGTCACCACACGTGCGTACATACGGATTACCATCTCCACATCGTGGTTTAGTTTGTTATTTAAACATTTCATCAATTGGATTGGTATTATAATGATTATAAATGATATGAATAATAAATATAACATTATGATTATTCTTTATATATGACATACCATCCAATTATATAAGATTATAATATCAAAAAAATGATATTGTCGTTGGTGCATACGTACGGACTATCGTCTCCACGAAAGTGGTGAGAATGATTTTCCATAATTAACCATTCAAGTATGATTATAATTTATATAAAATTAATAATAATTAAATATATTAAATTATAATTATACTGGTTTTATGTAAAAATATGTTTCATTTACTTAATTTCATTCAATCCAATAAGGAAACGAAAAAAGTGTTTATGCTTACGTACGGCCTACCGTCTCCATGAACGGTGTATTTCATTCCATTTATCAATATATAATATATATTTATATTCTGAATATTTAGTATATATAAATCTTGTTTTACATTCTGGAATTAATTAAATCAGTATATAATTATTAATATCAAGAACAACAAGACGAAACACGTAGGATAAATGAAATGATTTTACCCAAAACACTGCTTTAACATGGAATTTACAAAAGAACAGGTAATATAATGTCATAAGTGAATCATATATGATATAATAAATATTATTGTGGTTATGATACAAGTTATTAATATGTTTAAACCCACTATACAGGATTCTCATACACATACAAAATAAATTGGACATAAGGTAAGGGATAATTTTTCAAATCTCATTTTTATCCGAGATTTCTTGTACTTATGTATTTACTGGGGTTATATTTTTCATCCATGTACACAATTTTTTTTTCCATAAACTATATAATATTATTACATGTATGTTTAATTTCATTTTTACCCCTCGTTGACTTTTAAATTGTGTTATGAAAGGAATCTTTTTTTTTGTTGACCATATGAGGAACTTTTGGACTTTTCCAGCAAAAGTACGAGGAGAATGTTTTTTTAACATATACGACATGAAATAATTATTACGACTTCATAAAGCCTAATTATCATGAATATTCCACTACAATATTTAATTATTATTATCAATAAAATATTTTTATTTCAAAATAGAATGAATTTTTTTGAAATTAAAATGATTTTGAAGAAGAAAGTATATTTTCCTCAAGAATTCATTTCATGTGTATTATCAAAACTATTTTAAATCTAAAATGACACTATTTAATATGGTTATGTTTCAAGTAGGATGTCTCTATTATTTACATGGTGTGATTTTTCTTATGATGAAATGATATCAATTTCTTTTATATGTATTATGTTATGATGGGATGATGTTTATGAAACCCATTTTATTAATTGGTTTATTATGAATGATGTATGTTATTTTGTGGCACAAGTAAGAATGGTTTCATTATGAGATGAGTGGGACCTATATCTCCCTCCAATGAATTAGGTAAGGATTTATATCTCATGAGATAAACATGGCTAGAATGGCTAGTAAATTTGGTTCAGTAATATAGGGTTGGAATGGCATGTAAACCCAATTTAGTAATGCAATTTTTCCACTATGATTGTCTTGGCGGCAATGCCTTGGCTACTATGGAAATTATATCATTTGATTGATGGTTTTACACAATTAAATGTTATATTCCCATCTTATTTTATCATGATTAATGTTCCTTTATGATCTAAGCCTTATATACTGTCAATATTTATGTCATTACCCATGATTTTGATGTTTTATGTTCATGTTCTTACGTTCAAATGCTTAGGTATTGTTCTATGTTCTCCATGATTACCCTTACTGAAAATTTGAGCTCACTCTTTCTATGTTTTAGTTTCCCCAAGATATAATGAATGGTTTTTTGTAAGAAAACCAATGGGGAAGATATTTGTGGGAGGTGTTGAAGATCATTCACCATGATTAGAATATTATGTTCTGAGTTTCCAAAGACAGTAAACTATTACAGTCCATAGGTGTCTGTTTTTATTATGTATTAAGTATTCCACAAAAGTAATGTAATTTTCTTGTACATCAAGTGTGGGACTATATAGTTTGTATTAAAGGAACAGATTAGTTAAGCTTTGGAATCTAGGATGAAAAAACCTTAGTGAAATACCTAGAGATATTTTTAAGATACGTCTTGGAATATTTCTAAGGTTATGTATAAGTATAGGTTATAGTCCTATTATTTTGGTAATGATCATACAATTAAACCAAGGGTGTTAGAGATTTAATGTACTCCCCCTGATTCTGTTGTTTTCCTATTATGAATTTTTTACCTTTTACACTATTCTCTTTGGGTTTTAGACGATGGATGGAACCCGAAGGAACCGTGTTGATCAATGTAATGGACGATGCAATGATTGTCCTCATAAACAAAAAAAATGTTATGGGAGATGGAGTGAAAAATCATATTTTTATAATAACACAAGCTATGAATAATTCAAGGCTTCCAAATGAGAAGAGACGGTAACAATATTTTATTGAGTCCTTCATAAGGCAACATCCACCTTCTTTAAGTGGGTCTTCTGATCCACTTGTTGCTAAAAAATGGATCAGTACCATTGAAAATATATTTTCCATACATCACTGTTCAGTGTATGAAAAATTCATTTTATTTGTTTACCATTTAGAAGGTGAAGCAGACCAGTGGTGGACTCTAACTAAGAATACAAGGCCCCAAGATGAAATTTAATCCATGGGATTAGATTAATTCATGAACTTATTTTTCAATAATTACTTCCCTCTTATTCTTTGATAAATGATGGAAAAAGAGTTACTTGAGCTTATGCAAAATGACTATGAATCTATTGGTATATACAGGACGAATATTACAAGGATTTCAATGTATGAATCTGGCATTATCATCCAATTTGAATGTAATGTGGATCGATTCTTTAGTGGATTAAAACCATGTCTTCGATGGGAATTTTCTATAAGAGACATCAGTAGCAATGAAGAAATTGTGCATTGTGCTATCATGGTAGAACTAGTAGTTGGTGTTACATATATATCTAATGGTTTTGACAAAAAAAGAAAGATATAATTCAAGCATAAATCCCAGAAAAATGGTGAAAAAAAGGTCAATGTTTCTTTATGCTGAAACTGTGGAAAGGACCATGGTGGAGATAGTCTAAAAGGTACTAGAAAATTTTCATGTCTGGAAAAGATGGCCATCAAGCTGCTGAGTATCAATGATATGGGAAAAATGTAGCTAATGGTTTGAATGGTGAATAGACTACAGATAACGCACAACCAACAATTCAATGCTACAAGTTCAAGGAAATGTGGAATTATTCTTTCCAATGTCCTAATACAAGGGTTACTGATGATTTACATCAACAACCACTTAAGGAAAAGGACAAAAGGAAGTCACATGTGATCACTATTGGCGATATTGAGTTTGAAAAGGAATTGGTGGAATGATTAAGTGTTTATGTAATAAGATTCAAAAATAGTGTTCTGGAATCTCATTTTTAGTATCGTGGAATATTGGAATATCTATGTATTGGTTTGTTGTAGTTTTCAATAATTATATGGTACTGGTAACCATGAAAAGTGATTGAAATATTTTTGGAATGTATATGATATGTGCATAATGAAGGGATGAAGATATAATTAATTGTTTGATAGTATTAATGTGCTAATGACTTATATAAGGAATATGTGATATCATGGTTTGAGTATATAGAAATTATGGGAATTTGGTATGTGGAAAGAGTTGTCTTTTGATAGAGTTCATGTTGTCACAAAGATTCTATGGTAATTCATGT
Organism: Viscum album; assembly: GCA_963277665.1. Lineage (NCBI taxonomy): Eukaryota > Viridiplantae > Streptophyta > Magnoliopsida > Santalales > Viscaceae > Viscum > Viscum album. Next base: position 122,067,437 of record OY728139.1, on the reverse strand, counting down.
TTCAATAGAATACATGATTAAGGTATTCACATGATTGGAATGTGACCAACAAGATATATCTTCTGATATATGGGGGGTAAATGATGGTATTCATATGATCTGTAGATGACATTATTAGTAATGGTTTTATTTATACTTTGAGCATGGACAAAAGTATTTTCGATAAACCGAAAGATTTTAATGGGTTATGTTGGACATCATATATTATTATTTAAGGCCAAACCCATTTTTCAACATTTATTCTAGACTGTTATAATGGTGAAGTTTTAGAAAAAGGAAAACCTACATGATGGATGACAAACTGTTCCGTGAGACAAGGATGTGGGAATCGAACCCACAATCGAAGTGCAACAGGCCTTTATCGCCTACTAATGGACTACAATAAGTCCCTGGTTAGTAAAAATTAGTTTTATTTTATTAATCTGTATTATATTTGAAGTATAAGATCTTTTTTGGAATCATATACGATTAACCTCACCATATATGGACCTATGTATATTTGATTACTCTTGATAAACATTTGTTTGAGACAGATGGAATGAACTATCCTTCTATTTCATGTTCTACTAACACTTCACGGAAGAAAAATTCAACTTCATTTTTTTACGATATGGTGTGGAAATTGTTCAATGTACAAACAATAGTGAGACTGTACCAAAATCAAGAAAGTATTTCTATTAATTTAAAAAATCTTCAACATTATGGAAATGATTTTGAAAACCAAAAATGTTGTCCTATTTCCCTCATATATGTTGAATTGGATGGTACATTAGATCATCACAAATTTAGGGTTATGTGATTGTTGGATTTTTCCTATCCATGTTCTCTACGACTCTTTATCCAAACATGATGGTTAGATTTCTCTTCAATATCCATATTTTCACTAATGTTCATCTATGAGGAAAACCAGTGATGAGTTAATTTGGGTAACTATTATATTTCATACATTAGTTTTTTAAACTATGTTTTAGTATTCCCTTTTACGATGTGGGTTTTTATGAATGAAACTTTCAAGTATTAAACCATTTATAACCCCGGAAAATTTCTAGGGCGAAATTAATTTTAAGGGGGGTAGAATGTAACTACTCAAGATTTTATGACAAATATTATTAATTTCTTTGAGTATTCTATTTTACGCTACACCAAGATTATCTTTCACTACACGCAACACTGTATATTCTTGTAGAATACACAACACTGTTCTTGGCTTGTGTTAAATGCAAGAGAATCTTTACTCGATAGCTTGCGTTGTACGCAATACCAAGTTTCACTGAACAATGAAATGTTACTAAAATATTATATAAAATAGCCATTAGAAATAGTAATACCCACTTTTTGAACTTTTATAAATTTTATCTTTAAAAATAGACTTCAATTTTGCATTCAGAATTTCAAAATTAGCCTAGGGTGAATGTTTGTTATTTTTCTGAAAACATTCAATTTTTTGATAAATAGTGAAGACACTAAGTTATTTGTTAAAAAAGAATTTTTATTTAAATAATAATTTATTTTATAAAAAATTATTTTATGTCAAAATAGATAAGTAATAATTATATATGTTCAATTTAATTCATTGGAGACATTTTATTGTAATTTTTGATATATAAAAATGTTATTGAAAATTTTACCGTCTTTTACCTACTTACTATGAGCATTTGAAAATTTAAATAAAACATAATTTTACTGCTTCTATGAGTTGTGTTTCAAAAATATGAGACACGTGGTTGATATCAGTATGTAAGATGAAAATAATTTTTGATGAATAGTAACTTTTAACTTTTATTTACGACGGTTAAAAGTAAACAGGGTAATTAAGGGTAAAAATGATATTATTATTACACTAACACATGAAAAAATTATATTAGATAATTTAAATTCGACCAAAAGAAACTATAGTAATAAAATATCACCCCTTAGGGCCACTTTTATTAAATTAGAACATTTATTATTATTTTATTTAAAGAAGAGTTAAAATAGTTAAAATCCAAGTTTAATAACTAAAATATTTTTAATATTAGGTTTTACATAATATAAATTCGACTATAAATATTTATTAGAAATATAAAAATATTTCATACATAATGTTAATTTTTTTTATTTTTATACATTAAATAATTTAATTTATTTATGACACAATGATGATGCATTAATTACCTTATTAATGAAATATTAATATATTTGATATTATAAATACCCAAATAAATGTTAGATGAGTATTTTTATGAATTAAAATAATTCTCATGTTTAATATAACATATTAGGTTTGGTTTGATGATTTTATTTCAATGTAATAATGCTCTGATAAATTTAGAAAAAACAGAATAACAAATAGTGTCAAAATTGACATAAAAGAGTTTTTAAAACAAATATTCTATTATTAATTGATATAATGGTCCTAAAAATATAATTATCATCCAAAAGACTTATATAATAATATATATGACATTAATAAACAAATTGGGGTTCTATAGGAAGTTTATAGTAAGTTTATTAATCATATAGTGTAAGAATACAAGAAGTCACAGTAAAAGTTAAATTATTTAACTAATAGTTAAATATAAATGATAAGGTTAAAATGGTAACCTAAACATGTATAAAACCTATTGGTTGAGAGTATTACGACCCATACCAACCATATACTAGAAATAAGTCACTTTGGAGCAATTATAAACCGAATATTAATTTATTATAAAGTAATATTTTTTGTTTTTCCTAAGGTGCCCCTCACCCCTCTTATAAAAGGGAACACCCCCTTCTCTCTAATTAACACCTCCAGAGCCATTTGGCTCGGCCAAAACCTGCCCAAATACCATCTCAACTATCATACCTTCATCCCATAGTACTAATTTAGTCATAAATCCAACCTATGGAGCCCTTTTGATCAAATCATAAGGAAGAAACCGAAGAAGGGGTAAATATCTCACCACCTATTTGAAGTTCCTTTCTTCTTCCACTTCCTCTATTTTTAATGTTTTCATTATAAAATAATAACTCTTGTATATTCACTATAATTTTATGTTATTATAAAATTTTTACAACCATATAAGTTATTTTAACCATCCTATGAATGAAAAATTCACCACATGTGCCTACATACGGCTTACCATCTCCAAGTCATTGTGTAGTTTTTTATTCAAACATTTCATCATTTGGATTGGTATAATAATGAGTATAAATGATATATATAAAAAATATAGCATTATTATGATTATTTATATATGATATAACATCCAATTATATTCAATTTTAATATCAAAAGAATGATATTTTCTCTCATGCGTATGTACGTACTACCGTCTCCACGAACGTGATGAGATACATTTTCCATATTTAACCATTCATGTATGATTAGAAAGTATATATAATAAATAATAATTAAATATATTACATAATTATTATACATTATTTATGTAAATATATGTTTCATTTACATAATTTTATTCTATTCAACAAGTAAATGAAAATAGCGTCCATGCGTACGTACAACCTACAGTCTCCATGAAAGTTGTATTTCATTCCATTTATCGATCTATCATATATATTTATATGCTGAATATATATTATATATAAATAATGTTTTACATTCTGTAATTAAGTAAATCAGGATATAAGTAATAATATCATGAACAACAAGATGAAATGCGTATGATAAATGAAACGATTTTACCCAAAATGCTGCTTTAACATGTAATTTACAAAAGAACGGGTAATATGAAGTCATAAGTGAATCATATTGATATCATAAATATTATTATGGTTATGTTACAAGTTAATAACATGTTTGAACACAATATACATGTGTCTTGGACACATACAAAAGAAATTGGGCATAAGGTAAGGGATAATTTTTCAAATCTCCTTTTTATCCGGGATTTCGTATACTTATGTATTTATTGGGGTTATATTTTTCATCCATGTCCATATAAATTTTTTTCATAAATTTTTTAATATTAGTTCATTTATTTTTATAGTAATTTTTACCCCTATTTGACTTTTACATTGTGTTATGGAATGAATCTTTCATTTGTTTTCCATATGAGGATCTTTTTTACTATTCCGGAAAATATACGAGGAGAATGTTTTTTAAAATTATATGGCATGAAGGAATTTTTATGACTTCATAATGCCTAATTTTCACGAAAATTCTTCTACAATATTTCATGATTATTTTCAAAAAAATCAATTTCTTTTAAAATTGAATGGAATTTTGTGAAATGAAAATGATTTTGAAGAAAAAAGGATATTTTCCTCAAGAATTAATTTCAAGTGTTTTATCAAAAATATTTTACATCTAAATTGACTGTATTTAATATGTTTATCTTTCAATTATTATTCCTCTATTATTTACATGGAGTGATTTTTCTTATGATGAAATGAAATCCATTTGTTTTATATGGATTATTTTATGATGGGATTATGTTTACGAAACCCATTTTATTTTTTGTGTAATTATGAATGATGTATTTTATTTTGTGGCATAAGTAAGAATGATTTTGATATGAGATGGTAGGGACATATATATCCATCAAATGAATTGGGTAAAGATTTATATCTCATGAGATAAACATGTCCGGAATTACAAGTGAATCTAGTTCAGTAATACAGTGATGGAACGGCATGTAAACCTGATTCAGTAATGTACTTTGTCCACTATGATGGTCTTGGTAGAAATGCCTTGCCTAATATGGAAATAATATCATGTGTATAATGGTTTTCCACTATTACATGTTTTATTACCATGATATTTTATCATTATTAATGTTCTTTTATGATCTATTCCTTATGTACTGTAAAATTTATGTCATTACCCATGATTTTGATGTTTTATGTTCATGTTCTTACGTTCAAATGTATAAGGTTTGTTTTATGTTCTCTATTTTTACCCTTACTGATCATTTGAGCTCACCCTTTTGACGTTTTGTTTTCCCTAGTATATAAATAAATTTTTTAGCTAGGAAAACCAAAGGGGATTATATTTATGGAAGATGGTGAAGATCTTCCACCATTATTAGAATATTATGTTCCGAGTTTCCAAATACACTAAACTGTTACGGTCCTTGGGTGTCTTTTTTTATGTATTAAGTATTAAAAAAATGTAATATAATTTCCATATATGCCAATTATGGGTCTCTTTATTACTAGGTTCACTTCCCATTAAATTCATTATTATATATTGACATATCCATATCTATAAAACTCATTCAAAACACCTTCAATTTTTTTGATATATTTATCTTCATATAAATTTAATTATTTCAAATAATTAAAATATATAAAAACCTAAGTCTAAAAATACCTTAATATAATACACCATTATAAAATATCTATAAATTTTTTGGATTGAATAAGAATGAAAATAATTTTAAAAAAATTATATATTTTATATAGAGGAAACATATGGATAAACATGTTCTTAATTTTTTTGTAAAGTATTATTATTCTTCAAAAATACATTTTCCCTTAAAAATGTGTTTTATTATTTTAATTATAAAATAATATAAATTTTTAATGTTTTTATAAAATTTATTTGAATAAAGAATATAAATTATTAAATTACCGTGTAATAACTATCTTAGTGTGATTTTGATATATTCTTTTTGCAAATAATTACTTTTCCATGAATGGTGAAATATATAGAATTATATTGAATGTTATAGATTCATGTCAATAATTTTGAAAATATAAATTTTAAAAAAAATATTCAACATAAAATTATTTTAATTATATTTTTAATTTTCCAATTAATGTAATTTTGACCAATATTATATTGGCTTTTGGAAAAAAATATACATAAAAATCATTTTCTTGTAACTATTTTCCATTGTGTTTTTCATGATTACATTTGAATTTAATCCTTCCATTTCTAAAATTTAAATTATATATAAATATTAAATATTTACAATTTTCATATTCCAATTTGGTAAAGTTTCCGCTTTCAATTTTTTTAATAATCAGTAGTACATATTGTAAAATAATATCACTATGACTGATGATAAATCTAGTGTATTATAGGATAACCAAGGGACTTGGGTATGTTTTCAAATTAATCATACATAAATCCTATTAGAAATAAATTTATTTACTTATCATATCCCACATTTAAATTTCTACTCACTTGGAATCATTTTTCTTCTCTATGAATTTATTATATTATATACTTTTATGAATTTACATGTATGTTATATCTACCACTTATAAAAGGAAACCGTATTTAATTTTTTGACACCACATTGAGCCTTATATCATTACAAGACAATGCCCAATTATATTTTAATCTTACCAAATAATGAATCATAGGTTTTTATTAATAAAAGGAAATTCTAAGGGTCCTTAATAAAATATTTAAATAGTTGTGAACTGAATGAGTGATAATCATCCTATCCGACCACATTGAAATAATATCATGACATACCTCCCCTATATGTATTAAATTCATCATAAAATAAAAAATCTATGATCCTAAATATACATAAATTTTATTGTGATTATTTAACCACCATTAATCACTTTTTTCCATCAAATGGGAAGTGAACGTATCACTCATTTGTATTCTTAGAGTACTATCTCCACATAGCGATACAATTTATTTCCATCACCATTTTTCATGGATGGTCATTATGATGAATTTAATTTCTATATATAATTAATTAACAAATAATAATTATTTAATTATAACATCATATCTATATTTCTAAATTACAATCCATTTGAAAATGATAATGTCGCTTGTCCATATGTGTCACTTACCATGTCCAAGAAGTGATACAGTTCCTTTCTTATTTCCATTTTAAAAGGATGTTATTATGGATATATTTAAAAAATAAATATTATATATATGATAAAATAATGTATATTTAATTCTTAATTATTATTTATCTTTTCTTTTATCCATTTTTTAATATTGAAACCAAGGTTCATGCATACGTACGATCTACCAACACCTTGAATAGTGTAATAAATTTTTATATCTCAACTCTTTATTAAATAATATAATTATAAATACATATTTATATGAATATATATTAAATATATATGATATTTATTTCTGGTTTTATATTTTATAGATTATGGAACCAGGATCAATGTTCAATGTCAAAAACTACCATTTCAAAATATGCATGAAAATCAATATAGCTAACACCTTAAAATGATTATTTTAATAATGAATTAAAAATTAGTGGGTGTTTAAATGCTACAAGAAGATAATATATGTTATTCTAAATATCAAAATTGTTTTTTATAATATAAAAATAATATTTTATTTAATATATAAGAGTTTTCAGTGTTTATAGTGAATTTCAGACATAATATAAGGGTTTGTCGTCACTGTTTTATTTCAGTGAGAAATATTCCATATTCAACAATTAATTACGTTGTGTACTTAATATTGTAAAGATTGATTTATTTATGATGGATTAAATCAAAATTATTGGGATTTAAACTTGTATATAATTTTCTTTATTTTATGACGTTTTGATTCCAATATTACCAAAGTAGTGAGGGTTTTTCATCTCAATATGGTTTCTTCGGGACATGTTTGATGATATGAACCTATTAATATTTATGAGTTTAATTGAATTCTCCTTAAGTATGATATATAAATATTATGCACATGGTAATTATATTTATTTTTTAATTTACTATTATTATTACATGGGTATTATGATTCAAAAGTAACCAAAGATGTAAAGGTTTTTTGTAATAATCTCATTGTTTACCTGGATTGTTTTTTATTTGGTTTATTAGGATGAAATATATTTAAATATCTATAAATAATCACTCTAATTTTATAATAATCTAGTAGTTAATTTAATTTTCATATAATAATAAAATATATCCCTTTCCATTATATAAAATAATTGAGAATATATTTCTAAGAAAAACAGTTATTATTTCATATTTGATTGGGAATATTTTTCTTCCATGTATGGGTTTTCAATAAAATAGCATTATAATTTTTTTAATATTATACTATGATTTCATAGATTAATTATTACAAGTTTTTTAATTTTTAAGAAATTTCTTCAAATGAATTTTATTTTTGTATTCCAAATGAGGTAACATTGGATTTCTAGTAAAAATCTGAAAGAAATATATGATTTAACAAACACGACATGAAAAAAAGTCATGCGTTTATGAATGATAAAAAACATTAATCATTATTTTCATTTTTCCATAGATATTTAAAATAAATATATATCTATATCATTTTTAATATTTTAAATTTTAAAAAATTATTTCCAATATGAGAATGGTATTTTTTATGAAATATTATATTTAATATGTTAAATTAATTTTCCATTATGATCACATACTTTGATATTAATTATGATATATTGGGGATATTATATAAGGATTCAATCATAATTATTACTCATGATTTTTTATGATTATAAAAATAATTTTTTCATGAAACATTTTAATTTTCCACATGTTATTCTATGAAGAATTCTGAACATTTTTATGAAATCCATTTATTATTCACCAGCTATGCTACGGTGAATTTTGAAATTTTCATGGAATATATTCCTTTTCCATGGGTTATAATATATAAATAATGATTTACTAAATTGTTGAATAAATATGATTAAATAATGATTAATTTATGTGTGGTACCAGAATTATATATCTCTTCAATGTATTGGGTAATAATAGAAATTTAATGAGATAATAAAGACTGTAAGGGAGTGTATACCCAATTCGTTTAGGGACACTATTAATTGTGATTTTCTTGGGAGTGAACCTTGACTGAGGGTATTATGGAATTTATAGTTTACCCAATCCACTGTGATAATATTTGTTGTGATGCTTAACAATTAAATGCTTTTAAATGGTCAGGATTATTCGAGAAATTTATTTTTTAATCAAATGTTTTTATTTCATGGATCATGTTATTTGATTAATTTATGAGTCATTTCTTGTGAATAAAAAATATTAATTCCATGAATCAATATTGTGATCTATAATATGTTAGGTATGTTTTCAAAATATTATGTTCGTGTTCTTATACCCTTATCCTCATGTTATGTTTACGTGAACATTGGTATCTCTGTTGTTTACCATTAGTGAGCATCTATGCTCACTTGTTCTTTTGTTTTCTTTAGAAATGTTATGAATTAGTGTTTTATGTATGATATGACTATTAAGTGTGATATTTATAATGAACATAGTGATAAATAATTTATATCTCCTAAGAAAAATTTGTTAATGTATACATGTTTCCAAATACTGTTAACTAATATGATTTCTTCCTAGAACATAATTTTATGTATTTAATATTAATTAAATAGGATTCGATATTTATTTATGAATATTATTGTTCCTTGTATCATTTTGGGATATGAAATTCCCACCCTACCTTATTGTATAACATAACCACTCAACCATGGATTATAATGGATAAAAAAACCATATAATGAAATACATACATATGTACACCACAAGATTATAAAAAAATCATCATATATTCATCTAACAACCTCTAAAAAGGATATTTTTTAGCAATGGAAAATATAAATTAATTTTAATGGAATATATTATTCATGATTTCAGAAAAATTCATTCATATGGTGTAAGTTAAAATAAATTCCTTTCATAATATAAGTAGATTTTTAGATGCACCTTGTTTCAAAAGTGACAGAAATATTTTTTTAATTTTTCTATTTAAATTAAAAAATGGGTAAAAATGAACTTAAAAAATATTTTTATGATATAAAAACAATTTTTTAAAACATTTTAAATAATATATTGACTTGGAAGAAATTATTCCCAATCAATGGGAAAAACATGGGTGATTTTACTAAAACAATTATTTCAGTCACATGAGTACTTAAATAGAAAATAATTAAAGGAAAAAATTAAATATCTAGAAAAATAATAGGATAATAAAATACATAATACACGAGAGATATATATCATATAATATCATCATCTAAACATTTAATCATAAAAAATCCCAAAAAAATGAGATTGTAATACAAAAACCTAACCTTAAGACGGTATTGAAATATAATCACTCTAAAATAAATTCTATGAAAATTAAATTTTTTAATAATTATATATAAAACCCATAAAAATAACTTTAATACCATGCATGGATTACTTATAAAAATTTATCACTTGTTCGTTAAAAATATTTCATTATCCACATCATTTCTGTGATAATTGCTACATTTTTCATGTATAATTTTGATCAATTAATATGTTACATCTTGTTGATTATGGAAAAAATAATATCCATAATTTATATAAAGAAATAAATATCACATATATTATTTATATAAATATTTATAAAAATTCATAAAAATTTGATATAAAAATGAAATAGATCACTATGTAGATATGGTATTCTATATGAACACATGATTGATGTGTACATTATTAAATAGATGCATTGAAATAAAGTTAAATTACAATTCAAAATTCTAGAATCATTATTACAACATAAATATCCTAATTTTTCATTAAATATATCATTTTTACAATCCAAGTATAAAAAATTAGTAAAAAATGACATCGCTTCATGGATTTGGTAGTTCACATGCACGCTTGAGCAATATTATCTTTTACCAATTGATCATATTGTATAGAGGTATATATAATATTATAATTACATAAGATAAAAATAAGTTTATAAAAATATTATGTAATAATTAAAATCATTATAATAACCAGCAACATATGACAGTGGAGTATAATGAGTCGTATCACTATATAGTGGTTATACTCTACCCATATATAAGAGAAAAGATCTCATCACTTATTTGATTGAGAAGTGGTGACAGATATTTTTAAAAACAATATAATAACTTATTATTATATATATTATAATATATTAATAATTTTTTTTTGAATCAAAAGGTTTTTACTAGCTATAAGAATAAATAAAATTGAATGATATTTGTTATGATATATCCCTCTAATTTGAGAGAGATTTTTTGAATTTACTTTTTAAACCAAGATGGATTAGTCATAAGAGAATATTCAATTCCATAGTATATATTAAATTACTCTATTAATTATTATTTTTATGTATTTTATTACCTAGAGGGCTTAAACTGTGTGAATTAGGGGGGATGAGACGTGATCTTTAATAAGTGAGGGTACAAATACCCATAAAATTTCATAAACTATTCAAATTTTATTGGGCCAATTTAAATTTAAAGCATATCCATATGTCCATATACTATCAATTCATATAATATAATACTGAAATATCTTTTAAATATCATCATTTTATAGGTTGGGGTGGCATTAAAATACAAATCCCATGGTTTAACCCCCGAAAAAACATTTTTAACCAAAACAATGGTATTTTTATAACTTTTTACTATTATTTATGAAAAAACAATAGTTGAGATTATTTTATTATATTATTTTTAATTACAATAAATATGGAATCTATATTCCCAAATTAAATCTCTATAATTCTTAGAATTTTATTTTTGTTAATCATGCATATCCTAATGAAAATCAATTTTAAAAAATTGATTTTTTTAGCACAAAACAAAATTTACATATATCAAATAAATCGTAAAAAAATAAAATTTACGTTAAAATATTGTATAAAATATATATTCAACCATTACTAAATAGTTATTAAATTATTTAAATAAAATAATAACGCATTGTGTATATAAAAAAAGTTTTCAAAAAAACATTATCTCCACACCCCAAAATTATCTTCTAAACAAATAAACTGTAATTATTATTACTATATAAATAAATATATTATTTCAAATTAATTTAAAATAAATTTAAATTATGATAAAATAAAATAAATAACGTGACATTTATTGGATTTAAATTCCAATTTATTTAAATATCAGTTTTTCTCACAATTCAATGAAAAGTAAATACTTTTTGAAAAATACTAAAAATTAAAGATACTATAATGTTGAAATTAAAACTTTAAAAATGTTTTTAATTTACCGATATAAAATTTCTAAAATTTTAGAAACTAATTATAAATGTATTTGTGAAAAAATTTCAAAAAACAATATTTGATGAAATCATATTCATGAAGAAAAATATTAATTTAAAAAAAAATAGATTAATAATTTATTATGAATAAATAAATATATATTAATTTATTAAAAAAATACAATCCTTCAAAAAAATCCTATTTATTATTTATATTTTATAATTTAAAATCATTTTTATAAGGGATTAATATATCATGGTTTATATGGACTCGTTGTTTTGTGTAACGAAAAAATAAAAATACCTAAATTTTTATTTATAAAGTAATACATAGAAAATAATGGGGTGTGAATGATCTTACGGTTTTAGGGACATGAAGTGAATGATGTAATTTCAAGGAAATTTGGATAACAATACCCGCAGTGGAAAGAAAATTATTCTATCTTCAATCTATATGTATGGATGTACGAATAGTGAAGATTGACATATGGGGTATGGTAAATGTTTTAAGTGTGTAAAATAATTAAATAATGTAAATGAATTTTTAAGTAATATCAATACGAAAATTACTGAAATTAATGTATAAGAAAATCAATAAATGTTTCCACACATACTATAATTATAAAATCATAAGTGGTGTATATAGTACACTAATTAGGGTTTGATTTATAATTATAATGTTTATAATGACAATTAGAATTCACTTATGTCAAGAGGTATAGAGGAGTAGTATGTGATGACAACTTCTGATGTCGTTCATTAAAAAAATATGGGGAAAGGTATAAATACCATATAATCTAGAACAAGTAATATATTATGTGATTATTGATCTACCCACATTTATATATCTAAATAATTTCCTTTGGTTATCACATCAGAACTAAAAATATTATGTTTTAATTATTTCTGAAAATACTTAGTGTTATAATGATTAAAACTCTTTTATTTAAATCCTCTTTGATAGAATTTTTGGGAATGTAAATTCCTAAAATCATGTAATTATCTATCTAGTTTAAATTTATGTTATTTTAGGCATGTGTTGACTCCATTTATATAGATAACATATCAATTTTAATGTATATGAAGTCAAATTTGAAATAAAAATATATTCTATGATCATATTTTTTTGCCAAGATGAATATAAAAATTTACATAAAGTTACTTCCATTCCATCAAACTATCTAGTTTTTTGATGAAGAATAATCATCTCAAATAATGTGGTAGAAATTGACAATTGATGATGTACATATTTTTGGGAATATTCAGGTGTATTTTTTGAATACGTTCCTAATTTTCCCCAAAATAATCATGTTTAGTTTAGAACTAAACTAATACCATAGGCTACAAATATTTCTATGAATCAATATTTAATGGCTCTAAATGAGTTGTATAAAATAATTTGGAAACTTCTTGAGAATCATGAAAAGGGATATATATAAACAATAAATCATCATAATAGGGTAGATAAGTTCTTCTTGTTAATAAGGAATATGGTCAAATGCATATTTTTATTGATTATGAGGAACATAATAATATCACTATAATGAAAATATGTCATCTACCCCAAATCGATGATCTATTTGATCAATTAATAATAGCTCAATATATTTCAAAAAAGTAATCTTGAATCTAGTTATCATCAACCATGGGTCAAAAAAAAGGATATACCTAATACATCTTTCGTTATGAGGTATTATCATTATGACATTATTTTGTTCCAATATGGACTTACTTAAGACCTCATTTTCTTCATGGATTTAATGAATAGTTCCTTTGGATACTTCCTTGGTTAAGTTTTGTGGTGTTTATATGTGATATAATTATATATTAAATTATACAATAAGAGAATAAAGATCATTTGAGTATTGGGTTGAAGAATATGAGGTTGGATAATTTGTTGGAAAAATTTATAAAAGGGAATTTTTGGGTGAAACTTTTAATTCATGGTTCATATAATCTAAAGAGAGTGTATATAATTTGATCCTTCAATGATGGAAATCATTTATCAATTCAATAAACCAAACATAGTTACCAAGATACATAGTGTTAACGGTATGAATGGATATTATCAAATAATTGTTGTAAGTTTATAAATATTATAAAATCTAATAACCAAGTTGAATTAGAAAGAAGCTATAGTCCAATGGATAAATGAATGTGTGGAAAAATTCATGGAACTAAAAAGAAGGTTGGTTAGTTCACTTATCCTCACACAAACATTTAGTGGTGAAGGGTCTGTGATCTGTGATGATTCATTTATGATGGTACTCGGTTTCAAATGAAATGGATATATATTATGCCTAAAAAACTCCAAATTCATGAGAAGAAAAACACAACCCATGATTTGGAGTTAGAGTCCTTAATTTTTCCGTTAGAAATATAGTGTAATAATATTTATGGAGAATTATTATATTTATATAATGATCATAAAACAATTAAGTATATATTCAATCTTTGATAGGCATGAGAGTAGAACCTAAAAATGGAATTGACGAAATGTGGTGTGAACTCAATCCATTATTGGACATTATTCCCTATAGCATTTTGATTGATCCTTTATTAATGAAAAAATTTAATGAGGAGTTACCCAAGCCACTATGGAACTTTTTCCACTATAATATTCTTCGATGTGGACCTAAACCTTGGAAATGGTTTTATATGCTTATGTGTATTCCAAAAAGTAATGTATTATGATTATGATATACCCTAAGAGCTCAAGATTTATTATTGTAGATTCTCCCACTCTTATGAATTTTTTATTTTGTAATGATAAATTCTTTTTTCATGACTCATAATTAAGGATATTTTACTGATTAGTTATGCCTTTCATAGGTTATAATCATGTTCTAATACCATTTTGATTGTCTAAGGCAACATATTATATTTGATTTTCATATCCTATTCTTAACCATACTAATAATTAGAGATAAAATTTTCTTATTTTTCCATTTTACTAGGTTATAAATAATAGTTTTATATAGTGTATATATAAGAAGGTTTCTATGTGATAAAAACTTTTTGGAAGATGTTAAATATCTTTTATGAATTTAGTTGATTATATATTTATCATACAATGAAATTAAACTATTATGGTTCTAGGTTTCATATTATATTTTTATGTGCTGAATATTAATCTCAAATGATTATATATATATGTACATAATCCTTACATTTCCCTATTTTCAAAATTGTTTTTACAACTCTAACAAAAAATTTCAATGCTGAAATTTTTTAACAATCATATTTTGTTTATAGAAAAAGATAGAATCGCCTCCATTTCTTATTTTCTTAATAATTGTTTTTGGTGTTATTATTTAACAATCTTGTTAATTGTGCATGAATTGTTCAAAAATAAAATTGAATATCACATTAAAAACTTTTTTTGTATTGCCATAAATATTTTTTCATGCAACCAAATTTTTTCATGATTTATGTATTAAATTACTTTATAGTAATTTACTTCTATTAAGATTATCTTGACTATTCATAAAACCACTATTCATGTAAAATGCAATTTCATAGATTTCATTTCCAGTTATATTTTTTAAATATTTGATTTATTACATTTAATGGGAAATGAAAAAATATTTTATCAAATAATGATTTAGAGAACATGGTTTACCGTTTTCTCAGAGATTATAGCGGGAAGATATTTTATTAGTCTAAAAAAATTTCCTATAAGAAATAAGACTTATAGGATAAATAAATTCATTATAAATTCTTATTGAAAACACATTACATTAAATAGTTTGTGAAGTAAAAAATTTAATAATTTAAAAAACTTCTTATTTTATTTCTTCATCATTCATTTCTCATAAAGGATATATTTATCCACATCAACAACATTCATTATTTCATTAAATTATTTATTCCTCAAATTATAATATTCATGATTTTTTCCATCATTCAAATAATTATCAAGGAAATTATTTATTTTATATTTCATATCTAATTGGTTTTCCTTGACAACTGTATTGTATTTAGGATTTTCCACCAAAGTGTCGATCAGATAATCAAATGATTTTATAATTTTATATGTCCCAAATATTTTTTAGAAATTTTATTTATCTAGGGTGTGAATTTAGGTGTTTAATAATAATATATGTTCCCTAGAATCCACATATTTCATGTGATTCTTATACATATGTATCTTTTCAAAAAATTTGTATCTATCTCATCATCCAAAAACTCTTGATGTGATTTTCATCCTATAACCCCATTTAAAAACATCAATGAATATTTAATGACACAAAATAATTTTATTTTAAAATAATACTTAATTTAAAAAATATTACTAACTAATTCACTATATAAACATTTCTTCTGACTTGAAATTTATTATAATACATGATCCTTTTCCTTATAACTAATAGATAAAAACCACTTTGATTTTATTAATGTGCATATAAATCCACATTATTTATTAAAAACTTTATAGGTTTATTTTAAACATTTTTTATATGTTCTACAATGTTTTAGATGAACCTATATATTGTAACATAACATAATGTGAACTATCTTTTCTATAGGAGGGAATTTGGAATAGTCATTAACTATAAACATCATATATGACTAAAAAACAACTATGAAAATAAATTCAATAATAAAGAACCTAGATTACAAGTGATACAACATATTATCCATATTGGATTATGATATCATATAGGGGGTGTGGTGAATAATTATTACAATTTAAATAGAATTATTCTCTCTTTTTAATGACCCGTCGGAATATTAGAAACAATTTCTTGGATAAAAGGTGTTTATATATATATATACTCTCTCTATAGAAAACACAATATGTAAAATATTAATTATCAAATATAATAAAAAACACATTATATTTTTATATGGTTTGACACTATTGTGAAAATATACTCTCTAGTTATTCAAGAGAGTATGAATAAAAAATTATATCTACACTCTTAAAGCAATTACAATGTCATGAGGAGGTATAATACACAAATCAAAGAATATAAGGGGTGGGTGGAATCATCCTTAACCATTACATAGGTATCATCCATTACAAATGTTTACTATGATAACATATATCTCTATAAATCCCATCAATATATCTTCGGGATTCGATATTATTAATTTGGATCATTATACTCTTATATTTTCCTCCTCATAAACTCATTAATAATATCTCAATTCTATTAAAAATCCGACTCTATTAAATAGTAATGGCTTCATCCTCATCAATAGTTCTTAAAAATCTAAAATATAATTACTAAACCTGTATATATGTTGGGATTGTCATATAGACTCAATCATAGGATGTAAATCATGTATAAAGAATTGAATACTTCACATTGTATTCATCCTTAATTTTAATCTACGGTATAAATATAACATAGGTATTCTTCTTATTTTTATTCTTATTCATATTAATAAACTTATACTTATTCATATATGTATTATATGAGATAGGATAACCTATTGAAGGTTCATTCATACTTATCGTTCTTCTTCCATGATGCTTAGGTTCATCTCTCAAGAATATCATGTAATTTCTTCTCTTTAATTACTTGAGTGTCTTCCTGAGAAAATTCATTACCATGTTTGTACATTATTATATTTTTTCTTATTTTATTTATAATCAGTATCTTATGATTATATTTTCTACATTTGAACATGGAAATCAGCCTTGAATTATAGAAAATTGATATTTTTATTAAATTTTCTCAACAATATCTTATAAATTTAACTCTCAGTTAATCATGGTGTAATATATATATATATATATATGATTAATATTTCAAAAGACGTTAGATTATAATTCCTAAAAAAGATTTATGATCCAAATATATATAATATACATATTTATATTATTACATGAAACAATGTTTTTCAGTAAATGCATCCATCATGACATGAGAGAAATATTTGTTTCACTATCATACTTGTCTATATAATGATATTTCATATGACAGTGTGGAAATATCTTAGGGTTGTCATTAAATATCTCACTAAAATTAGACTTTTCTGAAAACTTAGATGCCTCTCAAAATATAGAATATGATTCAACAAGTATTTTATTCTAAAAGACGCATCACGACATAATCTTCTTCTTCATAATTTGAAGATCATCTTCACAGATTTAATCATAATAATAATGAATAAATTTTATTTTTATTTCATGTAATAATATCCTAAAAATCACTAGTATTACCACTGTGTAGTATTTTATTTATAATCATCACCATCACTATGATGACACTTATATACTGACAATATTTTCTAGTTTTTTTATATTCTAAAACTGAATGACTCTTTAAAAATTTGATATAACACTTAATTGTAAAATACCTTTTGCAATTCCTCTCTTATTCTCCATAGTTACATTTTCATATTATTCATACAAATATTATAAATTTTTAAAATTATTTTTACCCATACAAGAAAATTCAATAAATTTTTATTCGTCTTACTTCTCCTCCATGGCTACATTTACATATTGTCTAAAATAATATTTCATTTAATATGGTTTTCTTTTATTTTATATATATTTTTAGTCTTAATTTTTCGATATATCTCTTATATATTAAATATTTAATCATTTTCATTTCATTCCATTGAAAAAAATTATTTGATATTTATGGTCACATTCATGTAACATCCTAAATACACTTACACATAAATTAGTTTTTTAGTTTTCATTGATTATTCAAAAAAATATTCTAATAAGAACATGAAATCTTAAAATTTTTGGATTTGCATTTCAAACATTCTGAAGAAATTTTAATTCACATAAAACTATTTCAAAACACATTTAATGCCTTTGGATATTTTTAAATCCATATAAACCAATTAAACATAATTTTCAAAAAAACTTATAACCAATAATTATTGTTCACTGAGTATTTAAATAACGATGCACTACCAAAAAAACTCTAGCCTCAACTCACTCTTTTCTATTCATCATTCACATGATATTATACTATTATTATATAATCTTTCAAGATAAAAAAACCATGGATGGATTCTAACTCTTTAATAAATATAATATTATTAATTAAATCTCAATCATAGATCCCCAATATAGATTAAATAACCATATTTCTCAATCATTATAATTATATTATAGATTTGTTTAGTAACCATTTAACCATTATTTATTACCGTATAATCAATATCATAAATCATTATACATATAAGATTATTCAAACATGAATTATGTTAATATCATTTTCAAACATATTATTCTTTAATAAAAAATCAACTAAAAGAAAATTTTACTCATACAATTTATTATGATCAAAATAATTAGAAATTAAAAATAAGATAAAGAATATAGACCCCATATGAAAAAATAAAATGAGCAGTTTTTTATTTCCACCTTAATGAATATATAATTCATACAAATAGAATCCAAAAATACATGTTGATGTTAAATTTCATGAAATCCATAATTACATCCCTTATCATCAGATTATATGTAAAACTATTAATGAATGATTTTTATTTATAGATTTACTCTATAAGATCAAACACACTATTAATGTTAATTAGAATAACTAATTATCTCAGGAGACCTATTAATATTCCACATCACTTAAAAATAAGAGTTTAAATAGGTTCTTAATATATTCAGATTGAAACTAAATTATTGAATAGAAAAAAATTAGTTAACCATATATGTTTTATTATAATAAAATGGTTGAACCATGATGTCATACCACTAACTCTATATATGATACCAAATGTTATATTATAATAATAACATTCTTCTATGAGTTAATTTTTTCATTATCAATAAGGAAAATAATATGATGAAGAACCCTCACGAGTACCCAAAAATTTCATGAATCTTATCTATTTATTCTCCCCATTATTGGGATGAAGGAAAATACCCCCCAAAATGAAATTATCATGAAATAGAGAGTCACAAAATGTATTTTTCCACTTTATTCAATTTATGAACACTATCATGACCCCCTCCGCACATGGTGTTCCCATCATGGGATGGTAATGTGATAAAGGGTTTAAAGACCCCTGAGTCCCGCCACCAGTAGGCCCTGTGTAGGTGACTAGAACCAAGGGTATAATAAACACACAAATGGTAGGAATTACCCTCTAAGAGAACACATAAGGAAGGGAGAGATAAGATGAAAACCAACCAAAATCAACTCAGACTGTAATATAACTGAAATCCTAAGTACACATATGTTATTTCATGTACAACTACTACAACTGAAATTGAAAAAATGTATGTACCCAAAAGAATGCATAACAACAATGACCACAAAGCTCAAATAGCTCCTGCTACCCCAAGATAGTAGAAACTATCCTGATCTCCAACAAGATCTAAGTGACCTGAAAAATAGTTTATATAAACATAGGGTGAATATAATAGTATACTCAGTGGGATCCTCCCTATAGCCTCTCGTGAAAATGGAAAGAAAGAATGCTTAAGCACAGTGAACAACAAGTGAAACAAAGTCATCACCTAAACTGGTATGATATGTTTTCAGCCTCACCATGGAAACACTCATCAAATATCACACACACAAGTATATAATATAATAATGAATATCAAGGGTACCCTACTACTACTTCCCCACTGTTTTCCACTTTGTCGCAATGCCGCAAATCCTAAGCATCTCTCTCAAAAAAGTCATTCCTGCAGACACCAGGGTGAAGCCCCCCAACATGCACCCCATGTAACAAAACCACCACGTCCATGTAAGAAATGTAACATGTAGTTTTTGGGAGCCACCAAAGCTCTCATAATGTGTTTCATATGTATGTTATTAAACCTCAAGCCATTATAGCCCATACACTGAGTAAGGATCCTCAAGACATCATAGCCTATATATGTTACACCTATAGTGGTCCATAGAAAATACTATCTAGAATTTATGTGTGTTATTAACCACAAGCCATTATAGACCTCTACACACATATATGGGGAAAACAAACCACATTGACTACTAGAACAAGTAACTACCTAGAGAAGAGAGTTGTCCTAATGAGGGTAGTTATCCATCCATCCTCCCACCCGAATGCTAGGGAAAACACACCCTAGGATACAGAATCCCCGACATGCCAGTTTTCCTAACTAAAGGTGTGGAGTTTCATATAAAAACACAAAAAGTATAGAATATACTATATCTCATAACCGCACTATGGTCATCACCTAGTAATAGACTCAATAGTAATTAACAACTCTCGGATTCTCAACTGCCACTTCGAAGACTGGGTATCCCATAAGCACCAAACAATTTAAAGAGCTTTATTACATAGAATCATTCCCTTTATATAAATTGCAATTTATGATAATTATTTTTTTAAACATAAATTAACCATTAATAATTTTGACATTTATTTCATTAGTATTACACCCAATGTTAATTGTTCCTTTAAATGACATCCACAACATTGCGCCCTAGGAAACTCCAACCCCAAGGGTTAACATCATTTATTCAATTATTTATTTACATGATTACATTCCCATATTCCCATGAATTCTAGAAAAACATTCTATGATACTAAACACAAGGGTGCTCCACATGGTGAGTAGATGAACTACCCATCGAGTCATTGCTTCCTATAGAAAAAGTGTAGACCCATCGTACCTTGATAAGATAAACATGGAAAGCTTGTGGTATACCTCACGCGTCTTCACCCATTTCAGGTGAAGGATAAAAAAGACCATCTTCCTTGATCAGTGGGGAATGTAAAGTAGATAAACAACCAATAAGAATCATCAAGCTTTCTAAACATTCAAATCCTACCCATTTCATCATCCCTAGTGTCCTCCCCGACACCCACATGCATAAATTGATGCATCTCACCACTATAGGTGTCAACTATTACCACAAATAGTAGCCCTACCTTCCCCCACATGTCAAAATAGCCATCCAGGGTCACATCACAACACAAATAGTAGGAAAACGAAAAACATAACAATTGGGATCTTGGCCCTTAAACAAGAAACATGGTAACTTAGAACCTTACAAGGATTTATATTTTATCAAACAACCAATTCATTAATCCATCTTGGATTAACCGAATTATTACCAGTACGTTCCGACTTCAGGAAACCTAAATAGTAAGTTATCACAAATTATTAAACATGATTACTATGCTAATTTGATTAAAATCAAATTAAAACAAGAAGAACCAGATTCATTGACATGCCTTAGTATCATTATCCAGTCCATTATCAATTAATTACGGAATTATGTTCTTTACCAATTTCCATAAAAAATGAAAATGTATACAAAGAAAGCATAGATATCTCACTATCTAGAGAAACAAGATGTAATACCATATGATCGATATCAATTTATTTATCTATTTCAAATATTTATTATATCAATTCCATTGTGATCTAGTGGGACAAAACATACAAACTATACAGTTTCAAGTATAATAAAAGAGAACAATGAATCCCCTACTTCAAATGGTTCTTGATGTTCTTTATATGAGAATGATCAACACAATGGGTTATGATCTCCTCCCCCCATGACAACAATATCCCCCCGAGGATGCAGAGACACCACCACACCGGTGAACACTCAAGAAAATCCCACTAGTAACATGGTGATTGAATTTCATAAAAGGTTATGGAAAAATAGAAGGAGATGAACCGAAAAGAATGAAGATAGATCATACATTATATCAAAGATTGATCGATATTGCTTGGATTCATAAAAAACATAGGGGAAATACTCCAAGGAGGAAATCATGATCACATGACTCCTACATGACGTAATAGAAGGTTTGATCATCTCACACCTGAGAACAAGGAAGAATGATTAGGGATCAAGATATCTCATCCCTTTAAAAGATTTAATGGTGGAGTAGTGTAAGATAAAATGGATTTTCCATTAAAAGAAGATCACATTAAACCATGCAATTTGACTAAGTAAAAACATCCTGAGGCTTGGGAAAATCAATATAGGAGTTACAACCTTTGAATCGTCTTTAGAGTCCTTAAAAGAAGGCTTTAAATGCATTTTAAGTTAAAGGATACATCAAAGGTGTGAACTATAGTAAGCAAGAAAAACTGTTCACGAACACAAAATTTGGAAAACGAAAGCGGAAACAGTTGTAATATTAACCTAAGGCTACCATTGCACTATTTAGCTAAGGATACTGATGACACTGTTCACATAAGGCTACCATTTCATTTCCAACCTATGGATACTGATGACACAGTTCACATAAGGCCATTATCACAATGTTCATATAACTGGAAACATTATTCATAGAAATGTAAATATGGATTGTGTTGTTGATAAGTCACCTTGAACTTCTTGAACAAGTCAGACCCCATATTTTCCAAATGGAATTGACCTAAGAGGTTCGAGACATTACATCAGATACCTCTTAAAACATTCTCGCCCCCAAAAATTCAAAACGAACCTAAAAAAACAAAAAATAATTATGAACAACCACCCATTGAGATACAACTCAAATGATAGAAATCCATAAGAAGCAAAAAAATAAATCCATCTTATAAACACGAAAGGTCTATAATGAAAAATGGAACATCGTTACATGAAAATAGTTAAACATCAAAGAACTCTAGGTATTTAGCACGTATATTGGACTCACATTCCAATGTACTCTTCTATATTCCATTGGGTCACCACATGCCATGAACCATGGGGGTAGAACGCCCAAGCATCACCTTCTCTTTGCAGTCTTGGATCTCTATAAGACCATCTTCAAAGGTCACATCATCATCCACATCGATCTCTCCCCCATCTATTATGTGATAGTCATCACGAAGATAACAAAAGATCCATGACACATGAAAAACATAGTGCATCCAGATCATCTGCGGGGGAAGTTCAACTCGATATTCCATGACTCCAAAATGATCCAACACTCAAAAATCCCATCAAACTAGGGATAAATATTACTACCACAACAAATCCTTCACTTCCCATGATGGGGAGTCACTTTCTGAAAAATGTTACCCCCCACATAAAACTCTATGGGTCACATAATTTAATCGACACATGATTTATAACGACATTTCATTGTCTTCATCCTCTCACGAATCACCTGAACAATCTCTGTTGTATTCCTCACTAGTTCTAGTCTATGAATTTCTAACTCTCTAACCCCATTAGAGCACACACAAAAAACAGCATGTCCGTAAATTCAAGGATTCAAATGGTGCCATCATGACAGTGGAGTGAAAACTATTATTATAGGTGAACTCCGCTAAGGGTAATTTCCCCATCCACGAACCTCAAAATATATTTCACATTTTCGTAACTTGTCATCATGATTCTGGATGGTAAGCGCTGTCTGACCGTCCATTTGAGGATGAAAAGTAGTGCTAAGGCATAGTTGAGATCAAAAACAATGTTGGAGACCAATACACACCCTAGAGGTAAAATTAGTATCTTGATCAGAAATTATTGTCCATGGGACTCCATGATGTCTCACAAACTACACTAGATACGTCCTCGACAAAACAATCACTAATCTTGACTTCTTGATTTCTATGAAGTGGGATGACTTTGTTAGACAATCTAATACCACCCAAATAGTGTCATGTCATCCCAGATCTCTAGTTAAACAAATAACAATGTTCATTGGCCAGCCCTCCAATTTCTATTGAGGAATATCTAAAGGCTAGGGAAGACAACCAGGAACGTGGAGCTCGAACTTCCCCTTCTGGAAGACCAAACATCGAGACACAAACTCTGCAACGATAGGCTTTACCCCATGCCACCAAAACTGGCACCTTATGGCTCGACACATCATTGTCACGCAAAGATGCGCCTATAATGGAGAACTATGGAATGCCCTAAGAATGTTCTCGTGCATCATCAATGGAACAAAAAGCATTCTGGGATAAAACACTCGGTGTTGTTCATCCTCAGACAAACCATCATGGGCCTCACCATAAACAACTCGATCTCTCCTGCCCTCCACCTATAGATCAACCAAACAGGACTCTTCCACTAGCATCACTATCAGTCACAACATATTCATTTAAAAAATACAACATATTCCCCCAAATTATCCCATATGTAGATGTAATGCTGACAGTTCTTCCATTACTTTCTAGGAGTCACCTGATTCATGCACTACCACACTATGTGACTTTCAACTCAGTGCATCAGCTACAACATTCCTCATTCTTGGTGTATATGATATTTCAAGGTTGTATTCCTATAAGAACTATCTCCTCTGATGCTATCGTATGTTCAAGTCATGATGGGGGAAAACATACCTCAAACTCCTATGCTCAGTGAAAACCACAAAGCGCTCACCGATGAGGTAATTTCTCCAAAACATCAGAGAAAACACCACCGATTCCAGCTAAACATCATGGGTGGAATAGTTACATTCATGGGGATGCAACATCCGAAACCTATAAGAAATAAATGATCTCTGCTACATCGGTAAACAACCTAAACCAAGATGTGAAGCATCACATAAAACATCAAACTGAACTAACTCTACCGGAAGACAATAAACTGGATCACTCATTAACTTATCCTTTAGATATAGGAAATATTCCTAACACTAATAGGTTAGTATGAGTGCCTGATCCTTCCTATTCATATCTGTCTATGGAGTCGCAAATTGAGAGAAATCTGCTACGAACCTTTTATAGTAGCATGCGATACCAAGGAAACTTCACACATCTGACACTGTCTTGGGGGATTCCCAAGGCACAACTATTTCTATCTTCGAAGGATCCCCGGGTACTCCCTCTTGGGACACAAAATTCCATATGAAACGGTCTTCTCGATCACAATACTCACACTTTGACAACATCCAAAACAGTTGATGTTGAGAAGAAATCCCAAAACGATATGTAGATGATCGGCATGCTCCTCCTAAGATGTGGAATATAGAAGGATGTCATCGATGAAAACCCCCACAAATGTGTCAAGGAACTCACAAAAAAATCATCAATCCCTTGAATACATCTGGAGAATTTTTTACACTGAATGGAATTACAAGGAACATATAATGCCCAATGTGACAATGGAAGGAAGTCTTTGGGATATCCTAATCTTTCACATGGATCTGAACATATTTTGACAACAATTCGATCATTGAGAACCAAGTTTCACCTTTTAGTTGATTTAATAAATCATCAATAAATGTATGTGTATAGTGATTCTTCATTGTCACTTTGTTTAAGAGACGATAATTGAAACACAACCACAAACATCCATCAGCCTTATCCATGAACAAAACTAGTGCACCCCACGGTGACACACTCTGCCGAACAAAACCACAATGTAACAGACCGTCAAGATATATACATAACTCTCTTAACTCAACAGAGGCCATATTATATAGGGATATAGAGTTAGGAGATGCTACAGGCTGTAGATCGATACCAAACTTGATCTCTCGTCGAGGGGGTAATGATACCATTTTTTCGGGAAAGATATCAGGGTACTCTTCTACGACCCTAAGAAACACCAACTGTTGAACCTCTAAGTAACTCAGCATCATCTCATCCTATATGGGTGATAAGTATGGACTAAACCTCTATCCCATCAGAGGGTCTTTCTTGCCATTGAACACCACTCACTCTCCATCCATATAAACGAACACAACCTGCCTCCTGAAGCAATCCATGATAGCCTCTACTGAATACATCCAATCCATTCCTAGGATGACATAAAATGGATGTATTAATAAACATAGAAAATATCACCAAGAGCAGTGCTACCCCAACACATTATTATAGTCTCTAGATACTTCAAACAAGTCATCTCGACCACCAACTTGAATTTTCAACGCCAAGGGAACTGGAATCCTCTCTACCTCAAATCCCAATGCATGGACAAGGGTAGTTGATATGAAGGAGTGTGACTCTTTTGAATGAAAAAAAGAATACACCACGGTATAAAACCAGAAAAGAGTACCTCAAAAGATGTCTTGCTATCCTTGATATGGAAATGAAAAAGCACAATGCTGACCAAGACCTCCTCCACGACCACTCTGACCCTGATCATAATCACCACTACTGTCTTTCTCTGCTCCCTGAGGATGGGGAGAATCACGAGGATAGCCTTTTCTGGCTCATCTATCCTCTGATGATACAATGTTGGTGCAACCTACTATTGCAGCCTCGGATGGAACTATCACAACAGAAGATCCTGGAGCAGAGCACATGATTCATGTGGACTGCTCTGAAAGGTCAGGAACTATCAATAAAGATGACCTTATACACCACAAGAAAAAATGAGATTGGTACCTTGTAAAAGGCATAAGAGCCATTGCCTCTAAATAAATGAGATGCTGAGGGATGGGACCTACCCCTGAATGAACGACAACTATTCTTCCCGGAAATCCAAAATCCCCAGACTATAGCACTTCTTCGTGAAGAATGCTGACGACTCCCCTTTCATGATGATCCGATTTTGGCCAAAGTCCTCTCAAAAACATCTGCCATGTGGTGATCAACTGACACAACATGCTGGAAATCTTCTATTCGATCTTGATGAGGATGTCAACATAGAGCTATACCGGTAAAATAACAAACTATTAGATCATCTAAACCTGAAATAATGAAGACTCAACATTAATTAGTTAATTGTTTTCTTTTATTCATTTTTGGATACCATATCCCAAGGAATACCCATTGAAACATAGGAACATGTTTGAAATATGCATGATCCTTTCTTAGGCCTCTACCCTATAAAAAGTATCATCTTTTTTAGTAGCCATTGAAAAATTAAATTTACGTACATCAGATCATTGGGGGACCTAAACACCCATGTCTTAGTCGGTCTCTAGTGTTTACATCACTTGAAAAACATGACTGATACTGTTTCCATACTAACACATGAATCCTCACATATTCCTACATCTAAATGCCATCACATCCACCATCCTGGATCTGATACCACTATGTCACAACCCCCTCTCCACAAGGTGTACCCCTCTAGGGCCAACAATGAGAGATGTGAGATAATGAACCTCGAGTCCTACTTCCAGTAGGCCCTAGGTTTCTGAATTTCACCGATGGTATAGTAAACACACAAATTGGAGGCATTACCCTCTAAGAGAACACATACGAAAGAGAGAGATAATACAAACACTAAGAAAAATCAACTTAGACAACAATATAAATGAAACCCCAAGTACAAATATGTAATGTCATAAAAATCTACTACTAATGAAAGGGGAAAACTACATGTACCCAATATTATGTAAGAACATTAGCGACCAAGAATACCAAACAGCTCTTGCAACCCCAAGCTAGTAGAAACTAGACTAGTCTCCAACCTGCTCGATGTGACCTGATGAACAATTTATATAAACATATGGTGAGTATTACTGTATACTCAGTAGGATCCCCCCAGACCATCTTGTCAAAAAGTAAATAAAGCTTTCTAAATCACATTGAACAACAAGTGATACTAACTCATCACCAAAATAGGTATACTAATTTCTTAGCCTCACTATGGATACTCTTACCAAGTATCGCACACAAGAGTACATAATATAATAAATAATATCAAGGGTACCCCGCTACTACTTCCCCACTTGTATTTCACTTGGCCGCAACATCGCACCTCCTAATAATCTCTCTCCAAAAAGACTTTCCCGTAGACACCTGGGTGAAGCACCACCACATAAACTCATGCAAAAAAACCACAACATCCACCTAAGAAAAGTAACCAAGTAGTCTGTTGGATCCACCAAAGCACGCATAACATGTATCATACGTTGGGTATTAATCCTCATGCCATTATTTTCCATACACCGAGTATGGATCCTCAAGACATCACAACCTGTACACGTTACAACTATAGTTGTCCATAAGATACAATATCCAGAATATATGTGTGTGAATAACCACAACTCATTACAGCCCTCTACACACATATATGGGGAAAACTAACCATTGTGCCTACCAGAACAAGTAACTGTCAAGAGAATAGAGCAGTGAAAAAGGGGGTAGTCAACCATCTATCCTCCCACCAGAATGTTGGGGAAAACACCCACGAGGGCTTAGAATACCCGGGGTGTCAGTTTCCGTAAATGACAGGGTGGTGTAGTGTATAGAAACACAAAAGTACATAATATAATACGTTGAACCCTCTAGAATTATGTGGCTTTATTGTGTTTTGATAATCCCAACGATTATTTCTTTATATCTTGATTAAGCTTAATTCAATACAAATATACTTTAATATATGTTGTTACATTCATTATGGTTAAATTAGGTCATTTGAATTATCAGATATATGTTTACTATGACTTAACTCATTCTTCCAAGTGAATGCTCAAATAGGTTTCAGCTACAGTTACAAACTAGCTACCGATACAGAGTATAAAAACCGTTAGACAGTAGCTACTGTCCGAACATATAGTTATCGTTACAAGCTAGCAATCGTTACAACTCACGGCGACCGATACAGTTAAGTCTACTGATATGTTGGAGCTACCACTATAAGAGATCTACCGATACAGCTACCGATAGAGCTACCTATACAATGTAGTCGGCAGTTACCGCTACAGAAAAGTTGACAGCTACCAATATGCTGAAGTCCACCGTCATGCAAAGTCTACCGATTGAGACTTACCACTACCGATACAAGGTAGAGCCACAGCTACCGTTACAAGTCCACCGCTACTGATGTGATCAAGTCTACAGTTGCAGCTACCGAAACAAAGTCTACCGTTACAAATGAAGTCTACCGATACATACACCTACTGTAACACAAGTCTACCGATATCAATAGCTACCTTTCCAAAGATAGAACCCGACACTGATTTAATTTCATTATCAATTATTTAATCTAACCAACGGTCATATCAGGTATATTTCAATACACTGAAATTTATTTAATGTGTGCTGTTGGATGTTAGGGAACCATACCTCGTACCTGCAAAAAGTAAATCATCTTTTTCCGGAGCACGTGGTTTAAAATAAAGGAAGTATGTGCTACTACAAAAGAGCATGAATAGACGAATACATAGAGATACATATACCACGAAGTGTTCTGGAAGCACAACTAAGCGTGAGTGCAAAGATACGATAGAATTTACACGAAGAAATCATTACTACATACTAGTGAAGAGCTGAGAACAAGAACATAACACAACAATGTCATCAACTACTATCTCCTCTGTCTCTACACGTGGAAGTCAAGGAAACAGACGATACTCTATTTTCCAGAAAAAAATAGAAGGGGACTCAGAGCAAATTCTGATCAATCAAAGGAGTCCAGAACTGCACGATAATCACTGGAGACATTTCTAAACACTAAATATTTTCTCTGTGATTTATCTTTTTACGTATTGAGCAGTGTGTGTTATATGCTGTATTTTTACACACACATTGTCTCCTATACTCCAACTGGAGGATTTGTAAATCCTCACTCACCTCTCTTACATTTTTTTCCACTGGATAGTGGTAGAGGTCATGTGACCTAGACAGCTAGTTGCTGTTGTGTTTGTTTCCCACAGATAACAGTGGTAGAGTTAGTGTGACCTGGACAGTTGTATACTATTGTTTATCCCCGATCCAGGGTGTGGATCACTTTTATATAATGTTTTGAGAGGACTAAGTCTCAACTTGAGACTGAAACTCTTTGTTAAATTTGATGTGCTTATTTATATTCTATGTTATTTTTATTCCGCTACTAATTACATTAAAACCAAACTGTTTTTAAAGTCACTATGATAATTAAATTTGCAAGTTTTTATATTAGTTGTAAATCATTAAGTTGGTTTCAAAAGTTAATCAACCTTTTTGTTTTGATTAAGTGGGAAATAATCAATCCCTTGAGAACCCAACAAAACCTTTACATTGATATAAATTAACTACAGTTTAATTCAGAATTTTATTTGGGGTTTTTAAAACAAAATTTTAAAATAGAAATTTTAATTGGAACTCAATTCACCCCCCTCTTGAGTATCCACTCCGACCAACATTTGGTATCAGAGGTTGTTAAAATATTTTCTGAGAGTACTATGCTTTTCAACTGTGATTTTAGTGGTATTTTAAAGTTCTTAAAATTTCTTTTATTTCTAAATTTTTGTCTCTTTAAAATATTTTCTTTAATTTAGTTATCATGGACAATATACTTGAAGCTGTTGATACCAATAGTCCACCAATTTTAAATGGCACCAATTATGCTCAGTGGAAACATAAGATGAATATTCATTTTGAGAGCATGTGTTTTGATATTTGGACTGCTATAGAATCTGAATACAAAATACCAACTACTGTTAGATCTACTTGGAATGAATCTACTAAGACAGCCTACAATAATAATTGTAAAGCTATGAATGCTTTGTACTGTGCTCTAGGAGATGAGGAATTTAATATAATATCTTCCTGT
This sequence comes from Viscum album, assembly GCA_963277665.1. Classification (NCBI taxonomy): domain Eukaryota; kingdom Viridiplantae; phylum Streptophyta; class Magnoliopsida; order Santalales; family Viscaceae; genus Viscum; species Viscum album. The sequence continues at coordinate 122,036,214 of OY728139.1, read as the reverse complement.
AAAACTGCTTATGAAATTTGGGATTCCTTAGCTTTTTATCATGAAGGAACAACTAATGTTAAGGAGATGAGATTGAATACCTATACTATTAAGTATGATTATTTTAAGATGAAGCCTGGTGAACCGATTTCTGATATGTATCTCAGGTTCAATGAAATTGTCAACACAATGACTTCTCTAGGAAAGGATGTTCCAGCAAAGGAAAAAATCATGAGAATTTTGAGATGTCTACCTGAAAGATGGAGAGGAACCTCTGTCTCCATTAGAGAATCGTGTGACATTGGAGAACTGTCAGTCAAAGAACTAATTGGCAAACTGATGATGTATGAAGAGGAACATAATGTGAACAATGAAGAAGATGATGAACCTAGAAGGAAGTATGTTGCCTTCAAAACTACAACCTCAAAGAATAAGGATAATGAAAATCATCAAGTTATCAATGAATGTTAAAGCTATGAAGACAGTGAGAGTGATTCTGATAGTGATGCTGAGATGGCTCACATTGCTAGAAGGTTTATGAAATTTTATAGGAAGAAGAAGTTTTTCATAAATTCAAACTAAAAAGGTAAGTATGACAACAAGGGACATTGGAAAAAGGATTGGAAGAAATATGATAAATCAAATAAAGTTGTCTGTTATGAGTGAAAAAGGAAAGGACACTTAAAAGCAGACTTTCCAAAGCTGAAATACAAGAAGAAGTATGAATACAAGGATAACAAGTATAAGAAAGCAATGAAGGCTACTTGGAGTGCCTCTGAGGACAGTTCTAGTGAATCTGATGTTTCTAAAACTGAACACAGAAACAAGGCGAACATGTGTTCTATGACAAACACTTCTGAGGTAACTTCAGAAAATCCTTCTTCTAATTCATATTATTATGGAGATGATTCTGAATGTGATAACATGTCTAAATCCGAACTGTTTGAATATTGTGATATGTTAGAAGAAACCTATAATGAGTTGAATGATTAATACAAAGGTTTAAAGAAACATTATTCTTTAACTGTTAAACATAAATCCGATCTTGATTTTGAAGTAGAAAAGAATGCTTAGTTTCTTAAAGAGAATACCGAACTAAAATTATCTAATGAGCAACTCAATAAAGACTTAGAGAAATTTACTAATGGTAAAGATACTCTTACTCAAATTATAGGTAAGAAAATAGCACCTAGATACACTACTGGTATAGGATACTAGCCTGGACAAAGGAAAATTACCCAAACTAGATTCATTCCTAAATCTGGACAGAATGTAGCTAGCTCTGGAACTTCATATGCTTCAACGGGTTATAGTCATAGTTATCGATATAATAAGGTTTATCTTTCCAAATCTGTTGATTCTAGAAATTCTATGAGACTCATTAGAAAAATATGGGTACCTAAAGTTTTATTGGCTAACCTGTCTGGACCCAAGAAAATATGGGTACCAAAATCATTTCCTATTTAAATCTGTTTTGTAGGAAACCTGCATAAAGAGATCCTATAAAAAGACATTGTATGTGGACAATAGATGTTCAAGACATATGTCAGGAGACTTCTCATGCTTCAAATGCTTGGTCAGAGTTGATGGATGTTTTGTCACTTTTGGTGATACTCAAAAGGAAAAATCATCGGCTTAGGCCAGATTGGTAACACTAACTCAGTATTGATTTTTAAAGTTTTATTTTTTGATGGCCTTAAATACAATTTTTTAAGTATTTCTCAGTTATGTGATGATGGTTTTTATGTTAAATCTGAAAATGATTCTTGCAATGTTTTCAATTAAAAAATGTTTTAGTGTTTTCTGCTTTGAGAAATGAAAATGTTTATGCTGTTGATTTAAATTCGTTAGCTAAGAAAAATATTACTTGTTTAAATGATTTTCATAAATATTCTTGACTTCAGCACAGGAGATTAGGACACTGCAATGTGAATTCACTTAGACAACTTTCTAGGAAGAACATAGTTAGAGACCTACCCAAACTTGAATTTCCAGCAGACCAAGTTTGTAATCCCTTTCAAAAGGGAAAGCAACATAATGTTTCTTTTAAATCAAAGAAAGAAGTTTCAACTTCTCAACCTCTCGAGTTGGTTCACATGGATTTATTTGAACTTCCAAGAGTGTCTAGTTTAAATGGGAAGCATTATGTCTATGTTCATGTAGATGACTATTCTAGATATACTTGGGTATATTTTCTAGCTCACAAAAGTGAAGCTTGTTATTACTTTGTTAAATATTCCAAGTCTGTAGAGAACCTTAGTGGACTTAAGATTAAAACCCTAATAAGTGATCATGGCCGTGAGTTTAAAAATCATGAGTTTGAATATTACTATTCACACAATGGGTATAGTCACAATTTCTCTGCCCCTAGGACACCTCAGCAGAATGGTGTAGTAGAATGAAGGAATAGAACCCTGCAAGAAATTTCTAGAACCATGCTTAATGAGTATGACCCACCCGTTTACTTTTGGTCTGAAGCTGTAAATACAACCTGTTATGTTATTAATAGAGTCTTGATTAGACCTATTCTTAAGAGGACCCCTTATGAGTTGTGGAACCATAGGAAACCTATGGTTAACTACTTCAAAGTTTTTGGCTGCAAAGTCTTTATTCTTAATACTAAAGATAATCTTGAAAAGTTTGCATCCAAGAATGATGAAGGAATTTTCCTAGGTCGCTCTACCTCTAGTAAAGATTATTGCGTTTTTAATAAGAGAACCAAATGTGTGGAAGAATCTGTTCACATCAAATTTTATGAAACTGATCCACATGAACCTGAGACCTCTCTTGAAAATATTGAAGATGATCTCTCTATTTTGAACCATAATGATAAAGACAGTGGACCTATAGTTAAAACGTCCAGTTCTGGAAATTTCATAGAACCTGCTCCTATTGAACCCCAACCTGTTGATGAACCTGAAATCTCTAGCCCTACATTTTCAAGAACAATTAGGATTCTAAAGAACCATCCTTTAGATGTTGTTGTAGGAAATCTAGATAGAGGAACACAGACTAGAGATTCTCTATGAAATCAGGTTGAACATCAAGCTTTTCTGTCATAGTTAGAACCTAAAAATGTCAATGATGATATCAATGATGAATTTTGGGTAATAGCTATGCAAGAAGAACTAAATCAATTGGAAAGAAACAAAGTCTGGAAATTAGTAGAAAGACCTAAGCACACTATCACCAAAGGCACAAAATGGGTGTTTAGAATCAAAGTTGATGAATCTGGAAACATCATTAGAAACAAATCTAGGCTAGTTGCACAAGGTTAAAATCATGAATAAGGGATTGACTATGAAGAATCCTTTGAACCTGTAGCTAGATTAGAGGCTATTAGGATCTTATTTGCTTATGCATCACATCTGAATTTCAAGTTATATCAAGTGGATGTGAAAAGTGCTTTTCTAAATGGTTTTATTGTTGAAGATGTTTTTGTAGAACAACCACCTGGTTTTTCAAATCATCATTTTCAAAACCATGCTTTTAAACTTTCTAAAGCTTTATATGTTTTAAAACAAGCTCCAAGAGCTTGGAATGAAAGACTTTCAAACATTATTATTTAAAAAGTATTTTTAAAAGGAATTGGTGATCCCACTCTTTTTATAAAAATGAAATCAAAAGATGTATTAATAGTACAAATCTATGTTGATGATATTATTTTTGGATCTTCTAAAAATTCTTTATGTACTGATTTTTCAGAAGTCATGAAAAATGAGTTTGAAATGATCATAATGGGAGAGCTTAAGTATTTTCTTGGTTTTAAAATCATTCAAACTAAAGATGGTATTATTTTAAATAAATGTAAATATACTAATGATTTTTTAAAACGCTTTGGTTTGGATAGTATTAAAGAAAGTGATATACCTATGAGTACCACCTGTAAATTGGATGTTGATGAATCTGGGAAACCAGTTGATAAAACTAATTACAGAGGTATGATTGGGAGTTTACTTTATCTTACTGCTAGTCGACCAGATATTATTTTCAGTGTATGTATGTGTGCTAGATTTCAAGATAATCCTAAAGAATCACAGTTGCTTGTTGTTAAAAGGATTTTTAAATATCTTAAGCATACTATGAATTTAGGTTTGTTTTATCCAAAAGGATAATCATTTGACTTAACAAGTTATTCAGATGCTGATTTTTCTGGCTGTAAGTTAGATAGGAAGAGCACATCTGGAACATGTCACTTACTTGAAAAATCCCTAGTATCATGGTGTAGTAAGAAACAAATCTCACTTGCATTGTCTACTGTTGAAGCAGAATACATCACTGCTGGTAGTTGCTGTGCACAGATTTTGAGGATGAAACACTCACTATTGGACTCTGGATTTGTTTTTAAACATGTATCAATCAATTGTGACAACACTAGTGCGATCAACATCTCTAAGAACACTGTGTCTCACTCTAGAACTAAACATATTGATGTTAGACATAATTTTATAAGAGATCATTATCAAAGAGGTGATATAACACTTGAGTTTATAGGAACTGAACTTCAATTATAAGATATTTTCACTAATCCATTATGTTCAGAAAGATTATGTTTCATTAGACATGAATTAGGAATGATAAATTACCCTTGAAACTGTTAGTAGACCTCACAGTTAGAAATCCTCACCGTTAGGAAACCTCACCGTTAGGGAGACCTCACCATTATGGAGACCTCACCATTAAGAAACCTCACCGTTAGGGAGACCTTACCGTTAGAAGACTTTACCGGTACATTTGCGCGCTGTATTATTCTGTAAAGCCTATTCATCAAACCGTTGTTTATTTTATTTATGATTTATGTGATTTATGAATCATAAATGATATTAAAACTCAAACTAGACTCACTCAATCTCACCGCGAACCTGTCTGCTCGATTTCTCCTAAACCTAAACCACTCGACCTTCCGAACCCTAGCCTCAAATCTGTAATGGACCACATCAAGAGACCTCAGATAACTGAGGGAAGTGAAGCTCCGGCAGCAAAAAGAGAAAAAGTAGCTAGTTCTAATTCCAGTGGAAGTGGAAGTGGAAGTGTAGCTCAGAGAAGACCAGTAAACCCACACCTATCGAAGCGTGAGATAGTTGTTGAAAAGGTGGTGTGTGCAGAATGGACGATGGAAAGCAAGTCGTTAGTTCTTAATGTTTTACAAGAACAAGGTTGGCTAGAATGCTTCGCGAACAACAACGGACCATATTATCCAGGACTGGTGAAACAGTTCTACGAATTCATTCGTTTTGAAAAGTCTGAAGTAGAAAGCAGAATGATTTTTGGGTTAAATGCTCTGGAAGTATCTTTTACTTTAGGAGAATGGGCTGAGAACCTAAGAGTTCCACATGAAGGAGATTATGCGTTCTACTCAAAGTCTGTACCTTCGACCAGTGATGTATTTCAATATGAAGATGCTTTGCTGGAACTCACAGGGGATGGGACCCCTAGAAAGGTGATTGCTGCAGAGATGGTAGGAGAAGATAAGTTGTTGTTTAAATTTATTCAGCATGTTGTTAGTCTGAGAAGAGGAGACTTTCCAACTTTGAGAGTCCAAGACATATATCTGTTATACTTGCTGAAGCACAGTGTGAGAATCAATCTATGTAGATTGGTTATGGTTCATGTGGAATCGATGACTAGACTGAAGTCCAAATCAAATGCACTGTTTTTCTCAAAACTGATATCTTTGATGCTCAAAGTGAAAGAGGTTGCTGGACCTCAGGATGAGCTGGTAGTGGTTAAGGATAACTTCTATATTAAAAGAACTGTCTGTAAATACATGAAAGTCAACTAGAATCTTTGGAAGTAATCATGGGTGAATGATGATGGAAAGGTTTATGACAAGTTCACTCATCTGGATCATCCGTCTAGACCAAAGGATGTGAGAGATCCTAGTCTTGGACCAGATGAGCCAGAACCGGTCTAGAGTGATGATGAAGCTAAGGAGGAAGAGACACCAGTAGAGGAAGGAGGAGAACCAGACTTACCCCCTAGTCCTGTGCATCATGTTATTTCTTATGGAGAAGCTAGTCCTCCAAAATAACTACCAAAAAGAGAAACTGTCTTGAAGGAAAATGATACACAGACTAAAGAAGAAGGAGAATAAGAATGGCGGTATGTTTTCAAGGACACCTCTGAGGAGGATGAGACAACTAAATATGATCATGGAGAAAAAGGAGGATGATTGTGAAGTAGATGATGAGGAAAACTCTGAAAAAGATCTCAGTTTGATTCCTCTAATAGTCAGTACAGTCAGGACATTGCCTGATCAGGAAGACATAGCAGAAGCATCTATTGATGAGAGAGTCATTAATGACTCAGAACAAAATGCTATTGAATCTTCTGCAATTGAATATGAAATTGCAGAATTACCTTAGGAAGAACCGTTGGAAGATATACCTCAGGAGAATGATCCAAGTGAGGGAGATAATCTTGGCTCAGTATCAGTATTATATGACATTGAAGGTTGGACATCAGATCCCGGGTATATGATTCTTGGACATTCATATGGAGATTCTGATGAGGAAGACCAACCCCAAAAGGAATCAGTTACCTTACCCACTATGGCTGAAAATATGGCAACCAAGGAGGACCTTAAGTCTTTAAAAGCTGAATTGATAGAAGCAATAAGAGAATCAGGGGCAGATATGAAGAAAAGTATGGTTGAAGAGATGAAAGGCGTGGAGAAATCTCTTGAGTTATCCATAGGATGTAGTGTGTCCAGTCCTGTGAAAGAAATGGTGGATGAACTTAAGGTATGTCACACTCAGATTGAGAGTTGGACAGGATCTGTAGTTGCTCTTAGACACTCAATTGCTTCATTGACTACTTTAAATAGTTATCAAACCCATGTGCACACTGACCTTCGATATATCAAAGAAGTGGTCAAACAATTTGTGGATGTTTTTGAGGCCTCTAAGAAGTCAGTCAAAGAACATATGAACAGTCGGGATGAACATGTTCAGAAGGTAGTTAGTAATCTTACTCAATCATTCAAAGAGATAGTGGCCTTCTCAATGAAACCTATTCCCTCAACCATCTCCAGTATGAACCTTGACCAGATCCGCACTATTATTCAGGAAGAATTGGCTAAGGCCAGTCCCAGTGGTGCATCAGATACTTAGATTTTTTCTACTACTAGGGATGTTAGTAATTTTGTTCGTGATCACCTACGGGAAGCTACTGCTTCTCAAGAGGAAATAAAAAATAAGTTGGATGCTTATTTTGAAAAGGATTATACCAAGCACCAAATGAAAAACCATTTCATGCTTTTGATGGAGAATATGAAGTTACCTCCAGTTACCCAATCCTTCAGAGAATAGGTTAGTAAGCTCAGGGAGCATACTTCTGCCTTGGACAAATATATTGAGAACCGAGATGATTTTGTATCTGGTATGGAGAGTGGTGGAAGCATCATCATGGATTTCAGGAATCTCTTGCTACCTTTCCTACATGTGGATGCTCGGCCAGTAATTGTACCACCTTCCCTTCCACCCTCTACCTCTGGGAGTACTCCTCAAATGACTCTAGTTCCAGCCATCAGGAGCTTGACACCTTTGATCCCTTAGAGAGAGACAGATTACAGAACTGTTGTTGTATCCGTTGCTGATCCACCAGTGGTTCTTTCAGGAATTCCCAAGCATGCTGACTCTACCTCTGAACCCTCTGCTGATCCCAAGGGAAAGACACATGTTCAAGAGGATGATTGAGTGCTTCTAGCTCCAATTTTTTGATGGGATTCATTGTATTTTTGTACTTTTCTGATTTTCCCAATGTATCTTTTTCTTATCAATCACATACTTCATTCTTCTCTTCACTGTATCTTTTACTTTGTATATTTTCTTTCCTAGTCCTTCTCTTTTCTCTGATGCCCTCCTTTTTGTTAATCACAAAGGGGGAGAAATTATTGGAAACCTGTACCTAGGGAGAGCGAGGGAGAATGTTTTCCACCTAAGGGGACAAAGGCGGAGAAAATCACTACATTGGAGGAGAATCCTGTAGTTAAATTGATAGGGGAGGAATATGAGAATCTTTTCAAACTAAAGAATCTTGTTTGTTTTTTCCTCTGATACTACATTATTTCTTGATATATTCCTGTTTTCATATTTTTCCTCTGATACTATTTTATTTTTGATATCAATTGTGGAGATTATTCCACTGATACTATACTGTTGATATCATAATTTGATATATTTTCCTCTGATATTAATTTATTTTTGGCATAAGTTGTGATTATAAAAAACGGAATGATTGTTGAACCCTCTGGAATTAATTCGCATTATTGTGTTTTGATAATCCCAAACATTCTTTCTTTATATCTTGATTAAGCTTAATGCATTACAAATATACTTTAATATATGATGTTACTTTCATTATGCTGAAATTTGGCCGTTTGAATTATCAGATATATGTTTACTATGACTTTACTCATTCTGCCAAGTGAATGCTCAAATAGTTTTCAGATACCGTTACAAACTAGCTACCGATACAGATTAGAGCAACTGTAAGACAGTACCTACCATCAGAACATATAGCTACCATTACAAGCTAGCAATTGTTACAGCTCACAGTGACCGATATAGTTAAGTCTACTGATATGTTGGAGCTACCGCTATAAGAGAGCTATTGATACAGCTACCGATAGAGCTACCGATACAATGTAGTCGATAGTTACCGCTATAGAAAAGTTGACATCTACCGATATATTGAAGTCCACTGTTATGCAAAGTCTACCGATAGAGACTTACCGCTACCGATACAAGGCAGAGCCATAGCTACCGTTACAAGTGCACTGCTACTGATGTGATCAAGTCTACAGTTGCAGCTACCGAATCAAAGTCTACCGTTACAAATGAAGTCTACCGATACAGAAACCTACTCTAACACAAGTCCACCGATATCAATAGCTACCGTTCTAAAGAAATAACCCAACACTGCTTTAATTTCATTATCAATTATTTAATCTAAACAACGGTCATATCAGGTATATTTTAATACACTGACATTTATTTAATGTGTGATGTTGGATGTCAGGGAACCGTACCACGTACCTGCAAAAAGTAAATCATCTTTTGCTGGAGAACGTGGATTAAAATAAAGGAAGGATTTGCTACTACAAAAGAGAATGAATAGACGAATACATAGAGATACATATACCACAAAGTGTGCTAGAATCACAACTAAGCGTGAGTGGAAAGAGATGACAGAATTTACAAGGACTCATTACTACATACTAGTGAAGAGAAGAGAAAGAGAACATAACACAAGAACATCATCGACTACTAACTCCTCTGTCTCTACACCTGGAAGTCAAGGAATCAAAAGATACTCTGTTTTCCAGACAAAAACCAAAAGTGGACTCAGAGCGAATTATGATCAATCAAAGGAGTCCAGAACTGCACGATAATCACTAGAGCCATTTCTAAACTCTAAATATTTGCTCTGTGATTTATCTTTTTACATACTGAGCAGTGTGTGTTATATGCTGTATTTTTACACACACACTGTCTCCTGTACTCTAACTAGAGGATTTGTAAATCCTCACTCACCTCTCTTACATTTTGTTTTTCCCACTAGATAGTGGTAGTGGTCGTGTGACCTAGACAGCTGGTTGCTGTTGTGTTTGTTTCCCATGGATAATAGTGGTAGAGGTCATGTGACCTGGGTAGTTGTATACTATTGATTATCCCCGATCCAGGGTGAGGATCACTTTTATATAATGTTTTGAGAGGACTAAGTCTCTGCTTGAGATTGAACCTCTTGGTTATATTTTTTGTGCTTATTTATATTCTAAGTTATTTTTATTCCACTGCTAATTACTTTAAAACCAAACTGTTTTAAATTCACTTTGATAATTAAATTCGCAAGTGTTTATATTAGTTGCAAATCAGTATGTTGGTTTCAAAAGATAATAAACCATTCTGTTTTGATTAAGTGGGAAATAATAAATCACTTGAGAACCCAATGGAACCTTTACTTTGATATAAATTCACTACAGTTTAATTCAGCGTTTTATTTGGGGTTTTTAAGACAAAGTTTTAAAACAGAAATTTTAATTCATACTCAATTCACCCCCCTCTTGAGTATCCACTCCGACTAACATAATATATATCACAACCACACTATGGGCATAAACTTGTCATAGATTCAATTACATCTAACGTCTCCTGGATTTTTTCAGCTTCCACTTCTAAAACTATGTATCCTATAAGAACACAACCATTAATATAAATTTATTACATTACTTCATTCCCTTTTTACTAGTTGAAATATAAATTATGTAATTCTTTAAACATTATTTAATCATTAACAATTTCCACATTTATTATATTAGAATCACACCTAATGTTCACTATTCATTTAAATTACAACCACAATGTTGTGCCCCATAAAACTCTAACCCCTTGGGTCAACACCATTTATTCAAATCATTATTTATATAATTTCATTCCCATATTCCCTGGAATTCTAGAAAAACATGAATTGCTACTAAACACGAGGGGGATCAACACGATGAGTAGATGAACTATAGGTCGATTCTATGCTGCCTATAGCAAGAGCATAGACCCATACCCCCTTGATAAGCTAAACACAAAAAGTGCATGGAATTCCCCACATATATTTTCCCCTATTGGATGATGAGAAAGAAATACCAGCTGATTTGAGCAATGGGGATTGTAAATCAGATAGACAACCAATAAAAATTAGCAAGAATCCAAACATTCACTTCCAGCCCATTTAATCATCCCAGTTGTCCGCTCTGGCACCCACATGCATAAACTGATGCATCTCACCACTGTAGGCGTCAATTTCTACAACAACTAATATACCTCCCTGCCCCTACATATCACTACATCCATCCAATCTCACATCACAACATAATCACCAGGAAAACAACCATCATACTAATTGGGCTCTTGGCCCTTAAACAAGCAAGAGGGTAACTCAGAACCCTACATGGAATTATCTTTTACCAAATAACCAGTTCATTAATCCTTCTTCGATTAACCAATTGTTAACTCATAGTCTCCAATAACTGAAATCCTAATTAATAATATATCTCAAATAATTAAACATGCTTACTTTAATAATTTTATTAACATCAAGTTAAAACAAGAAGAAACATATTCATTCAGATGCCTCTTTATCTTTATCGAAACCATTATCAATTAATTCTGGCTATAATTTCATTACCAATTTCAATCAAGAATGAAAATCTAAACAATACAGGCATAGAGATCACACTATATATCCAAACAAAGGGCAATAACATACGATCTATATCAATTTTTTAACCGAATCAAATATTAATTATGTCAATTACATTTTTATCATGTTGGATAAAACATGCTAACTATATAGTTTCACAGAAAATAAAATAAAAGCAACAAATACCCTGCCTCAAATGGTTCTTGACGTTCTTCATATTGGAACAAGCTACCCAACGGGTTACGATCTCCTCCCCCTATTAAAATTGGATCCATCCGAGGATGCAGAGACACCACCACACCAGCCCAAACCCTATAAAATCCCATTAGTAACATGGAGATAGAATTCCATAAAAGGTAAAGGAGAAACATAAGGAGATGAACCCAAAATAATGATTATAGATCATACCATATATCGAATATTGATCGATACTAAATGGTTACATCAGAAACAGAGGGGAACTACTCTAAGGAGGAAAGATTGATCACACAAATCCTATGGGAAAAAATAGAAGTTTCGAGCTTCTCACACCTAATAACATAGAGGAAGGATTAGGGAGGAAGATATCCCATCCCTTTAAAAGATTTATAAAATTAGTGTTTTAAGATACTCTGGGCTTTCTATTAAAAGTGGATCACATTAAACTACATTGTTTAACCAAGAAAAAACATCATGAACATTTGTAAAATTAATATAGGAGTTATGTACATTGAATCGACATTAGAGTCCTTAAAACAAGGCTTTAAATGCATTTTAGGTCAAAGGAAACGATAAAGGGGAAATAATATAGGAAGCTAGAAAAAGTGTTCACGAACACGAAATTTGGCAAAGGAAAAACACTATTCATGGACCTCAATGTTGAAACCTCACTGTTCGGGAAAAACTATTCATGAACCTCACCATTGAAACCACACCATTAGAACCTCACCATTTTGGATAAACTATTCATAAACATCACTGTTAGAACCTCACCATTCTGGAATCATTGTTCTTGAACCTCACTATTTGAACCTCACCGTTCTAGAAACATTGTTCATGACCCTCACCATTGAATACTCATTGTAAGAACCTCACCATTCTGGAAACAATGTTCATGAACAATACCATTGAAACCTCACCATTACAACCTCACCATTCTGGAAACACTATTCCTGAACCTCACCATTGAAACCTCACTGTTGGAACCTCAACGTTTTAGAAACACTCTTCAAGAACTCAAAATATGCAATGGAAAGAGGCTATGGTTGGAACCTCACCATTCTGGAAACACAATTCATGAACTCAAAATTTGGCATTGAAAAGAGGATACTATTGGACTATTCACTTATGGCTACTGATACCACTGTTCACATAAAGATACCGTTGCACTATTAACTTAAGGCTATAGTTGCAGTGTTCACCTAAGGCTACTAATGAAACTATTCACATAAGGCTACTATTGCACTGTTCACATAACTGGAAAAATTGTTCACATAAAAGGTAATTTGGAGAAGTGTTGGGGATACGTCACCATGACCTCCCGAAACACCTCAGACACCATTTTATCACAATGGAATGGACCAGAGAGGTCCCGGCCATTACAGACACATTTTCTAATAAGAAGGTCTCTCAAGAATATGTATTCACAAATATGACTGTTCCCCTGCCTAAAATATTAGATCTCTTTGGAATTCTCCACTATTGGGATAATAGAAAGAAACCGAGCATTCAATTTATTGAGGTTGAAAACCTTCTTTAAAAAATGTATTATCAAATATGGAAACATTTTTCACAGAACTAGAAATTTGGAGATGTGTTGGGGACAAGTCACCTTATTTTATTAGGAATATTTATTATCAAATATGATTATTCCCCTAGCCCAGATGGTTTTGGAAATCATATCTTATGGATCTTGTGGGATATAATCAAAGATTATTTTTTAGATTAGTCACCCATTTTTTAAAAAAGGTTTGCATCCTCAAGGAATTGAATGCTCAATTTATTTCTCATATCCCAATGGTGGATAATTCCATTGAGATCTAATATTTGACGCAAGGGGAACAGTTATATTTGATCCTAAATGTGGCTTCCATGATTTCAGACTCCAAGGGAATAGAGGCAAGATTCTAATTATCTTCTTGAGACAAAAGTCTAGGAATAATAACTTTTACAATATAACATAGAATAGGTGAACAATTAAAGATATAATTAAAGTAGGAGATCACATCCTTTGAGAGATTCTTCCTATTATCAACAATCTGATCTCCATTTTAAATCAATGATTGAGTCCTAGAAACCATTATAATATTTTGTAGATATTTAATCATATTTAATTTATATCACCATATTTCAACCAATTATCATTAATGTAATCCATTTTTAAATCAATTTTATGGTTCAATAGACAATTCTACATGAAAACAATGTTATTTTCCCCAAGAACACCATCATTAAATTCACGTAAAGTCTTCTGCTCTATTATTTAGTTAAGGGAACCCCCATAAGATGAGATTTCAGCATTAAGAGAGATGAAACATCTATTGATCCATATTTTAAAGGCTATTTCAAGAAGATTGATCTTGATGATACAAGTGAATTCATCCTTCCTCCATGACATAGAGTTCTAAATCTTCTAAAAAATTAGCCTACACTAAAGAGGCGTGATCCAAACATTATTGAACATGATGTTTAAAGGCATTTTTGGGATCATTGGATAAAAGATCAGACAATATGTAATGATGATAAGAATTAATTCTAGAAAACATTGAAAATGAAATGGATCCCAGGGAATTTGAAAAGGATTCAATGAAAAGAGGCCCTATCTATCTAATTCTCAACAAACCTGTTCAGAAACATCATGTACAATGTGTAGTTTTCCACAACTAGATTCACATCATTCAACCCATTTTGATCAATACAAAATTTTAATTTGGTGGATGTAACATAATTATAACTATGACCGATCATGTATTATAGATTCATTTTAGAATTAAAATCCCAAAGAATGAGCCGAGGACTAGTGGTAGAAGAGTTAATATATCCAATATCGAATGAAATATTTCTTCAATCCAGGTAATAGTTATTTGGATAAGAAAAGGTAAAAATATTATAATAACCATGATATGTAAATGAACACATGAAATTCTAATACCTTTTATTTAACAAAGTAATATTATATAAGGAACAATGTTCCAAGACCCAAAGGCTTTTGACCTCTTACTCACACTTATTATATTAAATAAAATGAAAAACGAAATTCTCCAAATTAGAAACATTGAAAGAAAATTCTATTCTATGTTTGGACAAGACTATGAGAAGATATTTGTGATACTGAATGAAAATCCTTAGGGATATCATGATCTCATGGTTTATAGGTCCCTAGAAAGTTCAATAAAAATCATGATTTGAATATAATACCGGGGATGGATCTGCCTATTTTGACCCCCACAAATTTTTGTTTTCTTGATTTAGTAGGCCTTCCAAACCTTCTTTTAAGACTGGAATCCTCATTATAAAATTCATTTATATCATAGATGATGGGATTGTCAATTAGATGTTGATATTCTCCTCACTACAAGTATCTTCTTCACTTATTTCATTTATCCAACTTCGCTTTAGATATGAACCAACACTTGAGATATCCAGCACTAAAATAGTTTGTCTTTCATCACTATTGTTATTTTTGGTGGTGTCTTTTAGGGTTAAACCAATTACATTGTTATCCATCACTGAAGCAGGATGATCTTCCCAAATATTTACATTGCTGGTGGTTCCTATCAGGTCTGAACCATCACCATATTTCATGATCCCTAAAGAAGCAGAATCTACTTCATTTGAGGTCATCAGGGTGGTACTGTTAGTATAGTATGATTCAATTTTTTTCACTAATGATGATTCCATTTAGGTATAATCAAACAACATTGTTATCCCTCACTGATGTAGGATGATATTATCCACTTTTAACCATAATGATGGTGCCTATCTAGTCCAAAACAACACTGTATTTCTTCAGCACTGATGTAGTAAAATCTATTTCACTGGTAGTCATCAAGGTGGTACTGTCAGTGTTTGTGGTAATAGATTCATCATGATGATCAGATGGGATGTTATAATCCTTGGATTATTTAGAAATAATGGAAATAATGGATGGTTCACGATAATGTTCCCCTTATTCAATATTTGATACGTTGAGTTTTGTATAAGATATAAAGGGCGTAAGGAGTTTTTGTGTCAAATATGATGCAATGGGGACCCTGAATGAGCTCCTTTCCATTCTGTATAGATAGAACCAGATTGTTTATATCTTGTACCAGATCTATCATCATAGAAATTTCATCCATTTCTCTTTGAATATGATTATTCAAATTAAAAATCACATTTGAAATATACTGAACATTTAAAGCTCCATATTGAAATGAGGTCCCCCCTATATTTTTAACCTCATGACCAAACCTAGTAGGAGGACTAGGTATGTCATGAATTTTGACTTGTACCACATCATTAGTAAAATCCACCTACAACTTCTTTAAAGGGAAAATAATATTAGAGGTTCTAGCTTTTTAAACCACATCTTTCTCCACAAGATCCATCTTATCCCTTTTATTAAGATTTAATTCGTTCTTATCATTTTGTTTAGGTTCCACATTCACCTTATTCTATAACATTATTCAATTAGAAACAAAATCAAAAAACAAAAATTAAAACATCACAAAATTGAGGAACCCATTAATATTCAACATTTATCTCGGACATATTTCGATTATCAAGAAAAATAAATCAAGTTTGTCCCTTGATTTCCATGTTAACATCAAAAAAAATTCTGGAAAAAACACAATTTCTCCATCTCGATTCTTCTAATTCATTCTATTAGGAGTGAAAATACAAGAAGAAAGAACATAATGGATCATGGGGTGCCAATACATCCAATTCAAACCATAAATTCTGACCAAAATCATAGCATTGATTTTCTTCAAATTAAATGGATTAATATTAACATACCATTTAGAATTTCTAAAAGTATCTGGCCTAAGGTTGAGATTACTATGTCTATATGACCCATTGAAATCATACCTCTATTGAAAATTTATATGATAAAAAGACTACCTATGGGAATAAATCTCTTATTTCAGAGGCTCCAGCAATAAGAGATCAATTTCTTAAGGTAAACCTAAGGACCGAGTTTTTCTCCATTAGAATAAAACACATGCCCAATGATTATGAATTTAAAATGATTAATTATTTATCACAAATACATTGGATATGTTGTCACACTAAGACCCTCATTATCCAAGGGAATTATCTTGACAAAATCCTCCATGATGTTTTGGGACTATTGCACCATGACCTCTAATTCTACGTACGAAACCCCAAACATTATTTTCATCGTGATGTAAGCCAGAATAACCAATACTCTCAAGTATCCCTCACATCATATTTCAATGCAAGATCACCAATTTCAAGGTTATTAATAGTAGATCTCACTTGTTTAATTATAGATAAGTGATGAGAAATAATTATGAATAATATATAAACATGATATCCATAAATATCATATTTCATGAGAGATAAATAATATGGTGTGCATAGATTTGATCACTCGATATTAATTGGTATTGGATTCAGGGATAAAAATGATACATGGGAAGACTCCCCTAATGTATTATAAAAAAAATTGGGACTATAAAATATACATATGTAATTATATTACTAAGATCGGTTTTTAACTGTAATTGATAAAGATTGTATCATGCCTACCACCAATGAAATATTTCTAAACAAAAATTCTACAATGTGTTATATGAATTTACATTCTACCTGATGTTAAACTGATTAGAATTATTCCCCTTTTAATGGACCTAAACTACATGGGGTTATGTTTTTGTTATATAATATTTAACTAAATGATATATGATACTTCTCACATAACCGGTAAACTACTCTGGATGGTATATATATTTGAAATGATTCCCTGTTTAAGGGTACAATAAATCAAAGATTTCCTAGTTTAGGGTATCCCTATCTATAATCCTACAATATGACAAAAAATATGGATCAAATGATTAATAATTATATGCAAATTTATTCTTGTTCTCCCAGGACAATAATTATGTCTTCATCACTTATCTAGGGAAAAACCACAAATTTAATTTCTATCAAACTCTAACTTACACCTGGTTTCTGAAAAATTATTATTTCAAATCATTTTTTCTCTAATGGTTTAGAAAATTGATAAAATCAATCTATATTCACTAATATATGAATAAGATATATAAATATAACTTTTCTACAACATCTATAATACATGACTTTAAGCTTAATCACATAGAGTCCTTAGGGAATGAAATTAAACATCTTGATATTTAGTCTACCATGAATGGCCATTAAACTACTATGATTATTTTATTTTTATGGAATAATCTCTTTGAATGAGAGACTTCTATGTTTACGTGTCTTTTAATGTTGTTCAACATATAAATAATCCAATTATATGATAATAATTTCCCCACCATTCAAGAAATATGGGAGGCTTGATACCCATTATCAATGTACACATAATGATTCCTAGAGATCATATTTCAAGACATAGTTTGAATACCACCATCTTAATTAATTGTCTGTTGGTCCCTATTAATAGACCAAATCGGGACATCCCATAATTTAACTGAACATGGCCTACCCCAAAGCCCAAATAACATTCCCAATCACCATAGGATGGATATAGTTACGTGGCTGTCATTCAAATAAACATTGGAACAACTTCACCATCCATCATAGATTTTATTAGATAGAAACAATCCAATCAGCATAAAAGATACAATAAAATACATTATAATTCAAATAACCTAATCATAAACGTATCATTTTTCAGCTATTTGAAAACTCCTCCAGACCGATCTTCCGTACTTGGTGCTGGAAAAAATGATGTGTAATTTTTTTATAAAAGTGAATAAGAAATTACACAACACATAACAAAAAATATGACCTTTTATAGGTCTAGATTCTGGAGGATTAGACAAAACTGTAAATTTATCAGAGTTGAAACAAAAACAAAAGAATTGTCTACTACGCTTCCGCGTCCGCTAACTCTGCAAGCGATGGCATCTATAAATAATCTCTTATTATACTTGTGAAAAGTTATTTTAAAATAAAATGGTGAGCATTTAATTACCCAGTAAGGTGTTTTGATAACCTTTGATAAATACCATTAAAAATATTCCCTTGACTATAATTTTGGAAAAGTCAATTGGATATATATTTTTAAAACCACATTTAGAAAATACTCCAATGCATTGAAAAAATAATTATACATTGAAAAAACTTTTAAATTAATCTAGTGATATGGGTTAAAATATTAAGAACGATTTTAAAAACAAAAAATGAGGATACTCAAAACTTTGAAGGATATCGTGGGCCTACCCAATTGAGGGATGGATTCACTATCCAATTCCCTATCATATTTACAAAGTTCCAGTACCAGTTTTTATGAAACTTTTATGTCTTAGTTTTTCTTATATAATTATAATTTTCACTTCTGTTTTTCCTTTGAAAATATATTAATATTTATGCTCAAAAATATGTAAAATTTTATTTTCAAAATATATAAATAATAGGTCTTCATTGAAAATTACCAATTCGACTTAGTACAATCAAATCTCATGATACACGATGTTGCATAATGACATAGAAGATAAATCCATATCCACGCACTTAAAATTTCTCCTAATTTCTATTAAAAAATCTGTTTTTGTAATGCTTAATTGTTCATGCATTTATGTTTATAAAAACAAAATCATACATATATGGCCATAACCTTTATTTTAACATGACTTGTATATGACATAATTATTCATGCATTTCTGTGTATGAAAACAAAATCATTGATGTATGGACTTAACATTTATTTTTATATGAATTGTATATGACATGAGAAAAATATGATATTATTAACTTATATTATAATTAATTTAAAATATTTATTAACTTAAAAATTATACTAATAAATAAATATATGTTTCATATAATAAATTTATGTTTGAATAAATCTTTGATAAATAGAGACAACCCTTGGCAAGACTAAAGTGAAACAAAATGAAAATATAAAATTTATACATATGTAGATATATCTATCTAATGTAATTAAAATGATTCTATAGATTCTAAATAATAAAAATGTTTTCAGAAATAATTTTCCCTTGAATCAATTTTTTCTTACATATATATAAATAACTAATCTCATTAATTTATAATTCGGAAACATGGAATATAAATATACTCATTATAAAAAACCATAAAATTAAAATCGTAATATTTAAATAATCTAAAAATCTCATAATAATAATAGATAAATTTGGAAATCAAACAAAACTACTCCTTATAAAAAACAAAAAAATAGAATTTATAATATGAATGGAATTATCGAAATTCCCATTCAAAAATAAAATAAAATAGCATAGTGAGTATTTGAATATAAATAGTCCCTTACTGATTTTTTTTATTGAAGATCCATTCCCTCTCTATATAGAATACAAACAAATCCTTAAAATGGAAATAAAATACCCTCTCTTTTTATAATATCAAATGAACAATATAGAAAAAAACACTATTAAATTTAATCAATACAATTTCCCCACAAATTAGTTTTATTGAAATGGTCGTTGAGCAATCATGAAATATTATATTCATATATTGCAGAAATTGGACTGAAGAAGTTATTGTATTGATTGTTTGAAAAATTAATTTATACATATTATATTGGAAAATTTGGTTGGATTAACATCTCCATTATGATGTTTCAATACACAGCCACACAAATGATGTGAATCTAAAATCACAACTATTAGATGATAATAAAGACAAGGAAACAGTGTCAAATTGAGACAAATTGAATGATCAATGAAAAAATTATAGATGCTATAGTATACATTGATTACAGAAATAGAGTATTATCTACCACGCATCAATCCAAAACCATACATATACAAAATGAATTATTGAGAGCAAAAACACACATCATTTTAAAATATTTTAAATTTCTATGTTTGAAGAAAAATCCAAATGGCGTTAATGAAATCGTTAAACCAATAGGAACAAACATTTAATAAAACACATGTGGATTAAAATTGACAATGAAAGAAGTTAATGTACCAAAATGGAATCTTGAAATTCAGCATACATTTTTATCTAGAAAAAAAATAAAGGAGATAAACCTACAACTCTTCAAAAATCAAAACCCTACTTTCAACTGTAACCATCACCACTAAAAACAGAAATTCCATGCCTGAATAAAACCTATGCATGTGGCCAATCTCCCTCATTCTACCACGATAGAGCTCGGTCTTTGTGACTCTTACAATCATCTTAGACATGGAGTGAACCCTACGCCAAACAAACCTCGTTTGGCTTCTCCTCTTCATGAAGACTCTCCCGAAGACAATCGCGAACCCTACGACTCGATGATCTCTACGCCTCAGCTTCGACCATGATTCTTTGACCTGTGACATTGCTCGGCATACCCTTCGGCAAAACACAACCTCATAGAACCCTCCCGTCATCAGACTACATTTTTGGAACACAAATCCCGCATATGAGATTCCCAATTTGATCTTCTTATTTTTTAATTTTTTTTATTTAAATCGTTTATCATTTTATTTTTATTTAATAAAACAATTATCATATTTCCTTTGTATATATATATAAATTTAACACTTGTAATTCATAAATAAAAATTAAATTTATATATATCATAAGCTAAAATTTTATTAATATACAATTTAAACAATAATATATACATTTTTGTCAAATAAACATACAAACATAATTAATCATCATAAAATAAATTATTAAAAACATAATAATATTTTTTTTAAAGAATTGTATTTATTTTAATTATTATTATTATTATTATTTATACCATTATTTCAAATCCTTTTTTTATTATAAACATATTGTAGTTTATTCTAATTCAATACATTTTAATAAAAAATTATAATTATTATTACCTTTAATTATATCTATTTTATATTAATAGTTATCATAATCTATTTCCCATTTTCAATTTAAAAACATATAATAGATAGTTTTTATAACGGTCAGATAAAGACACTATAAATATCAATGCCTAAGGGTCATTCAAACACTCAAAAAAAATATAGTGATGCTCACGCAACTACTTTCAAAATTGGTTTTATAAGTTCCTCTTATTTTTTTGGTGCTATTGTTTTTGCTATAACTTGTGTGGTTCTATATGATCCAAAAGAAGAGAACTACCCAATCATTATCATTGTGTTTCTCGGTAGTCTTACAGTTGTTTTATTATCGATAGAAGTATGTTTAATGGGTTAAATCTTCTGTGTCAGGGATGTATTATGGTCTTTGTATAAAAAAGAGTTCTTACTGCTTATATCTTTGCGTTTAGAAATTTATGTATTTTATTGCATATTGGAATCATTGAAAAAACATAAAAATTATTATTAAACCTGGGGTGTTACATTCTCCCAAACATAATTGAATTGTGCCCTTGCAATTCATTTACACTTATCGCTCCTAATTCCCATCTATTCTGAGTCCCACATGATGACCCCAAGATCTATAAAATTGTCTTCAACAGTTACCATATCATCCTATGATATTAATGTTCAATTATGTTTTGAAATCCTCAACATCCCTTGTCCAAACACAAATTTTTCAAGTGGGGTTTTATGGATGTAGGAACTGGAAGACAGTCCTCAAGGAATGATAACAAAAAAAGTATCTATTAAATTTTTCTTGAATTTTATTTCTATAAGAATGTCTCATTGAACTGTCTTCAAAAGTTTCAAAGTTATCATAAATTATTCCTCTGAAGAAAAATCATAAAAGATGAAACATATAAGCTGCCTGAAGATTTCATTCTTTAGCGACAATAGAAAAAATTGAGGTTGATTCTGGCTGGTCAAACATGGTAAAGACCAACAAATCCCTTCATAATATGCCCCTTGTCATATATAGAAGTGGCATTGAATCTATCAAATGTCTTTGAAGACAAAACTAGATCCATGATGAAAAGGAAGTATTTCAGGCATGCCTAACATATTGTAATTTCGTTTACAGGAAAGTTATATGGCATCGTAGGGCTCAAATTTCTATTTGCATGATTTATCAATGATCATAGAAAGTAATTCATTAGGATGGCCTGAGAGTCTTTTTTGTGTTCTCCTACATTCCATCTAAAAATTACAATGAAGAATTTTTGACTATGAAAGGATAATAAATCTATCAAAGGGTTATAACTTTCCAATGTTATCTATAATACGCCTCTGATAACAATTGAAATGCCCTGAGCCCACTCTTCTAGACTCAGTGCTTGAAAATTCATGTGTAATTTTTTTCATAAAGATGAATAAAAAATTACACAATACATAACATAAAAGTGGTCCATTTATCAGTCTAGGTTCTAGAGGATTTGTAAAAACATAAAATTTATCAGATTTGAATACAAAAAATAGCTGTCCACTATGCATTTGTGCATGCTAACTACAAAAGTGATGACATTTGTAAATAATCATATTTGGTACCAGTGAAAACTAATTTTAAAATAAAAGTTTAACTGTAATATTTCTTGGTAAAGTGTTTTGAAAACCATTGATAAATCCCATTAAAAATATTCCCTTGGTTAAAAATTTGGAAAACTCTATTGGAAATACATTTTTAGAACAACCTTTACAAAAAAATATAATGATTTGGAATATAATTATTCATTGAAAACACATTTAATGTAATCTCGTGATCCGGTTGAAAATATTAATCAAGATTTTAAAAACAAAACAACTAAGGACACTCGAATCATTGAAGGTTATCATGGGCCTACCCACTTGAGGGATGCATTCACTATCCAATTCACTATCTTATTTACAAAGGTCAAGTACCGATTTTTATAAAACATTTATGTCTTAGATCGCCTTATATAAGTATAAATTTCACTTGTGTATTAGGTTTGAAAATATATTTATAATTATGCGTGAAAAAAATGTCAAACTTTATTTTTATAAAAAATAAATAACAGATCTTCTTTCAAAATTACAAATTCGACTTAGTACAATGAAATCTCATGATACATGATGATTCATAATAACATAGAAGATAAATCAACATCCCTGTACTTAAAATTTCATCCATATTTCAATAAAAATCTGTTTTTGTGATTCTTATTTATTCATGAATTTATGTGTATGAAAACAAAATAATCGATGTATGGACGTAACCTTGATTTTTATATGACTCATATATGACATAATAAAATTATGTTATTCTTAACTCCTATTATAATTTATTTAAACTAGATATAAAAATAAAAATTATACAAATAAATAAATATCTGTCTCAGAGAATTAATTCAAGTTTGAATAAAGCTTTGATAAATAAAAACAACCCTTATGAAGACTAAATTGAAATAAAATGAATATATAACATTGATACATATAGAGATATATATATCTCATGTAATTAAAAAGATTCTAAGGAAACTAAATAATAAAAACATTTTCGGAAATAATTTTCCCTTCAATTAAATATTTCTTGCATATAGATAAATAACTAATCTCACTAATTTATAATTCATAAACATTAAATAGAAATATAATTAGTACACACAACTATAAAATTAAAATCACAATTTTTAAATAAATTAACTATCTCTTATGAATAATAGATAAATTTTGAAATGAAACAAAACAACCCCTTACACAAAACAAGAATATAGAATTTATAATTTGAAATGAATAATCAAAATTCCCTTACAAAAATAATATATAGTAGCATAGTGATTATATGAAAAGAAATAGTCCCTTACTGATTTTTTTTATTGAAGAACCATTCCCTATGTATGTAGCAAGCATGAAAATCCTTAAAATGGAAATGAAATACCCTCCCTATTTAAAATATCAAATGAATAATATAGACAAAAACACTGTTAAATGTAATCAAAGCATTGTCCCCATGAATTGGTTTTATTGAAATACTCGTTGAGCAATCATGATATATTATATTCATATATTGATGCAACTGGACTAAAGAGGATATTGTATTGATTTATTGAAAAATTTATTGATACATATTATATTGGATATTTTGGTTGGATTAGCATCTTTGTTGTAATTCTTCAATACACGGCCACAAATAAGATGTGAATCTAAAATCACAACATTTAGATGATAATAAAGAAAAGAAAAAGTGTCAAATTGAGACAGATTGAAGGATTAACGATAAAAATATAGATTCTATAGTTTACATTGATTATAGAAATGGAGGCTTATCTACCACGCAACGATCCACAACAATACAAAACCAAAATTAATTATTGAGATACAAAACACCCATCATCTTAAATTATTTTAAACCTCGACATTTGAAGAAAAATCCAAATGGAGTTGAAGAAATTGTTACACCAACGAGACCAAACATTGAATAAAACACAAGTGGATGAAAATTGACAACGATGAAAGTTAATGTACCGAAATCAAATCTTTAAATCCATCATACTTGTATATTAGGAAAGAAAATAAAGGAGATAGACCTGCCTCTTTTCAAAAATCGAAACCCGACCTGAAACTCAAAACATCACCACCAGAAACTGAAAATCCATGCCTAAATCAGACCTACGTGGGTGGCCAATCTCTTTCATTCTACCTTGATGGTGCTTGGTCTTTGTGACTCCTATGATCAAATTCGACATGGAGTGAACACTATGCCAAACAAACCACATTCGGCTTCTCCTCTTCATGAAGAACTCTCCCAAAGAAAAACTCGAACCATACAGCTCGATGATATTTGTGCCTCGGCATTGACCATGACACTTTGATCCGTGACTTTTCATGGATTACCCTTTAGGAAAAAGCAACCTCAAAGAACCCTCTCAGTGTCTGACTCACTTTTGGAGCATTAATCCCACATACGGGATTCCCAATTTCATCATCATCGTTTTATAATTTTTTTAATTTTTATAAATCGTTTAACATTTTATTATTATTTAATAAAAAATTATCATATTTCTTATGTATATCTATATAAATTTAACACTTTTAATTCATAAATACAAATTAAATTTATATTAATCATAGGCAAATATTTTATTAATATACATTTTTATAAAATAATATATATATATATTAGTTAAAAAACGTACAAACATAATTTATCATCATAAAATAAAATATTAAATTCATAATATTAAATTTTATTGAACGAAATGTATTTCTTTTAATTATTATTATTATTATTCATTTTACCTTTATTTTGAAACATTTTTTATTAAAAATATGTTTTAGTTTATTCTAATTCAAACTCTATAATAATATATTACATTTATTAGAACCTTTAATTATATTTATTTTATATCATCGATTTTCATATGCCATTTCTCAATTTCATTTTAAAAACATATAACATATAGTTTTTAAAACGTTCGGATAAAAAAAATATTAATATCAATGGCAAAGGGTCATTCAAGCACTCAGAAAAAAATATGATGATGCTCACACCAGTACATTTGAAAATAGTCTATATGTTTCTATTATTCTTAGTTTCGTTGATATGTTCTTGCTATAAATGTTTTTCATATATATGATCCAAAAGTTGAGAACTACTTGATCAAAATCATTGTATTTCTCAGTAGTCTTCCAATTGTTTTATTATCAATAGAAGTGAGTTTAATGGGATAGTTCATAAGTGTTAATGATGTATTATGGTCATTTTATAAATAATGTGCTTACTACTTATATCATTGCATTCAGATATTTATGTATTTTATTGCAAATTAAAGTCATTGAAAAAATATAAAACATATTTTTAAACATATTGTTTTACATTATACCCCACTTAATTAAATTACTACCTCACAATTCATTTACACTTATCGCTCCTAATTCTGATCTATTCTATGTTTCACGTGATGTCCCCAAGGACTGTACAGTTGTATTCCACGTTTATGATATCTTTTAATGAGATTAATGTTTAATTTGGATTCCAAATCCTCCACTTCCCTTGCCCAAACACAACTTATGAAATAGGGGTTGTACGGATATAGGAACCGGAAGACAATCCTCAAGGGATGATAATAAAAATAGTTTCCGATAAGTTCATCTTCAATTTTATTTCTATAAGAAAGTTTCATTGCACAATCTTTAAATGTTTCTCTGTCATCTTAAATTATTCATGTGAAACAAAAGCATAAAAGTAGAAATATATATATTGAGCGAAGATTCCCTTATTTATAATCTCAATAAAAAGTTGAGATTGATTCTGGCTGCTGAAACATTGTAAATCACCTAAAAAGTTTTTTGTAATATGCCCCTTGCTGTCTATAGAAGCGACGTTGAATCTATCCGATGTATTCAAAGATGAATCCAGAACCGTGATAAGAATGTAGTATATTAGGCTTGACTGATATATTGTAATGACTTTTACAGGAAATCCAAATGGCTTCATAGGGCTTAGATTATTCTTTGCATGATTTTTCCATGATCATAGCAAGTAATTCATCCGGATGGCCTAAGAGACTTGTTTGAGTTCTCCTTCATTCCATCTAAAAATTACAAACAATAATATTTTTCTATGAAAGGATACTCAATATATAAAAGATTTATAACATTCTAGAGTTATCTAAACTATTCCCCTGATACCAATGGAAATGCCTCGATCCCGCTCTTCAAGAAGCGGTCCTTGAAAAAAATGTTGTGTACTTTTTGTTATAAAAGTGAATAAAAAATTACACACAACATAACACAAATGTTGACCGTTTATCAGCCTAGGTTCTGGAGGATTAGAAAAACCCATAGACTTATCATAGTTGAATAAAAAAACAAAACAATTTTTGACAACTCTTCCACACACACTAACTCCAAAAGCGATGACATCTGCTAATAATATCTTAAGATACCTGTGAAGAATAATTTTAAAATAAAAGGGTGAGCGTTCAATTGCACAGTAAGGTGTTTGGAAAACCTATGATAAATCATATTAATAATATTCCCTTGATTATAAATTAGGAAAATTCAATTGGATATACATTTTTAAAACATCATTTACAACATAATATAATGCATTTAGAAAAAATTATACTTTGAAAACACTTTTAATCTAATCGAGTGATCCAGTTGAAAATATTAAGTAAGCTTTTAAAAACAAAAAAAACTGAGGAAACTCAAAACATTTAAGGCTATCTTGAGCCTACCAACTTGGGGGGATGGATTCACTTTCCAATTCCCTATCACATAAACAAGGTTTGAGTACCTGTTTTTATTAAACATATATTTCTTAGATTTCCTTACATAAGTATAATTTTTACTGGTTTTTTGGCTTTGAATATATATTTATATTTATGCTTGAAAAAATATTAAGTTTTGTTTTTAAAATATATAAATAATAGATCTTCATTGAAAATTTCATATTCAACATAATACAATCAAATATCATGATACATGATGTTCCTTAATCACATAAGAGATAAATAAACATCCACAAACTTATAATTTCATCGTTATTTCCATAAAAATTCCATTTTTGTAATTTTTAATTATTCATGCTTTTATGTGTATGAAAAAAAATCATCAATGTATGGACATAACTTTGATTTGTATATGACATGAATATGACTTGATAAAATTAAGATATTCTTAACTTCTATTATAATTTATTTAAAATAGTTATCAACATAAAAATTATACAAATAAATAAATACTTCTCGCATAGAATTAATTCATGATCGAATAATGCTTTGATAAATAGAAACAACCCTTAGCAAGACCAACATGAAATAAAATGAAAATATAACATTGATACATATACAGATATATCAATCCCATGCGATTAAAATGATTCTAGGCATACTAAATAATAATAATAATATAGAAATAATTTTCCATTGGATAAAATTTTCCTTCATATAGATAAATAAATAATCTCACTAATTTATAATTAGAAAACATGGAATAAAAATATACTCATTCCACAAAACCATAAAATTAAAATAATAATGTTTAAATAAACTCACTATCTATTACTAATAATAGATAAATTTAGAATTCAAACAAAAATACCCCTTACACAAAACAATAAAATAGAATTTATAATTTGAAATAAATAATCAAAATTACATTACAAAAAGAAAATAGAATAGAATAGTGAGTATTTTAAAATTAATATCCCCTTACTTATTTTGTTTTGATTGAAGAACCATTTCCTCTCTATGTAGAAAGCATGGAAATCCATAAAATGGAAATGCAACACCCTCTATATTTATAATATCAAACGAACAATATAGACAAAAACACTATTAAAGGTAATAAATGCAATGACCCCACAAATTTGTTTTATTGAAATGCTCGTTGAAAATAATGATATATTATATTAAAATATTACTGCAACTGTATAGAAGAAGATATTGTATTGAATATTTGAAAAATTGATTGATACTATTATATTGGATAATTTAGTGGGATTAGAATCTTCGTTTTGAAGTTTCAATACACAACCACACAAAATATGTGAATCTAAAATCACAACTATTAGAAGATAATAAAGACAAGAAAATGGTGTCAAATTGAGATAGACTGAAGGATCAACA
Organism: Viscum album; assembly: GCA_963277665.1. NCBI lineage: Eukaryota > Viridiplantae > Streptophyta > Magnoliopsida > Santalales > Viscaceae > Viscum > Viscum album. The sequence goes on along the minus strand of OY728139.1, from coordinate 122,007,464 downwards.
ACAAAATTATAGATGCTATAGTATACATTGATTATATAAATAGAGGATTATATAAAAAGAATATATCCACAACCATACATAACCAAACTGAGTTATTGAGTATCCAAACCCACAGCATCTGAAACAATTTTAAACATAGAAGTTTGAAGAAAAATAGTTATGGAGTTGAAGAAATTGTTACACCAACAGGACCAAACATTGAATAAAACACAAGTGGATGAGAATTGACAATTATTGAAGATAATGTACCGAAATCCAATCTTGAAATTCAGCATACTTGTAGATTTGAAAAAAAAAGAAAGGAGATAGACCTACCTCTCTTCAGAAATCGAAACCCTGCCTGCAAATCAAACCATCACCTCCAGAAACTGAACATCCATTCATGAATCAGACCTATGTTGGTGGCCAATATTCTTCATTCTACCTCGACATCACTAGTTCTTTGTGACTCTTTCGATCGGCTTCGACATGGAGTGAACCCTAAGCCAAATGAACGTCGTTTGGCTTCTCATCTTCACGAAGTACTCTCCCGAAGACAAACTCAAACCCTACTGCTTGATGATCCCTACACATCAGTATCAACCAAAACACTTCGATCTGTGAATTTGCTCAGCTTACCCTCGTCCAAACTCAACCTCGAAGAACCTTCCCAGCGTCAGACTCACTCTTGGTACACGAATCCCGCATACTGGATTCCCAATTTCATCTTCTTATTTTTATATTTTTTTATTTATTATTTAATTCGTTTAATATTTTATTATTATTTAATAAAACAATTATCACATTTATTATGTATTTCATTATAAATTTAACACTCTTAAATCATAAATACAAATTAAATTTATTTTAATCATAAGAATTTTTTATTAATATTCATTTTTAAACAATAATATATATATTTTAGTTAAATAAACATACAAATATAATTTATCATCATAAAATAAATTATTAAATACATATTATTATTATTTTTAAAAGAAATTTATTTCTTTTCATTATTATTATTATTATTCTTTTTACCTTTATTTCAAATATTTATTTATTATAAATATTTTGTAGTTAATTCTAATTCAAAACATTATAATAATATATTACATTTATTATTACCTTTAATTATATATATTTTATATCAACGGTTATCATACACCATTTCTCAATTTCAATTTTATAACATATAACAAATACTTTTTATAATGTTTGGATAAAAGCACTATAAATATCAATGCCTAAGTGTTTTTCAAACACATAGGAAAAAATATAGCGACACTCATTCCACTACTTTCGAAAATGGTTTTATATGTTTCTGTTTTTCTTTGTTTCGTTGCTATTGTTCTTACTATAACTTTTGTGCTTTTATCTGATCCAAAAGATGAGAACTACCTGATCAGTATCATTGTGTTTCTCAGTAGTCTTCCAATTTTTTTATTATCGATAGTAGTGGGTTGAAATTGTTATTTATTTTGTGTCAATGATGTGAAGTGCCCAGATCAGTGTGAATCACTGAGAGGGGGAGGGGGTGAATCAGTGATCCTTTAAAACTTTTTACTAATTGATTCTTTATCAATTAAACCTCTATGGCTGGTTAAAGCCTCGATCCACTCTTCTTGTATCTCTCAACCTTTCCCGGATAATGCAGTAATGAAAAGGCACAGGACACAAGTATTTACAAGGTTCGGCACCAAAGGCCTACATCCTTTCCATGCTCTCTCAGCATGGATTCTCCCATTATAATCGGTTAGTATTACAATGGTCGATACAGAGTCCCACTGTATCTCTCCTGAGTCCCACAGGAGGGTCTTTATACTGCTTCACACAGTGTTACCAGAGTCCCACTGGCCTGCTCCAGAATCCCACTGAAGACTTCTTCTCCCTGAGTCCCACAGGGTCTTCTCCTGGCTCCTCGAGTCGCACGAGTAGCTCTTCTTCACTTTAAGTTCTTCAAGTATCCTCAGCAGTCTGGGATAAAGACTGCTGGCCTTTCTCTTCTTCTGATCACTTGTGGTGAACAGGTCTTCTCGTCTTGCTCGGGCTTTATCACCTTCTTCTAAGGATGCCCCGGCTTCTCTCCAATTACTGAATGCTCAGACAAATAATATCTTTATCTTCGGTCTGGTCCAGTCTCAGTTCACTTCAACATCATGCACTGAGTGCATGGCAACTCTTCAAGATCTTCATGTCTTGGACTCCTCAGATGCACACCACTGATTTAGCACTGTTCACGTGTGCACGTGCATGCATGCATGCATGCACTCCCCTTCTTCTCTTCTAGGTGCAGTAAACCCACAAAGGGTGTAATCAATTATAGCACACACCTTCTCACTTGTACTTCACACGTTTAATTCCTTTTGATTACACACATAGAAATGTGTTATACTTTGTGTGAATCTTCTTCTTCTTCTAAGTGTGTCTACTCCTCTTAGAGCACACACATAGGTTCGGCCTTCTTTGTCACTTGTTCATGTACACATAAATTGTTCTTTGTTTTGCACACACTTGACTTTGGCCTCTTCCCTCTTCTTGTTGCACACCCTTAACCCGTAGGTTGTTCTTCAATTATGTACACACAAAATGTGTCTTCACTTGGTGCACACACAAGGTTACGGCCTCTTCCACTTGCACACACTTCCTCTCGGCCTTTTTCACTTCACACACAATGTGTGGTATTCCACTTCACTTGGCACACAAGGCACTAAGGCTCGGCCTTCTCTTCCCTTCTTGCACACACACCCGAACACCTACTGCCCTTCTTTGCACTTAGCACACACACAAGGGGAAATGTGGCTACGGCCTTCCACTTCTCTTGGCACACAAGGTTTACTCTTTTATTCTTCTTTGCACACACAACCCAAACCCCACTAGTGTGCAGGCGCGCAAGGGTTGCGGCCAAACTTCTCAACACTATGCACACACACTGTCCATGGCGTGGGTGTTTTCACCTTTTAGCACACACCCACTTGGTGTGTAATTCTCATCACCCAATTTCAAACAAGGCGTGAAAGGTGCACGGCACAGTGGCGCGCAAGACCCAAGGGTGGTACTGCCTCTGGTGCGCAAGTGCACTGGCCAAGGGGCGCGCAAGACCTCCTACCCGCGGGGCGCGCAAGTGCAACACCCGCGGGGTCTTCCTCTTGCCGCACAAGGGTGCGGGCAGAGAGGGAACAAGCCTCGGGCGCGCAAGAATGCTGCGGCCACGAGCTCTTCCTGCCTCGCTGAGTGCGCGCAAGGGACCTCACCGCGCAAGTGTGCGCGGGGCTTTGTCTTCGTGAGGCACAAGGTGCACTCACGGTTTTCCGGATCTTCAATAAAGAATCAGCAAAAAAAATGAGAGCCTCTGGCTCTTCTTTTATAGGCAGAGAGATGCCCGAATCATCCGCGTGCAATAAATCTCAAACTCCCGAAATTTTCGGGTTCTCAAGATTCGGTGAAATCTTGTTTTCTTTCCTCTGTTTCAACGCGGGTTCTTTTTCTTTCTGTTTCTCCTCGTGCATGCGATTCATAACGCATGCACAGCCTTCGGTTTTGGCCATCCCATGCAAAACACAAATACCCTGATGCCTCGGCAACTCCGTTTGCCTCGGCCTCATTCGAAATTCTCCATACATTGCATGCATGTATATTTTTAAGCATGGTTCGGTTCGTTATGGCCAGACGAGCATGAGGGTGGCTTTACTTCGATCAGCGGTGGCCGAGAGCTCGAAATCCATCTTCGGGAGGCCTCTAGTTCGAAGGAGGTACGCGGGAGGCTTCAGCTCGAGCTCGAGGAGGAAGACGGATTCGCAGCCGTTGGATCAGCGATTCAATTTATCTCGGACGGCCTGGATCAGATCATCTCGCCGCGGATGGATCGTGCGGCGCAGATCAAGCGCGCGATGGCTCGGACGGCCAGGATCTCTTCCGTGGGAAAATCCCGCGTCCCACATCGAAACGCCGCCCAGTTTACTCGCGGCTTATTACCCTGGCTCTCACCGCTACATGCCAGTTGAATCCTCTCCCTCCACGGTGCCGCCCCGCACCGTGTTCTCCCTGCGGGCGCGCTCTGCGCCCACTCTTTGCTCCTGCGGGCGCGCTCCTAGCGCCCGCTATGCATCACCGGCGCGCGGGTTTCACCACCGCGTGCCCTCGGGGGCTTACACACGGCCCCCTGCGCTCCTCCGGGCGTGCCCCAGCGCCTCTGTGGTGTCTGCGGGTGCGCCCCTGCCGCCCTGAGCTCGCCCCACGGGTTCCCCCTTGGGCGTGGCGCCTTAGGCCCACATGAGCCTTGGGGTTGAACCCACAAGGTGCTCACGGGCTGGCTATATTTTTTGGCTAAGTCTTGAATAAGACTTTGTAAAAATCAAGGTCCTCCATGTAAAATATGCCAAGTGCCACTTGCCCTTCAAGGCATTCTTTTCCTTCATATTCTTCTTGAGAATTCAAACATTAATCTTCTTGATTAAAAACAACTCCTCAATTTATAATTCTTCTTCACCATCTCATTTTCAACTTAGGAGAGAATTCTCAAGGATCTTCATCAACCGAGCTACTTGATCAATTATTTCTTCTTCATTAGAATTCCTCCATTCTTCTTCAACATTTATTCATCACTTTGTAATGGAATTCAAGAAGGGTCTTCATCTTCAACTGAGCTTCTAAATCACTTAAATTCTTCAATGTGCTTCATTGATCTAATCAGAGATCAATTGGATCAACTTCAAATTCACATGCACTAAGGGTTAGTACATGGACTTCATTAAACCACTTCATCCACTTAGAAGTAGTGAATGGATCATGTTGCTTCTTCAACTCCTCATGCATTGTCACTACAATGCATGGTCTTCTAATCATGTTGTGACATTGTATCCAGTTGATACAAGTTCTTGGAACTTAAAGAGCAGCTCAGCAATCGTCAGATTTTCTTAGAGAATGTTTCAACCATCATCTCCTATGTCACTTAGTGAATCTCCTAAGTGACATGCATCTGTGTACCATGGCCATTCTCCTTCATCACCATCACCATCACATCCTTTGACATTCACATCTTGACTCCTTGACATCCATTCATTCCAAGACAACTTCATGCCTCATTGACAACAAATGCAACACAATGCACTTCAATCTCCCCCTTTGTATTTGTTGTCAATACACTCCTTCAGCACATATGAATGGGTCAATATGTGTGCCAATATTTTCTCCCCCTTATTGGCAATCAAATGCAAAGGTGTGGTGTGGTTCACTTTCAAAAATATCTTCCTCCCTTTTAAAAGCATTTTCTTCAAAATCACTAAGAGAGGGATGATGTCACATGTTCTCTTGAGCAAGGAACCTTTAGTAGATCAACTCTAAGTCTACTTGGGCTAACCCGGTGTAGAAAACAAGAGTGATGTAACCAAGGAACTCAATGCTGTCCAACATTCACTGTACATGTGAAATCATGCTTAGGGGTTTGAAAATTTTCAGATATACAATGAATTGCTGAATCCTGCACATACTCCACAAAACTCATTAGAAAGTTCAGTGCAATGATAAAGCTCCCCCTTTCATCCATTTGTCTTCAATCAATACTCCCCCTGAATTGTCATGATGAATGAAATTAAGAATCAAGGGATGAAAGTATGATTGGAATACCTTCACTTTTCTCAAGATGATATTAATCTCAGAACATCATCTTCTCCAGATTGGCTCCCCCTCTAGGGGTGCACTCTATTCTGTCCAAACCATCCTTCAGCTGAGAATGATCATCATCTTCAATTCCCTACAATGTCAGCACATGTAAATACAAGTGATTAGGGAATAAGATGGAACCTCCTTGGTTCATCAATGTGAACAACAAGGTTGAGAAGATTCTCTCAACCGAGATGTCCCATTTTCACCATTCTTCACACTTTCACATTTGATCTTCATTGATGATTGTGCTGGTGTGGTTCTCAACCCATCTTCATGTGAAATATTTTTCTTCCTTTTTTCCTTAGCAATTGCCGGAACTTCATCTTCAGCTCTCTGGAGATCTTTGGCAAGTTGCAACTGATGTGGCCATATGACAAGTATATCATTTGCAAGAGTGGCCCCAGTTCTGGGAGTTTCACATGGTTCCTTAGATGCTGTCAAGCTACCTTTCTTAGGCAACTTGTTTTCAATCAATCCCTTCTGCTTCTTCTGGATTGATTGTCTGTTTGAGTTCAGTCTGCCTCTATTGAATTTCATGGCTTCATTACAAAGATACATGATATACCCTTTCTTTCCACAGTAGAAGCATTTCTTGGTGGTCCTTCTGGATGCATCACCCTTCTTGGACTCAGACTCCAAGGACTTCTCTTCATTTCTAAAACACTTCTTGGGAGCATTTTCTACTTTCTTCTTGCTTCCCAAGGAATCTCTCTTAGCCAGGTTCTGTGATCTTTTCTTCTTTTGAGCTCTAGATACAGTTGGAGATTGATATGTATCTATTTCACCACTTTTGCAATCATCCCAGATGTTGTCAAGTAATCTAAATCTATTTGCAGTAAACAAATGTCTCTGGACCTGTGGATGTTGCTTCTTTCCTTCTGGCTTGCTCCCCCTTGGCATGGGCTTCCTCTGTGCTTTGGCATTCAGTGGATTGTACCATCAATCCTTTGCACAATGCCCATACTTGTTACAACACCAGCATTGCCCCACAAATCTTGATCTCTTCAGTCTTTCTGATTGTTGGGTACTTTTCTTGACTTGCTGTGTTGTTTTAGGAGAGCTCTCTTTCTTCATTTTCTTCATCCATACTTGTTTGGAATTATTTTTCCATCCTGCACTTTTTGTGGAAACACAATTAGAAGCATCAGTACAAGATGCTATGGATGGTACCTTCTTTCTAGAAGATGTTGCCCTTTCATTAGAGGATGTCTTTCTTTTAGAATCATCCTGCTCAATGCATACTTGAGTAGCAACATTTCTCCTTTCAGCTGACTGGGAGGCTTCAGCTTTGGGTGATTGCAGATTTTTCAATATCACCTCTAGTTCAAAGCATTTCATATTGAGGGAGTTCTTCTCATCCTCAATAGTTCTTAGCTTTCCTTCCCAATTCTCCACCAGTTGTTTCATCTGGTCTTCATGCACCTTCTTTAATTCTTGTAATGAATTGTCCAGCTCCTTCACCAATTTGACTTTTTCTTCGAGTTGAGCATCTCTGACATTCATTGACACTTTGTGCCTCTTTTCCAGTGCATGGTAAACATCTTTGATAATTACTTTAAAGATTTCTTTCTCAGAAAGGCTTCTTTGCAATTCTTCAGCAGTGTCTTCATATCTTTCATTGCAAAGAGATACTGTTTCATCTTTGGCATTTACCAGCTTTCTGAGAGTGTTGGTTATGCCAACCCTTTTAGCCAATTGATCTTCCATTGCATTGGCTTCTTCTTCTAACTGTGATTTTTCTTCATGAAGATCATGGATGCCTGTAGCTATACACTTTGCCACTTCCATGGGAATTGTCTTCTGAAGATATTTGAGTGCACTCTGAAGATCATTCATTGTTTCAACTTCATCACAGCTAGGACAGGCTTCATCAGAAGAATGATAAAAGGAATTGTCATCTGATGTGACTTTCACATTTCTTTCCATAGAAGGAGTTTCTCCGATTGCAGCAACCTTCTTCTTCATCTTCTTGGCCTGTTTCTTCTTTTTATTTTTCTGAGTCTTGGCAGATATCTCCATTTGAGGCTGGTCACTCATTTCCTCAAATATGCACTTCATAAAGACTCCCCTGGATCTTTTAGAGGTAACCTCGCTCTGATACCAATTGAAGTGCCCAGATCAGTGTGAATCACTGAGAGGGGGAGGGGGTGAATCAGTGATCCTTTAAAACTTTTTACTAATTGATTCTTTATCAATTAAACCTCTATGGCTGGTTAAAGCCTCGATCCACTCTTCGTGTATCTCTCAACCTTTCCCGGATAATGCAGTAATGAAAAGGCACAGGACACAAGGATTTACAAGGTTCGGCACCAAAGGCCTACATCCTTTCCATGCTCTCTCAGCATGGATTCTCCCATTATAATCGGTTAGTATTACAATGGTCGATACAGAGTCCCACTGTATCTCTCCTGAGTCCCACAGGAGGGTCTTTATACTGCTTCACACAGTGTTACCAGAGTCCCACTGGCCTGCTCCAGAATCCCACTGAAGACTTCTTCTCCCTGAGTCCCACAGGGTCTTCTCCTGGCTCCTCGAGTCGCACGAGTAGCTCTTCTTCACTTTAAGTTCTCCAAGTATCCTCAGCAGTCTGGGATAAAGACTGCTGGCCTTGCTCTTCTTCTGATCACTTGTGGTGAACAGGTCTTCTCGTCTTGCTCGGGCTTTATCACCTTCTTCTAAGGATGCCCCGGCTTCTCTCCAATTACTGAATGCTCAGACAAATAATATCTTTATCTTCGGTCTGGTCCAGTCTCAGTTCACTTCAACATCATGCACTGAGTGCATGGCAACTCTTCAAGATCTTCAAGTCTTGGACTCCTCAGATGCACACCACTGATTTAGCACTGTTCACGTGTGCACGTGCATGCATGCATGCATGCACTCCCCTTCTTCTCTTCTAGGTGCAGTAAACCCACAAAGGGTGTAATCAATTATAGCACACACCTTCTCACTTGTACTTCACACGTTTAATTCCTTTTGATTACACACATAGAAGTGTGTTATACTTTGTGTGAATCTTCTTCTTCTTCTAAGTGTGTCTACTCCTCTTAGAGCACACACATAGGTTCGGCCTTCTTTGTCACTTGTTCATGTACACATAAATTGTTCTTTGTTTTGCACACACTTGACTTTGGCCTCTTCCCTCTTCTTGTTTCACAGCCTTAACCCGTAGGTTGTTCTTCAATTATGTACACACAAAATGTGTCTTCACTTGGTGCACACACAAGGTTACGGCCTCTTCCACTTGCACACACTTCCTCTCGGCCTTTTTCACTTCACACACAATGTGTGGTATTCCACTTCACTTGGCACACAAGGCACTAAGGCTCGGCCTTCTCTTCCCTTCTTGCACACACACCCGAACACCTACTGCCCTTCTTTGCACTTAGCACACACACAAGGGGAAATGTGGCTACGGCCTTCCACTTCTCTTGGCACACAAGGTTTACTCTTTTATTCTTCTTTGCACACACAACCCGAACCCCACTAGTGTGCAGGCGCACAAGGGTTGCGGCCAAACTTCTCAACACTATGCACACACACTGTCCATGGCGTGGGTGTTTTCACCTTTTAGCACACACCCACTTGGTGTGTAATTCTCATCACCCAATTTCAAACAAGGCGTGCAAGGTGCACGGCACAGTGGCGCGCAAGACCCAAGGGTGGTACTGCCTCTGGTGCGCAAGTGCACTGGCCAAGGGGCGCGCAAGACCTCCTACCCGCGGGGCGCGCAAGTGCAACACCCGCGGGGTCTTCCTCTTGCCGCGCAAGGGTGCGGGCAGAGAGGGAACATGCCTCGGGCGCGCAAGAATGCTGCGGCCACGAGCTCTTCCTGCCGCGCTGAGTGCGCGCAAGGGACCTCACCGCGCAAGTGTTCGCGGGGCTTTGTCTTCGTGAGGCACAAGGTGCACTCACGGTTTTCCGGATCTTCAATAAAGAATCAGCAAACAAAATGAGAGCCTCTGGCTCTTCTTTTATAGGCAGAGAGATGCCCGAATCATCCGCGTGCAATAAATCTCAAACTCCCGAAGTTTTCGGGTTCTCAAGATTCGGTGAAATCTTGTTTTCTTTCCTCTGTTTCAACGCGGGTTCTTTTTATTTCTGTTTCTCCTCGTGCATGCGATTCATAACGCATGCACAGCCTTCGGTTTTGGCCATCCCATGCAAAACACGAATACCCCGATGCCTCGGCAACTCTGTTTGCCTCGGCCTCATTCGAAATTCTCCATACATTGCATGCATGTATATTTTTAAGCATGGTTCGGTTCGTTATGGCCATACGAGCATGAGGGTGGCTTTACTTCGATCAGCGGTGGTCGGGAGCTCGAAATCCATCTTCGGGAGGCCTCTGGTTCGAAGGAGGTACGCGGGAGGCTTCGGCTCGAGCTCGAGGAGGAAGACGGATTCGCAGCCGTTGGATCGGCGATTCAATTTATCTCGGACGGCCTGGATCAGATCATCTCGCCGCGGATGGATCGTGCGGCGCAGATCAAGCACGCGATGGCTCGGACGGCCAGGATCTCTTCCGCGGGAAAATCCCGCGTCCCACATCGAAACGCCGCCCAGTTTTCTCGCGGCTTATTACCCTGGCTCTCACCGCTACACGCCAGTTGAATCCTCTCCCTCCACGGTGCCGCCCCGCACCGTGTTCTCCCTGCGGGCGCGCTCTGCGCCCACTCTTTGCTCCTGCGGGCGCGCTCCTAGCGCCCACTATGCATCACCGGCGCGCGGGTTTCACCACCGCGTGCCCTCGGGGGCTTACACACGGCCCCCTGCGCTCCTCCGGGCGTGCCCCAGCGCCTCTGTGGTGTCTGCGGGTGCGCCCCTGCCGCCCTGAGCTCGCCCCACGGGTTCCCCCTTGGGCGTGGCGCCTTAGGCCCACATGAGCCTTGGGGTTGAACCCACAAGGTGCTCACGGGCTGGCCATATTTTTTGGCTAAGTCTTGAATAAGACTTTGTAAAAATCAAGGTCCTCCATGTAAAATATGCCAAGTGCCACTTGCCCTTCAAGGCATTCTTTTCCTTCATCTTCTTCTTGAGAATTCAAACATTAATCTTCTTGATTAAAAACAACTCCTCAATTTATAATTCTTCTTCACCATCTCATTTTCAACTTAGGAGAGAATTCTCAAGGATCTTCATCAAACGAGCTACTTGATCAATTATTTCTTCTTCATTAGAATTCCTCCATTCTTCTTCAACATTTATTCATCACTTTGTAATGGAATTCAAGAAGGGTCTTCATCTTCAACTGAGCTTCTAAATCACTTAAATTCTTCAATGTGCTTCATTGATCTAATCAGAGATCAATTGGATCAACTTCAAATTCACATGCACTAAGGGTTAGTACATGGACTTCATTAAACAACTTCATCCACTTAGAAGTAGTGAATGGATCATGTTGCTTCTTCAACTCCTCATGCATTGTCACTACAATGCATGGTCTTCTAATCATGTTGTGACATTGTATCCAGTTGATACAAGTTCTTGGAACTTAAAGAGCAGCTCAGCAATCGTCAGATTTTCATAGAGAATGTTTCAACCATCATCTCCTATGTCACTTAGTGAATCTCCTAAGTGACATGCATCTGTGTACCATGGCCATTCTCCTTCATCACCATCACCATCACATCCTTTGACATTCACATCTTGACTCCTTGACATCCATTCATTCCAAGACAACTTCATGCCTCATTGACAACAAATGCAACACAATGCACTTCATGATGTATTATGGACTTTGTATAAATAAATTTCTTAATACTCATATATTTTCATTTGGAAATTGATGTATTTTATTTTATCTCGTAATCATTGACAAAACATAAAACTTATTTTTAAACATGGGGTGTTACATATGTAATAAGTTCTACATTAAAAAATTGAAATTACATCAATGAAGAACTCAAAGAAACCCATGGGTCCATCACATTGTTATTAATCGTCTCTATATCCCAAACCCACCAAAACAAAACCTGATAATAAAGTGTTATCATCTACTTAATGCAATTCTCTTAACATATATCATAAAAAACCATCCCTAGAACCTCCCAATGAAAAAATAGGGTATCATCACTAAATATTAGTATGATTCCACAAAATAATTTATATAATATCTATGAACTTGAATCCTTTAATAAATATAATAAATAGGTTACTAAAATATTTCACAAGAAATAATTTTACCTATAGATTCAACCTTTGGGTTTCCTTTAAAAATTTATGTATCCAAATAACAAAAGAAATATAAAATAATGAATATCTATATAAAATTAGTGGTTGAATAAATTTTTTTCATGAAGAAATATCCTTATCTATTGATAAAATAATCACATCCAATTAATGTGTATGTTATGTATGTAGGAATAACTATAGATAAACTAATAGAATATGGGTTTACACAGCAAATAAAAAAAAGAACACTAGGTGATATACTGGAATAATAAGTTATAGGAATGTATTCATATTGTAATGGATTCCAACCAGTATCCATGACATCATGGGAACCGACATTAGTGATAACATACTCTACTATTGTTCATTAATTATTATTTTTCCCTATATCCAAGGTTCTTCACAATTTTCTATTACATAATAATTATTTTCAAGAAATTGAATCTATATATCAAAATACACTTTCTATAGTGACCCACAATTCTTTTATTCTTGAAATCCCATTTTCATTTGAAACCCATATTTTATGAATTTTAACAAAACATATCATGTTCATAAAAATGGTGTAAAAAATATTTTTTGAATCAATTTGTATTGTCAGTAATGATATAGTCTACATATCATTATTTAAAAATATTTAATTTCAATAATCATAACCGATGGAGATCATAGAAGAACATGGTATATCAAATGATAGACCATATAATTGGGACATGTACCCCAAGAAAAAAATCTCACTGTGATTATGATAGTAGATGAGATAGGAAGAGATATGATCCTATCAAACCTAGATCCATTGGAAGCATCATTTGTTATATATATCCATTATGGATCATTTTATATATTCTTGTATGGAATAAAATTAATAGTGAATAAAATAAGAAAATTTATTATAATAGATCTAAAAAACCATATAAAAAATAATGTAGATCCAAGATTTCGCTTAGCTTGAAAATAAAGAAAAATGAAGTTGGAGAGAAAAACATCATCACCAAAGAGCCTATGAAAGGTATAAAAATATTATTAAGGTATTTATGTTCGACTAAGAGGAGAAAACATATATTTTGGAGCTAAAATTAAATTTTTGTACCCACATAACTATATTACCAATGGTGTCATCGGCGAGCAGCTGAACATCCAATGTCTACCTACTGATGACTAGTCAATAAGATAATGTGTTGGGGTAGTGACGATGTACCTATTGTTCATAAATTTGAAAGTTCCTGCCACATTCTGACCTTTAGGCGATCTTTGAAGCTACACCAGCTGGCTAGTGCTCTCTACTGGGTAGATGGTGGCCTATTGCGACCCCTAATAAGAAAAAATCATTCTACTGACTTATGAAAACCCAAAACATTAAAATAAAAAAATTATGCTCCATACCAAGATCTATATAATAATTATTAAAAATTATACCCATAATAAATTTATTCTACACTAAAAAATGATCTAGTTCACATTCTCAAAAAGTTACAATTCTATTCCTACATTATGAATTCCACATCCTCCCATGTCTCATGGTTGACCCCACCACACGATCATATAAATTAAACCAATGGGTTCATCATTCAATGATTAACCTTATCCAATTAGTGTACTATATAAACATGGCTTTCTAAAACTAATGTGTCATGTTCAGTCTCACGCTCCTTCCACTTGATCATGTTGGAATGATTTCAGTGATACATATTTATTTTGGAAACATGAGTCACATCATCTAATGATTTAAAATGAGTAGGTATGTCTAATAAATAATCACCCTTACCATGTCACTCTGCAGTAAAAAATGGGTGGACATAGATAGGTTTTAACATACCCTTCTTTCCCAAAAAACAAATTTCCATACAAGGTGAAACTATGAGATAAACCAAATCACCAACATCGAATTATAATGTGTGAAAATTCCAATCATGATAGGAATTCATGTAAATATGATATTTCACTAATAGACCCTTAATAAAAAGAATATTATCTATGATTGAATCTCAAACAATGCATCAAATGGATCTATCTCAATGGAATATTGATAACAATTGTTATTGGAAAACTACCCTATGGGTAGATGTTTCTATTATGATCCACTAAAAAAATAAATGCATGAAAATTCATTCTTTCATTAATATGGTGGGATTAAATAGTCATTCCAATCATTTTGGAATGATATTCCATGCTCAACTTAAACATAGAACCCATATCTATTGGTTAAAATATCTAAAATCAAGATGTGAAGAGAGGGTACCTTTTAATTATGATAGATGATGTCACCCCATGGATTCAAAGAATCTCCCATATAGACATGTTCCTATGATCCTTTACCATTGATAAATCCTTGATTGGTTGGACATGTGTTTATTGTATGAGTTGGGGAATAATCACCAATACCACATTCATACCACTAATATTTTGAGGAAGACTAGTAATTATGTTCAATGTTCTCTCATCCAATTTCTAATGAAGAATGGGTAGAGGTTATTAAAAACTGGCATGCATTTGATGCTTTACCTTACTTATATTATTTATTATTCACTGATACAAAAAATACACATTTTATCATCACATAACCAATAACTAGTATTTTAACACCGTAATATTTCAAATATTTTTCCAAAATAATTCAAAAATTTCAATATGTTTCATTTTACATGAAAATTCATACAGTTTTTCTTATAAAAAATCACTATGTTTTTATTGAATTATAATAAAAACCAAGTAAATAATTCACTACATGAAACAATTATATTATATTTCGTTACAATGAACACAATGTTTTTATTTTATTACACACATTACTGAGTCCTTTCAAAATATTTTTTTACAAAAAATTTTGAGTTTTATGAAACTAAAATATAATATTAATATTATTATTATAATATTATTATAAATACAACCAAGACTTACGAATGTATGTAATTAAAAACATTAACTAAATTAAGAATATATGATTTAATGATTAATATAAAATGAATCCACTGGATTTTGATTAGTATAAGTAATGTAAAAAACGATCTGAATAAAGGGATATTACTTTTCCAAGGAAACTACTTTTCTTCGTAAATTGTTTTATCTCAATAAATTAAAAAAAGAAACATTTTATTAATGTTTTCAATAATTTTTTTACATATTCATTCAATTTTTCTGATACGATGGAAAATATATTTTATAGGTATATGATAAAAATATACTCTATTTTATGAATTATAAGTTATATTTTTTCTAAAAGGTAATATTACGTCTTTTTAATGGAGAACCCATATTAAATAAAATTTACTAACTTTTATAATTATTAATAGAAAAAATAATATTAATTTTTTAGTGAAGAGTATAAAAATTTATATAAGGTTAATATGTTGTATGTCTCTGAGAAGTTTCATTATTGATGAATAGTTTTATATAGTGAATTTTAATTCCAAAAATCTTTTTCATAAAAATTATTTATATATTTGAATTTTATTTGAAAATGGTATTAATGTATAATTAGGTTAATTATACATCAATTTTGTTCAGGTTAGGTGATTATATACAATTTAACATTTAAAATGTTTATAAAAATATTTTAAACATTTGGACCTTTTGAATTTAATAACATGTCATATCGTCCCGTCTGTGGGATGAATTTTAAATTCATTTCAACCATTTACAAAATTACAATTGGAAAAAAATTTATTTTTTATTTTAAAAAATAGTTATTCCTAATTAAAAATAATATTAACCTATTTTTTGACAAAAAATAGTAGTTAATGTTTTTAAAAATAATTTCATCAGTTATGGTACAAAAGATTATTTATTGGTTAATCATTAATTTAATTAGAGAAATATCATATAAACAAGTTCAAAAATAATTTAATTGAAATATTTTTACTAATTGAACTCTTTTATAAAAAAATCTACAATTATTGGAGACATATTATATAAGGGAGGCCTCCCAACAATGTTTCCTTTTTTATATTTACATGAATATCACTTTTCCTCTTCCATAAACGGGCACTCACCCCATCAATTCCTCACACCCTCAAGCAACATTCAATAATCCCCAATTTAAAAAATAATATCCATGTTTCTCTAGATTTATCCAAGAGGCATCACTTTTTTTCATTAATCCAGCCACAAATTCCCTTTAGTATAATCCAAATCGATTTACCCAAAGAAGAGGTAACACCCTTCTATAAGAACTATTAATTTATTTCATTCTACACCACCAAAATTATTATTATTTAATGATTATATTACAGCCTTGGTATACTAAATATACCTAGATTATGTAACTATATGGTTTTACCTACATCCACACACTTCCCTTAAATGTATAAGGAACTTACAGTTCATGTGTAAGATAGTCTACTGGCTCACAAAATGAAGTTGTTGAATTTTCCATTATCAACTATCATTATTGGGAAATATGATAGAAATAGTAGTTTAATATGATAAATATGATATTTTTTATTTATTTACGATTCTATAATTATAATATAAAACATTCCATTATTCTTTTCATTTTTTTGTAAATTCGATAACATCATCTGTAAACGGGTGGAATATTACCTCCTCGAAGTGATGTGATTCATTCACAATTATCATGGTATGTATTAATGATGTGTTTATTAAACTTATATGATATATAACAAATTATAAAATATATTGTAATGAAAATATATTTATATTTCCTTAACAGACATTCTTTTAAAATGATAATAAAACTGAATCAATGTTTGTGTGTACGTACGACCTACAGTCTCAATGAATCATGTATTCAATTTAATATTTATATATTTTTATACATTATTATAAATAATTATATTAAAAATCTATATGATATTTATAGAATGTTTTACATTATTCAAACAAGTTAATCATGATATAAATAAGAGGTTCAATAATAACAATTCAAAACATATTTGAAAAATTTTATAGTACCTGAAACATAACTGTTGAGAAAAAATCCCTCAAGGCATCATTGAAGCATTTTTGAGGTGATTGTGTGTATTGAAAAAGTGGGCCTCCATGTTGTGCTTGTGGACAAAGCAAACCATGGTGTATGATTGTTTTGGAAAAGGGATGTGCGCAAAAAGGGGAAGTGGTGTGTGGAAAATTTTGTGTTGCGTGAAATATCAGCGTGGTGCAACAAAAATTTATTTTGGCACAAAATATCTTTGTAGTGTGTGAAAATTTTTTTGTGGCGTAAAATATTTGCGCGGTGTGTGAAATATTTTCACGGTGCACAAAATACAAAGGTGCTGTGTGAAATATTTGCGGGATGCGCAAAATAGCAGGATGAATTCATTCATGGATGAATTTTTTCGAGTTCTGAAGCTTGAAAACT
Organism: Viscum album; assembly: GCA_963277665.1. Classification (NCBI taxonomy): domain Eukaryota; kingdom Viridiplantae; phylum Streptophyta; class Magnoliopsida; order Santalales; family Viscaceae; genus Viscum; species Viscum album. Next base: position 121,990,330 of record OY728139.1, on the reverse strand, counting down.
GGAAAAGGCCTAATGTGTGTGAAATCATGGAGCTGTGCATGAAAAATGGAATTCTACGGAAGAATTTTTTTCGCACTCTGAGTGAATTATGCACTCAAGGAGGGTTTTTCATGGAGGGTAATTTTTTACTATAAATATGCAGTTTCCCCTCTCCATTTGTAAGAGCTAAATCCATAGAGAGTATCCAAGCACTGGTGCATGAAATTGGAGTGCCGAAGAGAGGTGTGCAAAAGGAAGACTATTGTGAGAAAAGTGGAGTTCGTGTAAAAGAAGAAAATTATGATCAAGGAACTGGATAAGATGTATGTATAATTTGGTGGTTGCACCTAAAAGAGGTGTTTTCCAAACAATGAAGTTCACACAAGGCAGAGTAATTACACAGAAGGTGTAGTAATGGTTGCACATAAAAATTTAGGTTGCCCTGTACACCCGGTGCGAAGTGAGATTCACCTGTAGGTGAAAGTTGTAAGTAAACAGAGCATTTACCAATAGTTGAAGATGCAAATTTCATTTGTGATCATGAGGAGACCTACAGGTCTACAAAATGTGAGTGGATCTTCTAATGATTCAGTGAGAACACTTCAGCTGAAAGAGCAGTAAGCATTCATGTTGTAAGTGGTTGTAAACCAGGAGGGACAATGAGTCTGCTCCGAACATGTAAATATTAGTGCGCTTATAGTAGAATTGGTACATCGGCACAATACTGGTGTATGATCCTTGTAAGTATCCTAGTGAGGGTTAACCATGTAAAAAATTGATGTGTCACATGCATTATTTATGGTTTATTCACACTCTGCAATGGGAACGAGAGAGAAGAGAGTTTTGTCTAACATAAAATCACGAACAAAAGAGGCAGTTTTTTTAATCTGTCATACCCTGATTCACCCCTCTTTTAGGTTATTAAGCCCAGTGGACCTATCAATTGGTATTAGTGGGAAAGTTTGATATCAATTTGTCTCTCAAGTGGAGATCATCATTTCTAAAGGGATTCTTATTTTTGATGGGAACTATTTTCAGCTATGGAAGAATCAGATGCAACACTACTTCCAATCTTTTGGAATTGATGTGTTTATAGCAGCAAAGCATGATATCATAGCTGATATTAATAATGGTGCATTATCAAAAGATGAGCGAAGAGAATTTGATGATGACACAAAGGGAATTAATACTTTAGGGGAGCGCTATCCAATGAAATCTATAGAAAATTGATTTCATGAAAAACCTCACATTCCATGTGGGAAAATCTATTAAATATATATGAAAGAGATACAAAGGTCAAGGAAGTGATTCTGCTAGTGTTTTGGAACAAGTATGAAGATCCTAGAATGAACCTGAATGAATCTATTGATGAATTATTTGATAGGGTAAATTTTGTAGTATAGGACATGCGAGGTCTTGGAGAATTTATTGAAGACATAAATATTGTGAAGTGGATCCTGAGAAAACATATACCTCGGTTCAATCAAAAAGTTTCAATATTGGAAGATAATGACCAGAAATAACTGACAATGGATAACTTGAACAACACCCTTGTTGCATAAAAAATGAGAAAAGATGATAATGATGTTGTGGAAAAGGATAAATCTAAAGAGGTGGAATTAAAATAAATGAAAAATCTCACCATTGAAGATTCTCATGAAGAAGAAGAGACAGATGAGGTGATTTCATTCCTCCCCTCAAATCATCAAAGAGGAAAAGGAATGTTTCAAGGGGAACTTCCACTTACCTGTTTTCAATGTGGAAAGTTTGGATATCTTGCGACAAGGTTCCCCAAAATGTTCCAAGAGGATGATGATGTCGATTAAATCGAAATTCACAAGAAATTTTTTTCAGCATATGGGAAAGGAAAGAAATAGTTGTAGAGAAATTTTTTATGAGGAAAAATATCTTTCCAAATGAATGTGACAGTTTAGATGAGTCTAAGGCTGAGGAGGTTGAAGAGATACAGAACTGCAAAGATCGTGGAGATAATGCTATGGTGGAATTTATTGTTAGTTCTTAGGAAAAGGATTAAACCAAAGGTGATGATGAAGAAGAAGAACTTAAAGTATTAATTGATATGAAATCTGATTTAGAGGCTCCTCTTTAGGATATAGATATTTGGAGAGCCAAAACTAATAATGCTAACAAAGTTGTTCATGACGCCAAACTATATATGTTGAAGCAGGAAGAAGAGATGTCTGAGTTGATGGAAGAGACTGAGAAACTCAATTCATCAACACTAGAGATCTCAAAATCAGTTAGTGAGTATAAAATCAATATCGAAGAAAAAAAGGGTGATTTATGGCTTGAAAACACGAGGAAAGATCAAGTCAAGCGTATCATAGATCATGAAGAGGAAGTTGTTGATCTACAGAGAAAAGTTCAAGTCCTGGAAAACTATTGATTCCTAACACATTCTTGGGAAAGCAGGACATTTCGATGACTGAAAAGATGAAAGAGGAGCCTAGTTGTTCAGTAGGAAAGAATAAACAATTGATCATAGAAGTTAAGAATAATTCATGGCTTGATCAGAAACAAAAAACTATGAAAATTGATGTTAAACTGCAAGCACCCATCCCATGATTTAAGGTTGATGGGGGCATAAAGAAGAATTAGAATATTCAATGATCTCAAGGGAAAAATCGCAGTGCAGAAGTAACAGCAAAGAATGCACCTTATATCTGGTGTTATTTTTGTGGAATGATGGGACATTCATAGTATGTGTGTTTCATATCGAAGAGATATTGAAGGGCACAAGAACAGAGGTGGTAGTCATAAAGAGAATGGTTTTCTAGAACATATTTAGAAGGAAACTATTTTTATTGTGGAGGATTTGGGCACATGGCTATGTACTACACTTCAGCTATACAATGGAATGTGACAAAGTAGAATCAAAATGTTCTCAAGTAGCAGATCAATGAACAAAAAAGTGACTTGAAAATGAAAAATAGGTTTTCATCTTTTTTAGATGAAGCTGGTCCGTCATACTCAGAGAATGAACAGAAGTCTCAATCTATGCTGAGTGTCAAAGAAGAAATATGGACCAAGATGAAAAAGTATGAGAAGGCAGTGTTGGAAGAAATTGCCTTTAAAGAATTAGATCGCTCCAGTGTGTGGACCCTTGATAGTGGTTGCACATATCACATGACGGGTAATAAGGATCTTGTTACAAGTTTAAAATATTACAATGTAGGAGTTTTCATGTTTTGAAATGATGAAGGCCTAAATATTATTGGCTCATGAAACGCCATGTTTGGGGGAAAGAGATGAGACGTGCTGATGTGATAGTAGTAGAAGGCCTCAGTTACAATTTTCTCACTGTTGGTCAATTATGTGACGTAGGACATTCTGTATGGTTTAATAAGAAAATGTGTATCATAAAATGAAGAGATGAGATAGTGTTTCTGTTGGGAAAAAGAACATAGGGAAATCTCTACCGGCTAAGTGGAGAAGAATATATGTGCATTTGGTTAAGAGAGGAAGAATACAAGTTGTGGTATAAATGACTTGGAAATCTTTTCCAACCAGCCTGGAAGATCTGGTAATGTGTGATGCAACAATAGACTTTCCTAATCTATCCCGTGATCATACTCACATATGTGATGCATGGAAAAAATGGAATCTTATCATAAAGACGTATAAGAAAAATGAAAAGAAGACAACAAGAGTGCTCGAATTGGTGCATGCTGATGTTTGTGGTCCTATCAAACCAAGAGAAATTGACTGAAAGAGGTACTATGTTCTTTTAATTGCTGACTATAAGATAATTGAATGGGTATATATTATTTCACATAATCAGATTTGTTCATCTATTTAAAACAGTACTGGAGGGTGTGTGAAAGGATTCTTGGACAGAAAATTTTGAAGCTTCGTACTGATAATGATACAAAATTCACAAATAGTCAGGAAGAAGGCTATCTTGAAAAACTAGGAATAAGACATCAAGTTTCCTCTGTAATAACTCCCCAATAAAATGGAGTGGTTGAAAGGAGAAATTAGGTCATCAACAATATGTCCAGAATGATGCCCATTGAAAAAGACCTACCAGAGAAATTTTGGAAGGAAGCAGTTTTGACATTGGTCTACATTTCTAACAGGGCTCTAATTTGTCTGAAGGAAGGAATGACACATTATGAGATGTGGTATTAAAAGAATCATACAGTTAAATAATTTCAAATATTTGGAAGTTAGTGCTTTATCATCAACAATGAAAAACATAGGAATTATGAGTCACAAGGAGATGAAGGGATATTCATTTTCTACTATGAAAAAAGTAAGGCATATAAATGCTTTACCAAAAGGATAGGAAATGTTGTTGAGTGAAATGATGTCATAGTAGTACAGAATGAGGAGGCATTTCAACAACACAGTGAACAAATTTATGATGAGAGTGATGATGATGAATTCAATGCAGGGGGGAGAAGTGGTTGATGTTGATTCAGAAGAAGAAACTGATGATGAGCATGGGGAAATTAAATCTGCATCTACAAAAAATCCAAGGTGTTGAGCTTAAATTTATAGGAAGAATAGCATTGTTGATCAGTGGTCTCTATTTTAGACACAAAGAATGAAATCACTACAGTAGACATCTTTCCTAACTCAGGTTGTACCAAAATGGATCGCTGATGCAGCTAAAGATGAAAACTGGGTCCAGGCAATGAATGAAGAGCTTGATCTGATTGAGAAAAACCAGACATGGGAGATTGTTCCGAGGCTAGTAGATAAGAATTTCGTTGGGAATAAATGGGTCTATCACAATAAGATAAATGAATATCGAACAATTATTTTGAACAAGGCATGACTAGTGTGCGAAGAATACTCCCAGATAGAGGGAATAGATATTGATGAGACACTTGCACTGGGTGCAAGACTGGAGACAATCAGATTATTCCTAGCCATTGCAATGTTATTGAAGTTCAAAGTGTTTCAGATGGATGTAAAATCTGTATTCATGTATTGAAATCTGCAGGAACAAGTGTATATCAAGTAGCTAGATGGCTTTCTCATTCATGAGTATCAGAACAAGGTTTTCCGGCTAAATAATAAGTTATATGGGCTGATACAAGCACCGAGATCATGGTACTAAAGGCATGACTTGTATTTGAAGAATCTTGGTTTCCAGCGTGGTAGAGTTGATTACAATCTATATTTCAACAACAACAGTAATAAAAGGATGATGACGATGGTTTATGTCGATGACATAATCATTGGGGGATCAGATTAACCATAGTGCAGACAGTTTTCTGAATTAATGAAACATGATTTTGAAATGGCTATGATTGGTTTGCTGACGTTTTTCCATTGTTTACAGGTGACACAATGAAAGAATGGCACATTCATTTCTCAATCCAAATATGCCAAGGAGGTTCTGAGAATATTTGGAATGGAAAATTCCAAGTAGATGAAATCTCTGTTTGCAACCCAGATGGAATTATCGAAACCAAATAATGGCTAAGTAGTTAGTATAACAGAATACATGAAAATCATTGGATTTTTGCTATACATGACTGTGACAAGGCCCGACATTGTTTTCTCTATATTCCAAGTAGTGAGATATCAGAGTAGTACCAAGGAAAGCCACATGCTTATAGTAAAAAAAAATACTTTGGTATATCAAGCGTACAGAGGATTTCATTTTGATATATAGTGACAAATATCAGTAAGAATTGCAGGGATATACTGATGCAGATTGGGTCGGTTCAGCGGATGATTGGAAATCAACGTCGAGAGGTGATTTCTATATTGGTGTATTGGGTATTTCTTGGTTTAGTAAGAAGCATGATTGCATTTCATTTAGCACTGCAGAAGTTGAGTATAATGTTGCCACTCAAGAATGAACACAATTACTGTTGATAAAGTAGCAACTTGATGACATGGGGGATGAAGTGAAGACTCTGGTCGGAATCTACTACGATAACTCAATTTCTATCAGTCTCAGGAAAAATCCATTCCATCACTCAAGTACAATGTGAATTGAGATAAAGTATCATTTTATTAAGGAGAAGGTTGAGCAGGGAATAATGAAGTTGGACTATATTCGAACAGAACTACAGGTTGCAGACATTATGAAAAATTCTTTACCCAAGAAAGATTTTGAGAGGCATTGAATTATTCTTGGAGACTAGTCAACTCCCCGCACCTGAAAAAGTGTGGATGTGGCACCCCCTTTCCACACAGTATTGCGTGTTATTCTCTAATGCAATAATCATTGTTCTTTTCAATATTGTAGACCACAAAAGAGTGACCTTTGGGTTCGTTGACAATGGGGTAGAAATAGTGACTCCTCAAGTGATAGAAAATGTGGCTAATGAAGTGAGAAATTGTCTTAATCATAGACATAGGGGGGAGCTGAAAGGTTGATTAGCGAGATAGGGGAGAGCAATGAGATATAGGGAGTTGAAAGCGTAAGAAGAGCTGAAGCTATAAGAATATGGTGAGTGTTTTAAATCTGACGATGCTAGAAGGGATCAATTATAGAATAGATATCATGATAGCTGAAGATCATGATAAAGGTAGAAGAGTGGTGTTGTATTAGTGTTAGAAGGTTTCCAGCTATCACCAATTGTGTTTTGAGAGTGGTATCAACAATTGGTATTAGTTTGGAAATTTGTATCATTTTGGTGTTGAAATGAAGTTATTCATTGATGAACTTTTCATTTACTCATATTTCTCATGCTGAGATTTTCTCGTGTGGGATTATAGTATATGTTGATAAAATCATTGATCTCTATCTGTATCGCAAGAGGCCGATGGTGGTAGCAGCTAGAAGAAGTTTCAATGAGGTTTCAAAGTGGAGAGAATTGTTATGAAAGGAGTTTTCAACTATCCCAAATGAGAATATTGTTGGGAAACAGTCCCTCAAGGCATCATTGAATAATTTTTGAGGTGATTGTGTTTGATGACAAAGTGGGAATCCATGTTGTTTCTTTTGACAAAGAAAACTATGGTGTATGATGGTTTTTGGAAATGGAGGTGAACAAAAAAGGGAAGATGTGCACAAAAAATTGTGTGTAGTGCGAAATTTCAGAGTGGTGCAAGAAAAAATTAGTGTGGCGTGAAATATCAGTGTGATGATGAAAAATTATGTTTGGCATGAAATATTTGTGTGGTGCGTGAAAAAGGAAGGGTCTGCGTCAAATATTTTCATGGTGTATGAAATACGAAGGTGGTGCGCGAAATATTTGCGGGATGCGTGAAATAGAGGGATGAATTATTTCATGCTAGAGGTGTTTTGAGTTCCGAAGCATGAAAATTTTCAAAGGAATGATGTGTGTGAAATCTTCCAGTTGTGCATGAAAAATAGCATTGCACGAAATATTTGTTTTTCACATTCAATGTGAATTATGCGCTCAAGGAGGGTTTTTCACACAGGGTATAATTATATTATAAATATGATGTGCTCACCCTCTATTTGTAAGAGCTTAAGCCATACAGATTATCCGAGTTTTGGCTCGTGAAATTGGAGTGCCCAAAATAGTTTTGTGAAAAGAAGACTGTTGCGTGAAATGTGGATTTCATGTAAATGTAGAAAATTGCGCGCAAGGGACTTTAGAGGATTCTTGTAAAATTTGGTGGTTGTGTGTAAAAGAGGTGTTATGAGAAAAAAGTATTTCATGAAAGGTAAAGAAATTACATGCAAGGTGCTGTATGGGATGTGTGTAAAAATTGGGGATGCCCGATACACCTGATGCGAAGTGAGTTTCATCTGTAGGTGAATGTTTTACATCAACAGAGCATCTACCAATAGTTGAAGATGTAGATTTAATTAGTGATAATGAAGAGACCAACAGGTCTATAAACTATGAATGGATCTTCTAAAGAAGTAGTGAGAACACTTCAGTTGAGAGAGTAGTGAGCTTTCATATTATCAGTGGTTGTAAACCAGGAGGGATAGTGAGTCCACTTTGAACATGTAAACAGTTGTGCGCTTATAGTGGAATTAGTACATCATCACAATGCTAGTGAATGATCCTTGGACGTAGCCCATTGAGGTTGAACCATGTAAAATAATTGATGTGTCATGTGTCTGCTTTATGGTTTATTCATATTGTGCAATGGGAAGGAGAGATAAGAGGGTTTTTTCTTACATGAAAACAGGATCAAAATGGGAAGTTAATTTATTCTTTCATATCCTGATTCACCCCCCCCCCTCTCAGGGTATCTAGCCTAGTGGACCTAACAGTAACATTAACATGGAGTTGTTAAAAAATTGTATTATTAATTAATAATATAATTATATATGGTACTATTTATAATAATATTCTTATTTAGTTGATTTATAAAATACACATATATATTATACAAGAGACTTTCACGAGTACGATGAGAGTCAAGACATAAGTAATGGGTTTCCATTCCAACCATTATTTCTATGAGACATATTATTTATTCACCACTCATTTATTTTGTGAGGTTTATATACTATACATGAATTTATTATATGATACCTATCATTAAAAACATGGTAATTTACATATCAATTTTATTATTTGTCATTAAGGGTGTTCATTTTCCAAAAAAAAAACAAATTGAACAACTAGAAAACACGACATTAACATTGATGGTCATTATTTCTGCTAAAAAATTGCTGATAAAGGTGAATTCTATCAGGGATAAGAGAAGTGTTTTTAATGTTTACCTTTAACAGTTCAATTTTTTAACACTGGTAAATTGTACATTTTAACAATAGTTAATTTTTTATCACTGATAAAGAATAACTGTAATTAGTGGTTTTCTTTAGCACTGAAAAAGGCACCCTTTATCAGTGTATTATTTTTATCACTAATAAAGAGAACGCTTTATAAATAATTGATTTTTTTTCAGAAATTATGATCTCAATAAAATTATATATTTATATAAGTAAAAAAAATAAAAATGTGTTAATTAAAAAAATAATACATTTTTATTAAGTAAATAATTAAGGATTAAAATAAATAAATTAATTATACTGTATATAAGTTATAAATATTAATAAATTTTAAATATAAAAAATATATATATGTAATGTAAAAATTACACAAAAAAATAAAATTAAGTAAACTAAAAAAACATTAAACATTATATTAATTAAATAATTTTCAATAATGTAAAAAATAATATATATTAAATATATAGATAGATATGAATGTATATAAAAGTGAACAATATAATAAAAAAATTATTCATTACTTTAAATTGTCATATATTTAGTGATTAATGGATTATAATTAAAAATTAATATGAAATAAAAATACTAACTAATTTCATCCATTAATTGACATAATTGAATGTCATATTATATTTAAATTTAACATTGATCAAACATATGTTATATTGAGATCACATATACGTAGTTATTGAAAATTTATATACAAGGCACACACCAAAATATTTAAGTAACTAAAAAAATATTATATAGAAATAGATACACCTAATATTTATGTAATATATTTACAAATAATAATCATTTTTCAATTTATTGTAACATGAGACATTTAGTATATATATTCATTAATCAGTAAATTTTATTTATTAATTTTTAATTTTATCATAGTTAGGTATTAATTATTTTTTAATATGATTTATTTAGTAATTTTCATTCTTTTTGAATTTAATCAATTTGACATATTTATTATATATATTAATATAATATTTGTAATATTTTTAATATTTATTAATCATTATTTCAATATATATTAGTATTTTTTTAATAATTTTTATTTATTTAATAAAATGTATCAATTTTTTCAGTATTGTTATAGTGTACTAAGTTTTAATTATTCAATTTCATTCATTTTTAACATGCATGCACTTAAGATTAAATATTCTTTGATTATTTAAAAAATATTATTGTAAAAATTATATATATATATATATATATATGAAAATTTAATATATTTATACATTTAAATTTTTATAATTATAAATTAGTAAATATTAATTTTTTAAAGTATAAATATAATTGGAAATAATTAATTATATAGTTAAATATTTATAATCTATATAATAAGTTTTTTAAATAATGAATACATTTAATATACGTATATTTATATATATTTGTTAAATATATTTGTATAATTAAATGAATATATATATTTATATAAATATATACACTTATAAATATTAATATTTTAAAAGTATTTATAGAATTATAAATAAATAATTATATATTAAAATTATAGAAAATTATATAAAATATGTTTAAATAATAAATATATTAATTATATATATTTATATCAATAGATATATAAAAGTTAATATTTATATTTATAATTTTAAATCATTTATCATTTCTTAACTAATAAGCGCCGATAAAAAGTATTTTTATCAGTACTTTTTATTTTAGCGCTGATAAAACGGAAATATTTTTAATCTTTTTGGAAGTGATGATAGAAGTGTCTTAATCTATTTATATAACCCTAATCGGTTTCCTACTCGTCTTGATATCTGAACCATTTGGCAGAGGCAACTTGTTTCTATCAATCCTTCTAATCGATTCCAGGCTCGAATTAATTCAAGAGTAGGATTATATTCCTACATCAATTTAGGAGGGTTTTTGGTATGTTTAGATAAATAATGAAAAATATGATCAATTATATTTCCCCATTATGAGAGGTGATCATTGTCCCATTTGAGTGACCACTTTAGAGAATCTATGTATTACTTCAAAACTTAAGATATCTCATCCATATATTTGAATTAAGACATACACAATTAATTTAAGAGAGAGATCACATTTGATGATTGAAAGTATGTTCAAATGTTCATAACAACATAGTAGATCATAACCAAGTGGAAGCCTCAGTAGGGGAACCCCAAATTATAAGAGCATTACCTTATCATATCCCTTCAAAACAAGGTTGTTATTGAGGTCGTTCATAACCATTTAATGATGGATAAATAATTAACTGAATCAAAATCATTAGGATAAGGAAACTACACTTTGAGTGATCTACCTAAAATAATGATATAAGCTTCTATTAAGTAGAAAAAAATCATATATCACAATAGATTCATAAATTCATCCCATTCAAAATTTATCATGAATATAATAGATATTGGTGACATTATAGGGATTGACATACTGAACACTCGACATATAAAATTGGGTTCTCATCATTTAGTCATCCGAATGGATGTGTAAGCGAAGGGTTATTATACTCAATAGAGGGATGCCTCTTACCATTAGACATAGGAAATACTAGTCCTAATGCACATGTGAATGTAATGCACTAACTCCTTACATGGGATAAGTAGTCAGATGAAATTAGTTGAATGATATTAATGATAATATGTGTGTTATATTATTAACCCCAAAATATAATATAAACACCTTTACCACATAATGAATCTCATTTTGAGAACTTCATCATAAAAGTTTAATCCCCTTTATAGAATTATATATATATATATATATGACTAAATCATAATACATATGACATAAGGATATTTAAAAATGGATGAAATTAAATTATTATCAAAATAAGAATATTTATACTTTTATGGTCCATATATATCATGGTGAATAAACTTCAAGGGATGTTTCATTTAAATAAATTGTTTAATATTTTAATTATTAAAAATATCCCAATTATAATTTGTATAAAATATCTGTTAATTTTGACATGTCATCATGAAAACATCTAAACAACCATTTTAATGTCAATATTTTAATGTCTCATTTTCTAGTATGATGTGTTTTTCACAACCACATATAAATTTCTTTTTTTAAACTAAATTCCCATAATTATTTACAAACCCCAAATTATAATTTGGTTTAGATTTTTTTTTATACCATTGTAAAAATATATCCATCTTTGAAATGATTACCAACTAATTATTTCATCTTAAAAAACACTTCATTTCATTTATTAAACAAATAATAAACACAATGTATGATTTAATTTAATTCAAATAAAAAACATATCATTCATTAAATTTTTCATTTATTTCAAACATATTATAAATAGAAACAATTTATCTTAATAGATCTATCTTTTGTAAAATAATAAGTACCATTTGAACTTGTAAGAAATTGTTAATTATATAAATTTACCTTTCATTTGAGAGTAAAAACAAATATATAATATAAAAAGAAGTTTCTTTTTTAAATCCATAAGTGTCAAATAAATTAAAAATTCCTCTTACCTTACATTATTTTTCATATAACACATTTCAAACGCTTTTCATTACATTGATCTATGATTTTAGAAAAAATTTACAATCATTCATTCAACCATTTTACTTGTCTCATGTTCAATAATGATTATACAATGGATAAAATTATTCATCCAATTTTACATTATGATTATCTGTCTCTCTTCGAAATTATTTCAGTAAGAGTGGGATATCTCCCATTTTTTTAATACATCAATATATTCCATAATTTCTTTTATTTATCTTTTTATGACTGATATTTAATAATTTGTGCAAAAAATTACCCTAGAAACCAAAATGTACATGAAAAAGAAGTTTTCTTATAAATACTGCTCTTAATCATCTTGAAAATAATTTTTGCTTTCGACTTATCTAGACATAATTCTAATGACAATTAATCAAATACGAATTTTTATATTTTGATAACCATTATCATTATTTGATATATTAATTACCCAGAAATATTTTTTACCATTCCTTACAAATTATTAATTAAACTATAATTTTGAGATTTTTTTTAAATATTTTATATTCAATTGTTATTAAAGGTAATAATCCCTTAGGATGTTAAATCACTTGTTAAAAAAATTCAATAGAGTTTATCAAATTATATTCAATTAGGAATAATTATTTTAAATTAATTTTTGTTTTTCCTAATTTTAAGACTAAATGTATTGGTTCCACACCTACGAATATCTGATTACCATCAATTTATATTAAATATCTCATTACTTAGAAAAATGATTATACATACATTTTTTATCATGTATTTAATTTTGTGCGATTTTATTATTCTTGATTATCATATTTGTGATTCCTATTACTACTTAATTTGTTATATTATATTTTAATTTTTTTACTGGATTTTTGAAAGTCCTGATTTACAATTTTAATTGATTATTTAATAGTATTATATAAATAATTGAAATTATTAAAAGTGGGATTTCCCATATAAATATAGAGTTGGTAGAGGCCTCAAAGATACTTATATCATATCTTGTCCCCCCACCCCAGAGACACCTTGAATCATATACAAGACTCTTTGTTCCCCCAAAATCTCACCATCAATAGGATACAAGTTAATATCTTGATCCAGTAGTTTAATAATCACAAATTGAAGTCATTACCTCATTTAGAGAACACAAAGAAGTAAAATTATCAATTTCCTGATCTTATTCTCCAAAATAGTTTTTATTTCTTTTTTTCTTGTGACTGAACCCTCATATAATTTAAATTTAATTTTAAACTCTAATCATTAGCCATCCAATGGGTAAAATCATTTGAAATTATTTCATAAAACATTTTTTCTTATCCACTAGTGATGGAGGATGTGTGTCAAGTAAAAAAATTCAAGGAAAATTGGTCAAGATATGACATAATGAAGAGAAAAGTTTTTAAAAAATTCAATATTGAATGAAATTAGAGGATAATAACTACCCCATCGAGTAATTATATTCTCAAATTCATTTACCCATTTTCATTAATGAGTACTAAAATTCTTCGAAAAAATATAACGTTGGGTATCCATTATTAATATTATCTAATAATTTTACATTGGATAGTAAATATCTTATATGTATAAATTTTTTCATTATAAAAAATTAATATTTTATGAACCCAATATGATTGATATGAATTGAAAATTGGTTCACATTAATCATTTGTTGGAATAAAATTTATATAGAGTTAAATAGATCAACAATTTTTTAATCGAGTTTTAATACAACCATTCTCAAACTCGTTTTCCATGTGATTTTTGTTTTTATTCAAGAAAAAGTATACCGAGAGATCTATAAGACCATTTTATTTTTCAAAAAACATGAAAGAGCTATAATTTTTGGACTAAACATAGAAAACTACACAACATAAAAACTGATTGAGATAATTGTACATTCAGTTGATCAATCTGTATTAAATAAAATATAGATGATGATGGGGGTTTCATAGAATAAATGAAATTATGAATTTATTACTGTTGAGTCAAAATTATCCTTCTGACCTTTTATTACAGTTATGTTTTGGAAATCACAAACAACTTTTCCTTAATTATATTTAATTCTTTATGAATCTTTATGTTTGTTATACTTATATTAATTTCATTAAAAAAAATTATTTTTGATAAACATATATTTTTTTATTTAATATAAATTATTCTTGGTAGATTTATATTTCATTCATTAAGAAACAATACGTTTTTTAGAATTATATTTCTATCATTAAGAATAATTATATTTTTTATAATTATAATTATTTCATTAAGAAAATTTATCTTTTTTATAATTATATTTCTCTATTTAAGAAAAATTATGTTTGTTAGAAATATATTAAAAAATTCATTTTGTTATACATTCTAACTATATCTATCATAGTTTTCATAAAAATTGATTCTGAATCACCACGTTTCTTAGATTTTTAATCACATATAAAAATAGATTCTGAATCATCGTATTTCATAGATTCTAAATCACTCAAAAAAGTGATTCTGAATCATGATGTTTCTTAAATTCAAATTCTCTTAATTTTTTAATTCAATATCATTTTATTTCATCGATACCAAATATCTTGGAAAATAGAATAAGATTTACCTTGTTTCATTGATTCTGAATATCAAAAATTTGCATATCTGATTTTCATAGTTTCTTATATGTGATCTATTTTTATATATTTCATAAAGATTATATATTTCTTTAATGTTATGATTTTATAATTTTTATCATGATTTTATATTTTATTAATGTTATGATTTCCTAACATTCTTAAAGGTGTAATATTTCCTTAATGTAATGATTTCATAACATTCTTAAGGATAATTATTTTACATAATGTAATGTTTTCATAAAATTCTTAATGTTACTTTATTAAAATAATGTAATGTTTCATATAATGAGATTATTACATATTGCATGATAATTTTTCTAATAATATATCTCCTAATGCTTACGATCAATCTCATACACATTACATAGTTAATGTTTCTCATGATATTCTTATTATAATAAATGACTTTGTATAATCTGTTGTAATATGAACATTGTAACTACTATCTATACATGCCCCTTTGAAATTTTATGGAAAATAGGACCATTGGAGGAAAACATGACAGTTGAAGATCCCACCTATAAATACCAAATCATTTGAACATTTTCAAATCTTTTATCTTTTTAGGGAATTGACAATCTGTAAGAGATTTTCTAGATTCCCTTCATGTGAAAGTCTTGAAGAGCTTTTGTTGTGAACAATTTGTTCCATAGTTAAATCTTCAAAAATATTTTTTTCCTCATGTGATTCCAATTGGTGTTGTTTATAATCAAGGAATTCCAAGTTGAAGGAAGACAAAGGATATGATTACCTTCTTAATAAAAAGATTCCATGTTGAATTTTGATATTGGAGTTGATCTCCTTACAGATTGAGGTCTTGTTGGGATAACAAGACAGATACTGATATTCGTATCGAGGAATAAAATTTGTGCCTGTAAAATAGACTTTAATAAAATTATAAATCATGGTACCTTAATCCAATGTTGTTGGATACCCTTGACATTGGTTGAAAATATTTCATTACACTTATACTAATTTTTTAATTAAAATTTCTTTTATTTGTTTTCATATTTGGTTATTAATAGAATGTGCATATTTATTACACATTATCATTCTATTGTATCTCTGATATAAGATTCTATAAGCCTTAATGTATAATATTATTTTAGTATACCTGTGTGATTGTTTCATTAAAATATATATGTATTCAGTCTTTGATCCCTTCTGATATCTTTTTTGAATATAGTATATGTTTTTTTGAATCATTTTTGTTTAAATTTGTTAAACATAAGTTGCCTATAGAAAAGAAATGAATGTTTTTAAACATATAACTCACCATCCTATAGTAATTGAGTGACGACATCTCATATTTTAATACAATAATGGGTATTAGAGCAGGATTATGATATACTGATATTAAAATGTAGTATCGTAAGGAATATTTTCGTTGCTTATTTTACATACACATTGTTTATTTCCTCATGTTTTTTATATTAATTCTTTATCTATAAACACATATTATAGTACCATATGTAGTGGAAATGTTTTATTTTTGAATGATGGATGGAATGAATGTAGTATCCTTAGATAACATGACTCCTACCAAAACACCAATTTTTGATGGGAATGATTATAAATATTAGAGAGATAGAATGAAGACATTTGTTTTTAACACTGGATTTGACAACTTATTTATACCTACTGGTGATTATAAGATCTTGGACTAGGACATTACAACTTTTACCAATAAAGAAAATAAAGAATATCAGCATAATTATAAGTTACAAAATTCTTTTTTGTGTTCTATGATCAAGAATATATACAACCAAATATCTTATTATGAAGTAGTAAATTGTATTTGGAGGAAACTTGAAGTAAAAAATTTGGTATTTCGAATGTTAAAAAAACGAGAAGTGTTATTAATAGAGTAGATTATCATGGATTTATTTTTCTTTTGGAGATCCAATAATTAATTTATAAATTATATTTATGACTATTGGTAGTAGTTTATAATCAATGGGACAGAACAGCTTATATGAAGAAATTATTATTGAGAAGATTATATATATCATGCCAAATGAGAGGGAATCAAAGAGAATTGGTGTTGAGGAGTCTAGTAAAGTTACAACAGTCACTCTTAATGAGATATTTGGAAATATCTCACAACATGAAAATAAAATGAAGAAATATCTTAATAACTGTGATAAAAAATTTACTTCTTATTTTAGTACTACTTCGAATAATATGAAAAAATACTCCTAAGAATGTTTCTAAGATAAAAACGTCTGTGAAAGTTGTTATTTAGTCATAATCCTGTGATCCTGAATAGATATTTAATGAATTATAAGATCTTACTTGTTGGATGAACATTACTGATGGAAATAATTATGATCGATAAATATAAAAAAGAATAATGGGAAGGATATGAAACATTCTGATGTAACATGTAACGATGGAATGAAATCAAGAAATTTAAGAACTAATTTTCTTGAGCTAAAAAGGAAGGAAAATATATATATATACTGTGAAAGGAATTAGATAAGATACTATTTTTCAACGGAATCAAAGGATATGAATGAAAATGTCTGTTGGGGTGCATGTGGTGGAGGTTCATCTGATGAATCTTCATATATTCAATCTTATAGAGAAATGAATATTGGTTTTATCACAAGAATTCGAACAGTGAATAAATGTCTTATGAATAATTTACACACTATGTAATATTTAACCAATAAATATTTAGGTGATAATTATTTTAAGGACGAAAATTATGAATCTTTAGATGAATAATCTTCATCAACAGAAGATAATTATTTCCCTTATTTTGAAAAAGTAACTAGATTTTAAAAGTTACTTGATAATGAAAATAACAAGATCAATAATAAACATTAAAATAAAAATTCTAGAATCAATATTTTATCAAAATAAGTATCATATCATTCAAATGATCATGATTAAAAGTTTTTTAAATTCATTCAATTTTAAAAAACCATGAGGATGATAATTCGGAGAAGAATAAAATTTCTATGAATTTAAACAAATTATTTCTATGAAAATGTTTAATAATATTATTTTAATTATAAGATTAATTACTAGGAGGATGAGAATTTAGACATCAAAATAAAATTTGAAATATTTTCCTTAATGATTATTTTTTCAAACATAACTCTTAGTAAGGAAGGTTTTGAGAAAATTTCATCAAAATTGTGTACCCTTAGTAATAGTTTTTGATATGGTTATTCATTATCAAAACCAATTTTTAGACAAAAGTATTTTTTTCCTGATGGATCCCTTTTTTCACTAAGTATATATGTGGTTAATATTTGGAGAATAATTATTCTTAAAAAAAATCTTGATCATTAGTTTTTCATAAATCCAACTTTTCTATTAAAATTATGATACCTATAAGTTTATATTCTAAAATAACTTGATCCATGTCAGTTTTTATTCTCAAAGTTGAAGTGTTTTATTTTCAAGAAAAAAAGGATGTACCCAAAAAAATACAGTCATTTTCAGAGAGAATGAATAAGGAGAAATTGTTGGTTTAAGTAACATTTTATTAGGAAGAGCCTTAATTTCAAATATAATATTTTTTAAATTTTTTATGTAAAACATTTTAAGAATAATAAAATTATGTGATGAAGGTTACCTTGTAAATTTTTGGAATTATATGTGCATAGTAAACAATTATAAGGATGAGTTCATTCTCTCTACCCATCTGTATGCCCGATTGCCCTGAGGCATTTTTAATTTATTTTATTATGGATAATCCCCAATTAAGGGTTGAAGGGTAACCCATAAATGACCCATAGACCCAAGGCACAAGGCCCGACAAGACTTTCAAATACATGACCTAAAATCCCAAAGGCATACCATGCCCAATACATGACATGTACGCCCTACCCACTAGAACTAACCCTCCCCAGCTTCTGCATCATTGAAAACCTAGCACCCCCACCTTGCATTACATTATCGGCTAGAATATCCCCGTACAAAGATGTATGGTGCTTGGTCCCGATGGTGGTTGTCAAACTCTATCATTCATCCAATCTGGTTAGCTATTCATCTGGTGGTTGATATTAGTATTGCAATGATCCTCTTCTGGGGTCTGCTCTGTGTGAATTGGGCTAATCCATGGTCTCAATGGCCAAAAGGCCCTATGACGGAAGGTATTTGATGGCCCTATGGCCCATAAGATCCATAGGCCCAAACCGGTGGTCCGAAGGCCCAAATGTAGTGAATAGTTTCTACTGCTATAGTACCAAATAGTAAGTACTACAGTACGTGCTACAGAACTGCTACCGTACCCTGAAAGTTTCCTCCACCTGCTTTTGAACCTGGGTCTATTAGATTCCAAGAAGGATCCCTTACCACTCAGGTATGGGCTCGTTGGGCCCATTAGAATGATAATGTTTATACACATAACATAGAATACCATAAAATCCCAGACGTACCTTGTCTTAGTGCAATGGAAGACCAATTTTGGCTATGGAAATTAATATTTGGACATTACGACCTTATGAACCTATGATAACACTATAAAAATGGACATTGAAAATATCTTCCAGATCCTATATTTGATTCTTTAAAAGTATTTTTATCCTTATCAATATGGAAAGAAACTTATGTCTATATTAAAATAAATATGTGAATTCTAAAATTCTGATTCATTATAGCTATTTCAAATGGATATTTTAGGCCCAACTCAAACTGGAAGCACTAGAGGAAAATACATTTTATTTGTATAGGTTAATAAATACACTTGATTTACATGGGTCTATTTTATAGTAAAGAAAATCTAATGAATTTTCTTATTTCAAATCCTTTTTAGCAAATGTTAACAATGAAAAAACATTCCATTGATAACTATTCTTAGTGAAAATGGTGGAGAATTTAAAAATTATGATTTAGGAATTTTTTGTATTAATAAATCCATTAATAAAAACTTCTCATCTCTTAGAACTAGAAAGAAAAATGATTTTATTGAAAGAAGAAACTGAATTCATCAAGATATAACAAAAACAATATTGACTAAATAATCAATTGATAATCATTTTAGGTATAATTTTGTATATAGTACTTGTTAAACTACAAATAATGTTTTAATAAGTACAAATATTAATTATACACCTTATGATATGTGGACTGGTTGAAAATCCAATGTTACATACATTAGAGTGTGGATGTAATGTATTCATATGGAATAAAAAAATATAATTTACCTAAATTTACACTCAAATATGATGATATAATATTCATATGCTATTCCACCACATCTAAAGCTTATAGATTCTTTAATAAAAAATCATATACTATTTTGGAAAAATTACAAGTTATGTATGACAAAACTGATCCTTTTGTTTTTTAACAACCACAACTTATATCTTCATATGTGTTTTAAAAAACTGATTATCAACTTTTTTGGGAGATTTCTCTAATAAGGAAAATACAAAAGAAAATGTTTCTAGATTATTTACCTGTGATTATTTTTTACCCTATATTTAAGGGCCTGTTTCATAAAACCAAATAAATATTTTCCAAATAATCATCTCAGTGATAGTATCATTGGTGATGCACATAAAACTATTAATATTATTTGTTCTTTTAGATATGACATTGAGAATAAAGGTTTTCATTCCCAATTATAACCTAAATGTACTGATTAAGCTTTAGGTGAGGAAAATAGGAATAATGTTTTGAATGATGAAATAGATTAATTTGAATCAAACAAAGACTAGACCATAGTTCAAAGGCCTAAATTAATTTTTATAATTGGGGTAACATGGGTCTTCATAAATAAATGTAATGAAAATGGAATCACAGTAAGTAATAAAAAATGATAATTGTTAAAGGTTATAATCAGAAATAAGGAATAGCATATGAAGAAAGCTATGGTCCATTATATATACTTCAATCTATTAAAATACCCTTAGTTTTTTCATAATTTTTTAACTACAAACTTTTTTAAATGGATTTGAAGTGTGACTTTATTTATAGATATGTTTAATTTGATATTTATGTTGAACAACCTCTTATTATTCAAGGCATTAAAAATCTTGAACATGTTTTTAAATTTATAAATTATTTATATAGTCATAAACAATACCCATGAGCCTGGTATGATAGACTAAGATGAATTTTGTTACAAAAAAATTATATAAATAGAACTAATGATCCATCCATTTTTATAATGAATGAAATGATGTTTTTATAATATTTTGAATTTAATTTGATGAAATCATATTTGAATCAACTTATCAATCCATAACTAATTAATTTCATAATCCTATAAAATTTTAGATTTAAATGATAATGATGGGGGATTTAACATTTTTTTGTGGTTTTAAAATTTCTAAAAAACCAGAGGGAACCTATATATCTAAACATATTTATATTAATGATATTAATAAAATGTATGGATATAAAGAAACTAAATGTATAGGCACTCCAATTATTCCATCAAATACAATTGATCATAATAAAGTTGGGAAACCACTAAATCAAACATATTTTAGAGGTGTTATAGAATGTTTACTATAAATAATAACTAGTCATCCATATATTATGATTTTAGTTTGATTATTTTTAATACACCAATGTCATGTAAAATAATCTAATTTAAAAGAAGTGAATATAATTTTTCAGTATATAATGGGAACTATGGACTTAATAATTTTCAATTCATTGATAACTAATTTTGTTTTAAAATTCTTTTATGATTCTAACATTAGTGGTTTAGAGTGGAATGAAAAAGTAAATTTAGAACTTTTTAATTCATAGGATATTAATTAGTTTCTTGGTATTGTAATAAATAACACTTTGTTGCACTTTCCACTGCGAAAGCCGAATATGTGGTAGTTGGAAGTGGTTGTGATCAAGTCTTGTGGATGGAACACACACTCATAGACTATTGCTTTAGTTTTACTAAAACTCATATGCTATTTGATAACAGTAGTTCTAATGCCTTAATAAAAAATGCATCACTCTCAGAAAAAACACATAAATATTTGACATCTATTTCATAGATATCATACACATAAAAGAAATATTGTTTTAGAAATCACTTGAATGAAAGAACAACATGCTGATATTTCTATAAAATCATTACATTCCGAATTAATTGAATACATTAAAAAAAATTTATTAGTTATGACTATAAGTTAATAATTCATATATACTATTTTTGAAACAATTTCATAACATTAGGGTACTGATTTTCAAAGGGGATTTACATTTTATTCCTTAAAAATTAATTTTCATAACCTAATATTTTTATTGAACCTTAACAAAAGATTTTGAAACCATAGAAAATGTTTTCAGAACATATAATTATTTTCCAACCTCTAATTATTTTTGTTAATTTAATATTTATAAGATGAATGTTATTTAAAACAAAAAATATTCTGAATACATCAAAAGGTACATGTTCTGACATATTATTTTTTATCTTACACTATTTTTTGTTGGTATTTCAAACTTGTTTTAAGAAAATCCTAAAAATTCCATCTTTCCTTAAATCCATTTTTTCAATAAAACAAAAAATATCAGAACCTATAAACATTATTCAGAAAAATATCTATCACCTAATTAGATAAGTTTAATATCAATCAAAATAGTTTCGCAAATAATTTGTGGACAATCAAAAAATCATTTAAGTAATTTCTCTAAGAATATGATGAAAGAGAAATAAATATGACACCATGAATATAAATTTCTATATGGGAAATCAACTCTATTTTACATAATGTGGAATGGTTCAAGTCAAAAAAAGATGATTTGTTCAAGACTGTTATGTCTCCGGATGATAATGTTAAGTTTCAGGATGATAAGATTATGTCATAGGGGGAGAAGTTTCTAAACCAATAAGAAAAGATCGATAACCTTGAGAAGAAGGGTCAGGATCAAGAAGTGTTCCTATAGAATATTCAATATGATTACAAGGATTTGATGAAGTTTAAGGTTTTAGTCAAAAAATTAACACAGAAAAAGGATGGATTTCATTATAATCAGATTTTTTTTTGTAAAAACCCTTTCAATATCAATGTGTTTTTATCCACTATTTCACATTTTATACTTACAAAAAAAATTAGGCTCCTTATACCTTAATCCCTTTATTTTTGAAAATAAAAAATCCGAAAAAGGGAGAATATTTTATAAATATAATATAAATCTATGGAAGATAATTTCCATATAATGGGGAGATTACATAAAAAGACAAAATTATGAAGAAGGGGAGTTGTTTTGTTATGAAAAGATAACATGTTTAAAAAGACACGAATATGATCTGTAGGGGGATTCCTTAACCTAAGTGGTATTTAATCGTATTCACTATAAGTTATAAACACTAGTTGAGATAATAATTTCATTCATGTTAAATATAATTTCATTTCGGTCTAAATATTCTTTTTTTAAATATGTTATTTATGCTTTCCAAAAAGGGAGATATTCTTGAGTAAAATGATTACATAAAAGTTTTTCAAACCATTATGTTTTTCAAAACAAAAACACTTTTTCCTTAATGATATTTCATTCTTTAAGAAAAATTATGTTTTTTAGAATTATATTTTTCCGTTAAGAAACTTGTTGTTTGTTAGAATTATATTTATTTCATTAAGAATATTTATATTTTATAGATGTATATTTATTTCATTAAGAAGCATTATGTTTGTTAGAGTTATATTTCATACATGAAGAGAAATTATGTTTGATAATATTATATTTCTTTCTTTAGACAACATTATGATTGTTTGACTTATATTTCACTCATTAAGATACTTTATGATTGTTTGACTTGAATTTCATTATTTAAGAAATGTTATGTTTTGTAGACATAAATTAAGAAATAAATTTTGTTATACATTCTATATAATTCTATCATAGTTTTAAAAAAAAACTGATTCTGAATCACCCAATTTCATAGATTTTAAATTTCATAGAAAAATCGATTCTGAATCAAGCTATTTCATTGATTCTAAATCACTCAGAAAAATGGATTATAGAACACTATATATATTTAATTACGATTCACATAATTTTTCTTATCTGAATCAGACCATTTCATAGATACCAAATCCCTCAAAAATCAAATCTGATTGACCATGTTTCTTATATTCTGATTCTGAACAAATTTGAGATCTAATTTTCATAGTTTATTATATGTGATTTAATTTTATATCATTTTTAATGTTATTATATTTCTTTAATTTTTTGATTTTATAATTTTCTTAATGATTATAAATTTTCTTAAAGTTATGACTTCTTATCATTCTTAATGTTTAGATATTTCCTTAATGTAATGTTTTCATAAAATTATTATTGTCAGTGCATTTCATTAGTGTATTATTTTTATAACATTCTTAAACTTACGTCAATTCCTTAATGTAATGTTTCATATAATCAGATTCATACATATTTCATGATAAATTTTCACTTAATATATTTTCATATAATTATGATCAATCTCATACATATTACGAACTTAATATTTCTCAAGATATTTTTATTATACTAAATTAAATCATCTAATCTGTTATAATATGATCATTGTATGTTATATTTGTACCGGTCAGTCTGAGATTTTTGGGAACATATGGCCTTTGGAGTAAAATGTGATCATTATAGATCTCACTTATAAATACCCAATTATTTGAATGTTTTCAAAGACATGAAATTTTAAGATAGTTGAAACTCTATGAGAGATCTACTAGATTGTCTTCTCGCGAAATCCTTAGAGAGTTTAAGTAGTGAAAAAATCGTTCCACATACATAAATGTTTAACATGATTTTTTTGTTAGATTTCAATTGTTGTTGTATAAATTAAGGGATATTCAAGCTAAAGTGATTTAGTGGATCTAAATACCTACTTAATCAAGGGCTACCATTTTGAAAGAAGACAGAGGTTCCAATAACCTTACAGATCGAGGGCTTGCGAGGATATCAATATAGATATCGATCATCATATTGAGGGTTTACCAGGGTGTGGGTGTGAAAGACTTTCTTGAATGTATAAATCAAGCGACCTTTATCCAAGGTTTTTGGATACAATTATTTTTGTGTTAAAATTATTTATTACACTTGTACTTATTTTTCAATTACATGTTCCGTTATTCCACTTAATATTTTGTTATAAATAATAAAGTGTAACTTTCATAAACATTCTTATTCTATTATAACTCTGATATAATTTTTTATACAATTTATGGTGGAATCTTACATTAGTATACCCATGTACTTATTTTATTATAATATATTTGTATTTAGAATTAGGTCCCTTCCAATATCTATGTTAAAGATAGTATATGTTTTGTGAATATTATTTATCTAACTTTGTTAAACAATATTTCCATAAGGTTAAAAACAAAATATTTTAAACATATATTTCACCCCCTATAGTAATTTGGAATCTACATATCATGTTTTGATCCTATAATGACATATTTAGTGATTTTAAAAAGTTGTATGTGAAGTAAAATAGTTTTTTAAGATCCCACGGTATACCAGTTGTAATAAATAAACAACATTTTCAATTGTATTAAAGTTATATAATTTGAAATCTATAAGTGGATGGAGTGAAATAAAACATTATAGAACTACTTAGTCACTAATATGATATGATACCAAATAAAATGAACTACCACATATAATACATGATGCTAAAATAATGCTACATTCAATGTTAATGATCTATAAAACACAAATTCCATCCCAAATGATATCATACAATATTCTAACGGCCATTAATCACTAATATGATTCTATAATTATATTTCATATCGTTATATAAAAAAATAATCATTCCCTTATAATATGTATAGTAATATCCTATAACTCCATTTTTTAGAAGACTAATGGGTTTCAGGATACCATTAGACAATTTACATGGCTTCAAGATAAAAGAATTAATAATGGGAACCTACATCATCCGAAAAATATTCTATGTTAGAGAAAATTGATTATTTGCAACTTTGATGAAAACAATTGATTGAAATATCAAACAAGGTTCAGAAAAATTTCCCTTAACGACAGATCCACTATTTAATAAGGTATAATATATGTACTATTTTTTCAATAATCCATTTTTAATGAACCATACAAAATCAGGCTTGAAGAAGATATCAATACCTTGTTAGATTATTTTGTATGTCAAAATGTTTTTTGATGTAATTCATGTATAAAAATTAATTTTATATTGTTATTAGAATGTCAATAAATATTCCTAAAAAATGGAAGATGGAATAAATGATATTTTTAACATGATTGACATTGATATAAGGGAAGAGTTGTAATTGGTTGAGTGTAAAGGGAAGAATTTTCTTCTTCCAAAAACTTACACTCTTTCCATATAATAGTAATTGAAAAATATTATTTTGTTTTATATTATGAAAATTTCAAGAGGGGAATTTTTAAAATATAAACAACATCGCATCAATGACTAATTTGAAGTTCCGGTGAAAAAAATCACACAACATTCATATTTTTAGGCTAGATCTGATCTAGGTTTTTTTCCATTTTATTCTGCAAAAAATTGTATGGAAGACATTAACTAGACTCTTATATCTTTTCAAATCCATATATAGCAATGTTATAGACCAAAAAAAATTTCCAATCATTGATACTGATTTTTCAGTCACATTATTTGAATTAGAGACGTTCTTCCCACCACCATTCATTGATATAATGGTCCTCATGATGGTTCATTGCAGTATAATTGAAAAAATTGTTGTTACACTTATAGAAAAATCAATTCACATATTTGGATCCAAAAATATAAACCAAATTTATACAAATATGTCATATTTTCTCAGCTTATAAATGGTTTATGATGTGTATTATATAACATTTCCAGTGACGATTTTTCATTTGAAATGGGTTATAAATATGAGTGTAGTTAGCATTTATTAAATGGGACTCATGCAGGTGAATTTAACTGTGAAAGGTAAAATGATGATATATTTATAATGGAATCACATGAAATTCATGAATTTTATGTTTCATATTTAGATGAAATAAACTTGTCGATTGTACTGCTGATGAATAAAAAAATTTCAACTGAGATATAAATTTAATTAAGGATGACCCTTTAATTGTGAGATCGAAATTAGTTCATGTTGGTCCAAATGATCATCTTTTCTAGTACATTAGAGGATTCCACAAAGAGGGGAGTTGGATTCTCAATATAGGAACTAAACCCCAATAACTATTAAAAAATAAATAGAGTTTAATGAAAAAATAGATATTTTTTGATATAACAGGTTCTCATCATAAAATTACATGTTCTATAATTAATCATCGTAATATAAATTAATGTTTTGACTACACATGTAGACAATTGTTTCTTCACATTTTTTTGTTACCAATATTTCGGAAGAGAAAAATGTTATGAAGGAATCCCTTTAGAATGATGTAATGGTAATGTGATGATATAAATTATCTATTTTACAAAATAATTATATAATGGAACATTGATTTAATTATAATTTCTCCTTTTAGTGTTTGTTTATTTTATAATATTTCTATCCATCTGTCATTTCTATCTGCACCAAAACATCCAAAATCATATTCTCCCACAAAAAATATTCAGTCCTTTAGTGTTAGCATTTATCACTTTCCATTATATTCTCTCAGATTATTTTTCAGAAAGAGAAATGACACTACATAAGATCAATCATAGAGGTAATTGTGATGTTTTTATAATAATAAAATTTTACATAGAATTAATATATTATTTCATATTTATGGTTATTTTATTAATTTTTAGTATTACTCATTTAATTTTTTTCCATTTTCAGGTTGATTTTTTTTGATTTGGGGTTGTTTGTTCAAACCTACTCATGCTTTTGAGATATTAGACATTAACCCTACGAATGAGACAGTTACAACAATTAAATATGTCTAAAATGTATAAAACTATATGAAAAAGGTGAATTCTGGTAATATATTTAATTAATTTATTAGAATTTTTTCTACTATTTAAAAGGTAAATTATTTATCATTTTTAACTAATACATATTTAATTTTTTTCTTTGACCATTTTGGAATTTATATTTTTCTTTAAAAATTTCTAAAACCAAAAAATTGATAATAGAAAAAACATCGTATATGACAACAATTTCAATTTTCTTTTATTATCAAACTGAAAAACATCATATTTAGTCGATGTTCTTAGAATCAATGCTTTCGTTGTTGGTAGTTTGAAAAAAAAAACCATGAAAATCATTGAAACATTTTTATTTTGGGTTTTTTTTGAATTTAGGATGTGTATGAATCATTAAAAATAAATATAACAAATGCTGTGTACCACCTCAAGCTTCAATGGTATGATTACTTTTAAATAATTTAATACATTGTTCTACACTAAAGATCGAGTTCGAACACACCATAACCATTCAATCCAGCTGTTTAAAACTGGATATGAACTATAATATCTACGTTTTAAAATAATATAATTTTTATTTTACATAATAGGCATTATTTTTTAATTCAGAGAAAAATTTTCTTCAGCCGAAATTTTGGTAATTTCTTGAAATTTTTCCATTTTTGATGAATAGTGGAAAATACTATATTGACGTTAAAATACCGAATTAGATATATAGAATTTTATTGATCTTTTGAACATCTCTATTACCCACCATCTAGGAACATTTAAAAAGTTAAACTAAACGTAAGTTTTCCACTTCTGTGAATTGAATTTAAAAAATCCATCAAACATGGTTGTAATCTAGGTGAACAATTAGGTCTAATGTGATCAAAATATTTTATGGTGAATTGAAAATTTTGAAATTAATTTACCATTTTTAATGGTAAGTATGACTATTAATGGTAAAAATTATATTATAATAATATAAAATTACCCTAACACATGTCCTAATACTATTGTTTAAGTCTATTTCTAAAAAATCAACCTTAGTTCAAAAAATTTATCTTTTTTTATTCACATTTGTTAGATTAGGAAATTTGTTATATTTTATTTAAAGAAGGGTTAAAAATGTCATATTAAAATTTAAATAACTAAACAATTTTCAATGTTTTGTTATACATATGATAAATTTGGCAGTAAATTTCCATTGTAAATCTATGGAATTTTTTTAAATAATGATATTTTTTTATAAAATTTAAAAATTAAAACATTAAATTAAATTGTGACAACATGATGATGCAGTTAATGATTTATTAAAGGATAAATCAAATAAATGATATTAGTAATTTTCAAATAAATATAACTAGATTTAATTGATGACATAAAATAATTTTGTATATATGTTAGACATGTTAGTGACACATAAGATGTATTGGTTTGAAGTTATCATGTTTGTTTGAAATTTTTTAAAATTGTAAATAATGAATAGTAACAAAATTGACATAAATGATACCATAAAATTAATAAAATTTAATTAAATGATATATATTTCATAAATATGCCTTTTTTATCCAACTAACTATGATAGAGTTAAATATGTGATAAATTATGTAATTCGGGATGGTTTTTCATTTTATAGTATCTATTTTAACCCTATACTGTCAAAATTCAAGAAGACACGACAAGAGACAAACTATATAACTAAGGGATAAATAAAAAAAGATGAGGTTAAATTTATGACCTAAATATTTCTAAAACCAGTTGGTTGAGATGATTTTGACACATCCTCATCTTTACCCAAAATGAATCAGTTTGGATCTATTATAAAATGAAAATAATTTTATAAAAAATTAATATTTCTTGATTTTTTTGAAAGTGTCCCCCGCCTCTCTTATAAATGGTAACTACCCATTTACTTTATCTCACACCAATAAAGCCTTTTTGTTACAACAACCCCTTCCATTTCTCTTACCAACCTCTCTCAATTCATCTTAAATTCCTTACATTGAGTAAAAATCCATCCAGTGGATCCCTTTGGTTGAAATAAAAAGGAAAAACCCAAATAATAGGAGGCTAACTCAACCTCTACTAAACGAAAGTATAAGGTTGCGGATAATTTCACAATCTCGTTATTGCCTCATATTTTATATATATAATAATTTATTGGGAAAACCATATCATCCATTTCAATGTTTTATTAAAGTTATTTCAAATTATTATTGAAAATTGTTTAATGACATTTAAAAAAAGAATATTTATAAAACATTTTGAATTGAATCTTTCCAAGGCCTTCCAAATGATGTACATTATGAACTTTTAGAAAAATTATGGAATGAATGTTTTTTGACATATATGGAATTATAAACTATTTTATTCCATTATGATGCCTTAACATTTTTAAACATCATGTGCAATCTTACAGGGATTTTTTTAAAGAAAATAGTTTATTTTATAATTGTTCATATTTTTAATAATTTCAATGAAAAAATGGTATATTTCTCTCAAAGAGTTTCAATTATTATTTTTAGATTATATTCATCTATGTCAATATACTTTTTTTGATATTATTCTTGATTGATTTTTATTTATTATTATACAATCGTTCAAATTGTAATGAATGTTTAATGATATGTTTGCGTATGGATGCTCTATTTCTATACAATTCATGGTTTATGGTTAAAGTATTAACATCTCATATGCTAGTTTTAATACAGATATTTACATCATTTTTCACCCTTTTCAAAATACGAATGCATTAAACTTGGAATGTGATGGGAGAGGCTCTCTATAGACCCTCAATGAATTTGTAGGTCTCACGATACAAACAACTGTCTTGGAACTAGGCATTGATAGTATAATATTATTATTGGCATGAGGATTTTTCATTATCGTTATGATGTCCCACAGTATGCATTCCCTCGTTATGAGATAAGTTATTTATATTACATGTGAATATTTGATTAGTACAATACCCATGGAAAATTTTTAAATGAAATTATTTGATTTATTCATGCCATATTATATTTATGATAATGTTTTAAAAGCATTTTTATTAAGATTTATACCTTGGATTAAGAATTTATGGATATTTATGATAGATTCTATTATATTATTTATTCTTTTTGAGCATCTAAGATAACCCATTTCTTATGGTTTATTCTTTCCATAGGATGTGAAGATGTATGTTATGATTGGCAGGTAGGGATAGTCCAAGAAATATGGTTGGTTACGAAGGAGACACTATGTTGTTTCTCAATTAATTATATATTGAAAAACTTACATTTTATCTAGTTTTTACAAGTCTACAAAACTAATCGGTACTTTTGGATTTGATCTTCTTGTGATCATGCCAATGAAACATAATAATGTACCGACTCTAGGAAAATAGGTTTGTGGCATTATAGTTGGTATGAAAATAATTTTAATAAAAACTTTTTAACGATATTTAGAAACAAACCATGATTAGGGAACATTACCCTAATAAATAATTTGCAGATAATAATTTAAGATCATCTTTTAATTTTGGTAAAATGGAGGTAAAGTGGGTATTCCTAAAAAATGCATCGATTTCAGGATTCTATAAGTGGATGTGGTTCTAGCACAGATTTACGTATGGGTGAAAATTTTGATAAGGTTTTCTAAGCTTCACATTAGGTTAACTGGTATATAAAAATGGGCCTTACTATCCCCATGGTTTGCCACTACTACTTTATATGATTAGGATAATTCATATTTTCTTTAAAAACCATTATAGTGGATTTATTTTTAAATATGTCCTTAAAGAACCCATGTTTATGATTAAGTATCAGATATGTATAAATTTATCAATTAATGTAAATTATTTTACTAGTTTGGAATTATACATTATGATACAAAACCTAATTTAGTGAATTCTGTTGTTTAGAAATGATGCCTAGTGGAGGAAATGGAAATTGTATCAATGAATGTAATCCATGTAAGGATTTTCCACTTATTCAAGATAATGATAGTGGATATGATGATACAATTGGCATTTAATAGCTTATAACCATACATGGACATCTGACTTAGGTTATGAAGATGTACATTACCCATATGGATTGGTCTGATCCACAATGTGGGGGATCAATTTTATACAGCTTCATGAGATAACAACCTCCAATATTCAATGGTAATATAAATCCTTTTTTAGATTATCAGTGCATCAGTTCCATAGAATAAATATTTATTACATTGGGGACTGAAGAAAGTGAATGTGTTGTTATCTAATTATATCACCTTTTAGGCGATGATGATCAATGGTGGTCATTGATTCAAAACATAAAGGAGGATATACAAGTATAAATTATGGAATGAATGTAATTTAAAGAACTATTCCAATAAAAATACTTTCATCGGGATCTATGAGAAGATATGTAACTGAAATTTATGTGTCTAGGGAAAAAACAGTATACGAATGTTGCAAAGTATGATTCCAACATGACGAGGATAGAAAGACATGATGCAGTTTATATAAGTATCCCAATAAGTATAATTGATAGAATCAATTATGGGTAAAATCATTCCTTTGATGGGAATTGGTCTCATAATCTATCTAATCGTATGACGATATGGTCTCATGTGTTATCAATACAAAAAAGGGATTATCTATATCTTATGACATTAAATAGAATCAAGAGATGAACAAGGATGTTGAAAACTATGGGAAAGGAAATAATGGGAGGATTGGAAAAGATGACATTCCACCCAAATATAATTGTTGAAATAAGCACCTTGGTACATGCCTAAAGGGAATGAGAGTTTGTTACATTTGTGGAGAAATGGACCACAAAGCTCGTGATTTCAAGGGGAAGAAAGAGGCTATCAGTGTTTAATGCTAATATTGTAAATAAATGGGACATTTTAATGAATGAATGTCCTCAGCGTCAAGGAATCTGACCTAAAAAAGGCCAAGGGAGAATGGACAAGCATATGTGATCACAACTACTGATGAAGATGTTCCATATAAGGTGGTGGAAGGTATTGTAATAGACTACACAAATTTAGAAAAAGAATTATTTGATTATGGATCCACGTATTCCATTATATCTTCAAAATTCTTTTAAAAATTAGATATTTTCAATTCAATTTAACAGTTTATATATAATTTAAAATTCATATGTGATGTCTAATTGCAAGAGAGATGGGTTATGTAGTTCCCACTATGTCAAATATATGTGCTCTATATATTGAACATGTTATCATATTTGTGGTTGAAATTGATGTAATAATCTATTTCGATAAGATATCAAGATATTATCTGAAATTTTATTTCAAGAAGAAGGAAAATATAATTTGTGAAGATGACGAAGAATCCATTATCTTTAGAGAAGAAATTTCATAATGCGATTCTTATTTATATCCACTCCTAGTGGATCTTCTAAATAAAATTCCTAGGGAGGAAGAGAAAACATCATCAATTGGTGAAGAAAGAAATATTCAAATTGAAGATGTTCCTATTTTGCAACATTATATTGATGTATTTCCATATTATTTACCTAGACATCCTCCAGAGCGGGAAGTTGTTTTTACTATTGATTTAATCCTAGATACAATGCAATATCCAAAAATCAATGTAGAAAGGCCAATGAGGAATTAGTTTAGATGAAGAAGAAACTAGATGTGTTGATTAAAAAGGGATATATTCCCCTTATTGTTTCTCCATGGGGATCCCATGTTCGTTTTTTATAAAGAAATATGGATCAATGAAGCTATGAATTTACTATAGGGATGTCAGTGTTATTACCATAACAAACATGTATACCCTGACTCACATTGATGATTTATTTTATCAATTTAATGAATCTCAATGTTTTTCAAAGATTAAATTCATTCTTGATATCATCAGTTCTGTATAAAAAGGATGATATTCCCAAGACAACATTTTGAACATGGTATGGTCTGTGAATTTCCAGTAATTCCATTTGGATTATCTAATGCTCCCTCTGTTTATCATAGATCTATTAAACATTGTGTTCAACGAATATATTGATGATTTTTTAGTAATATTTATTTATGATATCCTGGTATACTATAATATCTGTGATGACCATGAGAACCACATGCAGATTGTTCTAAATATGGATAGAAGAAATAAGTTATTTGGTAAATTTAGCAAGTGTGAATTCTAGCTTCAAGAAACTTCTTTTATTTACTATATTGTCTCCAATGTGGTAATCTCTTTTGATATTACAAAAATAAAATCAATCCATGAATGTAAAACACCAATGATTATAATTGAGGTACATAGTTTTATTTATTTATCAGTTTTCTACTGGTGTTTCATCCTGAATTTTTCCCAATTAGAAAATCCATTAACCACGATCACACGTAAAGTGGTTAAATTCAATTGAACCAAAGACTGTGAATAATGTTTTGAAAAATTGAATATAATATGAGTAAATGATCATATATTTACTCTACTATCTGGGAATGATGGGTTTCTGATTTATTTCCATGCATCAAGGAATGGAATCATGTGTATCCATATATAGAATGATAGGGTTATTGCCTATGCATTAAGGAAATTAAAAAATCATGAACAGAACTACCCAATTCATGATCTGGAGTTAGAACTAGTGATCTTTTCTCTTATGATATGGAGAAAATATCTCTATAGTGAATGATGTGGGATATATGCTGATCATAATTGTTTGAAACATATTTTTTCAAAAAAACCCAATGCCAGACAAAGGATATGACTTAATCTACTCAGGGATTATGATTTGACAACAAAATACCAGCCATGAAAGTCAAATAAGGTGGTAGATGCTTTGATTTGAAGAGACCATGGAGTTTTATACATAATGAGAGTTTCAATAAATCCAATTTTTATAGATCTAGTAAATATGGATGTGGGAATTATCATAGAATGTGAAACATCACTACTCTTTTAAGCGATAAAAACCCTTATTTGAAAATGGTCTTTGGAAATTCTGGAAGAGGCTTTGTGTTCTTATTATACCTGAGCTAGAAAATGAATTATTAGATGATGGTCAAAGCTCCAATTTCGTTATAACCCTTGTAGAACTAATCTGTATAGAGATTTTTCAAAACATTAATGGTGGGACAAAATGAAGAGGGTGATTACTGATTATGTGTCAAGAAGTATGGTTTTATCAACCGGTCTAGGATAAAATGCAACATCCTAAAGGTGTCATGAAACCTCTTCCTATACCAGTTTGGTAATAGGATGATACTGCGATGGAATTTTTCATGGGTATACCATAGAATCCCAGAAGAAATGATGCTATGTTGGTTATTTGTTGATCATCATACCAAATAAGCACATTCTCATTCTATAAGAGAATAATTAGCCCTTGAAAATTTGGAAATAATATATATTAATGAGGTTTTAAAACTTCATGGTGTACCTATTGATTGTTTCTAACCGTGATCCACATTTTACATCACAAATCTAGAAAATTATTAAAAAATCTAGATACACTGATCTTCATTTGAGCACAACATACCACCCTAAAATGATATAAAATCAAAATGGACTATTCAAACATTAAAAGTCATGTTGAGACCTTTCCCACATGAATTTTTTGGGATGTGGGTTAATTGTTTACCTCTAGTTGAATTCTAATTTAAAAATAGCTTCTATTATAATATTCAGATGGAACCATATGAAGAATTATATAGAAAGAGATTTCGTCCACAAACATTTTGGGGTGATGTTGGTGAAAGAATACTCTTAGGCCCTAAACATGTTGATAAAATTACGTAAAATTTAAAATATATTCATACCAATATCAAAACTGCACAAAGTAGGAAAAAGAGATATGCTGATAACCGAAGGAAGGATTAGTAATTTCAAGTGGGAGATTATGTTTTCTAAAGGTATATTTATGGAAGTGTATCATAAGAGTTGGTTAAGAGGGTGAATTATGTCCCACTTACATTGGATCTTTTGAAAATCTAGAAAGAATTGGAGCTTTAACTTACTATTTGGAAATTCTACACGGAATCTCCAAAGTTCATGATGTGTTCGCTATTTCAATGTTAAAGAAACACATATGAAACCAAACACATGTACTAACCTATGATGAAATTAAATTAGAACCTAATATGTCTTATTGTGAAGAGCTCATCCAAATTCTAGATACCAGAGAAAAAGTATTGAGAAATCAGGCCACTCATTTTTTAATGGTTCTTTAGAAAAACCATAAAATGGAAGAGGTGATGAGGGAACCTAAAAAACATTTGATGAATAACCACCCTAATAACTTTATCAATTGATATTCTATAAATTTCAAGGAATAAATTCTATGAAGGATAAAATAATATAACACCCAATGCTTCTAGGGTATGCTTCCTATTAAATAATTCAATAGCTTGCGCTACATGAAACATCGAGTTTGATCACACCATGACCTCTCAAACTGGCCGTTTAAAAAATGGTTATGAACAATATTAACAACAATTTGAATTTTTATAATTATTATATTTCAAAATATACTTCATTTTGGTTTTTTGAATAATAAAATTATCTTAGGGTTATATTTTGGTAATTTTCTGAAAGGTTTCAATTTTTGATTAATAGTGAAAAATATTGTATTGACCTATAGAAACTGACTTTTTTATTTAAATAATTTTTTTAACATCGTTTTTTAATTAAAAATATATACATAATACATTTTTTGTTGTATTTTGTGTCATTGGAGTCATTTTATTATATAATTAGATATATAAAATTTTATGGAACTTTTAAACGTCTATTTTACCCACCATCTAAAAACATCTACAAATAGAACTAAATGTAATTTTACTGCATCTATGAATTGAATTTCCAAAATCCAACAATCATGGTTATAATTAAGTTGAAAATTTTTATATAATAGGATAAAAAAAATATTCTGTCAATATTTACGTGTGAATTTTATTTTCCATGATTAAAGTTAAATATGACAATTAAAGGTAAGAATGATATTATAATAATAAAAATTACCCTATCAAAATTCTTAATTCTATTAGATAAGTCTGTTTAAAAGGAAATCAACATATGGTAGAAAATTTTATACTTTTTAAGCCACTTGTTTTAGATTATGACATTTATTTTAATTTATTTAAATAAGAGTTAAAATTTCCATATTCAAATTTTAATAACTAATCTGTTTTTAAAATAGTGTTGTGCATTAAATAAATTTGACTATAAAAATTCATTAAAAATATAATATATTTATCTACATAATGATATTTTTTTTATATTTTTTAGATATTAAATAATATATTTTAATTGTGACACCATGATGATGTAGTAAATGATTTGTTAAAGGAAAAATCAAAAAAATGATATTAATAATATTAAAACAAATATAATTTTTCTTAATTAATGACATCAACTAATTTAATAGAAAACATAGACATTTTAGTGAATCCTTGGTTTTTTTGGTTTGATGTTATCATATTTTTTAAATATTTTTTTAAAAATGTAAATATTTAATATTAACAAAAATGAAAAAAATGATAATTTAAAATAAATAAAATTTTCTTAATTTGTATAAAATTCACAAAAGTCACCAGTTTGTCCAACTAACTCGTATAATGTTAAATCAATCATAAATGATACAATTGGGGTTTTTTTTGCATTTAATTGTAACTATATTAACCCAATATTGTTGAAATAAAAGAAGACACGGTAAGAGTTAACCTATTTAACTAAGGGATTAATCTAAAATATAAGGTTAATTTTAGGACCTAAAGTTTTCTAAAACCTAATGGTTTGAATGAATTTGGAAACATTATCATTATATCCCCAAAACAAAACAATTTTTATATATTAGGAATGAAAAATCATTTTATAATAAATTAACTTCTCAATATTTTTCAAAAAGTGGCCCCCACATCTCTAACAAAAGGGAACCTCTCATTCTCTTTATCTCACACCTCTAAAGCCTTTTGGTTCAGCCAATACTTTTCATTATTCCTCCCAACCTCCTTCACTTCATTATATAGAATAAAAATTCAGTAGAAATATATCCTAAGGATCCCTTTTGTTCAAATTAAAAGGATACTCACGAAGAAGAGGATGCTAACTCACCCTCTACTAAAGGAAAGTGTAAGGTAAGGGTTACTTTCAAAATATATTTTTTATTGGAGATTGTTTATACATATGTATCTATAGATAAAAACTTATCTTCCATGTACATGTTAATTAAATGTATTTCAAAATATTATTGACATTTTTTTAATTAAAATTTACCCATTTTTTTGGAATACATTTTGAAAGTAATATTTCTATCACTATCAAAACGATGTACATTATGATATTTGTGAATAATTAAGAAAATAATGTTTTTAAATAATATGGAGTGTGTGAACATATTCCACCATTATGATTCCATTACATTTTTAAGCATACAGTACAAGCTTACAGGATTATTTTTAATGGAAATGTTTTCATTTTTAATTGGTCATCTTTTAAATAATTTTAAATTAAAGAAAACATATTTCTGTCAACGAGTTTCAATTAATTTTTTAGATTATTTCAATCTATGTAGACATATTTTGTTTTATTTTATGCATGATTGAGGTTGATTTATTACGATACAATATAAAAAATTATATTAAAGGTTTTATGATATGTTTGACTGTGGATGTGCAACTTTTTTACTATTCATGGTTTATTGTTAATGTATTGAAATTTTGTATCCTATATTTAATACGAGTTTTTATTTCATGTTTAACCCTTTTTAAAAGAAATACTCATTTGATGTAGATAGTGACGGGTGGGGCTTGCAATTTCCCCTCGATGCATCGGTAGATCTCATGAGACAAACTACTGTCTTAGTACATGGCCTTAACAGCATAGTAATGGTCATGATACGAGGACTTGACAACATGGTTATAATATCTTTCCTTATTCATTCCTTAATAATGAGACCAATAATTGATTTTTCATATGGTTATTAGACTATTAGAATATTTAGGTGAAATCTTAAAAGAAATTATTGGATTTATTCTTACAATATTATGTTGAATATATTGTTTTAAAAGGATTTTGATTCAGTTTTATATCTTTATTTAATTTATCGTATCTTAAAATACCCCTTTATTATGTTTCATTTTTTACCAGGATGTAAATAAGTATATTATGATTGAACTTCACGGATATTCTAAGGAATATGGGTGTTTACAAAGGATACTCTATGTTTATTTCAATTCAAAATGTAATGTAAAATTTATATTTGTATCCAGTTTTTCCAAAGTCACAAAACTAATCGGTCCTTCGGGATATTATTTTCTTCTGATCATTCCAATGTAATAAAATAATGCACTAAATATGGAAAACTGGGATTGGGGCGTTACATCGTGTTACCGTTATGAATCAAAGTACTTCTTTTTTATTTAAAATTTAAATTATTATTAGTAAAATAGAAAATTGACATACTCAAAACCAATGAAAAAAATTTATTTATTAGATACTTTATTGTAACTACCTATAATAATGTGTGACATATAGTAATCATCCATTCCTCAATATGATACATGATTCTCCTGTTATGACTCAAATATTTCACTATCATTTTAAAATAAACCATTTAATTTAAAAATTGAAACTCTCAAAAAATAGAGAAAATTCATTTGTAATGTCTTAATAATTTTGAAATATTATTTATATGTCATTTTCGATGTGTAAGAATCAGTATCACTTCAAATTTAAACATGAAGTGATGGTTATGAATCCATGTTCTTGTTTAAAAATTGAAATTATATTTTTTCTATAAAAATAATAGTGGCATACTCAATACCAATGAAAACTATTTGTATTTATTTGATAATTTATTAATACAATCCATAATTCATTTAGGACATATAAAAATTAGTCTCGTGAAAATATGATGCATGGTGGGATTGGTATAACACCAAGTAAGTATATTTAATTAAGATTGACATAAAGTTTAGTAAAATTGTCATCTGATATACTCAAAACAAAGACAATACATTCTGATTTTTATGATACATTCAGAAAATATTCCATATGTCATTTTTTACAGGTAGAAATATTCTTTTCATCAATCCAATACACGTTCTTCTTAGTATAAATTAAATTTTCTATCATCATTTTAAAAATGATATTTTAATTAAAAAATATTTACTCACTGAAAACCAATAAAACATGATATTATTGACTTCATAATTTAGTACTATAATTAATATTCTATTTTAGATGCATAAGAATTTGATTCAAAACACAATTATCCATTATGTAACTATTATGACAATATTTATGTGATTATAGTTTAAAAATAAATTTTATTCAAAAAAAAGTAATGTACTCAAAACCCTGAAAACACATTCATATTGTATTGATACTTAGGTAAAATGATCCATATGTCAATTGAGACATGTAGAAATTAGAAAAACATCAATATTATGCACAATCTGACCATTATGACTCCAAGAGTATCTTTTTATTTAAAAATAATATCAATTCAAGTAAAAAAGTAAACTAACATAATAAAAATTGATAAAACACGTACAGATTTTTTTTATATATTAAAAATTATCAATACATCCTTTTTGAGGTTTAGGAATTACACTCACCTCAATTTTTTACATGATGTGCCCGGTGTGACACAAATTGTGCATTATTATTTTAAAAGGGATATATTAATTAAAATAGTGTTCCTGAGTGAAAACTATGATAACTCACTCAGAGTATCTTGATAATTTAAAAAAATCATTATTCATTTTTTAAATGTAGTAATTTGTCTCAGGTGAAACCAATACATTTTTTGGTGGATATGAACCAAAGTGCATGTTTCTAGTTTAAAAATACATTTTAGTAAGAAAAAAAATTCGTCACTCAAAATCGATAAAATATATTTAGATTGTTTTTACACTTTATGAAATTGATCAATAAATCATTTTAGAGTTGCAGGAATTAGGCACACCTCATTCTGATGCACGGTGTGATTAGTATGACTCTAATTACATATTTTAATTTAAAAGTGACATCATATTTATTAAAAAATACAATTGACCGTATCAAGTGAAATAAAATATATTTATATTTTTTACATACATAATAAAAATTATATATAAGTCATTTTTTATGTGTATAAATCATCCTAACATCAATCTAATACAAAATTTTACTAGTATTAATCAAAGTCTCTGTTATCAATTTAATATCATCATTTTAGATCAAAATTTGTTACTCACTAAAATCATAGAAAGCTTGATCAGATTGTTTTATTAATTCAAAAAAATTACTCATTATTTATTTTCGATGTGTAGAAATATGGGTCTTGTTTTTCCAACACCTGATATGACTGTTATGACTAAAATTGAGTGTTTCCATTTTAAAATAAATTTTTAATAAAAAAGAAAAGTGACAAGCT
Organism: Viscum album; assembly: GCA_963277665.1. Lineage (NCBI taxonomy): Eukaryota > Viridiplantae > Streptophyta > Magnoliopsida > Santalales > Viscaceae > Viscum > Viscum album. The sequence continues at coordinate 121,949,449 of OY728139.1, read as the reverse complement.
CAAAACCGAAAAAACACACTCATATTATTCAGATAAAACTATGAAAAATGATCCATATTACATTTGGAAAATGTATGAATCAATCACACCATAATATAACACACGATGTGTCATGCTTTCCATTATCTGTGTATTTAAATTTAAAATTTATATTAGTTTTTAGTACAAAAGATAAATGTCATAAAAATAACCAGAAAAAACATTCATATTATTTTGATAACTTAGGAAAATGACCCATAATTTTTTTTGACATTTAGGAATCAGCTGATTCTCAATCCAATAGAAAATTTTCTAGGTGTGACACAATTTTTTCGTTAATAGTTTTAAATTTACATTATAGTTAAAATTGTGTCACTCAATAAAAACTCGGAAAACATGCTAATATTGTCTTGATAATTTAAAACAACAATTGATATTTTATTTTTGATCTATAGGCATTAGTCTCACATCAAACCAAGACACGATGTGACTGGTTTGACTCAAAATGTGTGTTTCTATTTTAAAATAACATTTTAGTATAAAAAATTGAAGTACATAAAAACAATAAAACACATATTTATTATTTTGATATATTATGAAAATGATCTATAAGTCATTTTGGAAGTGTAAGAATCAATCGTACCTCAATCTGACACTTTTTGTGACCAGTATGACTCCACATGAGTCTTTTTATATAAAATATACCTCACTTTTAGTAAAAAATACAACTAATGTACTCATACCCATGAAAAAAATAATGATTTTATATTATTTAGTCCAATGACTTATATGTAATTGTTACGCATAGGAATCATCCTCACATCAATCTGATACATGATGTTCCCAATGTGACTCAAAGTGTTCGTTATTTGTTTAAAAGTGACATTTTTTTCAAAAGTTTCAAAAAAAATAGAACCATGAAAACATTATTATAAATTCATGATAATTTAGTATAATTATTCATAAATCATTTTTCGTAGGAATGAATCATTTTCATGTCAAACCAAGACATTATTTCACCATTATGAAAATATGATCATGATTCTGGTTTAGAATAACATTTTCGTAAAAAAGAAAAGTGACATACTAAAAACCCAATAAAAATAATTCAGATTGATTTTATGTATTAGGAAAAGGATCCATAAGTCATTTTTGACATTTAGTAATACGCATCACCTCAATAAAATGAACAATGTGACTAGTTTGAATCCAAGGGCATCTCTTTTATTTGAAATTGACATTTAATATTCTTAAAAGACAAATGACATACTCAAAACCAAAAAAAACATTCTAATTGTTTATATATATAATGAAAATGATCCATATGCCATTAAAGATATTTAGAAATCATTATTTAACTAAATTTTATACATGATGTACCCATTATGACTCAATGTGTCAGCTTTTAGTTGGAAATTGATATTTTATATCAAAAGTGTGAGTCAATAAAATACAAGAAACCATTCTTGGATTGTCTTGATAATTTTCAAAAATTATTTATAAGTTATTTTTTAATTTTAGGAATTAGTCTCACATCCTACACACATGCAATGTGATCGGTAAGACTCATAGTTCAGGTTTCTAGTTTAAAATTCCATTTTAGAAAAAAAAGTGTTATAGTCAAATCTGAGAAAATGAATTCATGTTGTTATGATACCTTATTAAAACAGTCCATAGTTCATTTGGGATGTTCATTTATCATCAACACATCAATCTGACACAGAGTGTGAACGATATGATTCTATGTGTGCCTTTTCAATATATAAGAGTCACTTTTGTTTAAAACGAGCATCCCATTGACAAAATTGAGAAAAAAATATTTTATTTTTTCTAATCATTATATTTTGTATTTCAAAATTAATTTCCATATAATTTTTATCTTATACTTATTTAGTTAATTTTCACTAAAATGATTATTGAAGTCGAACAAGAAATGGTGTTACATGCAAGAATCTACGGCAACCCAATCCAATACACAATGTTCCTGGTATGACTCAAATATTAGATTAAAATAAACTATTTATGTTAATTAATTAATTTATATTATTACCAAAATAATAATTATTTTCTTCTAATATTATATTCTTTTTCTCTATTAGGGGTTATGATAAAAAGGCAATGGAATATTGATTTTTTCCAATATATGTAATATTTTTTACTTTTGTAATTCTATAAACAAATATTAAAAATATCATTAATATAGTGTTTTTTATTTTATTTGTGTGGTATAATTTATTTAATGATTGTTCATGATTTTCTTATTTCTTTTTTTTGGGTCATTGCATGATGTAACAACACACTGCAGCATTCAACTTTATCAGTGCTAAATAAAAGCACCAATAAATATTTTCCTTTATTAGTTCTTTTTTAGCAATGATAGAGGTTCCTTTTATCAGTATTGTTTTAGAATTGAATAATCAATAATCTTATAATATATAAGTGGTAGAGAATAATTATATACCATGGATAATGTACATTTTTAGCATCGTTAAAGGCATAATTTGTTGTAGAATTGGTTAAGTAATTTTTTTCCCAATTTCTATTTTTCATCCATGTGCCTTGTTATGCACCTACAATCATCTACAATTTGTATACACCGCACATTGACATGTTATATAATGAATTAATTTTATCATGATAATTTTTAATTCATGAAATCTTATTTCCATATATGGTAAGTATGATTCAACGTTACGTAGTGGTGGAATTTCATTGCAATAATATCATCATTTAACATTATTATTTATGATTTTATATTCATGGATGAATTATTATGATACATAATTAAATAATATTCATTAATATTGTTATCATATGGTTATTATTCAGAACCTTTTGTAATGGTATTTTTTTAATCTGTGGTACTTATGATAATAAGAAAAAAATTTGATAAAATTCTACATTTTTTATCTTTTCAGTCAGAATTAAATTTTCATTCAAAAAAATTCTAAAAATGTTTCAAAAAAATTTTATGTTATTATCCTATGATCATTAAAAGAAATTTTTTACATATTTTTCCTTTTTTCCAAAAAAAATAAAAAATGGAAATTTCAGGATGATTTTGATTGAGGAACTTTTTTTATATTTCCACAATGAAATATTAATTCTCTGTATATACAAATATATCCACATTCATGGTCATTTTTCATTTGAAGTCTACATTTCGTGTTTATAATATTCACCTTTAAGAAAAATGGTTTTCATAATATTCAAAAAGATTATTTTTCTAAATATTTTTCTCAAACACAAAGTTTTTAAATTTTTTCATGATTTATATATATTTTTTGAAATTCAATTCAAGAAAAAAAAATTTCAAAATGTTTTCTATTTAATTTTATAGGTTTTCAAGAAAAAAGGATATCAAAATGCTTTGAAGATTTATTTTTATGTTTTAAAAGGAAATATTTTTAACATTTTTCTAATATTGTTATATAATTTTTGAAGGAAAATGGATTAAAAATGTTTTCAATATTTCATTATTATTATTTAATGTATTTTTATAGAAAATGTTTTCATTATTTTTTAAATCTTTATTTATTTGTTTTCAAGTATTTTTTTAAATAAAATTGTTTTAATTTTTTTTTATGTTTAATATAATTTCTCAACCCATAAAGGATATATTTCTCAAGAAATGTTTTTAATGGATATTTACAAATTATTTACTATCCACGATGACATTATTTGATGTTACTAAATCATTTCAACAAAAAATAATAATTTATTTTATTTATATTGTTTTTATAAATGGTTTATGTTATGATTTCATGATGTTTGTAAAAATCCATTATCATTCATGTGATATATGTTTATGAAACATTTTTATTTTAACATTTTAATCTTTGATTGGATTATAATGAAAACTACCACTTTTCTACTGGTTATGATATAATTTCTTATTAATAATACCCATTAAATATCATGGGTTTTGATATGATCCATTTTTATCATCTATTGGAACACATATGTATGATTTCCTTATGAGAATTGTGGGACCTGTATCTCCCTCCAATGTATTATGTAATGATTTATATGTCAAGATATAAAAATTGATGGAATGGGGAGTGATATTGGATTAGCTAAGTACTTTTTCAGTTTAGATGGTATTTGGAGTAAACAGTGACTAATAAGATAGTCCTTAGAGTGAACCATGAAAACTAATAGGGTATGGTGAGTGAGCCTATAATTCTATGATGGAATTTTTAATGATTACATTACTACTATGAAAATCAATTTATATGATTCTATTTCTATAGGGTATGAAAATTTTTCTTAGGGAAGGAAATACTCCCACAATCAATTTGAAAAAAGAAAATAAGAATTCCTACAAGTATAACAAGGTGAACAGACACATGTGGAGATTCAATTTATAGAATAAGATTTAATGAATAATTGTTTACAAATAATTTTAATTGACTCATGTACCATCATAGGGAATGGTTTGCAGATTGCATGATTTGTGAACCACCGGTACGCAGAATGAAAAATGAGGCACTAATCCGTGGTTCGATGGACAGTGAACCCATATGGTTGTGAACTACGTCTCTAAAAGAATCAAGCATGTGATGGCCATCAACATACCTTATAGTAAACTCAACAGTTTGTGGACGTAGCAAACTTGTGGGTTTCTATGAACTACGCCTCACGAACCACGTCATATACAACCCCTGGAATGATGAGTCTTCCACGTGTCAATATCTCTTCATGGGATTCTAAATATGGTACCACATGACATTTTATACGATTTCCCTAATGATATATAAATGGATCATAGATATAATTGAGTGGGGACATATGAATAATGATTAAAGGGGACTCCAGAGGTTGGAAGAAATAATTTTTAAAGGATTCCAGCTTGAGTCTTGAATTGGCGATGAAGAAAAAATTACGAACCACATTTTCAATAGGTACAGCCAGCTGCGAACCATAAAAAAGGAACATAATAGTAATAAGAGAACTGCAAACCTAATTTGTGAAATCAAGAACCACATATTTATCAATGATGAACTCCCTGTGAATGATAGTTCCCAGGACCCTCAATCAAAATTTTGTTCCGCATAGTGTATAACTACACTAATTTAACATGGCATCACATACTACATCTGTATATGGATAGAACATGAAGCTGCATGATCGGCCATATTTAGGACTACATACCATTATGGTGCATGGTGGTCCATTCCCATTCTCATGTACTACATTGGTACATGAATGACCCCTCTGCCCGTATATCACTATGGTATGAAGAGCTTCCTCGATCCTATATAAGAAAAAAGTACACAGTGTATAGGGTTTTTGAGTAATCTTCCCTCTGGTTCAAATTTCACCCCTCTATTACCTTCTAGTCCTCCATATTCCATCAACGAATCAGTCCGCCAACATTTGTCCAAATCGCACTCCATGGACACTAGACCACAATGATCAAACCATCGAGTGAATCAACACACCCCCTGGGTCCACATACCCATTGTATGTGTAGTCATGAATTACCCCCCCCCCCACCCACAATGGTTCAGACACCAGGGATGTCTGTAATCCTACAATACTATGGAAAACTAGATTACAATCTTTGAATGCTAATGTGAACTTACCCATTATAGATATTAAGGGGGATCACATTATATTCTATACAATGAGGAATGGTGATTAGTCAAAGGGGTTATGTTCCCTTCCCCATGTGATGAGGACGACACTACTACCCTTTCCCATAATGAGTTATGAGGCACTCCCACTGTGGTAAGTCCACAATCATCTAATTTCTGAGCTGTGTGACCATTATTGATGAATCATATTAAATGTTTCATCACTCTGTGCCCTCGACCCCCCCCCCCAATTCTTCCCTACGCTTGACCTCTTCCATCAGTATGAGAGGAGGTGTGTGGTTGGATAAATATCTCACATTCTCTTGTTTCCCACACAATGCCCGACTCACTTGGTATTAGAGGATTGTGATAATTTCATCATCCATGAAATTCTTAACTATGAGAACACTGATTCCTTACCAATCCATGATATGTATGACACTTTCCTGAAGGCCCGATCTCAAAAGTGTGCCCTTTGAAGAGGTACCACCCAAAAATGTCCCCCCGAAATGGGAATCTTCAATGAATATGCCCCATCCATTAGAAGCTACTTGGTATTTTATTCCACTCTGGATGATACGTAAGAATCAAATCATATGGGTCAGACCCTGATACCAAGTAACCTTTCATCCCCCTGGATGACGTTAAACTCTAAATTTCATTACTGGATGGAATATGTTAGAATTACCTCTATATCATCATATACCGGTATGCTTACAATAATCTTTAAAACCAATGGTAGCCTGTGGAGACACTGTTTGAAAATTAATGAACGATTCATGAACATATTTACATGAGATAAATATATAAGAGAGTCCAATAATAGGAAATATCCCCCCAAGGGGTGTACTGAGCTTTTATTTCCATCATATCGGCCAATGGAGTCCTTAACTACCATTGGACAAATAATTGTATAATGAGCACCTACCATTGGAAATAATGTAAATGAATCAAGGATAGTAGGTCCATTTTGTGTTTCTGTCTCCATGAATAAAACTGTTGAAGACCATCCGTGAAAGTTATATACTTGGAGGACCGATTTCAGAAGTACATAACCTAATGGAATCTCCCTTAGGGACCATCTGATTATGGAATATCCCATGCAATAAAGAAGGGGAAAATTAAGTAGTCATCATGAGGGTTAATATAAACTTCCTTTAAATGATAATGATGTAAAATGGGACAAAAAATGGTGTATTTGATGAGAAACAATCACTAGAAAAAGAGATGGGTGATGATTCTCATTTGACCATTTGATCATCACCACGAATGTGCCACCTCAGAGGAAAAACAATAATGTTGAACCTGACATGAATCGTTAACCATGGTGGATGTACTACCCCACTAGATTCATAAAAAAATGGGGAGTAGGCCAAACTGATTCGTCAAATATGCATATATTCAAAATTAATCTAATTTCGTGGAGTTCTGTGGTATGTATGTCATATATATATTGTAGGTTCCCAAAGATCATCCTACAAATAAAATGAAATCCCGACGACCAATGCAGAAATGTGCCTCAGCAATCACATAGGTGGTCGGAGCCCCAACAAAGAGAAGGACCCCCTTGCCTACCCAACATCTTAAATGCTAGGTATCCAACACAATGATCAGTGAGTACCATAGAAACGGTAATCTACGCATGGTGGAGACTACAGGAAAATCCCTTCAGTCTGCGAAGGCCCACTAGTTTCCTCCTTAGCCACGTCTAGTTACCCATCACAAGGAGGCCTCGATTGTCATCTCAAAATGATTCTGGAGCCTGTCCCTAGAATGTGACCATGATTACCTCCCTTATTATAGGGAGGTGGATGAAATAAATGTTAACAACATCATCTCAACTACAAATGGGCCTTACTCACAGCCCACTACAAGAGTCTGTCACCATAGAAACTAGATGACAAGGCCTCCTCACACTAATGAGGACCTTATGCCGAGGGAAAATGAGAATGTCCAGAAAACCGATCACCATTGGGATTGCTGTCTAGGGTGGAGAATATATAATCAGGGACACACTATCACTATGGTTCTTGGTGAGAAAATATGATCTACCAATGCAGAATCATTCAACTAGAAGGAACACAACACTTTCCCCTACACTCAAGTCCATCATTGAAATATGGTGGCACAATATGAGCACAAGATCATTTTTAATAGTGCTCATCGGTCCGAACATATAGAAAGAATGGAAAACTATTCATATAGGTTGATATATATCATTTCACAAGAATACCATTATCCAAATAGGTAGGAAACTATCTATACAATGGTACAAAAAGAAGCTAATGCATATTAACCCCTTCATCCAAATTAAATAGAAGCCAACGACACGTAGGCAGAAATACCATCTAATGCATATCAAGCCAGCCATCCAAATAGTGAGGCAAGAAAATATGAACAGAGTAAAACTCATGAAGATGCATAAAAAGTCCATGATACAAATACAACAGAATGTGAACAGAATAAAATCCACACTACTGAATACAATGCCCACTATTGAAATATAGTTTCCACTGGAGAAGACAACTAGCAGTAGTCTCGTACCTCTATCCCAATGTAAGAGAACTACCGGTATCTATTGGAAATCCATAGAGGACCAGAGCAAGAACAAACTCCTAATCCAATAGTATAATGGGCCTTCATACCATTTCTATCCAATGATGTATCTAAGAATATCCTAGAAATTATGGATGATAATATGTCAATCCCAGACCATATCATCCATACATGCCAACATACTATTTCATCAGCGTAAAAGTGAGAAACTAGTCTCATGACCCGGTTTCCTCAAAATGATTGACCTACTCACAAAATTTTCTATTCACTACGATGCAGTTATTCATCCTTTATCTAGTCCAAGAGGGTAGATAGAAATATCCAATGATACACGGAAAACATGACTAGGAACTAAAACCTATTCAAACTGGGGGACGTTTTTCCAATGTTGTTGCCGCTCTGAGGCAGGCATATATCCTTGCCAAAACTCAGGTTTTCCTTCGACATATCCCGATGGAATCATGGGACCCCAAAAGACATGGCCCCATATATGAAGGTCATTAACAATATATGACATCCCCAATTACCCATCAAATATTACTCAAAAATAAAATGCACCAAAGGCAACTGGAAAATTTAGAGCACATACATGATTTTACACTGCTAGAATATAGGGATCTTGACACCCTCAAACATATATAAATAAATTATCAAAACCCTTCTAGATTATTTCCAAATTATATAAGAGGAATATGTTGTTGAGAAGGCCCTCCTCGTAATTTCGCTACCAGTGGCTCTAAAGTACCACCCCAGACCACCCACAGGGTTTCACTATGTGGGCCACTAAAGATCGATCATAAAAGTATATCTCTTAATGCATGTCCGAGTAGCTCTCCCCTTGACCGGAATATCAGACAGCCAGAAGTTCCTCCCCAAGATGTTGTCTGCCCTGATGGTCCTCCCCATGGTATGCAATGCAGATGTGCTTCTCCCTATAGTCGAACATCAATTCATGTTTTTAGTCCATTCCATAATGATAGTCATTTTGGAGGCCCTCCCCGCAATGATAGTTTATATGAATGCGCTCCCCATAATAACCACAAGCAATGAGAAGGTCCTTCCCTCATTGTCGTACATTTTAAACACCCTCTCCATGATGTACAATATAGAAACTATCCATACAACTACGTATCAATCTATGATAGTAGACATTACCATCACAGTAGTCAATGATAAGGACCTCTCTTTAGTGACATCAAGTACAAAGGATGAACTCCCCATGTTGTTGCCCACCCTGAAGGTACTACCTAAGTTATATGCTGTAATGACATTTCTTTTGTCCAATAATTAAGTTAAAATGGTACCCCTCACCAATGTAGCACCAATTATGAAGGTCCTCCCTCAAACCAAAATATATATTGGACAAAACTTCCTCCACTTTCCCAAACAAATTCGAGAACGCCCTATTATGTCTAGACACTCGGATATATGGAATCAGGAATATCAGGAACTCCATCTTTGACAAGTGATATCCTTTCTCAATTGGATAATGGTCTGGAGCCACGATCATATTTAAAGCCACCCCTCCACGATTCATGTATAAATGGGGCTCCTACCAGCATGACTTATTTGAAAAAAATTGTTATGATGAAGTAAATCTAGGCATATCATGTAGAGGATCTAGTAGAATAACAATAATAAGATCTGTTGCTTTTGATAGGACAAATAACTATGGATAATATACCAGTGATGTATTGGCCACTAATTCTCACTTAAACATACCAAGGGATTTTTCAGGGGAATGTGTGCTAGAAATTCGCCTCAATAAATGGATGACTCTTCTATAGTTAAAAGAAAAATGTATTCCCTATGAATGGTATGTAGACAATTTCAACATGTTATTGAAGCTTCGTCGTCTAATCAACCTTGAATTAACCGCATAACAGCCACAAACAAAAAACCGAAAGAAAACCCCTGAATTGACTAGCCTCCATTCAATACACATTTTACATCACTTCATTAGAAACACTTCTACTGGTGTTTATATTGTGGGAAGGGGACAACACTGAGCACTATACATCACTCCACATCCTATACAGTAAACCCCATTAAAAATTACTTCTTTAAGCATCATTACACAGAGGCCTCAATGAAATGAAACCCATTATCAAGAAATATGGTATACTCAACAAAAATTGCCCTGGTGTATATCTCAAAACATCTGGACCGAAGAGATCATTCCATTAAAATTCTTCTGAGCCAAGAAACTATGAAAATCCAGTAGGCATCACGTATAATGGAAGCCAACCAGAATGTAATGCTCATGTCTTGAAAATCCCATATACTACATGTAGGTCTAATTCCATAATCAGCTCACACCCATGCGAAAGTGCGTCAAATGGAAAATGTGGCATTAGTGGCGTCATCCACCACGATTCGGGAACAACACTATACTGTAGGGTTGTGTGAATTTTTAAAACAAAATCCCCCCTTATGACCAAAAAATTCAGGTTGTAGCTCATCAAAATTAGATCAAGAACAACCCCAGCCCATATGGCTAGGGGAATTTTTACCTCATGTTCTCCCACAATGGGAGTCTGCCTTCTCTCGTCTAGGAAGAATGACGATACAAGTAGTCACCTATTCCAACCCTTCTTGTGGTATGCTCCCTTTGAGAAAAAGTTGAATTACAATGTTTAGATCAGAGATCCATTCAGGTAATTATTCACCAAGAATCTCATAGAATACTATAAATGGAAGGAAGAAATCCACAATAGGATGAAGAAATCCTTCCTACCATTGGGAACCATGTACACCACCCCCAATGCGTTATGAATTTTTTAGTGTGGTAGATTTCAACCGCACTGATCTCATGTGAAATAAAATAGAGGTACATGGCTCAAGGGATTTTCGTTCCCACCCAACGGAATCCCACACCGATCCTGATGATGTGTATACCAAAAACTAGAGAGCGGTCTTAAATTTGGACCCCATTTAGTAAATTTTTCATTACCTCCCTTGTGAAACCCCATCATGGAGAATAATAAATCCAAGACTATATACAAAAAATGTACTCTTCCACCAGATAATGTTTCCCTCACTATCGAGGAATTATTCACTAAAAATGAGGAAGAAATGAAAGAGATCAAGTAAATTATTATTGAGATGCGTCGAAGGATCTCCCTTGCTGGATGTGTTCCCCCTGTGCAACGTCGGTAGGTATTCCCTGGAGTGGTTACGTTATCATAGGCACTCATCCTAGTAAATGAATTTAAGCTCATAGGCCCATCCAATCTTGCACCAAGGCCAACAACCTACTTAAACCCAGCCCTAGAAGGACGTCGAAACATAACCCTGCAGTGAAGGTAGCCAGAATATATTCTGGTAAACCCAGAAAGGATACACCTATATGAGTATCCACACCAAATTCTAACAGTACCGACACGCCAAAAAAATTTCACTGCTACACCAACCCAAGCACAATACCTATAGGATATGCATCAAGGGATATTGAATATTGTAGGGAAACTAATAGCTTGGCTAGAATCCATGGAAGGGCGATGAGGTATGATACAACCAGAGCACATACCGTACCCTGATTTGGTGAGTAATGTTCCACCACTGCAAAATTTTAAAAAACTCATATTCTTAATGTTCAATGTCCTGGGGGAATCTGAACAAGATCTAATGCAGTATGGGTCATAATGTGACCCCAAGATGGGAACTATAGAGAAACATGAAGTCGTAGAACACAAATTCAATGTGCTATCCTTGTAGGGATCATCCTTAATAGGGTATACAAGCGTGATAGCTAACTCAATCATGGGCTGGCAGAACCTGTGATGTTAGTTTCTCTTCCAGTTCAGTTCAACAATGCCTAAGATGATGGTCAATGATCTCATGAACTACATGAAGTGATAGAATTTAGGAGTCATAAAATTCATTTCTAGATGCAAAGGCCTTTATTATTCCATGAACCGACCACTTCTATATGATGAAATTCTCTTTATCTACACTGAAAATCTCAGTGATGAATTACGGACACCGCTCATCCCAAGGAAGTACAAAACTAGGTTCTCAGATCCCACTACCATTCCCAAATGATATAATACTCATTGAAATGAATCAATTTCATGTCCAGAGTGGCCCATTATTCTCATGGAAGATAGGAGGAATTGATGAAGTAACTTATGTCATGATTACACCATCACCGACATCAGCTCTACTTGTGAGGCCACCAACGAACCATGTAGGGCCCCCTGGATTCCAATAGCTACCCCATTATGGAAATATGAGTAACATGGTGCTAAAATAAATCTGTTATAAGAGTGAAGAAATAAATTATACTCCTTCTTAGATGACCAGATCGGCGGCTACCTCATAACCTCAATGAATTGCAACTTGCTCCAGATACTAGAGGCAAAGAGAGCCGATGAAGTGGGTATTGAGGACTGTCCAAATTATTGTCCATGACACTGGATACTATATCACATCATCTGGGATGTCTTTATATTTAAGGAACTCTAAAAAAATATTGGATTCCAGGCCATTCAAGTTGGGCCTACAGTAACACATGTGGTGTTTGTTTCTATCTTAGACTCAAGGGAGAAAAAGGAATGATAAAAATTTTCCGATAAGGAGAATAATTTTGACAAATGGATGTCCCAAAAAACCATCAAATGAGTACATGGAGGCCTCCGACCACATTTGAAACAGAAAATCATTCCCCAAAATGCTCGTGATGAAAAAGGATCATCATTCTCAGCCCCATAATCTAAATTTTCCATATTTGTAGAAAGGATAAGGAAGAATATGTGCTACCACCAATGCTAAACCCTATCCAAACACTTTCAGACTACAAGCCAGCAAACATGGTACAACGGGTGCCACCCTGCCAAAAGGTACAATGTGAACCGCCCCACCAAACAATACCATTAGGAGAAGAAAGTCATAGAGAAATATTTCCGGATGAAAAACTGATCTTAGGCTCCATTAATGGTATTCACATGAATGACACATTTTCTAATGGAGACTATTTAAATGAACTCAAATTCCCCATGTAGAATTGTATATATGGAGGAAGAGGCCACATTGGCTGATGGTTTCATGGAATGCATGATCATGGAAGGAATTGAATTTCCTTACCATGCTTCATCTAAAACCATTAACATCATGAAAACTCACAGAACCACCCTCCGACAGACACAACAAGAACTAAAATGTTCATCTACCTCCAACAGAAGACATTAAAGTCCATGTATCTTAGTGTATCCACTATAGGTAGAAAAAATATCATGTCACCCAAGGAATAGGGGAAAACCAGTTTGACCATACCTAGAAAGGATGTCAAAGCCACCAGAACCTGTCATAGAGGCCTGACCATCTACATCTAACGCTCATGCCCCTAATGTGTCTTTGAAAGAGAAACCCCAAGCAGGGTAGCACTATGAATTATTGAAGAAATATGACATCATAAATAATCTAGCTTCAATATCAGCAATGTTTTCAATCCTAATTATGTCATTTCTATCCGTAGATCATCAGGAGGTTCTCATCGATCCCATAATATGTCCCCAGTAATTCGAGGCAGATGTAGTATCAGCCAATGTCTACCAGATGGAAACTAATCCATAAAATTTTCATGCCTTCATCTCCTTCATAGACAGTGATTAAGTCTCCCTTATATAAGGTTACATCCATCCCTTATATGTGTTTAGAAAGATAAATATAATTGATTTCCAAAATATTTTCATCGACAATGGCTCTGGAGTCAACATCTTCCTACTACAAAAACTTTGTCGGCTAAGATATATTGAAGAAATCGTGAAACCCTGCACCATATCTCTACTATGATATTAAAAAAGTGAATAGAATTTATTGGGATGAATAACTAAAAAAACAGGTCTTGGAGACCTCATGTTAGATTCTGGGTTCTTAGTATTATGGAAAAGTATAACCTTCAACTTCTTATTAGAGAGTCCATGGATGCATCATCACAAAACATTTCCATAATTGTACCATCAATGCCTTTAATATTTCAATAATGGGAATAAATTGACATTTCACACCAATAAATCCTAATTTGAGTCTTTTGAGTCACATTACATCAACATATGGTTCTATGAACTGGGATAGTAGTAGTATTTGGAAGATGATGTTGATTGGATCACTACCTCGAATGGGTTGGGAATGGCTCCGACCAACCCCCTCTAGCAGCTTCAGGAAGAGTATGTATTATCCATCAACCAAGTCAAATTCATATGTTCAAGCCCATATATAGACCTAATTGTTTCCATGATTTTCGATGTGGCCTCCATGTCTAATGGCATGAAATAATGGAATGACATGTATGATAATAGGAAAATACCTACCAAGGATGCTCCCAACCCATCCTCAGAACCCCATACCGCTCCCATCATACTCACTATGTGGAAAGATTAGTTCTCTCAAAAAATTATAAAACTAATCTCAAGAATTCACTCCAAATTATATGATGATAAAGTTGAAAAAGATTGTGAAAAAAGAAGAATAATAAGGAGAAATAGACCTCATGGATTCCCCTCCAGCATTTGAAGAAGGTGTCTCCACCACAATTAATGAACATATGGAGAAAAACATGGGAATCAAATATGACCCACAAGCCACTCTGATCATTGTGGTTGTGCCTGTCGAGTAGTATGAGAAATATATATCCTTCCTAAAGAAGAATTGAGACGTGTTTACATGAAACTACATAGAAATTTTAGGCATCAATCTTGAAGTCACCACTCATAATCATGGATTACTAGAAGATTTTTGGGGTCATAAAAGTTAACAGAAGTACCCACATGATGCATGCTACCCTAATAGAGGCTAAGGATGATAATATGATTAGAGCCAACTTCATACAGGAAGTTGAATACCTGATATAGCTGGAAAACATAGTCCATATAAAAAAGGCAGATTAGAATCTGCATTGATTTTAGGGACATTAATCAACATTTCTGGAATGATGATTTCATGATCCAGATCAAATATTTGTTGAATGATGCAACCACCAGATATGAGGCCCCCTATATCATGAATAGTTAATCTTGAAACACCCATATCTGAATCTACTATGAAAATGAATAACATGCGACCTTTAGGTCCCTTAATGAGTTTTCTATTATAAGGTGATGTTGTTTAGTCTAAAACATGTTGGCCCCATGTATCAGTGAGTCTTGTACCACATCATCATGACCATGTTGGGAGTATTTTTCGAGTGTTATGTCAATGTTCAAGTTGTAAAACCATGATAGTGAAGAAAAAAATTATCTATATGAAAACTGTCTTTAACAAACCATGACATCATAGTTTAAAGATGACCCCCCTTATTTTCACCTTTCTCATTAACTCTCGGAAATTTCATGGCTTCTTAATACACCATCACGACATCAATATCAACCTTAAGAAGATAAAATAAATCCTTGGAATGTCCCCACCTCGTAACCTCACTGAGTTGAGAGGTCTCTAGGGGAACCTGTCCTAAATCTGATGCTTCATTTGTACAATGGCATGTTAATGTTTACCACTAACTAGTTTAATGATGAAATGGGGTACGTATGAGTGGAATAATCATCGTGAAGATGTATTCAAAAAATTAAAAATATTTCTTCTAATCCCACCAGTGCTAATGCCTCCAGTTGAGGGGAGACCACTCATTCTGTATGTAAGTGGCTTAGAAACATCATCATAGGCAACCTTTACAAAAAATAATGTTATTTCCCATGATAACAGACTCTATTACCTCAAAAAACCAGTGATTGCTACAGAAAATGGGTATTAGAAATATAAAAAGAAATTCCTCTCCCTAATACTCAAAGTTTAGAAACTCTATAATTACTTGTAGAACTATGATGTCGACACGGTCTCTCAATACAACCTGCAAATATATATCCCCAACCATCCCATGCTAACTGGATGACTATCATGATGGACAGTCATCCTACAAGAGTTTAACATATGTTTTATAACCCAGAAGGCCATTAAAGGACATGAATTATCAGACTTCCTAGAAGAGCACTTGTCAGAAGAAGCAACAATGTTGGATGATGAACTTCTATATGTAAAAGTGATCTCATTACATGAATCCCCAAGACATGATAAATGTTCATTGATGGTGCTTCCATAAGCTTGATAGGGAAGTGGATGGAGGATACCAAACTCTACAATGTGGGCTATGAGTTATACTTGTACCCCTTGAAATTTTTTTCTTCCCTCACTCGTTCCATCTTTTTGAAGTGTTCATAAAGATTGAAGTAGAAAACTAGGCAATCATTTGGTCCCTAGAACTAGAAATTCATGCAAAATCCAACCACCTATAGATAAAATTTTATTTTGATCAAGTCATAAAATAGGTTAATGGTGAGTATGCCATTAAGAAAGAATTATTACCCAACCTGATAAACCTTATTCGAGATGTGATGAAAGAATTCCAATAAGAATCAATGTTGACCCATGTCCCTATGACACAAAATTATCAAGATGATTCATTGGAAAATTGAGCCACAACCCGGGATGATCTATACCAAGTTGAAATTTTTATTAGCATTTCCCACCATTGGATGGTTTTTCCATTTAACCATAACAGTATGGTGGAAATCAATGAAGTTATCATCATTTTTGATCTTTATGATCCCCCCACCGACTCGATGGCACCCATTTCAAATGACCATTGTATGGGGGAACTCCCACCAGATAGGGCTGGAAGGGAACATGTATAATGATTGGAATTCAACATTGTATTATACAATGGGGGTAAAATATGAAAATGTTCTCCACAAACAAAGATTTATGGTGTTCTTATCTTGTGTATTGATGGATAATAGACTATTCCCATTATGAAAGAAGTGCACACTGGATCTTGTGGAGCACACCAATCAACAACCAAACTATCTCATTAAATCTTGAATCTCATATATTACTATCCCACTCCGGTGCTTGATTGTAAAATATTCTCAAATAAGTTCCATTCCTACCATGTTCAGGCTAATTTTATTCATAGACCCCAGAGTTACTTTATACAGCTAAGTACTCATGGACATTTTCTACCTAGGGAATGGATATTTTGGGACCATATCCCCCCACCACAACCTAAAAATTCATGTTCATACTCTCAACAACAAAATTATTTTTCAAATGGGCCAAAGCCACACCACTTAATAAAGTATGGGGAAAATGAATGATTAGCTTTATTAATTCCAACATCATTACTAGATTTGGTGTCTGTCATACAATATTGATGAACAAAAACACCAACTTCTGCACTAATGACTTATAAAATTAATACCTTTAGAATAGAATCAAGGCCAACCATTTATCCCACTACCACATGGAGGACAATTGGAAGATAGAGGATTTCAAAAAGACTTTTCCCAACATACACTAAAATATGGTAGATAAGCATAAGAAATTACGAAAATAAAATCAATTTCATGATTTATAGTCTTATCAGACTGTGACCCACACTACCACCCAAGAAACCCCAAACTGAGTAGTATATGGGGTGGATTTGGTTTTCACTATAGAAACTCAAGATCCATCACTTCATGAGTCCATTTGAAATCAATTATCTATAGATGAATAATCCTAGAGACAATTTGATGAGTTAGAGTAGCTAGATGAGAAAAGGCTTCACACTTTTCACCATTTGGAAATTTAACAAAATAAGATAGCATGTGCCTTCAACAAAAAGGTTCACCTTTGATATTTACTCAAATGAAGGATGTTGTTTGTCCTCAGAAACAAAAGGAAGCATGGGAAGAAGACCCCAAGGATTTAACCAAAGTGGGAGGGACCATATTTCATTCATATGTTCTATTACAATGGATCATAAATATTTATATCAATGGAAAGACATATTATTATGACTTCCATAAATGCAACATTTTTTAAGAAGTACTACGTGTAATAGAAACACCAAGTCACAATCCAAACTCTGTGACCTTAATCAATGAGTTGTATCAATGTGATGTCATGGTAAAAACTCTATGACCCTAAACATTGATTTGTTTAAATGTGATGTCATGTTCAAAACTCAATGACACTAACCAATGAGTTGTATCAATGTGATGTAATAGTCCAAAATCTATGACCCTAAACAACTATTTGTAGCAATGTGATGTCATGGTCCAAAATCTATGACCCTAAACTATGAGTTGTAGCGATGTGATGTCACCGTCCATTCTCTAGGACTCTACACTATGAGTTGTAGCAATGTGATGTCACGTTCCAAACCCTACGACCCTAAAAATTGAGTTGTAGCAATGTGATGACATGGTTCTAACTCTATGACCCTAAACAATGATTTTCAGTAATGTGATGTCATCATCCAAACACTATGAACCTAAACTATGAGTTATTTTCCTATCGACATTATGTTAAATAAGAAGGAAATCATCCCTAAAATATGACATTAAACATTCACTCATGTCCTTTCTTCATGACGCAAAACATCCCAACATATAGTCCGAGAAGAAAGAGGATAAACTCTATATCCAAAAACATCTTAATTGCATGATGATAAAATGCATGATTCTTTAGAGATCTATATATGTCTTCATTCCCATTCAACATGTGGGATATGTAGTGATTCCTTGACCTTTGATCTTGGACCATCCCAAACAAAAAACACCTCTATCATATCCTCCATCTCCCCATATTTATAGGAGAATCCCTTGTCACTACTTTTTTCACACATCGAGTATAACTCACGTGAATATAGGATCTATGGTAAATATTACATTATTCAAAAAAATTACAGAGAAATATAGTGGACCTAACATTCGTATAGGATGAAACAAAAATGCCCCTAACCCAATGTCTGGTCCAGATTGATACAAGGAATGTTCAGAACTACGCGTGACTTGATTCCTTCATTTGAAGGATATGCAGTGACGCCTGAAATTGGCATCTCGGACCAGTCAAGAAAACATTTACAAGACCCTACACATAGACCAAAAATGTGTAGGGAACATTCAGAACTACATACGGATTAATTCCTTCCATTAAAAGATACACAGTGATGCATGTACCTCGTATTATCCCCCCCACACACACAATAAAAAATTTACCTTCCCCCGTGAATAGTCCAAACTTGTGTGGGGATTCCATGAAAGGACATGACACCATGATAATAAATTGTGAGATTCTGCAAGAGTCACGTGTGTATTGATTTTCAATGTTACAAGATCCAACACATTCCCCCACAATCAAAATAAGTCTAAAGATTCAGCTTCCTCGTTATAAATATGAGTCAAATCTAGATATAAGCTCCAATAGTTCACGGTTAATCACTTTATGAGTATTTCATATGATCCCAGGAACATCTTTCCCATTTTCAAATTTCATAATCTCAGAAATCATAGATCCTCATAAATAGTCATAGCCATTTGAGAAGAAAGGCCAATGTCATGTGGAAACCTTTGTTTGGATATGCACATCATGCTATGGTGGTTCTGCATATGTTTCCAATAAGACAATAGTAAATCAAAGGTATATTCACACTCTCTTATCACAGTACCCCTGATGGATTCCAAGCCACATGTTTGTAGCCCCCCCCAGGACTATGGTTTACACCTTCTACCATCACTCACATCTAAGGAATGCAATAACACCTTGATAATGATTAATTCAAAGATATTAATGATCATTGTGATAATATATGTGTCCTAGATACATGACTCTACACTTCATAGCATCACGTCCTCACCACATGATATTATGCTTCAAGGCCAGAATCATCCTTGTTGTATGACACTAAGCTAAATAGCATTAGTTTAAGCCTAATGAACTCTCTAAGGAAGATTTTTTTTTATTAGATGGTGACCCAAAATCCTCAAAATCTAGTGTTTCTAATATCGATCACAGCTCAATTGAGCATATGGATCATTGAATAAGATCCACAAAGACATTATGGAAAAAAGTCCAAGAACTTGGTCATAGCAGCACGACCCTAAAAGACATGTCATAGTTCCTTTCCACACAAGGAACACCACGTCCTCTCCGTAAGATGTTAAAGGAAAGGGTACCCCCATGATGGGACAAATTCCACACCATTTCTATGAATCAGATATACATAATGGATACCTGATTCCAGGAGTAAATCACATACCTACTATCTCCAATATATCTGGATACAATCTTTCCACACCTCAAACTTGGTGCTCTGAGAGATCATGAATCTCTATAATATTCCTTGGCTATATGAAATGGAAGGACAGTGCCTAGGGGACACCTAGCTTTGGAAAAGGACATCATGCCCCAGTGAATCTTCATATGTCACATATGAAACAACCATCAATCCAAGTAAAATTCTTTCCCATGAGAGTCCTGCCATATCTAGGTATTCCCAATGACCTCCAAACCTCATAACACCACTCCTAATTAAGATACCTAAAATTATTGGTTCACATTCTCCTTCCTACCGACATACTGGATTTATCAAAACATTTTGGACCGATTTATCTCTGGTCTTTTTTGAGGTTTTTGTGAAATAAAGGCACATGATCCATATGTATGAATTTGATTCATATATGAATAAAGTACCACCAATTATATCTGGGTTTCAAAAGAAGTTCAATTAAAATAAATTTCCCCTTTTGTGTTTAGGTGTACCCCTGGTCAAAGAATATAAATTGTGTTCAGAATGGTCCAATATCTATAATCCTTCATAGACATCATAAATGGAAGGCTAGGGTCTTACGAACACCTTTTTATTACTATGCATATGATGCCCCAATGGCTCTGCATATGACGCCTATAATATGGTCATCATTCAATGGAGAATTCATCTTCTGGAGAGTTTATTAATGTTTCTTGTAGTCTTATAATACATCCATGTCTTACCTCATACCCTTGGACTTGGGAAAACCTTTTGGATAATGGCTCATATATCCTACACTTTTTGAAATCCCTAGAATGAAAAAGGATTATTATTGAACAATCCATTCACCAGCTCTCCCTTAAGCAAGTAATAATCATGTGGGAATAGTTTCCCACTAAAATCTGATATGAATGTCCTTAATATTTTCAAACACCATCACTCAGAAAGGCCACCCACTGTGGCTTCCAGCATCAAAAAATGTTCAACGTGTTCTAAATCCCCCATGGCCATCAGAAATGGATGTATGTTTCCCCATGGATACTCTTGTTTAACTATGCACAAAATTTCATGGAGACTCTTCATATGTTTTCTACCAGATAGTTTTCACTAAAGGAAAAACTCATCCACATGAAAGTCCTCTCTTACCTTAGTGCACTTAAAATGGATCCAGAGCCTCATGCATGTACAAAATTCACAAATTTAGGGCCAATAAAAATCCATAATACATGTATGAAAGATATTAGAACATTCCTAGCTGAGGAATTATATATTATGGCCCTTTAAACATCAAATTTGGTCAAATAATGTTGACCTAAAACATCATTTATATGTATGATTGGCAGGATTGTGAACTGCCAGCAAAAAAGATGCCATACTCGCATGACTGAAAATTTGCAAAGAGAACCTCTGGATATAATTCAAGTTTTAGTTTGTTAAACATACAACATGTATAGTTTAAAATAACTTTTTTTGTCAAACGATCAAAAGAGATAGGTAACTTGTTATGTCGAAAACCCACAACGGTAGGCCTAAGAAAAATCCATGTTATATCTATTTTTCCCATGTCAATAAGGCTTATATAAAAATTAGGGTAACAATGAAAATGATATTAAATTTCTTGATTTTTTCACTAAAATAACAACATTATTCAAATTATAATCACTAATTCTTGTGGCTCACTGAAAAATTAGATCCCGAGTAAATTATTTTAAATTACTTGTTTTGAATCATGGATTAAAATTAATACATGATCGAAATGATTCTTATATGATTAATTGTGATCAAATGAACATAAAGGAAAAGTAAAAGAAGAATCATTTGATCTAAAATCAGATTCATTGAGTTTAAAACAATAAGGAAGAACAACCCCGGTTCAGAATATATCGAAAGTATCAAAAAGAAAAAAGAGTACACATCATTATTTGGGGTATTACACAAAAGGGCTCACCTATCAATTCCAAGAAAAATGGAATGTGACATATGTGGACATTCAAGAGTTTTCCCTAAGTAGTATCCCTCATCTACTTCATCCTTGACCATTGGACACACCCATTCATGAATTAATTTATTGTCAAGCCCTTTCTTATGGATATATTCAAAATTGGCACATGAGGAGGCCAGTTGAGCCTTCAAACTCTCTACGTGGGCCCTAAAATCAAATAGCTCTTTATTTTTGTATACCACAAAATCATGATCCTTTACCACTTCATACTTATGTGATAGAATTCATCCTAAACATCTCGGAAGGTTTTCACCTAGTGATGGGAAAAATTGAACTTGGAAATATTGTACTCACAAAATGTAAGGTCTTTCTGGGCTATGTTAATTTTCTAGATAAGGAGTTGTAAGTGACAATATTCAAAGCCATCAGATCATAGATCAGTGAATAACCATGAAATTTTGTCAGAATATTCCATGAAATTAGTCATTAGTGTATCTTTGGTAAGGGAACATAACTGACGCCATTCCTATTTACCACAACTTGGTGCCTCCCTATAGGATTAGTACTCTGAACCTCCTCTAACAAAATATGTTTATAAGCAGGATGTTTCATTACATGAGTGGGATGGTACCTAATATAGGTTACCCAAGATGAAGGGGTCTCCTTCCCCTTAGAAGGTTCGACCACTAGAGCCAGACGCAGAGGATGAGCCACGATGTCTGGGTTGTCTGGGGATACTCTCCAGGCGCTAGCCTTATTTGGGTCATCAGTTGTATCCCCGTGAGGGGAGTAGTCTGAATCACTACCCACTGAGATATGATGTAATGATAAATCCCATTCCAGATTCTTATAGTTTTTAATAAAGTGTGTTTTTTCATCAATGGTAGAAATAGGCGGCATATCTATTGTGGATGTTGCAGGGGCACGAATAGGTGGAATATCTATCATTGCTGCTATGGGGACTAGAATAGAAGACATAGCCATAGCATTTTTTATTTAAGAGGGAATGTGTGGCATGGAATTTAGGGTGAGTATGTGGTGGAGAATGGTTATGGGTTTCTAAAACCACAGAACTGGTTCTCTCATTACCCTGTTAGGGAAATATCCTACTCATAGATTGGAAAATTCTAGTGATAGAACAGTGGATCCCATTGTATTGGGTATGATAACATCAATAGAGTCACCTTCCCGCAACATCATAATCCATAACTGGAAAACAATTATTTGATGAGACTTTCCCATTAACTGAAAAACATAAATAATTACAACATGATGAAGGCACCCAAATTTCTTGAAAAGATGGTATGGGAGTTGTAACAAAAAAATGGACACTCAATCTATACAAGCAGTGAACATCCCATCCTAGTGTGCAAGGATTTATGAGCATTATTCTAAAGAACAACCCATGTCACCTCTTAATGATCCATGTTGGATAGGATGCAGTTCCAACTGAAGAACAAAGAATAATTCAAGAGCCCAACTGCATCAATAACACTTAATATCATGGGAAGAATGGAGAAAATGTTGTGAAGGGTGGGTTGAAAGTTAGAATGATGAACCTTTGAATTGTGACAATATTAATAACCAGGGAAGTGTTCTACCATACACCCATATAGGAATTGAAGTTGCCTAATGAGAGGTTTTTGAGGACTAACATCCAATATTTTTTCCAAAAATTCATAAGGATAGTCTTGAATATGAGCGTCCATATTGATGGGTCATCCCTCTGCCAGCACAGCTGCCATGATCAAAGTACATACCTAGACACTGGTATATACATCACAAGATAGGAAAAACCATACACTAAAAAATGGGAAGGAATCCTGTTAATCTATGTGTAGGTTAAATGTCTAGTTGAAGTTCATATACCTGGTGGTATATCATCCCGCTTCAAGGGTAGTGCAATATGACCCTAGAGTCTGGTGGGACTGACGGGATGGGTGAGTTTGACTGTGGTGATCACTCGTATTACATCCACTCACCTGTATGAATAACATTTTCCATGCCACAAAGGTGATAAGAGAGAAAGCCTGGAGGGGATGATCTGGTAATACCTATTCCATAACTAATAGACTCTTTGTCAAATGGGACACATAGTAAGTCTTTTTCCAAGTAGTGGTTTCTAGGAGAAAATTGTCATAAATATCTCCATGGATTGGGAGTCCTACAAGGTGTTGTATATCCTCTAAGTTTATTCCCACATCTACATGCATCCAATTAAAGGTTTTTGTGCTCGAACACCAGTGGCTGAACAAACCAGGAAGAATTTTTCCAATGGATAATTCTTCAAACTAAGAAGCCACAACTGTATGATATAAGTTCACTACATTCAACTAGTAAGGGAACACCAAACATGTATAATGTACCCAGAATTCCCAAGCCCGTATTTCATAGAAACATTCTCTATCCTACAAATCCCTCATTGTGCTCCACCCATTGATAGGGGTTTCTTGGGAAATATTGATTATAATTGTGTACTCTCAGGCAACTAGTTTCAGGGTTATCCAACAATAGAAGAACGTCATCCAGAAGACCAAATCCATGAAGTGAAAATAGTACGGACAATGGATATTCTTGGAGCTATGGGGTTAGGAGAAAATTTAAGAAGCTTCCATTAGGAAGTATGTATGATTGAAGATATTCCTCATTGTCCCCCACCATGGTCTCCATCGTCATCATCCATTTTGTTACATCCTGTGAAAGATTCATTGTAGTCTGCACGAGTGAATTGAAAAGCCTACAAAATTTGAGTCCCATAAAAATATTGGATAAAGACTAAGGAAGAAAGTATAAATGACTAAAATATATGTCTGCATAAGGGTTTCATGTACTATTTCTAGAAATAGTATGTGATAGCCATTACCCATGAACTGCATGATATGCATAAGAAATCCCTACATTTTGCATGATACGATGAGATACTCCCCACATACTGATGCAGTACACGAAAAATTTATACCACGTACAACCATGGTATGTTGAGAAATCATGATGCACTAGCCTGAAAATCATTGGGGAAGGTGGATACTATGAACAAAGACCTCTTCATGTTCATTTTCAAAGATTACAGTTTAAATGTTTTATGTTATTATTATTAAGTCTTAATGTTCTATTCATTGATTCATCATCTGTGTATGAAAAGACAAGAAATGTAGTGTTTTACTATGTGTTAGACAGGATTTTAGTTTTAAATTCTAGAACATTGTTTGAGAATTAAAAAATTTGGTTCATGCCCAGATAAATTAAAAGTGGATTGCGTCACGACATGTATGAAGCGGGTCACGAGCAATGTTTTCTGAAAATTTACGGTACGTGAAGGATGAGAAAGTTGAGGGATAGTTTAGAGCACTTTTTCTCCCTGAGAAACAGTAATAGAAAGATAGAATGATCCCCTATATATTGGTGTGGTCCCCTCCTTCTTGGCATATCTGTTCTACCGTGAACCATTTCAAATCAATACCGCTTCTACATTGAAATATCACCTTTTCTTTCGAATAGACCCCATTATTATGGGGGAATTTTTAGGGTCAGGAATATTTCATTGAATGAAGAAAATAATCCCAGTATAAATTTAAAAGGGAATCAATTATTCCTACAAGTGCAACAAGGTGAATGGAATCAAATTCATTTGAAAATTTCAGATGAAACGTAAATGGAATTAATTTTTTGAAAGAAATATAAGTGACCCTCATACCACCATCGAGAAGGGTTCTCGGACTGCTTGAAGTGCAAGCCACTGATACATGGAATGATCTACAAGGTGCTGGCCAATGGAGAGATGGCCAATGAACACAGACGACCGTGAATCACGTAGATTAATGAATCAAGCATGATAAGGCCATCTGTATACTGTCTCATGAATTCAGTAGTTTTTTGATGAAGAAAACCTATGGGGCTCCATGAACCATGACTCATGAACCACAATATCTACAAACCCTGATTGACCGAGTCTTCCATAGGTTTAGATATATCTTCATGGGCTTCTGCAAATGGTGTTACATGACCATAGATATGATTTCCCCAATGCAATATAAAATGATCACATATGGGATTGGGAGGTAATAGGCAAAGAATCTGAAAGGGGACTCCACAGGTTTGAAGAAAGAGTTAAGAGAAGATTCTGACTCCAATCATGAATCATTGGTGAGGACGGAATTGGAACTGCATTTTCAGAAGGTGCTTCCAGTCGTGAACCATAAAATGAAGTAACATAATAGTAATATCAGAATTGTGAATGTAATTGGTGAAATTGTGAACCACGTATTTATCAAGGATGAGCTCACCACGAATGATATTCACCAGGACCATCCATCCATATGGTGTTTTTCGTATTGTATCACTAAACAGATTTAACTCAGTGCCACGTACTACATCAATACACAGATAGAACCCCATGAGGTGTGACAGAACATATTCAGGACCACATACCATTATTGTGTGAAGTGGTCCATGCCCATGCCCACGCACTACATTGTTATGCAGATGACCCCTCTTCTCACATATCTTTTTTGTATGTAGAGCTACCTCATCTCGCATAAAAAAATAGTATGCAGAGTGTGGTGTTTTCAGGCACTCTTCCCCCCTGTTCAAATCTCACCCCTATGTTACCACCAGTCCTCTATAGTCCCTCAGTGAACCAGTCCCCAAGAATTTGGACAAATATTAATCCAATGAAACTAAACCCTTATGATCAGACCATCAAGTGCGTTAGTTCACCCAGTTGAGTCTACATACCCATGGTAAACAGATTCATGAAGGCTCTCCCCCCAACTGATGAAACTGCAGAGATGTCTTTATGTCTACATTTCTATGGTAACTCATATTCCAACCATGGTATGAAAGTGAAAACGTCCCAATTCTTGGGATTGAAGGTGATAAACAGCTCTTCCATTAAATGAAGAAAGGTTATGAGTTTAAGGGGTTATGTTCGCTTCCCCTTGTGATGAGGACGATGCTCCCGCCTTCCCAAAACGTGTTATGGGGAACTCCAACTCTAGTACATCCCCGATCATCTGAAGGATGAGACACATCACCTTTAATGATATCTCACATTAATAAGATCATCTCTACACACCCTTAAGCACCGTCACCCAGACCTCTTCAACCATAGGCTTTCCCACTCCCATTAGAATGAGAGGAGGCATGTGGTTCTTTGGATCTCTCGAATCCTCTAGTTTCTCACACCTAGCATGACTCAATAGAGGCTTAGGAATTTTTGATGATTAAAACATGTACTAAATTTTTAACAATTAGAAATATGATTCTTGATCAAACTAGGATATGTAGGAAGCCTTCCTGAGGGCCTGATCTTAATAGGGTGCACATCCAAGAGAGCCCATCCAATAATGTATCCCCAAAGGGGATGCTTCCAGGCATAATCCCCAACTATTTATAACTACATTGGAACTAAATCCTATCTCTAGGATATATAGGAACTCTATATTATGGGTCGACCTCAAGATCAAGTCTCCTTCAATCCCCCATGAATGACATTAAACTCAACAGCACCATATTATATGGATTATGTTAGCATTACCACTATAGCATAAAATCAATTTATTCCTCCAATGATCCTACAAACCATGGGTAGCCCGTGGACACACTCTTAGGGAATGAAGCAAGGATTAATGATAGTATGAACATGACTTAAATCCATTCGAGAGCCCTAAAATAGTAAATAATCTCTCCCAAGGGGTGTAGTGAGCCTGACTTCACATCCTCTCGACCAATAGAGTCCTTATGTGACATTGAACAAATCATTTTCAAACGAGGGCCTTTCTTTCGATTTAATTTCCACAAATCATAGATTCTAGGGCAATTGGACGTTTTTTGGCTCCATGAATAAACCCATTGGAGACCATACAAAGGATTTATATCGTAAGAGGACTGATTTCACAAGTATTCGAGCCCATGTAATTTCCTGCTGAGACCATCTGAATGTGACATCTCCTTCATAATACAAAAGTTGAAAATTAAAAAATCCCCAGATGATTACTCCAACCTTATTTTAATGTATAATGACATAGAATGGGTCAGAAAAATTGGTGTATCTGAGAAGAAACTATATCTAGAAAAATATACGGGAGATGATTCTCACCTAACAATTTCATCATCACCCAGAATGCGCCACCTAAGAGGAAAAAAAGTGTCCGACACAAATTTTATGTCTTATTCCATTGATATTATTTCATTGAATACGATCTTGATTCCATTTTGAGTGATGCGTTATTAAATAAAATATTTACACCATGATTCATGTTTATGATCTTTTATATGAAAGGAATGATCTTCAAATGTTAATGTTGTCTTCTCATACCCCTATGTTCATGTAATGATCACATATCACCCTCTTTTACCCTCACTAAGAATTCGATCTCGCCCCTTTATTTTGTTTCCATTCCCTGGTTTATGAAGAATGGTTTTATTTTTGAGTTCTAGCACGGAAGATCATTAATGGTAATTTTGAATTTCATTAAAAAATATAGAAGATTATGTTTTTCGTGCTTCCAAATACACCAACCCATTACGGTCCTTTATCATATACTTTTGTAATGTTATGAATACTTATAAAAAATGATGTAGTATCCATGTATGATATGATTGGGACACTATAAATATGATATATTAGTTCATGATACATCTTAGTAGATCATGCATTCCCAAACCAATTATATGGATGTTAATTATCTATCAATTCCTATCTCAAATTAAAAAGAACCTCCATCAATCCTTTGAATAGAAACACCCCATCAGGATTCCATGAACACTCACTTGATTCAGCCTAAAAAAATAATATTATAAATTTACTTACACTCCACATCTCCATCTTTGCAGAGAATAACTAGTCATCCATAGATGATCAAAATTGAGGAGAATCTTAGAATTCATATCATTTAACGGGTCCTTCATCGAAATGAATCTCAGTAATGATGCCCATCAAGAACCACTCTTCCACCAATAACCTTTGTTATTGAGTTGATAATTTTCTTCTAAAAACATTTATGACCACATTTATTTTGATAGGGGTGTATTTACTATCCAAATAAATTGTAGAATGGAATTATGTGCCACATTTTTATCTAAATATTAGATCACTTTTACTGAAGATATAATTTAAAATCATATGATCTGAATACACTATTAACACCCTCCTAAAGAGATATTGGTTTTGTATCCTTAGAGCGTTCATAATTTTAAAAAACTCGTGATAATGAATGTGGTAGTTCTTATCTTGATTTTAGAAATAATGAGATAAATAAGTAGCCATATATCTTCCCAATATCAACATCCAACCCAATCCCATAACAAATATATTAAAGTAATCATCATATCCATAAAACTAGCAATTATAGGGTCAAGGAAATATATGATGTCAATATCGCTTTTGAATCCTCCAAATATATTGGCCACTGATCACTTCAAAACATAAGTCACATCTATATGGGTTTAAACTATTTTATAATAAGGATTACTAGAGAATTACTTAATAAAACACATCTAATAACATGATAATCCAAAGAATCTTGGGATACCAAACACAGTTCTAATATAATTACAAGACATAAATTTTGAAATATAATCATTATCCATTGAGAATCCTTTTGTATAAATCAAATTGGTAATATATATAACTTATTGAAAACAAAATTTTCAATAAAAGAGATTACAATATATAAGGTGTTATTTTGAGATCCTAAATATGATATTAAAATGCTCAATATGATCCTCCACTGAGATGGAATAAATATGGATATTTTAATGAAACAAATCCACAAAATAATCAAAAAATCAATGAGATATTCCAATAATAAAATATATAAACATCATATGAGTTTTTTTATTGCTAATAAATATGAACAGATACTGTTAATACCCATATATTCTTTGGAATACTACCTTGGGAATATAATCCACTCATATCCTCTACCTATTGTATCATAATATAAGGTAAATTTTCAAAACCCCTAAACTCCCATGAGATGATCTCTAAGGTAATAAATCATAGAAAAGGGATACATTTTCTTAACATTCCCTTGGATATGATGTGTGTAGTCCACAAAAAGTTGACCATTCCAATCTTCCTTCATTTCAACGAGTTCCTGTGATTCCCATAGTGAAAATATTTTGAAAATAAACCTCTTTGACTTAAGAAGCTTCCATTAAGAAGTATGTAGGATTGAAGATATTCCTCATTGTCCCCCACCATGGTCTCCATCGTCATCATCCATTTTTTTACATCCTGTGAAAGATTCATTGTAGCCTGCACGAGTGAATTGAAAAGCCTACAAAATTTGAGTCCCATAAAAATATTGGATAAAGACTAAGGAAGAAAGTATAAATGACTAAAATATATGTCTGCATAAGGGTTTCATGTACTATTTCTAGAAATAGTATGTGATAGCCATTACCCATGAACTGCATGATATGCATAAGAAATCCCTACATTTTGCATGATACGATGAGATACTCCCCACATACTGATGCAGTACACGAAAAATTTATACCACGTACAACCATGGTATGTTGAGAAATCATGATGCACTAGCCTGAAAATCATTGGGGAAGGTGGATACTATGAACAAAGACCTCTTCATGTTCATTTTCAAAGATTACAGTTTAAATGTTTTATGTTATTATTATTAAGTCTTAATGTTCTATTCATTGATTCATCATCTGTGTATGAAAAGACAAGAAATGTAGTGTTTTACTATGTGTTAGACAGGATTTTAGTTTTAAATTCTAGAAAATTGTTTGAGAATTAAAAAATTTGGTTCATGACCAGATAAATTAAAAGTGGATTGCGTCACGACATGTATGAAGCGGGTCACGAGCAATGTTTTCTGAAAATTTACAGTACGTGAAGGATGAGAAAGTTGAGGGATAGTTTAGAGCACTTTTTCTCCCTGAGAAACAGTAATAGAAAGATAGAATGATCCCCTATATATTGGTGTGGTCCCCTCCTTCTTGGCATATCTGTTCTACCGTGAACCATTTCAAATCAATACCGCTTCTACATTGAAATATCACCTTTTCTTTCGAATAGACCCCATTATTATGGGGGAATTTGTAGGGTCAAGAATATTTCATTGAATGAAGAAAATAATCCCAGTATAACTTTAAAAGGGAATCAATTATTCCTACAAGTGCAACAAGGTGAATGGAATCAAATTCATTTGAAAATTTCAGATGAAACGTAAATGGAATTAATTTTTTGAAGGAAATATAAGTGACCCTCATACCACCATCGAGAAGGGTTCTCGGACTGCTTGAAGTGCAAGCCACTGATACATGGAATGATCTACAAGGTGATGGCCAATGGAGAGATGGCCAATGAACACAGACGACCGTGAATCACGTAGATTAATGAATCAAGCATGATAAGGCCATCTGTATACTGTCTCATGAATTCAGTAGTTTTTTGATGAAGAAAACCTATGGGGCTCCATGAACCATGACTCATGAACCACAATATCTACAAACCCTGATTGACCGAGTCTTCCATAGGTTTAGATATATCTTCATGGGCTTCTGCAAATGGTGTTACATGACCATAGATATGATTTCCCCAATGCAATATAAAATGATCACATATGGGATTGGGAGGTAATAGGCAAAAAATCTGAAAGGGGACTCCACAGGTTTGAAGAAAGAGTTAAGAGAAGATTCTGACTCCAATCATGAATCATTGGTGAGGACGGAATTGGAACTGCATTTTCAGAAGGTGCTTCCAGTCGTGAACCATAAAATGAAGTAACATTATAGTAATATCAGAATTGTGAATGTAATTGGTGAAATTGTGAACCACGTATTTATCAAGGATGAGCTCACCACGAATGATATTCACCAGGACCATCCATCCATATGGTGTTTTTCGTATTGTATCACTAAACAGATTTAACTCAGTGCCACGTACTACATCAATACACGGATAGAACCCCATGAGGTGTGACAGAACATATTCAGGACCACATACCATTATTGTGTGAAGTGGTCCATGCCCATGCCCACGCACTACATTGTTATGCAGATGACCCCTCTTCTCACATATCTTTATTGTATGTAGAGCTACCTCATCTCGCATAAAAAAATAGTATGCAGAGTGTGGTGTTTTCAGGCACTCTTCCCCCCTGTTCAAATCTCACCCCTATGTTACCACCAGTCCTCTATAGTCCCTCAGTGAACCAGTCCCCAAGAATTTGGACAAATATTAATCCAATGAAACTAAACCCTTATGATCAAACCATCAAGTGCGTTAGTTCACCCAGTTGAGTCTACATACCCATGGTAAACAGATTCATGAAGGCTCTCCCCCCAACTGATGAAACTGCAGAGATGTCTTTATGTCTACATTTCTATGGTAACTCATATTCCAACCATGGTATGAAAGTGAAAACGTCCCAATTCTTGGGATTGAAGGTGATAAACAGCTCTTCCATTAAATGAAGAAAGGTTATGAGTTTAAGGGGTTATGTTCGCTTCCCCTTGTGATGAGGACGATGCTCCCGCCTTCCCAAAACGTGTTATGGGGAACTCCAACTCTAGTACATCCCCAATCATCTGAAGGATGAGACACATCACCTTTAATGATATCTCACATTAATAAGATCATCTCTACACACCCTTAAGCACCGTCACCCAGACCTCTTCAACCATAGGCTTTCCCACTCCCATTAGAATGAGAGGAGGCATGTGGTTCTTTGGATCTCTCGAATCCTCTAGTTTCTCACACCTAGCATGACTCAATAGAGGCTTAGGAATTTTTGATGATTAAAACATGTACTAAATTTTTAACAATTAGAAATATGATTCTTGATCAAACTAGGATATGTAGGAAGCCTTCCTGAGGGCCTGATCTTAATAGGGTGCACATCCAAGAGAGACCATCCAATAATGTATCCCCAAAGGGGATGCTTCCAGGCATAATCCCCAACTATTTATAACTACATTGGAACTAAATCCTATCTCTAGGATATATAGGAACTCTATATTATGGGTCGACCTCAAGATCAAGTCTCCTTCAATCCCCCATGAATGACATTAAACTCAACAGCACCATATTATATGGATTATGTTAGCATTACCACTATAGCATAAAATCAATTTATTCCTCCAATGATCCTACAAACCATGGGTAGCCCGTGGACACACTCTTAGGGAATGAAGCAAGGATTAAAGATAGTATGAACATGACTTAAATCCATTCGAGAGCCCTAAAATAGTAAATAATCTCTCCCAAGGGGTGTAGTGAGCCTGACTTCACATCCTCTCGACCAATAGAGTCCTTATGTGTCATTGAACAAATCATTTTCAAACGAGGGCCTTTCTTTCGATTTAATTTCCACAAATCATAGATTCTAGGGCAATTGGACGTTTTTTGGCTCCATGAATAAACCCATTGGAGACCATACAAAGGATTTATATCGTAAGAGGACTGATTTCACAAGTATTTGAGCCCATGCAATTTCCTGCTGAGACCATCTGAATGTGACATCTCCTTCATAATACAAAAGTTGAAAATTAAAAAATCCCCAGATGATTACTCCAACCTTATTTTAATGTATAATGACATAGAATGGGTCAGAAAAATTGGTGTATCTGAGAAGAAACTATATCTAGAAAAATATACAGGAGATGATTCTCACCTAACCATTTCATCATCACCCAGAATGCGCCACCTAAGTGGAAAAAAAGTGTCCGACACAAATTTTATGTCTTATTCCATTGATATTATTTCATTGAATACGATCTTGATTCCATTTTGAGTGATGCGTTATTAAATAAAATATTTACACCATGATTCATGTTTATGATCTTTTATATGAAAGGAATGATCTTCAAATGTTAATGTTGTCTTCTCATACCCCTATGTTCTTGTAATGATCACATATCACCCTCTTTTACCCTCACTAAGAATTCGATCTCGCCCCTTTATTTTGTTTCCATTCCCTGGTTTATGAAGAATGGTTTTATTTTTGAGTTCTAGCACGGAAGATCATTAATGGTAATTTTGAATTTCATTAAAAAATATAGAAGATTATGTTTTTCGTGCTTCCAAATACACCAACCCATTACGGTCCTTTATCATATACTTCTGTAATGTTATGAATATTTATAAAAAATGATGTAGTATCCATGTATGATATGATTGGGACACTATAAATATGATATATTACTTCATGATACATCTTAGTAGATCATGCATTCCCAAACCAATTATATTGATGTTAATTATCTATCAATTCCTATCTCAAATTAAATAGAACCTCCATCAATCCTTTGAATAGAAACACCCCATTAGGATTCCATGAACACTCACTTGATTCAGCCTAAAAAAATAATATTATAAATTTACTTACACTCCACATCTCCATCTTTGCAGAGAATAACTAGTCATCCATAGATGATCAAAATTGAGGAGAATCTTAGAATTCATATCATTTAACGGGTCCTTCATCGAAATGAATCTCATTAATGATGCCCATCAAGAACCACTCTTCCACCAATAACCTTTGTTATTGAGTTGATAATTTTCTTCTAAAAACAT
This sequence comes from Viscum album, assembly GCA_963277665.1. Classification (NCBI taxonomy): domain Eukaryota; kingdom Viridiplantae; phylum Streptophyta; class Magnoliopsida; order Santalales; family Viscaceae; genus Viscum; species Viscum album. The sequence goes on along the minus strand of OY728139.1, from coordinate 121,914,785 downwards.
TTATGACCACATTTATTTTGATAGGGGTGTATTTACTATCCAAATAAATTGTAGAATGGAATTATGTGCCACATTTTTATCTAAATATTAGATCACTTTTACTGAAGATATATTTTAAAATCATATGATCTGAATACACTATTAACACCCCCTAAAGAGATATTGGTTTTGTATCCTTAGAGCGTTCATAATTTTAAAAAACTCGTGATAATGAATGTGGTAGTTCTTATCTTGATTTTAGAAATAATGAGATAAATAAGTAGCCATATATCTTCCCAATATCAACATCCAACCCAATCCCATAACAAATATATTAAAGTAATCATCATATCCATAAAACTAGCAATTATAGGGTCAAGGAAATATATGATGTCAATATCGCTTTTGAATCCTCCAAATATATTGGCCACTGATCACTTCAAAACATAAGTCACATCTATATGGGTTTAAACTATTTTATAATAAGGATTACTAGAGAATTACTTAATAAAACACATCTAATAACATGATAATCCAAAGAATCTTGGGATACCAAACACAGTTCTAATATAATTACAAGACATTAATTTTGAAATATAATCATTATCCATTGAGAAACCTTTTGTATAAATCAAATTGGTAATATATATAACTTATTGAAAACAAAATTTTCAATAAAAGAGATTACAATATATAAGGTGTTATTTTGAGATCCTAAATATGATATTAAAATGCTCAATATGATCCTCCACTGAGATGGAATAAATATGGATATTTTAATGAAACAAATCCACAAAATAATCACAAAATCAATGAGATATTCCAATAATAAAATATATAAACATCATATGAGTTTTTTTATTGCTAATAAATATGAACAGATACTGTTAATACCCATATATTCTTTGGAATACTACCTTGGGAATATAATCCACTCATATCCTCTACCTATTATATCATAATATAAGGTAAATTTTCAAAACCCTAAACTCCCATGAGATGATCTCTAAGGTAATAAATCATAGAAAAGGGATACATTTTCTTAACATTCCCTTGGATATGATGTGTGTAGTCCACAAAAAGTTGACCATTCCAATCTTCCTTCATTTCAACGAGTTCCTGTGATTCCCATAGTGAAAATATTTTGAAAATAAACCTCTTTGACTTAATATCCACTATGTAACACCTCGACCCCATAAGCCTAGATCCAGTGCATTATTTTAATACATTGGCATGATTACAGTGAATCATCTCCCGAAGGACTGATTAGTTAAGTAGTCTTGGAAAATAGATTACATAAAATAATGTTACATTACACATTAAAACATAAAAACAACATAAATAATCTATTGATAATTCCATTAATCCCTAAGATTATCCCTACATATCAAACATAATACAATTTTTAGATACCTAGGAAAACAAAACATAAGAAATCTCTGATCTTAGATGTTCATTATAGGTAAATAATTTACCATAAGCTATAAACATTTCAGGAATGATGTGTAATAAAAAAAACTTTTAAACATAAAAATGATCATAATATGAAAGAAATAAATCAAACATTTCCATATAAACATGACTATTGATATTATAATAGTAAAATAATCACATGTAATAATTAATTTCATAATGGGGGAATGCCAAACGCTGGACATCATTACAACATAGTCAATGCCTAGTGCCAAGAATAAAAAAAAATTTATTTTCAAGGACATGTGCCAAAATACTAGTTTGTCTCATGAGACCAACCGATGCATTGATGGGCTATAAAATCCCCCACCTATCACTAAGTTATAACACTGTATTCTTTATATGAAAATGTTAAAACATAACATAAAAATTCAAATTAAAACAAGAATATGAGATGTCAATACTACAACTATAAACAGTGAAGGGTATAAAAATTGAACATCCATAGTCAAACATATAATAACTTATTCGATACAATATGAATTATTGTATTATAATAAATCAACCTTAATCAATAATAATATCCAGTAATGATTTTTGACAATGTTGAAAAGTATTAGTAAAACATTTTTATGGAAATATCACTTTTTTTGAAATAATTTAAAAGTCACACATTTATAAAGGAATTCGTCTAAAGGATATTTTTGTATTAATGTGTCTGATACAACTTCGAAAAATTTGATATAAATTAAAATTTTATGACAATTATATTAATATATATAAATCCTTAAAACCATTTTGAAAATATTGAAATTAATAAGAAATATTTAGAATGATAATTTTTTAAAACATTTAAAATTATGTTTTAGGTAAAGAGTACCTTAGAAGAATAATTTTAAAAACACTTTTATGAAACATGGATATTTATATTAAATATGTACCAGAAAATACTTACACATTAACAATCAAATATAAAAATGAGATTGAGGAATTAACCCTTACCTTGTAATTTCAATTGGTTGAGGGTATGTTTAACCATTTTGTATAATGACCATAATATATTATTAAATTATACAAGAACCATATAAATATTTATTATTTCCTAAATGACTAATTTATGACTTCATAGTAGACATTTAATAATTATTTCCATGTGAAATTAACATTTCATGTAATATTCACTTTCTTCATAATACGTGTTTTGACTTGTTTTGCTTTTTCGTATCATTTAGATCATGATTTAAATACTTCTAGAAATGAAAACATGATTTATATATAATATATATTGAATATAAATATGTATAATAGATTTATATATGAAAAAAAAACATCATTTATTGAGACAGTAGGCCGTAAGTATGCATAAACGTTGTTTCCATTTTCATATCGTATTGAATGGAAGTAAGTGAATAAGATATATGTATGTAAATACATACATACATACATACATACATATATATATATATATCCAAAAGAATTATTATGTCATATTTTACATAATTATTAATAATATATATTTTTTATAATCATCGTTGAATGGTGAACTTGGAAATAAATCTTGTCGTGTCGTGGGGATGGTAAGTCGTACGTACACACAAGCGAAAATTTCATTTCCTTAATAATTAAAAGGTGTGGAATTGGATGGTATATTAATTGTAAATATAAATTTACATGTTATTTTCTATATTTATATACATATTAGTCATCATTATATTCATCCAAATAACATAGTGTTGAATAAATAATTACACCACGACGTGGAGATGATAAGTCGTATGTACACACGCTTTGTGACATTATCATTAAAACAATGGATAGAATAATTATTATGGTCTTACCATATTTATAATAACATCATGGTAATTATAAGGTATTGGTTTGTTATTTTGGTATTTATATAACAATGAAAGTGAAAGTGGAAGAATGAATTAAGTTTGATAGAGGTAAAAAAATAATTACCTCTTAATTGGGTGTTTCCTTTTTATTTGAACAAAAGGGCTCTTTATGATGTCTTTATGCTCAAGGGAAGGCCTCTAGTATGATTTTAGGGAAGTTGGGAGGTGATTTGGGAATGGTTTGGCCGAACCAAATGGCATTGGAGTTGCGATTTTGAGAGAAGGGGAAGTACCCCTTTATAAGGGAGCTTAGGGTCACATTAGGAAAAGATTGGAATATTTTTTATTATAAAATAATTTTCTATGTCAAATGGATCCAAATTTATGTATTTCTATGACATGGTGAGGATGGGGAAAAAATACGCTAAAAATTGGTTTTAGGCATGTTTATGTCACTATATTAACCCTATCTTTTAGATTTTTCTCATAGTTAAATATTTTAACTTTTATCAAGTCCAATAGTATTATTAAAATAAATGGTTACTAAAATTACTATAAAAATACCATGGAACCCAAAGTGGTTCATTAAAGACATATTTATAATTATATAATTACTTTGGATGAATTTTATATTTTTATAAATATTATATCATTTAATAATATTGTATTTGTTTTAAAAACTAATTTATGTTAATTTTCACACAATTTAGTGCAACATAGGGGATTGGGGTGCAAGTTTACCCTACTATGAACCATAATGAGTGGTTTTTATTGGTATGGATGTGAAAATAGAGGGGTGCGAGGTTTCTCCATAGGGATTGGATCATTCAAGTCTAGGTGCGGAGGCTGGTACATGAGAGGTTCACCAGTAGTGGCCTACCATAGCTCTTCCAGTGGCAGTGATGGTTATGAAATAGTAGGAGGCTGAGCCACGAGTTATAGATCTTTTATAGTGTAAGGAAACAAGTTTGAGTGGGAACCCAAAGGAGGAAGAAATGTTCAATCTTATGAAACTGGAACTGGGCATGTTGTCGTAGGATTCAGGTGCTAATGTGGATCATCTTCTTGGAATGAATACTTACATCGAGCTTGAGTAGATGACCTCAGTCGGTGCTCCTATGCAGAAGAAGAATATCACTCCAGGGGCCCTAGGTAGTGTTGAAAAAGGGGTTGAAAACTGTGTGGAGGCCATGTTTTCTAGATAATCAATACAAATGGTATCTTTTCTATGTGATGAAGCGTTTCAACTGGACCAAAAATATCTTGATGGGGGGAGGGAAGCTGAGCATCCTGGATTAGAGAAAGAGGAGTACCTGCTATTTGTTATAGTGAATTCTGCAAAAGGGAGGTAAGGTGTGTGGGTGACTTGGGTCCCCTTGACTCATGGGAGGCTTCCCAGAGCCTAGAATTAAGGGAATGCTAAGCTTCATTCCAATTCATGGTTTTGGGTTCAAACATAATAAAGATGTAGAAATAACAAAGCAGGTCATGCATGCTACAATTTTCTATGTAGAGAAGCTTAAATCTTGGGGTTCAACTCTACATTCTAAATATCGGTTTTTAGTTTCAGGGGAAGTGGTTTTACAGGTTAATGAGGATGTAGGAGGGATGGATAACATATAAAAAATCGGGTGGATATGGAAGCATCTCAAGAGGAAATGGATGAGGCCTCAGATTCTGCTGAGCCCATAGAACGGGTCATAGAAGAGGACTACTATAGATCCACCTCGTATAAGGGAAAGAACAAAATTATGGATTCAGATGACATAATTATCAAAAACTAGTGGGTGAGACGTAGGAAGGACTACTACAATCATCCTAGTCCTCCAGTTACTAGATGAACATACAGGGTTATGTTGCAACTGAAGGATCCTACAGTTGGTGACCCTATCCCCTTGAACAATCATAAAGGTTATGACCAGCATGAGGTGGTCGAAATCTCCAAGGACATGGTGGATGCAAGACATAAGGATGTAGCTCTTGTCATTCCCTCTTGTGATGAGCGGGTGCTTGATCTTGTGAAGTAGCATGATGTAGGCTCTAAAAATTCCTCATAGTGACAATTATCATCGGTTCTGGATAACATGGACATTCTAATGCATTAAGATGAAACAATAGAGGACGATCTAGATATTAAGGTGTTAAAGAAGATGAGATCGCTTCAGGTGACCACCACTAAAGAGAAAAGTGATTAGATAGATAATCATGTCTATATTATTCTTAGAGGACTAAACACGGAGAAGATCAACAAGGGGGAATATAGACAGTCCTGGGATAGCTTAGCTCTTCTATATGAAGGCACCTTAAAGGACTAGCCCGACTTCTATGTTCATTTTATCCCGTGGATATTGTTTAGGGAGATTAGTTCCAACAAACATAAATTGTTTTTCAGAAAATCTAGAATGTCCTTCGGTGATGAAATTAGAAAGATGTAAGAGTTCACACTTCTCCCTTAAAAGTGTATGAATAATAAAAATTTAATATTGGATATATAAAAGGTGGGTAAAAGATGTTAAAAAGTTCAATAAAGTTCTATACATCTAATATTATTTTAAAATGACTCCAATGAATTAAATTAAACACATATAGGTATTTTATATCTACTTTGACTTAAAATAATTTAAATTATATAAATATTTATTTAAATAAAATGTATATTTCAAACAATAACGCATAGTTTTATACTATACATCAAAAATTGAATGTTTTCAGAAAAATACCAAAAATTCATCCTAAGATTTTTTTTGAAATTTTGAAATAAAAAATGAATTATATTTTAAAAAATTCAAAACATAGAAGTTTAATTATATAATTTAAAATTAGTTGTCGTTTTCAAAACAAAATAACAGGTTTTCAAAAAGAAAAAACTATCAAAAGATTGACATGTGTTTATGTCTAACAAAAATGTGAAATTACTTATAATGACTTAAATTTTATTAAATGATAATAATATAATCTAATTATACTACCAAACCATTCAAATTCAGAATTTAACACCAAAATTTATTTCAATTAAAAAATAATCTTAAATAAAAATTTATTAACTTCACTATTCATCAGAATATGAATTTTATTAGAAAAGATCCAGATATTTATCCAAACTAATTTTTTATGTCCCAATTCTAAAGAAGAATTAAATTTCCTTAAATTTAATATTTAAAAGTTTAAAATGTTGGTTTTAAAAAGGGTTCTCCATTAAATGATGATTAAATTTCCTTTTTTGAAAAAAATACTTTTTTTATTGGAAAAAAATTATTTGTTCATATATTATGTCTAAGAAACACATTATATAAATTCTAAAATTATATGGGGTATATAAAATTAAATATTCTGTTAATAATATTCATTAAAGCTTTTAAATGGCTAGTTTGGTATGTCATGGTGCACTCGAACTCGATGTTGCAAGTAGCACAAGTTGTTAAATTATTTTGAAGAGGTAACGTACTATGAAATCCTGGGGTGTTACATTATCCCCTCCTTCATTAAATTGCGTCCACATAATTTGAAATTGTTCTTTTATAATATCAAGATAAAAATAGAAAAATACCTATGTGGAAAACCCAAATAAAAAATTGGGTTAATAAAATTTTGTCTTAAAAAGAAGGAAAGGGAAATTAAAAAGTGACCACAGAATTATGATATTGATTAGGAGAAAATTGGTGGAAATTAGAGACACATAATTGGATTAAATTGTAAATATTTATATGGAGTGATTGAGTTCATAAATCATAAACAATTGTAAAATTTAGGGCCTAAAATCCATCAATCTAGGATGATTTAAAATGTCATCAGTTTGAAAAAACATACAGTATTATGATAACTCATTTTCGGTTTTAAGATACCATCACTAAAGATTAAGAATTAATTTATTCATAGAATAATAGGAAAAAATATATACATTACAAGTAGAGTTTCATCCTTCAACTAATTTCAACAACAAACCCAACTTTCACTCCAAAATACAATAGAGTTAAAACATATTCATTTTATCCTAATTTTAAAGGATTCAAAAACAATGAATTTATAATTAATTTTTCAGAATATTTAATAAAAAACAATATTATACAAACTTGGACATAACATAGGTTAGTCATAGGTGATGTACACTTATTTCCCTTCAGATGTAGGTTCAAGTCTCACACCCATTCTAGACACAATGGGTTGTCTTCTGACCTCTAGGTGTTCCATTTTATAACAATCAAAAAATAATATTAAGAAATTATTTAACCTTAACAATAGTATACAATGTCAAACTTAATCCATTAGAACCCTTACACTTATCCAAAATAATTCTTTCCAAACTCACAGTACAAAATTGATAACGAAGGTAAACACAATGAAGATATTTTTTTCCATGTAATAACATGTGAATACCTTCATTGTGTTTTCTTTTAATACATGGTAACACAATAAATTATCATAAAACATTAATTATTACATTCATGCTACCTTATTCCTTATAGAATAAGGGATATACTACTTATATCCAAAAATGTTTTAAACACCAACAACAATGGAATAAAAAAACAATTAATTAGTATCAATGTTGTCAATAATATAAAATATAATTTATCCAAATCAATCATATCTTATTCCAAAAATTATACCACAGTATTAGAGCCATATTAAAGTTTATATTTCTTTCAACCACGTCTTTTATAAAATGTTTAACTTGTTATTTTGTCACTTTTCTTAGAACCACAAAATCTCAAATCCACAATGAAATAGTACTGCATTATAATCCTTATTTATTTACATAATTCATATAACCAATAAATCATTTATACAACACTCAAAAGAAATTATTCATTAAGAACAAAATAATAACAAAAGTCATTATTATTTATTGGTGGTAATAACATAACATTATTTTTATCCAATAGCATCATTTGGGAATACTCTGATGATTGATTTTGTTATTTTCCCAACTTACTGCAGATGATGCATTGTACATATGAAACCATTTTATTACCCATTTAAATCACGTAATTGGTGTCGTTTTTCTAAACACTTATAAAAATCTCTCATTCCCTTCATGAATTTACCAAGATGATTTTTTCCACAGTTATCACATATGGGGAATCCTTCATTCCACTCTTCCCTTTATCCATAATTCTTTCTACCATCCTTTTCTTCTCTTTCTTCACTTCAAAGGCATAGGACTCAATGAATACTTTTCGTATCATATTAAAAAATGATATTATTTATTTATATGATGAGAATATGTGGGAGACTATTTCCCTTATAAATGTTCAGTTAATACCATGAATGATATGATTCATCTTACACATTGGATCATGTGTATTACTGTTGTTGTCATTCCTTCTACTTGGTTCCATTTATAAAAATGGCTTACACTAGGTTAGTTTATGAATCACAGTGCTTAATTAAAATCTTGTAAAATACCTAATGTAAATTGAAAAGATTAAACATATAATCTATAATCATAAAAAATGTTTTCTTTGAAGAAGTAATTAATCATAAATCCTTTATAATGGCTTGTAATGAAAATCTGAATTAACCTAAGAATATCTCCTAGGAGTGTTGTAACTTTTAGTAAAAAAAGGCCCGTTTTCGTATACCAGGATAACCCTAGTCAAGCCCAAAACATCTTGTCCGAGTATCCACTCCTATGCACATCTATGATAGAGCCACCTCTACTTACTCGTAGGCAGATATGAATTTATTTTTTTTAAAAATACAAAAAATATCTACATTACCAAAATTCTAGGATTTTATTTTACAATAATCCTCAAAGACTACCTTAGGGTAATGCCCAATAATAAGATTTTTTTTAAATATAATTTCCATTGTTTGTACTAACCTTACTATGATACCAAATGTAATAGACTGACCCCAGAAGCCCAAACCCAGCGCATTAATTAAATACCTTGGCATGATTACAAGGAATCAAATCCTAAAGGACCGATCAATTTAGTAGTCTTGTAAAATAGATTACATACATGATAATTACATTACATATTCAAAACTAAATGATAACATAAATAATCTGTTGGGAACTCCATTATTTCCCTAGAATAACCCTGCATATCAGACATAATACAGTTCTTGGAATCCTGTAAAAATAAAACATAATAAAGGGGTGATCTTACATGATCAGTATGGGTAAATAATTTAGTGGAAGCTATAAAATATTGAGGAAAGATGTGCAATAAAAACAATAGCCATCTAAAAATAAACATGAACATAATATGGAGAAAATAAATCAAACATTACCACATAAACATGAACATGGATCTTCTATTAGTTGAATAATCAAATGTAATAATCAATTTCATAACAAGGGAAAGCGTAACGCCAGACATCATTAACCCATAGTCAAGGCCTTATGCCAAGAATAAAAATAAATTATTTATAAAGGCCCTGTGAAAAGAAACTAGTTTGTCTCATGAGACCTACATATTCTTCGAGGGCCTATAGCGGGCCCCACCCATCACTTACTAATTCCACTACATTCATCATATGAAAATGATGAAACACAACGTAAAAATTCTTATTAAAACTATAATACGCAATGTCTTTACTTCAACAATAAACCACGAAGCGTATAAAAATAGCACATCCATAGTAAAAAATATCATAACTCATTTCAAACAATATGGAATATTTTATTATAATAAATCATCCTTAATCATGAATAATATCTATTAATGAATTATGAAATTGTTAAAAATGATCAGTAATACTTTTTGAGATAAATGTCCATTTTGTAAAATCATTTTAAAGTCATACATTTATAATGAATGTCATATAAAAGAGATTTTTGAATCAAATTGTCCCATACAAATTTAATTTTTTAAAATAAACTATCATTTTAAAAAAATCATGTACAAATAAATAAATACATAAAACCATTTTGAAACCATGGACATTAATGAGAATTATTTAGAAGAATAATTATTTAATACATTTAAAATGATGATTTAGTTAAAGTGTATCTTAAATAAATCCTTTTGATAACTCTTTTATGATTCATGGACATGGATAATAAATATGTCCTAGAAGATACATACATATAAACAATATCAGATAATAATGATATTGAGAAATTAACCCTTACCTTGTAATTTCCATTGGTCAAGTGTATGTTTAACCTCCTGTATAATGACAGTATTATTTTATTAAATTATACCAGAACAATATTTATATTTATAATATCATATATGATTCATTTATGACCTTATAATACCCATTTGAAAGTGATTTATATTTTAAATTAACATTTCATGTAATAATTGCTTTTTTATGCTTTGTGTTATAACTTGTTATTCTTGTTCATATCATTTAGATCATGATTTAAATACATCCAGAATATAAAATTCTATTATATATAATAAATATTTAGAATATAAATATGTATAATAGATATATACATGAAATGGAAAACACTGTTTATGGTTATGGTAGGCCGTACATACGCATAAATAATGTTTCCCTTTTCATATCATATTGAACAGAAGTGAATAGGATATATGTAAGTACACACACAAAGAAATATATATATACAGAAGAATTATTATGTCATATATAACATACTTTTTAAAAATATATATTTTTATAATCATCATTGAATACTTAACATGGAAATTAATCTCATCACGTCGTCGAGACGGTAAGCTGTAAGAACACATGAGTGATGATATCATTTCATTAATGACTAAAATTTTTGGAATTGGATGGTATATTAACTATACAAGGATATTATCATGTAATTTTTATTATTTATATACATATTACTCATCATTATATCTATCCAAATAACATAGTGTTGACCAAAAAATTACACCATGATGTGGATACAGTAAGCCGTACGTATGCATGCATGGTGATATTATCATTCATAGGATGGATAGAATTATGATTATGATGGAAACATATTTATAATAACAATACAATATTTATAAGTTACTGGAGTTATTATTTTGGTATGAAAATAACTAATAAAGTGAAACTGGGAGGAGGAAAGGATTTTAAAGAGGTGATAAAATAATTACAGCTTCTTTGGGTGTTTCCATTTGATTTTGAAAAAGGAACTATAGGATTGATTTTTTATCAAGGGAATTCCTCTATGATAATGTTAGGGGATTTTGGAGGAGATTTTGGTAGGGTTTTGTGATAAAAATGGCTTTGAAGATGTGATTTTGAGAGAAGGGGAAGTACCCTTTAATTAGAGAAGTGATGGTCACTTTTGGAAGAGTTTGAAATATTATTTTATTATAAAATATTTTTGGGATTTTAATGGCTTTCAATTGATTTATTTATAATATAATGTGATAATTGGTCCAAATACATTCAAAAAATATGTTTTATACATGTTTAGGTCACCATATTCACCCTATCTTTAAGATTTAACTCTTACATAAATAGTTTATCTTTTACCATGTCCTCTTCTATTATTATAATAAATTGTTAAAAAAAATACAATAAAAATCCAAACAAACACCATGTTGTTCATTAATGAAATATTTATCATTATATATTTCCTTTTGATGAAACTTATATTTATAAAATTATTATAGCATTTAATAGTATTTTATTAAAAAACACATTTATGTCAATTTTGACACTATTTAGTATTTTGTTTATAGGGAAGGCCTAAAAACATGATTACTTCGAAAAAATTTATTGAACCAACCCTAACATGTCACATTAATCAAAAACTTTCATCGATGGCATCATAATACTCAATTCAAATATGTTTTTTATATTAATAATATCGATTATTTTATTCGTTCATTAACAAAGTAATTATTGTATCATCATTGTGTCATAAATAAATTTAATTATATAATATATAATTTTTTTAAATAAAATAACATTATATAGGAAATAATTTGTCTTTATAATTTATTTTTATAGTCTAATTTATCTTATATAAATCCCTATATTATAAATTGTTTAGTTATTAATTATCGAATTTACCACTTTTAACTGTTCTTTAAATAAAATAATATTAAATGTCACAATCTAATCCAAGTGGACCAAAAAGGATCATATTTTATTCCTAAGGTTGGTTTTGGTCTAAATACACTTATCCAATAAAATTATGAAATTTTGTTCATGTAATTATAATATCATTTTACCTTTAATTACCCTATTTACTTTTAACCGTGGTAAATAAAATTCAAAAGTTACTATTCACCCAAAAATATTTTTATCTTATTGAAAAAAAAATTTCATAATGATGTGAACCATTTCTCTTGGATTTTTTAAATTCTCTTCACAAATCTTTTAAAATTATGTTTTATGCAAATTTGAAAATGTACCTAGATGTTGTGTAACCGACGTTAAATTTTTTAATAAAATTATATATATATATATATGTCTGTGTGTTTGTGTGTTATAAAATGATTCCAATGAATTACATAGAACATATTTAGATATTATATATCTATTTTTACTTAAAATAAATATAAATAATGAAAATAATTAATTAACTGAAATGTATGTTTTAAACAATAACGTAGTGATTCTCACTATTCATCAAAAATAAAAAGTTACTAGAAAAATACAAAAAAATCACCGTAATCTAATTTTGAAATTATGAAATCAAAAATGAATTCTATTTTCCCAATTCAAAACATATACGATGCATTTATTAATTTAAAATTAATCTTCGTTGTCAATAGTAAAATGTGGGTTTTATAAATCTGTAAACTATCAAATGATTGACATGTGTTTCTGTTAAATTAAAATTTGAAATTACATATAATAAACTAAACTATTTTAAATAATAAAAACAAAATCTAAATATAATTCCAAACCATTAAATTCATAATTTAACATTATAAATTATTTTAATTTAAAAATATGTTTTCAATTAAAATTTTATATTTTTCAATATTTATCCAAATATGAAAGATATTAAAAAATTACAAAAAATTTATCCAAACTAAATTTTTATGTCACTCTTCTAATGAGGAATTTAATTTCATTAAATTTAATATATCAAAGTTTCAAATATTGGTTTTAAAATGCATTCTCCATTAAAAGGTGATAAAATTGCATTTTTTTAAAAATACTTCTTTTATCTAAATAAATTAATTTGTACTTATATTATGTGTAAGAAAAATTTAATATGGATTCTAGAATCATATCAAGTATATGAAATTCGAAATTCTGTTAATATTATTAACAAATTCTTTTTGAATGGCTAGTTTGGTAAGTAATGGTGCACTCGAACATGATGTAGCAAGTAGCTCATGTTATTGAATAAATTTGAATATATAACGTACGATGAATTATTGGGGTGTTACACACAAAGTGAACAATGAATTACTTGAATGAAATGGTTACCAGTAAGTTTGAAGGTAAGGAAATGGCTCCATCCTCAGAACATTGTCTATATTAAACTAGACATCCCACTTAGAAGGAAACATAGTTAAATAATATGGAAAACATTAGGATACTCAATCACCATTACAAGAAGAGGGATACTAATATGTGGATAAATATCCTCAAGGAAATATCAAAAAATTGGATTACATAATCTTATAACTATGAACAATGTGAGATAATCTCCTTGATCTCAGATACTTCTCATCCAAAAAGACATGAGTTACTCCTAAAATGAAATAAACTACACCTGAGAGTGATATAAACTGATCCAGTCCTTACATCTAATAATTTTATACATTAAAATTGTGATATCAATGATTTTGAGATTCATATCTATGAAATTCTCTATGGTTTCAGGGTTTGAGATCCTTACCTGACACATGAGATATCAAAAATGATACTTCGACTTCATTCCCAAAGGCATGTAAAGGTAAATCATGAAAGGAATATACTCTCATAACAAACCTAGAAAATTAATATTCATGGTTGAGACAAAGGAAATATTGTCAATAGTAATAATAAACTCCATAACCATAGAAGATATGGAAACCACTGTACACTTCATGGTATTCTTTGCAACCTCAAGAATTTGATGGTACACACATCAATTTATAGATATGTTCATCACTATCAATCGCTTCCATCTTGACCAATGTATCACACTACCAAATTGGGTTATATCTCACACCACATAATTAATAATATCAAAACTAAGAACACTTAGTGAAGGTGGGTCTAGATCAACTACCCTGTGATGATCTCAAATATAAATAATTCTAATGACGATATTAACTAATTGCCTGAAATACCTATAGTTCTTCCTTAATATTACATATGAGGTATCCTTTTATATTACACTAGAAATTGATCACCAATTCGTTCCCTAACATCTATTTTACTTTCCTTTCATCACCAATGTGTAGGTCACCATGCTTCCTTTTATGGGAACATAAAAAAAATTGATAATTCATTCTATCACTAATTCTTTAAAGAGTCATATTTTTATATCTATATCAATTTTATCTATAAATTCATTATCTATAACCATAATTAAGGTGGGTAAGAAAATAAAAATCATCGTAGAACAATTATTTGGCTTAAAACCCATTTCATCCATCTATTACATTAGGTGGACATTGTATTAGATCTCTGGAGGATTGTGTAACAACTATTCAAATTGAGTTTCATAATACATGAATGAACAATATACATTATCCATGGTAATTAAATGTCAATTCCTTTTCCACTCTCAAAATATCCTGATAGAACTATTAATGAAAGGATATCTTAAAATTATTGCTTCAGAGATCATCCTGAATCATAGAATGAAAAACATATTTCCACCACTTTTTTCCCAAACCATACATTAGGTATGTTTCTAAAGAAACATTTAATCCTTTACAATTTACCAGGATGTGTAAAATACACTCATTCCTCTCGATCCATTATTTTCATTCTAATGGTAACTTGCCACCATGAATGACCATTGAATTATTCCTAGTGAATTTTGTAGCATTTCCAACCTTTTTTTTGGATCAAAATTTCTGACACATCACTTAAATTGGATAAAATGGAATATAGTTCCCCCCAAAGACATGTAAACTTGATGACTACTAAGTGGGGGTACCACAACAACTTCCTCAGTATCATTTAGATATTTATTTACTGGATGAGCCATAATATATAAAATATAGTGGATGAAATTATTATAGAATATAATATCATCACATTATCGTAATCATAATTTAATGAATAGAATACATAATGCTAACATTATAATCAAATATAATAGAAATACAAAACCATCATATGGTGACTCAGGGCCCATCATGAAATTAAGCTGGACATTCATACTACTACACTCCCTCTTATCTTTCAATGATCCTACCACTATTTTTTCAATTACTACTATACAAATATTGTGATTGACAGAAATAATCAACAAAATTAATGAAAAATTCAAACTAAAATAGTAATATGTATTAGAATATAAAAATTCAACCCACAATATCACCAGTCATGGCATGACATAAGGCATGAAAAACATTCCGGATCACAATATGATTGAGGAAATGAATTAGGTATCATGAAATGAATCATGGGAATTTATTTACCATCCAATTTATGTATGATTAGATAGAAATAACTATATTATCATAATATATATACAATTCTAATAATATTTCAAGACAATCAGAAATAAAAGTTTCATCTAACAACATCAGAATAAGGTGTTGATGATAAAACTGAAAGATCATCCATATTGATCATGATGAAACCAATGAGCCCATCTAATCATGACCATATATCATTACAATCCCAATCCACCAGAAGGAATCATTATTTAATGGATCATTCTTATACATAACCCTCTTCCCTTTACATGAATCCTTCAAAACTATGACTACAACATCCTAGAAAAATAATCAGGGTATAAACATTAAAAATCAATAGGCTAACACAAAATAATCTATAATTTCTCTCAACATTTAAATAATAATTCTTGTAATAAAATTATATATAATATAATTAAACATAAAACATTTTCTAAATAAAATTATTCTTTGGTTTTCCTTTTAGAAAACATTCCCTATTGAATGTGACAAGGTAATATTTCTAAAATATATCCATGGGGCATAAGCTGATTAATAAACATTCTTTTAGGAATTAATATCTATATAAAGTATAAAATTAAGAAAAATTAATAAAAATTAATGTAATGTATTCACAAATCACCAGAGGGTGTAAGAATCTAAGTCACATCAATAATTACTAGCTGATATATGTGAATCCAATATTTTAGGACATATGGTTCTCTCTATAAGGCTACCCACTAGAAACCATAGGATCATGGGTACCTATATAGTGATATTTTAATAAATTAATGTTATTTTTTATTAGTTTACACCCACACCCACATTTATTACCAATGTGTCATTATAACATGATTACAATTATGAAACCATATATATATCCTAAAACATATTATATAATGATGTTATAGAGCGTCTATGCCTAAAAACCATTTATATTTCAGAACCATATTTATTTAATTTTAATTTAAACATAATGTAAATCAAAATGGTTTTCAATAAATCCATATTGTTAGATGAAAAAAATCATAACAAATCAATGAAAAGCTTTACCTCTCATGGTTTTGAAATCATTAATTTCATTAATCAACATAAAATGATATCATCATAACACATGGAATTCTATAATATTGACCTAGGATATAGACAGCTACACACTTGAACAATGAAAACCACTTTGACATCAATATATGATATAAGAGTGGAAGGTAACAAATACTAGAAGAAATATGTGTATCGGAAACAACATATATTTTCATTGTCCAATATATATTCAATAATTAGATCTTATAACGTATAAAAACATGGATACGAAGAGGCCAAAACATATTAATATAAATCTAATTAAAAATAATTTAATTAATGGAGATCCTAGTATTGGATCAAAATGATGATCAACCAATAAGAAGAGGGAGGGAAAAAATAAGCACTAGGGAGCCTATAAAATATTGAAAAACATAATTTGTTTGAAAGGTATAAATAAGAGTAGATAAATAATAATTTTAGTATAAAATTAAACTTTATAACCGACCTAAATGGACACTCAATGAGTTCATTGGGGAGCCGCTCGACATCCAATGATGAGCCAGTGGTCCATCAGCTAGCTATTGGAAACAAATAGGCTAGCTAGTTAGTTAGGGTAGTGAGTCTACACCGATTATACCTCCATCAATTGGAAGATGGAACCTACATACCTAAACATGTTATTCAAATGTACACCAAATTGATGGTTCCCTCAACCGGTGATCCGATGACCTGCTACTACCACTAACAAGACAAAATCCATATTTTGAATTATGAATGTTCTATAATAAAAAAATAATATAATCACATGAAATCATAGATGGATAAATTTAATATGTTTTGACAACCAAAATTATACATTTTAGGTTTTTCAATAGTGCTACATCATGATAGAACTTTTCCACATCATCATTGTGATGTGACCTAAATTAAAATCTTGTTTCCTCCATCATATTACTAGGATACCCACACATCTCATTACTATATTTGAAACACACAATCTTGATATATGTAGAGATATTTTAAAGAACATCTTGTGTCTCTATTGTTTTTATTTTTAGATACATAGTTACATCAATACTATTTGAATTTCACCGAAATATTAATTCCATTTCAATTCCATTTTCTCATTAAATCTTAGAAGCTAATGTTCTGAACTCAGAATGGTTTTTTCAATTTGAATCTTGTACATAGATGATAATTTTAATATGGTTAAATTATAAAAATGTGTTTTGATTTAATCATTTAATTTAAAGACATTAAATGATATAAAAATCATCTATATTGTACCATATTAAAAATTCCATTAAAAATAGAAACATTATCTTAAGTAATAGTTTCATTCATTTATGTTGGATATTTCTATAGATGAATATATATTGGTAGAAAAAATATTTACTTTTGATAATTATTTATTTTAGTTTTATTATTTTCAATATATATATATATATATCAATTCCATCTTCTCTAGACATAGGAAAAAAACATTTTACTCTTTTATTCTCATGAAACATCTTATCGAAACCCAAATTTTATTTATTATAAACTAGAATTTTTCAATCATTCCCTGAATAACATCATCTCATATACCATACTTCATGGAAAAAATATCTGAATCACCCCATACCTATCTGAGTTATCGTAAATGAGTGAAACAAAATCTTAAAGTGCCACTATTCATGGAAATGACATCTATATCACATCTAATACCTTTTTTTGACCAACTATATAAATATATTCACTATTAAGAGAAAAATGATAAAACCATTCTCCCTGAATATTATATTAGTAGAAATAAACACTTTAATCTTGAAGAAATTTATTTTTGATCTTCTTTCCTCAATTCATTATTTTCATGATTTTGATAATCCATGATTTTATTTACATCATCCCAAACCCTTATTCAACATTATTGAAATAATAGAAATTGATCAACCCTCTTTGTAGCCTTCATGAATCATCATATGTCCAATAACTATTAAATTAAACAATGGGAACATTTTCTTCAATGTTATATATAATATTATGGAACCTAATTCACTAATGTATGGTTTCCACTTTTCCTTTGTAACAAAATATACTATATCATATTTTACTTACATTAATGAAACCTAAATTTAGCTCATTATTTTTTAGAAAAAGATTAATCTAAAATAAATTTATTTTACCCTTTAGTGATTTATTATACTAATAAGAAACTCATAAATTCTTGTTTGAACATTTTTTACAGTATCCCATAAATGAAACTTCCCCCATATTTCATATAATGTTGAATGAACATAAAATCCAAAATGATTTAGACAATTCCAGCCAACATTAAATATCATCCTCGATTGATCAATATTACAATAATATAAACTATATAAGAAATTGAAATTATACCCTCTAAGGAAAAAATATATAATGGGTTTTGTGGTAAAATGAATAGTATCCTCTAACTAGGCCTACACATCATATATCATTGGATTTTTTTTTGGAAAATTTTAATTAAAATATGAAAAAATCTTTTCAGGTTGAATATTCAGGAACAGATCCTTCAAAATAATTTGTGTTCAATCATTCTAAGTTTTTACCTCTCACTAATTAAAAAACATTTATGATGAATGGAAAAATAAAAAAACTTGTATTGAAAATCCCATTGCCCTTGAGAAAAATGAATCAGGATCTCTTAGTATTTTCATGTTGGAAGAAGTTAGATCACCCTTAGGGTCCTTTGATATTGGTTATGTTGACATGTGAGATGAATAAGATTATTTAATTTTAGGGTACGTTAACCCTTTTGAGAAAATATTTATCCACGTAAACCCTTTCATTATTTTAGTTATATTAATTCATACACTCATTCCTATGATAGTGGAGTAACCTTGGTTTACATTTATGGTAAAAATGTTGTTTATATGCCCTACCTAAATCCATTCAAGAGTGAAGGTTCAAAATTAAAGATAAATTTTTAATAGTTTATCTAAAATTTTAACCTTGGAATTTGGTGATGGTATATTGATATTGTGTATCTATCTTTCCAATATCCATCTATGATAATTTTCATTAATAATTATTGATTGATTTAATTTTCATTAAATGGATCGTTTTTATTGAGAATAATATTTTTTAGAAATATGTTAGTTCAATGTTTAACTGAATTAAAACAGTGTGAAATTATACTTTTTATTTTTTATTTATTATTATAGTATTCTAGTTGAAGAAACAATGCTACAAAAATTTTCAACTGATTCCGATAGTTTTTCCATCTATTGAACTGAAAATAGGATGATTGTAAAACATTTAGAGGCTCTATATGACCAATTTCTAATATAGTAATGCTATTTTATTACATTTTGAAGAATATTCTATGTTTTCTAAAAGATAAAACATTTTTTTCATGATAGATATATAGATGGATGAAGTTTATTTAACAGTGTAACCTCTAACTATTTGTTAAACTAAAGTGTCTCTACACTGGAAAAACCAACCATTTTAACTTTATTATACCATTAAACAAAATTTCTTCCCACACTTTTCTAATTTATCTACATTAAAAAATATTAAATAATTTGGTCCACTACGGTCCTCCACAATATGACTTGATGGTTATTCTTAACAACCACCACTTCATATTAATAAGATTTATAAAGCATTATTTTCTCGAGGTATATGGAATAGGCTATAGTCTCTGTAACCAAATGTTTTTACTGAAGAATTCTATTTTAATATTATATGGATGTCATCATTTTCATAGCTACATGGATGGATTGAATGTCAAACTCAGAATATCTTGGGCTTGGGAACATGATTCTATGTAGATTTAGATTTCATTGTAGAATCTCCTTGATGGGTTTCTTGAATAGATTCCACATATCATTCTATGAACACCATCATGAAGCCCTCTACAATTTGAAAAACATGGAATATAACTCATAGTTGATCCTAGAGAAAAAATAATATTACTGAACTAGCCTACTCAAGGATGGAATAAATAAAATACTATAAAAACCAAATTCTACTTAAACAATTCCACTTATAATTATATCTATTATTTGATTTATTGTGATAATTACTTCATAAAAATATTACCTTAGTGTCTATAGTACACCTACAATAATTGATATGAAAATTCTTGGTACATTTTTTTGAATTGATAAAGAGAGAACATTGAATGATCACCTTAAACTTCCATCTATACAACTTCATAATATGTTTTCATGTCACAAAATTTAAAATGGGTGTTTCTCCTATATTCGTCACCAATTATTCTATTACAGTATGAGTCATTACTTTTTAGTGTCATTCCATTAGTTTTTGTCAGTTTTAGGACCCCTTGTATTGATCCATTCTTATTATCATCATGATACACATATATTTAAGGATTCCTAACACCCACTAGTGTACATATTATATTGTGGGTTCATATATGGTACTTTTCCATCTTAATGTGTCCTATTATTAACATCACATTAATATACACATTGATTGGTATTTTTATTAATTAAATTGAATGTGTAAATATAATACACCATCGTATAAAGGTTTTTGTATGTAGTGACCATTAAATCATGATAGTCTATTTGAATTATTATTTCAATAATACAAAACATTACCCCTAAGTTCGTAGAAATATTATATTGACTATTTTAATAACTAATTGATTCTCTCATTCTTGAAGCTTCATCAGTTGATAATATATTAGTGATTTATTTATGATGCAAAGGGACAAAAATCTCTAGAATGGATAATTCCATTAAACAAATAATGAATGGAAAACCTCTGAATAAAGAATGGTATTTGTACGATGATGTAAAAAATAGACTCAAAACCCAAATATATAGATTGAAATTTCATTTTCACGCCCTTCAAAAAGATGAAGGTCATGTATATTTTCCAATTCATTGTGGTTAACCTACTAAAATGATAATTCCATAATAAGAATAACTAGTTGTGGGACTATGAATACTTCTTGAGGGTTTGAGGCTACAAATTGTAGTAAATTGATAAGGGCACTAGAAGGTAATTTTATGAGAATGTTTGTTGAGTATGAAATATGGTTGATTAGTGTTCTCCCTGGTAAATACTCTAAATAATGTTAAGAGACTAGTTTACCTAATAATACTAAAAAATCATAATGAAGTGATCAATGATTACATAAAAATAATAGGTTATGTAATAATGGGAGTACATTTTACATCCTATTGATAGGATCTTTGACCATATTCCCTCATATTTTATATGTAAATCTATTCTAGAGGTCTCACATCATTACCTCAATACTCACCCTCAATTTAATTTCCACCATCCACGCCACAAATTAAGATGATATTCCTTATCAGTAGTACTCAATTTATGTAAACATTTTATCATTTATGTAACTGGACTGCAACTTCTTATTCTCTGATATAAGCTTCCACCTCATCAAAATTATTCTCATAGGAGAATTAAAAGTCTGCAGTGACCTAACTAAAACACAAATTTTTTTTTACACATAGATGGGTTTTTGTTTTGATAAATGTTTTTATCCAATATGAATATACTCCTTATGAGAATAAATAAATTATGTATTTTATGGGATGAGTCTAATTCAATCATCCATTATATGGGATAAGAAGGATAAATCTATTAGAACTATTTCATTGGAAGATGTGTCACTTAATGATTCATAGAAGTAGAACAATTCTAGTGTCTACCCACCTCTACCCACTAATTTTGTTTTTATTCACATTCAGTATCCTATAAAACATTGAATCAGTGTACAAAATATTCCATCAAGGTAATAATGTGTAAACTTATCTAGGTGTTGATGTACATGGTTCATAGAACAATGGTGGCATCATGTTAACTAAATATTTCCTCTATGATTGTTTTTCTTTCATGTGATTATTAAACTACACTAAAATATGACTATAGTATCCTACAATTCCTAGATTCATTAATGTTGGGCTAATAAATACTTCAATATGTTGTTTTACTTTTGGACAAATTGATTAGGGGCTTATACCTCACATATAGATTCTAAATCCATTCATACCATTAGTATATCAACTCATAGTGTGTTCCAGAAGGTATTATATTCAAGGGTGTCAATCATTTTATTAATGGATTTTCTAATTTGAGTCCAATACTATTCTAAAATGACTCAATTATAGATATTTTTTATATTCTCTACATCTAAACTATTAAGTAAGAGTGTCTTAATTCATCCAATTCTATAGAGATATCAATTAAACATAGAACATGTAATTTCATGATCATTGATTAATTAGAAACATCCTATGTAAGCTATGATCTATACCTATTGATATTTTAAGGGAATAAAATTATTTAAATAGGTCATAACCATATATACATTCCATAAATGATGGTACAACCTAGAAAGCATTAGGTTGAATGACTTTAAAATTAATAACCAATGATGAATATATAAAACATCAGAAATCATTAATTTCATATCATTATACTATAATTCTTATAATAATAAATGAAAATTATACCTCGTAGTTTAGAATATAAATATTTATTTATTTTCAATGTATTTTATATTAATAGGTTATGATGTGGGTTCTATTTAATTTCACTGGATTTAAATTTTTTCTATAAAATATATTTTAATAAAAAATTATTTTTAAAAATAACATGGATATCACGAACACAAGAATGTTGATCCATAATCTAGTAAAATGATAATATTTCATTATAAAGGTTTTGATCTGTTTCCTTTTATGTATCCCATTATTTAATAGAGAAATTCCCTTTTGAACATGTAATGAAATACTTATAGGAAAACCAATGGGTTGGCCTTGGGTGTGAACTACTGACCCCCATTGTTTACTATAATAGTTATTGTGTTGGACTATACACACTAGAGATTCCATGAGTCTTTTGGGTCATGAAATTTTAAGGGATCCCTGCCTATATCCCTTGACCATTTGGAATGATAAAATATATCACTAACGTTTTGATGGAAAAAATAATGATGAATTAAAATTAAATCACATGAATTATAGATCTAATAAAAGTAAAAACATTACATGTATCAGATTCATCTCCATGTTATTCTATAGTGAGTTTAGTGTTATTAGCTCATTATATAGGATTGTTTCATCATATCCCAAAAAATAATATGGAAATCGTAGAGGCTTATCCTAACCCCTATTTTCATTATGTTGATCATGTATGAATCTAAGATCAATATGATGATTAGATCATGAATGATCTACTTATCGCATTGGAAAAAGGACTATGACACCAAGAATCAATTGTACTACCGTATTTGCATAATTTTTATTTTAAAATATAAATATATTTTATGAACTATGTATGGTTATATATAGTCCATAATAATGAAACCACTAGGGTGGGGGTCCCAACATGAATCCCACCCCAGTCATTTTTATATTGTAGTTATTTAAAAGATGAATTAATAATTTTGAACATATGTATATGGAATGAAAGAACCTCATTTTATAGTTAGTTATATGTATATGTGTAAAAGACACTTCAAAATAACCCTCTTTGACAAAGAATATTGTTTTATGTACATTGTTTCAAGAAAGATAGTAATATTTGTTGATCTAATGTTTTATTTGGTTGGTTTCTAGTAGAGATTCATGGTAGAGGGAATCATTCAACAGTATATACCATATAAGGGTATCATCTTAGATATTGAATAATATAAAAGACTTTTTCCCATTATAAATGAAAAAAGTATATTTTATTGGTATATTCCCTAATATCAGTTGGCCTTGACAACATTGATCAGTTTTATCCACCTTGACGTATCATCATAGTAAACTTACATCAGATATATTTACATAATGGGAAAAACATTAATATAGTTTTATTTAAAAAGAAGGAATTAGATAGTATATATAGGTTTTTTTTAATTTTTTAATATTGACATAAAAATTGTATAGTTACTTAATCTCATAAAAACTATGTGTGGAGGTTAATTGGTTATATAAGGTTAATTACGAAACATCATTCATATAAAATTACTTGGTTACCAAAATAGTTAAAGGTATATATATTTTATTTGTGAAGAAATTATTTTTTGTTGAGAATGGAAGTGTTTTAAATATATGATAGAATATTCAATGTAATTTAGTTTGTGAAATAATGTAATGAATAAGGTACCCACACCATGGTATATTTATCAGGTTTATGGTGACCTTTTATATTGTAATTATGTGAGCCCAACTAAATCTTATGTATTCTATCTTATTTTATTAATAATGTGATCATTTTAATTTCCACCAAAACCAATTCTATGGTGGGGGTCTACATCTATAGAATATATCAAAAAATATTGTTGACATTTTGAATCAAGTTATGGATGAATATAACTCACTCAAAAGTAAATATACATATTGAATAAAAAGAACAATACCCCATTGATAGAATAAATTTTCATTCGAATTCTCAATAAATTTTTTTAACTATATCAAATGACATACACTTTTTGGACACGTGAAACCCTATATATCTCATTACTCAATTGTGAAATAATGGAATAACACCCACGTGGATGTGTGACTTCCATGAAAAAGGGTATCTTTTGGGGTAATAAGAATGCATAACCTTGAGGCCATATGAAGTCTTAATGAACTTTTTGTCTCCGACGTTGTGGCGGAGAGACTATATGGATTTATAATTCTTATTTATGATGGTTCCATGAATTAAAAGTGAATGTTTTTGAGTTTTAACAATAAATATTACTCCCAGTGAAAAAGTTTTAAAAAATAAGTTTTCCTTTGAACATGACTGATAAAAAAAGCACATCATCTTTGATGTCATAATTTGTGTTTGGTTTATGAGTCTAAACTCAATAATAGTACTCATATTAGAAAATTAATGTAAGAAATAACAGACATAAATTCAGTACAATATTTCAACTTCCATGTAAAAATTTCACTATGATATTGTTGTATGATCCTTTATAAGTGAAACCTATTTAAATCTTTTATAGAGGTCCTCCCAAAATATAAATGTTATATGGTGTCCATTATAAAACATCCATACCAATTATGGACAAAAATAATTAATATAGAACCCTAATATTGTTTGAAATACTTACCTTCCAATTTATATCCAGGTGCTTTCTAATAGTTCACCACTATGAATGATTTGACAAATGGATTGCTACTTCATGATCAGAATCTGTAATTCATATATATAGGACTTCATAATTTTCACTCCTTCATCCAATTCAATAAACTAGGATGAATTTATAATAGAAATAAATTTATCATCCCACTTTTTCATTGATAAATAAATAAAATAAAAAACTTATTCTATCAAGACAAAATCTAATTCCAGAAAAATTATATGAATGGTTACTATCTAGAAAGTTCCCCACCAATAATTCAATTAGCCACCCATTATCCACTCTAAGATCCAAATATTTGATCATGTTTCTGATTTTGTGTAAGTCTCAACACATTTTGATTATTTCATATAACTTAAGAGTCTAATCACCAATCCCTATTCAGTAACCTGGAATAATGTGGTGTGAGAACATACAATTGGCCTCGTAATTTGTTTGACCCATGACTACGTTCTCATTGATAATATCATCCATATTTATAATCAGTATGTTATAAATAAAATATAATTCCTCATAGTAATAAAACCAAAACAAACCCACTCCTATTTAGTTATAAACGTACAATATAAATTTTAAATTAATTCTCTTTATTATGTCCTATAGAAACAAATAGTAGATTTCATTCACTAGGTATTTGATTCTAAATGATTTCAATATTCTTGTAATTAATATTAGTCATGTAAACCTAAACTAAATTATATCAAGTTCATTATTGGTTAACATTAGAAAAAAAATCATTTTTTCAAACCAATATGA
The DNA here is from genome assembly GCA_963277665.1 of Viscum album. Classification (NCBI taxonomy): domain Eukaryota; kingdom Viridiplantae; phylum Streptophyta; class Magnoliopsida; order Santalales; family Viscaceae; genus Viscum; species Viscum album. Next base: position 121,888,236 of record OY728139.1, on the reverse strand, counting down.
ATTTAAAAACCACTTCATTCAGTCTTAGAAATATTATAATAAAAAGAAATTAATTTTTTCGTTTAAGTATAATAATAAAAAGAAATTTAACTGATTGTAGTTTCTTGAAATTAAAGAAAAATGCATTTTCTCTTTTTTACATGGACTTATGTAGTATTATGTGTTGCATTAGGTGGTACTAAATGGAATGAGATATTATTTACCATATAGGGAAATGGAACCAATCCATTATCATATCAACAATACAATATCTACTATACCTATCAATTCGTTGGATGAAAATAAATTACATAGTACACACTTATGTGAATTTAAACCAAAATGTGGACATCTTGAGAGAAGAATTATGGGTAACCATTAGAACACACACACACACACGTATATATAAATTCACAAGGATAGATAATATTATTCAAGATATTTAACAAATGTAATAATTGTTATATTTACTAATAGTGATTTTATTCATGCATCTATAATCTACAAGAGAATCTTAAAGAAAGAAACAATCCACATTATGGGGTTATATGAACTCCAATCGTCTCAACCATAATGTTCAATCCTAATTGTTGTTATCTCACCCTAATGAATAATATTGTTTTTAAAGAAGGTTTGTAGACAAAAAATCCAATGGGTTAAACTCATGGATGTATAGAAATAGAAAAGAGAAAATAAAATATCTTATCAAGAAATATAATTAATTATATATACACATTTTCGTCTCATTTTACACTAATGGACTCCTTTTTTTGTTTTCCCTCAGTATTTCCATTATTCCAATTGAAATAAACAAATTAAAAATGATGCGAATATAATTTTTTTGAAAATATTTGATAAATTATATATCTACATGGATTAAAGTGAATCTGGATAGATGGAACCCCATACAAATTCCATATCCATAATGACAATTACATACCCACCGTTCCAACATTGGATATCATCCAACCAGAGCCTCCAACATTAATTGGTGAATACTCTTATATGTGTGTAAAACAATAATAGTTTTATCCTAACATGGTGTTGGCCCCAAAAACCTCATGGTGAATAATCCCAGTAGGCTATTGCATTGATGAATCACTAGAGGGATGCATGTGTCCAATGTTTAGTTGTCCAAAAACATGAGGAGTACCTATATATATCAAAATAACAATTATCTATTCTACTAGAGGGAGTTTGTAACATCCAAGGTAAATAAAGAATAAGAGATTATAATATTTATTAATATTTGTGAATTAAATATTAATTTTACTCTAAAATGGTTTCTATGTTCGATAGCGTACCCGATACGTAACAACAGGTTTCTTTGAAATCTTACATAGAACACTAATAATACAATATTATAATTTTAAATGATTGTTAACTCCTAGTCATTGTTTTAATGGGAATGAACAAAAACAACTACAATATGATTATACATGTTTTTTAAATGTATTTACTTTTATCAAATAAATGTTAGTGGCTTAAAATATGAATGAATCTAATTTTAAGCACAACTTACATTAAAAGGTCTATTTTCCACCATTTAATGGAGAACCCTATTTAAATCTAGTATTGGTCATTTTTATATGTCCTATTTGACAAAATAATAATCTTCTTTAGATTTGGGACATAAAATTTATATTGGGTAATTTTTTGGTATTTTTTAGATAATGATCATTTTTAATCAATAATGGTAAATATTGTATTTTAATTCAAAAGTGTCTTTTAATAAAATATATTTCTATGGTTAGATTATATTTTTAATTGGTTTTAAAGTATAATTAGAATATATTTTTATCATTTAATTCAATTTTTGTCATTGGAATAAATTTGACATTGAAATTGGACATAACCAAGTGTCAATCTTTTTATAGTTATTGTTTTATAAAAACACGATGTTTGTTTTAACAAAGGGAATTAATATTAAATTTCTTAATTTCAATCAAATGTTTTGAATTTGGAAAAATAGAAAAAAAAATTTAATTATGAATATCAAATAACGATTAGGCTGAATTTGTGATATTTTTTGGAAAAACTTCAATTTTTGATGAATAGTGAAACAACTTAGTAGTAGTTAAAATAATTGAATTTTTCATTTAAATGAAATGTTACTACATCTGTGAATTTAATTTTAAAAATACGACATACATGGTGGTTATCAAGTAGTAAAATGTGGTTTCCTAAGATGAAAATAATTTTTGGTGAATAGTAACTTTGGACTTCTATTCACCGCGGTTAAAGGTAAAGAGGGTATTTCAAGGTGAAAATAATATTATAATAATTCAAAATTTACCTCAACACTTGTCCTAACCATATTTTATGAGTAATGGTCGACCATTGGCATCATTGGGTGTATTTTGCGACCCCATGGAGCCATATATGAAATATAATGACTCTTTAGATTAATTAATATATTTAAATGGTAAAAATGTCATTAAAAAAATATATTAGTAAATTAATTTTTATATGGTGTTATATAAAATATATTTTAGACTATAAATATTTATTGGAAATCTAAAAATATTTCATATATCATGGTATTTGTTTTATAATTTTTAGACAACAAATAAATTGAATTATCTATGACATAAGAATTATGTATGGTTGACCTCATTACTAAAAGATTTAAATATATAAGATTATAAATATTAAAAGAACACAAAAAACATGTCCAATTCATATTGGATGTTATTATTTGAACTATGAGTCATATTATCTTCTGCATTAATGATTTTTGGATCTTTAGAAACCGAATATCATTATATATAAAATAATATTTTCCCACTTTCCTAAAGAACACCTCCTACCCCTTATAAAAGGAGACAACTTCTAACCAATTAATGACACCTTTCAAGCATTTTGGATCCTCCAATCTATGCCATATTAATCTCCCTACATCCCCCACTTTCACCTAGAAGCATTACCTAAGTCATAAAGAACTTCAAGATGTACTTTTGGTTCAAACCAAAGGAAGTTACCCAAATTAAAGGCAACAGTTTATCTTAACATGTTTCATTATTTTACTTCTCCAACCACCTATAATAATTTTATTTCATTCTATTGTAACCACAACATTATCCTCAATATACTATGATGTTTTTTTGAGAATTATTTGAAATACACTTACACACACCTCCATCTAATAGGTGAATAACATAATGTTTCTCGGGATGGAAAACTAACGCCTCACAAAACGATGATTGTTTGATTATCTCCTACCACCTCTCATGGTAGAAATTATTATGACACTGTATTTATATATTATATAAATTATGTTAATGTTTTTTTCTGATTTTATATTTTTCATTTATATCATACCTTTATGGCTTCCATTATGGGCAAACGTGATAATTTAATTTGAGTAAGGGCGGACTACCGGCCCCACAAAGTGATATGACTCGGTAAAGCCATATGTGGGACATATAATGGATGAAGTTAATGATATTATATATGACATTATACTGGATTTATAATATTCATTTGTATCAATATGTTTTAATTCCATTAAAATAAGAAAAAGAAATGAAAGTAGCATTTATGCGTACGTACGGCTTACCGTCTCCATGAACGATGCATTTCATTTCATACCTCATAATGATATGTACTATTATAAAAATATATATACTTGTTATATATGATATATATGATATCTAAGTAATGAATTTAATTTTGGATATAATAGACTATTGACCACTTGGAAGACTTGTAAATATAAGGTGTTCGTTTTTTACTCAAGTACCAAATATCGACAAAACGATCATTATTAACTTAAATTATTATATAATGTTTATAAAATAGTAATAAGTGATACAAAAGGAATTATAAACATGAAAAAGTTTCTTAATAAAGTACAAATTAACATTAGTTTATTATTCAGCGTATTAAATAATGATCTATTCAATTCAGACATAAGGTAAGGGACATCGTCTCAATCCATTTTCATTGAGGCATATTTTGTTTTAATACATTACATTATTTTATACACTGTATAAACACCATTTAATTTTCAAAGGGAATCTTTTTGTACAAAGCCTTTTACTAAATGAAAAAAATGAATGTTTCTTTTAACATATGTTGTGACAACGATCTTTTCCTCTACCATGATTAATATTTGATCTTTGTCTTCCTCAACAAGACGTAATGTTTTTAAAAGAAAATAAATACAACATAATCTTTTATGTATTTTGGTATTGAAAATGGTTTTGATAATGGATTTGTTATGTCAATATATCTAAGGGATATTTTTTGATTGAAATGTGGAAAGGATTTCTTTCCTTTATATTTGTTTTAGGTATTATGATTTTATAATGGTACTTAGACATTTGACGGGTGGTTACATGAAAAACCAAATGATGAGTGGTACTGTGAATATTAGGACGGGTGGTTACATAATAACCTCCAATTCATATGGTATGGAATTCTGTCATATGGCTATTCCATTTAGTGATATGTGTGGAAGTCGACCGTATGGTTAATCCATTTATGTATGTTTATGTCCCAAGTTACCTTCATATGTTATGTGTTCTATATATGGGTAATCTTTTGGTTACAAAACGGTATGTAGTGAAATTTTATTCATTAAAGAGTATTTACTACTTCCTAAAGTTGAAATGTATTACTTACGTTAATTAATTCATGGTTTACATTTTGTTTTGAAAAAATAATAGTTTTCCTTCTTTGTGTATCTCTTAATGTGCTTTTTGTGCTCATACCACATTTTTGAAATGTTTTTCACAGGACATAATGTGGATTATGGTCATGGATGAGATTCAGAAAAATTCATGTTGTCTTAAACATGGAACAAGACATGACTCTTTTTTTCAAGAGTTCTTGTTTTTTGAAGAAAATTTAAACTGAGGAGAAGTGACTACATTGTATTTGAAATGAAATTTAATAGTCATGGCCTAATTCTCTAAAACTATAATCCTGAAAAGATCCTACATGAGAATTATTTATTTAATTCAAGATTATATAATGTTTTAAGGACGGGCCCTTATAGTTGGTATCAGACATCAGTTTAGATAACTAGATGAGAAAGGGTATTATTAAATTAATGTACCTAAATTAATTTATAAAAATATTGAAATGATATAGCTTTTACCGATTATCGTGTTTCTTTTCCTAAGATATTTCTATGTTCAGAATAGTTTTCCACAGTGGAATCAAGGAAACTATGTTTGGACAATATCAGGTGGAAGACAACCTTCCAAATCTGCAACCAGAGATGGTCAACATCAGAACTGAATAGTTTGTTGCAGTGATGACACAATTGACTCAAGTTATAAATAGTGGTGGTATCCATGTATGAGATCAGCCAGATAAACCGTAGAGGAACATGTCAGTAGTGGAGCATTTCATGAGGTATCATCCCCCATCATCCAGAGGATCATCTGACCCTATGCTAGCTAAAGGGTGGATCAAAGCACTAGAGAAGATTTTTGATGTCATGGGTTATTCAGAACATCAAAAGGTTAGTCTCACTATTTACTGATTTAAAGGTGAAGCTGATCGGTGGTGGTCGATGGTGAATAATATCAGGGATAGTGAGGAGGTTGATTCTATTGATTGGGATGAATTCAAATGTATGGTTCTTGAGAAATAATTTCCTAAGGTTACTCATATGAGGATGGAAAAAAATTCCTAGAATTGAGGTAGAAGAATGACTCAGTGGCTACTTATGAAGCAATGTTCACAGGACTAGAACGGTATGCACCAAATTTCATTCGAGATCTTAATAGAAAGATAAATCGATTTTACTCAGGAATGAATCCATGATATTGAATAGATTTAGCTTCTTGTGAGTTAAAAGGTTATGAAAAACTTATTAAATGTGAGGAGAATGTGGAAATGGTGTTTGCTGATGATCATGTGTTCATTGAATAAAAACAGAATAAGAGGTCCAATTTGCAGGCAAAGGGGAAGAATTCATCAAAGAATCCTAGAGGTAAGTGTAACACCCCGAGCTTCCACGATACACTTCTCATTCAATAATAGCTTGCATTGTATGCAACTTCGAGTTCTAAAACACCGAGACTAATCAAAGTAGCCGTTATGAATAGTAATAACCACTTTTTAAAGTTATAGAAATTTTATATTTCAAAATGGACTTCATTTTTGGATTCGGAATATCGAAATTAGCCTATGTTGAATTTTTAGTATTTTTCTGAGAACTTCTAATTTTTTATGAATAGTGAAAAATACTTAAAAACAACTTTTTTAATCACAATAATTTATAGTGATAAATTATACTATTTAGTGGTTTTAAAGTATAATTAGAATATATTTTTACAATTTTATCCAATGGTGGTCATTAGAAATAATTTAACATTGAAATTAGACATAAACAATTGCCAATCTTTTGATATAAATTGTTTCTTAAAAACACGCTATTTGTTGTGACAGCGGGAATTGATTATAAAATTAATTAATGCAACTTATATGTTTGGAATTTTGTAAAATAGACATCATTTTTGAATTCGGAATATCAATTATAGCTTAGGGTGAAATGTTGGCATTGTTCTGAAAAACTTCAATTTTTGATGAATAGTGAAACCACTAAGTGGTAGTTAAATAACTGATTTTTCGTTTAAATGAAATATTACCGCTTCTGTGATTTGATTTTCAAAAATCCGACATACATGGTTGTCATTAAGAAGTAAAATTTGTTTCAATGAGATTAAAATAATTTTTTGGTGAATAGTAACTTTTAAGTTCTTAATCACGATTAGAGGTAATTAGTGTAGTTTAAGGTAAAAACAATGTTTTAATAATATGATATGAGCGTGACACTTGTCCTAATCCTATTGTATGGGTCATGGCCGACCAAGAAAACCCATGGGTCAACTTGGGGACCCCATGGAGCCACTTTGGTTGGAAAATGACATTAATATATATTTATTTAATGTTAAAATTAAATTGACACAAACATTAGTTGGTTTACTAAATTGGTTTTTAAGTGGGGTTACACAAGTCCAAATTTTGATTATAAATATTCATTAGAAATATAAAAATATTTCCTACATCATAGTATTTTTTTTATAATTTTTAAACATTATATAAATTAAATTATTTATGACATCATGATGATGCAGCGATGACCTCATTATTTAACGATTTAAATAAAATGAGAAGATAATGTAAAATCCAAGGCATACACTTGTCCGAAGCCTATTGGATGAGGATATTTCGAAACCTTATCACCTTAGACTAGAATTATATAAGTGGGGGACCTTTATAATCCGAAAAGAATTGTGTATTAATGTAACATTTCAATCTTTCCAAAAGAGCCCCTCCTCTCCTCTTATAAAAGGCCCCCACCTCTCCCACATCATTTACACTTTCAATCCATTTGGCTCGGCCAAACTCTGCCCAAATACTCTCCCAAAATTCCCCTCTTACTCCTAGAAGCCTCACATTGGGCTGAACTCTTCCCAAGGAAGCCTTTGGCTCAAATCAAAAAGAGTTACCCGATTTTGAGGTAATGTCTTTTTCTAATGTTGTTTTGTTTTATTTTTCTTCTCCAACCCCCTAAACTCTTTTTATTAATTTCTTTTGTAACAACACCAGAATCCTCAATATACTAGGATGATGTTAGAAGAATTATTCGAGCTACAATTACACACACCTACATCTAATGGTTAAAGAACATACGGTTTCTGTGGATGGCGAATTTCTGCCTCACGAAACGATGATTGTTCAACACTCATATAACACCTTCAAAGGTGGCCACTAAGATGTAACTATTTTTATATATGATATATGATATGTTTATGTTTTAATTATGCTTCTGTATTTCTCATTTATGTCATACTTTATGATTTCCATTATGGGTAAAACGCGATAATTTCATTTTAGGAAGTGCGGACTACCGCCCCCTCAAAGTGATTTGAATCGTTAATGACATATGTGGGATGTATAAAGGATGTAGTAAATGGTATTATACACTATATTATACTGGAATTATATTATACATTTATATCATTATTATTTCATTCCATGAAATATGAAATTGAAATGAAAGTAGCGTTCATGCGTACGTACGGCTTAACGTCTCCATGAACGGTGCATTTCATTTCTTACATCTAAATGTTACATAATATTATAAATGAATGTATATACTGGATATATAAGATATATA